>OX276364.1:15963900-17225699 GCA_946251885.1 Cosmia pyralina
TACAGATCCAAAGACACCGACTTCCCAAAGTTATTTTTCACTTTGTAGTATTTTTTTGGAAGTGGGTTGTTTTTTTTTTTTTTTTGTAAAAAAGTTTTTTCATCCCATTTTAACCCACTGGCACTGTGAAGGATAAGACTACTTATTTGTAAGAATCCCATATGACGCGATCTTCAGCTGTTCCCAATTCCCCATCTATGAATTTTATGGATGACCATGTTTCCATTCATTGACTGAATACATTCCTATCCTGCGTTCGCCCCATTCCGAAGCATATACAGATAATGTGCGAACAATGTACACTTATGTATTCGTTAAGCATCAATAAATGTACTATTATCGTAAGCTATTACAGTTCAAGAGTTGTTGGAATGTTCCGTATTATTGATCCTGACATATAAATTATAACTGTTTATCACAGTCCACCTATATTTATTGTATATCTTGAGGGAGGTTATGGTTCATTAATTTTAATTTATTCACTGAAAGAAACAACAAAGGTTCTTGTAATGTAAATATGGTAGAGTATGCAGGTACTTACATACCTACAGTTCCTATAATAAACTTTGTTATTGTGTCGTAGAATTCCTTTTACCCAAACAGCATCAACCGGTGTTTTTGCTATGCCAGCATAGCATAGTCCTGGATGGGTTTATATTTTAAAGAAGACTAACGCAGCCTGACTGACAATATTGTAAAATCTCTCATTAATATTACAAGAGAGTAATCATGAAGTTACTTGCCGGTTTTTTCTCCATAAGAAACGACAAATTAGGAACCTTACACTTGAATTCAGATTTTGAGGGTCCCAAGCCCAACTCAAAATTTCTTTCTGTATATTATAGACTATATGAAAGCAAAACTTTTTTACAAAAAAATACAACCGACTTCCAAAAACAACACTGCAAAGTGAAAAATAACTTTAATTTCGGAAGTCGGTGTCTGGTTAAATGTATTTTCGTTTTTTGCCACCGACTTCCGAAATTAAAGTTATTTTTCACTTTGCAGTGTTGTTTTTGGAAGTTGGTTGTATTTTTTTTTGTAAAAAAGTTTTTATTTTTCACTTTTTAGTTGTGTACCTACCCTACACAAATTCTAATACCACTATCTGCATAACAAACTAGAACATCATCCATATTAAAGTGGGGAAAAAATACGTATTATTGAAGCTAACTCAAAAACTACCGAAGCAAAGTTAATCAATTTTATATGGTACCAACTGTGATGTATATATACCCTCTCGAATAAAACAAAAAAAAATCCAAATCGGTCCAGCCATCTTCGAGTAATCGGGAAAAAAAAAAAAAAAAGGTTCCGACGAATTGAGAATCTCCTCCTTTTTGAAGTCGGTTAAAAACGTTAATCTTGAATATATTTGCATTTCTGCTGCGCCACAGACAAAACCGTAAAAACCGATGTGCCATTATTTAAATAGCGCTTTGTATTTCCATAGCCTTTATAGTTCTTTTGATGTTGTACGCCATTTTATATTTTACGATCTGAAAATTAAAGAAGTAATGATCATCTAGTTATTTTCTTAATGTGTGTGTGTGTGTGGTTGTAAACGTCCATTTAGATTTCTGTGATACATGACGTCCATGTTGTGTTAATTACGGTTGCATCCGAAATGAGATCTAAGTTGTTTTTAACCGACTTCAAAAAAGGAGGTTCTGTATTCGACCCGTATGTAAGTCATGTATGTAGTTTGTTTGTCCGCGATTTTCTCAAAAACTGATGAATCAATTTTGATGATTATTTCACTAACGTAATCTACATACTTTCAGGAAGGTTTTAGTATATAATACATTATGTAATTATTCTTATGTACGAAGTTATATGCATAAATGTATTGTATCTCCCGCATTTCGAAGGAGGCTGCGGAAAGGGAGAGGGAGATCGAGACGACTCTCCCGACCCGCAGAAGGCGGCCCGGGCGTCAGCGGAGGGCGGACAACGCCCTCTTCCAGCCCCCGTAAACAGGTCCGGAGGGACGGTGGACTCGGGGACGTCCGCCGGCCCCCATCCAGCTGGACCCGAGGCGGCGGCGCGTAGTGTTCCGCGCGCGCCCCTATTGGACGTTGCGGGGGGAGTCCTGCACCTCACTCCCCTCGCAGGCCTGAGGAGGCCCGCAAATGCGGGCCGGCACTAGCCGGGGATCGTGGAAGGCGCCCAAGTTCCCATGATCCCCGGTCCAGGTGTGGGAAGGGAACACCGGGGTGGTTTTTAGTCAGTAAGAGTCTGACAGACCCCTCCGCTCACCCCAGGGCGGGGGACATCCATGAGGATTTTCCACCCCGGCAACAAAAAAAAAAAAAGGTTATGTATATTTAACTAAAAATGGAAAAATAATACTAAACCAGTATGATGAGAATAATAAGGACTAACTAAAAGAAAATCACAACAAAGTGAATATTAAAGTTGACAATATTTTTACGAATGTTAATCCGGACATCCTCTTCATGTTTCTTATTATGTTCTGGAACAATAATAAATTTACTTTAAAAAAAGTAAAAACCAACTTCAAAAACCGAAAACGAATAAAATAACTTTCATAAAAAAACTTAACAGCTTCTGAAGTCGGTGTATTCAATTCTTCAATGCACCTTAGCTTGGCACCGATTTCAGAAGCTGTTAAGTTTTTATGAAAGTTATTTTATTCGTGTTCGGTTTTTGAAGTCGGTTTTTACTTTTTAGGGTTCCGTAACTCAAAAGGAAAAAACGGAACCCTTATAGGATCACTCGTGTGTCTGTCTGTCTGTCTGTCCGTCTGTCACAGCCAATTTGCTCCGAATCTAATGGACCGATTAAGTTGAAATTTGGTACACATATGAATTTCTGTGACCCAAACACGGACGGGTAAAGTAAATAAATTAATTTTGAATATAGCGGTCACTTTTGGGGGGCAAATAAGAAAATTAAAAAAAAAAGTTTTGGAAACTACACCATGTTGCATGTCAAATGAAAGGGCTTACTATGAGGCTCTCAAATATATTTTTTTTTACAATTTTAAAATATATTGTTTTAAAGTTATTTAAGAAAATAGACGAAAATTGACCATTCCCCCCCCTTATCTCCGAAACTAATGAGCCTAAAATTTTGAAAAAAAATACAGAAAATAGATCTTTACCTGTAGATTACAGGAAAACCTATAAGAAGTCTGTGGTCTTAAAATAACATGGTAAATCTATCAATATTGTGAGTACAAACTTACATTTACAGTTGGAATGTATGGGAGAACATGTTTTTCAACTACAATGTTAAGTTTGTTCTTAAGATAAATTCATCCCAACTACGGAACCCTTCATTGTGCGTGGTCCGGCACGCACGTGGCTGGTTTTTTTAAAGTAAATTTATTATTGTACCAGAACATAATAAGAAACATGAAGAGGATGTCCGGATTAACATTCGTAAAACTATTGTCAACTTGAATGTTCACTTTGTTTTTATTTTCTTTTGTTTAGTCCTTATTATTCTCATCATACTGGTTTAGTATTATGAAAGAATACATACATACCATAGGTACTGATATCAGTAGCCGGTGTCAACACTCGGTCAAATTAGTGTATTTTAACAGTCTATTGTTTCTTTTTGGACGTTAGTATTTTGATTATTAGTTGCACTTGATATTATGGCTGTAAACTTATAACATAATAATGTATGTTAGATCTCTACGCTCATTTCCTCATAGAGATTACTTATAAGTTAATCTGATTTCTTTAGTTAGTTGATATTTTATAATTTATAGTTATTGCTTGTCATAATTGTATAAGGTAGTAAGTAAATAGCAGCTGAAAATATGGAGAAATAAAAGTCGATTTATCTTATTTTTTTTGTATCATTATGGTCCTATAACTTTAAGATTCTGAAGAAAGCATGCCTGAATATTGTTCAAGATATGAAAAGGATGACGAAGTCAAACGTATATGGAAATACAGGTTGCTAGCCTACGCACATACCTCTTGCTAACTTCAGTACAAATATTAATATAAAAGAGTGTTATCATCGAAAATCACGTGTTGCATTCCGATAATAGATTTAAAACGTTAACTGATAAATATTCGGAAGCGGTTATTAATCAGCACATGTCAGTGAAATCAAAGTTGCAAATTCGTAAAATGATAAGTCAACTGGCGGTTACGTCATTAAAGATAAGGGTTATTGACTTCTCAAGTTTAGAAAAGTGAACCGGTTGACCTAGGGGCCAGGCCAACTGGTAAGCAATCCGCGTCTTTCTTAAGCTAGAAATCAAGTAAATAACGTTATTTTTAGACGGGTACTGAGTAACTTTGACGATATATGTATAAAAAATAAAAATAGTACTTCAAAGAACAAAAGGACCAGCACCCCAATTGCGAAACACCCTTTCTATAACAACCCGAAGAATTTTGAAGGAAATTAATAAACCATTGCATATTTTTAAAAAATTCGACAGCGTAAAAAACACAATGAATAATGTTGCATTGTTAAAATTACGTGTCACGCAACTACTCCGTAGATAAACATAAACATACAAATAGTACCATAGCCTCGCGACTTTCCGTGCCAATTAATGCTGGTATCAAATCGTTCATCCAATAATTTTGAGTACCGTAATATTATATGGAAGGTTCGACCTTAATGCTGTGGGCGTGGCATAAGTTGTGGAGCCAAATGACTCAATGTAGAAGTCAAAAACAAAAAGCGTTTTACCGTTACCATTTGTCTATGACTAGTAGAAGTCCTTCCCTTTAAGGACTATTTTTCTAATGAAAGCTCTTCTTTGTCCACAGCCGCGTAGCCGACATGCTGGAGGTGGTCGGCGAACGCGTTGGAGGATGGTGCGGCAGAGACACAAGCAGTTCACTGCGACAAGCGATGCGCGCACGCAAACGACAATCCGAACATTATGCCAAGTTTGAAAGTGAAATCATTGTGAGTTTAATTTTTTTTATTTAATAGATAGAAGAGTAGGTACCTGAAAGAACTTGGGAGAGGCCTTTGCCCAGCAGTGGGACAGCAATAGTTAGAAAAAAAAAAACTTAATAGGCTCGCCTTTGACAACTGTATCACCAGACGGTAAGCATTGGTGCAAACGACGTATGCACGCTTGCGTAAAAGAAATCTATTTATTCTTGGCTTAAAGACTCCCAGAATCCCAGGTTATGCTTAGTTAGTTTTATTTTTTACTTTCCCTCATCGCCATCATCTACTGCCCTTCTTTTTACGCCATTCTCGCCTGTTGTGCACTAATATCTTCCAAGAAGTCGTATGATCTGTCAAGGATATTAAAAGTATCCTTATTTGACCCTATCACTATGGCTATAAGTAATACCAGCTAGGTTCTCCATTTTCGTAGGGTTATCATCATCATCATCCGCAGCCCGACTTCACCCACTGCTGGGCAAAGGCTTCTCTTTTCTTATACTAATCCCCCAGCCCCTGTGCCAGGCCAGCCTCATCCAGGTTTTTCCCAGGCAACATTGTCGTCCACCCATCTCGTCGCCGCGCCGAACGACCGACACCTCGTGTTCCAGTCCTTGGACGCCACTCGGTCACAGCCTTACTCCACCTGTCATTAAGTGATGAATGGGTTAAATCTTTGAGAAATCAGTGATTATATATTTGCTGTTCGTTAGGGGTTTACTTACGAGTTTTAGAAGATCCACTACGAAATTCAAATTTTACACCTAATTTAGTTTGTCTTCCATAGATTCGAAACATACTTTAAATAAAGTTACCATTAAAGATGTTTGACTAACTGCTTCCGTTGAAGCAACCATACGAGCCGTTAGGCTATTAGTATTCATTCCATAATTTCCGCTTTCCTTTGTTGTAATGATATACTAAAAACTCGTTGATTTATCAAAACTTGTTTTTGTACATTTGAAGTAAAACATAGTAGCTAAATCGTCAAATCGTGTAAGGTAATGATATCAAAAAGAAAATTGTATTAATCCTCGAAGGCATTAGTCGTATATACGTGTATATATATTATTATATACGTGTCATATTACAACTCAAGTAAGCATCATTTTCAACTACGTAGGACATCTAAGTTTTCTTACTCTCTTTAAAGGTTTTTCTAATTTTAAAAAGTGTGGTTTCTTTTTTTCATCATCATATAGATCTTGTATAAACCCACTGCTGTATGTAAGCCAATTTTCTCCCATGATTACCATATCTATCTCATGCTTTGCATTAATTATTTGTCAATTGCCTTCCACGACTTTTCTTCCATTGCCATCATTCTGTGTAATGCAATTTCTAAATCTTGTCATCACAACTATATCTCGATCAACAAAATCTCGTAATGCCTTTTTGCATCTTTAGTCCCAGTTTCTGCTACAGCGAGTGTGGCAATCGTCAACACTTCAACAGTAATCATAAATGACTTTTGTCATTGAGTGCAATAGGTATCTGTTACGTTCACCGCTAGTTATGAATGAAGTAACATCGTTATATTAGTCATCATTGTTATACCGACGCTTATCATCACGAAGCGTTTTAATACCAACAATTTGGGCACTATTGCGAAGTAATTCTGCAATAATCTTTCTTATATTTTTAACCTACATTCTTACACGTGGTTTTTAGCGTTGTTTATTTTTGGCATTTTAATTTGAGCCGGAAAACATTTCATTTGCGACGTTCTCGTGTTCAGGTTTCTTTTAAAATAGAAGTGATTTCTTCAGACAGATTAATTTTGACAAATGATGAGTAGGTTAATTTGCAATTTGCATATTAGTAAGTCATACAGTTTATTAGGTTTTCTCATGTCACGTTTTTCCCACTGATTCTTTGAAAATATTTGTGTGTACGCTGTGCATTGGTAATAACAAAAAATAAACAGGAATGACTCGTTTTCTCCGTGATAATGTTTAAGTTGGGCAAATGAGAAAATATGCTAATTTATGCTTTCTTTTACTGGTACGGACGGAATGGTTGTCCCTTTTTATGAAATTATGATGAATGGCTAATACTCCACTTTTTTTCAATTTAATTCCTCAGTGTATTTTTGTGTTATAAATTTAATCTAGTACTCTGCATGTTAGCTCCAATCAATTAAGTGCAGGAAAATGCTTGCGTCCTAAAGATACAATTTAATTATTTGGCTTCAATGGCGCTACCTTGTCTAAATATCTACTGATGGATTTATTATACCGGACAACTGCGTTTACAACAAATCACTCAATACGTTTACCGCTAAACATATCTAAAACATAATTCTGTTTCATCTTCAAACGATTGCCAGAAACAAAGCGATGTTTTAAATATATGTTAAGCGGTAAACCTATTTAAGGATTTGTGGTGCAAGCGGAACTTAGTGCCACTTTAATACTAAAATAAACAATTCTTCCAACAGTGTCGCAGATCCTCACTCTTCAGAATAAAGGAAGGGCCAGTAGTGCCAGCTCCTGAACCACAGACGAGACCGCCAGCGGGACTGGCTTGTGGAAGATGTGCACCTGTTTCCAGGGTAAGTTCATTACATTTACAGGCTTTAATGAAATCCTGGATCTTACCATGACTAGCCCTTAGTCAACGACTTCTGAAAACGATTGTTTTTTCTATAAGTAGGTTTAGGTAGGTATATAAAATACTTTTACACGACAGTAATATTTTTAAATAAAACTAGATGAGGACGGTGTTTTCTATTCGATTACTCAGCGTAGAAACATCGAAATATAAACTCGATAGATCGCAGTCTCTAGTCCAGAATAATCTTGGTCAGATCATGTGAGGACTGTTTTGGTAAGACGGCTAAAAGATATTCTAAATCTTACTCTGAAAACTTAAGATTCTTTCAATGCTGTGCGAAATACTGCAATCATTTTTATTTTAATTAAACCATGTTTTCAAGCAAATAAGTTACATATACTTCTCTAAATGTAAGTATACTTATATACCTACCTATTTACTTTATGTACATCTATTTACCTTTGGTTCAAGCCTTGACCTGAATATTTTAAATCACAACTGTTTATTTTGTAATACCTACTGAAACATCTAGAAATTGTCTACAGTTTTAATGAATTCTTCAGACAATTTGAATTATGCAAAAGTTTATTCATTAATAACTTACTTACTTATTTTATTTTTTAAATGAGTACTTAGCGCATTACATTTTCAAATTGAAAACTTGTTACTTTTATATTTTTTAAATATTTTGCGTGTTTAACACTAAATGATAATATCGCAGACTGAAAGCACTGTAATTTAGTACTGAGAACATAACATTATTTTATAATTATATGCGTGCTATCATCAGTTCATCACAACAATGCAATGAAGGTTATTTTAGCATGTGAGTAAATACATTTTTATTCTATAACTAGCTTTTGCCCGCGGCTTCGCTCGTGTTAATTTAAAATTTGACAAACAATTCGGGTTGTACTCTGCTTGTAATTATAATTCAATCATTATTCGAAAGATACGTGGCGCCATCTATTATCATAAGAAGAGTTATTGCTGTTTTCCTCGGGAAAACAGTAGGTACTTTTTTTCGGGATGAAAGGTACCTTATGTCCGTATCTTTACACCTGACAACGTATATGCAAAATTACAGGATGATCAGTTCAGTGGTTTAGGCGTGAAAATGTAACAAACACACAAACTTACTTGATCGCATTTATAATATTAGTTAGGATCTGGCTTGTCAGACTTTTACTGACTAAAACCCACCCGTGTTCCTTCAGTTGCCCGTGCCAGGGCCACGGTACTCGTATCTCTTTCGAACTACCCGCGACCCCGGCGGCAGTTATGATCTGCCTAGTATTTAAAGCAGAGGTATTTAAAAACTAAACTTACTCCTCTTGGTCCTTTGAGCCGGATCATTTCCAGGATATTAACATATTACTAATTGGACCGCTTTGCCTTGTTTAGTGAATCATCTTGGTTCACTCATTTCAAAAGCCTTTATTTATTTCAACATTGATACCTGTAATTTGAGTGGTGTGCATAATAAAGAGTATTCTGTTCTATTCTATTCTGTTTATTCGCTGTGCTTTTAAAGAAGGCACATACGAAAGCATACTGTAAATAAAACAAAATTTAAACAAAGACTTCTTCCATGTGGACTGATTAATAAAATACGCAGTGCAAAGTATAAGGTTCGTTATCATTATCACGGCGCGGGCGCCGCGCCGCGCCGGTGCAAAGAGCGTCTTCCGCACTTGATTTTTTGTTCAATCTTCCATATTTAAAACACGAACTGCGCATTATTAGTACTTATAATAATAGGTTGAGTTGATACTGGTATCTTTTGTGCTACTAACACATTGACGTAGATGAAAGAACCAGATTTGTGGGTAAAAAATATTTGTGGCAAACTATGAAAATTATAGCAAGTTTTTATACATTTACATATGGTTCTCTTCAGAACCCTTCTATGTCTTCACATAGAAGGGTATAACAAAGCTGCAACATGCAGTTGATTTTTGAATGTTTTAAAACTTTCGTTAAAACACGCAACAAAACTGGTAGCATTATCTGATCACTTAGGAGACTCGTTAGATTATCATAAAGCTCTAAATGTGGTCTTAGAATAGATGCAAATTTTGGAAGACTTGGGGTGTACAGTGTATGAGTGTACACCACCTTGCAATGAACCGGCATTATGGCCAAAGAATAAACAGCCAATTCATTCTCACAGAGAGAAGGCGTTGAGCCCCAGCAGTGGAAACAGTATAGACTGATTATGTCGTTTTCTGACCTGAAAAACCTGATCCAACTGTCCTCCTGCATCACAAAACCGGAAACGGCGATGCTATCAATAAATCAACTACAATGTAATCGTATGCATGTCCGAGTAAGGACGCATTGACACATAAGTATCATACATTATGAAGGACTTTTCCTTTGACGAGTCATTTTAAGGCCTTAGACCATGACGGTCAGTATCTATCACTTCTGATGGTCGTATTATAACTGATAGTACTTATTTTTCTCAATAACATGTGCAGGACAATGAACAATATACATTCCATAAAGGTAGAGCATAATCCTGATGTAAGAATTGATGACTTTATAAGGGAATAAAATATGGTGACAGAATCTTTCTAGATATTAGTTGATGCACTAATGGTATATTGCCATTGTATCTCCTCTCCCAAATATTTTGTTAAAGATTGCTGGTTTTTGAAGTGTTAATGTTTAGCGCATTAGCACTTGCTTAGGATTTCTACTAGAATTTCTTAGTAAGATCAACTTACCTGTCCTAACCCCAACTACTAAAGTCATAGACTTGGATAAAGCTAGCTTGATGCCGTACTTATACTGAAATGAGTACCTACACTTCTAGATCCATACTACAGTGACATTATGTCATAGAATTTGACGAATCTCTCATAGAAAATGCGCGACATATTTTTTGTCACTGTAGCCCGACTCGGCGAGTATACAATGATGATCATCAAGATGCCAATTGTCTTGTAATTACTCGAGGTTAATAAAGGGAACTCTATCGTCCCTGTGTTCGGCCGGAACAAATACTCGCTGTGAATCTATTTTAGTTAAAGGTTATCCGACTTCGTGACCTAGAATTTGTTTTATGTGTGTCGTTTGATGCTGAATTTAAATGACGCTATTGGTTACACGAATTTTATAGTTACACCTGGACTGCTTATCTGTGAAACAGTAATTTCATTGATATTACTTTTTTTTTGGTTGGAAGAGAAAGTCGTGGGCGATAAAACATTGAATGGTTACGTCATCTCATAAAAGGACTCAATACTGATGACAAACTAAATGCATTTCGATTACTGCCCAGTGTCCATATACGGCCTATGATAATCACAGCACCTTTAAAGACCCCTTCAACGATTTTGGGAGAATAATTGTGTCATCATCTAAATTACGCTGTTTGAGCAAGAAAATGTTATTCTATGACGGTAACACAACTTATCTCTTACGCAACCGTTTGCCAGACATTACATTCATATTTCAATTCTTTTTTTTTTTAATCTTTATTTATTTAGAGGCTTTTACTTTACAAAGGTATATTTTAATTCCAGTGTTTCCTGTCTTTGAATAATTTCCCACTTTAAGGGGGATTTCCAAAATTGGCTTATTTTAATTTAATTTAAATATTTGAATTGTTTTTTTTTTTTAGGACGCTTTTAACGTTCTGCATCGTTCTCACATGTATAATTTCAACATGAATGATGTAACCATATCTTGATTTAAAAGAGTGTCCGTGGAATTTCTTGCCCGTTCTTCACCAGAGGTACCTACTACGCTTTGGAATGGGCGTCTACTAGACGCCGTCTAGCTTCATCTTTCTGACTGACCGACCCCTTGACAATTCAAAAGTGCCTGTAATTGGTTTATTTGAAATAAATGCTTTGAGTTTGAGTTTTGAGTAAAATTTTCTTACATTTTTTGCAATTTGCAAGTCAGTATTAGGTTGTATCTTGAGTATGACTCGCGATTGTAACAACATCTGTTCTGTATTTACATAATTATAATCATCATTATCTGCCTAGCCTTTTCCCAACTCGGTTGGGGTCGGCTTCCAATCTAACCAGATGCAGCTAGTAACCAGTATCTTACATGGAGCGACTGCCTATCTGACCTCCACAAACCAGACCAATCTTACCAAGGGGTATCGTGTTACCCAGATACGATACCCCTTGGTAAGATTGATCTGGGCTGGCTTGGCTTGCGAATAACAACAAAAGAAATCAAAATACAATTTTATATGACGACGTCGCTGTCGTTACAAAAAGTATGTCTGTCTGAATAAGAATAATAATAATTTATTTGCAGATAATACAGATTATAAGTTCTCACGTCTTATAGCAATAATAAAAACCTAATTAGTAGATGCCTTGCCGACACTGTTTTTACCGACATTAATACTAGTGTACCTCGAATAGCTTTTAGACCAATGACGTTAAACCATTATTAACTCGATCCTTCCAGCTTGCAATAAGTCGTATAATTCTTTGAATCATCCATCTGTCAGCCTGTCTTTAAAATCTGTGGGAGGTATCCATAATCAGCCTATAATGTTCCCACTGCTGGCACACAGGCCGTCTCTCTTCGAGAGGGAGTGGGCTGCAATATACCACGCGGGCCCAGTGAGGTTTGGTAGATGTCACATTTTTTCGTATTTTTGGTTCTATAGGACATGACGGTTTCCTCACGATGTTTTCCTTCACCGCCACCGTTGCATTGGAGCGTATCCACTATTGGAGAAAGGCATTGCTTAAAGATTGGTTTTGGGTCGTTTACATCTAATAGCTACCAGTAGTCCCCCCTCCAGGCTTTTATCTGAAACCGTGTAACACTCTGCTTTTCGGGTGGTCATGACTCATGATCGCCATTCCAGAATCTTTTCCTTCCAACTGCAGTTGGTTTACTACTTCTACCTCTACCCTTCTTACACTACCAATTTGGATCACCTTCCTTCCTCATATTAAGTAGTTGACGCTTGTATGCCTTGCATATTTCTTCTTTTTCCCTTTTTTCAACAAGTTCAAATTCATTAATGTGCCTTTCTATGCTCTGATTTTGCAGTAAACTTTTACGAGTATGTACCATTTCTAAAATCACCTTTACCAATTTGATTTTGTCAGCTATTGATATTCTGTCTTCATCTTTCTTCACTTTTCCTACATCAATGGTGAAGAAAACTATCAAATTAGTTCCGCGTAGATGGCGCTAAGTGTTTGTTACTTTCATTCAGCTGTTAATGGAGTTCCTTGCCGAAAACTTTGCCGCGAGATGGCGCCAAGTGTTTTTTCTTGTCGCCGATTGGTTCCTTTGTCTTCAAGATGACTTCGACAAGTGCTAAACACAGCGCTCTCTTGCGGCGAAGCTTCCGGGTAACACCTCCATTGAGTATTTAAGGAAGCTGATAATATCAATTAATAATATTATCAAGTAATAGACATTCATGAACTAAGACGTTTCAAAATTCGTCACGTACCCACACTTGTAATTGTAATTATGTTCTATGTTATGATATCTTTGTTTTAATAGCAAAGCGACTGTTTTTTCACGAACGCTTTGTAAAGTACATCTGGCTTCCAATGAAAACGGATGTATCAGTTCTTTATCATCGGACTTTGTACAACCGATAGTGATGCCTTGTTCCCAATATTGCACGTGTTTTTTGTTATTGTTTTGTATCGGTTTCTTTGAGGTAAACTAATTTTTGATTAGAAGTTTTTGGAATGTATCTGCCTAGTAAGATAAGAAGTTATTTTTTAATTTACATACTGTATCTCACATCTTCTGGAATCCCTGAATCCATGGAGAAGAGAATAGTGATAGAGTTCATTTCAGAGATCAATTATTTCATGTCTAAAAAGATTTGATTTTTTCGTGTTTGTTTGTTACGCTTTCACGGCTAAACGGCAGAACCAATATTGATGAAATTTGGTATGGGGATGCTTTAAATCCTGGGGATGGAAATAGGCTACTTTTAATCGACATATCACGCGGGCGAAGTCGCGGGCGGCATCTTGTTTCCCATATTTCGCATGTGAAAATCAAATGGCATAGGGTATTTCGTAGCTAGTGATAAAGTTATCACTTCGAAAACATGGCCAACGATGAGGACCAGATTTAAAAGCATGATTTATTAATTTTCTACATTATCTTTTTTTAGTTCGCTTTTTATTTAGGTAGTCGGTTTTTATACAATTACTTAGTCCAAAAATGCAGAAACAATCTACGTTCTATCACAAGGTTTGCCGAATACTTTCTTAGTTTGCTTGTCTACGATTCGCGATTTGTTTTCGATTCGATTGGCTGCGGTTTAGGTCAGTGACTCTAGTTTATAGCCATACACTGTTAGCTAGTTTTTCTATACATACGTGACATAACTACATACGAATGACTGTTAGATCAAATTACCTTGGCTATTATGAGGTTTGAAAAAAATAAATGTGTTTTTAATTGTACGTGATTATGAAATTAAATTGGATAATAAGACGCTCGAAGAGCGCCTCGCGAGTACAAACTTTTGTGCAACATTAATAGTACCACTAAAATTATTTAAAACGGGATAGTTGTTACCTTACCTTTTTTTTTTTATCGGATCTTCGCCAAATTTTTATGAGACCAACATAAAGTTGCTACCTTTCAAATAGAAAATGAACCATCGAAATTGGATCTCATAATACAGTAGTAAACTGGTAAACTGCTTTTTGCCCCTTTTTGGAAAAAGTACCCCTCCAATCAAAAATCCACGATTACAAAAAAAAAATATATTTAAGTCATCAAACCTGTATACCAAGTTTCGTCCAGATCGGTTGTTAAATACGACCTGTAGAGTAGAGGATTACCAACAAATTGACAGAGGAAAGCAAATTTTGCCAGACTTGAAGCGTTTGCTTCGCTCGCTCGGTCAATTAATAAGAATTTCAAATGAACTGATAACGAATATATTCAAGTGCATTAAGAATTTTCCCAAAGAATACTTCATTTATTATTTTTTTTAAACACGATAGGGAAGCTAATAAAAGTTTTAAAAACAAGGCAAGAAGGATGTCCGGAATTCCGTATTCTAGAATGATCAATCTGCCTAGCCTTTTCCCAACTAAGTATGTGGGGTCGGCTTCCAGTCTAACCGGATGCAGCTGAATACCAGTATTTTACATGGACCGACTGCCTATCTGACCTCCACAACCCAGTAACTGGGTAATACGAACCTCTTAGTAAGACTGGTTGTCAGACTTTCGGGCTTCTGACGACCCGTAACGACTGTCAAAGATCCACGAACGACAGCCGGGACCAAATGGTTTCCGAGGCACGGAGGAGTCTCGGTATGTAAAGATGGTCACCCATCCACGGACCGACCCCGGCAATCGTAGCTTAACCTGATAGATCGACCCGTGCGGATGTTATTACTTAGCTACGAGCTCCACATACGTATTCTAGAATGATGCTCGATTTTACTCAAGATAACTATCAAATCGAGAGTCATGACTGCTTCGTCCTAAAATCCTAATCTTAATTCCTGCTCATATCAGTAATTATAATTAATACCTACATTTCTCCGAGTGATGACCTTATGATAACAAATGACTTAGGTATGTAAAGGTAACTTATTATTATATGGAAATAACGTGCCGTATATAGGTAGCAACATAATAGGATGTAATAATTATGTTATCTAAGTGATTAATGTTTTTATTCTAGATTAATAGGTGGGAGGTGGTAATAATACAATAGATCGTTGTTCAAATGTGGTGAAATGGTTAGATTGTGAGTACACGAGTTTTGGGACAGGAATCTTTTCTTTTATCTTAAGACATGTTAGACGGTGATTGATCTATAAAAATGCAACAAGTGTACGTGTACTCCAAAAATACCTATTAGTTATTTCATAATATTAAAATATTACTATCTGATAATGCTCCTAACAGGCAAGTATGTTTTGTTCATTTTTGGCAATAAAATTTATGTAGGTGCTTTCTTTGTCTTTTGATACAATGCTATAAATACCAAGATATTTTACATACATACATAAACCCCACCTTCTTCCCATGGGGGTAGGCAAAAACTACAGAACGCCACCTGCTACGATCCTTACATATTCCTTTTGCCTCGTTTACGTTCATACACTACGGCCGAAATATCTTGGTGAGATTTTCTCTCACTCACACTCGCCTCATGTCACCATTTGGTTCCTAAAAAATGTTACTGCGCAGCCTTCTGCGCGAAGTACGGAGTTGCAAAGATAAATCAGCCATACTGTACAACTGGTCATACACGCACGCTGGTTGCGAGTACATTAAGCTATTTTACTGATAACATAATTAATTATTAAGCACAAGAACTTGCCCTGTAATATTACAGGGCAAGTGCTTTCTTTCATTGCTTCCACTTATTCGTAAGTATTTTACGAAGAGTCGAATTCATTCCGTCACTTGTGACAACAAGAGAACATTATCTTGTATTAAAATGTAGTTTGGTTTACCTTTTATCAATCATCACCATTGACGTCCTTGTTCCACCCACTGCTAAGTATCAGCCTCCTTCCTTCTCTTTGTGCCATGCTTCCCTGGTCTGTGCGAGTCTCATCCAGGTCTTACCCAGTAATAATATTAATATAGAACAGTAATCATCGTCATTATTGGCAACCTTGTTCCATCTACTGCTGAGTATAAGGCTCTTCTCTTTAGTGCCATGCTTCCCTGGTCTGTGCAAGTCTCATCTAGGTCTTACCCGTTTATCAATAAGACTGCCTTTTTCTTTGACATGGTAGCGATAAAGATGGTATAGGCAGGATGTTCTTGGGCTCTAATAAAAACCTACTGCCATCACCACACCGTTTTCGACGTACAGACGGCAGCAGGCCAAGCCACCCGAAACTGTCAAATTTTCCCAATCAACCTTGAACCGAATACTTCAGCGAAAAGATTTTAGATATTTTGGTGGATGCGTTATCGTCATACCGTGTAATAGACGTTGCTTGCGGCTCGGGAGATGCGCAAACGTTATGCATTACGGACGATGACAATGTTTGGTCGTGGGGAGACGGTGATTATGGGAAACTAGGTAAGATAAACATACACATTCTTAACTTCATTCCAATAGCAACATTTGACTCGATCCTTGTCCTGTTTGAATTGAGGAACTTATTAATGCACGTTAAACAGGCTTAAGAGGAGCTCGTGGCTAAGTAATAACAGCTGCACGGGTCGATCCAACAGGTTAAGCTAAGCTTGCCTTCCGTTAGTTAACGATGAAAATGTATTAAAGAAATTTGAAAGATTGTAGTAGCTTGATGTGCTGGCGTCTGTATTACCTACTTATTTATGTTTATTATGAGAACTTTGTTTCTTCTCTTAGTTCTTATGTGATTGAAATGCCTTTTGTACTGTTAACAGTACATAATTTATCTTATTGTAAATAATGTTATTGTAAACGGCCATTGACATCATAATCTTTAAAATGTTGTTCACTGTTGAACGTTCGAAATCACATATCCTTTAATGTTTTCATACAAATAACTGTCATCTTTTATTTACTATAATCAATAAAGCATGCAGCTTCATGCTGAAAGCTTAAAAAGACGTGAGAGTAAAATAAAATAAAAAAATCTAACGTAAAAACCACGAAAACACACAGAGAGACAGTTCTACAAATTGCAGATACATTTAAAAAAAAAGCATGTTTTCACAGTTCCTAATATGCACCTGTCTGGGCAACGTCCTCTCGTACCTACGTATAAATAATCATAGCATAGCCCGTAGTAATTGGCGTAACCACGTTTACAACGTCTACAGCCGACTGTACCTGTAAAGGCAATCATAAATATTGAGGTTATAAAATGTAAACTCAGTTCTGCAGCAGAAACTACCGTAACGGTTTCTTAGAGAGGTTCACAAAAATAGCGCACAAACATGAGGGCAAGTGCAAAAGATATAAGAGAAAAGAGCGCTTAGAGCGTTTATTGAGAGCAAGCTAAATAAAATTAGTAACTGGTAACTGCCGATCTATTCTGTAAAAATCTCATCTTGAAAACGTAAGTGAAGTGAGCTGTCAATAGTGTCAATCCCTAGCATCAAGTGGCTCACTTCACCTAAGATTTCACGGTGATATTTTTATAGAATAGACTGGAGGATATCGTATATCATTGTAGGTTCGTCAATATTATATAGATATTGCTCACTTTATAGGACACGGATTTCGAAGTCCTTATACTCGGAAGACCGCATAACTTCGCAATGTAGCTCACGAAATATAGATGTACAGAAGCATCATTATTACAATACTTTCGTACAGGTCAATGGAGTGTCAGTTTTATAACACTCGAGTGACAGTCATACTCATAACAAATACACAAACGACGAATAAAATTAAAATATCGTTGTATAATGTAAGTAATCGTAATTCCTAATGGCCAGTAGCTTTCGAGATTGTTTGTTATTCTTTTGAGATTGTCCGTTCTTCTTCTTTTGAGATTTTCTGTTCTTCTTCTTTTGAGATTCTCCGTTCTTCTTCTTTTCGTGTCGATGGTATATCTTATTTTACTCATCAACATCTTTGCTTGGGTGTCCGTTCTTCTTCTATTGAGATAGTCCGTTCTTCTTCTTTTGAGATTGTCCGTTCTTCTTCTTTTGAGATTCTCCTTCTTCTTTTCGTGTCGATGGTATATCTTATTTTACTCATCAACATCTTTGCTTGGGGTCGGCTTGCAGTACGAGTATAACCGGATATATCTTTGACTATATTAATATTACCTATATTGTTTGGGCCCAGGAGGTCGCCACGTTTATTCAGATAAATGATATTTATTTCTGTAAAAAAAACATTTTTAAACGTCAAAAATAAAATTAAGATTTCTGACTTCTCTGAAACGAAAGACCGAAACAAACTCACAGGTCATCTAGGGTACTGGTGAACTGACATAATTTTGGTCCGTTTCTGCGTCTTCTATGCATGGTAGTTGATTGCCACATATTTTAAAAAGTGGTCCATCCATACGGTTATCTTTGTCAGTAATTTACAAATGTAATACCGACCTTACGGTACTCCCTGCGGCCGTGCCGGTGCGTGGTGTGAATGCTAGAGAAGCGACCCGCTTCGTCTTCACTCCAAAGACAAGGCGTCAAGGTTCAGCTCTACTATTGTGCAGCTAACTTTCTAGCCTTTAATTTATTAGAATCTAAGGACCGTATAATATTAAGAGCGTTGGCTCCGTACAGCATTTCATACAAACTTTCATGTCCTTTTTTATCGAAATGAATGAATCGATTTTAATGGAACTTTACACGCATAAGCAGAATACATAGGTCTAAAAAGTTAGTTAAGAACATAAATATCCTGCTCATGAGTATGAAGTTTCATTAAAATCGGTTCATTCATTTCGATAAAAAAGGACTTGACAGTATGTATGAAATGCCGTACGGAGCCAACGCTCTTAAGAACTTTTTGAAAATTTATTCAATCCAGACGAATTCCGTACATAGTAGGAATTTTTTTTGGTCTTTTGATCGAGATTTTTTTTTAAATTAATAATGGTGTCACATACTCTGGAGGCTAAAGCAAAACTGAGCCAAGAAATTCTGATATAACGTAGCTGATATCATCCAAATATACTACTTAACGTAATATTCAAAACGGTGTTTTAATTGCAGCTAACTGACTGTCTAATTTGATTATCTCCTGACCTCGTTTGCGCTTATCATTATATAATTATATAAAGATTAATTTATTATATAACATTAGTTTCTAGGCAACATACATAGAAAAAGTCATGTAGCTACTTTTAATAACTTTTGTATTATGATGAGTACTATTCGCCGATGATATCTCTGTACTTATAAAATGTGACAAAAATTCTGACCCAAACTCAATCTTACAAAATACTCTCCAGACGGTAACACTTTGGCTACTAGATCACAATTTAGAAATTAACTGTAAAAAAACCAAAATGATACAATTTAGATCGTACAAAGTACTTAAGCAATAATGTAATTTTTAATGACACCCCTATAGAATTAGTAACTACATTTAACCTACTCGGTATAAACATAGACACACATCTCAATTGGAAAAAACACATAGAAACAGTTAAATCTAAATTATCTAAATTTACGTACGCCTTGTTTCAACTTAAACATAGCACAAATACAGAAACGGCATTATCGGCATACTACGCTTACGCAAACTCGTGGCTAAGATATATGGGGTGATGTTATGGGGTAACAGCGTAAACGCAAGCGAAGTATTTATAATCCAAAAAAAATGTGTTAGAATACTGGCCCACATTGACAATACTGAAAGCTGTAGGCCATATTTTGTTAAATTAAAACTCCTAACTTTACCTTCTATATACATACAGGACCTTTGCATATTTGTATTTAAAAATAGCAACATTTTCCCCAAAACTAAACACTTGCATAATGTAAACACACGCCATAAAAATAGATTATATCTTCCACAATCTCGGATTAAAATGCTTTACCATAGCCCATACTACATGGCAGTAAAAATTTTCAACAAATTACCGGAACAAATTAAAGAAGAACCCAAATTCAATACATTTAACAGAAAATTAAAATAATATCTAACACAAAAATGCTTTTACTCGGTCGCAGAATACTTAGAATAAAATAGTGAAAATGATAGATAGATAATTACAAAAAAAAAAAAAAAAATAGAGAAAGAGAATATAAATGAATAAAATATAGTAATTCATACAAATTAATAAACTATAAATTTAATAGAGAATATAAATTAATAAATATTGATACAAATTAACGATATTATTTATTTAATTTTAATAACTGATACAAATTAATAAAATATAATAATTAATACACGTAAATAAAATATTTTAATAACCTTACTAATTATATTACTTATATTATATTTGTTTAACAAACTCGCAATCCAGTATACCTACTGACTGGATGCTTGTTTTGTTAAAATCTAATATGTTGCCGTGCCCTAACCGGGTTTCATGTTGGAACTTACTTACATATATGTAACAACTGAATGTACACATGAATGCAATAAAGAATTTGAATTTGAGTTTGAAGCTCTTGCAACCGCATACTCGTACAATATAATATCGAGTTCAAGTACGTTAAACACAAAGTTAGTTCATCTACTTTTAGAGCGTCTATCATTTGTTTCAAAACTTAACACTATTATGAGTCATGCAATTTTATTGTGCAAGATAATGTCATTGTGATTTTTACTATGAAAGTTGATCGATTAATTGATTTGTTGATCGGTTGTTGTAATTTCTTATCTTATCTATTATCTTAGTAGCAGCCCGGAGTCTGGATTTGTGCCCGTTGATGGCAAAGGCTCGCCCCCTATTACATGGGACTTAAAACATATAACTGTCAAAATGTGGGAGTATTATAAATACATCCCTGCATTCTTACGCTTAGGCATAGTATTGTTTCGATTAGTAAAATGTAAGATGACATATCATTAAGGTTTTCAGATTCTTCTTCAATTTAATTTGTATTACTATCACTGTTGAATGCTAGTTCTTGGTTATTCTGCTTTTTTATTCGTCCCGACTTTCCATACTCTTTCGATCTTCGTTACAGGCTTTGCTCAGACGTTCCTTACTTATCTTCCTTTGTAATTCTTGTTCTTCTTCAATTAGAAATCTAAGCCATCTTTCTTCACACCATAATAGTCCTCGGTTATATTATTATGTGTTATTCCTCTTTATTTTCTCAGTTGCTTCTGCATTTACCAGTAATTCAGAAAAAGTCTCACAAAAACATTTTCCGATTCAACAGGTTTCCATAAATGCACAAGATAATGCTTATTTATATTTATTAGCTAGATCTAGAGAGCATCTATGAATAATTCGATAACCGTTACGTACAGACAGACACGCCCACTTTGCCGGCGATTTCGTACATTGACCTCACACGAGCACATGCTTTGAAGAATTAAGGGTTATATCATATTTGTACAATTTATTTGTTTATGAGTACTTTGTGGCTTTAGTATTTACGTCTAAAGAACGCTTTAAGGCGTAATAAACTTTTTTGTAGGTCATCCATCAACCTAGTTTCCAGGCTACACTGTGCTTCCTTTCCAGGTATACTTTTTTTTTTATATTCGTAATCCATTACGTACGGAAAACGACGCCCTTGACACACGGGATATCAGAATGATTGAACGGATCAAATGACAACACATGTGTCAAAATCAGTCAAGTAGTTTATTGTACGAGCTATGATGGGACGTCCGGAAGCACACGGGTACACACACATATAGATAATGATTCCTCTTCTACGACCTTCGAAGATTGAGTTTACAACCGAAATTACTGTACTGGCAGATAAGTACTTTGACGTGCTTTGAGCCCGCCGTGGCTGTAATTATGAACTCCATTCTCAAGACAATTTACATCTACGCAGCCAACAAAAATAATTACGCACAAAAAATATACATTACCTACATATAACTCGCGCAGTACCTATTTTATAAGACCTGTTAATTCTTGTGCCCAAATGAGGACATTTTGGGATGTTCTCGCTGTCCTTAATTAGAGACATCCCATGACCCAAAGATATAATGTTGTAATCACTTACCACCCAAATTGACAAGGTTGATATTATGAATCATCTGCCTAGCCTTTTCCCAACTATGTTGGAGTCGGCTTCCAGTTAAACCGGATGCGGCTGAATACCTGCAGTATTTTACGTGGAGCGACTGCCTGTCAGACCTCCACAACCCAGTAATTGGATAATACGATACCCCTTAGTAAGACTGGTTGCCATACTGTCGGGCTTCCGACGACCCGTAGGTCACGACTGTCGAAGATCCACGAATGACACCTGGGACCAACGGCTTAACGTGCTTTCCGAGGCACGGAGGGGTCACCCGTCCACAGACCGCCCCCAGCTAGTCATTATTACTTAGCCACGCACGAGCCCCTGAATTTCTGACGACATTCATATTAACAAGGTTTATATGAATGTCGTTAGAAATTCAGAATAGGTACATGAGAGCCTTCGAACAATCGGGTAAATGCCTCGACTGAGTCCAATTACTGTGAACTTGAGCTTTGTAGTGTGAGAAAGTATTTGTCGTTTCTGACAACATTTGTGTTACATACATTATAAACGGTTTTAAATACTGACAAAGAAAACATTCCCACTTGTCTCCGTATCGTCAGCCATTACGGGAGTTTTTCACACAAGCCGCGGACGATGATTTGAATATTAATTTAAAAATGTTTGCCAATTAGTTAACAAATACAGTGTATACCTAGGTACTCTTGTTATTTCAGGAAACAAAAAAGCTACAAAGACTTTTGTACAAAATAACTATTAATCGGTATTAATCTCATACCGCAAAATTAATGATATTTTGTAACCTTATTTTAGAGTACTTATGACTTTATGAGACAACAAAATCACCTGTTAATATAGGCACAAAGTAGCAAAAAATATGCATTTAAAAATATAAGATTTTTTAAACTTTTTATTTTTTCGCCATCTTGGTTATGTTTACAGGCAATGCCTTCGAAAATACTATATTTGATATAAAAATAGTTAGCAACCCTAGCTGCAGTTTACATTGATCCTCAATGCTTGTGACACATATAATTATGTAATATTGATACAGTATTTGAAAATAAACAAAAAGGATGTGTGAATCACAAAGTATGTTTCCGTGTAAAACAAAGATATAAATTAAACAATACCTATGTTTCCTTTACAAAATGCTTTGTTACTTACATTTGTTTACGTTGTTCTTTTATGTTCTTCACATGTAGATTTGTACGGTAAAATAAATATTTAACGGCGCAGGATAGCCTTTAACAGAAGAGGTCATCGTATTAGTCATAGAAATATAAAAAACAGTGGTTCAACAGCTTCAATATCATAGGGATTATGCCGGAATATAGCATTTCGTCGTGGACGTGGTACAACAGGACAGCGGCTCACCTGACATCAAATCTGTCATCAGAAGACAGCCGCCATGCATCCATCGATGCAACGCTCTGCTAGACTCTTAGAGTGGCTGTCACCAGCCAGTGTCACTGAAGTCGGTGTCTAGTTAAATGTATTTTCGTTTTTTGCCACCGACTTCCGAAATTAAAGTTATTTTTCGCTTTGTAGTGTTGGTTTTGGAAGTCGGTTGTATTGTTTTGTAAAAAAGGTTTTATTTTTCACCTTTTAGTTGTGGTACCTACCCCACACAAATTCTAATACCTTTACCTGCAAAACAAACTAGAACATCATCCATATAAAAGTGGGGAAAAAATACGTACTTATTAATGAAGCTAACTCAAAAACTACCGAAGCAAAGTTAATAATTTTTTTATGGGACCAACTGTGATGTCCCTTTCGAATAAAACAAAAAAAAATCCAAATAGGTCTAGCCATCTACGAGTAATCGGGGAACATACATTAAAAAAAAAGGTTCCGACGAATTGAGAACCTCCTCCTTTTTGAAGTCGGTTAAAAAACTTTTTCTTTTCTTTTTCTACTGTAAGTATAACTAGCTTTTGCCAGCGGGTTCGCCCACGTGGATGTCGGAAATTATCCCACGGGAATCGTCGTTTTTCCCATGTGCTATTCCAGACTATAATCTATCTCTGTGCCAAATTTCATCCAGATCAGTTCAGCCGTTCTGGCGTGATTAAGTAACAAACATCCATCCATCCAAACTTTCGCAATTCGCATTTATAATAGTAGTAAGATTATTTGTGGCTAAGTAATAACCGCCGCACGGGTCGACAGATTGCCGCGGTTAGTACGTGGATGGGTGACCATCGTTATATACCAAGACCCCTCCGTACCTCGGAAAGCATGATACGCTGTTGGTCCCGGCTGTCATTCGTGGATCTTTGACAGTCGTTACGGGTCGTCAGAAGCCCGAAAGTCTGACAACCAGTCTTACCAAGGTGCATCGTATTACCCAGTAACAGGGTTGTGTAGGTCATATAGGCAGTCGCTCCATGTAAAATACTGGTATTCAGCTGCATCCGGTTAGACTGCAAGCCGACCCCAACATAGTTGGGAAAAAGGCTAGACAGATTGATTACTTACTGCATAATAATTTAGTCTGAAATCGCCAACCCGTCTTGAGCAAGCATGATCAACACTCGTGCCTTCTCTGTATGAGAAGAAGCCTTTGCCCTGCAGTGGGACAGTAAGCCGACGTTCGCACGGACGGAAAAATATCAGAGCTTTTTTTTTTCGCGCACTGGATTTTCAACGCTCTGCTTAGCGGCGAGAGTTGAAAATCCAACAGTGTGTTGTTTCGACGCGCTGGGATGCACTCTGTTGTTGTTAGGTTGGATTCTCGAAGCTTGGCTCAACACCGAGAGTTGAAAATCCAGTGCGCGATAAAATCCCGCCGCGATATTTATACGTCCGTGCGTACGTCGGCTAATAGCCTGGTATTACAGTTTGTCGTCTCCATTGGCCCTTTGTGGATGGGAAATCATCAAATGACTTCTCTCTCGCTCTGGGCGGAGCGAGAGACGTGCCAGACTTTTACTGACTAAAACCCACCCGTGTTCCTTCAGGGCCACGGTCGAACAACCCGCGACCCCGGCGGCTCTCCATTGGCCCTTGATTCAGAAATAGGTTAAAAGGATACCCTTACGCATGCCTGAAAGGCTGAAATTAGGATGATGACCTCGTCGTCCCAATTTTAAAAGCTTTTATTTAACTTCACTTATGTGTACGAGTAGATATGTCCGGGAATTTTGCAAGTTAAATTTGACCCAGTTCACGATGTTAGATGGAGCTGAAATTTGGCATACGTATGTAAAATCGGTGACAATGAAATATTTTGGTACTATCGAGCTGATCAGATGATGGAGCCGGAAGATGGCATCAGGAACTCAGTAATAAAACGACGTACTTAACCCTATCGAGTTTGGGCTCGATTGATTCTTCTTGACAAGGACTCTGGTCCTAGATGATATCCAGTCAGTTCAGTCCAGGCTAATAAAATCTTGATTTAAAAAATAATAATAATACACTTGTTTCGGTACTTACAGTAAATACTTTGTACCTACCTATTCACGCCTAACGCCCAAATCTGAAATTTCTAAATTTTTATACAACGTGTCGTTTTGCATCCTCGTCAAATTTAAGGGTGTGACCATCAAATCAATTTTTCCATGGCACCAACATCGTAATCGCGAAAAAATAATCGGCCGTCCCATACATTTGCGTCGAGTAGGTAAGTATTGAAGTTTTCTATGGGACAGTTTAAAATTTTTGCGTGATTACGATGTTGGTCCCATGGAGAAAATTGTTCGGTTTGATGTTCTGTATCACACCCTAAAATTTGACCGAGGATGCAAAACGACACGTTGTATAAGTACATAATAGGGAGAACTCAGACAGACTAGAGATAGAATCCAATCATATTCATAGCTACACCATCCCAAACACACAAGATTTTCTAAGTAAAAGTTAAAAGTACTATGGACAAAACTTAAGCATGCTCACTTAAGAAAATATTCCTGTGAGAGCGCAGCTAGTGACTAACGAACATTGTGCGATCGAGTCGTGAGCCGTGCTTTGCGATTATCGCCTTTGAGGTGATCATGCGGAACTTTGGCCCATAGTACATAATTTTTATTTATATTACAATCTTTTTTCAACCAGGTAATAGGTACCTAATACCTGACATTGGTATCTATTAACCAATCGTAGAGGATATACATACCATATTCAAGGGTACTCAAATTGACGCGTCCAAAGTCTGCTACATTTTTATCAAGCTCGTGATAAGGAGTTATGTAAATGCCAGTCTAATTAACTGCAAATTAAATTAATTAACAGGCCGAAGTCCGTTGATAATCTATCTATAAGTACATATAATAAAATAGTAACGAAGAATTTTTGTCTGTTTGTTCCGGATTGGTGTAAAAACGGCTACAACGGATTTGGTTGAGAAACGCATGTGATTAAAAGAGTGATGAATATATATAAATGTTTGATCGATGGAGAGGGAGAGCAAGGCCAAAGAAAAGATGGATGGATTGAGTGAGAAAAAAACTTTTTTACAAAAAAATACAACCGACTTCCTAAAACAACACTACAAAGTGAAAAATAACTTTAATTTCGGAAGTCGGTGTCTAGTTAAATGTATTTTCGTTTTTTGCCACCGACTTCCGAAATTAAAGTTATTTTTCACTTTGTAGTGTTGTTTTTGGAAGTCGGTTGTATTTTTTTGTAAAAAAGTTTTTATTTTTCACTTTTTAGTTGTGTAGGTCCCTACCCCACACAAATTCTAATACCACTATCTGCAAAACAAACTAGAACATCATCCATATAAAAGTGGGGTAAAAATATGTATTATTGAAGCTAACTCAAAAACTACCCAAGCAAAGTTAATCGATTTTATATGGGACCAACCCTCTCGAATAAAACAAAAAAAATCCAAATCGGTCCAGCCATCTTCGAGTAATCGTTCCGACGAATTGAGAACCTCCTCCTTTTTGAAGTCGGTTAAAGATATGAAAGAGACAGGGGAGAATGAAACAAGAAAACGTTGTGCCGACCCCAAGTAACAAGGGATAAGGGCAGGAAGGTGATTATGATTATACAGTATATAATTCGGCGCATATAAAACTGCGGTTCCGATTTTTTTGTGATAAATCGGACATTTTACGAGTTATCAAAAAATAGTCCAGATTTGTCCTTAGAGTACTTAGTAAGTACTATTATTTATTCTGTGCTTAGAGTAAAATAATGATTAAATTCGGTTTTAATTAACTATTTCGCGGGCGCTTGACGTCTATAGACGTCATAACAATAAAACATCTATTGTGTCCGCGAACCGAGTAATAATATTTAGGATATAGGTACACCATTCAATAGGTATACGAGTATATATGTATCATTTATGTACAAAATTCAACAGGTGTCATGATGGCCCACTGGTTAAGGCCTCGCCTCTCATGCACGAGCTTGTGTTCAAATCCGGGCAAGTACAAATGTGACTTTTTCAATTCATATGTTACTTTTTGAGTTTAACTTGGACATCACTGACATCGGTGAAGGAAAACATCGTGAGGAAACCTGGACTTATAGTTAACTAGCTGCGCCCCATGAGTTAATCCAGGGTATAAGTTTCTACACACCAAATTTCATCCAAATCGGTCCATCCGTTTGAACGTGAAGAAATAGCAAACATAGAAACACACACACACACTCACAAACTTTCGCCTTCATTATGTTATATATTAGTGTGATTATTACACAATTCGAAGGTCGCAAGGAAAGACTTGGGTATTGCTCATCAAATGCAGTGTATGTTATGTAAAAGTTGCAAAAAAGTACACATAAGTGTACCAATTGCATAATGCACTAGATGCTTAGTCTACAGTAGCAAATGCAGTAATACGCATTGAGGTTTTATTTTTATTTGCCAAATATTTAACTTCTCTGAAAACTTTTTGCGCTTCTAACAATGCACACTTTTTTTAATAATTGAGCCTCTTTTTTACTTTGTGGCTTTTATTTTTGTGGTAACTGAGCTAGGGTACCCCGACCAAACGGGTTAGGTTAAGTTGGAACTGTGACCTGTGAACTGTGACAAGCGAGTCGAATTTGGTCGCAGTAACTAAGCATGCAGGTTTTTATATAAACCTCTACTTCAGGCACCAGTCTCTCACACAGTTCTGCTTGTTCGTGCACTATTGTCAAAACTTCTGTCGAGAAAATAAACGTTTTATTTATAACTAGCTGCGCCCCGCGGTTTCACCTGCGTAGACCGGGATAAAAAGTAGCTTGTGTTAATCCAGGTTATAAGCTATCTGTAGATAGCTATTAATACAATAGCTAATTTAATTACATACTAATCTTACAAGTCTTGTTCAAACTGTCTACCACTATTGCGTATGCACGCGCGACATCTTCGTCTTATCTCAACTGTAGTGGTGCGTAAACGCATTTCTGCTTTGATCGTCATGAAAGCCGCCTCAATGCGTTGGACTAAATCATCTCTTGTCTCAACTTCCGTGGCGTAGACGAGTTCTTTGGCCCGTCCCCAGACGTAAAAATCCAACGGAGTTAAGTCTGGAGAACGTGGAGGCCAAGGAATAGGGCCATCCCTCCCAATCCATGAGTCCGGGAATGCATCATTCAAGTACTCCCTGACGGTTATTCTCCAATGAGCGGGACAACCGTCATGTTGGAAAACAAAAGACCTGTCTTCACTGAAAATTGGCAAATCAGCTAATAATAAGGGCAACTCTGTTTGCAGAAATTCTAATTCTTGTAAGATTAGTATGTAATTAAATTACTTATTAATAAATGATTATTTTTGTAATAATGTATTTTTTTTTCAATTTCGAGGAAAGTTCCCTATGTAAGAACGAGATAAGAGACTACGTAAGACGTGAGATAACAGTATCTATCTACTAATAGCATGTAATTTATGCGAAAACTAGTGTTTTAAACGTAATATCCAATATCAGCCTGATGTGTCTCGACTACACATTTAGCTAATTATTAAAGATATTAAAAGAGTTTTTTAACACATTACATACCGTTGGAAAGGGGATAGACTAGAGAACTTTTTAAAATAATTCGAAGATCCCGATCGCTTTTAGTTTTTTTTTTATAGCTATTTAAAGTTGAGTTTTAAGTTCATTTTTTATTTTTCCAAAAACTTTGTGATTTATTAAAAAAAAACTAGATGTAACTGGCAAGTAATTTTAAATTTGATAGAGCCATACAACAGTACATATGTAAATAAAAATGAAATTTGACGACTACACTTAAAACTTTTTTTTAATTTAAGCTTTAATGCTGAGTTTTGGATTTTTTCAAAATAAAAATTAGAAAGTTGTAATAAAAAAACCGGTGTGGCCAAAAATGAGTACTTGAGCCTGAAGCGATAGCAAATGACCTCTTCTTTCGGCCAATTCAATTTGGCAAACGATGCACCAAACACCCTGTATTAGTGTTCAATCATATTTTTAGGAGTACCTACAATATAGGAATTATTAGAGGTGCTATAAAATACATGCCTTTTTATTTTCAAAGAATATTTCGCCATACAAAAATTAAGTTACTCAGCGCTTTTCCTCCACATTTATTATGCGCACAGGCAAAGTGTGGAACTCTCTGCCAGCGTGTTCCCTTCCACGCATCTTCTTGGCACGCTCGTTCCATCATATACCTTATCCATCGCTATCCATCAGGCGAGATCGAGGGCAAGAGCAGGCCCAGTCAGCAATACAAAAAAATAAAAATTCTGAAAACTGTGGAGAGTCGTCTAAATACGACATTTCATTAGAATGTGTAGGCGTAGCTTCTAATATTTATTTCATCATCATTCTCTCGCAATTTATTTGGGGTCGGCGCAACAAGTCTTTTTCTTCCATACTTCTCTATTAGTCGTCATCTCGGTAGTCACTCCCTTTCTAGCATCTTTCACACAATCCATCCATCGTTCCCCGAGACTACGTACTCAAAACTTTCCTGACAACATTGCCTCATTCTAATCTTTGTTTATGACTAGAAAATAATTATGATTATCAGAAGAATATGATTAATTAAGCCTCTAAGATATCACAGTGATGCCCCTTCAAGTATTATCCTGCCTCTTAGGACCGATAGATGTGAACCTAACTCACGTTTCTAAATGACGTCGTTGATAACGAACACATGTAGGGTGAAAAGAAACTTATCAGAGTATCAGCATCCATTGCTTTAAGCCGTGATTATTTTGATTACCTAAATACGATTATTAACATCGTGGATTATAGGATTCGGTTGGCTATTCGGGTTACTATCTGCGCCTTTTCCCAACTATGTTGGGGTCGGCTTCCAGTCTAAGCGGATGCAGCTGAATACCTGTATTTTACATGGAGCTATTGCTGACCTATCTGACCTCCACAAACCAGTAAGTAGGTAATATGATACCCCTTGGTAAGACTGGTTGTCAGACTTTCGGGCTTCTAACGACCCGTAACGACTGTCAAAGATCCACGAATGGTCACCCCCCCCCCCCCTCCCCTCCCCCGGTTCAGATAACGATGGACAACCCCGGCAAGTGTAGCTTAACCGACACCAACTTTAAGTTCAAATAAAAAAGAACCATTGAATCCCTCCCATAGTTTTTTTATATTTCTATGATCCCTCCAAACAAAAATCCCCAACGACAAAAAATTCTATAAAGTCGTAAAACCTGTATACCAAGTTTCGTCTAGATCGGTTGTAAAATACGACCTGTAGAGGAGTAGCAACAAACTGACAGACGAAAGCAAATTTTCATAGATGTGAAGCAGATAGCGGGTCGCTAGTTTTGAATTAACTAAATTCGGTGCACGGTGCATCTGTTACTTTCGCTAGGTGAATAATGCACATACAATTACATCTGCTGTAAGATATTATGAAACCCAGTAGATTTTAAAAAGCCTTATTTTTCAAATTTAATTTTACAACATGTAATAAACATAAAATAAAACTTATAATCACGTAATTCACACGTTTCTTATCCAGTTCAAAGTGGAAATAAACGCATTCTGATTATGTATATCTCTATCTACTTACTTAGCATTAAGACTCAGGTGCAAGTTCAAAAGTTATCGAGGTAAAGTCACGTAACTGGCGCACAAGGTCGGGTCACGGTCGTGACCTTATACTGAGGAGATATAGAGACAGCTTATGTCAATCGTAGGCACGTTGGTTACCGATTCACAGATCGGAAACCGTCAAAAATTAAGACTATTTAAATGTTATGTCACATAAAAATTATTTATTATTATGTTTAGGAGCTCGTGGCTAAGTAATAACAGCCTCACGGGTCGATCCATCAGGTTAAGCTACGCTTGCCGGGGTTGGTCAGTGGATGGGTGACCACCTTTAGTATACCGAGACTCCTCCGTGCCTCGGAAAGCACGTTAAGCCGTTGGTCCCGGCTGTCATTCGTGGATCTTTGACAGTCGTTACGGGTCGTCAGAAGCCCGAAAGTCTGACAACCAGTCTTACCAAGGGGTATCGTATTACCCAGTTACTGGGTTGTGGAGGTCAGATAGGCAGTCGCTCCATGTAAAATAATGGTATTCAGCTGCATCCGGTTAGACTGGAAGCCGACCCCAACATAGTTGGGAAAAGGCTAGGCAGATTTTTATGTTTTAAAACTAGATGAGTTCGGTGTTTCCTATCCGACTCTGAGAAGGACTGAGTCAAACTCAGAGATCACACTCTCAAAGTCCAGACATACTGTTGGTCAGGCCATATGAGGACCATGCAGGTAAATGTTTGAGATGGTCTTTTGAGGAAAGAACCATACAGATTTCAGTGGACCAGTCCATTTGACATATTTTGTGTTGTTATGTGGATGAATGACAAACAACAAAACATGCATGCATATGCATGTGACAATAAAAGTTAAGTAAGTATTTATGAAGAGCAGTGGTGGCCCAGTGGTAACGGCCCCAACTTACGAGTTGTAGGGTGTTGTGTTTGTAATTTCACCACCACTGCTCTCAAAACGGTGAAGGAAAACATCGTGAGGAAACGAACATATTCTAGAACCAAAAATTCGAAGACATGTGACATCTGCCAACCCGCACTGCGCCCGCGTGGTGGATTACGGCCCACTCCCTCTAATGAGAAGAGGCCTGTGTCCCAGCAATGGGAACATTATAGGCTGATGTTTTAAGTATGAATGTAGATGGCTATTAAAGAAGAAGATTAGAAGACCAAATAACAGGTGCATCCACCTCCACTCACTCCATCCCATCGGATGGAGTGAAAGATGAAATGGCTAGGAAGGAAGAGAATACTGAGATGTCGGCTAGTAGCTGCTTTATTTCAAACTGCGACCCAACAGATTGGAATAAGGGCAAGGTTGATGATGATGTTCGTCACCCTGGTAATCAAATGTCTACTGAAATTAAGCAAGAGAGAAAAACTTTAAGTAGCTCACCCTTTCTAACTCATAGGAATTTTTAATTCTTAGGGCTAATTTTTCAATAGTCAGATAAATCTTTATCTGAAGAAATGTTTCAGTTTGACAGCTTGTGTATAGAAAATATGTCAAAACTGTCATATTTATTCTTCAGATAGCAGTTGTCTTACTATTGAAAAATCAGCCTTTAATCTGACATTATAATAATTAGGGCCTGTTTCACCACCTATGATTAAGTTCCTATTAACTTACTTGACAGATAATTTCATACAAATTCAGTTCCATTTTTGAATTTATCCGGTAAGTAGTGGCTACTCGGACATCGGTAAATAGGCCCTTAAGCTTCTTGAACTATCTTACGAGTAAGTATAACATTGACATCGATTAATTAATTTGTTCCTTATAAATCCTAATGCATGAGCTCTTATTTGTTGTTCCTGTCTTTTTTTTTAAATTAGTTAAAATATTTGTGTTGTTCAGGACAAAATTAAATACACACATCAAAAGTGTCTAGGGATCAACATATATTTTTGCAATAACTTTTCTCCTGATTGATATTAATTAAAATTTTCTTTAAGGATTCATCAAATAAAGTGTTTTCGTTTGTCACAGTAACGATAAACCAAGTCACCTTTGCATTAATAAAGAAATTTGCCATTTTCCTAATAAAGGGATTTTTGACATTTGAACCACTAACATTAAAGTTCGAAAAAAAGACTGAAATAACAGTTTTCTTTAAAATTTTATTGGGTAACTTAAACAATTAATAATCCGTGTTTCTACCGCGAACACTAACAACACAAGAACATCGGTTTGGCATACTCAAAATGAGTTCATCCAAATCACGCTGTGGAATGGCCGCCCATGTTCGTTGCAACAACAAAAAAAGGTCTTCTTGCGACTGGATACCCTCCATATTCGGCAGAGCTCTTCTCTGTAGCATATCCCATGCATGCTCAATCGGGTTCAAGTCTGGCGACTGAGCAGGCCAGGGCAGGACATTGATGTTAGCTGCGGCGAGAGTCTGTCTTACAACTCTTGCGGTGTGCGGTCGTGCATTATCATGCATTAACTGAAATAAGGGACCGATTTGCACTTGTAGAGGAACGATGACGTCTGATACAATCGTCTCAGCATAAATTTGAGCGTTGAGGTTGCCTCTGATCCAAATCAACTCAGTTCTTCCGCCGATCCAAATACCCGCCCATACCATGATGGTTCCACCACTATAAGGATGGACTTCCTGGCAGGATTTTAATCGCTGTTGGCGTCCAGGGGTTCTCCAGTGTCGTATACGTCTTGTATCCGGTCTCATACCAAAACGAGACTCATCAGAAAAGCACACGAAACGCCATTGTTCTTTTGCCCAATTTCTGTGTTCAAGAGCCCATTGATATCGAATCCTACGATTGTGCATTGCTATAGGTGGTACCCGTAGCGGTCTTCGGGAATGAAGGTTCACTTCATGCAAGCGGTTTCTGACTGTTTGGTCGCTAATTAAGTTCCCTGAAGAGTGATGAAGCCTCACGGCTAACATCATGACGGTTATAGTTGGAGCTCTTCGAGTTAAGATTTGAATGTATCGGTCTTGTCTCCGTGTGGTGCAGCGATACCGTCCTCCATGGCGCTCAGCCACGGTACCAGTGCTTCGGTAACGTGTCCAAAGTCGACTGATAACACTCTGACTTGTATTCAGAGCTAAAGCCACAGTACGTTGCCGGGAACCAGCTTCTATCATTCCCACGGCTCTGAGCATTTCTTCCCTGCTTAAATGACGTCGCCGCTCCATAATAACGTTGGTTTTAATCAGTAGTAGGGAAACAGTAGCACTAATAATGTCTTCAATGCGTTGTATGTTTTTATAGGGAAAATATTGACAGCTGATTTTCATCTTTTACTCGAATTTGATTCACAGTTCCTGATTCAAATTATGAAATGCACCAAAAAGGATCCATATAAATTTATAAAATCATAAATTTATTACAAAGCCACATCTCAATCTCAAGAAATCCGCATAAAAATGCTTGATCCCTAGACACTTTTGATGTGTGTATTTGCACACCATATAATGGTAGAATTGGCGTTTTGGGGGACTGTCTTATGGAATTTTGACATTCGAAGAGGGCTGATTTGAATAAATGACTTTTGATTTTGAATATAAAGGGGCCATTATAATTTTAAGATCATAAAATTATAAACCTACAATCTAGCAAATAAATTCATTTGAATTTGAGGATGTTTCGTATGGTGAACAGAGACATGAATATGGTATTGTTTGTCATTAGTATCACTCCCTCTATGTTAGTTTTTCTTCTGAGGTCGTAACTATTCAGTATGCTACAGCTACACAAGTCACCTCAAGGCTTGAAAACTGGGAACTATTGTTCTTAATTTTTCCTCTTTGCGTTTCCTTATTCTATCATTTAGTTACTTACTTCGAGGTTATTATCAGATAATGAGTATGTTTTCTATTGGATGTTTACATGGATCGGAAATAAAATGAGGAAAAAATAATGATAAATTAATACGGAAATGATTACAAATTCCAAATAGTCGGTAACGCGTGTTGTTTAGAGGATGTAGGATTAATAAAATTTAGGTCATTTTATAGAGGTATCAGGAACAGGGTATAAAGTTCACTCATCTTCCATAGAAAAGGGAGGATCCTCCGACCAGACTGGTGGTGTCTGGTGGCCTACTGTTCGACGGTTGATATCGGGTATGCTAGTCGCGCGGTAAACTCTGCTTGCGCGTTGCAGGATTTGTGTGACGTCAGGTCTTTTATACATAGTTCGCACGTGACGATGTAGATGGCCGTCACAATATCATGGATTACTTATGTCTTCCTCGTTACTCCAGGGGGCACAAAGCATGAGATCCTGGGTTTGATTCCCGGGTCGGGCAAAGTGAATTAATTGGACTTGTGCTCGCCCCCTATTACATGACTTAAAAATAACTGGCGAAATTTTGGTGTTACTAGCGGTACACCTCTGAATAACTTTGCGGGGATTACAGTGCGATGTTATGTATGTTTACGTGTATATGCCTGATTAGGATATACCTACATGTACCATGAGAGATATTTTCAACGCAGCTAACGGTAATGAACTAAGCCTCGTGTAGACAGGCGCGAAGCTACACTGGTAGGACAATTTTAATGAAGCTTCATAAAAATTGTTCCACCGGAGTCACGACGACGTCGCGACACGCCAGTCTGCACGAGCCTTTACTACTGGCTGCGTCATATTAGATACTATTATGGAAATTATTCTAAGCTAACCTTAGATTTTTAAGAAGGATGCTTTCTCTTTTTATTTTAGTATTATCTTTAAATATAAGTATTCCATGATTATATTTGTATTAATTTGTAGAGAGCTCTTTCCTAAAATTCATCATTAAGTATTAACATTCATATACCTAAGTATTACCTAAGATTCCCTACTCACGAGTCATGCACGAGTGTCAGATTTTTGTAATATTCATACGAGAGACGTGACATCATTTTTCTCACGATTTTAAATCACACAAAGTCTGAGAAACACGTGTTTTAAAACGTGGAGTTATAGGATTCCAATTTAAATGCTTATAATTTACATTTGTGATTGAATGTCGCAGTGCATAATATAGCATTTACAGCTATTGGCTTCCTTATGTTTTTATTAAAAGACAGCTGACTCATAGCTGTCCGAGATACTAAACCAGCTGATAACCTTTAATACTCTTCCACTAACAGATGACCGAATACTTTATTTAAAAGAAGTATTTAGATAACAAAAGTATGGCAACAAGTCGACAAGTAGCTTCAATGTTGACAATGTTCATTCATCGTCATCGTTGATCAACTGGCTCTTTAAAATGGCCGCTTTATATTCCAAATTTAAACACAAAGCGGGCGGACGCGGTGGCGTGACTCTGCCGCGACCAACCGGCGCACGGCGCCCGCGCGGCTAGTGCGTCGACCTCTCCCCTGCGATACGATTAAACAATCGATGCATTATCGACAGACACTCTATGAAGACGCTTTGTATTCGATTATGAAATTCCGCGCCTTTGAACACCTTATCGATAAAATATAAATGAAAATGACATAGCGCCACTTGATTGTGACAATGGAATATCTTTCCGCTTAGTGCAGATACACTTGATGAATACAGCTGTTTTAATCATATTCATCAGGTTCATTTTCATTTGTATTTGTCCATGTTCATTTTTAACTACAGTTAAGTACGAGTACTATCGTTTTTAAATTGTAAGTAGGTAAGTATGTAATTGGGTCCGTAAAGGGCCCAGAACACTCCTCACAAATTTCAATCAATTAAAAATGATCAAAGCCGATAGCGTCTGGTGTTTGACATTAATTAAGCCATTACTACATTACCCTTTTAAAACTAAAGTCATTTGGTCATGTACACTAAGTACATACAGTTTTCATTTTAATACCAATTGTTAAATAAAATGTATTAAGTACCTACCTACCTATATTGTTGTTAACTACCCCGTACACATGCGTCCTTATCTGGCTAACACGTGTACCTACATTTGACGTGTCTTCACGTGTTTATTTATACTCGCGATAAACAGTTTTGTTGCCCGACCACCTTTTTTTTTTTTTTGTGGATGGGAAATCATCAAATGACTTCTCCCGCTCTGGGCAGAGCGGGAGGGCGTGTCAGACTTTTACTGACTAAAACCCACCCATGTTCCTTCAGTTGCCCGTGCCAGGGCTACGGTATCTCTTTCGAACTACCCGCGACCCCGGCGGCAAAGGCCCAATTGACCCCGTCACTGCTGACATCTCTTTGAGGCGCGCGTGGAACACAACGCGCCGTCGACCCGGGCCTGATCCTTACCGGACGGCGAGCTGCCCATTACTCGTCGTCCGCAAGCCCGCGCCTACGGTGGCCGGGAATCGGCGATCGATTCCCGCCGCCCAGGGCGTATCCTACGGCGGCTAGGGGCGCGAGGGCGCGGCTGTTGCCTCTCCCTCACGCGTTCCGCTTCCTCCTTCGCGAGCATTACTTCACCCGACCACCTGATGTTTCACTATTATAAAAATATGTTTTCCCTATTTCTTGAGTTTGTCGTGTGTCTCTCTCATGGTTGATACGATGTTTTTGCTAAACCAATGTTTAATTTGCAGTTACGACACTATTTGTCGTCTTATGTGTTACTTTTTTGTCCGTGACTTTGAGCGCTGTATGATGTAATCAAGACTAGTTTTTTGTAAATTGTTTTTTTTTTTGCAACTATAATTGAATAGTCAAACGAACTTATCTGTAAGTGAAGTTCGACGGTAATTATACTCGTTGCTGTCTCGTTCGAAGATGATGATTTTTGTCCGTGACTTTGAGCGCTGTATGATGTAATCAAGACTAGTTTTTTGTAAATTGTTTTTTTTTTTGCAACTATAATTGAATAGTCAAACGAACTTACCTGTAAGTGAAGTTCGACGGTAATTATACTCGTTGCTGTCTCGTTCGAAGATGATGATTGAATACAATGGTAGACATAGGATACTAAAAATAACGTGTGTTAATTAGGTTTGGTGAGTCTAAAAGGAGACACAAGGAGGGTAGGTGATAAAGGGCTTTAGCCATGAAGAATTGGAGCTGAATGATAAACATTATCAAAACATTAGATACTTCTTTAATTGGTGAAACTAAAATTGATTTATTTAAATCACAGATCAACACATAGTGCCAATGTGGAACCCAGATCCAGGGGTTGTGGCAGTGATTAGTTTACATTATGTACGAGTAGGGCTCAATATTATCATCTGTTTTATATTTTTCCCTCTATTCTCTATGGTTCTCTAAACCAAAGAAACCATACAAAAACAGAACCAACTATAAAAGATAATTATAGACAGAGCAACAGTTTATTGTACCTATTTTTCACCAGAAATTGAAATTGTTAGAAAAGAATCTGTGATGTACGCAGTAGAATATTGAAATTATGAATAAATTAGCATCTGAAAGTACCTACATTTGTAGCATGGAACATACTTACTGTACTTTATAAAATACAAGTATTTTAAAACTACCATTACCAATATTAGATAATATTTCCACTCAGATTTTTAAAAAGGAATTTCCTGTAGAAGCTTAAATTCCATTAAATCAAATCTAACTTTAATTATAAATGTTTAGTTACTCTACAGCTGATGAAGTCAAAAACTATTCAGAGGTTTTCTATAAAAAGACTTGCAAAACCTATATGTAATACTAATAATACTCTTGTTTAGGTACATTATTTATGAACTGAAAATAACTATTTTCACCAAAATAATTTTTAAAATTAGGTACCGTATTAGGTACCCGCAAACTGTGACTTTATAAATGTTAGCAACAGGCCAAAGGGCGCTAACGATCTCATAAATTAATTAGGTATTATCAAAAATACAGTGATTAAAGAACACTGACATGATTAAAAATTGACTAATTACATTATTATAGGTAATAGAACAAGTGCACGCAATTTACAGCAGGCTGTAGTAAATTATTTAGAAGTGACAAAAATGTCTGCACTGTTCTAACTTGCATAAATTATGAACAAGAAAGCCCTAAAAAGCTGTGAGCTAAATTATAATTAGCTGTTGGAGAGTGGAATACTATTAGGTTGGGGAAAAAGTCTTTTCGTATTATAGTATGTATGAACTTAAAATAAAATCTCTTTGGCTATACTATTTGTATCTGGCTGGTTTTGATATCATTGAAAGTTTAAATTTTAAAGAACATAATACAAGCATTAGGTTGCTTAGCTTGGGGCTAGATGGCGTTGTGTGATATGTCCAAACATATTTATTATTTATTTATTTATTATTTATTTATAATTCCAAATTCAAATTAGGAAAATGTGTGATTTTCATTTGTTTTTCGTACTGTCAAGATGAGTGAATCTAATGAAGAAATTCGATACATTTTTAAATTTTACTACAAAAAAGGTAAAAATGCAACGCAAGCCGCGAAAAAAATTTGCGATGTTTATGGACCCAGTGCAGTGTCTGTGAGAGTAGCACAAATTTGGTTTAAACGTTTTCAATCCGGAAATTTTGATGTCAAAGATGCACGTCGCTCTGGTCGCCCTATTACGGATAAAATGGATGCCATTTTTGAAAAAGTGGAGTAAGATCGGCATATTAGTAGTTACGACGTAGCTGAAGAACTGGGAATTGACTACAAAACAGTTTTGGCGCATTTGAAAAAAACTGGGTACACAAAAAAGCTCGATATTTGGGTACCTCACGAGCTCACTGAAATGAATCTAATGAACCGTATACTCATTTGTGATTCTTTATTACGACGTAATGAAACCGAACCATTTTTGAAGAAGCTGATGACTGGTGATGAAAAGTGGATCACCTACGACAAGAACGTGCGAAAAAGGTCGTGGTTAGAGGCCGGTCGGGCTTCACAGACTGTGGCGAAACACGGGTTAACTCGCAACAAGGTGATGCTGTGTGTGTGGTGGGATTGGAAGGGCATTATTCATTATGAGCTGTTACCACCAGGCAGGACCATCGATTCTGAACTCTACTGGGATAAGCTGGTGAGATTAAAGCAAGAAGTTGAGAGAAAGCGGCCGGAATTAATCAACAGAAGGGGTGTGGTTTTTATCATGATAACGCTAGACCTCACACATCTTTAGCCACTCAGCAAAAATTAAGAGAGTTTGGCTGGGAGGTGTTAATGCATCCGCCGTATAGTCCTGACCTTGCACCTTCAGATTTCCACCCGTTTCGTTCTCTTCAGAATTCTTTAGGCAGTGTCAGGTTAACATCACGAGAGGACTGCCAAAACCACTTGTCGCGGTATTTTGATCAGAAGTCCCAAAATTTCTATAGGAATGGGATCTACCTACAAGATGACAAAAAGTTATCGAACAAAATGGTACCTACATACTTTAGGTAAATGTAAATAATTTATATTAAAAAATGTTTTGAATATTCTTAAAAAATGCGAAGAAACTTTTTCCCCAACCTATTATTACAAAAATTACATTAGTAGGTACTATGGGCCAAAGTTCCGCATGATCACCTCAAAGGCTATAATCGCATAGCAAGGCTCACGACTCGAGCGCACAATGTTCGTTTGTCACTAGCTGCGCTCTCACAGGAATATTTTCTTAAGTGAGCATGCTTAAGTTTTGTCCATAGTACATTCTCTTACAAAAAGGGATTGGGCCGAGCTAACAACATTAGTTTGATTTGATTGAATACCTTACTATGTCTACTGTTGATAATTATCAACAAATTTTGTTGTATAATAAAACTATAAAGCTGCTATTGTTGTTGATCATAATATCCATAATCAACAATGGAAACTTTTCTGAAGCCATTTTTAGTGCTAACTAAAATGATTTAGTGCAACTTGAATTAAGTAGGTACTTAGGTAGTTATATATTTTGTTCTTTATGTAACTAATGATAAAGAATTAATACCCGTACAAGTACTATGGGCCAAAGTTCCGCATGATCACCTCAAAGGCGATAATCGCATGCACGGCTCACGACTCGATCGCACAATGTTCGTTTGTCACTAGCTGCGCTCTCACAGGAATATTTTCTTAAGTGAGCATGCTTAAGTTTTGTCCATAGTACATACCATGAATGCGAATACCTTTAATAAAAATAACAAATTCTTGTTATTTTTTTCTTTTATTAGGTACTTTTTATTAAGATTTATTGTTTTTACAACTAGTCTTTGAACATCTACCATTGTATTCAATCATCATTGAGAACGAGACAGCAACGGGTATAATTGAATAGTCAAACGAACTTACCTGTAAGTGAAGTTCGACGGTAATTATAGGTACTCGTTGCTGTCTCGTTCGAAGATGATGATTTTTGTCCGTGACTTTGAGCGCTGTATGATGTAATCAAGACTAGTTTTTTGTAAATTGTTTTTTTTTTGCAACTATAATTATGTTTTTTTATTAATAAACACATTTAAACATTATTGATTGTATCTCTCTTAACTTTGGATTACTTACACATTTTTTCAAAGTCACAGCAAAACGTGTTGATATGACAATTTGCAATGATTACCTACTCATAAATATTTACTCATTATATTCTACATAAATACCTATATCAAGTCAAGGACAGGTCGATAACCCATAGCGTATGGCTATAGTGACACGTTTCTCTACGTTATTTTTAGTCCTTGCATGGCTTACTAACTTACTTAAATGACGTATGTCCCTTTCTGTGCCAAATCAACGTAAATCAATATACGATTACTTTTACACGGGAAGATTTAAATCTTATCTCAAGATATCATAATCTTAACTTAAAGTATTGCATGAACGATAGCATTGTGGTGTGATTATTAATAAAACTTGTATCGTCATAATGTATAACAATATTATCAATCTGTGTCATTATCAGAACATTTGACTTTGTTATTTTTTGCCCACGTTTTCGCCCGCGTGGAGGTCGGAAATGATCCCGCGGGAATACGTCCCCGTGGGATCATTTCCACACGGACATGCGAAAACTATACTTAGATTTTTAACCGTGTTTTTAAATTAGGTACTTTCAATTAAGCACATCAAGGTAGTTTCGCTAATTCTTTTTTCACCTCTTTTCCTTTTATTGTCAGGAACTTATCCCTTCAACTGTCAAGTCCTGAATGCGATTAAAAGGCCAAATATATGATAATGTCTGACGTGTCGACCTTTGATAGTTGTTCATAATACATACTTGTTTGATCAACTGCTTAGCAAAACACGAACTTATTAACGTCACTAGCACATTAAATGGATACGTATACTGTATTACAATATTTAGGCTGTGAATTAATTTTAAAAAATACTTCTAAAGTCATAACTTGATACAATGAACTAAGACTCTGATTTATATATTTTTAGTCTTAGCTATGGCTAATGTTTTTCTGAATTAAATTAGCAACTGGTTTATACGAATCACTCATTAATTAAAAATGGTGGAATTGTTCTTACATGGGATATTTTATCTAGAATTGTATTTAAAATAAAAACACAAAAAATTTTGCCAAACTTTATTATAATAGGTATGTATTTTTTTAATTAGAATGACAGCTAAAATAGCAAGAATAGCGAGGAATTCCATTGTACGGAGTTTTACATAACTACAAACGTGTTTTCTCATAAATCAGATATTTTTTACGCACATTTTGGCATCTAAACTTTAATGTTGCATTTGTGTAACGCTAACTTACAGTCGGGTAACGTTAGGTAAGTGCTTTGTCGAGTGGAGGAACTTAGCATTTTACAGCTGATTTTCAAAACAAACTTTTCAAAAAAGAAAAGGCTTGTTTTTTTGATTCACTCTACCTAATTTTTCAATAATTTTTGTCAATTTTCCATTTTGACCTTTAGGAGGAGGATATCTGAAGAAATATCCCAGAAAACGATTCTACTTGTATTTTTATTATGTTCTAAGAGTAAACAGTCAGGAATTTTATTACTCCAACCAAGGGAAATTCTACATTAAGAAAACATTCATAAATGAACCTACTGATAAATAACTCCAATCGTTGTATAGGTATACTGGATGATTCAGCCAGATATTCTATTTATTTATTATAACTGCTTTAGCGTGAGTTATTTTGGCGCATAAAAGAATAAGAGTTGTGCCAACTTTACAAAATTAAAATGACAACTTACATTGTTGCCAGTTTACTCCTCCAAAATCAAAATCAGTAATTTATTCAAACTAGGCTGAGAATCGGCACTTCTTGAATGTCAAAATTACACAGGACAGTCCCCCGGCACGCCCGCCCTTCACCACTTCCTAGTGCTTTAGCTGGAAAGAACAAGTGGCGCAACAAACTCCCCAGCAGCACAGCTGTCTGTCCAGTTAGAAGAACTTGATTCTATAGTTCTATACAATAGTAAGAAAAGTTATTGACATTACAAAACCAAAAAGATTAATTTAATTATAATCTATCCATTTCATTCTGCCGGTAAACGTGCCCGGTTAATAGCAAACTTCTTTCCTAAATCTACTCGCCCCAAAACATGGGATTTTAAAATAACTGGCGTTTAAGTGTAGGTACTTACTATAAATACACTTCTATCTGCCTACTCTTAGGCTCCACCTTGACCTCAGGATCCCCACGATCCATCAATTTTTGAAGCGCGGCTCGAAGCGCTTCTTTGATGCCGCCGCGAAGCATCGCAACCCTTTGGTGGTCGAGGCCGCGCGCTATGTCCCCTCTAAAATTAGCAAGACTCGCCGTCCGCGACATATTCTAACCGACCCTGATGACCCCATAACCCTCCTTCAGGAGAGTAGCAAGGCCACCAGTACGGTTTACAAACGTAGACCACCCAGGAATACATTCCGACCTCGCCGCCGAGGTCGCAATCGTAACCGCCCCCCCCCCCCCTATCCCCTACTCGGTGAAGCTGTGCCAGCTGGGGGCACAGCTGAGCCTGTAGCACTTGTCCCCCCCGTTATGATCCAGCCTGCCCCGTGTCCAGGCTGTCATATTATTATTAGCGACGCTCAGTCGACTAATAATTTACCTTAGTTTTAGGCCTGGCCGGGGGCTTTAAGTTCGCTTAAACAACCCACAGGAAACGCCCGGTTGAGCAGTCTCGACCCTTAGTGGTCAACTGCGAGATGCCATATATAAATAACTAATAACTATCTACTCTTAGGGCAGTCATGTCAAACATACGGCCCGTGGCCCGCGACAAGATCTAAAGATTAAACTTAGTACGTCCGAAATTAATAATGTACTGTATCTCAATCCTAATGTTGATTCCGAAATGGTCTTCGTGGTTGGTTGGTTGGTGTTCTTCTGGATTTTTCTGGTTATTGGTCTTGTTATCTAGTCATAATGATCGAGCCACATTAGTTTCTGAATAACTAGGTATTCTAATTATATCCTTTTTTCGAATGTTTGTTTGTAAAAATATTACCTAAGTAATTCTAAATTTATTTAAATGTAATTTAATATTATTTTAAGAAAATAGCTACCTACTTACCAACAATAGAACTATTTATGTTATTGTTATTATATTTTTATGCAAATTCAGTTTTCATGTATAATTTTATATTATTTTAATTTTAGTTTCTACGATTTAGATCTGTAACTTTAGTAATTATCTGTATTATATTACTAAAGTTACAGATTTAGATTGTAGCAGGTGGCGTTCTGTTGTTTCTGCCTACCCCCATGGGAAGAAGGCGTGAGTTTATGTATGTATGTATACGTATACCTCTGCCTAACCCCTTCGGGAATATAATATATAATAAGTGTGATGTTTTATAAGGTGACCTAACGTATCTTCTTTTCCCTTGTTCTAGGAATCATGGCAGGAACCCAAAGCCAAAGACACAGGCGCAGTGATCAACATCCTGGACATCGGTCGCCAGAACTTCGCAAATGGAGGCGTGGTCTCGCGGTACCTGTGCGACCTGGCACAATGCTGTAACTTGTTCAATTATGACTACAAAGATGTTGTTCCTAATGTGAGTTCTTTGAATTGCTTTATTCTTTTGTAAAGATCTTGTTTGCATCCGAATTACTATGGATTATGTATCTGCATCAGAGCAACTCAGTCTGTTATAAAAGTCAATCCATCTGCCTGACCTTTTCCCAACTACGTTAGGGTCGGCTTCCAGTCTAACCGGATGCAGCTGAATAATCTGTTAAAGAGTATTATGTATGTCAAAATGATAGGACCGCCAAAGATCCTAGGGAACCTATAAATGGGGATACGTGTGCATCTGTGCATGTATGTGCGAGTATCTCCTGGCCCCCGACTTATGGTAACAGGAAGAACCGAGGGATTTTAATTGGTAGGAGTCCGACATAACCTCCCATTCTCGCCAGACCGAGGATACCCATGAGGATTTTTCCAGAACAAAAAAAAAACGAACCTATTAAATTAAAAAAAAAAATTAAAAATTATTTATTTCGTAACCATAATAAATAAAAAACACAATTAGTGATTGGAGCCTCCTTGTAAGCAAACAATGCCTGTATTAGGAGACTCCGCTCTTTCACAGCAAGGTACAAAATAAAATAAAAGACTAACTAATTAAATGTGTGTGTGTGTGTGTGTGTGTGTCTGTGTGTGTGTGTGTGTGTGGTGTGTGTGTGTGAGTGTGTGTGTGTGTGCGTATGTATGTATGTATGTAAATGTTTAAGTGGAAATTCAATAAAAGTAATCATATGTAAATGGGGATGAGGGTGGGTTAGCGTGTGTTTTGTGAGTGAGTGTGTTGATAAACCGAGTGATTTATGTGTTGCAAAGTTTCAATAGTGCCTCAGTATCTTCATAAGAAAATGGTTTAATCCAATCTATTAGAATCTTTTTACACGTATGTGCTTGTTTAGTGTATATGTATATATCCTTGTTTACTCTATTATATAGTTGAGCAGATCGTATGCTGTATTGTATAGCAGCAAATTTTGTTTTAGTTTGAGGGATTTGAGCAACCTACAAATCAGCAACCTATAAATCCACTGGATCATTAAAATACTTTCGCGTCGAAGTAATGGTCATACTGCATGCAAGGCAGAAGTCATTTTTCACATAGGAAACGCACGAATAACTAAAAGAGAATCTACGAGTATAACCAGCATTAATGTTAATAATTTTATCCTTCTTTACCTTCTTTTTTTTTGTTACCGTTTTCTTTTTTTTTTCTTTTTAACTTTTTTTTTCTTCTTTTTTCGTGTATGAGCAAACCATTTTAAATCAAATCACTTTTATTTTTCTTATATTAATTTAAGAGTAGGTACATGCCGTCCTAAAATTATTAGCCACAAATAATAATCCTACAATCTCGTTTCCAGGTGGTAAAAGACGACAGCGTCCAACAAGCCATTGAAGAAGCCACGCAAGACGAACTAAGGAAAGCCAAAGAGAACGGCCAGGCGGGTGCTCAATACTCGACTATAAGGCAAAGGGTGGAAGCACGCGCCTTAAAGGTGGTGCAGGATGTCAGCTCGGCCATGTCCAATAATGTGCTCAAGTAAGTTAATCACACGTTCATTTTAGAGAGCAGTTTTGGCCCAGTAGAAGACATTGTGGCATCTACTAATCTTGCACTGGGATCGCGTGGTGGATTACGGCCCACTCCCTCTCACAGAGAGGAGTTCTGGGGTCGGATCGGTATCGTTTGGCAGGAGGAGGGGGGTAAAAGGGATGTAAGCTGGTAGGGGTTGGGTCCCTGATTATAATGCTACCAATCTTATAGGTAATGCATATTTTTCGAGACATTAATAAAATTTGTTTCTAACCTCAAATAAAACGAAACGTAAAAAAAACTAGGCTATTTGCGTCATTGTGTCAGTGTAATTTTTTGTTTTATTTGTTTTTATAACAACCTAGAAATCCTGCTCAGAAGGAACTTACTGTACCCCCACTTCATAGTCAAAATAAGTCGAATCTGTTCCAAAACCGAAATGGGGCAACCCGACTCCATGTAGTCTTTTGGCTGCTACCCCTAGAGTGTATATAAAAATCCGGTGGTGCGGATGGAGAGCAGCCCCCTCCCGCTGTAACAAAGCTTAAACGCTTGCTTTTGCTCCAAATGACCTTACGAATATTAGACTAGGGTAATTGTGTTGTGCAGCACGGAGTGCGATTAAATTAAATTTAAAACACATCAATAACTCGATTTCCAGAAAAATCGTTTTAGCTGGTTTTGAAATTAAACGCCTCAACTGTGCCCAAAATGAGCCTATGCTGTAAAAAAAACTTTAAAAAAAAATTACAATCATGATTTATCTTGTATTTCAGATTCGTCGCCTGGGTATGTCACAAAGCAGTCCGCAGGGTCGCAGGTGGTGGCTGCGGCACGCGCGTTGCGGGTGTCGAACGCTTGCGCAAAGCCAACGCGGCCGGACTGCCCCTCGTGTTCGTGCCACTACACAGGTCGCACTTCGACTACATCCTGATGACGTTCACGCTGTATCTGACGGGGCTAAGACCACCTCTAGTGGCCGCTGGCGACAATATGAGGATACCTTTCTTTGGGTGAGTGTTTTTATGTCGATATCCCACTAACACATCAGATCACTGGACTATGACTAAGTAATAACAGCCGCACGGGTCGATCCATCAGGTTAAACTACACTTGCCGCGGTTGGTCCGTGGATGGGTGACCATCTTTACATACCAAGACCCCTCCGTGCCTCGGAAAACACGTTAAGTCGTACGTCCCGGTTGTGATTCGTGGATCTTTGACAGTCGTTACGGATCATCAGTAGCCTGAAAGTCTGACAACCGCAGTCTTACCAAGGGGTATCCTATTACCCAGTTACTGGGTTGTGGAGGTCAGATAGGCAGTCGCTCCATGTAAAATACTGGTATTCAGTTGCATCCGGTTAGACTGGAAGCCGACCCCACCATGTTGGGAAAAGGCTAGGTAGATTGCACTACTATAGCTGTCTTTTGTATTTATTTGCAGCTTAAGTGTTCTAACATGTTATTTGGGTGAGTGTTTCATGTCATCATCATCTGCCTAGCCGCTTTCCCGCTACGTTGGAATCCGCTTCCAGTCTAAATAGATGCAGTTAAACACTATTATTTTACATGATGGGGCTACCTATCTGACGTACACAACCCAGTTACTGGGTAGACGTAACGACTGCCAAAGATCTAATGACAGCTGGCTTTCTGTAGATAAATACTACCAAATCACTAAACGATATTGCTTCAAGACGTCAGCTGTTCTCTGTTCATTCGATTCGATACCAGAGAGCCTAGACAAAATAACAATCGATTAGCGATGACGCTAGTAGAAAAGCCAAAAAATGTATGAGGTTGACATAAGCTATCGAAATGTCACGTGATCATGTCAATGTCACTGAAGCTGTAGCGAATGTAGAAATAGAATCGCTCCGAAGCGAATGCAATTTATGTAGGCCTTCTGGTCACGAGTTATTGGATATTATCTATTAGGAATATCACAGTAGCGGCTTTAGGATTTGTGTATGTGTAATAAGATCACTCCCTATAACATATTGTTATTTACCGTTATCTTATAGTGTGCTTACATTGTTTCAGTTGGTTCTTGCGGGGCTGTGGTGCGTTCTACATTAGGCGAAGAGTGGAGGGTTCGGAATACCACGGCGATCCTACTTATAAGTCAGCTCTTAGGTAAACAAAGTATTTTTTTTTTCCTTTTATAAAGTATCACGGGTAGTGATACTTTATTCATATTACAATCTAGCCTAATCTCTAATAAGTAATTTAAATATAACTTAGGGCTGATTGTTCAATAGGCAGATAACTTTTACTTGAAGAATAAATGTGACAGTTTGACATTTTTTCAATACAAAAGCTGTCAAACCGCCATAAATATGAAAAAATAAATAAAGAGGAAAAAATAAAGAGATAAAAAAGAAAAAATAAGGAAAGAAAGAGGAGGAGGGATATTTTGAGGAATAAATATTCCTCAAATAAAAATTATCTGACCATTGAACAATCAGCCCTTAAACTGCTAAGTAACTATAAAATTAAGAAATCGTCCAATAACGTAAGGTAAGCAAAGTATGCTACAGCTGTTCACAATATCAATCATTCCGATGCATACCTTACTAGCGAGCCGCCCCTGCTTCGCAAGGGTGTAATGGCGACTAGTCTACACATTTCTGTGCTATATCTAATATGTAATCAGTACAAATCCGCCTGTATTGTCCCACTGCAGAGCAAAGGCCTCTCTTTTCTTTTTCCACTCAACTCACTCATATCTAAGTTACTAAATATATAAATAATTCTTTCGGATTAAATTCTTGAAATGATTGTGAAAACCGCATAGGCATCAAATGAAACGCAGATAAGGTGCAATCGGGTATAATTATTTGTTCACAAGAGTCTTAAGACAATATTAAAAAAGCGGTCACGCGCAGTAATAGGGTTCCGTAGTTGCACAATAATGCGGACTAAGAAGAGGGTTTTTTGTTGTTTCATGAATATTTTACTCGTAAACTTGAAAAGCCTAGTGTATAGTTTTCCTTTGACCGTCGTTATATATACTACTACCGTGTTTTTTAACTATAAGGGTTCCTTGTTGACTACAGAACCCTAAAAATGAGTAAAAAACACGCCAGTCGCTCCGTCGTTAGCCTACCAACACCAAATCAGCCCCTAGCTACGGGTTGCCAGGTCTGCCGCCAACACGCATCAAAATCCATTGTACAGTTTAGAAAGCGGTCACATAAATACGAAAAGCGACTTTGTTTTATTATTACTAATGATTACAATACTGGTAATTTTTAAGGGCGAGAATACTCATGCTTGTAACTTGCACAAAAGTATGCAAGTAGCTGGCATGCCGTGTGCCGTAACAACTCTGATTGGTGAAAGCTACTTATAGTTTTGTACAAGCTTCATGTGTATGCAGCCCTAACACTATTTAGACTGATCATCACCTTTCCGCGCTTATCTCAATTTGTGTTCGGCGCACCATGTCTTCTTCTTCCATACTTCTATACAGAGTGGGTAAAAAATCGTGGATCAAACGAAACAGGGCGATAGTTGGGGTTATTTGCAGCAAAAAATATCTTTGTGGCAGAGCTTGATCTCCTTAAAAGTTATGACTATTTGAGTGTTTTTTGAAAAAAAGTCGTCATCTCAGATTTCACGCCCTTTCTAGCCATACAGGGTCAGAAACGTGTGGTCAAATTTAAGGGTGAAGAAGAAAAAATTATCAGCCGTCCCATACATTTGGGCCGATTAGGTATTGAAGCTTTGTACGCCACAGCAGATAATTTTTTCTCGATTACGATGTTGGTCCTATGAGGAAAGTTGTTTAGTTTCTGTACCACACCCGACGGTTTTTTCGAAATCCTATGGTTTCCGAAATAGAGGATTTCGAAAAAAAACCCTTAAAAAAACGCCGCGTTTTGCTCTTCGATTGACACTCACGATCGATGGATGCCGATTGCGATCGCCACACAATCATCTATTGTTTCTTTCTTCACCGAGAGTAGGAAAGTCGTCTACATTCATACTAGAACTTTTCGCATGGACATACTCCTATTCAGCTGCATGATATCTCTCAATGTGTATTTATTCGTTCCAGGGCATACATCCTGAACAGTTTATCAGCCGGTAACAATTTGGAGTTCTTCATTGAAGGAGGACGTACTAGGACAGGGAAACCACAGACGCCTAAAGGTAATATTTACATTTTGTTTTAGTCTATGGAAATTTTATTTTATGTAATATGGGTTTTACCAGTTTAATTCTGGTAATGGTATTTTTATGATTAAGCGATTTTGATTGCCATGTAACACTTAAATAATTATAGAATTTTAATTAATGCATTTGAATGTTCTTGCGTACTTGGATCAATTATATGCAGATATAACGGGTATGTTTCTACACCAACACCAATTTTAGTGTGATGATGTTATCTGTTTCTCATGCTATGCTAGTTTTAGTGAACTCGTTTCCAGGGCATTTTTTACAGCTGTTCCTATGCTAATAGTACAGTAACTAATACGAAATGTGGCACATCCACTTTGTGAAGTTGAAAAAGAAGTTCGACTTAGCCTTTTCCCCCGAGCCGTTTTTTTTTCGCACACTGCATTTTCAACGCTCTGCTTAGCACCGAGAGTTCAAAATGCAAAAGTGTGTTTTTTCAGCGCGCTGGGATGCACGTTGGATTTTCAACGCTCAGCTGAACACCGAGAGTTTAAAATCCAATGCACGATAAAACCCCACCGCGATATTTTTACGTCCGAGCGAACGTGGGCTTATGGCGTCGCCCCTGACACTTATACCTTTCTGATAGTCTCTTTCTAAAGCTCGCTGATGTGTAATTTTAGGCGTGCGACACTTGTTCGTGCTGAATCATGTCGACCCGAACATGTTTGTACCGCGCCTTTGAATGGGAACAGTACTATAGTTTGTCCGATGCCGCTGTACCGCGCCATAGGGCGGGAATACACATGCCTGTTGCTTGTACAAAACTATGCAAGTACCTGGCATGACATTGTGACATTCACCAATCAGAAGTTACAGGCATGTGTATTCTTGCCCTTAGTTATGTGTGCGGTGAGATGGGGGGGGGGGGAGGCAGTGCAGGCCGCTCATTCGTCACCGGTCACGGCGTCCCGGTCCCCCGCGGTACAGCGGTATCGGTCAAACTATAAACAAAAAAAAACGTTCTGTGGACGGGCTCGCAACCTTAGTTTAGACAATCTCTAACTACATACTTTACACCAATTTAAACCTTATAAAACCTGACATAACGATTGTTTTTCTCCAGCGGGCATACTATCCGTCATAATGGACGCATACCTAGACGGTACTATCGACGATGCTCTCCTGGTTCCTGCGACCCTGAATTACGACAAGCTGGTGGACGGCAACTTCGTGCGGGAACAGCTCGGCATGCCTAAACAGATGGAGACCTTCTGGTCGGCGCTCAGAGGCATCTGGAGGACCCTCAACACCAACCACGGCAGCATCAGAGTCGACTTCAACCAACCCATTTCACTCAAGGTGGGTGATTTATGGTTAACATTTGTTTCTCAAAAATACAATAAAATTTTATTCACCTATAATGAGAAACACAGGCTGCATACAAATAAAATTAGAACGAATATCGGAACGGTATGTTTGAAGATCAGAGTAGGTAAAATATTGTTAATCATTAAAATAAATTATTCTAAAAGACATGCGGTCTTACTCGTACTACAAAATAATGTTTAACGCGTGTATTACGCCGAACTTGTGTTCAAATCTTTTTTATCTACTCTCATATCGTAAAATTTGAATTTTTAACTTCAAAATATATAATACGCTCGGTATTGACATACTTAATAAACACAATACCGAAATTTAAAAATAGAATCATATTGTAATACTTCATCTCTAATAAAATTACGATACAGGGCAAATCCAAGAAATTAATATGACGAAGGAGTTTCCATCAATTAATTTTTTAAATGGAAGCATTACAAAAAAGTTTTGATTCAAATTATTACTTGTCTGTGGCAGCGCCCGCTTTAGCCCATGCGCGGTGACGAGCTAGGTTTTGGCGCCATTCATACGTTTTGTTGCATAATGAATTTATTCGAAAAAAAAAAATTAGGTATCAATCCCATTATGAGAGGAGATAAAGTAGTGTATGAAACTATACATAACTAGGTAATAATACCCCTCATTATGTTACAGTTTCATAAATTATTGATAGGTAGTTTATTTGACTGCTTAGTTGTAGCAGTTTGTGTGGTTGCAAGCGCGATTGCTGAGCGTGGGGTCCTGGGTTTGATTATCAAATCAAGCAAAGTCAATCTGCCTAGCCTATTCCCAAATATGTTGGGGTCGGCTTCCAGTCTAACCGGTTGCAGCTGAATACCAGTATTTTACATGGAGCGACTGCCTGTCTGACCTCCACAACCCAGTAAGTGGGTAATACGATACCCTTTGGTAAGACTGGTTGTCAGACTTTCGGGCTTCTGACGACCCGTAACGACTGTCAAAGATCCACGAATGACAGCCGGGACCAACGGCTTAACGTGCTTTCCGAAGCACGGAGGAGTCTCGGTATGTAAAGATGATCACCCATCTACGGACCAACCCGGGCAAGCGTAGCTTCACCTGATGGATCGACCCGTGCGGCTGTTATTACTTAGCCACGAGCTCCTCCTATCAAGTCAAGCAAAGTATTGTCAGGAATTTCTCAGTAGCAGTCCGGATTCTTTAGCGAATTTCTTTTATTTGTCTTCTTGATTATAAAACTTTATTCTTTGGCTTGACCGCCTTGTAGGTTCAGTGGTTGCAAGAGTAATGACTGAACGGGATCTTGGGTTGTTTCCCAAGTCCATCGATATCGCGATAATACTATTATTGACAGCAGTCAAGGTCAACGCTGATTAAAGTGGTGACATTTACACTTTTTCGTCAGATTTCTATTTTTGGGGGTTGTAGTAGTTAAATCTGTACAACGATTTGTCGTGAAGGTTTGTAAGTTCAGTTGTTTAGAGAAACACGTTCCACTAAGATGCACTAAGTTAAGAGTTAGTAACAGTACTCGAGTGGAAGGCGATTATTTAACTCAGTTGTTGATAGCTATACAGTTATAAGTTCACTATATTTAAATTAGTTAGGGTGGGATGCCCCATCTTACTTTTACTATATCAAACATCGCACCTTCAGTTCGATGTTTGTTATAGTTAAAGTAAGATGGTGCAACCCACCTTGTTAATGTTCCTGTTAGACAAAAAACGGGTTGTTCTATTTGACAGTTTGTTAGCTGACGTCATAACTTTAACTGTACCTTAACCGCCCACGCTTCACTGGTAAAAGTTATTGTTAAATATCTGTCACTTCTGTCAGACGCGTCGAATGTCATGTCCCTGCTCCGAACTTTATCTTTTACATTTGACATGACGGTGCAACAGCAGGTAATCATTCTATGGTCATTTTAACTTTGACGGAAACTATAACCTAGCTCTTGGTGCTACCCACCCTTAGCCTTGTTAGTTTATTATGCTAAATTATGACGCGCATCGTTGGCCTAAAGTGGGTTACACAGTTAGCATAAAAATGTACGGCGATGAGACCGTACACTATTGCTATTTTTTGGGTATGTAACTGATTGTAATTTCACTAATCTCTTCCACAGGAACTAGTAACATCGTTCCAGAAGTATCAACACTATAAGTCACCTATAGAAACTCCTCTAACCCCGCCCAACAACAACCTAGCCGTGAACCTGGACCGGCAGATCCTGTACAACCACAGCCACTCCAGCCTGTACGGCGCTGACGTCAGCACGGACCACAAGATGATGGTGGAGGCTATCGGCAGACATCTAGTGTATGGTGAGTACCATCCCAGTACACATTATTACGAGTATGTACCATTAATTACCACCTATCTATGGGTCTACGACAGTCGTTACGGGTCGTGAGAAGCCCGGAAGTCTGACAACCAGTCTTACCAATGGGTTACCAGTAACTGGGTTGTGGAGGTCAGATAGGCAGTCGCTCCATGTAAAATATTGATATTTAGCTGCATCCGATTAAACTGGAAGCTGACCCCAACATAGTTGGAAAAAAGGCTAGGCAGTTGATGAATAACCACTCTGTATATACCAACACAAGCTAATAATACAAGGCGTGAGGCGGTTTTATTTTATTTTTGCGAAAATGACGCGTTGCTGTATTCCTAAATACTCCGTGTTCGCGACGATAGGTCATGGTAGAGGTAATTGAAAAATAGAGCGGACTGTATAGCATGTATAATGTGATAGAAATAAAGACTTTACAACGGTGTCCGGTTCAAAAGCAAAACAAGATAGTTATAACGCTAAGTAAGTGCGTAAGCGCAGCCGTGCGTGGAGGCGTGCAACCGCTGACTTCAAGACTGTTTTTCTCGCGCGGAGGTGCGCGCTGCGGTCACCCGGCCGGCTGCCTCGCCGCTGCCCCGCATCCCTCGTTCACTGCCGCCAGCGCGCGGCGATGTTGAGAGGAGCAGCCTCAACACTCCGAAATTGGAGTCCACAATTTCCCGAGAGACCCTAATATAATTAGAAGATGGTGGATTAAAGCTATTCGTAAAGATTTAAATTAAATTAAACGGAGTTCTAAACATTTTGAAGAAAGTGATTACGAGAAAATATTTAAGGTTTTAAATTCCGACACTTTCCATTCAAATACTTGATTAAAAATATTGAAATAACCGAAAATAACGAAATAGTGAAACTCATGAATGAACTAAATGTCAAATTTATTATAGGCCTTAGGGACCTAATTATGATCACGCCATCTGCAATTAGCTTTGACCGACTTTCCCCATTGCTTTTTTAAAATGTATTGAATGAAAAGACAAGATGGCGACGTTAGTTCCGATGTGACCACACGTCAAAAGTTCTTTACAACAGTTAATTAATTATATTCAGTGATTTGTCTTTTTAAAAAATCAAATCCCGACATAGTCAATCTTCTTTAATAAAACCTCTTTCCTCAACAGACGCAGCACAAGCCACAGCCCTAATGTGTACGAACGTCATCTCGTACGTGCTACTGACGGAGGCCCGACGTGGGGCCAGCTTGGCCACACTCACGGCCAGCGTGGCCGCCAGGCAGACGGCTTTAGCCACTGATGGAAGAGATCTAGGATACACTGGGGAGGCGAGGCAGGCTGTTAAACATGCTGTAAGTATCGTCATCATCTGCTCAGCCTTTTTCGACTATACTCCCGGACACTTTTATGCAAAACAAAACAAACTACGAAATAACTATTGACATCAAAGACCTTATATAAAAACTAGACTGTGCACTATGGCGCAAAAACCGGTCCGAGCGAGAAAGCTCACGTTGGTAGTATGTCCCTTTCTAATGAGGTGACCATGACCAATCAGAACACGGGACAAATTGCTTGTAAAAACGATTGTGTAAGTACACTGATATATTGATACTACCTAACTAGCATAACTTCACCTACGTAATTTTTTTAAAGTAAAAAATTAAACCACAACGTGTGTATATTTTTTAAAATCTACTTACTTAACCCTACACGTGGGTATGGGTTGAAAGTACTTTTTTCCTCCTTTTAAGTTACATTTGATCTAACGGTAATTTGACAACAACCTAATAAACATTTCGCTCCATGTAAAAAAGGCAGGTATGTTTCTCAAATGTGAGATATCCCCACATATTATTATTATTAAATGAGAATGATGATTTCGGTGAGGGAAAAAACCGTGAGGAAACTTGCACATCCAGATTTCTGAATGTGTAACCATGATCCGAAAAATGAGTCTGATTCCGCTTGTGGTTATGAAAGTCAGATGGCAATCGCTTTACTGCAATTATCAGACTCGCCACTCCAGGATCATGGTCGGCGAACCCTGGCAAGCTCCAAAGTGAAAGCTTTGCGCATGTAACCGGGATAATATTCGCTAAGATGAGGAGATAAGGAAGAGGATTATTATTATTAAATGAGTGTTAGGTCAAATGAACGTGATGCAATATTGTGGACGGAAAAAAAGACTGTTTTTTTAAATATTGATTTATTTTTATACATTGCTGAACAATACAGTTTTACGCAATTTTTGTCGTAAAGTAGCCTTATTTCCTACGTGCTTGAGGGTTACAGACTTCCCGTAGCTTTTAAGTCTTAAATTTAAGTATTTTTGACCAATACATTTAATCAGTTCCAATTCGTGAGATTCGTCAGAGCTTGGATGGGCAGGCAAAATGTGCTTAATTTTAGGGGAGAATTGATGTACTGTCATGTTAAGCATTTTTTTCATATTCAAACTCTGTAAATCAGGAGACATTACCAAAAAAAGTTTTTCTATATACTTTACTACATCGAACACGAATGTTGAAGCATATTTTAGCCCTCCTCTGTCTACAAAGGCTGTGAATGAAGAAAATTCACAAACATCAATCAAGTAGTCATGATCTTTATGTGTACGATGCGTTATGAGCAAGGCTCGGCAATGTTGACATGTTAGTTTGTCTAATATTTTCATTACAATGTAGCCAGATATGTAGTATAATATATTGTTTTTATAGTCTGATAAATCGGTTCTGTCCACTAAGTGCATAAGAACATCACTCTTATCTGTCTCATTTTCTTCTATAATGTTATCGTCTTCCACGATCGATCTTTTGGCACTTCGGAACTCAAGTATTGCAGAATTTTCATAATCGGGATTTGTACAGTTTGCATTAATGCTTGGTCTGACGCTGTTACGAAATAGCAACTTTCGCATAATAAACATAAACTGAAGAGCAGTAGGGTTGTCGTTTGCCCCTCCTCTTGCTCTCACGCATGAAAAAAACATTTCAATGTGGTCTTGCGAGGCCTTGTATGGTAATAGGTATGTCATATTAACATCAAACAAATCAGTAGCTAATTCAGCAAAGCTGTATGTGTCTATTATCAGACCAAAAACCGGCGTCTTCCTTCTATGGGTCATTATAAATATTTTTCCCGTCGTCTTTAAGTTTAGTCAAGTAATGTCTTGTTTCTTCGAAGACCTGAGTCCAGACATGTTTATTGTTAAGCCGCAAAGGGGATTTGAAACCAGTTCCTACTGGATTTTTGGCGTTAAGAATGTCAAACAGTCTGTCCAAGTACCGTAGGTATTCCACTGTGGCTTCACTTCCAGCAAAGCTAGGATGACCGATTAACCTCAGATAGTCAATTGCATCAGCCACAGAGGAACTGAGTACTTGGACAGCTAGTTTGACGTTCATTTTCTTGCCAAAAAAATCGACATGAACCCTAGTCAACTTATTTTTTAATTTCAGCCCCTCTTCCTCTTGCAAATCTTGCAATTTCTGTACATATGCGAACTTAATATCTCCTTTTTCCGATGACAAACAAGTTTCGGCGAATAAATTTCGGGCTAATTTAATCATATGGGCAGGGTCGAGTATGCAGTATACTTTTGTAGATTTAATTGGGTGATCAAAATGAGTTTTCATATTTGCAAGGGTAAAATTGCACCCCAGAATTTCAAATGTTTTTATGTTTGCTTGTGCCCCATCTGCTGTCAAAGACCTCACCACTATATTAATATCGGACAGCATACGAATCGCTGTCAGGACGAGCTGAGATTGTACGTGCGCAGAAATCATATCTATGAAAAAATAAGCGATAGGGCAGACAAATTTTTCCTTTAGAGAGACTATTTGAAACACTAAGGCTTCTGTAGCAAATGTTTCAGAATCGCTTGTTAATATTCCGCCTAAATCAACGCAATCCCAATACTTGTCTGACCCTTTATCATATTGTTTGCCAGCTTTGATAGCCATTGCATCAAAAATTAAAGCGACGTTCATTTCATCCTTTTCAGCCTTAACCTTCAGGAATTCCATCACTTCTGCCATAAAACCCACGTTGCATTTATGCGTCGCCAATATCCTTCGCAGAGTTGCAGGGTGAGGTAAAGGAATACGATTCCTCAAAAATAAATAGGCTTTACCAGAATAATAATACAATGATAAAGCAAACGATTTCATTTCATCTGAATATTTGTTCGACGTGTTGGATTTTGTCGTATTTAGGCTTGTGTGAATGTTTTCGAAATTATGTTGGACCATCTGTTCGACTTCAACATAGTTATCACACTTTTTTTTTATAATTTTTAACAAACATTTTAGGTTACCAATAGTTGTTTGACGTCTTTTCAGGCGTTGTTGTAAGACTTTGACATCTCGATGTAATTTCATTTTACGTGGTGTGGCAGGAGTTGCAGTAGATGCTGTTTGCGTACAAACACTTTCCGTAGTTCTTATCTCCTTTGTGACACTTTCTTGCAGTTTTATCGTTTTTGATGCTGGTCCTTCCTCTATACATACTCAATAGGTACTCAATACTCAATATATTTATTTGCATTCCACAATGTTAGCATAGGTGGTAGGTACATTATAAAATATACATCAGTTTACATAGATCATTGTGGACCCTGTCGGGCACAGCAAAATAGGCTGTAGGAAGAGGGCTATTATTACATTATTATTTGAAAAAGTAAAATATAAAAAAAAAATTCTAATAAGTACTCTCTTCCACTTTTATTTATTATTAGTTTTGGTACTTATTCATTTTTAATTAAGTATTAATTTAATTTATCATTAAAATATTCATTAACATTATAGTAGCATTTATGGATTAAGTATTGTTTTAATTTATTTATAAATAGATTCAATTTTTGTTCATCTTTGATTGCTTCGGGTAATTTATTATATATTTTAACTGCCATTACTAAAGTGCTTGTTGAGTGCATTTTCAGCTTAGAGCCGCCAGGTAGGTTTAGTCTATTTTTGTGTCGTAGTGTATAATTTGCTTGTATGTTTTCTCGTGTAGTGAATAATTGTTGATTGTTTCTAACAAATTTACATATTTCTAATATATATATACAGGGAAGTGTTAAAAGTTTATGTTCTTGGAAATGTGGTTTGCAGCTGTCTGTGTCTTCTATGTTAACCAGGATTCTGATCAGTCGTTTTTGTAGTGTGAAAAGTGTAGGTGCATGTGTACTGTTTCCCCATAATATCACGCCGTAACTGAGCCACGCGTATGCGTAGGCATAATAGGTGACAAGTGCTGTTTTTAGGTTAGTGGTTTTTTTGACTTCACGAAGGGCGTATGCAAATTTTGATAGTTTTGATTTTATCTTTTTGATGTGTGACTTCCAATTAATGTTTGTATCTATAGATAGGCCAAGTAGAGTAAATTCATGAACGACTTCAATTGTTGTGCCATTGTAAGTGAAGTTTATATCTAGTGGGGTTTTTTGACGGGGGTGGAAGGGCATTATTTTAGATTTAGAGAAATTAATTTCGAGGTTATGGTCATTCATCCAAGTTATTGATTTATTTAATGTATTGGTTAGGTCCTCGCTCAAGCCAACGTTGTTCACGCATGACGTTAGAAGTGAAATATCGTCAGCAAACAAGACGCATGGCCCTTCTATGGTTTTTGGAAGGTCATTTATGTAAATGAGGAAGAGGAGGCATCCAATTACACTTCCTTGGGGAATAGAGGCGTTAATTATTTTGCTGTCTGATCGAATATTTTGAATTTCTTTGGTGTTTTCATTACAAAATTCTATTTCGACCTGGTGTTCTCTATTTGATAAATAGGATTTAAACCAGTCGTGAGCCTTTCCGCGGATCCCTATACCTTGCAATTTATTTAGCAGAATGTCGTATTGTACTTTGTCGTAAGCTTTGGTCATATCTAACAGTAAACCTACAGCGTATTTTTTGTCATTTATTATATTTAAAGCTTCCTGTATGTACTTATAAATTGCTAGAACAGTGGAACGGTTTCTGCGAAATCCGTTTTGGCTTTCATTAAATATTTTGTATTTTTCGCAGAAGGAGTAGACACGATTGCACATTGCTTTCTCAAAAATTTTGGAGGCGGTTGGTAAAAGAGCTATTGGACGATAGTTGCTTGGATCAGTTTTCGAGTTTTTTTTATGGATTGGTTTTATTAGTGCTTTCTTTAGGTAGTCCGGGAAAGCGGCGTCTTCGAAAGATTGATTTACTAGCAAATAGAATGGTAACGTAAGTTCGTTTGCACATTGTCGTATTAACATTGGTGGTAACTCATCTATTCCATGACTTTTTTTGCTTTTTAGGTTTTTTAATAGTGTATTTATTTCGCCGGGGTATACTTGGCTGAGAAACATGGTGTTTTCAGTGGGGCAGAGCACTGGGGCGCCCCGCGGCTCATTGCTACAAACATATATTGCTTAAAACATTACTCTTTTTTCGCAGGGCATGACCTGTAAAAATAATAGAAGTTTTAATGGAACACGGCAGACAAGAGTAGAGTGGTGCAGATCAGAGCTTCTATTAGCCATCATTGAGGAGTTTTACTCCCACGACCCACTGACCCGCTTTCTCATCGGACCCTCATTCATAACCCGAATTTTAAATCTTTTACATACATATTTGTACTAAGACGCACGTGATCTTAATACGCGTGCAAAATTTTATGGAAATCGGTTCAGTAGAATTATGTGAAAAAGGTCGCAATATTTGAATCCTCAAGGTTTTAAGTTAATGCACGCACGCACTTGGATGATTACATTTAGTCATTTATTCTTAACAAAATACATTTGTGTCGAATACAGAGTAGCACAATAATAATAATCAATAAAAGTTCTAATCAATAATATGTATAGATAAAATGTCTAAAATAAAATAAATCTCAACAACATAATTAGAATTAAAAACAAAAACACAATTAGCCTAGTCAGAAAATAAAACAAACATTCAAATCAAACAATAACATGTCAAGAATTAGACTTAAACTTAAACAAATAAACAAGTTACACTGTGGCTTTATTTTTGTCACTAAAAAACTCTTCTATACTATAGTAGCACTTCGTTAATAGGAATGAGTTTAATTTGAATTTAAATATTCTTGGACTATTAATCATTTTTAGTTCTAATGGCAATTTGTTAAAAAGTTTTACAGACTGTACTTTAGAGCTATGTTTGACAACATTTAATTTTGGCTGCAAATAATTAGGTAGATCTTTCCTGCGCGTTTCCACCCTAGTTTCCCTTTCTTCCTTTGTCTCGTATTTGTCTAGGTTTTTTAGAAAACTACTTAGTAAAACCAAAATATAAAGACAAGGTACAGGTAGAATTTTCAATTTCACAAAATGCTCTCTACAAGATTCAGTCTGGTCTATGCGAAGTATAGTTCTAAGGGCTCTTTTTTGCATAACAAAGGCTGCATCCATATTGTATTTATAACTGTTCCCCCATAGTTTAATACTGTACCTCAGCTTGGACTCAACTAAGGCAAAATAAACATTTCGTAATTGAGCAATCGTTAGTTCGTCCCTTAAACTTCTCAAGGCATAGCATGCACTGCTGAGAGAATTTGTGATTGCTTCCAGTTCTTGTTTCCAGCTTAAGAGCGCATCAATTTGTATCCCTAAAAATCTTAAGTTTTGTACAATTTCCACTTTATTTCCCAATGAAGCTATTTTAATACTATCATTATTTCTCACGGTTGATTTGAATAGCATACATTTCGTTTTCTCCACATTGAGTTTTAAATTGTTAGTGGAAAACCAATGTTCAAAAGCAGACAGTGCATGATTCACTTTATTTTCTAAGTCCCTTACAGAGATATCGTTCGTAACGGCACTTGTGTCATCAGCAAAAATAACCATTTTGATGTCTGGTACTATCTTATACATATAGTTTGTCAAGTCATTAAGAAATATTATAAAAAATATTGGACCCAACACTGAGCCCTGTGGTACCCCCTTTTGTATTCTAACAAGCTTAGATTTGTTAATTTTTTCATGTCCGCTTTCAACTGACTTAATTTCAACGTACTGTGATCTGTTCTGTAAATAAGAACTGAAAAGCTTAAAGACTCTATCTCTTATCCCATAATGTTCTAGTTTGTCTAAAAGGATTTTATGTTCAACAGTATCGAAGGCAGAGCTTAGATCTAGGAATAGTCCTGCCACTTTTCTTTTATTATTCAGATTGCTAACCACATCATCCACTAGTGAGTCTATTGCATCAATGGTTCCTATGCTTCTTTGATACCCGAACTGTTGATAGCTAATGATATTGTGTTTAATCAAATGTTTGACAAGCCTATCTTTCATTACCTTTTCAAATATTTTAGAGAATACTGGTAATAGTGAAATGGGTCTATAGTTTTTCGCATCTAGTTTAGAGCCTTTCTTGAATATGGGCAAAACACGAGCAATTTTATATTGATCAGGGAAAACACATTGCTCAATACATTTGTTTAAAAAGTCAGCTATTGGCTCAGCTAATATGTCAATGTTATCCTTGATGATACTTATGGGTATTTCGTCATGACCGTGAGAATTTTTATTGCACATATTGTTAACCATTTTGAATATTTCTACCGGGGTTACTTGATCAAACAACATGTTATCATCTACTCTAGCCATATTGTCGGTTAAGTATTTTTTAGCTAAGCTATGATCAAAAGACTGTAACGTAATTTTGTTGTCAAATTGGTCAGATAAAATGTTGGCTACGTCTATAGGGCTGTCATATATCTTATTATCTTGTTTAATTATTATAATATCAGTGCTTTGTTTTTTATTAGAATTACGTCTACTATTCACTATTTTCCACATAGCTTTACTTGATAGGTGCTCGATCAATCTTTTTTCTAGTGTCGAGCTTTTTTGCACATCTTACTACCTTTCTAAATATCCTTAAGTAATTCTCGCGATATTTTAAAATTGATTTATCACATCTTTTTTTATCAATAAGGCACAAAATGCGCTTGACTTTGCTGGATACTTTAACTCCTTTGCTAAACCAATAACTTTTTCCAGACTTGTTAAGATCAATTTTAATTTGCTTTTTTTTAAATGAATTGTCATGTACTTCATTAAATTTTCTTATAAATGTATTTATGCCGAGATTCCAATCTATTTTTGCTAACTTATTCCTAAATTCCGCTTTATTTTTTTTATTATATATTCGTTTTTTAATATACTTAAAATTACTTATTTTAATTTCTTCTGTTACTTTTTCTACATTTATTGTGCAAAAAAGACCGGCATGTCCATCTGATAATCCGTTGTGGTCAATATGGATATCGTTAATATTAGTATCTATTAGATTTGTCAATATATTGTCAATACATGACTCTGCGCCATTACGTATGAATGTTGTAGTGTCAAACAAGCATCTAAAATTGTAGCATGTGAGCAATGATAAAAATGATTTTCGGTATTTGTCATCTTTCATAAGATTAATATTGAAGTCGCCACAAATCAAACATTGTTTTTTGAAGAAGTGCTTCAATAGTTGTTCCAGCCTTTCAAGAAAACTATCAAAATTATTATTCACAGGAGTTCTATAGCAACAGACAATATTTATATTAAATTCCAAATCTTTTATTCCACACACCTCAAAATAATCTTGTTTATAGAGCTTTTTACAAATTTCTATGTCCTCTATTTGTCTATCATTGCTTATCAGCACTAATGTACCACCTCTTGTTTTGTTTACTCTTGTGTTGTAGGAACCAAGTTTATAACTAGTCATCTGTAATTGTGATATTTGGATTTCATTTAAAAAGTGTTCACTTAAACAAATACAATTTACTTTTGATTTTAAGTCATTCAAATAAATGTCTAGGTCGTCTTTCTTGTTGTTAAGTCCACATAAATTTTGATGGTAGATAGTATATAAAACAGAGTTTTTGTTTGTGTTGATATTCGTTAAATGAGGTAAGATAAAATCACTTCGACGACTGCTATTAAAGTCATTTAAACTACAATTCAATTCAATTCAATTCAATCTTTTATTTCAGAAATAATCCATATTGTATTTGGTTAGTAGTAGAACTTACAAACTATGTTAGTGTTAAAATAACAATCAAAGTTAAAATTAAAACTTAAAATCAATATTAAAATCAAAAAACACAATTAAAAATCAACCAAAATTAAATTTAAATCAAATCAAAAATCAAAATTAAAATCAATATTAAAATCAAAAACACAATAAAAACAATCAAAATTAAATTCAAATTAAATCAAAATTAAATCAAAATTAAATCAATATTAAAACCAAAATATCAATAAAAAATAAAATAAACAAAAACAACACAAACAAAATAAAAGGACACAGTAATACACCTTAGGACAGGGAGGAACTGTCCACTGCTCACAGCGCAGTATGCAAACGTATCCAGTGGCGCAGCAGTGGAGAGTCCCACCTGTCCGCGAACACGCTTATCAATCTGTTGCTACTGGACCTAACACGACTCAGCAGCGACGCACACTGCTTCCTTATAAGAGCTTGAAACCCATCAGTGTGCGCTTCTACGAACATAGTCGAAGCACTGCAGAATCGTGGCAGCCCCAGCAGCATCCTAAACGCGTTGTTGTACTGAATACGTAGGGCGTTGTATGCCCCGAGTGTGTAGTTAACCCACAGGCTGCACGTGTAAAGTGATTGGCAGTAAGACTTAAAAAGAGTCACTTTCACTTCATTACTGCTACGCGCGAACCTGCGAGCCAACATATTACACCGGACAGCCAACGCCCTACGTGCCCTTTCCACATCCGCGTTATCCTTAAGGTCCTCGGAAACCCAGTGGCCCAGATACTTGAACTGAGTGACTCTGTTTAAGGGGGTACCAGCTAAGGTGACTGTAGGTACAGTCACGTAATTTTTGTCCCGCCCCTTAAAAACTAGGAGTTCACTTTTCTTCGCGTTGTATCTGAGCCCATGGGCCTCCGCATAGGACTCACAAATCCGTACCAGCTTACGCAGACCCCCGATCGATGGACTCAGCAGCACCATATCATCTGCGTAACTAATATTGTTGAGACAAACTCCGTCTATGTAGCAGCCGACACTGGCGCTGCTGAGTTCACCGACAAGTCGGTTAATGTACAGGTTGAAGAGCTTCGGTGAAGTCAGTCCACCCTGTCTCACCCCGCACTGCAACCTGTACACATCCGAGAAAGAGCCTGCCCATCTGACACTATTTTTCTGGTTGTTGTACCAATACCTAAAAACAGATGTAACTTCCGGACTGCAATCTGTCTCTCCTTCGAGCTTACGCCATAGTTTGTCATATGACACCAGGTCGAAAGCTTTCGAGAGATCCAGAAAGCACGCAAAAACGGGAGTTTTCCGATCACTATAATACTGAACAGTCTGCTTTAGACACATGATAGCACTTTCCGTTGACAAACCAGATCGAAATCCAAATTGTGCATCATGGAGCTTAATATGCCTGCCCAGTTGGTGGTCAAGCAGACTGTCCAGCACTTTCGCAATAACCGTGGCTAATGAAATCGGTCTATAATTCAATAAATCCGAAATATCACCGGTTTTGTTTTTAGGAATTGGCACAACAACAGTGTACATCAGTCTATCAGGTAAGTACGAATGGCTAACGCATAGATTAAAAAACATGGCCAACACCCTTGGCAAGTGAACCCCTGCATTTTGCAGATGCTCGATGCTGAGGCCGTCGTGACCAGGCGATTTACCTCTTCTCATATTCCTAATAATGCCTGCCACATCCTTCGCTGAAAACCTAACTTTAAGATCTCCGACGGCTGACTCAACATCACGCATCTGCAGTGCCGCATCCAACGGCGGTTCAATTTTAAAAAGCTGCTGGAAACGATTGGCAATTTCCCGTGGTTCATGCACGCCAGCCACACTCACAGGGTGACCAGGCTTCGGATTTAACTGATTTATCTTTTTCCATAAACCCTTAAAATCCTTCTTGCAGTGGTGTTCTGCAATTATGTCCATTTTAATTTTTTGCTCGTTATCCTGACACCACTTCAATTGGGACTTAAAAAGTTTCCTGGATTCAGACATGTTTTCATAAATATATCCGACAGAGGGTTTTCCATTCAGCACCCACATCTGAAAGCAAAGCCTGGCCCTCACATGAGCATCCCTGACGTATCTGTTCCACCCGGTTATGCTACCTTTGTTACGTCTCTTTCCAAAAAACGCTGAACATTTAGACGCATCTGTTAATATACATACTATTTCATCATACAAGTTATCTAAACAATGTCTATGGTGTGTGTTAGAACACATTTTATCAGCACAATTACTCATTTCAGACGGAAAATCAACATTTTTCAAGTTAACATGACATAGCCTATTGTATTCATAAATTTGGTCACGGTCCCTGTCACCCCATGTCACTTGGTTAATACTAATGTCAGTTTTAGGCAGCACGCTTTTAGGTTTTATTAAACCTAGATCACACTCGAAATGTATAGGATAGTGGTCGGACCAGTAAATGTCATAAAGAACAGACGCACTAATAACAGCGTGCCGCGCGGCACTCGTCACGACACAGTGGTCAAGCCAGCGCCGTGATCCGTGTGCGTCACTCACAAAAGTGTATGTATCCGACGGCAATAGTTCCCTGTCAACGCACGACCACAACTGTTCGGCACAAAAGTGTTTTAGTTCAGTATCAAAAAGCTCACCTGGATGTGCGTTGAAATCACCCAATATAAACACCGATTCTACATTATTACTTTCAATAATGGCATTTATTTCACATAAACATCCGGTAAATTCTACTAAGTTATCTGTTGAGTCTGTTGGCATATACACAGAAAAAATTATTATAGCACGATCAGTGAGTTCAAGTTTCACTGCAACCAGACGCACACTAGAGCACGGCAACACTGTCACTGTGGGAAACAAACTTTTCCTCCATAATATGGCCACGCCTCCATACGGTCTACCCCGAAGTATGCCGGCCGAGGTATCCACAGCTGAGTTACCGACGAAGCCAAAGTCGTTGTCTATGCTACCCAGATATGAGACGTCGTGAGGTAGCAACCAAGTTTCCTGTAAGGCAATTACATCTGCCGTCTTACAAATTCGGCGTATACATTCAACCGAACGCGTCACACTTTTACAGTTGTAACTTACTAACTTAGTTGAACTTATCATTATTTGAGTTAGCAACGCTTTTCAGAGTATCCTCTCTGGCTTTTACTTGCCGATCGAAGTTTATAAAACGACGAAAAGCTATTCCTTCTGGCCAAAAATTTGATTCCATAAACATGTCCAACTTATATTTTGGAACAAAAACCTTATAAGCATTATAATCTTTTGCTATTTTCATATTCATTTTTTCTAACGTGACGGTTACATTACATTTATCTCTAATGTAGTTTACTATGTCACACACGGTCACTTCCTTCGCCACATTATAAATGTACATCGTGGTTTGTATATCTGCTGCTTTGAATTTAACTTCAGGCGCTATAACAGCCTTCCCTCTGGTTCCAATAAAACGATTCCTATGTCTTTTTCTCTGTACCTCAATCCAGCCATTATCATTACGTTCCGTTTTCCATTGCCCATCGCGTACAATATCAGCAAAACATTTTTGGTTTTGTGTGACGACATGCTGTACAACCGGAACGCTCGTATGTCCCAACGCCTGCGTAGATAAGCGAGGTGCTTGTGTCAGCGCGCACTCGGCTACGATCGTGGATGATCGGCCCGGCTGCTGCCGCTGATTGGCCAACTCGTCGGCCTCGCGCGTCGCTTCGGATCGGCTGCTCTGTTTCGCACGTACCGGTTGAGGTGTTTTACAACTACCTCCCTTACTCGATAAATTTTCAAAAAACGGGGATTTGCACTGATTTTCATCTTCCAAACATATATGTGGCAAACCGACAGGGCCACTGTTGCTGTCTTCATGTGTATTAATCCCCAAGGCACCTTGTGTTGTGTTCACATTACACGGAAAATAATTAACCACTGACGTATTTTTTAACAATTCAAAATCCAACTTTATCTGGCGTAGCTGGTCAGCAGTGGCATACTCTTCCTTTATTTGCGTAATTTCACTCTGCATCTTTAGTATGTCTTTTAATAACCTTGTCACATCGACATGGTCGAACAGTACAGGCGGTAGTTTTTGCAGGTCTCGAGCTACAAATATCGGAATTTCTTCTGGGTCCGTTTCTTTTAATAAACAGAGAATATCATCAATATTACGAAGCGTTTTACCGTCCCTCTTTCTTATTTTCTTCCGCTTTGCCGTCGAAATAGAATGGAAAAGCAGATCCTTAGCATTCTCAATATCCGACTCCGAAAAAGCACTTTTACATATACGACTAATGCTTTCTTCATCCATAACGTCCATTTTATTGCATATAAATGCAAGCACCTCATTTATAACAACATTGCACGAGTTACACTTTACCACGTTAGAAGCCATTTTCAAGGACACGACACTACTGAACGGGAAGCGCGCGCGTCGCGGACTACAGTCCTTTAAACTGTTACTTACGAAAAAAGTCACAAGTTTGTTGCGTTGCACTCAATTCATTCGGATCAGTTAAAGTCACCGTGTCGTTTGTGGTAGGTAGTTGGTCTTCACTTCCACCATTTTGGTTTGTCAAATTGTCTTGAGAGCTGAATACTTCATAGTCATAAATTATGTTGGACCTTATTTGTTCAAAGATGTTTTTCCATCCGTGTTTGTTTATCTTCCCAGTATTGATGGAAAACATTTCAAGTGACAGGGTGCGATTAGTATCGTAGAAATATGCATATCTGTTATTTTTAATGTCCGAATAGAGGAGATTGTTAAAGAGTTCGACTTTGTAATTATATATTAATGCACCACATATGAACGTCGTAGCACACACAACGACATTGGTATGGGTATTCGTTTTCAGATACTTTCTTAAGTTATCGAGAATTCCTATATAGTCGTCATTCTTCAAATCGTTTTCTCCAATAAAAATTAAGCAATAGTCGTTAATAGAGAAGGCTTTTAATTTGTGTTCAATAGTGCTCAATACGTCTTCTGTGATGACGTTTGGCAGCAAATAATGACAATACTCAAAATTATCTGAGAAAATCTCTTCAATTAACGGCAGAGTTCCTTTTGTGCAACCGCTGCTTATTATAGCCAGTTTGTTTTTTTGTTTTGGAAGTGCGCCTGATGTTTTTTCAATAGCAACATTGCTCAAGTGAGACATTAAAGTCCGGTTTTTATTCTGCGTTAATGTGTTGTCACAATTCTGATGGGAAGTTTGAGTTTCTTTATTGAGCATAATAACTTTATTTTCTGCGTTACAATAATTTTCTTTTTGTTTGGGGTTTTCTAACCTTTCTTTTGCCTTTACTATCCTCTCAAGATTTTGAATTTGATCCTTAAGGTTTATTATTTCATTTCCGGCTTGTTTTAACTGGTCCTCCAGATCTGCGATATCCTTTTGCAGGTTCGAGCTATTGCAACAAAGTTGTGTTTTCGTGTTAGTTTTACTGATAGCCGCATATCTAGGTGGAGTGGAGAAGGCTAGCATATCTGAGTGCAAGAAGGAGTATGTATGCGCATTTCTTGTAATTTCTGAATCCACACTGCTATTTTCTCTCTGTGGGGGTAGGCTTAGGAATCCTTTTAAAGTTGCATTATCCTTGAGTAATTTGTCATTCCGTTTACGAAGTTCGTTGTTTTCAAGTATGATATTTTCAAGTTCATTTTGAGAACTACTGAGTTGTGTCTGGAGTAGTTCAATCGTATCCTTAAATTCTTGAGCATTGATATAGTCAATTTCTGTGTAGTCCATACTTCTTGATAATGTTTTATCGGTGAACGCAACCTCATCTGATTTGTGATCTATTGTTAGGTTATGAGAGTCGCATATTTCAGAGGTAGTGCTTTTTGGAGTAGCCCAGGGTGTAGTCTCCTCAGGGGCGTTAGAAATAGTAGCTATGGATGACTTAGGGGACGAGCGCTTTTTCCTCTCTGTGACATTGGATACCACAAAGCGGGTTGTTTTCTGCTGTTTTACCTTGTTAGTGCATGTTTTGCATTCCCATCTGAATTTTTTCCTCTCTTCGGAATTTTTTAGGCGGTACACTTTTTCAGGATAACCAGCACAATCAAATTCATAGTGGTTTTTACATATGGTGCATAACAAGGTACTTCTATGTTCAACTTGATTTTTACATCTGTGGCAAGTAACCAGTAATCGCTCCTTAAGGCCACTATTATTATTAGTTTTAATTTTCGGAGACATTTTTCACTTTTTGAGATGGTTTCGAAATTCAGTAAAATGACTACCTAATACTAATGATTTATTCTTACCTTAGGAAATATTGACGGAACAGCATCAGGTTTCAGCATTTTCCTAGTATAACCAGGAATAAAGTCGTCATATTTAAAATACTCACTGCAAACAACAGACGACTTTGAGATTTTTCCAGGTACTGCATTTTCCCACTTCAATTTGTGCTTTTCATTCTTCGGAAATCTACAAAACAATAAATATAATTAATAACAACTAGCGTCATCGGATCAGTCGAAGGACACGATAACATCAACAAAAAAATTGTAATCCTATAAAAAAATCTAAATGGGTTTTGCCCGTTTTGTACACTGACGGTGACCGGTAAATCTCCAAGTTAAGACAGTCAGTACATCGTATCTACCGCCTACCTATTGCGAGATTGTAAAAAAAATCTTTGATCAACAAAATTCATGGTTACCTTATAGGTTATGATTGTTGTTTTTACTTACCCGTGGAAAGAGAAGCAGCTACCGGGATAAGACTCATTTTTGCACCCTGTCACACAGCAAGAATTCACCATATTTCATGAAAAACAAACAGATTTAATATGAAAATGTAATCGCAAATCGAAGCACAAGAATCAACGAAACAACCAAATGAGCAAACCACCATCTTGCATTTAGTGTTACCAGGCCGAAACATTTAAGTACTGCTGTTAACTCAGTATTAATGTTTTTTTTTTATCATACTACTAACTGATTATTAATTTTATGGACTATAAAAATATTTTTATACGTTCAATAGTTTATGAATTGTTCTTTTTGGTAAAACATAAAAAAGAATAATATTTAATTTTCTACCATTTCTACCAAACCTTATGGTTAGTTGAGATGGCAAGATGTCAGACAAGGACACACTACCAGCGGGAGTCCTTTCGCCAGGACCGCTTTTAGCTAGCTACCGCTTTTAAGAAAATTGCTACCCTAAGTGTAAGGAAATAGATCTCATTTTAGCTAAACAAGAATTTTTGGTGCACAGTCTAGTTTTTATACAAGGTCTTTGATTGACATAGATGCTTTAATTAATCAAAGCTTGTTGCTCTTTAAGAGCGACCAAACTCCGATTTCTTCTATTTTTAAAATTCATGAATTCAAATTTGGAACAATGCTAATACCGAAATGATGGCCAGGATATCAGCTTCAGAACTGCATAATATATAAACTTTTTATCTGAGTTATCTTTATTTTGACGTTTTAGGCCTAAAAACATAATGCACGGTGGCTCGATTTAGGAGTCCGGGAGTGTAATTTGGGGTCGGCTTCCAATCTAACTGGATGCAGCCAAATACCAGTATTTTACTTGGATCGACTGCTTATTTAGACGCCACAATCCAGTTGCTGGGTGATACCGATGTGTTCAAGCATGTATTCTTTCCCAGCTGGACATGCTCGGCCGTGGTCTGATCCGCCGCGAAGGCAGCGGCGAGCGACTAATAGTGCGACCTCACACGTCTATCGCTGCGTCGTTGGAGCTCGCGTACTACGCCAACGCCGTCGTAGCGCACTACGCTGCGCCTGCTATTGTCGGTTAGTATTAAACTTGTAACTATGGATTTAAAGGAGCTACTAGTCGGCGGCTCGAACTCGTTGGTGGCATGGCTAATATGCATGCTATTTAGTTACTTTATTTAGTTTTATTTATTTAGGTTTTATGTATTTATTGAAATAGACCATAATTTATAACGAAAACGAATGCGTAAAATTTAATGAACAGGCCTTTGGGCGTATAGATATTATGAAAAAACTCCTGAATGTATTTATCCAAAATAAAGATAAAAGAATTTTTGAATAAATTTTATCTATCCCTGTACGGTAACAATTTTTGCCATTTTCATACTTCGGGAGCTATTTATTTACGTCCGCTAAAATTAGTGTTGAAATGTGGAAGTTTTGACGCTAGCCAACATTTTTTTTCCGATTCTGCTTTCATACAGGGCTAGATAATGACGAGACAAATTAAAATAATTTTTAGTTTTGAATCAAACAGACGAGTAATCGCCATACTACGTTTGTATGGAAGAATGAACTAGCGTGCCCTTAACATATGAATAGATTGGACATGGTCAAATTAAATATTTTGTGAAACTTCACCGACGTGACAGGTATTGAAAATTAAGATGATAAAACTAAAAAAAAAAAAACATTAATACATAATCCGTGCGTGGAACTAGACAGAAACTACAGAACTGTAACTGCATATACAAGCACATACACACTCATTAAGCATCGCCCAAAAAAATCATTTCCTTTATGCATAATTTGAAGTAACTATAGCTGAGGAGCCCACTCCCTCTCGAAGAGAGCAGGCCTGTGTCCCAGTAATGGGAACACTACAGGCTGATTATGCAGCTGAGGAGCAATTCTCGTATTTTTATGAACGTTCGCATTCGAATCTCAATTAGTCAAAAAATCTTGTAATTTACGTACATTTTTTATATTGACTGTCGCTGAGATGAGATGCGACTTGAATTCGAACGTTTTGAATAGGGATTAGGCGTGTGATTCAAATAAGGGTATTTTTTTTTAACAAACTTCAGAATTATGCCTCCATCAATTTTTTTATTATAATTTTCTTTTTGAGCTAGATATTAATTTTTAAAAAGTGCAAAAAACTTTGTGAAATTCAAATATTCATTTGAAAAACGACGCCATTGTTCAGAACGAATGTGACGTAAAAGTCTATGTCAACAATAAAATGTCAATGTGTTTTAGGAGTGTTTGCGATTTAAACTTTTTACCAACTTACATACTTTTTTTTTAACGTCGGGAAACAAGTAGGTACCTGTTTACCTCGTAAAAAGGAATATCGCAAGAAGACCCGTTCTCAATTTTGTTTATAATGTGTTTGCGATTTCTTGTGTGTTTGTTGGCATAGACATAGACTATGAGACATCACAACAAAATGGAGGACGTTTAAGTTGCCCGTGTGGGTTGGCAATTTTTATCTTTTTATTTTAAGTACATACTTTCAATTGCATTTTTGGCGTTGAATATTTTTTTACTAGTATATGACTAATACATGCATAACATTATCTATTACGTTACATTGACATTCCGATTACAGGGCCTTAAGCGGCTGGGAGTGCAATAATATGTAATACTGGCTTTTACCAGCGGCTTCGCCCGTGTGGATATCGGAAAATATCCTACGAGAATTCCTTCCTTATCTACATTATAAGTAAAAGGGAACCTCTGTGTAAAATTTCAGCTTTCTAGGTCCAAGGGTTTGGGCTGGGCGTTGATGAGTCAGTCAATCAGTCAGTCAGTCAGGACTTCTCTTTTTATTTATATAGATTATATCTTATCCTTTACAACGATTTTTTCTCGTATTCCAGCAACCGCATTAGAAAGCCTCGTATGCTCTTCATCATCAACGGAAGTCCGTCAGGCAGATCTGCTGTCAGCGTCACTACAGTTGTGCGAAGTGTTGAGTCACGAGTTCATAGTGTGCGCGCCGTGCCAGCGCATACAGGACCGCATGCTGGATGCTATCGACGCGCTGGAGGGGCATCAAGTTATACTTAGAGAAAAGGTAACACACACTTTTGATTCGAAAATACTGTTGGTACTAGAATGTTCTCGAACTTTCGAGAAGCTTACACTCGTCATATAAAAGAGAGTTGCCAGCGGTGTACACAGGTAATGGTCTGTATACTCCCTCCCCCCCCCCCCCCCATAAAATGATGTCATACATACATAAACTCACGCCTTCGTCCCATGAGGGTAAGCAGAAACTACAGAACGCCACCTGCTACGATCCCTACATACTTACTCCTTTTGCTTCGTAATAATGTCATACTTATGATATATTTTGGTTCACAGACATCGGTCGAACTAGAAGAAGAACAATGGTCCAGGCGCATGGCGCGTCGTCTCGAAGATGACGACGACGAGCGACCCGACCCCGCGCAACGCATCTCCTACACGCTGTCCGACAAACCCGAAGCCATTGCCGAGAGGTACACACTACATCATCGGATATTTTCCAATTCCTTGCTGGGACTGGGTTCCAGTCTAACCAGTACTTTACATGGAGCGACTGCCTATCTGACCTGCAATCCAGTTAAAAGACTTTCGGGTTAATGTTTTAGCGTGCTCTTTGAGGTACGGAGTGGTCTCGGTATAAAATTGATGGTCACTCATCCACGGATCGACGAAAAGACGCAAGATGTTTCTAAATATTATATAACATAACACAAGTTATACATAATAGTTTATTTTAACCGATATCATGCTGAATGTTTGTAGTTTGGTACGGTTTTTAAACAATGACTACATTTCTCACCTAACTCTTCTGTCACCTACGATGAAGAATTTTATAATAAAATAAGCAGAACTTTTGTGCTCCTTTCATCGTCATCATCATCATCATCCACCACGAAAGACGTCCACTGCTGGTCGTAATGTGCTTCCCACATCTTTGTATTTTTCTCTACTATATGTTTTGTGGGTCATTTAGAGTTCGGATAATCGGATGCATATTTACCTAAAGTTGAGATGTTGGCTAGTATGGAATGTGCTTTTGTATTGATCGTAAAAATCTCGCGAGTCAGGAATTGAAAGTACTTTTTGACTACGGAATCGAATGATAGCTAATGTTGTAAAGTAGGTTGCCAATTTGGCATAGCAAACGTCAGGTAAACAAGCGTACAAATAGTTGTGTAAACCCGGTTTCCCGGTATTTTTTAAATAAATAATACCACATATATAAGCAGTCGTTTAATGCCATGCCATGTATCCGTTGTGCATTCCCGAATTTTCGGGAATCCTGGGATTTATATTAAGATAAAAAAAAATTAAGAAGCCGCCCCCATAGTTTTTAGCCAACCGATTATCAATCTCTAGTCCTTATTGCAATTTATATGGTGTCGGCGCAACATGTCTTTTCCATACTTCTCTATTAGTCATAATCTCTGTAGTCATCCCCTTTCTAGTCATATCATCTGCCACACAGTCCATCTATCTTTTCTCTGGTCTTCCCCTACAGCCATAAATAAATAAACATTTCGTTTTCCAGACGAAGACTACTGCTAACTCTGCGCCCAGTACTGGAAGCGTATGCGGCCACCTGTCGGCACCTCGCGCCCGGCTCCATGAAGGAAGTCGTCAAGAACACCCTCGACTCGCTCACGGAAGACTTCACACACAATAAGATGGTTTACGGTAAGATCTACTTTTTAGGGTTCCGTGTCTAAGAAGTACAATTTTATATTGTTCTCATGTACGTGACGATTGTCATAATGGGAATATATCCTTTAAAAGAAAGAGTGCCAACCAGTAAATACCATCCATCCGGATTTATCCGGACATGTTAACTTTTTGGCCGAGGGGCTAAGGGGACGTCTTTTAGAAAACAAAAAAAGTACAATGAATACAGAAAAAAGAAAAATTTATAAGTAAACTGCCGGATTTTTTTTTTTTGCAATTGTCTGGCTTTTTGTCAGGACTTTTCAAATTTCGAAATAGGAGCCCTACCTATACAAGACCTCTTTAATAAAACAAGGGTAAACTATAATATTTTTGGTGGGACGAAAACCTTAGACTCACACTTGGCCTGTTCCTCTCCGAAGCCGAACTTGTGCTTAGCGATGTGCTGCGATATCAGCGGCCGCATACCATAACCATTTTTGTAAATGCACCGAAAAACCAAAGATATACATAAACTCAATAATAATACTGGCGTGTTATAGTCCCACTGTAGGGTAAAGGCCTCATCTCATACAGAGAAGACATGAGCATTGATCACCACGCTTGCTCAAGAAGTGTTGGCAATTTTAGACTTATTAACTATAGTATAGTTAAAATCTCGCTGCAGACTTGGTCATAAATCATAATCGGAGTAGGGATGTGCGCTACTTGCGCGCGCTCAAGGCCATTATCGATAACAGAATCATTAACCTTTTAACCGCCCGACTTCAAAACAGTTGGCGTGTCCCCAGCGCCCGGCACAGTGAATCGAAAATTAAATACCTACAAGAAAGAGGGATGTGCAATATTTAACTTTGCGATGTCGATATTTCGTTTTAATAACGACATTTGCATTTACGAGCGTGGTTAACTAACAACTATATCTCACCAAGCTAAGTTTGCACCTCGCGTCGTTTACGTCACACTGACGCTTAGGTACGGGCTGCAAAAAAGGATTCGCTATGACTTTAAAAAAGTAAACAAATGTTTGTTAGATTTTACTTTGCATTTATTGTTTTTAACATTATATTATACGTAGGTACACGGGTACACGCCGCATTCCAGCGAGGTGTAAACTTAGCTTGGTGGAGATATAGGTACCTACCTACTTGAATACTACGTACCTTACGAAATTATTCGGCATTTTTCGCAAGCCAGTAAAACAAAAAGTGTTTAAAAATTTGATCGATTTATTAATTATTACTTAAACTATTCACAATAAAATCAGTCCAGAGAAGGGTTTGGCGAGTTATACGAACATAAAAGTGTCCAAAAGTGCGGTGTGTGGCAGCGCGGCGGCACGCACAAAATAAATTCTAACTATGTATCTACGAGCGAGTCAGCGAGTCCACACGTGACTCGCGCTCGAACCAATCAGAATCACCGTTCCAGAGTGACCGCGCGCGCATTCTCATCGCACGGCGCGCTCTCGCCATCTCACTCACTCTAATTAAGTTTAAAATTTCCATTCAGACATCACCACCATACTACACAATAAATTAAAATACATATAACTAGATATGTAATAAAAATAAAAATTACCTCTACATCAATGTCAAACTCTTCATCTGATAAAAATTCTTCATTTTCATCGCCTTCTAGAATTCGTATTAACTCATCAGTAGTCGTCATGATAAATTTCTATCATGTACATTTACGAGTATCGACATACGAACGTAAAACTTCATGCACAAGCACAACATTGATGGAAAATTCCAGAAGTCGGCACTCGTTTATGACGTAAGAAGCGGTCGTCTTTATCCGACCGTAGCGCAGGGCGTACTAACAAAGTAAGTTTCGGAACATGTAGGTGGGTAGGATGGGAACCATCAATTCAACCGCTGACATTTCATAAGTAAATTTACTTAATTTTAAAGGAATTAAATGAAATACTCACAAATATTTGTAAAAAAATGTTTTATTAACAATTGCTGTATTTGTTTTAAAGTTAATTAGTCAGTATAACGAGAAATATTTTGATTTATGTTTATTTTTGTATCGGTAAATCTTGGCATATGTCCCGTCCCTCATGTCGGATTTTGTCGTCATGGGCGTTGCACATCAATACAATTTTCTAAAAATAATGTTAGTAATTCATTTAACTTTGGACATTATTTTTAGGACTTCTAATTAAGAGACTAAAGTGTATTAAACTGTAAATGATTACTTACTAACTATTTACCTAATATAAACATATTTTTGATAGAATACAGCTTAATTAAATAAAAAAGCTGATTAAACGAGCATTGATATTTTGGTCGTAAATATACGACTCTGGCGAAATGGGCCCGAAAATATTTGTCGGATTAATCCGACGTAGGCGGTTAAAAGGTTAAGGTTATAAGGTATCCATTGAAAATTGGCAAAAATGTGTGGAACATGCAGAATTGCTGCAAGATGAAGACTTAAGAAAAGCACATTTATGCGAAGAGTTCATCATTCATGTGGATGATGATGACGATGACTCAGACGAAGAATTTTAATTTTCTATTTTTAGTTTTATATATACGTTCTTTTGTTTATATATTTAACATGCTTTGTAGTAAATTTGGTAATAAAATAAAAAAAATGTGTATTTATTTCTATCACCCATTTATAAATATGTAAAACTATCGATATCACTCATCGACTGCAGTAATGCACAGGACTACGTGTGGGCGTGGCCTGCCCATAAGGCCCGTGAGTGGGAAAGAGAGCGAAACACTCGAATGATTTATGACCGAGTCTGCGACATTTTAACTATACTATAACTACAAGTCCAGGTTTCCTCACGATGTTTTCCCTTCACCAATGACCAAGATAAACTCAGTAAATACATAAACATTGTTTTCCAATTTCAGGTGAAGCTGTGTCAACAGACGCGATCAATAACTGTTTGCGACTCCTGCGCCAGTGGGGCGTCGTCGACATGTACACAGAGAGCCGCACGCGCACCTTACGCCTCCCCGCGCCCTACGACTCGCCCCAAGCATTGCTCACGGTGTGCCAAAACGTCTACAAATTCAATATGAACACACCTTTACTAAACAACAAGTGAAATCAAAGTGACTGTGAACTAATAGGCCAGTGACTGAAACAAGTGCTCATAAAGTGAATGTGTGAATATACTTTTTATGTGAAGGCAGCATTTCAATGAAGCAACTTGTTGTATATACAGCTTTAGGCTAACAGGTGTGTCTATGATCACATTTTCATATGACAAAATTTAGTTCATTTCATGTTTCATTGTTGAATGATGTCTTAAGCATTCTATTTCTAAGTATACTTGTCAAAAAGTTGTTCACTCAAAAATGTTACTGAAGAATTTATTGTCCAGTGACTTGAATGCTCTCATCATAACAATTTCCAGGAACATAAATACATTATGTATGGATAATTTTCTGGAATTAGTGCAGCGTAATGAATGTTGTTGGTTTGATAAAATTAAGACTACTGATAAGCCTCGTTTAACGGAAAGTTTATCGTGTGTCGTTAAACGAGGCTTCACTATGAGTGTTATTTTATAGCTCGTCTTAGCTGAAATGATGCGCCCCACTACTTAAAATAGTAATTACTGCCCTCTTGGTCTCGTGCTCGCAAGCGCGCCTGCTGAGCGTGGGGTCCTGGGTTCGATTCCCGGGTCGGGCAAATTGTTTTTGGGTTTTTTTCCATTAGGAATTTCTTAGTAACAGCCCGGAGTTTGGAAGTTGTCGGTGACACCCCCGTGCCTCGGAAAGCACGTTAAGCCGTTGGCTCTGCGCCTGATCTCTCTCAGTCGTGTTGGGTTGCCATCCCATCGAACTATGAGAGTGAGGGAAGAGAGAGTGCACCTGTGTCTGCGCACACACTTGTGCTCTACGATATCTCCTACGCCAAAGGCCTGAGATTGGTCACCATGGCCGAAGTTTGGTCTGGAGGACTATTATTATTAAATTAGTACAGTGGAATCCCTGTATTATGACTCCTCCTATATTGACCAACTGCTTGATATGAAGTAATTGCAGTGCGAAGATTGGTTTTCGTATCAAATTTTTTAAAACAGAGTTCGGATATAATTACTTCGCTTATACGAGTAGTGACATGTCAAACTAAGCAAAAAGAAAAAATATGCAATGTATGCAAATTTTAATGTTTATGTTGTGTCAGTTGATCAGCTCGTTTCTTTTTCTTTTTTATTAAACAGATACATACGTTTGTAGTTTTTCTCTCTATTAAACTAAATACTTATTCTCTAAAATAGGAAGTTGTTTATTTGTTAAGACTATGCTTTGTATGACGTCAGCTTAGTATGACGTATTTGTCACTTCCCTTCGATGTCATTATATGCGGATTCTACTGTATACGTACACTACGGTAAATGTGGTAATTTTTTTGCGCGTCATTTCAGATTAGACTAGCTCTACGCAGACGTCACTTTGCTTAAAAGTTATATGCCTTTTATGCCTGACCAAAGATATACTTTGTAGTGTAAGCCCTCGTGGTCCGGTTTCAGCAAATATATTAGGTTTCAATATGAAGGGAGTACAATAATTATTGGAGTATGATTTCATTGTAATAAAATGTTGTAGTTACGACGCCCTGGGTGTGTTAGTGCTCGGGTTTAGTTGGTGACGTCACTTGTTCCTATCAAGGATTCCTAGATAAGTTCTCGGTAAGAACTCTGTACTTCACTACGACTATATATAAATAATAATAATAATAAATAAATATGTTTGGACATATCACACAACGCCATCTAGCCCCAAGTAAAGTAAAAGGAGGCGCGCTATATGCGCTGTCTTGTTTTAACACTTCAATTTTTACATTCCTAGGACATTGATAGTGACACGTGAATGTTCCATATAGTATAAGGTTTACTGTAGCCAGGGTAACAACGACATACGTTATTGCAATCTAATATTGTTATTTATACCATTTGGTTAAGCAATATCTTTACATTTTCATGAGCTTTCAACACATTGTGATTTAGTATCTTAAACCTTTTTGTATGGTATGGTGTGCGCGCTAGTGCTGGTCAACGCCTGAGGTATGTGAGCGGTAAGACGGGGGAGGTATACAAAGGTGAAGCTAACTCAGTCTGCCTATGTTGTCAATCGCACCACTCGCATACCTCGGTGACTAGCACTTGCGCGCGCACTATAGTGAAAGCTGCTCAAAGATTAGAGCCAAAAAACGCGTACTTTTTGTATTTAGGTGTATTATTTAGTGATGGCACAGTAGAACCCGGTTGCACAAATCATTAAATACATGTAAAAATTTAATACATAGTTATATTTCTGTCTATTGTTAGAAGTTGGCAGAGACAGAACAATGTCTTCAATGTTTTAAGTCATTAGCAGTCCAAGCAGGCTTATAGATTAAAGTGACACAGTGATATATGAAGGCTAGAAAGTGACAGACAGAGAAAACAATATGTTGAAAGAAATTTTGTCGCTCTGTCAGATCGGCTGCACAATTATGTGTGCCATCAATAAATAATGTACCAGAACCATGCTTATTGATCTGTGATGTGACAGCGATTAAAAACAAGTGTTTTTGTATATATTGTGACTTATCATATTTACGAGGTTGTCCTGAATGTTTGTGCGTTGCGATCTCATGATTGCAATATGAATGCCTGTATGTGCACTTTTTACAAACGTATGTAATAGTTGGCATTTTACATGATGATTGTCTAAAATTATTTGCGCTGAGCATTGAAACGTAAATTAACAAAATTTTTGCCAATTTCTTGTACTACAGTAAAGCGGGATTCATATTACGGTGTTGTTCCTGTCATGGCGCCTTCTGACGCAGTGTTTTCCAGTCAAAACTCGTTGGGATTTGACGTAGTCCTGAACAGATTCGTTCTATGTTAGAGGATTTGGTTTCCGCACTTAGTCCTTCATATGGACCATTGTGCGTGAAACAGATTCGTTTGATTGGTGTATCCTGCGTCACGACACAACACTACTGACGACACAATGTGTCGGTGGTTTAAGGACGCTGCGCTGTTACAAATGGGTAGTCAAATCATTACTTTTTTACACAAAAGTATGTTTATTTTGCATTCTTAAAATGTTTTATGGCCAAATTGTTGATAGATGTGCATGGTACGATTCTGAACTATAAATATAATGTTAGATAGGTACAGTTTCTCAATAAAGGTACCGAAGTAAAAATTTTCATTTTGGTACCTTTTTTTGAGAAACTGTACTTATCTAAAATTATATTTATAGTTCAGAATCGTACCATGCACATCTATCAACAATTCGGCCATAAACATGTTAAGAATGCAAAGCATTTTATTTAAAGAACATACTTTTGTGCAAAAAAAAGAAATGATTTGACTACCCATTTGTAACAGCGTCCTTAACCCGGGTCATAGACTAGTATATAAAATGAGATAGACTGGCAACTAACGTTTTCGGTTTTAGTTAGCAATCAGCGCCCTCCGAGCGCCAAACATTGAACTAAATGAAATATATCTATATGTATAGGTAGGTGCGTAGGTATGTTAATATAATGTACATCGCGGACATTTGCATTGAACCACTTTTCGACCTTATTACCTAGGTAATAAGGTCGAAGTGGTTCAGCAAATGTCCGCGATGGTACCTACTTACGTATGAATCGCTGTTCTATTTGGATAAAGGGAATTTAATGAGATTAATAATACAAACATTGATTGAATTTATTAATTACACATTAATTTCGACACCTGTTTGCCAGTCTCGTTTCGCGCCCTTTGTGTTAGTTAATGTTCTAGAGCTTGTAGGAAGATGGGGTCAGTTTCATCATTTTCACTATAAAAATAATAAAAGTTCTTGGCAGCGAGGACATTGCCGACTTCTTTGCACCAATTTATTCATACTGTGAAGAACATAACACTTTGTCTTTTTGTTGGTTTGTATGTCACAAACGCTTTCACAAGTATAGTCTATGCTGGAATTTCCGTATTTCTGGAATATGCGGGGGTACTAACGTAACGTAACTCAGCATAATAACACAAAAACACCAATTAATACAAGAAAAATGCGCACTAGCAAAATTTTTTATATTACGTAGTCATGTTTAGAGTTTTAGATTCGTGTCAGTGTTGCTAACGTTTGGTATCAGTAAACTACTCCCTAAGATTTTATCATCGTAAAAATGTCACTAATAATACAAAATTTTAGTAAAATATTTTAAAAATAAACTATACTAGGTTTTTATATCATAATTTTTGTGCAACTGGATTAATTAAATAAAAATAGCAAAACACAACTAGTATAAAGTACCAAATATTTGAAGCACAAAAAATTTGGTAACACTGCAATAAAAAGTTCCATGTGGGGATAGATGGCACTTTTTACAATAAAAAAAAAAATGTTCTAAGTTACCAGGGCATGCATGACCCGGGTGTTAATGTGACACATTGATATTTAGAAAGAAACGGTTACAGGTATGAGTGACAGTGACAACACGATGTGCTATACATATTTAACACCGGTTATTATTGTACAAACATATTTTCCTTAATACAAAACTAACCTTACCTCTACAAAAACAGGGTAGATTTTGTATTACTCAAATTACCTACGTGAATATTTTGACTAATACGCCAAGTGACGCGTAAAAAGTGCGTATACAAGTTTTTCGCTACATAGCATTTGTTTGTATCTGAAGTGAAAATAAGTGTGGCTGGCCATCACCTGACTCTGCCGAGTCGAAGACCGAGATAAATAGACATTTTACTTAGTACCTACCTGATTTTACAGTCCAGCCATCAAGAACATACGTTCTTGACACCTGTCAATTCCATACTAACGAATTGTGTTTTGCGAATTTGATCCGTATTACAACTAGAATAATTTAAAAATTAAATTCACGACTGCCCTGCCAAAAATCGAACTAAAAAGTAAATAAAAAACAAGTTGTATTCCCTGACTAAACAGATAAATAAAATTGTTATTGCTGTCGGGGGACCATTCTGTGGAACACTTTTAATCTAAGAGGTCCCCCGACTGCAATAAAGATTTTATTTATCTGTTTAGTCAGGCAATATAACTTGTTTTTTATTTACTTTTTAGTTCGATTTTTGGCAGGGCAGTCGTGTTTTTAATTTTTAAATGATTTATTTTTATTTTATACATTTCAATGGTAATTATATAGACATTCACAGTCTTACTAGTCTGATTAAATCGTTTGCAGCCATATATTAAACACTTGACCGTTATTCGAAGCATAATTAAACTATTGAGATAGGCTGAACCATGTTTCCTGTGCCTTTTTTCCTTACGTTTCTAGCGCTATAGCTCTGTCTCGCTCTCATGACGTCACCAGGTCAGAGAGGGGAGCGCATTTTTGAGCGCGCGCGCTCGGTCTTGTTCATTGGCGTTCTTTTCCTTGCCGGAGACGGTTGCTGCTTAGCAGGTGAGTTATCTATATTTCTTTTTCACAACCGTCTATATTTTTCCTTTCGACGAAAGTTGGCATACTTACCAATTTACAATTTTTATTAAAACTGTTTTTAGTGAATGATAATTATTGATAATACAGTGAATCAACGTTGATATTTTCAGAATTTAACGGTTTTCCGTTCGCGTGTTGTTTATTCTTTTTCTTTCCAGTGTGTGTAATTCAATTGTTTTCAGTATAATACCGAATACGTAATGGATAAAGAAATAACGTTGATTTCGCAATATGAACCGGTCGCAGGTCCTTCGAATACCGCTAATAATAGAGAATCTAGTGCCAAACGGATGCGTTCACATCCGAGCAGCAGCAGTAGTAGTAGCTCTGATAGTAGCGATTCTAGTTCCAGTTCATCTAGTTCTTTTGACCATAAGTCTAAACATGCGCGTCGCCGTCACCGTAAGGGGGGCAAGCACAAGCATCGCCGCTCGGAGCGTAAAGTGAAACATTTCCCTTTTCACGGAGGATGATTTAGAACTGGAGGGTAGTAGTCTTATAAATAATTTAGATGTTGAAACTAAGCTTAAGGAACCGGCTGTTCCAAAGACAGACGAGCGTTACTTGAACATTTTAAGAGAAATTCAGTTTTAAATCGTATAACCATAGCCCGGGTTTCGTCGAACTCGAGGCAAACGAGGAGATCAGACCCTATGACACACTAAAACACTTAAGTTACTCGGAGAGGGCCTATGCTTCGTTAACTTACGGTATTTTAAAACAAAAGGAGAAGGAACTTTGTGCATTTTTGACATGGGTTCGAGACCAGAGAGATTAACTTCGAGGCTATAAAAAAGCTGAATGACATCTTCACTTCTGGTGAGTTCAGCAAGGTTTCGGCAGACCTATTGCAAATGATTTGCGGCCATAGGGCTGAATCTATACAGATGCGCAGAGACAGCATAACTAATGCAGTTCGCGATCCCTTAATAAAAGCGGCAATAAAGAAAATACCTCCATCTGAGGTTAGCTTATTCAATTCTGAGCAGTTAGTTGTTGCATTAGAAAAAGCTGGCGGTATCAAAAAAGCCTTCTGGCCTGCTTCTAGATCGGCTGGTACATCTACAGAATCGGCTTATGGTAATACCTCAACTTCGCAAGTTGGAAAATGGCTCATACGTCCCTCGCACGGGCAATATTCAGTTCCACCCTCGCAGGGTAAGAACTATAACTCAAGCATGCCTTCACAAGGCTGTCAGAACTGTAACGTCCCCTCGCAGGGTGGCTTTTTGCAGCATAATATACAGTGTCCTTCGCAAGGACCAGCACATGCGTATATACGTCCCTCGCAGGGGCAATATTTAGTTCCACCCTCGCAGGGTAAGAACTATAACTCAAGCATGCCTTCACAAGGCTGTCAAAACTGTAACGTCCCCTCGCAGGGTGGCTTTTTGCAGCATAATATACAGTGTCCTTCGCAAGGACCAGCACATGCGTATATACGTCCCTTGCAGGGGCAATATTCAGTTCCACCCTCGCAGGGTAAGAACTATAACTCAAGCATGCCTTCACAAGGCTGTCAGAACTGTAACGTCCCCTTGCAGGGTGGCTTTTTGCAGCATAATATACAGTGTCCTTCGCAAGGACTAGCACATGCGTATTGCAACTATCCTCAACAGGGTAGTGGCGTAATGGATAGAGGTTCCTTTCGCTCCCGCGGGGCAAAACAAACCCAAAGATACCACGCTCATAAACGTGGCGGAAATAAGCGAAGGTCATCACCTTCAGGCTTGAATGCCAAGAGAAGTAAATATTGACATGAAAATATTTCAAGCCGGTCAGTTATCGAATTTCGTCGATCATTGGATGGATATGCAAGCACCAGATTTTCACCAAAAACTTTTGCCAGTTTGACAAATTGGATTGCCCAAATTATGAGAAGCCAAGGTGTGAGAATATTAGTATTTCTCGACGATTTTCTTTTGGCTCACCAAGACCCAGTAGTTCTCGCAGGCCATGTAAGTCTTCTCGTAAAAACATTAAAATATCTGGGTTGGCAAATAAATTTCGAAAAATCTATCCTAAAACCAAAGAAATCCCTGGTTTACCTAGGAGTACTGTGGGATCCTTGGCTAAACCTCAAACGTCTGCCAAGGGAAAAAGTACCCTCATTACTAGCGAAGATTCGCGAAATCGTAGATTTGCGGAAGACAAACCTAAAGAAGTTGCAAAGCGTAATAGCACTAAACTTTGCGAGTTTTATTGACCAAAGAGGGAGATTGCACTATCGAGCTCTATTGAAATTCCTAAACACACTACAATTGGACAATTCTGTCAAGTTATACACTGTACCTGCAGATGCAATAGGCGACCTACAATGGTGGAGCCACAATTTGCAACATCCGTCAATTCTACACCACGCACCAGCGACTAAAACGGACGCCTCCGACTTAGGCTGGGGGGCCCAGATGGACAACCAGTCTCTATGGGGAACGTGGTCCCAGAACGAGAAGAATTGTCACTACAACGTAAAAGAAATGTTGGCAATATTTAAGGTTTTTCAAAGTCATCCCGTGTATCTGAGTCAATCTACGGTCACCATACAATGCGACAATCGCACGGTAGTAGCGTATCTCCGTCACGCAGGGGTAAGCAAATCCTCGCGATTGATGGACATAACATACGACCTGTTTTGTTTGATAGATCAGTACCAAATTCATATCAATGTGTACTACATTCCGGGGAGGTACAACAACCATGCCGATCACCTATCGCGGTTTCGCCAGGTCCCCGAATGGCATCTGATACCCGAGATTACCAAGATAATATTCTTAAAATGGGGAATTCCCCAAGTGGACCTGTTTGCCTCCAGCAACGCTCACGTAGTCCCTCATTACGTGTCGAAAGATCAGAACGACAAACAAGCTGTGGCCCACGATGCATTCTCGATTGCTTGGAAATTCGATCTGGCATGGGTGTTCGCACCCCCGTTCCTGATTCCCAGGGTTTTTGAGCTTCCTCAATCGGGCATCGGGAATTTACTTGATAGTAGCACCGCGATGGGAGAAAGTCTTTTGGCGCGGAGGTCTCACAGCCCGGGCTCTGGCCCCACCGTTCACAATACAGAACCTGAACAAAGTATTGATCGATGTGACAACGGGACTGCCACCTCCTCGCGTCCAGGATCTAGTGTTGGAAGTTTGGAAATGTGGGGGTGAACACATCATTTAGGTAAGTGGAATAATTCTCAGATAGATCTTTTGAAAAGTTCTTAGCACGATTCTACCCTAAGAACTTGCAAACCTGCATGGAACCGCTGGGTTTCATGGTGTAGAGTCATATTAGCCCTAGAATCCCTCAGGATCTGACCTAGCTCGTTTTCTGGCTGATCTGCATATAAAACATAAACTGTCTTATAATACAATATTGTTACACAAGTCTGTGGTCTCCACCCTTTGTAATAATGTAAATGATTCAGGTGTTCTAAGTAATCATGTTTTGGTGTAACATATTTTGAAATCGATTTCAATCAAAAACCAATTGTTTCTAAGTTACCCGTGTGGAATATTGATGATTTTGTATGTTTTCTTGGCGTTAGAACAATAAATCATGACTACATTTTTGATGTTTCGAGTCAAGCCGCTGCCCTCTTAGTACTCTGTTCTGGTAGGCGTATTCATGACTTGACACTCCTTATGACCGATAACGATAATTTGCACCCCGTATACCGGGTTGAACAAACTGTATCACTGCTTTCCACTAGACTTCAGGAAGCTAAATGTCCTATCTTGTTTGTCACTACGAGAGGTACAGCTCGTGCGGCCTCACGAACTGTTATTGCAAATGGATTAAAGCTCTGATGCGTCAGGCAGGTATTGTTGCTACTCCTGAAAGTGTCCCTTCCGCTGTTGCTTCCAAGAATTGGTTGAACAACTTCCGCATGGAAGATATTATGGCTCGGGGAAATTGGAGGTCCTCAAACACTTTTAATCGATTTTATAAAGGACAGGTTTCGGGCTCTTCTAGGAGTGACAGCATTACTGCTCTTTTTAAACCTGTCTCATAGGAATTATGTTGTTTTATTGATATTTTGTTGAATATTTTCAAACACATCTTTTCTTTTTTTCTTGATCTTTCCCTACACATTGGCGTTCGTCATGAGCGTCACCAGGCGATAACAGACAATATCTCAATAGTTTAATTATGCTTCGAATAACGGTCAAGTGTTTAATATCGGCGTTTTACCTGAAATAAAACGCTTATTAAACTACTTACCTTATTCGAAGCATAATATTAATTTCTGCCAGGTGACATAGTCAATCATCCAATGAACAAGACCGAGCGCGCGCGCTCAAAAATGCGCTCCCCTCTCTGACCTGGTGACGTCATGAGAGCGAGACAGAGCTATAGCGCTAGAAACGTAAGGAAAAAAGGCACAGGAAACATGGTTCAGCCTATCTCAATAGTTTAATTATGCTTCGAATAAGGTAAGTAGTTTAATAAGCGTTTTATTTCAGGTAAAACGCCGATATTAAATGTTTGTTTTGAATATACAACCTACATAATTATGTAAAAATGTATACCAGTAAAAAAAATAATTAAGTATAGCTTTTTTGGAATGTGCTATCCAAGGCCTTCAATTTGATACCCATATTGTAACAATTGAAGATTTTTTCACTTTTGAAAATGCAGCCATACTGCCGCCATATAGATTTTTTTGTCAAAAAAATGTATAGCTAGTATCACTCGGGATGATGCAAGGATTCTAACGATACCCCATTCATCCAAATCTGTTCAGGCATTTAATAGTTATGGTGGAATAAAGAAACATTCACTCCTTTTTGGGCAGTCGTGTAAAAATTGTCCAGGTGTCAGGAACGCATTCTCTCAGCGGCTGGACTGTAGACATGTTCCCGTCTCTTTCTTGCGCTTGTAGTTAGACAGACACAGGGATACTTAGCCAAAGCATGTGCTAAAATAGTCTATCTTGGACTAAAAGTTATTCCTTTTTGTACTGCGTTAAACTTAAGTTGACAAATAGTATGTAGTCTTTATTTACTTTGTCACCCATATAATGATAAAAGGGGACAAAGCTAAGATTGATTAAAACAATCTTGAAATACTTTTTCTTTTTTTTTGTGACCCACCCTTGCCGTGTGACTGACACTGGCATGGCCACCATCAGGGATTTTAATTTTGATAACATAAAAAAAAATAGGTGGCCGATCTGGAGAGCATCTCCCCAGCTTGGCCACATTTATATCTCAAAAGCTAGGCCAACTAGCGAAGATCTGTTTACTCCCAAATTTAGTCGCAATTTTTCGCCAAGTCACCGATTTAGTCGGGTCTTAATTTAGAAAATATTTTATACGAGTTCTATTTTTAGTATAGTCCAAGAGCTAGTTCGAAGAGTTTACGGTGAAATCTTTGATCTAGCTCTGACTAAAAAATCCCTGATGGTGGCAAAGCCAGTGTCAGTCACACACCCTTGCCTTCCAGAATAAGCTAAAAATGATTGCGAAATCTCAAGTATGCCTGCGGGTTCGCCCGCGTGAATGTCGGAAATTATTCCACGGGAATGTACAACCGGGATAAAAATTATGTCCTATGTTCCTAATCCAGGTCATGGGCTACCTATATGCTAAATTTCATACAAATCAGTACAGTCGTTTTAGCGTGAAAGCGTAACGAACAAACACAAACTCACTTTCGCATTTTTATAATATTAGCTTTACGATATCCACGTCTGTGGAGTTCCAGGCCTCGTTTTCATTTATCAATAAAATATTACATTACAAAAAATAACTGTTTATTAATTATTTAAAAATTATATTTAATAATGAGAAAATACAGGATTACATTATGATATTATAGCAATTGAATAATAATAATGATTAGACTAAAATTAATAAGAATATAATGTAAAACTTAAAACATAGTATTCAAAGACAATAATTGTCAGGGTAGGTACTAGACTGCAATATTAAAATGTTGTACAGTCAGTGTCAATAATATCGGGACGAACAGACTCTTCAAAATGATAGGTATAGACAACTCAATCTGCCTAGCCATTTCCCAACTATATTGGGGTCGGCTTCCAGTCTAACCGGATGCAGCTGTATACCAGTATTTTAGGTATGTACAACTATGAAAATTAAAATATATTAACTCAATGACACAATTAAGGAATGTTTCAGAATGAAGACAGTACACGATGACTGTCATTTTCTGACAAGAACTTTATCCAATTGAGATAAAGTTAAATTTTCATAGTTGTTGGGATCATTTTGAACAGTCTGTTCGTCCCGATGTTTTTGGCGCTGACTGTACCATTTTAATAGTAATAGAGAATAATACCTAATTAAAACAAACTACTTACATTTAGGCGTACAAATTATCGTCCTATGTCTTATCATATTTCAATCAAGCCTGTGATAAAGTACACAAGTGCCTAATGCATAGCACCTTTAATTACCTAAACATATTGAAAAGACTCATCATGGCCATGGCTTCCATGTCTTTTTGCATCTTGTGCCGCTGCAAGCCAGGGTAATGGAGCCTCATTCGATTTTCGCCCATGGTTCTGTTGTCCCGGTGGTCAGAACACTCAAGGTGCTGTTTCATGCCAGCCCAGCCCGCGACGACGAGGTGACAGTATCCACAGTGGTACAACCCGGGATGAACCTGTAACGTTACAGACACATTACAACAGAAATGAAGAAAGATAACAATATACAGCTAAAACAAGAAAAAAATTACGTTTACGAGGCAAGAAAAGGCCCTATGCTGCGACATTTTAAAGAGAAAATATTACGCTGAGTTTCCCGAAGGGGCAGTGTAGGTGCAACAGGTATACTATTAGAAAGACACACATTACAACAGAAATGAAGAAAGATAACAATATACAGCTAAAACAAGAAAAAAATTACGTTTACGAGGCAAGAAAAGGCCCTATGCTGCGACATTTTAAAGAGAAAATATTACGCTGAGTTTCCCGAAGGGGCAGTGTAGGTGCAACAGGTATACTATTAGAAAGACACACATTACAACAGAAATGAAGAAAGATAACAATATACAGCTAAAACAAGAAACAAAATTACGTTTACGAGGCCAGAAAAGGCCCTATGCTGCGACATTTTAAAGAGAAAATATTACGCTGCGTTTCCCGAAGGGGCAGTGTAGGTGCAACAGGTATACTATTAGAAATACCCCCATATTGCCAGACACGAGTTCTCATGGACTTGGGGGGAGGGGGGGGGGGGGGTTGGGATTCAACCCCCGAAATGTAAGAAGCCAGAATCTCGCAATCCAGAGATCGTTGTCACGTATTTAGGTAGTTCCAGAGATTAGCACGTTCATTCACCGCATCCTCTTCCAGCTAACCTCTCCCTCCCCCTCTCACCCACTCTCACACCACCTTCACCACATCCGTTTCCCCCTCTCTCCCTCACCACCCCCTCCCTTGCCCCTCTTCCCTTCTCTCGCCTGGGGGAAAACTATTAATGACAAACTTTTATTACATAATCTTATTTGTACGAGGGGGGATCAAAAAGTAGTGAGAACGACATAGGTACTCCTTGGTAAGAAAAAAAATAAATACTGGCAGGCATAGCTCAGATACATATTAGTAATATTAATAAAGAAAAAAATCTTCGATTCTCTTTTGTTTTTTTTCTGAATGTAGTCATTTGTTTGCTTCGTGTCGGAACGTGTTCTCGAAAATGGAGAAAAACGAAGTGCGAGCCGTTATTAAAACCTCTGTTTAAAAAAGTTAACGATGCAAGAGATTCATTGCGATTTGGAGGCAACATTAGGAGAGTCTGCTCCGCCTTATTCCACTGTCGCAAGGTGGGCTTCTCAATTTCGAGTAGGGAGAACGAGCACGAAAGACGAACATCGCTGCGGCCGTCCATCGACGTCAGTCACCCAAGAAAATGTTGCGAAAGTCGAGAAAATTGTATTGAGCGATCGAAGAGTTACCATCCGATACTTAATTCAAGAAACGGGCATTTCATATGGAAGTATTCAATCCATATTGAAACAATCTTTGAATATGAGAAAAGTCTCCGCAAGATGGGTGCCGAGAATGTTAACCGACAGTCGGAAACAAAATCGACTTGACATTTCGAAGATATTGTTGGACAAGTTTCAAGAAGATTCTGAAAACTTTTTGTCTCGTTTCGTAACAATGGACGAAACATGGGTCCATCATTTTGATCCCGAGACAAAACAGCAATCTTCGCAATGGAAACGGCCATCATCACCGACCGCGAAGAAGTTTCGTGCCGTGGCATCGGCTGGCAAGGTTATGGCCTCAATATTTTGGGACTCAGAAGGGATATTGTTGATTGATTACCTGGAGCGTGGAACCACTATTACAGGCCAATATTATGCAGCTTTAATTCCTAAGTTGAGGAATGCCATCAAAGAGAAAAGGAGCGGGAAACTTCGAAGGGGCGTGCTGTTTCATCACGACAACGCACCCGCGCACAGGTCGGCAGTTGCGATGGCTGCCATTCAGCAAGCTGGCTTCGAATTGGTTGACCACCCCCCTTATTCACCAGATCTGGCGCCTAGCGATTTTTATCTGTTCCCCAAATTGAAAGAATACTTAAGGGGAAACAGGTACGAAGACGGTAACGAGGTGATGGATGCCGTGGAGAGCTTTTTGCAGGACCAAGACAAAACTTTTTTTTTTGAAAGGGATTGAAGTTTTGGAAAAGCGCTGGACTCGGTGTGTAGAGAGACTCGGAGACTATGTAGAAAAATAAATTATTAAGTTATCAATAGTCATTATAATCTATCTCATTCTCACAACTTTTCGATCCCCCCTCGTATATCCAAGTTAGAACGCTATTGTAACGATAATGTCCATGTCAAGTTTTTATGAAATAAATAGTTTTAATTTTTTTTTTTTTTTTAATTACTTGCTTAGGCAAGTATTTTTGCCAAGTTACAAGTTAATTAACCAAATGAATAAGATTTTTCATATACCTAAACTGTATTCCCTGTTTTCATGCCCACAGGAGTAGAATTTTAAAAAATCGTTTCGGTTGTTTCCATAACTTGACTGAAAGATTATTTTTTCCAATTTTCGAGTTAATCAAGCCCCGCAGTAAAATCCTCCCCTGAAAAATTTACTACCCCTTTTCACCCCCTTATTGGTAGATTTTCGAAAAACCCTGATACACGTTATTCTTCAGTTTTGGTCTCAAGAATGAAAATACCGAGTTTCGAATTAATCGCGTCGCGGCAGCGCGACGTCGAACAGAACGCGTATGGCATTTTTATAATCGTGATAACTTCCGACGTTAAATGTCCGATTCGAATGGATTAAAAAGTGTTTTACTGCTACATAAATACCCTTGATGATAAAACTATTTATTTGAATAAGAATTAATACTACGATACGAATGTAACCAACTTTTGTTTCTACCGGCGATCTAATTAAATTTTAGAACACAAAAGCTGCTATTGTGACATAACTATGATAGTTAGATATATTGCCTCGCGGACTTTTTTGAAGGTAATAATGAGTAGGTACTTTAATCATGTAGTAGGTACATACTTTTTATGTATCATCAATAGTTTTCTCAGCGTACGCCAAATAGTGAATTTTATAGGTAAAATTTTGCTACTTTGGGTTACATTAATGCAATTTTCTTAAGGATCTCTAAATTTTTTGAAAATAAATTATAGCCTATGTTACTTCCTGATAAATTAGCTTTCTACCGGTGAAAAAATAGTTACAATCGGTCCAGTAGTTTCGGAGCCTATTCGGTACAAACAAACAAACAAAAAATCTTTCCTCTTTATAATATTAGTATAGATGATCATCCACGTCGCACAGTGGATCGTCCCCATACAAGAGGTCGGACATAGAATTAAAAATTGAAAAAGTATTTAATTGAAAAAAATGAAATATGCAGTTGCATTACTCTATTAAGGAACTACAAAAAATGTTACTACAATTTTTTTATTTGACCAGTACTTTATGAGCAATTCGATGAAAAGTGTTATTTTTCTATGGAAATGGTCACAAAAATGTCTGTATCTCATGATTCCCTCCTTGTTTCGATTTGCGGTTTTCACTACTGTTATCTACCCATTTTATGCCACATTTTCTTCAAGGACACATGGTGCCCCCAGCGACCCCCTTCCGAGATATTTTGCTTTTAGTAACTTTACTTTTTATTGTATAACTGATGATATGGAGGTACATTAAGTATATTCATTACTGAGAATAAGTCATCCCTAAGTAGTTCCTTAAATAACAGGTGCATTTACGATTACTTTAATGACTTATGAACGCTTCTGTTGCCATACAACAAACGCGTTAATGAGTCCTTAAGTGAAGATTCCCAGTACTTGCTTAATCTAATTAGTTATTGTAATTACTATGTTAACAGCCCTTAATCTCTGCATTGTGATTGTCTAATGTCATCATTAGCTTAGTAATGACTGAGTCGCATTTACAATAACACATCGAAAAGAAATAGAGTTTTATGATCAATAAGAAAATATGTAGGTATAAATATATTTTTTATTTATATAATATAACACTGTAAAAATAATTTAAAAATAAAATAACTATGTACCCTAAAACAAACTAAAAAAATAAACAACTACTAAAAACTAAATTATAATAGGAAATTAATTAATTAACACGACCATGTAGTTACTAACAACAATAGAAAAGAAAGAAAAAAACCATTTATTGGCTGATGGGTGGCATAACACAAAACAAAAAAAGAATAAAATTAAAAAAAAATCACAAAAACTAGAATAGAAAAAAAGAATAGAATAAAAAAAATACACAAAAACTAGAAATTAACAAAGAAACTGCTTGTAAAATAATAATATTAGGTACTATAAGACTTAAACTATATTTTCTTCATCTTCATCAATAACGACATCATGATCATTATCATCGTCATCATCTTCTTCAACGTCACTACATGCAGCAAGTGTATCAGTTGAAACGTCAATGAACTCCAATTCACTCTGATCACGTATGAGTAAATCGTCTAGTTCTCTAAATGAAGACTTTTTGGCTTTATTTGTCATCTTCGGTCGTAAGCTGGCGAGAAGAGGATCGGAAGATAATAGCAGATTATGAAGAATGTCTTCATTAGTGGCGATGCTACTATGCTTTCGTGTATGACATTCTCTAAATTTGCGAAAGTCCTTGTTTCTTGCTTCAGATGCTTCTTCAGACAAAAAACCTATAGGCACTACTGATAAGTGGTCCACTATCTGTGATCCATGAATCAGCAATTTGTGTAAACTTGCTGGCATGTTATACCATGGATATAATTCCACGAATAAATTTGCTGTTTCATCACAATATGATTTGAATTTTTGGACTTGAATTTTTTCGCCTGAGGAAATGCATTGCAAAATAACGGCGAGTCTTCTAATTAAATTAACATCTAATTTAGTAATTTCGGCAGTCGTTTCAGGGTTTGCAAAAAATCTTCTTGCAGCATTTCCAGTGTTTGTGTTGCCACTACCCTGCTTAACAACGTCTAGAAGTAAGCCTGTTCTTCTTCGGAAAGCTTCTTGAATGGCTTCTTTCTTATCTTTAACTTTTTTTTTATTTTCGTCACCTTTTGCTTGCCATGATTTTATGTCCATTCTGTAAGAAATGTGTAATAAACATTCCATGGACCGAATCCAAGCATGCAATGAACTAAATCCATGCTTGTATAAATCTGTATTCACGGGTTTAGCTCTCACTTCTTCCAAGTTATTCATTTCGCTTGGGCGAGCTTTGCACAAATCACACACTGCTGCCGATGTACCAGATATGATTGAATGTACCTTACCATCAATCATGGTTAGCCATAGATTGTGAGTAACAGTAGCATTGCCGCAATCAGTCGGGTTCCGTTCACGAATCTCGGTCTCAAATATTTCCATTTCAGCCTTAACATTCGCTTCCGTTTCTTTCATAAATGTAAATGAAATCGGGCGACAATATGTGGTTGACGATGGCCGATCATTCTGCCACACTATACTTCCACTAGAAGTCACTAACTTAAGTGGTACAAGACTTGCCATAAATACACTGGATAAGTCTTGTTCACTTGTTGTTGTCGTTTGATGGTAAATGCTTTGACTTGAAGCTCCATCAAAACCCCATTTACTGTGAAGCACAAGTTGTTCACCAGCATCAAAATTTGATTCAAGTGAATCGATCAGCCTCCTAACGGTGAGATCAAGGAGGGCTTGGATACGTATCTTTGCGGAAGTTTCAGTCACAGTTATGTCTTCTTTTGCCGGGTAGCATTTAAGCTTTTCTTTAACTAACAAGTAGTAGCTTGGGTATTTCGCATGACCTTCTTTTAAACTAAAGTCCCGAAGTGTGATGTAACGCCACTTGGATAACTGCAAGTAAACGTAAAGAGCAAGTGCTTTGTGAGTAGGAACTTCACGAAGCGGAGGATTCTGCTTAGTTTCCAGGACATTTATAACTGTTGAGACGTGTTCAGGATTTTCCAGCAAATTTTTCATTATTCTGGCTATATCATTTTTTCCGGCAGACTTAAGTATACTTTCAACAGTATGCAAAAGCTCATCCGGACGACTGCAACTAGTAACATTTTCATTAACACGTCTTCTTTTGTGTCTAGTTGATAAATCTTCAAAGCGTTTGCGAGGAGATGTATATGTTGAAGTAGATGCATCTGATTTTGATGGACTGACTACCTCTTCTGCCTCATTTTCATTTGCTTCTTCAGTGTCAACAACATTTTCTTTAAAGCAATCTGGCCAAACGATATCGGAATTTAACCACTCTTCGTTCTTGTTAATGAACCTGTCAACTGTCCTTCTTGATTGCACCCATTTGGTGTAAACCCTATAGCAAAATCGTCGACACCAGTTCTTGAGATCCGTCACATCACTTTCACTTAACTGGACGTTAGTATTCGACTTCAATGTGTTAAATAAATGGTCATAGTCACGAAGATCTTTATGATTACGAAGAGCAACGTAAAGATCTAGGTAAGTAGAAAACCCACGGAAAGCCATAATGACAACACTTGGTAGAAGTTATAATTACAACTGAATTACATTTGCTAAACACACTCAAATATATAGGGCAGCAAGTAGGCAACTAGCAATGAATTTGATAAGCTAATGATGACATTAGACAATAACAATGCAGAGATTAAGGGCTGTTAACATAGTAATTACAATAACTAATTAGATTAAGCAAGTACTGGGAATCTTCACTTAAGGACTCATTAACGCGTTTGTTGTATGGCAACAGAAGCGTTCATAAGTCATTAAAGTAATCGTAAATGCACCTGTTATTTAAGGAACTACTTAGGGATGACTTATTCTCAGTAATGAATATACTTAATGTACCTCCATATCATCAGTTATACAATAAAAAGTAAAGTTACTAAAAGCAAAATATCTCGGAAGGGGGTCGCTGGGGGCACCATGTGTCCTTGAAGAAAATGTGGCATAAAATGGGTAGATAACAGTAGTGAAAACCGCAAATCGAAACAAGGAGGGAATCATGAGATACAGACATTTTTGTGACCATTTCCATAGAAAAATAACACTTTTCATCGAATTGCTCATAAAGTACTGGTCAAATAAAAAAATTGTAGTAACATTTTTTGTAGTTCCATAATAGAGTAATGCAACTGCATATTTCATTTTTTTCAATTAAATACTTTTTCAATTTTTAATTCTATGTCCGACCTCTTGTATGGGGACGATCCACTGTGCGTCGGTTGCCTTTTAATTCAATTACTAGTATTTCATTACAATGTACCTATTGGGTCGTTTTCAAAACTAATGTAAATTTTGATGTCCACAGTCGCGCATATTTAAAAAATGCAGCAAATAATAAATAATGCACGCAAAAGTAACTTGGGGTCAAGATTTATGGAATATAATAAACCATTTATTTATTTGCCCATAAACACGTGTCTCATATTCCATTCCTTTGTGATATTCTTTCTTGTAACTTTGATATTTTATAATAATAGAAGGAAATTCCTATGGCAACTCTATGCTCAAAATAGTTACAACGAAAGGGTGCTAGTTTCTTTTCTTGCGCGTCGTAAAAAAGACATTAAGAATTTGTTTTAAAGTGCCAAATTACGAGGATTCAGTAAGTACTATACTTTACAGTGCAGCATGTTAGTGTAGTTGATGGTATAAATTATAGTCAAATGAATGTTTCACGAGTAACTCGAGGGAGAAATTACAAAATTATTATTATCTGTAGGTTAGGGACACGTTTATTTTGTTCATTTGTGTGACCATTGTGTTATTATTTTTGTGTCACTTTACACGATGGAATGGGTTATGGCTTGTTTACAGTATATTCACTATTCCATTTTTCGTTCTAGTAAAGAGTAACGCCTGCTAAACGGCAAAGACGTTACCGAGAGCGTTTAAAATTAAAACGTCCACAAAAATGGAAGGAAGTACAAGAAAAGACTTTGATTAGAACTAAAATTAGATTAAACTGATTTACTACTAGCAAATTGGTTTTTAAATACTTCGTTGTGACTCTGCCATTACTCTTCATTTGTGTTACGATAACACAAAAAAAAACTAAGTTGTAGGTACTTATTGTCCCTGGTCCACAGCTCGAGCCCCCTAGAGTACAATGCGTGTGCCACGAAAGATGAGACTTAATTGAGACACCACGTAGTTTGACTTGCGCAGTAGATTCTCTGATTCTGATTATTCTGATTTATGGTTCGCTTTAGCGGTATGAGGTCTGACACGGGAAGGGACCGGACGTCATCGGCGCGGCGGAAAGAGTGCGGGAGGCGCGATACGCTGCGCTCGTTAAGTCTCATCTTTCGTGGCACGCATTGTACCCCGTCATCTAACATAGAGAATTGTAGGTACTCTATTTCGAGTACGCGTAGGTACTTTATAATCAACAAAAGCAATCCTCTATTTTTATTAACTCTGACTTTGAATTGAATGCATTCCTGCAATTTCAGCATTCTCCGAGTCTAACCTATCCGGCTGCAAAAGCGAAATGCAAAAATTTCCAAGCTCGCTTCGCTCACACTTTTATCCTACTTTCTATAACTATTCTGCATAAGTCGATAAAGTTACTTCTATTTCTGTATGAACGGTCAAAGAAAATCAAATTTATTCGAAGCGGGGCCGGGGTGCTAAAATATTGAACTCTCTTCGCTTGCTCTTGCCTCCTTCATTCTCAATCTTTCGGCATTAAGTCGATAAAGTTACTTCTATTTCTGTATGAACGGTCAAAGAAAACCTAACTTAGACGAAGCGAGGTGTTAAAAATTTCAAGCTCGCTTCACTCGCTCTTACATCCTGCAGGTACTCACCATAACGGCCCCATTATCGTAAAGTGGCCTTAAATGGACGGCCGTTTTTGGCATGATTGGAAAGTAGCGAGAAGAGAGAAACAGGTCTTTATGAAATTGATATTTCATCAATTTGAACTCTGAATTACAGTAAGTCCTCCAAATAATCCTTCTAATAAATTCAGAAGATTATTGAAATAAAAAATATGATCCGCAAAAAGAACAAAAAATGCTGTAGGTATTATAAATCTGTACCTACTCATTATTTCGGACACCGATAGCCAGAGTGTGGAGAAAATGTGCTCCTTATACACAAAACGTTTTTCCTTATAAAGCTACACAGACACTAAATTATTGGTTCACTTACCTCTCTGATAAATTCTTTTTTCTCAGATATAATGACAGGCGCTCCAAGCCATTTAATGCAGTGCTGCTTTGTTTTAACATGGTCCTCAATATCCGAATATGGCGGCAAGTTCACCTCGCATACAATGCACCTCATTCTTGAACTATTTTCTGATATGAAATAAAAACTAGACCGAAGAATACAAAACTCCTCGTTGATGATACTGGCAGTGTAAAACATTCCTCGTACATCGTAAGCCGAATCTACAAATTCTCTCGTTGACTCCTTCACCTGCTTTCCCGGAGTTTTTGCTAGGGTTATAGAGGAGGCTACCAGTCTTTTGTGATTCGCTCCTTCTACATGCTCTTTCATACACCTAAAAGAAGCTGGCAGATGCACATCACAAATGCGGCAAAAAGATTGGTTATTGTCTCCGTTGTAAGTTATTTTATTTGCTTTTGCAAATTCTCTTGCCGCTTCTTCTTGGCTACATTTTTCGAAGTTTTCTTTCGGGGCAAGATAGAATTCGTCATCTGACGATGACGAATCTGTATTTTCTTCACATGAGGCAGCCTTAGCATTTCTGACAGCATTTTGGATATTATCTACTCCAGCTTTTACGCGGTCATGTATATTAAATACAACCTCAGTATTTTGTTTATTGTCAGGTGATTGTGTAGTTTTGTCATTTATATCGACTCGATTCAAATTTTGATCAACGTTTGATGGATATAGTAAATCAGAATTAACGGCTTTAGCTGATGAATGATTTTGAATGTGGTTCTCTATCTCCACGAAATCAAATGTTATAACTTTGGAACATTTTTTACAGAAAGCTTTTTCTGTTTCCAAATTAATGTTCATTCCTTTACTTTGGTACCTGGCAGTGGATTCAAGGATTTTAGATTTGTCTGATTTTATGTCGCTATTCTTATTAACATCGTTGTCCACCGTCGGTTTCTTTATTTTGCCATCATTTTCTCTGGCTGAATTCATATTGGCTGCTTTATCTTTACAACTTTCTTTATCTTCACTTTCTTCGCAGTTTTCTTTAGTTTTGATTCCTTGACAAACTCCATTGGTTTCGACGTGACGTTTCGCATATTTGTCCATCGGTGGTTTCTTTATTTCGCCATCATTTTCTATGGCAGAAGTCAGGTTGGTTGCTTTATCTTTACAGTTTTCTTTAGCTTCGCTTCCTTTGCAGTTTTCTGTAGTGTCGATTCCCTGACAAATTCCATTGGTTTCGATGCGACGTTTCGCGTATAGTTCGTGATGCTCTGTATCGTCAAAATGTTTAGTCATCCTGCCGGGCGCTAGCAACTTGTTGCATGTTAGGCATTGGACAGCTGTGTCGTCTAGCTGAAATCACAGAAATTATGACCAAATTTTATTGTAAAATTGGATTTGAGAATTTGTTAAATAAAACTTAAGTAGGTACATTTATTTGAAGTCTGGATAGTTTTGAATATTCAGAAGAGTTACGACTGACTAATTCCAAGACTATTTTGTTGAAGAGGTAAGTTAAGTAGGTATATAAATAATCATAATACTAAATTCCTAAAAAGGCAATGAGGGGAGTACTTTAGGTGCCGGTAGTAATAATCATGTGCGTAACTACTTACAGCTTCCTCATGGATGATAGACTTACCTATGCCAATATTTAAGGCATAATAGCTGCACAAGGAAGGAAATAACTAAAAGATAATACCTACTTAAAACGTGCTGAAACTACGATAAAAAACTGTGTGTAAGCTGGAGTTACCTATGTCACCTCAGCTGCTCAAGTCATATCTTCCAAACGAAAGTAGATAATAATATGTATTAGCTTAGTATTTATTTAAATGGTGCTTAGTTTGGGACCAACGATACCTCCATATTGTAATCCTTATTAATTTTCGAATGTTGAAATAAACGACGACTTTTTTATATGATTATTATTGCTCAAAAATTAAAGCATAGGTAGAGCCGCCATTGACAGTAAAATTTTCAAATCTCTTAGTTAACCCTCGTTCGGACGGGCGTAATAAAATCGCGGCGGGATTTTATAGCGCACTGGATCTTCAACGCTCTGCTTAGCGCCGAGAGTGCAAAATCCAACAGTGTGTTTTTTCGACGCGCTAGAATGTACTCTGTTGAGGTCGCTAGGTGGTTGTGGTGAAGAGTGTAAATAAAATGCACAAGTCCGTAAAACCAGTCTATTCGATATTCACATTGACAGGAATAATACAGTGTACACAAGTTACCGTTTCGGCGCGGCGCAGACGACTGCCGGCTAAACCATATGCGCGGGGGGAATATTACCATTTGCAGCGTTAGCATATTGCTGCTTGTAGTCCCTACATACCTCCCCCCTTTAAAAAAAAAATAACTGTTGGTCTCTTATGTCCTGCTGTCCTGTCTTGGCATCATTGTGGCCTGTTACCAACAACACAAACCCTGCGGTGTGACCTACGATCGAACAGCAAAATATAATTGACCCATACCTACATTTATACATTGTTATACATTGTTAATCTTAATTATGTTGCTATAGATTTAATTACAATAAGCTATGGTAGCAAAAATCGCACCGATGGCTTTACACGGCGGCCACTGCGCGTGGTTCGTTCTATAGGCGGAAGCGATTTATCCTCTGTAATGTCAATATTATTGTCTGAACATTTCTGTGCGCAATCTGTGTCAACATTCTGTTCATTGTCTTGTAATAAATACGCGGGCTTTAGTCTGTCTATTGATAAATCGCTTTCCCTATTTGACAACTGTACTCTAAAAACTTTATCATTTCTACTTATTACTCTGTATGGGCCGTCATACGTAGGACAAAGGGACTTTTTCATGATCTCATTTCTTACAAAAACATGTGTACATTTCTTTAAATCGTTACTTACAAATATATTGCGCGTATCGCTACTCGCTCTTGACGCGGGTCGTAGCTTGTTTATTGTTTGCCTAAGCTGCCCTACATATGTGTTCGGGTCGTTGGCCTGCTTATTTTCCACGTGGAAAAAATCTCCTGGCAACCTAATAGTTTCGCCGTATACCATCTCCGCGGCACTAAAACCTGTGTCACTTCTGCACGCTGCACGAAGCCCTAACATAACGGTCTGCAGTTGGTCTACCCAATCCATGCTACCTGTCAAACGTGCGGTCAATGCGCTTTTTAATGAACGATGCCACCTCTCTACTAACCCGTTGCTCTGTGGGTGGTATGGTGTTGTCCTAATTCTTTGTACCCCTAAAAATCTCATAAGACTGTTAAAAAGGTCGCTCTCGAATTGCCTACCCTGATCAGTAGTTATCCTGTTTGGGCACCCAAACCTGCATATCCAATGCTCGTAGATAACTTTGGAGACCGTGTCAGCTGTAATGTCTGTAACTGGTATTGCTTCAGGCCAACGCGTAAAACGATCTATAATAGTTATACAATAGCGGTGCCCGTACTGTGACGTGGGCAAGGGACCTACGATATCTGTGTGTATGTGCTCAAATCTGCTACATGGCGGGAAGCTAGTTAGTTTGGAAATTGTGTGTCGATTAACCTTTGCTTTTTGACACTGAATACATGCTTTTGTCCATTCGTTAATGTCTCTGTTCATTCCCGGCCAAAAATATCTTTGTGTTGTCATCTTTCGTGTAGTACGTACTCCTGGGTGACTGATGTTGTGAACGCTTTCGAATGCCAGTTTCCTAAAGTTACCTGTTAGATAAGGTCTGGCGGTACCCGTTGACATTTCGCAATATATTTGCCTGTCGCCGTCCGGCATTACTACATACCTAAATGCTAACTTACTGCTAACGTCGCGTCCGGTCGTAACCTGATCGCGTACCTGCGCTTGAGCTAATTCGTTGAAATCTAGCGCCGCCGCGCCGTTGGGCAGACAATGGACTCTACACGCGATAATGCGTCAGCAACAATATTTTCTGGCCCCTTAACGTATTGTATGTCGCTTGTAAATTCGCTAATATACAATAGTTGTCTAGCCCTTCTTGGAATTTCCTTATTATTCCCTACCTTTGTGAACGCGTACATTAGGGGCTTATGATCTGTAAAAATAGTGACTTGCCGTCCCTCTACCAAGTTGCGAAAATGAACCATGGACATGTAAATTGCGGTTAGCTCTTTGTCGTACGTGCTATATTTCTTTTGCGCTTCTGATAATTGTTTTGAAAAGTATCCGATTGGTTTCCACGTGCCGCTTACCTTTTGTTGTAATACTGCCCCTACACATGTGTCCGACGCGTCCGTCATAATGGATAAGGGCGCGTCCGCACTAGGATGACTCAGTGTAGCTGCTGTTTGTAGGTTGGCTTTACATTGCTCGAAAGCTGTTATACTCGCGTTATCCCATGGTATTTTTGTCTTATCTTTTTTTTTTGCATTGTGTAAAAACTTATTGAGCTCTGCTTGGTGCACCACCGCGTGTGGTAAATGAGACCTGTAGAAATTTACCATACCTAGAAAACGACGGAGTTGCTCTACTGTATCCGGCCGTGGGTAGTCTGCAATTGCCTTAACTTTGTCTGGTACCTATCGGCTTGATTCCATTCTGCGTAACTTCGAAACCTAGGAATTCTACTCTAAACTGACCTAATTCGCTTTTTCCTAAATTTATGGTTATTCTCGCTTCACTGAACCGTTTAAATAGCTTACGGAGATGATCCTTATGTATGTTTTCATTGTCTGAAGCTACAATTACGTCATCGATGTAACAAAAAAGTGCTGACTTACCATCTGTGTTCTCTATGCGTTCTATACCTCTTAGTACGTGTTGGTCCATGAACCTCTGAAATGTTTGTGCTGCGTTCCTTAACCCGAACGTCATGCGTGGAAACTCCCAGAGACCAAAAGGGGTTGCTATGGCCGTTTTTTCGATGTCCTCTGCTGCAACTGCTATGTTATGATACGCCCTATTTACATCGAGTCGCGAAAACCAAGTTTTACCTGCTAAAACGTATGTGAAGTCACTTACTCGGGGAATGGGATAACGATCTGGTTTTGTTATCGCGTTAAGCGCTCTATAATCTCCACACGGGCGTAAGTGCCCGTCCTTTTTAGGCACGACGTGTAACGGACTAGACCACTCGCCTTGCGACGGTCTGCATATCCCTAACTCATGCATAAGGTGAAATTCCTCCTTCACCTTATTATAACGGTCCGGCGGTAGCGGCCTTGGACGCGCGTGTACCGGGGAGCCGTTTGTTACTATGTGGTGTACTACTGCGTGGGCGGGCGATTCTCTGAACGACATTGGTTTAGTAATTTCCGCGAATTCTTCTAACAAATCCCGATAGGGATTATTATCTTGTATACTCTTGACCGACGCTTCGTCGTACCGTATGACTGACCCATTTGCCTTTGAATTAGTCAAACTATCTATAAGCCTCTTATTATATAAATCTATCACTAATTTATGCGACTCTAAAAAATCTGCACCTAAAATTGCTTGTTTGACATCGCTTACAATGAACGGCCATTTAAAAGCTCTGCGTAAGCCTAAATTAAGTTCTAGTACCTTTATTCCGTATGTTTTAATCTCCGTGTTATTTGCAGCGTACAGCTTATAACCGCTTTCAGGACGCACACATTTTTTAACACTATGCACTGGTAAAACTGAGACGTTCGCACCTGTGTCCACTAAAAAACTGATTCTCGATTTCCGGTCCGTTACGCATAAACGATGGTTCTGTGTTGCGGCCCCGCTGTCTCCCACCGAACAGGACAGCACCGACCTCAGTTTCCCGCCGTTGAGCCTTCTTTCCAATTGCACGGTTTCGTGCACCTCCTTGCCTGCTTCCCGTACATGTAGTGGTAGCTGCACAACCAATCTGGACTCTCTGGGGTGCGGCGTGGCCCTCTGGATCTAGACTGCGTTCTGCGCCGGTTTCCTCGTCCCCTACTGCGTCCACGTATTTCGTTTACCTCTCTTCGTAGCTCCTTCATTTCGGTGGTAATTTCGCTAATCAACGATGCTACGTCAGTCGCTGCTGGAGATGATGTTGTCGCAGAGATGGTGGCTACCTCTCCGTTATTTAAATTCTCCATGATTTTATCTGCCATTTCGGCCAGCTTGTCTAATTTTTGGTCTTGACATACCGAAAGAACGGCCTTCAATGATCCCGGTAGGCGCGCAATCCATAAGCGCTGTAAGGCCTCTGGAGATATTTCGGTGTTTTGTGCCAGCTCTGACATCCGCCGCAACAGGTGTGAAGGGCGTTGAGTGCCCAGGTCCATTTCTCCGACTAATTTTTGAAATTGTCTTTCGGCACTTTCTTCGTAGGCCGTCAGCAGTCTGTGCTTCAGTGTGCCATATTTGTTCTCGGTAGGGGGTTTATAAATCAAATCGCTAACCTGTTGTAGTGCATCCCTGGTCAGCCTTGCTATTACCATGTGGAATTTCGCTGCGTCCCCCTGCTTTTGTGGTTCCATGGCGGACTCGAACTGTGCGAACCACATCCGCGGCATGTCGGTCCAAAACATAGGAATGCGGTCTGTGACGTTTATGCTGGCCACTTGGCCTGCTGCTGGTGGCGGTGTCTGCATCGTGGGACCCTTGAAATTCCCGTAGATAGGTCCCAAGTCCACGGGGAGTCGTTCGCCGCGCCTATTTCCGCACTACTTATACACTTGCTGCTTACTGTTCGTTTACACTAACGCACTGTCCGAATTTATCCTACACAACCACGTCGCTAATAAGATCACGTCGGGGTCACCAATGTTGAGGTCGCTAGGTGGTTGTGGTGAAGAGTGTAAATAAAATGCACAAGTCCGTAAAACCAGTCTATTCGATATTCACATTGACAGGAATAATACAGTGTACACAAGTTACCGTTTCGGCGCGGCGCAGACGACTGCCGGCTAAACCATATGCGCGGGGGGAATATTACCACTTGCAGCGTTAGCATATTGCTGCTTGTAGTCCCTACATACTCTGTTATTGTTAAGTCGAATTCTCAACGCTCGGCTCAACAACGAGAGTTGAAAATCCAGTGCGCTATAAAATCCCGTCGCGATTTTATTACGTCCGTGCGAACGGGGGTTTATACAACGTGCTGCCGCAATAGTGACATTATAAAGACGCAGGTGGGGCTAGCGGCCAGTAATCATGAAAATTGTAATTATTTAGATAAAATAACAAGTTGAAAAAAAAAAATTCAAACAAACTAAATAGGTACTTGATAAAATAATAACCAAAATTAGGATCACCTTATGCAAAGGACTCGTTCATGAAGCTATTGTTCTATGTCAGCTGGTAAAAGGTCTAGTTTGACTAACACCTTTTTCTATGTTCATCGTTTGTCTATTGTTCTGAGCCAGATGTGAGTAGCTTCATGAATGATTTTTTTGCAAAACTCCCAGAAGTATGCTCGAGTGGTGTTACCTTTTTTTCTCTCTCGTTCGTTTCAATCTCATCTCTGCGCTACAAGTTGCTTCAAGATGTTATATTAGAAAATTGTAAGTAAATAAATAAAAACGTTTAGTGAAATTAAAATAGCTTTATAAAACGAAAACGCGGAACCGTATACGCGTGTCAAATTAATGTCGTCATTGCAGCGACACGTTGCAAGTATTTTGACCAGAGATTTCTAAGCTGTAGGTACCTAGTTACGCATATGTAATAATCTAACTAATGTATCTGCTTTGGCTGCTATTTAAGTCAGTATAAGTACTTCAATTACATTAAACTAGTGGAAAATTCCATACCTACCTACCTAAAGTATTTTACGTTTAGGTACTTACATGACGAAAGATGGCATTATCCGCTCCAAACTGAATAGGTTTCAGAACCAAATTCAAAGAGTGGCTTGCATCAGTTTTGTGATCAGTCTCATCTTCGAACTCCGCGTTACAGAGCGAGCAGACTCCATCGATCAGGCCGTGCCAAGCCTTTTCTTCAATAAGGATGTTATTGAAAGCAAGAACATCTCCACCCATCGGTTTTAGGAGAAGAATTCCCTTGTTATGCTTGTGTTCATCTTCAGTAATGTGTAAATTAACTTTGGAAGCAATTGGCATCAGAACGTTACAGAACTTGCAGTAGTAGCCGCCTTTGAACTGAAAAAACAAGTGAAAATAGGTACTTACTTAAATTAATGATTGCTGTGCGGCACCGATGAACAATGATGTGTACCTACTTACTTAATTAATAATTTACTAACCCTTAGTTGATATGTTTTAGTTTTTGTAGGTGGACCAATAAAATAAAATGTATAATAATAAGTAATTAAAACTAAATACCTAGGGGTAAGTATAATCTTTTCACTTCGTCAGCGATATTTAAAATGTTATCTTTAACATGCGTGTGCAAGGAAATTTTCGTAGTCACGAAAATGTCCTTAAAAAAAAAATTATTATTCCAAATTTTTTTTTTAATTAAATGTGCTTTATGGTTACTGAAGCATTCTTGAAACGGAGTTTAAACTCTCAATAGCTATTGATTCGACTAAATTATCTATTTATGCGAATTCCTTCCTTATGCTCGGTTTTTGAGGTCCTCAGATAAACCCTCGATAGTAATCGAGCTCCTCGAATCGAGAGCCTCGAAGCTTTATTCTTCCTTAGCTAGTTTCGGAGCAATAATCACTATCGAATGGATAAACTCCGTTTAAATACCTCAGAAACCAGACATTAGTGGATTGTAAGATGTTGCTCTTCATAAATATGATTCTGCTATTTCAATTTGACAATAAAGTAGGTAATCATTATAGGAAACTCATGTTGTTATACATCGGTAGGTACCTAATGATTGCTATGCAATTAGGGTAGTCCCCGAACATAAATAAATCCCCGCAGCGAGAAACACTATGTAAATTAGGAAGCGTTTCCACAAAGGCGAAAATGAGCGGACCGGAAATGTGTAGGAATCGAAAAACCAATTACGTTGTTTGAACTCGTCTGTGGTTGGTCGATGCCCTTGTTTCTCCCGCTCCGCTCCTCTTGTCTCCGCTTCTGTGGAAACGCATCCTAATGCTATTGCAAATAAAAACCCACCTTTTTAATGTGTTCATCTTGAAATTTGTCAGAGTACTGCACCTTATCAGACTTCTTCTTATGCTCCGATGTTCCGATATGGTCAGTAGCTTCCTGCTGGGACTTTAAGAAGATGTCGCATGCCAGACAGAAGGAACTCAATGAGCCAGTGATGACCCCGTCCATATGCAACTTGTATGTCATGGTGATCTGAAAAAAAACTACCTATTTGTAAAAACTAAAATATGGCGTCGAAAAATTCCTCCGCATCGCTGTCGACTGGTAAAGTACCCAAGAGACTGGCGGCATTGCCACGTTGTATGGCAATGCTAAGCCGCTGGCCAAGGAGGAATTTGGAAGGTGGGCCAATTTTTTTTTTGCACGCTAGTGTATTTTACACTAGCGTGCAAAAAAAAAATTGACCCACCCCATGCTCTCTATTTGAGAGACGAATAGCTCAAAGTTGTTAATATATGTATATCTTGACAAGATCGACTCGATTCTTCAGATGTTATCATCATCACTCACTTTTGCCTGAAAAAACTGCGAGACTTTTTTTGTCAGTGAAGTTGACATAAGCTTGTTTATCCGTTCGTTTATTGATCATATAAGAGGTTCTTCATTCGATCTCGTAAGTTTTTAAGTTCGCGCTTTTCTCAAAAAGTTATGAATAAGTTTTGATAATTTTGTCACTAACGTAATCTACATACATTCAGGAAGGTTTTAGTATACAATAATTATTAGGTTATTGTTAATTAAACTTGTTGAATCATCTTATTTCAAATCGAGGAGAATAGGGTAGATCGATTTTATTGCACGTAAGTGTGGTTGGGCAAACGTCATCTAAAACTGCAAATTTCCAAGTTGATAGCATAAGTAGTTCTTGAGATATCCAGCTGTGACAGACGGATAGACAGACTGAGTCGCACCGTTCCTTTTTACCATTTTGATACGCGGAACCCAATAGGGTATCAGCAATTATTGAAACTGGTATTTTATAATTAGGGTTATTACCCTAATTATAAAATAATTAGGGTAATAACCCTAATTATAAAATACCAGTTTCAATAATTATAATTAGGGTAATAACCCTAATTATAAAATACCAGTTTCAATAATTGCTGATACCTACCAATTTAAACTGCAAGCAACTGTGACTCATAGTAGTAGGTAGGTACTGTTATTTATTCTGCGCTCAAAGTAGATAAGGTATGTGTGCAGTGTGTAGGTATGTGATTGATAATTTATGTATTATAATGTACTTGTGTAACCATATTGTAATCTGAGTCCAGACTCGCTACTACAGGGTTCAGAGCAACGTAGAATGTATCGAAAAGTTATACCACTATCCTACTTCATGTACCAAAATGTTGGTAATAAAAGCTTGGTTAAAAATTAACTTTTTATACGGTCTAGAAATCAAAGTAGATAAGCACTTCGGAAAGAAATGTTACGACAAACACTTGATGAAAATAAAAATTACTCGAGGTCATTTTTATTTGAGACTTGGGAGGTAATTTACCTCTCAAGTCACAAACTACAAGATCAGCAAACTTAAATCTTTAAAAGAAAATATCTAATAGAAATGTTATATTGCTAGTTACGTCTGGGAGCGTTTAATGTCCCCCAGCAAGTGTTAAAACAATGATAATTTTTGTACTTACAGTAGTATTTTCTCGCTTGGAAACCGTTCTTGTATTAGACGACTGCTCAGCACTGTGCGTTTCTCAAGAGTGACACTGACATTACATGTGCCTCAACTTTTTGTAATGTAGAATGTACGTGTACGATACAACCACAGGAGATTCTGGAAAACCCCGACCATAGAGCAATATTCCGCACTATGATATGATGAAGTTTGTCTATCGCTTTAGGTTTCTATACTCTATGGTCTATGAAAAATACAAAAGGCAAAGGTATAATTCTTATATTAAATAGGGAGTATACAGTACTAAAGTAGGTATTAAAAATTAAGCAATAACAAATAAACAAATATTGCAACAGTAGACAAGTTCAAGTTCATGGACGATAATCGTCTATAATTTGTCGTTCGTGAAACTCACCGCCATAGATAAAGTTGTCCGTTGTGACCACTACTGTGACTCACACACACAGTGTACAACAGTCATAATAATAATAATAATAACGACGCTTTTTCCGGGCCCTACATGGACCCGACGTAGATTTGTTAGCGTCCGTAGCCTGGCTGCGTTCCGGTGACCTCTTTGGGGAAACCGAAGGTTTTGTCTGTGCAATTATGGACGAAGTTATGATGACGAACAACTACCGGAAATATATTGTGAAAGATGGCACGGTTGACATCTGTCGGGCATGCCACCGTCCGGGAGAATCAATCCGACACATTATCTCCGGGTGTTCTCGTCTTGCTAACGAAGAGTACTTGCATAGACACAACCTTGTAGCCAGGATTATCCATCAGCAACTTGCACTGAAATACAACCTTGCGGAATCGGAAGTGCCGTACTATAGGTATGTGCCCGACCCAGTTCTCGAAAATGGAAATATCACATTGTACTGGGATCGATCCATCATCACTGACAGGACTATTGTTGCCAATAAGCCTGATATAGTGGTGGTGGATCGAACAGAGCGGCGCACAATGATTATTGACATAACGGTCCCGCATGACGGGAACCTCGTGAAAGCCGAGAAAGATAAACAAATCAAGTATCTTGACTTGGCTCGCGAGGTTGTCGACATGTGGGATGTGGACTCAGCGATCATTGTGCCGATAGTTGTATCAGCCAATGGCTTAATCGCCAAGAGCCTCGACCAACATCTAAGGAGGCTCTCGTTGGGCAGCTGGATTAAGGGCCTGATTCAGAGAGCGGTACTTCTGGACACGGCGCGCATTGTTAGGAGGTTCCTCTCTCTGGAGCCCTGACCGCCGGTAGCTTGGACCCTGTTCCCGATACCGGTGGGCTACTATGTTTTATATTTTTAAATGTTTTTTTTTATTTCATGTTTTTATAAAAAAAAATTAAAAATGTGAAATATATGTACATAAATGAAATAAAGGAAATAATAATAATAAGTTTACATATCTCGGGACTCTGGGGTCCCGGACCTTTGGAAGGCGTACGAGGGGCCGAAGCCAACTCGCAGAGGCCCGTCAGGCGCTTTCAATGAAATGAGGCACCAACCGACGATTATCCCTATGCGCTCTATGCAAGTGCACCCAAGGACAACCCCCGGTTGGTGTAGGACTATTGCAGGATATGGAAACAAAGATTTTGGACTATGGATTTGGGTGGCTAAAATGGATTGGTTACCTAGAACTATGAAAGGACTATGGCCCCTGCCTGATCAATGTTTATCTACACGGAAAAATTGGCAGGGGGTGACTTGCACACTCAATAGTGGGCCCCCGGAAACGGTCGCTAGCACATAGTGACGTAGCGACAAGGGGCAACATGTCCTGAGGTGCTTGAGGAGTGGAGAGGTATTCCACGGCTCTCAGAACAATCCCAGAGCCCGGAAGATGGTCAAGATCCCTACAAGCACTTACTGGAATACTTCCTTCCTCCGAGCACGTTTGCTCTTGCGAATCTCCACTCAAGCCAGCCAATAAAGGCAAGAATGAGGTGGGAGCTCTGTTCCCGTCAGTGTTCACTCCAGCCGGCCAATAAAGGCAAGCCAGAGGTGAAGAACAAGACCTCCCGGGAAATAGGGTCCGTGGGGTCGCTACTGCCCAACAGCTCGCCACATGCTGCCCTGCGGGTTCACGTATCTCTCTTGGTCTGGCTCCTCACCCTAGACCTGTTTCGGCAAGTTAAACTCCACCGGCACAGACCCAGAGTTCGGAGCGCGCAAGCCCCACCACGACGTCAACGTAGAGATACGGCGGTGGGGATAATTATAATAATACATTTATTTCAGACCATAAGTCCATAAACAACACCCAATACAATTTTATACACAAAAAACATACATAAATACATGAACACACATAACTACACTAAAAATACACTAAAACAATTTACTTAAAATATTGGAATGACGCACGATGAGTGGTCATCCATTGCCACATCAATGGACTGTCTGTCCTGTCGGCTAGTGTAGCCACCAAGCTGTTGGAGCTGTCGCGCACTCGCCGCATCAGGGATGCTATCCGAGTCCGCATCAGTGCGTAAAAATCTGGCACGCCATTTTCCGCGAACATCCCCGATGCACTGCAAAAGCGCGGCAGCCCCAACATAACTCTGAAGGCGTTATTGTACTGGACTCGCAGAGCATTGTACGAGCTTTTTGTATAGCTGACCCATAGGGCACACGTGTACATAGATTGGCAATACGCTCTAAAGAGTGTAATTTTCACCTCCCTAGTACAACGTGCAAACCTACGAGCCAGCATGTTACATCGAACTGCCAATGCTCTGCGTTCCCTCTCTATGTCCACATCGTCGGACAGACTATCGGTGACCCAATGCCCCAGGTACTTGAACTTCGTGACCCTGGAAAGCTGAGTGCCCCCCAAGGTGACTGGTGGGACAATATCATAATATTTGTTACCCGCTTTGAAAACCAGTAACTCGCTCTTGGTCGCATTGTACCTGAGGCCGTGAGCCACCGCATAGTCCTCACAGATGCGAAGAAGCCTCCTAAGTGCACTGATCGATGGGCTCAGCAATACCATATCATCCGCGTAGCTGATGTTATTGAAGCAGTGCCCGTTAATGGAGCACCCGATATTGGTATTGCTGAGCTCACAGACCAGCTCGTCTACATACAGGTTGAATAGCTTGGGTGAGCTGATTCCCCCCTGCCTCACACCGCACTCCAACCCGTATGCATCCGACAGGACACCCGCCCACCTAACATAATTGTATTGGTTTTTATACCAATACTTTAGCATCCCAATGATATCGCTTGGGAGGTTCTTAACATTTGACAATTTCCTCCATAGGCAGTCATAAGATACGAGGTCGAAGGCCCTGGAGAGGTCCAGAAAACATGCATACACAGGTGTTTTCCTACTTGCATAGTATTGGACAGTCTGTTTGAGGCATAGTATAGCTGTTTCCGTGGATAAACGTGGCTTAAACCCAAACTGGGCGTCGTTGAGTGTTAAGTGTTTATCCAGCTGCTGATCAATCAGACTGTCCAACACCTTTGCAATTATGGTAGCCAGGGATATAGGCCTGTAGTTGCTCTTGTCACTCGCATCTCCAGTCTTATTTTTAACAATGGGCACAACAATAGTTTTAAGTAAATCAGCTGGAAGATACGAGTGACTCAGACACAAGCTAAAAAACATTGCTAGCACTCGCGGTAAGTGCTTACCAGCATATAGTAAATGCTCTATACTTAGGCTGTCATGACCCGGCGACTTGCCTCTCTTTAAGTTGCGTATGACAGTAGCTACCTCCCTGGCCGTAAACCTAATAGGCATGTCTTCGGACCCCCCCACCACCTCCGGCCCGCCAGACGACGTACCTAGGGGAGCCCCAACCTTAAAGGCTCTGCTGAAAAGGTTGGCGATATCATTAGGATCACTAAGGCCCTCAACACTCACAGGGAGACCCGACCTGGGATTCAACCTGTTCGTGGCTTTCCAAAAACTACCAAAATTCTTCGCGTCATGATGATAATAAGTCGTCTCTCTATTTATTAGTATACTCTATGAGTCATACACAGTCAGTCAGAAACAAGAAGGTAACAAGTCTTACAAAATATATTATATTAGGTATTCCATGGAACTAATATACAAACCAATGACAAACAGTAGTGCTATTCTGTAAACATCTCACCGTGATAACTCAGGTGAAGTGAGCGTGAAGTGAGCCGTCATTCCACCTGATGCTAGGGGTTGACACTATTGACAGCTCACTTTAAGATCACTTCACTCATGTTTTCACGGTGAGATATTTACAGAATATCACTACTGTACTTCCATGAACATTAGTTATATCTGTGAGCTTCGATCAATAATAGTACTGGATTCCCGATAAGCGCTTCAAAAACGGCCCGAAAAATAAAAACACAAATACTTTTGTGATCTTATTTCAAACATCGACTGTTCGGGAACAGGGAAATGCATGGAGTAGTATTGTTACTTTATATGTTGTTTTTGTTTGTAGATTTCCTAGTGACCCATTTCGCAATGCAGAATGGGTATCTATTGTCGCGAAAGAAAGAGGAGAAGAAATATATAAACCTTGTAAAAATTCAACAATTTGTTTTAATATTTTTATTAAAATAATTAATTATCAAATTAATAATCAAAATTAAAATAACTATTGTACTAATTTACTCCTTCTACTTTTAAAAATCGGTCAAAAATATTTGCTACCATATAAAACGAACCTTGGCCTAAAAAATATATTATTATTCTGCTACTCTACATCTTTCAATACTTACTGTGTTCTGAGCATTGAAATGTAAATACCAAGAACTATGTCTAGTTCCAAAATAGAGTAAGCACAAAATTTTCAACAAAATGTTTTTAACCTTATTGCTTAAGTTTTAAGTTTCACTTTAGAATAAATATTTTTGTACTTGTTATAAAAATGACCTTTTATTTTCAAGCGACATTTTTAATTTATTGCTTTTACCTTTCTCCGATGATAGAAGGACTTAAATATAAATATTTTGCAATCGTAATTAAACTTTATGTTTGATTGTTAAGGTTTATAATGAATTGAAGTTGTAAATATTATAAAACTTTTTTCTATATTTCGTAGTAACAAATGTAAATGTTTATGTGTGTGTAAACGTGGCCACTACAGCGACTTATTTTTGTTCCTGATCCTGTATCTAGTGCTATTATTGATCGAAGTCTGTGAGTTACATGCTCTGTGTGGTCTAAAGTGGTAACCATGGAAATAATGTAACAAAACAAACAAGTCTGAAGTCAGTAATGTCATGTCAGTGCTGCTGCTGTCCTGTCAGTGTTATAAAAATTTAAAAATAAAAATTCACGGAAGCCGGTAAAGGTGAAGTGTGTTTGTAAATTAACATTACCATCAAAAGACGTTGTGATTCTTGTTCGTGGCAGAAGTATGGCACGTCTATTAGTATTGCTGGGATGTGCTGAAGAACAGCGAGAACAAAGTCGTCTGCAAATTGAGAGACGCCGCCGCTTACGCGACGCTAGTGACCCGTTGCAGTTGTCAGAGAGAGAGTTTATTGCAAATTTTCGTTTGAGTATAGCTGGATTCCAACAGGTTTTGGAAGAACTCGGTCCACATCTACCACAAGCTCGACGAAAAATAGCTGTTCGCATTGAACTAAAAGTGTGTACTTACAGGTGAATGCACCAGTGATAGCCCGCGAAATTCAAAATTTCTTGCGTTTTTTGCAATTTGCAGGTCATTGTCAGGACTCAGGTTGTATTTTGATCAAAATATGATTCGCGACATAACAAATAATAATTATAACCATAAGAATCGACAATTTAACTTACTAAGTTAGAATTGCCGTATTTCGATCTGATTTCTTTAATCACGGGCTAACGGGCTATCACTGTGCCTATTGTTGGTCCTAACTTTAAGGTTGATCCGCTGTGGTAGCCTGCGAAATTCAAATTTTCTTCCGTTTTTTGCAGGATGATGTAAAGTTGTATCTTGAACAAAATATGATTCGCCACAGTAAGAAACATAATCTTAACCATAAAAACATCAATACATTTCTCTAAGTTAGATTTATAGAGTTGTATTGATGACTTTAAGTAATTTGCAAGTCTGTATCAGGTTGTATGTTGATCTGAATATGATTTGCAACTGTAGATGCGAAGCCAGTTGACAACGAAAACAACCATGCAGTTGAAAATATTTTTTTAAATAACAACGGTTGCAATGGTTATTCTTGAAAAAAGCATTTTCAACTATGTTGTAAGTATACCATTTTCAACGGCTTGAAATGTATAATAATTACAATGATATTTTTAATTGTCTATTGCAGATCTTGGCTGCGTTAAACTTTTATGCCAATGGGTCATACCAACATAGTGTCGGTGCCTCATATCTGTGTAACATGTCCCAGCCAACGTTTAGTAAGTGTCTACATGAAGTTACTGATGCACTAAATACCCGGGAAGTACTCCTTAACCACATAAAGTTTCCTTCATCTCAGCAAGTGAGGGAAACTATTAAGGGTGAATTCGACCAAACATTTATACCCAGTTTATGTCATAATCTTCGAATAAATTTTAAATTTTTGACAGTTTCTCCATACAAAAACTGTGTATAAAAAGACGTCAATTTTATTCCACGAATAAAAGATATCCGACTTTGGTGAAATTAGCCCTAAGAAAGGGTAAGTTTATTGTATATTTTATTTTAATAGTAATATTATTATATTCAAGTTAATTTTATTTGATCTATGATTGGTTTCAGGTTTATGGAAAAATTTAGCTTTCCAGGCATTATTGGGTGCATTGACGGTACACACGTGGCCATAATCCGACCTAGATCATGAGGAGGCATATTTGAACAGCAAAAATTATCATTCTTTGAAAGTTTTAATAGTAAGTCATCATTTTCTGCCCTGGTCCCATGTTACTTGGGGTTGGCGCAACACATTCTCATTCCATTCTGCCCTGTCAACCGTCACGCTATCATTTCTCTTTCATATCATTCCTCACACAATCCATCCATCATTGTCATGTACCTATGTGCCAAATTTCATCCAAATCCGTTCAGCCGTTTTAGCGTGAAAGTGTAACAAACAAACTCGGTCTCGCATTTATAATATTAGTTAGGATATAATAAGGATTTTACATTTATGTTTAATAGCAGGGTTGATAAAAATCATGATTTTTTTATTTATTTGGACAAATATGTATTTACAGAATTGTAATCATTAATAAATCTCTCTAAATTCAAATGAACCATTTGAGACCAATTCTAACTTAGAGAGATGTAATTACGTAAATAAATATTTTTTATGGTTGCTAATCATATTTTGATCAGGATACAACTTAACTTGACCTGTAAATTGCAACAAACGTAAGAAAATTTGAATTCCGCGGGTTACCTTTGCGCATCCACCTTATTATAATGAAAACTGTGCATTTTATTTAATAAGTATTTTTCTTTTTTGTACCTAACCAATTTGATTAATCATTCTGAGTAATCCAAGAACTTTTTGAAAAAAATCAAGTTTGATTTAAATCAATCAACTAATATAACTACCTCTATGTGAATAATCTTTTTAAAACAAGATTATGAACTTTACTAGCTCTTGCCAGTGGCTTCGCTCGCGTGGATGCCGGATATTATCCCATGGGAAAATACTACCGGGATAAAAAAAAAGTAGCCAAATTTCATCCAGATCCGTTCAGCATTTCTGTCATGATTGAGTAACAAACATGCATCCATCTAAACTTTCGCATTTATAATATTAGTAGGATATAGTAGGATTCACAAATCACCATGCATGTACATATATTATTATCATATTACCTATTAGATGTTTAACAATTGAGTACTTTAAAAATAAAACTTGTTTCAGATTTGTGATGCACATCTGAACATACTGCATGTTGATGCATCATTTGGTGGCGCTTCACATGATTCTTATGTCTGGGATCAGTGCCCCGTAAAACCTCTTTTAGAAAGACTGCAAAAGAATGGAGAGAGCTGTTGGCTATTAGGTATGGCATTATAATGATTGATACATTATTTTGGCTGGTTGCTGATAACGGAATTTAATGCTCATAATTTATTAAGTACCTGGATGACCAAGCTCTGCTCGGGTGAAAACAGAATTAAGCGAATTTTCCCAGAAATGAGACCCACCTAAATCGGTATTTCGCCTCCAAAAGAAAGTTTGAAAGTTGAAGTTCATCGAAATCGTTAGAGCCGTTTTCGAGAATGTGATTACAAACAAATAGTACCTGGTCGACCAAGCTCTGCTCGGGTGAAAATAGAGAAAACGATTTTTTTTTTATTTTGCCAGGTATGAGACTAGCTAGATCGATTTTTCACCCCTGTAAACCCATAAATTGCAAGTTTCAACTGTTGTCGAGAACGTGATTACAAATATTATCCTGGGCGACCAAGCTCTGCTCGGGTGAATATAGAGAAAACGAATTTTCCCAGAAATGAGACATAGGTAGATCTATTTTCTATAATCCTACCTACTTTTTAACACCAATAATGGCACCTGGAAAAACGAATCGAGATTTAACAAAATAATAGACTTTTTTAAATACAGTATTAGAAACTCATTGGTCTTTTTGTTAAGTTTAAAACTATTGGAACTTTTTTGACCAATAAAAATTAAAAGTTATAAAAAAATAGTATTGAATAGGTTTTATTCTAAAATTGAAAAAAAAAAAATAAACACTAAACTAACATTTTTCCACCTCACGATTAAAAAGTATGCAAAGCGGCAGCCGGCGGAGAAATTACGAAACGATTCTTTTTGCGTGAAAATACCTATCCGGATATGAGACCTAGCTAGATCGATTTTTCGCCCCCTAAACCCCTATATTGCAACTGTCATCGAAATAGAGCCGTTTTCGAGAACGTGATTACAAATATATACAAATATTTGCTCATTTAATAGTTTAAGGATTTATGTGTTAATAAATATAATGAGTAGTTCTATTTGTGATGGGTGCATGGGTGCTAAGTGGAATGTGACTTCAGTAACCTGACAGTTCGAAGAAAAATGTTACCATACTTTATCACCGTCATTACTTATCGTTTATGTTATGGTGTAAATCACTGACTTATAAACCTATGGACTGGCCATACCTACAAAATTAGCGTGCACCTACAAAAATCGGGCCGCCTTTCGTAGGGTTCTTACTGTGAGTCCAAGAGTGAGCAAGCAACCGTTTGACAGCACATCTACCACACCACAACAATCGGCAATCAACATGGCGACTGATCACGCATAGATAATTATGATTTTGAGGTCACACAAAAGTGTTGTCAAATTTAGTCCTTGATAAACATTTATATCTCTCTTTTCATATGCAGGTCTTGATTAGTTAAAAAGAGACAAAACGCTTTTTGACATGTGTGTGTCGTTATGATAGATATTTGTAGAGTGTAACTATTATTCCTATAGTAGATACCTATGCCATCTCCATAGGTTTATATCTCAATGGTGTAAAGGAACGTGTTTCAATTAAGCACGTCAAGGTAGTTTTTTCACCTCATTTCCTTTTTTTGTCAGGAGCTGTAATCCCTCCTGTGAATACGATAAGTCCGAGTATAACGGAAATATTTAAATAATTTTATTAATATTTTAGGCGATTCTGGATTTGCACAGCGCCCTTGGATGATGACACCAATCTTAGGCGCGGCTCTGGGTTCGCCAGCAGAATATTACACAGAACTTCATTGTAAGGTCAGAAACACTGTTGAGCGTTGCATTGGAGTTCTGAAAGCACGTTGGCGGTGTTTGTTAACACCTTAGAGTATATAATTACAGTGGTCTAGAGCGCGCATATTGCACAAATTGCTCAGTACGCATCGTAGGCAAGTGAGCTATAGATATTTATATTAACGAGTGTTGACAGAAAGAGATGTATCAACGTGCCGAACGGCAACGAGCTATCGATAAATTATCTAAATAAATATCTTTGTTAGGTAGGTACTACTTTTTAAGTTCAATATGTTATTTCCTATTTTGCACATGGCACCCACGATACCAGATTCTTCTAGTGTGGGGCTGTGAGTGTGATCGTTATATTGTTGGTTGCGTTCAGTAATCATTATTTTTATAGATATTATTTTATTTATGAAAGACACTCGGTTTCTCTAGTTTTACACAAGTGTTCTTGTTGTTTATTCTATTTTTCACTAAATTTACCTAATACAAACAAACTAAAAAATATAGACATAATTATGAATAGGAAGAGACTCAATTAAATTAATCACCCTTAGAGTATAATGTACTTACAGTAGTAATTATAGGAATCATCCATTTTAATATTATTCTTGTTTTATTTATACTTCAAAAATTGAGTATGTGTAATAGAAATGTCAGAAAACCGTGTGGACTTTTAAAATATTAAGGTTTATAAAATAAAAGATCGGGTTTAGTGTCTATTTTTTTTTTCTCTTTTATTGACCGCTAAAAAGTGTAAGCTTGTTATAAAGCTGTCTTTTAGTTTTCTTCACATTTGATTTGCGAACTAAATATTTGACGCGTATGTCAATTGTCAATATATTTTTGAATTACGGCTCTAAGCAAATGTAGTAAATGATTGCTGCAAGGTTCTTGCTGAAATAAATGAGCATGAAGAACATTAAAAATATCTGTTCCAATGAACATCTTCAGTGTTTTATTAACCATGCTTCGAGGATCACGATCAACTCCGTTTTTCGATTCTATATTACTTTTTACTATTTTTTCAGCGGCATTACATAAGTAAATCACGTCTTCAGATGGATATATAAGACCTCCCCTATCTTTAAATAATATGAACGAATTATAATGAGAAGGTGCCTTTGCTACTAAAGCCGATAAACAGTCAGTGCACTCTATTTTAGATAGTAAATACCGTGTTATATCCAGCAATATAGGAGATGACTTGCTGTGAAATAACAGAATGATCAAGCACTGTAAGTAAATTCAAATCATCATCCACAAAATTACTCATAAATTGTTCGTCAACCATAGCATCATCCTCTTGTGAAGCTGACCTGTATCCTTTAGTCGTTAGGTTGATGTGATCAGCGGATGAAGAACAGGTTAGTAGAGTAATTTTTTTCAGGGACGCACAGTTTCCGGTAAAGTTTTCTTTCAGTTCCATATGCACCAAAAGCTTCTTGTAGATAGCTTTGAACTGACAAGCCGACGGATTATTATTAAAGCCACCGTGGGATCGTATCACTGAAAAAAGGATCTCCAGGTGATCTTGACTGATTTTGTACATAGCCAAGAAATTCATTTTTTTTTTTCTTGCTTTATCAGCCTGTTGTACAATTCTTTCATGCTCTCAATGCACACACAAAGTCCAAGAAATCCAATTTTGTTTCGTGAATGTACAATCTGTTGATTGTTATTTGGAAACACTAATGTTTGTAGGTATGTTTTGGCATTTTCCAGAAACGTTATATATTTTGTCTCATTTTTCTTATTAATGGGAGCTTTGAAATCAATTCCGGGAAACTTCCGTGAATTGAAAATATCAAACAGATTGTTTACCACATGAGTAAAATTCACCGTTGCGGCGGAGTTGGCAAAATTTAACAAATGCAGCTTTTGATCACAAAATTCAATCGCTTTTGCCACACTAGCGCTTAATAATTGCACAGCTAGTTTTACCTTCATGACTTGATTCTTAAAATCAATATGTCTTGTTGTTAATTTATTAGCGAGGTGAAATTTTTCATTTTCCTGCAAGGTGTTAAGTTCAACAAAATATTGCCATTTAATAAGGCCTCCATTGTTATCTTGAAAAACCTTTTTACTTTCTAATGTATTTCTGACAAGTTTGACCATATGGCATGGATCTGGAAACACATAGATAGGATGTTCTGTCTCAGGGTGCGAGAAATATGTTTTCAACTGTCCTAGATCGAATGAACAGCCGAGTTCGCGAGCCATAGCCATGTTTGCCGGACAACCGTCGAATGTCATTGATACAACTTCTATGCCGACCTCGTGGCAATTCGAAAGGCACATTCGAACTAATTTTGCCCTTTGCTCTCCTGTAACGCCATCCACCAAAAAATAACCCACGGGCATTTTCCATTGTCCATTTACCGCAACTAAAAGAAATACCAGGGTTTGGGTACATAATACGGCTGTATCTCCAGGCACGTCGATTCCTGCTCCAAAATCCACATAACCTTGCACTTTGTTGCCATCAAACTCTTTGAGTTTACGTATGGACATTTCATCAGTAACTAAGTTACATAAAATTTTATTTTCGGTAGCCTTTACCTTTTCGCGAAGAGCGTTGAATGCTTCGGCAGTGAAACCTGAACTTGCATTGAAGCATTGGTACCATTTCCGAATTGTACTCGTGTGTGGCAGACATGTGTTAAATGTACTTCTTACGTAAGAGTAGGCCTTCGGAGAATATAAATGCAGTGTTAACGCAAATGTCCGGAGCTCTGGTGAATATTCCTTGCCTTTACTGATCATTCTCTTAATGAGAGCTGCTGCAGAAACTCCGCACGATTCTAGAAGGTCAACTTGCTCTTGAGTAATTAATCTCTTATCTTTCAACTCGCTGAGTACTTGCGTCAAATTTTCAATTTTCTTTTTCAAACGCCGACGTGTTGCGTAGAGCGCATTGCATCGCAATCGGCGACGTTTAGCAATGTCTTTCAATCTAATAATTTCTTTTTTCAATTTCCGTTTTCTTGGGGTATCGCCTATATTTGGGAGAAGTGGACATACGTCTGGAGACACTTCTGAATCTATATGCATATCGTCTGAAGTAGATACCTCGTGTTGTGCGAAAGGTAAGTTTACTTTGCCTGAATTAAATGACCCTGCTTCCGTCCAATTGGAATCAGGAGGTGTTGATGGACCAAGAAAAAGCGATGGAACAGCGGTACTTATTAAGTGCGCAGCCCTCTTTTTGTTTCATAGAAATTGGAATCCAGAAAGTGTATTGAACAAACTTTATTCCATATGTTTGGTTCCATATTTGTTTGTTTTAAACCTATAATCCACTTGTTCATCAAGTTTCGGTCTTTTGGAAAGCTGAAAAATAAAAAATATATCATGTACTCATACTTATACACGTAACTATACTTATGTGTTATGTGTCATACTTACACATTTTTTTTTTATTTTTAAATTTTATTTAAGTTTACTCCGTTCTATACCTACCAAAATTCTTCAAATGCAATTAAGGTAATTGCGCAGTAGTAGCCCGCGAAATTCAAATTTACTTCTGTTTTTTGCAATTTGCAAGTCAGTATTTGATAAAAATATGATACGTGGCTATAAAAAATATGTATTTACATAATTATAACCATAAGAATCATCAATACATCTTTCTAAGTTATACCCCATTTTTCAAATGGAGTATAGATTTGTTCAAAAAGGCCTTACAAAAACAAAGCTGACTAAAAAAGATGTATTGATGATTCTTATGGTTATACATATGTAAATACATATTTGTTATAGCCGCGTATCATATTTTATCAATATACAACATGAAACTGACCTAAAAATTGCAAAAACCTTTAAGAAAATTTGAATTTCGCGGCTACTACTGCGGATCCCTCTTAAGCAGTTTAGATCGTAACATTCCATACTTTACGTTTACGCTATAATACTCTCGCATTAAAAATGTTGGAAAGTATAACGTAAAAACACACATCAAAATTATTTCTAATAAATGATTAAGTATAAGATGTTGAGCATTAAAGTTACATAAATATAATAAGTAGTTCTCTTATCAAACATTTCAAAAAACATTTTAGATATCGACTACAGCGTTGGTCGCGTCACATCACTACTGTCTCGCGTGGGGAGCGCGGTGCGCGGTCGGGGGTGTGCGTGCCCGCCTCCCACGTCTCATTCACCCCCGCGATACGTGATTGTTTTCTTAAAAATAAGTATAAAAATCGACTTACCGATGAAATGTGATACTGGATTTCAGTTTTGTTTGTTTCCTAGAATCGTTTTTGCAAGATCGAACTGCACATTTGACCATTTTGATACGTAAATATGAAAAAAATCTCTGGAGGAACGCACACTGCTAGCACTCAACCACGACTACAAGCGCTCGCGGCTCGCGGCGGGAACGTCGTATTGTTCTCACCCGTGCCTGCTGTTCCCACTTCGTTACGCGCGCTTTAGACCACCGTAATTATATACTCTAAGCTAAGGTTAACACACAGGGTACTTCACTATGATCCGGTTACAGCAGGCAAGATAGTGAATGCATGTGTTGTTCTACACAATATCGCCTATGCACGGAATGTTCCAATGCCTGAGCCTCACTGTGATGATGTTTACAGTGATCTACCTACAGAGCCAAGTCCTTAGAGAGGCGACAAGAAACCAGGCAATTACAGACAACACTAGGGATATTCGGTCCAAAGATTTTGGAATGCTGGAAAGCATTTATAATTTTATTAATATTCAATTGTGTTTAAATATTCTAAAATTCTTATTTTATTTTTGTAATTTTATTAGTTTTTTATTTTATGTGAATAAAGTCCGAAGATTATAGAATGCTAGAAATAATTTGTAATACTCTATTGTGTAATGTTGCTCATAATAATCTAAAACTCATTTTTATTACTTAGTTTTTTATTGATTATTTTATGTGAATAGGTAAAGTACAAAGATTGTGGAATGCCCGAGATCATTTGTAATATTTTATTGTGAGTAAAAAATCTGATTTTCTTGTATTATTATTAGATTTTACCCGACCGCGTGACGCAAAGTTTATCAGCCTGTATGTATGTTTGTTCCTTTGTGGCACTCTACGAGAACAAATGCGTGGACCGATTTTGGTATGATTCTTACATTAATCGATTTGTCTTAATTTTGTCTTTAGAGACAAGACAGTCATCAAAATTCAATATGGCGACAACCAGACGCCATATTGTGAAAAAGAAAAAAAATGAAGTCGACGAACTACTTGTCAAGTGGGGTGTCATTGAATGCTTAGGTCACGTCATGCTCCCTGGCGGAACCACCTTTGCTATAACAAGTATAAGTTACATAAAAAACAGTCTGAAATGTCTATAAAATTCTAGTCCTATTAAAAAAAAGTCTATCTCTAGTTTCGACGTAAACTTTTATTTAAAGTGGTTGCGCTGCGGAGTATCCTTCCCGGCGAAACCACCTTGATATATCTATTACTATACATAGTATAAGCAAATAAATATGGTATCAAATAATTCTATAACAATTCTATATTGAACTAGTACCATCAAATCATCAATATAATTAAAAAATACGAACAAAGCAGTGCCTCAAACTTTCTCTTTGAAATAGTCTCTAAGCGCCTAGATAAAAGTTTTTAGCAAATAACGTTAAATGTGAAATATTACACAATGTTCTTCCTGGAGACGTTTAGTTTTAGCATACAAATAATAATATATTTTCTTGTGTTATATTATTAGTTTTAATAGTATTATATTATAGAATATTAATAGAATAGTTATATTAATAATAAAAAGGTAGTGATGACTGAAAAATACAAATTAAGTGATCATTTAATAGTTATTGAAATTGGTAACAGCATAAATATTACCGAAATACCAAACATTATAGTTCTGATCGAGAATAAAAAATACAGTATCGTTGCCGCCATAGAAAATGTGCCAGGATTACCATATGGCTTAGGACACTATAAAGCACACTGCAAAAGTGGCGCCACATGGTATTGTTATGATGATTCAAAAACAAATGTAAAAAGAAATATGCAATTAGATGCCTACTAATTTATGCCAAAATCTAATATTTTCATGTGTGTCTGTATTTGTAACAAGGAGTATGATTATCTTTTTTGTTTGTTTACTAAAAATTATAGTAGGTATGATGTATGTATGTATTATGTGTGTCTGTATTCTTTGGAAATCATGTTTAGGTTTCTCTAATATTTTTTTTATTTTGAATGGCCGTTTAGGATCTATAGCGATTTATTTAAAGTTTGTTAGCAACCATTCTCATTCAAACAAAACTTATAATAAAGCTGTGATAAAATTCTTATATAATCGTATCGGTCTTATTAACGTAAAAATAATAATTATATTATAGGAATAAAGGTACTTAATGCAATATACAATTCTTAAATCTTTTTTACAAAAAAATACAACCGACTTCCAAAAACAACACTACAAAGTGAAAAATAACTTTAATTTCGGAAGTCGGTATCTGATTAAATGTATTTTCGTTTTTGCCACCGACTTCCGAAATTAAAGTTATTTTTCACTTTGTAGTGTTGTTTTTGGAAGTCGGTTGTATTTTTTTGTAAAAAAGTTTTTATTTTTCACTTTTTAGTGGTTCACATGTGCTTACCCCTTCACAGCGTACTGGCGTGATGTTATGTTATGAACTGGTGTAAACAACAAACAGACATAAGATTTCAGCAATCCCAGTCCATTTGCTATCATTTATTGAGGAGTTCCGTTGCCTATCTCAGAAGTTCTTCATCAGATCTTCACCAAATTGAAATGGGACCACTCCAAGAAAGTACTCTTCCAAAAACTATCCAAATCGCTTCAAGTGTGCCTATAAAATTGGAAGAGTTCTCTCTATTTCTCCAGGATCCTGACTTGATGATCATGGGACCACCTGGGAAGTATACCCTTTCAAACAAAAAAATAATAATCGAAATCGGTCCAGCCATCTTCGAGTAATCGGGGAACATAAAGAAAAAAAAGGTTCCGACGAATTGAGAACCTCCTCCTTTTTGAAGTCGGTTAAAAATCGAGTGACCGACCGTTACATAAACACTTAAGCAGTGAGAGAATGAAAATAATCCTAACTAAAAGTATATTATACATTTTTAAAGTTTACTTGCAGTCGGGTTTTTTTGGTTTTTTAAATTAGTATTTTATGTGAATAAAGTCCAAAGAGTATAGAATGCTAGAGATAATTTGTAATATTCTACTGTATGTATTGTTGCTCATAATAATATAAAACTCTTATTTTTTGTTATAATGTTAGTTTTTTTATTGAGTATTTTTATGTGAATAAAACCCGAAGATTATGGAATGATAGAGAGCATTTGTAATATTGCTCATATTAACGTGCTTTCCGAGGCACGGAGGAGTCAAAATCAATCTGCCTAGCCTTTTCCCAACTATGTTGGGGTCGGCTTCCAGTCTAACCAGATGCAGCTGAATACCAGTATTTTACATGGAGCGACTGCCTATCTGACCTCCAAAACCGAGTGACTGGGTAATACGATACTCCTTGGTAAGACTGGTTGTCAGATTTTCGGGCTTCTCACGACCCATAATGACTGCCAATGATCCACATGACAGCACGGAGGAGTCTCGGTATGTAAAGATGGTCATCCATCCACGGACCAACCCCGGCAAGCGTAGCTTAATCTGATGGATTGACGCGTGCGGCTGTTATTACTTAGCCACGAGCTCCTCAAAAATACAGTATACTATGCTATTTAATAGATAATTATTAAAAAAATTCAGGATAATTTTTTTTTTAAATCATTGCTAAAATTGGCCTTTTAAATAAGTACCTATATAAAAATTCAAGGGATGCATCCCAAATTTTATTTGGTTCTGTTGTGATCTCCTAGCCTCACAAATAGCTGCCGCTAATAATTTTGCGGAACCCATCTTACGTACGCACTGTGCGAAGAATCGGTTCGAAGTGGTTTCGAACACTGTTGAAGGTGGGAAAAAGTCGCTAGGCGTTTTTATTCCACCGCGATTTTATAGCGCACTGGATTTTCAACTCTCGTTGTTGAGCCGAGCGTTGAGAATCCAACTTAACAATAACAGAGTACATTCTAGCGCGTCGAAAAAACACACTGTCGGATTTTGAACTCTCGGCGCTAAGCAGAGCGTTGAAAATCCAGTGCGCTATAAAATCCCGCCGCGATTTTATTACGCCCGTGCGAACGGGGGCTTATTGTATTGGTTGTGGTCAGTAGAAGTCCAAGAAATAAACGAATTATCCGAACATACAATTACTATCGGTTGTGGACTTATTTTAGCTGTTGACCTGACATTACAGTTAAAAATAGAATAAGTTCCTTTTGAATTTAAATAGCAATGGTGCTGAACCATGTTCGTTACTCCAAAGAAAAATCTTGTTTTTGTTTGTTGTTCATGTAAGGGCTGCTCAAACTGAGGCAGGACGCAAAGAATCTGCACACGCGTCGATTGTTTTCAAAGTCACGTCACTATTCGTGCCCGAACAACTCCCTCCATAGAAGATAATTGGCAAATTACTAATTATTATTGGTTTTTGTATACCTACTAGCTACGAGTATTATACAGTTGTATAATTTACTTACAGAAACAAAATGTTTTGTCTTATAAGTTATTACATTAAAAATACTATATTTTTTATCCATGTAACAATAGTGTAAAAAAAGTACCCCAACTTTCAAACGATCGTCGTTAATAGATGGCGCTGTACGCAATCTCAATACAAATACCACAAAATGTAGGGAATCCTAAATCGCGCTATTAAAGTTTTCTCAACGTTTAGAACACAAACAAAAATTAGAACTCCACTAGTGTACTTGCTTCGGCAGTACATATACTAAAATTGGAACGATACAGAGAAGATTAGCATGGCCCCTGCGCAAGGATGACACGCAAAATCGTGAAGCGTTCCACATTTTTTGAATATATTGAGAACAAAGTAAGTAGGCAATTAACCTACATAATTACATTCTTTATTGTACTTATGTCTATTTTTTTTATTATCAGCTATGTGCTCTGTTGATGGCAATAGGCTCGCTCCTGTTACATGGGACTTAAAACAACTGGCGAAATTAATGGGTTAGAAGCGTTATGACTACCTCTCGATAAGACTAAATAGCAGATATGACTAGTTCGCTATAGGACTTAATCTCGATATGACTAGATCGCTGTAAAACTAATTAGCTGTTTGACTACATATGCATAAGTCCTGTTATCAAAATGACTCATTATCGATATGACGTACAATCGTATCTAAAAGTGGCATTAGTACTTGTAGGAACTTCATGGAGTACCTACTTAGTTTTACTAAAGTGTGAATACACTATGAAGTTCCACTATAACTATGATTCCACTATTAAAAATAAATTGAAACAATAGTTGTCATTGTCACTTCGAATTTTTATCTTGCATGGCATATTTTATTGTTATTTAAAATGCAGGATAATGAAAAATTTAATTTTATTGAAAATAAAAAGAATAAGGAAGCACTTCTTCATGATGGCTACCGATACAATTTTGTGTCCAACAATTCAAGCGGAACATCGTTCTGGCGTTGCTACACGAGACAAGTGTAGTGCTTCTCTCACACTAAATCAAGAAAATACCATTATAATCAGAAAGAGTCTGCACAAGTGTGAGCAAGACCATGACAACATTCAAGAAAACCTTTTACTGGATACGGCAAAACAGAATGTATGCAAAGATATGTCTTCAGTAAAGAAGGTTTACGAAGAAGTCCTCCAACAACTGCCCTTTTCTTCAACCTTTAATGGCAGACCTTATAATTCAGTGAAGGATGTCCTGTACAGACATCGTAAAAGGTTCCTTCAAGTGCAAAGAAAACAGAGTTTTCTAAATCCAGTGAAGTGACAGTACCAAATATGATTAAGAAAGGCTTTTTGATTGCCGAGTTTGAATTACCAACAGATGATAAAATGCTTGTATTCTCATCACGAAAGGAATATGAAAATTTATGCAGATCAAGAAAAGGTTTTTTTTTGGTGCCGGAACCTTTAAAAGTGCACCCAGGCCTTTCTATCAGTTGTTCTCCATTCACGTATACATTGATAGCACGGAAGAGACGACAAATATATTTCCCGTCTTGTATGCTCTCTTACCAAATAAACGCGAAACAACTTATTCGCTTTATTTACAATAATACGTGATGTGCTTAAAGTACATATTAAACATTTTAAATGTGATTACGAATCGGGACTCATCAATGCATTTAGGACTGTGTATCCGAATGCTAAAGTTACGGGATGTTTTTACCATTACAATAAATCGGTGTGGAAAAAGGCGAACGATATTGGTTTGACGAAATCTCAAGAAGGACGATATATCACTAGAATTACTGCTAATTTGCCGCTCTTGCCTTCATCTTATATACAAGACGGATGGTCTGCTATTGTGGAATGTTCAACGCAATCACCTGAAATGAATGCATTCGCAAGCTACTTTTGCAGGCAATGGCTAAACAATCCTTTGCTTATTTCCTGTGCAAAACAAAAGCACAGAGCCAATAATAGATTAGAGGCATGGCATCGCCGCCTTAATGTGCGCATGCAGCACAAACCAACATTGTTACAATTTTTATTTTATTTAATAAAAAAGAGGCACATTTTCAAGATAAAAAAAATCAAAATTCTCTGTTTGAACCGACCAACAAAAGAAGAAACACCATATTATTCATTCGCAAGTATCAAAGAATATTAAATTAACTTGAGACGAAGGAGATTACGCTCCTATCTTTTTTAAAAAACGTTAGCGATTTAAAGTGTAAGTTTAAATAAATAAATAATTATGTTACAATGAAATGCTTTCATTTTAAGTATTTTAGTGTAGGTACCAAGGAAAAAACCTTAATGCTATAACTCGATAACTGTACTCCAAAAAACAAACGAAAATATAGTCGTTACGCTATCTGGCCTTATTGCGATCTAGTCCAAACACGATATAGTCCTAACAAGATCTAGTCATATCGAGATTAAGTCCTATAGCGAACTAGTCATATCTGCTATTTAGTCTTATCGAGAGGTAGTCATAACGCTTCTAACCCAAATTAATGTGGGTCTACACCTACGTAGGTACCCCCTACCTGAGTGTAGTACACTTCTGGCTAACCCTTCGGGGATTACGGGTATGGTAATAAGTTCCGTTATCTATTTTTGGGTATTAAGTAATAAATTCCACTATTTTATTTTTAAAAGTATCATTGAATAATAAATAAGTCAGCTTGTTTGTCTGTAAAAAAAAAAAAAAAAAAAAGTTTATTGCATATTAAAAAACGTACACGGAAATGAGCTCTTGACTTCCAAACTAAGTAGGTAGGATCTGTAGCTGTATTGTATTTCAATCAATGATATTAGAGGTAGATATGGCACTAGCGCCATATCTACTGCTATCTAAAATGCCAAGCTATCTCTTTCTGTATCATATGTACCGTATTATCTATCGCAGTCGTAGTTAAAAACTACAATACACCTATAATATCTAAGTACATTTGTTATAACAACGCAACAATATCACATATATGTTCGAGGGTACCTACCTAAACAACGTGTCGTTTTGCATCCTCGTCAAATTTCAAGTGTGTTACAGAACATCAAACCGAACAACTTTCTCCATGGTATCGTAATCGCCAAAAAACTTTCAACTGTCCCATAGATAACTTTAATACCTACTCGACGCAAATGTTTACAAAAAGGAGGAGGTTACGTATGTTCGAGGGTACCTATACAACGTGTCATTTTGCATCCTCGCCAAATTTCAGAGTGTGTTACAGAACATCAAACCGAACAACTTTCTCCATGGTACCAACATCGTAATCGCCAAAAAACTTTCAACTGTCCCATAGATAACTTCAATAAGTACCTAGGTACTCGACGCAAATGTATAAAGTCACTCCTAGATTATAAGTAGGTAATTTCAGGTCTAGACCTGATGGGATCCTACATCCAAAATTTCTTACACTTGTTTTATACAATTAAATCGTGTGTGAAAAGAATTCAACAATAGGTGGCAAGAGATCCCTCCCAGGACAAAATGCGTCAAAATGAAGTACACCCAATGCTCTTGTAAAATTATATTTTATAAGTGACATGTAACATAACTAATGAAATAAACATCTATTCTATTCTATTTGATGGTCTATACCACACCCTTAAATTTGACGAGGATGCAAAACGACACGTACATTTTTTTTTTATTGAAAACCTCTAGGCGCTCTGCGCTCTTTTTGAACAGTGAAGGAAACTAAACTGTCACGCTCGGGTCGGTGACACTGAATCGGGTACAGTCGGTCGGTGACGCTGAATCGGGTATATTCGGCTCCTGTCGGTCAGTGACGATGAATCGCATATATTCGGCACCAGTCGGTCAGTGACGCTGATCGGGTATAGTCGGCACCAGTCAGTCGGTGACGCTGAATCGGGTATAGTCGGCACCAGTCGGTCGGTGACGCTGAATCGGGTATAGTCGGCTCCTGTCGGTCAGTGACGATGAATCGCGTATATTCGGCACCAGTCGGTCGGTGACCTTGAATCGGGTACACTCGGCACCAGTCGGTCGGTGACGCTGAATCTGGTATAGTCGGCTCCAGTCGTAAGTTTTCATCCGTGTTTTTACTGGCTCTTAAGTTTCCATCAGCTCCTCGCTTCCAACCCCACATTTCAGTAGGCAGTTGGGTTCCATAACACTGTTGTACTTGGTGGTACACTCGGAAAAGCGTGATATTTCGCTGACCCCTTAGCAGGAGGGAGAGAAGATAGATGAAGTTAATTTGGGCTTGGTACTGCATTTAAAAAAAGACCGGTCAAGAGCGAGTCTCTCGAGGACTCGCGCACCGAGGGATCTGTTCCGATTTTTGAAGAAAAAGTGTGCTATTCAGAGACATCGTTTCATTATCCCTGTAATCTTTACTTAAATCACTTTAACTCTATTCAACTGCAGCAGCGGCCCCGTGAGGTTCAAGGATTGACTGTGAGCGATTCTACCATTAGAAGAAAATTGGCGGAGCGTGGCCTGAAACCTCATAAACCAGCTAATGGCCCAAAATTGACGGTAGACCATCGAAGAGCGCGCCTTAACTTTGCACGTGAGCACTTAAATTGGTTATATCTTCAATGGAGCAAAGTTCGCTTTTCTGACGAGAGTAAGATCATGCTGTTTGGTAACGACGGAAGAAAGAAGATGTATCGAAGAGAGGGAGAGCGTTTTGCACAGTGCTGCATTGAAGAGTCAGTTACGGTGGCGGTTCATGGACGATTTGGGGAGGCATGAGCGCCTATGGAAAAACTGAACTTGAAGTTGTATCTGGATCTCATTTACCGTCATTAAATGGGTCACGTTACATCGAAGAGAGTCTGGAGCCTCATGTGGTACCCTCATCATCATCATCACATCATCATCACATCATCACATCATCATCATTCATTTTTATGCAGGACAATGCCAGGGCTCATACTGCAGGCATTGTAAATGAATACCTGAGCGAAGTCGGTATTACGGTAATGCGCTGGCCACCAAGAAGCCCGGATATGAATCCCATAGAACACCTAAGGGATGAGTTGAAGAGACGAGACAGAGAGATCCTGCTCCGGAGACGTTTGGCCAGCTTAAAACACAATACAAGAAGAGTAGGATAACATCCCACAACACAAGATATGACTCATCCGTTCCATGAGGAACCGCATGGAAGCAGTCATTAGAGCTCGGGGAGGAAATACGAGAGATACTGAAAACACTTTTTTGTTTTTTTTTTTTGTTTTACTTATTTGTTTCTAATATTTTACAAGGGTAAAAACATACCTGTTGAACAGAACACAATAGCTAAAGAAAATTAATTTTAAACATTAATATTCGTTATAGGTACGATACCTTATAATATCCGCAATTAACTGGCATTATTTTTATTTGTTTAATTTAAAAAAAATACGTAGAACACATACAAAACCAAACTTCAGAGTTGTTTCGATGTTTTTGATGAGAAGTGTAGTTTGTTTTTACTACAGTGAATGCCGTACCAGGTAATTGCATTTTTATTGGGTAGGTACCTAAACATCAACACGTCATTAAAATCCATCCAGTATTACGGAACCTCGTAAATAAAAACTAGGATAATAGCGGTTACGGACCAAGATTATTTGTTCGCGCTGCACCGTACGACCATGCATACTACGATTGTCAGCGATGGTACGGATGCACACAGACACACTGCGCTCAGATAGTTACATAATCTAGTAACGCGCCGAAATTGATAGTACACCTACAGTTGACAGTATAATAATGTTATTATTACATAAATTGTGTTGATAGGGACTCTTAATAACGCAAGTTGATTCCTAATTTTATATTTTTGTTCCCTACAGGGTCCGCAATTGTACCTTAGCTCTAAACATCCATGATTCATGATTTTGACATCCTTTAAACATTTTGCAATGCAATTAAAAACAATTAAAAAATAAATTGAATAAATAAAATAATATGACTAAGAATATGAGACAAATTATGGCCATGAGCATGTTTTGTATCTTGTGCCGCTTTAATGAAGGCATATATTGCCTCATTAGACTTTCCCCGACGGATCTGTTTTTCCGGTGGCCAGAACACTCGAGGTGCCGTTTCATAACGGCCCAACCAAAGACTACAAGATTGCAATATCCGCAGTGGTACATCCTGGGGTGAACCTGTAACATAACAGATAAGTACATTACAATATGAAAAAAAAAGAACAGATTCTGGACAATCAATAAAAAAAAAAGTCGGGCGATGTCGTGTCGAGACACCGCCCGCGCCGGTTGGAACGAAGTTCCTTTCGCTGTATATTAGGTATTAATTTATAGCCATCTAGTATAGTCTCAATATAAAACATAACGCATTTCGTTAAGTCACAATTTCTGCCCGTTTACTCCTACAGTCCTACCACAATGCAAGAACTTCGTTGCAATAAAAAAAAAGAAATATAATGGCTCATTTACCTCTCTAATCAGTTCTCTACTCTCCGATGTAATAACAGGCACTTTACACCATTTCGGCAAGTGCGTCCTGGTCACATGCTCCACAATATTCGAGTATGGCGGCAAGATAACCTCGCACACAAAGCACCTAATTCTTGATTTATTCTCCGATATCAAATACATACTATTGCGAAGAATACAAAACTCCTCGTTGATGAGAGTATAAGGCATTCCTCGTATATCGAAAGCCGATCTAAAAAATACTCTCGATGACATGAACTGGCCTGCCGGAGGTTTCACTTGCTGGGTTATAGAGAAGGATTCCAGTGTTTTGTGATTCGCTACTACGTGCTCTTCCATTGACCTAAATGAAGTTGGCACATGTACTTCACAAATACGGCAAAAAGATTGGTTATTGTCTCCGTTGTAAGTTATTTTATTTGCTTTTGCAAAGTCTCTTGCCTGTTCTTCTTGGATACATTTTTCAAAGTTTTCTTTCAGTAGCAATAATTCGTCATCTGGCGATGACGAATCGGTACCATTGTTTCTTCCATGTGAGGCAGCATATTGAACATAATCTATTAAAGCTTTTAAGATGTCATTTACGACAAAATTTACAACAAAATACTGAGTGTTTTGTTTATAGTCAGACAATTGTGTATCATTTGTATCGACCCGATTCAAATTTTGATCCAGGTTTGATGGATATAGTAAATCAGAATCAACGGCTGTAGTTGATAAATGAATTTTAATGTGGTTCTCTATCTCCATGAAATCAAATGTTACAACTTTGGAACATTTTTTACAGAATGCTGTTTCTGTTTCCAAATTAATATTGATTCCTTTACTTTGGTACATGGCAATGGCAATGGATTCAAGGATTTTAGATTTGTCCTGTGTCGGCGATTTTTCGTTAGTGTACTTAATAACATCGTCGTCAATCTTCGGTTTATTTTTTTCACCATCATTTTCTATGAAGTCTGAAGTCATGTTGGTTGCAGTTTCTTGACAGTTTTCTTTAGTCTCGATTCCTTGAAAAACTCTATTGGCTTCGATGCAAAGTTTCGCGTATAGTTCGTGATGCTCTGTATCGTCAAAATGTTTGGTCATCTTACCGGGCGCTAGCAACTTGTTGCATGTAAGGCATTGGACAGCTGTGTCGTCTAGCTGAAATAACAGAAATAATACAATTGGATTTGAGGATTTGTTAAATACACTTCGGTACATTTATTTAAAGTCCGGATAGTTTTGGATATTCTGAAGAGTTAAAACTGATTAACACCAAGAATATTCTGTTGAAGAAGCACTAGTCATCATGACTCCTGAACGAACTCATGAGCACAAATTAATAATACTAAATTACTACGAGATAATGAATGAGTACTTAGGTGTCGGTAGTAATAATCATGTGCGTAACTACAGCTTCTGTACATTATAAGTTGCCTATGTAAACCTAAATACTTACATTGTACGATTACTGGAGCAGTATTATTTCCTTTCTTACAGTAGTTTCATGTACAGAGGCTAGCACATCAAGCTACCCCAATCTGTCAAATTTATTTTAGAAATTATAAATTATAATTAATTATTAATTTATTGTAGAGTTTGATAGATCAACTTTACCACAAAATAATAAGGTTTATATTCAATTGGGAAAGTTTGACAGATTGGGGTAGCTTGATGTGCTGGCCTTTGTACCTATAGTATAGTTAAAATCTCGCTGCAGACTCGGTCATAAATCATTCGAGTGTTTCGCTCTCTTTCCCACTCACGGCCCTTATGGGCAGGCCACGCCCACACGTAGTCCTGTGCATTACTGCAGTCGATGAGTGATATCGATAGTTTTATATATTTATAAATGGGTGATAGAAATAAATACACATTTTTTTTTATTTTATTACCAAATTTACTACAAAGCATATTAAATATATAAACAAAAGAACGTATATATAAAACTAAAAATAGAAAATTAAAATTCTTCGTCTGAGTCATCGTCATCATCATCCACATGAATGATGAACTCTTCGCATAAATGTGCTTTTCTTAGGTCTTCATCTTGCAGCAATTCTGCTTGTTCCACACATTTTTGCCAATTTTCAATGGAGACATTGGAAATGGCTTCATCGACTAACTTCTCGACATCAGCTATCTTGAAGGTTTTGTTTTTCGTTGCAACTTCATTTTTTACTTGAGCCCACACCAACTCGATGGGATTGTACTGACAGTGGTAAGGCGGCAAGCGGATAACTTCATGACCATGCTGCAAAGCCATTTGATCCACTATACTTAATGAATGCAGTATGTTTACGTGATAACCTTAATGATTCTGTTATCGATAATGGCCTTGAGCGCGCGCAACTAGCGCACATCCCTACTCTGATTATGATTTATGACCAAGTCTGCAGCGAGATTTTAAGTATACTATAGTCCATTGATGTAGTCTGTCTAAGTTCAATTTGAATTGCAATAATGTACAACGCAACGGCAACGGCGCTCCTTAGCTCCACCGAGGCAATAATTTGAATTTTTTGTCAGGGAAACTATGAGGCCTAGATTTGAAAATTTTGCTGCTATGGCAGCTATTATGCCTTATTTTTTTACCTTTAAATCAAAACTCTACGTTTGATAGTTTCATTAATACAGCAAGTGTAAGGGTTACGTCACTCTAGCTTACACATTATTTTATTTTATTTGATAGGAATAACAAACAGCAGTATATTACACAGTAGGCATACAATATATAACTTGCAATAAAAGTAACAAATACTCAACTACTCAAGACGTTATCCACAGATTACCATACAGAATAGCTAGCTGTTAGCAGAGCAAGTTAAAAAGCACTTATATTACTTATTAACTATATATTAGATGATTTATCGGTTCATAACTCAGTATTCTGACCAGAGATTTGAAAATTTTGTTGCCAATAGCAGAAATTATGCTTGTATTTTTTTAAGCAATAATATATACTTAATCAAATCTTCTTTCGTTCGAAATATATGATTTGAGCGGCTGAGGTGACATAACTCCAGATTACACACTGTTATTTATAGCAGTTTTAGCACTTTTTAAATAGGTATTATCGTTCAGTTCTTTCCTTCCTTGCGCAGCTATTTTCTTATTTTTCTGACTATAGTCCAAAACCCTATCCTTACTGGTTGGCCTGTACTGAATGAGGAAGCTGGGGTGACATCTCTCCAGCTAACACACAGTAAACGGCTCATATGAACGAAGTTTAATTAAGATAGGGAATTTTGATTGCAGCTATTATGCCTTAAATATTGGCATAGGTAGGCAGAATTTATTCTATCACCCATGAAAAAGCTGTATGTGAAGTTATGCACATATATATAATAATCTAATGTAGATACTGCTTTGGCTGCTGTTTAATTACATGTAAGACACCATTTAAGTACCTTGGTACAAGTAATTCAATCTCGTTAAAACTAGTGGAAAATTCCATTCTTAAAGTAGGTTTAGGTACTTACATAACGAAAGATGACATTATCCGCTCCAAACTGAATAGGTTTCAGAACCAAATTCAAAGAGTGGCTTGCATCAGTTTTGTGATCAGTCTCATCTTCGAACTCCGCGTTACAGAGCGAGCAGACTCCATCGATCAGGCCGTGCCAAGCCTTTTCTTCAATAAGGATGTTATTGAAAGCAACAACATCTGCACCCATCGGTTTTAGGAGAAGAATTCCCTTGTTATGCTTGTGTTCATCTTCAGTAATGTGTAAATTAACTTTGGAAGCACTTGGCATCAGAACGTTACAGAACTCGCAGTAGTAGCCGCCTTTGAACTGAAAAAACAAGTGAATACTTATGTAAATAAATAATTAAATATTATAATGATCTTTTCACTTCGTCAGCGATATAAAATGCTATCTTTAACATTCGTAATTTCGTTGATACTTATAAAAAAAAAATCATTATCGTCTTCCTGCCCTTATTCCACATTACGTGAGGTCAGCGCAACACGTTTTCTTCTTCCATTCTCTCCTGTCAACCGTCACGCTATCATTCACTCCCTTCTCTTTCATGATCATTCCTCACACAATCCATCTTTACTTTTCTTTGGCCTTCCTCTCCCTCTCCATCCATCAACATATTATACCGTATACTTTTTTTACCGTCTTGAAAAAAATAGGGTATATTAGCTGAACGGAGTAGAAGCCTATGGCATACCTGTTTTTTTTTTTTTTAATAGCTTAGTCACAAAAAATGATGTACGTATCAATCAATCTGCCTAGCCTTTTCCCAACTATGTTGGGGTCGGCTTCCAGTCTAACCGGATGCAGCTGAATACCAGTATTTTACATGGAGCGACTGCCTATCTGACCTCCACAACCCATTAACTGGGTAATACGATACCCCTTGGTAAGACTGGTTGTCAGACTTTCGGGCTTCTGACGACCCGTAACGACTGTCAAAGATCCACGAATGACAGCCGGGACCAACGGCTTAACGTGCTTTCCGAGGCACGGAGGAGTCTCGGTATGTAAAGATGGTCACCCATCCACGGACCAACCCCGGCAAGCGTAGCTTAACCTGATGGATCGACCCGTGCGACTGTTATTACTTAGCCACGAGCTCCTCAAATGATGTACGTATCAATAAATACTACAAATTCGATGTGAAAAGTTAGGTATGCCATAGACTCGGTTCACCTAATATATAGCCTATTTTTGTCAAGACGGTGAAAAGTCATCCGTTATATTCATCACTCTTTTGGTCATATGTGTTTCGTCCCTCCTCATCACATGCCCATACCAAGCCAAACATTTTCTTCCAACTTTTCTGTCACTGGCGCCACTTTCAAACTTCCTCTTATGATTATCAGGCGAATGGGGTAGTCCCCGGAATTAAATAAATCCGCGGAGCGATCACAGAGCGCCAACTTCACTGCTCAATAAGTGCAGAATAGATATACATACACTTAGGGCCTTAGGACATCTCCGCGCGAAACCATATCATTCAATAAACGTGCAGAATAGGTAGGTACACTTAATATTGCATATACACGATTGCAAATTCCTGCAATTTGTACATAATTCTGGTATTAGCCGCAAGTTGCTCGGTGTTCCCTGAACTGCATTGTACAACTGCCAATAATAACGCATAAGTTATTGACCGTGTAAGTGCATCTTTAGTTCATTAATGCTACGGCTACATTGTCGCGATAAAGCGAACTACACTTCGCGCTCTCTCTGTTTACAGCGGACAGCAGCGAGACGTCGAGCGGTAAGCGAGAGAGAGCGCGCGAAGTGTAGTTCGCCTTATAGCGACAATGTGGTCGCAGCATTAAAACTGTGAGCCCAATCACTATATAAAGCGAAAAAGCTGAAGCGTTTCGTATAATAGTATAATATCGTTGCTTGAATGAACTCGTCTGTGGTTGGTCGATTCCCTTGTTTCTCCCGCTCCGCTCCTCTCGTCTCCGCTTCTATGGAAACGCATCCTAATGTTACTCCAAATAAAAACCCACCTTTTTAATGTGTTCATCTTGAAATTTGTCAGAGTACTGCACTTTATCCGAGTTCTTCTTATGCTCCGATGTTCCGATATGCTCAGTAGCTTCCTGTTGGGACTTTAAGAAGATGTGGCATGCCAGACAGAAGGAATTCAAGGAGCCAGTGATGACTCCGTCCATATGCAGCTTGTATGTCATGGTGACCTGTAAAAAAAACTGCTTATTTGGTTACAAATATAACATAACTATATATAAGTACTTACTTACGTGTTTTATGTACACACAGCAGCAGATCAAGTTAATAGAAACTGTCAAATTTTCTCATTTGATTTTGAACTTAACCATCAACATTTTAAGGTTTAAAATCATTTAGAAAAATTTGACACTGGTATAACCTGATGCCTGTGTTGTCTGTAAGTAAATAATACTTTTAAACTTATTTAAGTTCGAGATATTATGTCTCCCCGACGGAATTTACCGAAAGGAGGCTTATGTGTTTACTACTATAATGTATGTACATCCCTATGTAACTACTCGACGGCTGAACCGATTTTGATGAAAAATATGTCGTCATATTCATCTTTATTGGGCGAGTGTCACTTGGTATATTAAAATTATATATATGTTTTGCTCTATTAAAATTAATAACGAAATGCCTTAAGGCGAAAGCGCCAGGGTAGCCCGCGAAATTCAAAATTTCTTACGTTTTTTGCAAAAGTTAGTATTAGGTTTTATGTTGATCAAAATTTGCTTCGCGACCATAACAAGTAGGTATGTATTTACAGAATTATAATCATTAAAGTCATCAATACAACTCTTTAAGACCAGGTAATCCTGTTGAATGACTTTTTCATGAAATCTTGACATTTGAGGATTATACTACCTTATGGAGTAGTTTTACTTATTGTAATGTAAAACAACAACAACAACAACTGATTCTGTAAATACATATTTGTTACGGTCGCGAATCATACTTTAATCAACATACAACCTAAGACTGACTTACAAATTGCAAAAAACGTAAGAAAATTTGAATTTCGCGGGCTGTCCTGGCGCATCCCCCTTAATAATAAACTACCAATAGTCTCCATTTTTCTAGATAAGTATATGTTTCTGTGTATGTTTTTGTGTTTGTTGTGTGTTGTGTTTGTATTATATGTGTTGTATAATGATTTTGTATCCAGACCAGCTGCAAAGTGCATAATGCTTAATGTTCCTACTTCCTAGGCGTAGAAAATTAAATTGTTTTCTAATAATGCATACTGCATGCATGTCCATTACTGTTTATTACAAATTACCTGACGGCTTTGAAACTCTCAGCCTCAGAACATTTAAATGTTCTTTCTTGTGTGTGTGTTTTACTCAACTGAAGATTTTATGAATGAAAAATTTACCTAAAAATTTGACAGTATTGCCTATAAATCATATTATTTTATCTCCTTGAGTTCACTGAATTTTGACTTAAGTATATAGGTAATATTTTAATCTCTTTTACTCTCTTACTTAATCTCTTACAACTGTTGTTCAATTTATTTAAATTATTTGTAATTGTAATTCTAACAATTAATCATTTAATTTTAATGTGGGTAACGGTGACCCATAATTTTACAAGCCATATTATGAACATAATACATATGCACTTAACAACTTTGAACAATATTCTGACAAATAAATGCATTCTATTCTATTCTATAAAAAAAACCGAAATGGCGCAAAATACTTATATGTTTAAAAAAAAATCTCTGAAACCTATTGAGTGGGGTATTAAGATAAAGGGTTTTAAAAGGTGATTACAAAAACATATAGGTACAAATTATATGTTTGAATGTAATTTGGATTGAGAAATTATAAAAAAATACAATCCCGAACTTTCGGAGAGAGTGAGTAAGAGGCTGTTACCATTTTGGCTTGGAGGAGGAGCTTGAGGCTAAGTAATAACAGCCGCACGGGTCGATCCATCAGGTTAAGCTATGCTTGCCGGGGTTGTCCGTGGATGGGTGACCATCTTTACATACCAAGACTCCCTCGGAAAGCACGTTAAGCCGTTGGTCCAGGCTGTCATTCGTGGATCTTTGACAGTCGTTACGGGTCGTCAGAAGCCCGAGTCTAACAACCAGTCTTACCAAGGGGTATCATATTACCCAGTTACTGGGTTGTGGTGGTCAGAAAGTCAGTTGCTGCATGTAAAATACCTGGTATTCAGCTGCATCTGGTTAGACTGGAAGCCGACCTGTCACCCATTTGGTGCTTGCCACATTTTCTAAAGATAATCTCTTAAAGTACCTATGGAATATCAATAAAAAAAAAACATAGGTACATATTTAAAACCATAAAACTACTAAAAACACTCAGAATTAATTGTAAATTTCTACTTACTACATTAATGTTATTACATAACCAGAGTAAACGTTAGTTTACTTTAGACAAAAATAAATAAATTAACCATAAGACTCAAAATAATAATTACAATTACTGCCAAATTGCCACATAATGCTGCAATACATCTAAACTGTCAAACCATGAAATTTTGTGATACACCTCTTAATTAATCTATATGGTGCATCCTACCTATCACCTTTTCTATGTTCAATGCTGTAGTTAGTCTTTTAAGTACATAACCCATCAGGGTACTTTTGCAAATATTTTTTTTTTCTTTAATGTCTTCTGGAATGCTCCACAATCTGTCACTATTGTGAACGGTATTCCAATTAGGTATTTTCTAAATCTCTTGACTCCTACCACAGCTAGAGCTTCCAGCTCATAACTACTATGCTTCTACTGTGTGTCACTTGTTTTTCTATTCATGTAATGTATAGGATGCATGCCACCATCCATGGGATCCTTCTGCATCAAAATTGTTGCATAGCCACACTTAGAAGCTTAAGTATGTAGCTCTCTCTAACTGAATGTCAAATATTTCTAAAACAGGCTCACAACATAACATTTGTTTATGTTTCTCGGAAGCTTTTTTTTGATCTTCATCTAAATAAAACTCTTTACTCGTCAATCAATCACTGAGAGGTCTAGCTATTCTGGCATAATCAGGAATAAACTTTCTGAAGTATGATGTCAAGGCAATAAAGCTATGAAACTCTTAGATTTTTTGGCACTGGAAACTTGAATACTGCCTCTGTCTTTTCCTTTGAAGGATTTACTGTACCATTTGAGATCACATGTCCTAAATACTCAACCAATCTTTGAAGCAGAGTACATTATGCTGACACTACCCTAAGTATTCTTCCAGTCTTTCCAAAGCTTGGCATTACTATTCAGCCAAAATAATAAAATCATTGATGAATATTAGTAGGATTCCTCTTAAATGAAGTTGTCAAATGTTATGTTGAAGTACGGTATCTCATAAAGTATTTGGGACATACAGAGAGTCCAAAGGGTGCTAGCAGGAATTCAAATTGTCTTTCTGGGCTGTTGGTCACAAAGGACTTATATTTGATTCGAGTCTTCTTCAGAAGGTACATAAATGAAAAAAAAAAAAACATTTTTCAGGTCTAAGGTACTGAATACCCATGCTTTACTCAACTTATCAATATGATCATCGATCACTGGTAAAGGGTAGGTACTCATCTTTTACCATTTTTTGGTTTATATTTCTATATTCAACACATACTCTTATACTTCCATCCTTCTTTCTGACTAAAACCAGGGGGCTGCCATATTCTGAATAATTGGATCTTATTACGCCTTGGAAACAACCATTGCTCAATCTTCTGTTTCTCTTCTTCCTCTGCTCAAAGGTAACCTATGCAGTCGCTACAGGAATATCATCTTTGAGTAGGTATTATTAGGAGCTTCTTTGGTCTTTAATGGTTTAATAACTATCAAAAAGTCTTTGAAGTTGAGGTGACAACTCTGTTAACAACACTGGAAAGTAAACATTGTAAACATGAACTTTCATAACTGGCTTTACTTGAAAAATACCCCTGTTAATAAAAACGCCTGACCTAGAATAATAGGATACGGAATAGCACCTTTCGGCACCACATGAAAAGACACAATAAAGCAGTACCCATCGATAATAATACAATTTTAGAAGTAAACTTACCAATATAGAACACTTGACTTGATCCTATGTTAACTTCTCTGGAACACAATCAGTTAACATCGTAAACAAATCGCCGATATCAAGTTAATGTCATTGCTCGTGTCCACTAAACATGTAGTAACCACAAATGTAGCTGAATATTCTTAGTTTTAACCGACTTCTTCAACTTTCAATGTTGTTTACATATAACTTCTGAGCATATAACTGACAACTGACAATGACAATTTGACAATCACAGACACATGACAATGAACAACCGATACGACGTTTGGCACTTGTTCACTCACTGGCATAGAGCAACACGGCCGCCGGCCTCAGAACAATAACTAAAGCTACTGTGGCTAAACTAAACTACAGATTTAGTTATTGTTCTGAGCCCCCGGCAGACCCGGTAGCCGTGTTGCTCTATGCTCACTGGCCTCTTCAGTATTTTTTGCTCACCGCACCATCTGCAGGTTGCACGAACATCGACGTTCTTTGCGCTAAATTCGACCTCCATCCTCCATCTGTGCCTCCATGTCCATTGTCCATCTCGTCGCCAGACTATCGTGTTTTGGTTCAGCCAGGAATCTTGTTCATGGAGATGCTCCAGGACTTTAAGGATTATAGCAGACTCATTAAAACCAAATCAACCATCTCTAGTAACCATCATAGACTAATATAATATTTGTAACCATCTTTATTTTTCTGGTGTTTTACTGGCATAGCTACTATTATTAGGGGTGTACCAACTACAATAGTGCTTGACTAAATAATCTATGTTATAACTTGCAGCTTGTGTCCGCGTTGCGCGCTGGCCTTAGAGCCTTGGAACTAAGCAAATTCGACTGTCACATCTGTAGCTTGCTACATACTACTAATCTGTGCTTAGAGCATTAAATGCTATGCTATGCTATGATATTGTGAAGATTTGAACGCCGGTTAAACCGGTGAAACCAGCCCCTGCTGGCAGCAAATCAAAGTCGAAGTGGAGAGCCCGACTGCTGACTTGCTGCCAGCAGGGGCTGATTGCCCTTCACATTTTTGTGTCTGTATCATCTCAAACAAAGAGTTTGCTTTCATAAATACGAGGGGGGATCAAAAAGTAGTGAGAATGAGATAGATTATAATGACTATTGATAACTTAATAATTTATTTTTCTACATAGTCTCCGAGTCTCTCTACACACCGAGTCCAGCGCTATTCCAAGACTTCAATCCCTTTTAAAAAAAAAAGTTTTGTCTTGGTCCTGCAAAAAGCTCTCCACGGCATCCATCACCTCGTTATCGTCTTCGTACCTGTTTCCCCTTAACTATTCTTTCAATTTGGGGAACAGATAAAAATCGCTAGGCGCCAGATCTGGTGAATAAGGCGGGTAGTCAACCAATTCGAAGCCAGCTTTCTGAATGGCAGCCATCGCAACTGCCGACCTGTGCGCGGGTGCGTTGTTGTGATGAAACAGCACGCCCCTTCGAAGTTTGCCTCTCCTTTTCTCTTTGATGGCATTCTTCAACTTAGGAATTAAAGCTGCATAATATTGGCCTGTAATAGTGGTTCCACGCTCCAGGTAATCAATCAACAATATCCCTTCCGAGTCCCAAAATATTGAGGCCATAACCTTGCCAGCCGGTGCCACGGCACGAAACTTCTTCGGGGTCGGTGATGATGGCCGTTTCCATTGCGAAGATTGCTGTTTTGTCTCGGGATCAAAATGATGGACCCATGTTTCGTCCATTGTTACGAAACGAGACAAAAAGTTTTCAGAATCTTCTTGAAACTTGTCCAACAATATCTTCGAAATTTCAAGTCGATTTTGTTTCTGACTGTCGGTTAACATTCTCGGCACCCATCTTGCGGAGACTTTTCTCATATTCAAAGATTGTTTCAACATGGATTGAATACTTCCATATGAAATGCCCGTTTCTTGAATTAAGTATCGGATGGTAACTCTTCGATCGCTCAATACAATTTTCTCGACTTTCGCAACATTTTCTTGGGTGACTGACGTCGATGGACGGCCGCAACGATGTTCGTCTTCCGTGCTCGTTCTCCCTACTCGAAATTGAGAAGCCCACCTTGCGACAGTGGAATAAGGCGGAGCAGACTCTCCTAATGTTGCCTCCAAATCGCAATGAATCTCTTGCGTCGTTAACTTTTTTAAACAGAGGTATTTAATAACGGCTCGCACTTCGTTTTTCTCCATTTTCGAGAACACGTTCCGACACGAAGCAAACAAATGACTACATTCAGAAAAAAACAAAAGAGAATCGAAGATTTTTTTCTTTATTAATATTACAAATATGTATCTGAGCTATGCCTGCCAGTATTTAATTTTTTTTCTTACCAAGGAGTATGTCGTTCTCACTACTTTTTGATCCCCCCTCGTATGAGAGCTTGATTCAGGGGTGTGTTCTTTTTATTTAAATCTTCGATCCAGACGTGTGCGTTACGCCAGCGGAATGTTGTCGCTTTTCAGGATTTCGGCTTGACAGAAATTAGTGCCTCATCTCGTGTAATTGTGCCCGAAATTTATAATTTGTGCGTCCAGCCGATCCAAAGATATTCATGAAAAACAGATTCCGCTGTAGTAACGTTACCGCAGCGGCATGTTTTTATACCAGTGGTCGTAGCTGAATACAAACTAGCTACTTAGATAGATATATTTTGTGCCTAATTGTGGCCAAAAAATATAATCTGTAAAATGTAATTATGAGTTTACTAATAATTAGTACTTTTATTAAATTATTTGTCCTTAAAGTTTCAGCTGAAAAAACCTTCTAACTACTTAGATATAAGAAAAAAACAAAAGAAAAAGAAATCACACGATTAACCGAACAAATTCGAATGACTACATAAAAGGGGCCGCACAGTACATTGTGCCAACCTTCTTAAATTTGTAGTACAACATTTCCTTTTTTGAAAGTCTCGCACAAAAGTGTTACTTATAATTTATTGCTTTGTAAAACACGTAGGTATGTACGTACACACAGTGTGTAAGCCATATAATATGATATTGAGGATTTGCAAACCTTTAAACTCTCAGTCAAATGTTAATACAGCAATCTGATAAAGACCACTTGGTTTATTTGACGAGAAAGTCTATTTTTATTGTCAAAAAAATAAAAGAAAACATATTGTTTATAGATTTCTTTTTGAATTGAAATAAAATAGCATGACTGCCCGGCCTACTGTGACATGGCTCGAGTCACACATTTTATCACATTTTGGGCGATAAAACTGTTTTGTCTTAAATGCTGGCTTGCCGGGGTTGGTCCGTGGATGAGTGACCATCTTTACATACCGAGACTCCTCCGTGCCTCGGAAAGCACGTTAAGCCGTTGGTCCCGGCTTTCATTCGTGGATCTTTGACAGTCGTTACGGGTCGTCAGAAGCCCGAAAGTCTGTCAATCAGTCTTACCAAGGGGTATCGTATTACCCAGTTAATGGGTTGTGGAGGTCAGATAGGCAGTCGCTCCATGTAAAATAATGGTATTCAGTTGCATCCGGTTAGACTGAAGCCGAACCCGACATAGTTGGGAAAAGGCTAGGCAGATTAATTGCTGGCACGGTGGCGGCGGCGTGAGATAATTTCTTGATATGTGACATAACTTCTTGACGTTTAGTAGGGACTCTGTGTCTTATTTGCTAATATGGGTGCACCAATTATATCACAAATGTCACATTTTTACGGTAACTACACATTCGTTCGGAGATGGTGATAATATATTATGAAAATTGAAAAAAAATAATATTTTCCTGCTTATTACTCTGCACCAAATGGCAACAAATTATATTCTTGCATTATGTGAGGGTGGTTTATTTGTGTGGAGAATTGCGCGTGATAATAAAAAAAAATTGTAATAAGTTATTTAATAAATAAATTACTATATTTAATATTTTTAAAGGGTTTTTTTATATTAAAAAAATACATATTTAAAACTGTAAACAATGCGCGTGGCAACCAACAAAAAATAAAAAAATAAAGAAATAATTTAAGTAAACACATAAATTACTATTTTTTTATATTTGTAAATGTTTTTTTTATGTTTTTATAAAAATAGGTACAATATTTAGAAATATAAATATTATGCGCGTGGAAACCAACAAAAACAAAAGAAAAATAATAATAAATAAATAAATACATTTTTTTTGGTACCTACATGTTGAGAATTAGGAGTTTATGGGTCTTATAAAGCGGGGCAAAATTTTCATTATTTTTGCGATAGGATACACAGTTTTCGAAATAAAAGCAAAAGAAAAGAAAAAAAAAGATTTTATTTAGTCGCATATTCAGATAGTCTTAGACATGTTGAGTTTTTCAATTTACTATGTCACACTATGAACTTAGCAACAAGAAAGGCATGTCGCGCCTCTAGATTATGTCACATGGTTGACACGTGCTAGCACTTAAGACAAATTTTAAGACATGACATAATTTATCATGTCTTGTCACAAACGTCTTGGTTACGCCCGTGCTCGCCCCGCTGTTACCTCTGTGAAATTTTGTTTTATTATTTAGGCAATAGAAATATTCACAAATTAATCAAATTGAGGTAAGTGGACGTCTATAATTAATATGACGGAAATGTCTTTCTTGAAGTAGTCATGTTCTTTTTGTATCTATACAATCATCAAATCGTGTAATCTTGAAGAAGTACAAGTCTACTCATACTTCTTCAAGATTTCATGATTCGATCGTAATTCTTCCCATAGGGATTGCAAAACTTCGATTCGCTTGTTTAGGTAGTCTGTAGTTTTTCTACTCGCAGCATCCTTTATGTAGTTGGTTTGAAGAGTTTTGATTCTCTCGTAGCTGCTTTGCTGCTTAGTTATAAGATCCACAAATTCAGGATAGTCTTCTGTCGACATTGTTCATGCCTTGTGGCTGTTAGTGGTTGGCGTGTACCTAGGTACTCACGAAGTTTTCGGAGCTGAAGTAATCGCAGTGGATGTTATCCCCGCTGATTATTTCTTGTTTGTAGCGGTAGACGTGATCTCCGCTGTTGTAACCGCCGTGGACGTTATCCTCGGTGATTGTTTTTAGATTGTAATTTGCAGCAGTAGACGTGACCTCTGCTGGTTCATTAGTTGAAGGCACTCAACGTAGCTCACCCTCCTTTACGTCATGTACAACGTCTCAATGCTACTGGTTAGACCCGCTTGTGGGAAGACTACAACACCGATTTGCTAACGTAACTGGGATATACCACGCTAAGCACGCTGCTGATGAGGAGACACGACGACTTATAAGATGATTTGCCGCATCATCCGGCTCGAAGGACCAAAAGATGTTGGGGTTTTCTCGTCGTTAACGGATACCCCGGTAGTAGTTGTAGGTAGTTAGTTAGTTCATACCAAACCACTGTTATGTTAGTTATCTGAGCCGCACTTGATCTAATGTTATTAGGCAATGATCGACCCGCACATTGGCGCGGTGCTTTAGTTACGACTGAAGTTATGTTAATAAGTAGGTAAAAATTAGGTACGCTTAAACGACTAAACGTAATTTTGCTGTATGAGCACTCTTAGCTTTTTTTTTTGTTAATGCAAAAAAAAAATACTTATAAGTAATTTTAAGCGCTAAAAATAGAAAAACAGGTTTAAGAAACCTAATATTTAGCTCGAAATGGTTTTGCAATTAGCGTAGGACATTTACACACCGGATTGTAGTCCTACTACTTTGCCAGATACCAAAGCGCTAGTTTCGTGTATCCATAAAATTTTGTCAGCGAAATAAAACAAACCAATATCAAAAATAACGATTTATTAATGATTTACAATGACTAAACATGAGTGAGACTTAATAAGAAACACATCTAGGTAAATGAAATCTATTTGAAATTAAAGGCCAATGCAACCTTTTGTATGGACCCTTGGCAACATTTCTTTTTCTTTCGCCAGTAATGAAACTCAGATCATTAATAGAGGACTATCTAAGAAGTACATAGGAAAAAAAAAACGAAGTCTCTAAACCGTAACCTTCCAGAGAGATGACGGCTATTTTGTTTTTTCAGGCGCTACTTTATAGGAAAGCACATTGAAAATATTTATTGATTTTCGTTTATCATGACTATTAACTGTTCTTATCAACTTTATCGACACTGAACGATAACGAACGACACCATACTGTTGTAACAATACCTACCGGTTATGTTAATGATTTTAAAAATTAGCTCACTCCAAGTTATAATATGTACTTTTGAACATTCCTATTAAGTAATAAGTTTACTAGTGGTTTTGGATGAGAACAGGATTTTGGTAACATAAAAAGCAAAATATACCTATATCCAATGGTAGCCAATGTTCTTGGCCTTGACAACTTCCCCACACTTGAAATCGTCATCATCTGCCTAGCCTTTTTTTTCAAATGAGTGACCTAATAATCTATGCGCTGGGGATGTATCAAGTGTGTCAGGCCAGGAGCTACTATGATGAACATCTAAGAAGCGATGGCTCGTACGTTATTGAAAGATGTGCATTGGGAGAGCACATTAAATATACATCATCATCTGGCTAGCGTCTTCCCAACGATGTTGGGGTCGGCTTCCAGTCTAACCGAATGCAGCTGAATATAAGTATTTTACATGGAGCGGCTGCCTATCGACCTCCGCAACCCAGTTACTAGATAATATACGACATCCCTGGTAAAACTGGTTGTCAGACATTCGGTCTTCTAACGACCCGTAACGACTGTCAAGGATCCACGAATGACAGCCGGGACTAACAGCTTAGCATGCTTTCCGAGGCACGGAGGGGTCTCGATATGTAAAGATGGTCACCCATCCATGGACCAACCGCGGCAAGCGTAGCTTAACCTGATCGATCGACCCGTGCAGAAAGTACCGTGTGATAGCGCAAAATCCCTGGCCGGCTTGGTCGTATCCAGTCCCAACATAGGAGGCAAAAAGTGACCTTAGTATATTTTTTATTACGGGCTGGGGACTTGGCACCGTTGGAGAACTTGACACCCCCAGCTTCATGTTTGGATATCATTAAACGTAACGAAACCGAAAATGAAACTGATAGTAGTGATGATGAATAAATGATGTTTTATAATAAATAAATACTTTAAAGTATATTTTGCTTTTTTCATCCAAAACCAACAGTTACATAAGTCTATTAGTTAAGGCGAAAGCGCCAGGGTAGCCCGCGAAATTCAAAATTTCTTACGTTTTTTGCAATTTGCAAGTCAGTATTAGGTTGTATGTTGATCAAAATTTGATTCGCGACCGTAACAAGTATGTATTTACAGAATTATAATCATTAAAGTCATCAATACAACTCGTTAAGACCAGGTAATCCTGTTGAATGACTATTTCATGAAATCTTGACATTTGAGGATAGCCTAAGGGAGTGTATTACTGATTCTAATGAATATAATTCTTTAAATACATATTTGTTATGGTAGCGAATCAACATACAACCTAAGACTGACTTACAACTTGCAAAAAACGTAAGAAAATTTGAATTTCGCGGGCTGTCCTGGCGCTTCCCCCTTAAAATGAATATTGCTTAACGTGTACATAACATAACTTTGAGTTAGATGATTATTAATACCTATCATTAACTTAACCAGCAGGTATTGTTACAACAGTATCGTTAACACCTACCATAGTGTCGATAAAGTTAATAAGAACAGTTAATGGTCTTAATAAACGAAAATCAATAAATATTTTCAAATTACTTTCATATAAACTAACGCCTGAAAAAACAAAATAGCAACCGTCTTATCTCTGGTAGGTTACGGTTTAGAGACTTCGTTTTTTTTTCTATGTACTTCTTAGGTAATCCTCTATTATTGATCTAAGTTTCATTACTGGCAAAAGAAAAAAAAATGATGCCAAAAGTTAAGACATACTTCAGAGAAAATACAAGATAGGTACATAATTTGATACAGCAATTTCAATGATAATAATTATGATTAGAAACTAATAAAAATATATTTAAAACTTACTAGTCAAAGACAATAATTACTTTATAGCCTAGGGTAGGTAGGTACCTACTAGACAGCAAAAAAACTATTTCAACAATCAACTTACAACAATCGAGTCTTAAAAATAAAATTATAGACAGGCATAGGCACAAAATTATCGTCCAATCCTATTTCAACAAGTTAAGGTGCAAGAACCGGTGAAGGTGCAAGAACCGGTGAAGGTGCAAGGTGTGTTAAGGTGCATACAACCGTCAATGAAACATTTTAAAAAGATTCATCATGGCCGTGACTTCCATGTTGTTTTCCATCTTATATCGCTGTAAGTCAGGGTAATGGAACCTCATTCGATTTTCGCCTATGGTTCTGTTGTCCCGGTGGTCAGAACACTCAAGGTGCTGTTTCATGCCAGCCCAGCCCGCGACGACGAGGTGACAGTATCCACAGTGGTACATCCCGGGACGAACCTGTAACGTTACAGACACATTATAACAGAAATTCAAGAAATATAGAAAATTAAAACAAGTAAAAGGAAAAGCATCTACGAGGCTAGGAAAGGCTCCTAGCATACCTAATGCTGCATTTCGCCAAATATGTACCTACATAATAAGTTGGGGTGAGCTTATTGCCAGTAATCGGGCGCAATAACACTAGCGTAATCTGATAGCCTGGGGGTAAGTGCACTTTCCTGTACCCACCCATAACTTTATCCGCAAGACGGATGCTAAGGGTGGATTGCACCATCTTACTTTATCAATAACAAACATCGCACCTTCAGTTCGATGTGTGTTATTTTTAATTTAAGATGGTGCAACCCACGCTTGTTACAGTGCCTGATAGACAAAAATGGATGTTCCATTTGACAATTTGTTAGCTGACGTCAAAACTTAACCGCCCACGCTTCGCTGGTTAAAGATATTGTAAATATCTGTCATTTCTGTCAGACGCGTCGAATGTCATGTCCCTGCTCCGAACTATTTGACATGACGGTGCAACAGCAGGTACATCCCTACCAACTTATCTGTGAACTGAAAGAGGACGCCACCGTCGATGCGTCGACACAATCGAATGACATGCGTCGGCACAATCGAATGACATTTCAACATGATGGCCGTAGTTCCAATTTTCGCCATTTCACAGATAAGTTGGTAGTCATTCTATGGCATTGAGATGATATAAACCTATGAAGATGGCATATTCTACTATAGGAATAATAGTTATATATCTATAATATCGACACACACAAATGTCAAAAAGCGTTTTAATTGTCTCTTTTTAACCGACTTCAAAAAAGGAGGTTCTGTGTTCGACCCGTATGCATGTATATTTCTTTGTCCGCGACTTTCTCAAAAACCAATTTTGCTGATTCTTTCACTAACGTGATCTAAGTAAATTTATTAATTAATCAAGAACTGCTTATGAAAATTTACTTTGAAGAATTGAAGACAGTAGATCGGACGGTTAAGCATAGGATTAACACTGGATGGATGAAATGGCGGCAGGTCACGGGGACAATCTGCGACTCCCGCATTCCCCTTAAACTTAAGGGGAAGATATATAAAACAATGGTTAGACCTGCTGTCTTGTATGGATCAGAATGTTGGGCCACAAAAGGGATGAATGAAAAGCAGTTGCATGCAGCTGAGATGAGAATGCTAAGAGGGATGTGTGGTGTTACACGAATGGATAGAATAAGAAATGAGTACATAAGAGGAAGTCTAAAAGTGGCGGTGACTGAAAAGTTGTGCGGAAATCGGCTGTCATGGTATGGGCATGTGATGCGGAGGAGTGAGGAAAATGTCGTGAGGAAAGTTTTGAGTATGAATGTCGATGGCTATAAGAGTAGGGGAAGACCAAAGAAACGATGGATGGATTGTGTGAAAGATGACATGGCTAGAAAGGGGGTGACTACCGAAATGACAAATAATAGAGAAGTATGGAAAAAAAGGACATGTTGCGCCGACCCCAAATAGATTGGGATAAGGGCAGGAGAATGATGAATTGAAGACCCGACTTCAGAAGCTGTTATGTGTTTTTATGAAAGTTATTTTATTTGTTTTTAACCGACTTCAAAAAAGGTGGTTATGTATTCGACCCGTATGTATGTATGTATGTTTGTCCGCGATTTTCTCAAAAACTAATGAACTAATTTTGATGATTCTTTCACTAACGTTTGCAATTATTCTTATGTACGAAGTTATATGCATAAATGCACTGTATCTCCGGCATTTCTAAACGGATTTTGATGATTCTTCTTTTCGTTCGACTTGGGCTTACATATCTATGTAATTGTATAATCAACTAAAAATGGAAAAATAAATTTTCTTTAAAAAAAGTGAAAACCGACGTCAAAATCATGTCTACGCGTGATCGTTTGCCATGTTGGTTGGCGATTGTTGTGGTAAATGTGTTGTCAAACAGTTGCTTGCTCCGTCTTGCAGTCGCAATAACAACCCTACGAAAGGCGGCCATGTTAAGTACCCGATTTTTGTAGGTATGCACGCTAATTTTGTATCCATAGGTTTATAAGTCAGTGCTCTATGGTCATATTAACCGTGACGGAAACTATAACGTAGCGCTTGGTGCAACTTATAAATGTTCCCTTTACCTCTCTGATAAATTCTTTTTTCTCCGATATAATGACAGGCGCTCCTAGACATAATATACAGTGCTGCATTGTCATAATATGGTCTTCAACATCCGACTTCAGCTGCAAGTTAACCTCGCATACAATGCACCTCATTCCTGAACCTCTTCCTGCTATTAAATAAAAACTATTCCAATGAATACAAAACTCCTCGTTAATGATAGAGAGTCCTTGTACCGCGTAATGCGAATAAACAAATTCTCTTGTTTGCTTCTTCACCTGCTTTCCTGGAGTTATCGCTTGGGTTATAGAGTAGGCTACCAGTCTTTTGTGATTCGCTCCTTCTACATGCTCTTTCATACACCTAAAAGAAGCTGGCACATGTAGTTCACAAATGCAGCAAAAAGATTTTTTATTGTCTCCGTTGTAAGTTATTTTATTTGCTTTTGCAAAGTCTCTTGCTTCTTTTTCTTGGCTACATTTTTCAAAGTTTTCTTTCGGGGCAAAGTAGAATTCGTTATCTGGCAATGACGAGTCAGTACCATTATCTTTTACATGTGAGGCAGTCTTAGAGGCAGCATTTTGGACATTATCTTGTAAAGTTTTTATGATATCATTTACAACTTCAGTGTTTTGTTTATCCTCAGACGATTGTGTAGTTTTGTCATTTATATCAACTCGATTCAAATTTTGATCCACGTTTGATGGATATAGTAAATCAGAATTAACGGCTTTAGCTGATGAATGATTTTCAATGTGGTTCTCTATCTCCATGAAATCAAATGTTACAACTTTGGAACATTTTTTACAGAATGCTGTTTCTGTTTCCAAATGAATGTTGATTCCTTTACTTTGGAACCTGGCAATGGATTCAAGGATAGATTTGTCTTTTGTCGACAATTTTTCGTTACTATTTTTATTAACATCGATGTCAATCTTCGGTTTCTTTTTTTCACCATAAGTTTCGAAGGCTGAAGTCATGTTGATTGCTTTTTCTTGACAGTTTCCTTTAGCTTCGCTTCCTTGGCAGTTTTCTTTAGTGTCGATTTCTTGACAAACTCTACTGGCTTCGACGTGGTTTTTCGTGTATTTGTCCATCGTCGGTTTCTTTATTTCGCCATCATTTTCTACGGCTGAAGTCATGTTGGTTGCTTTATCTTTACAGTTTTCTTTAGCTTCGCTTCCTGGGCAGTCTTCTTTAGTGTCGATTCCTTCACAAACTCCATCAGTTTCGGTGTGACGTTTCGCGTAAAATTCATGATGCTCTGTATCTTCAAAATGTTTAGTCATCTTACCGGGCGCTAGCAGCTTGTTGCATGTTAGGCATTGGACAGCTGTGTCGTCTAACTGAAATCACAGAAATAATAACCGCTTAATTTTATTGTGAAATCGATAGGTAGGTACATTTATAAGTCCAGATAGTTTCGAGTATTCTGAAGAGTTAAGATGGAATGATACCAAAAATAATCTGTTTGAAGAGGTAGGTACTACGTATACAGGGTGGTCCAAATAGTGACGTCAAAAAAAATCTGAATTCAGATTTTTCGTCGATTTGACGTCATTATTTGGACCATCCTGTACATCTACTTAATCATTATAAATAACTATAATACGAAATAATGAGGGAATAGGTATAGGTGGTACTAGAATACCTATATCTACTTTTAGGGTTCCGTACCTCAAAATAAAAAATTGAATTCTTTTAAGAAGATCACTCGTGTATCTGTCTGTCACGGCCAATTTGCTCCAAATCTAATGGACCGATACACATAATATGAATTTCTGTGACCCAAGCATGGAAGTGTAACGTAAATAAATTATTTTGAATACGGGGTCACTTTTGGCGGGGGGGGGGGGCAAGTAAAAAAAATTAAAAAAAGTTTTGCAAACTGTTCCGAGTGACATATCAAAAGAAAAGGAAGGGTTTATTGTGAGGGTCTCAGTTTTTTTTTTTATACTTAATTTAAAAATAATTGTTATAACGTTAAGTATTCAAATTCAATTCAAAAAACAACCGACTTCCAAAAGCGTTGGAGAGCCACACTATACTTACGTAAATAGGAAAATAATCTTGTATCTACATTATCAAGGCATCTTTTATCAGATTTGAATTTGCTACGTGGAAAATTTTGTTCACAGGGTCGAAAAATGCGAGTGAAAGTTGCAAATTTCTTGAAAATTATTAAATTAGCGAATTTTTCTGAACTGTTGAGAATATGAGAATATCCCGACTTTTAACTCCGCTTTACCTTGGGCCACTACGTTTGAGACACCCTGACAGGAAAATCATAAAAAGTCTATGGTCTTAAAAACATGGTAAATCTCTCAACATTGTGCGTACAAACAGACATTTGCAGTTGGAATGTATGCTCCCATACATGTTTTTCAACTACAATGTGAAGTTTGTTTTTGGGATAAATTCATCCCAACCATGGAACCCTTCATTGTGCTTGGTCCGACACTCACTTAACCGGTTTGTAGGGTTCCGTAGTCAACAAGGAACCCTTATAGTTTCGCTATGTTCGTCCGTCCGCCCGCAGCATAGCTCAGAGACTCTTAGTACTAGAAAGCTATAATTTGGCATGGATATACAGATATATATATATATATATATATATATATATATATATATATATATATATACTATATATTCAACACAAAGTGGAAAAATAAAATCTTGAAAAAAATTTTTTTTTAGGGTAGGTAAGTACCTTCTGTACCTACACATTAAATGGGGATTTTTTTTTCTCGTCTACCCCATGGGGCGGGGTGTTGTTGGATGGGTCTTTCAAAAATATTGCGGGTGCAACAGTTTGGTATAACCTGATATGCTGTTGTCTGTACAAACCTAGTTGTAAGACAATTTCGATACATTCATAAACTAGTGTTGAAATTCCATAATATAGCAGTTTACACTTACATGACGAAAGATGGCGCTATCCGCTCCAAACTGAATAGGTTTCAGAACCAAATTCAAAGAGTGGCTTGCATCAGCTTTATGATCAGTCTCATCTTCGAACTCCGCGTTACAGAGCGAGCAGACTCCATCGATCAGGCCGTGCCAAGCCTTTTCTTCAATAAGGATGTTATTGAAAGCAAGAACATCTCCACCCATCGGTTTTAGGAGAAGAATTCCCTTGTTATGCTTGTGCTCATCTTCAGTAATGTGTAAATTAACTTTGGAAGCAATTGGCATCAGTACATTGCAGAACTCGCAGTAGTAGCCGCCTTTGAACTGAAAAAAAAAAAACAGTGACTAGTTAGATTCAAGTTAATGTAGGTAATCATTATTGATATGATGGACAGAATTCCTAGCTAGCTGTGAAAAAAATACTACCTTCATTCATGGCCAACACAGATTCAGAGTAGGCTAGATAACACAAGCCATCCGACCAAGCGTGAGTTTGTGCAGTGCACAAACTTGAGGTGCTACTACTTTAGTTTGTGTTCAATCGCGCCAGTGGCGAGTTGTTGAAATGGCTGGGGTGAAGTCATCGTAGGTATAAAAAAGATGACACGCTCGGTTTTCATACTTACTATCTAATGAACATGCGGTATCTAGCCTCTTCTCTAAATCTCTGATGGCAATAATGTAACTGCCGAGGAACAAGAACGGTATTCATGAACACCGTAAAATTTAACTGAATATATCAACATTATATTTATTGAGATATCCTTCTGTACTCAGGCCATCAATACGAGATGTCATCTTTGAACTCAAGTAGGTATCGAGAAGAGAATTATATTAGTATTGTTACGAGCTGGGGTTCGGGATAAATAAATTTATGCCAGTTTACACCAAAAACACAATATATTCAAATAATCACAAATACAGTAATCAGAAACTATAAACAGAATCACCTGTATTACTTGTAGTTTGCTGTAGTTCACTGTTTCGCATTCCTAGCTCAACTGCCGTACACCTTTTTTTTTTTTTTTCTTTTTTTTTTTTTTTGGAATGGCATCTCGTAGTGTGACCATGAGAGGTCTCGACTACTTAACCGGACTATCCTGTGGGTGCCTTTAAGCGAGCTCAAAAGCCTCCAGCCAGGGGCATAAAATACTAACTAAATTATAAACTAAACGACTGCGCACTAAGGGCACCCCCTGTGGGGTACGGACCTCGGCTTAGGGAGTCGTTGTCATTGACCAATGATAGACAAGGCAAAGCAATAGGCTGGATCAAGTTAGGGGAATTATTATTATCAGGGGAGTTGCCGTACACCGCTGGCAACCCTCTATTTATATGTCGAGTGTAAGTTCTAGAAAGTTCGAGTACATAATTCGAGAACATTCTAGTACTTGCGAGAATGTTCTAGAAACATCTGCCACGAATCGACGTATCGTGTAGTTCTGCTACTCGATAACAGATGGCGTTAGCGTCTACGTAATACGTATCGTGTAGATCCGCTACTCGATAGCAGATGGCGTTAGCGTCTACGTAACAATATGTATTGTGATGAGCAAAATTGCTTAGCAATAATCAAATCGCAACCCGTGAAATACGTATTATTGAGTAGTTCCGATGGCCATCTGTGGTCTTCCTCATCAGTTCCACTTCACCAAATGGTTCTTTCCGGGAGCAAATGCACGAGTTATTATAAAAAATACCCAAATCGATATAGAAGTGTGCCTATAAAATTTGAAGGTTCCCCTCGATTTCTCTGGGATGCCATCATCAGAACCTAGTTTCCTTATCATGGTACCACACCACCCTTGGGATATTTCCTTTCCAACAAAAAAAGAATCATCAAAATAAGTTCATAAACGACGAAGATATCCGCGAACACACATAAAAAAAATATATATACCTAACTATACGGTCGAATTGAAGTCGCTTAAAAATAGGTAATTACGCCGCGTAGTAGAGCTAGGGAAGTGGGACGCGAGGCCTAGGTAGGGCTAGGGGCATTCTCGAACTGAACGGGTAGTTGAAACTGAATCAAACGCAATGATTAAGTTATTTCGTCACGTTGGCTTTCATTTTATATAATACTAGTCTATGGGCTTTAGTTAAGGCAAAGTTGTGTCGTATAAGTTATTAGTACCTATATGACGATTCGTAAAATGGTTCACAAATTATGCATTACCGAACAAAATACTGATAATAGCCTAATACCTACATCGTGTTTACCTAATTATTGTCAGGCGAATGGGGTAGTCCCCGGACTTAAATAAAACCCCGCAGCGAGCACAGAGCGCCAATTAATGCAAATAGGTACTTACTATGAAAATATATAGGTACCTACTTACGTTACGGTGCGCTAACACGACCAACTTGTGATTGCAAATTCCGGCAATTCGTAAATACATAAACCTGGTACCTGTTTGCAGAAAATTGCTCGGTTCCCCGAAACTTCATAACTACAATCAATATTGCCAAGAATAAGTCACAAGATAATGGCCGTGTAAGCAAATCTTTAGTTACAACTGTGATCCCAAACACTATGCGAAGCGTTTCTACTGAAGTGAAAATGAGCGGAGCGGAGACGTGTAGTGCAATCACATTGGCTGAACTCGTCTGTGATTGGTCGATTCCAACGTGTCCCCCGCTCCGCTCCGCTCATCTCGGCTCCTGTGGAATCGCATCCTAATATTACTTCAAATTAAAAACCAACCAACCTTTTTAATTTGTTTATCTTGAAATTTGTCAGAGTACTGCACCTTATCTAACTTCTTCTTATGCTCCGATGTTCCGATGTGGTCCGCAGCTTCCTGCTGGGACTTTAAGAAGATTTCACATGCCAGACAGAAGGAGTTCAAGGGGCCAGTGATGACCCCGTTCATATGCAGCTTGTATGCCATGGTGACCTGAAAAAAAGACTATCTGTATAAACCTTATCGAAGTAGGTACATAATCACCGAACTGAGTACCTTCCAACAGTTCCAATATACCTAGCTACACCTTTTGGATTTTTCCTTCAGGAATTTTGTCAAAGCAGCCTGGCTAATAGGCTCATAGAATTTACACATACATAACTGGCGAAATGTAGACTTACTCTGCCATCGCAGAATTCAGGCGTAATGTTCTGTTTATCTATACACCGATAGTCGGAGATGACAAAGTCGCGTTTGTGATCACGACTGGACCTTGACTGGGTCTTGGGCAAAGGTAACCGACTTTTAATGATTTTAAACTAAGATCACGTCTAAACGAGTAGTGCTAATGATTTGGAAAAATATTTTAAACTACATAATCATTTAGGCTAATAATTAACCTTTTAACCGCCTACGTCGGATTAATCCGACAAATATTTTCGGGCCCATTTCGCCAGAGTCGTATATTTACGACCAAAATATCAATGCTCGTTTAATCAGCTTTTTTATTTAATTAAGCTGTATTCTATCAAAAATATGTTTATATTAGGTAAATAGTTAGTAAGTAATCATTTACAGTTTAATACACTTTAGTCTCTTAATTAGAAGTCCTAAAAATAATGTCCAAAGTTAGATGAATTACTAACATTATTTTTAGAAAATTGTATTGATGTGCAACGCCCATGACGACAAAATCCGACATGAGGGACGGGACATATGCCAAGATTTACCGATACAAAAATAAACATAAATCAAAATAATTCTCGTTATACTGACTAATTAACTTTAACACAAATACAGCAATTGTTAATAAAACATTTTTTTACAAATATTTGTGAGTATTTCATTTAATTCCTTTAAAATTAAGTAAATTTACTTATGAAATGTCAGCGATTGAATTGATGGTTCCCATCCCTAGCCTACATGTTCCGAAACTTACTTTGTTAGTACGCCCTGCGCTACGGTCGGATAAAGACGACCGCTTCTTACGTCATAAACGAGTGCCGACTTCTGGAATTTTCCATCAATGTTGTGCTTGTGCATGAAGTTTTACGTTCGTATGTCGATACTCGTAAATGTACATGATAGAAATTTATCATGACGACTACTGAAGAGTTAATACGAATTCTAGAAGGCGATGAAAATGAAGAATTTTTATCAGATGAAGAGTTTGACATTGATGTAGAGGTAATTTTTATTTTTATTACATATCTAGTTATATGTATTTTAATTTATTGTGTAGTATGGTGGTGATGTCTGAATGGAAATTTTAAACTTAATTAGAGTGAGTGAGATGGCGAGAGCGCGCCGTGCGATGAGAATGCGCGCGCGGCCACTCTGGAACGGTGATTCTGATTGGTTCGAGCGCGAGTCACGTGTGGGCTCGCTGACTACATAGTTAGAATTTATTTTGTGCGTGCCGCCCGCTGCCACACACCGCACTTTTGGACACTTTTATGTTCGTATAACTCGCCAAACCCTTCTCTGGACTGATTTTATTGTGAATAGTTTAAGTAATAATTAATAAATCGATCAAATTTTTAAACACTTTGTTTTACTGGCTTGCGAAAAATGCCGAATAATTTCTTAAGGTACGTAGTATTCAAGTAGGTAGGTACCTATATCTCCACCAAGCTAAGTTTACACCTCGCTGGAATGCGGCGTGTACCCGTGTACCTACGTATAATATAATGTTAAAAACAATAAATGCAAAGTAAAAGCTAACAAACATTTGTTTACTTTTTTAAAGTCATAGCGAATCCTTTTTTGCAGCCCGTACCTAAGCGCCAGTGTGACGTAAACGACGCGAGGTGCAAACTTAGCTTGGTGAGATATAGTTGTTAGTTAACCACGCTCGTAAATGCAAATGTCGTTATTAAAACGAAATATCGACATCGCAAAGTTAAATATTGCACATCCCTCTTTCTTGTAGGTATTTAATTTTCGATTCACTGTGCCGGGCGCTGGGGACACGCCAACTGTTTTGAAGTCGGGCGGTTAAAAGGTTAAGCTGAAGACTTTGTTTGATTGAACGCGCTAATCTCTGAAACCACCAGTCGGATTCAAAAAAAATCTTTTTGCACTTGATAGCCCAATTTTTGAGGAAGACTATAGGCTATTTAACATCACGCTAAGACCCTTAGGAGCCGATCAAAAATAAAAAAAATAGTAATAAAACGGTCGGGGGAACAAGAACAGAAGCTAGTAACATAATATCTGAATATTTTAGATTATGTTTATATTAAATTACATAGTGTCATTAATTTGTAAACGCGGGTAAAAAACCGAGAAGCCGCAAAACTATCAAGCGTATTAGACCTCCTGAGCTCACCCAATGTACTTTTAACCATATTGTAATCGACTTTCTTTTTTAAATAGAATTTGGACAGACAAAAATCGGTTAAAGAACACTAAACGAGACATTAAACTTTTATTGCTAGTTACGTCCGACGTCTGCGTTTAGTGTCCCCCACAGCGTTAAAAAAATTAATTTTGTACTTACAGTAGTATTTTGTCGCTTGGAAATTGTTCTTGTGTTGGACTACTGCTCAGCACTGTGCGTTTCACAAGAGTGAATATTATTAACGTTGCCTAGCAGGCACAGAGTACATTATAATATACTGAGCTAGCAGGACTGCAGGATATCAACCACTGCCACCAAGTTATCGTAGATAAGATTCTAGAAAGCCCTGACCATAGAGCACTATTCTGCTCTATGATGAAGTTTGTCTATTGACATCTGAGATATGAAAAGACTATACCGACTTACTACACTAGGTTTAAACTTATACAGCCTTATTTATAAAAATCTCGCTAATCACTCATTATTATAGCCACTGTTTAGCTACCTATTAGTTATCTCCTAATCAATGGTTAAGTTTTCTTTTTTTATAAACGCTAGTTAGCAAGTGATTAGTAGCGAAACGAAATAGAGGTGAAATTATGCGTTCGGAACAGATTATAATCAAAATAGTCGACTAAAAATCAGGGACCGTACAACCCCGGATAAGAGTTGTCTTTCGAAGGGGTAAGCCGTTTATGAGGTTACCTTTATCATGTGTAACTCCTTGAGTAGGTTTTAGATTTGAAACCCAGTAAAAACGGTTATCCCTTCAATATGGATAACCCATTGAATGGGTTCTATACTTGAAACCCAGTGAAAGGGTTACATTATGATAACCTATTTAAGGGGGATGAGCTGTCGTAGCCCGCGAAATTCAAATTTGCTTGCGTTTTATGCAATTTGCAGGTCCGTGTCAGGTTGTATCTTAATCAAAATATGATACGCGGGAATAAAACATATGCATTTACATAATTATAACCATAAAAATCATCAATACATCTTTCCAAATTAGATTTCGTGCAGATTCGTCGAACGAATGAAACCTAACGAAGCTGCACGAATTCTAACATAGAAAGATGTATTGATGATTTTTGTGGTTAAAATTATGTAAATGAATATGTTTTATTCCCGCGTATCATATTTTGATCAAGATACAACCTGACACGGACCTGCAAATTGCAAAAAACCCAAAAAAAATTGAATTTCGCGGGCTACCACAGAGCATAAGGGTTTTGTTCGGGTTACCATAATAGCTATTTGCAACGTATGCCCATCACCGAGAGATCATATTACATTGCTCCGAGTCGGAATGTTACGCTGTTATTGTTTTTAAGAGGGTTGAAGTGCAATCCTTTCGAAGAGCTAGATCGTTGAGTTTACGATACAATCTTTGATCTAGCTCTTGACTATAATTAAAAGTTTAACTCAATTATCTTCTAAACTAAGACTCCGACTAAATCTGTGAATTGGCGAAAAATTGCGACTAAATCTGGGAGACAACAGATCTTCGCTAGGTGGCCTAGTTTTTGAGCTAAAAATGTGGTCAAGCTGGGGAGGCGCTCTCCAGATCGGCCACCAATGATCCCATAACTTTGATCCCTTAGAGTATATAATTACAGTGGTCCTGTAATTATATACTCTAAGTTTGAACCAGTGACGGACAAATTCTGATATTTGGCGGCAAATTTCGACTAATTTTTTGTGTAAAATCCCTGATGGTGGCCATGCGTGTCAGCCACACTTGTAAATTAATATGTGAGCACCACACCAGTATCAACTAGCGCCACCATTGAGAACAAAAAAAAACTTTTTTACAAAAAAATACAACTGACTTCCAAAACCAACACTACAAAGTGAAAAATAACTTTAATTTCGGAAGTCGGTGTCTGATTAAATGTATTTTCGTTTTTGCCACCGACTTCCGAAATTAAAGTTATTTTTCACTTTGTAGTGTTGTTTTTGGAAGTCGGTTGTATTTTTTTGTAAAAAAGTTTTTATTTTTCACTTTTTAGTGGTTCACATGTGCTTACCCCTTCACAGCGTACTGGCGTGATGTTATGTTATGAACTGGTGTAAACAACAAACAGACATGAGATTTCAGCAATCCCAGTCCATTTGCTATCATTTATTGAGGAGTTCCGTTGCCTATCTCAGAAGTTCTTCATCAGATCTTCACCAAATTGAAATGGGACCACTCCAAGAAAGTACTCTTCCAAAGACTATCCAAATCGCTTCAAGTGTGCCTATAAAATTAGAAGAGTTCTCTCTATTTCTCCAGGATCCCATCATCAGATCCTGACTTGATGATCATGGGACCACCTGGGAAGTATACCCTCTCAAACAAAAAAAAAAAATGCAAATCGGTTGAGCCATCTTCGAGTACCTAATCGGGGAACATACATAAAAAAAAAAAATTGAAAAAAAAAAAAAAAATAATAAAAAAAAAAGTTCCGGCGAATTGAGAACCTCCTCCTTTTTGAAGTCGGTTAAAAAAAAACGAATAAAATAACTTTCATAAAACACTTTCACACGCTTTTGAAGTCGTTTTAGGTTTAGAAGTCGGTTTCTACTTTTTTAAAAGTAAATTAATTTTTCTATTTTTAGTTGAATATAATACAATTACATAAGTAGGTAAGCCCAAGTCGAATGAAGAGAATAATTAGGTAAATAATGTATTATATACTAAAACCTTCCTGAAAGTGTGTAGATAACGTTAGTAAAAGAATCACCAAAATTGGTACATTAGTTTTGAAGAAAATCGCGGACAAAAAACATACATATGTCGGAGGAGAATGTGGAGGAGAATTCGTTGCCGGACTGGTCGCCTTCCATTGTTGTAACCGAAATAAGACTCAATATGCACTCTACAGTTGTAATTAGATCGATTTTACAAACAATCAGTTAAAATGCAGCACACATGAATCGGATGGAACTGCATTCGTATCGGAACGCGGCGTGGTTGGTAGCGCAAGTCCGTTCAGTTCGGTGTCTAATCATGAAGTCCTCGTCAAGTACTGGAATCTTGAATGACAGCCGTCATCTGTCACCGTTATTTTCCCCCACAAACTCAAAATGACATTGACAGCTCGCACAGTGATGCCAATTTTTCGTAGTGGGATGTTTCAAAGATTTTTCTATTTAGCTCTGCCTTTAGGTTGTCGTAGACTTGCTCCCAATGGTCGAATTTTGCTTCATAGTCTTTGTCGTTCCCTTGCAGTAAGTAGCTTAGTTCCCAGTGAATCTTGTCGATGGATTCCCATTTAGATCGTAGCATAGATATAAGAAAGAAGTTTCTGTTTTTATATTTCTATGGAGACTTGATCTTGCAGTTGCCACTTCTCTTTCACGCTATCCAGATTAGTTTTGGAGACCGCTCGCTTGAAGGCGTTGAAGTAACACATTTGATTACGTAACAGCGTTGATAAGTGCTTGTCCGTTTCATCTCCGATTTGTTGGTGTACTCCAGTTGTATCAAATTGCGGTGTTCCGGGATTTTCTAGTATTTTCGGTTTTGGCATACCCGAAAATCCAGGTTCATTCATCAACATGTTTCGTAGTTGATTCATAGATTGCATTGTTTCGTCAAACACGCTTCTTGTTATGATGGAAATGTCTTTCTGTAAGTAGTCATGTTCTTTTTGTATAGACTCATACTTCTTCAAGATTTCATGATTCGAAAGAAATTCATCCCATAGGGATTGCAAAGCTTCGCTTCGCTTGTTTAGGTAGTCTGTAGTTTTTCTACTCACAGCATCCTTTTTGTAATTAGCTCGTAGCTGCTTTGCTGCTTAGTTATAAGTTCCACAAATTCAGGATAGTCTTCTGTCGACATTGTTCATGCCTTGTGGCTGTTAGTGGTTGGCGTGTAGGTACTCACGAAGTTTTCGGAGCTGAAGTAATCGCAGTGGATGTTATCCCCGCTGATTATTTCTTGTTTGTAGCGGTAGACGTGATCTCCGCTGTTGTAACCGCCGTGGACGTTATCCTCGGTGATTGTTTTTAGATTGTAATTTGTAGCAGTAGACGTGACCTCTGCTGGTTCATTAGTTGAAGGCACTCAACGTAGCTCACCCTCCTTTACGTCATGTACAACGTCTCAATGCTACTGGTTAGACCCGCTTGTGGGAAGACTACAACACCGATTTGCTAACGTAACTGGGATATACCACGCTAAGCACGCTGCTGATGAGGAGACACGACGACTCATAAGATGATTTGCCGCATCATCCGGCTCGAAGGACCAAAAGATGTTGGGGTTTTCTCGTCGTTAACGGATACCCCGGTAGTAGTTGTAGGTAGTTAGTTAGTTCATACCAAACCACTGTTATGTTCAATAGTTATGTTAGTTATCTGAGCCGCACTTGATCTAATGTTATTAGGCAATGATCGACCCGCACATTGGCGCGGTGCTTTAGTTACGACTGAAGTTATGTTAATAAGTAGGTATAAATTAGGTACGCTTAATCGACTAAACGTAATTTTATTTTGTATGAGCACTTTTAGCTTTACTTTTGTTAATGTAAAAAAAATACTTATAATTTTAAGAGCGAAAAATAGAAAAACAGGTTTAAGAAACCTAATATTAGGTCTTTACCTATGAAATTGCCGTTCTGCAGTACTGGCAAATCAAAATAATTTTTGTTTGGCTAAGAATTCTAATTTCAAATTAATTTTATTTTAAAAACATGGATTTTTTTTTCCAAAAGTAGTCATTTGTTTATTGAGTGTTACATTTTCATCGCATTTCAATCTTTTTCGTCATCATGGATACGTTAAAAATTCGAGTAATTATGGAATATGAGTACCGTCGTGGCAGCAACGCGGCACAAGCGGCACGCAACATCAACGACGTTTACGGAGCTAACACTACAAACCAACGCACCACTTGTTATTGGTTTGCTCGCTTCCGTTCTGGAAATTCCGACCTGAAAAATGAACCTCGAGGTCGTCCGAAGACTTTGGTCGACATTGACGAATTAAAGGCGATTGTGGAAGCTGATGATACACAATCTACGGCTGAATTAGCACCAGCTTTCGACGTTAGCGTCAAAACAATATTGGTCCATTTGCGTCAAATTGGCAAGGTAGAAAAGCTTGACAAATGGGTGCCCCACGAACTCAATGATCGCCAGCGCGAAGTACGCGTCGAGACGTGCCTTGCACTGCTCAACAGACACACAAATGAAGGAATTTTTAACCTGCGATGAAAAATGGATTCTGTTTGATAACCGCAAGCGCTCAGCAAGTTGGTTGGATCCTGGTTCAGCACCTAAACAATGCCCTAAACGAAAACTTATCCCTAGAAAAGTGATGGTCACTGTTTGGTGGTCTAGCGCCGGTGTGATTCATCACAGCTTCTTACCAAACGGGGTGAGCATTACTTCAGATGTGTACTGTGAAGAACTGAACACAATGATGGAGAAGCTGGCACATCTCCAACCAGCATTGGTCAATCGCTCGTCTCCGCTGCTCCTGCACGACAACGCGCGACCTCATACTGCACAGCAGACGGTCTCCAAGTTGCAAGAACTGGGGTTGGAAGCTCTCCGTCATCCGCCCTACTCACCAGACCTTGCGCCTACAGACTACTACTTTTTCCAGAATTTGGATAACTTCTTGGCGGGAAAAAAATTCAATACCCGAGAGGCAGTACAAAATGCCTTTGAAGAATTTGTTGCCTCCCGTCCAGCTGATTTCTTTAAGAAGGGCATCAATAAACTGCCACTGCGTTGGCAAAGATGCATTGATTGCATGGGTGATAACTTCGATTAATACAAATAAAAAATGCATGAAAAAAATTCGTTTAAATTTTTTCATACAAAACGGCAATTTCATAGGTAAAGACCTATTATTTAGCTCGAAATGGTTTTGCAATCAGCGTAGGACATTTACACACCGGATTGTAGTCCTACTACTTTGCCAGATACCAAAGCGCTAGTTTCGTGTATCCATAAAATTTTGTCAGCGAAATAAAACAAACCAAATAAATAAATAAAACCAACATCAAAAATAACGATTTATTAATGATTTACAATGACTAAAAATGAGTGAGACTTAATAAGAAACACATCTAGGTAAATGAAATCTATTTCAAATTAAAGGCCAATGCAACCTTTTGTATGGACCCTTGGCATCATTTTTTTTTCTTTCGCCAGTAATAAATCTCACATCATTAATAGAGGATTACCTAAGAAGTACATAGAAAAAAAAAACGAAGTCTCTAAACCGTAACCTACCAGAGAGATGACGGCTGCTATTTTATTTTTTCAGGCGCTACTTTACAGGAAAGCACATTGAAAATATTTATTGATTTTTAACCGACTTCAAAAAGGAGGAGGTTCTCAATTACTCGGAAGATGGCTGGACCGATTTGGATTTTTTTTGTTTTATTCGAGAGGTCACAGTTCACAGTTGGTCCCATATAAAATTGATTAACTTTGCTTCGGTAGTTTTTGAGTTAGCTTCAATAATACGTATTTTTTCTTTACTTTTATATGGATGATGTTCTAGTTTGTTTTGCAGGTAGTGGTATTAGAATTTGTGTGGGGTAGGTACACAACTAAAAAGTGAAAAATAAAAACTTTTTTACAAAAAAATACAACCGACTTCCAAAAACAACACTACAAAGTGAAAAATAACTTTAATTTCGGAAGTCGGTGGCAAAAAACGAAAATACGTTTAACTAGACACCGACTTTCGAAATTAAAGTTAATTTTCACTTTGTAGTGTTGTTTTTGGAAGTCGGTTGTATTTTTTTGTAAAAAAGTTTTTCGTTTATCATGACTATTAACTGTTCTTATCAACTTTATCGACACTGAACGATAACGAACGACATCATACTGTTGTAACAATACCTACCGGTTATGTTAATGATTTTAAAAATTAGCTCACTCCAAGTTATAATAATATGTACTTTTGAACATTCCTATTAAGTAATAAGTTTACTAGTGGTTTTGGATGGGAACAGGATTTTGGTAACATAAAAAGCAAAATATACCTATAACCAATGGTAGCCAATGTTCTTGGCCTTGACAACTTCCCCACACTTGAAATCGTCATCATCTGCCTAGCCTTTTTTTTTTCAAATGAGTGACCTAATAATCTATGCGCTGGGGACGTATCAAGTGTGTCAGGCCAGGAGCTACTATGATGAACATCTAAGAAGCGATGGCTCGTACGTTATTGAAAGATGTGCATAGGGAGAGCACATTGAATATACAACATCATCATCTGGCTAGCGTCTTCCCAACGATGTTGGGGTCGGCTTCCAGTCTAACCGAATGCAGCTGAATATAAGTATTTTACATGGAGCGGCTGCCTATCGACCTCCACAACCCAGTTACTAGATAATATACGACACCCCTTTTTTTTTTTTTTTTTTTTTTTTTTTTTGTGGATGGGAAATCATCAAATGACTTCTCCCGCTCTGGGCAGAGCGGGAGGGCGTGTCAGACTTTTACTGACTAAAACCCACCCATGTTCCTTCAGCTGCCCGTGCCAGGGCCACGGTATCTCTTTCGAACTACCCGCGACCCCGGCGGCATCGGCCCAATTGACCCCGTCACTGCTGACATCTCTTTGAGGCGCGCGTGGAACACAACGCGCCGTCGACCCGGGCCTGGTCCTTACCGGACGGCGAGCTGCCCATTACTCGTCGTCCGCAAGCCCGCGCCTACGGTGGCCGGGAATCGGCAATCGATTCCCGCCGCCCAGGGCGTCTCCTACGGCGGCTAGGGGCGCGAGGGCGCGGCTGTTGCCTCTCCCTCACGCGTTCCGCTTCCTCCTTCGCGAGCATTACTGCTTCGCAGAAGGAGGTGACGGCTTCCCATGCACTCTCGCTCCGCACCATGGCCTGGACCAGGTTTGGACGCGAGAGATCGCCGCCGCCGATCGCCTCCGTGAGAACACGGCGGTGCTCCGCCCAAGCCGGGCAGACCTCCACTGTATGCTCCACCGTGTCCTCCGGGCGATCCACACAATGGTGACACCCGGGCGTTTCCTCCCGCCTTATCCGAAACAGGAACCTCCCGAAACAACCGTGTCCGGTGAGGACCTGCGTCAGGCGGAAGGTGAGGACGCCGTGGCGCCTCTCCAACCACTCCTCAAAGAGGGGACTTATCGCCGCAATTGTGGCGTGCCCAGCGCTGGGTTGCGACAATCGCACTCTCCATGTCGCCATGAGATCCCGCCGGAGCTCTGTCCGCTGTACCGTGATTTCTCGCGGCAGCGGAGTTACGCCCCGGCGTTTCAGCTCCTCGCGCCACTCCCACACGTGCGCGAGGACTTTTGCCTCCAGATCCCATGGCGGTAATCCGGCAAGGAGGCACGCCGCCTCACATGAGACCGTGCGGTATCCCCGGACTAGCCGGATGGCCATGACCTTCTGGGACGCGTTCAACCGGCGGGCTGTTCGCAGCCTTCGGCTCGGGCTGTTCAGTCGAACGAACGAAATCTAACGAAGCTGCACAAATTCTAACCTAGAAAGATGTATTGATGATTTTTATGATTAAAATTATGTAAATGAATATGTTTTATTCCCGCGTATCATATTTTGATCAAGATACAACCTGACACGGACCTGCAAATTGCATAAAACCCTAAAAAAATTGAATTTCGCGGGCTACCACAGTGCATAAGGGTTTTGTTCGAGTTACCATAATAGCTATTTGCCACAGACATATAATAAGAAGTTCTTCTTATTATTATGTCTGTGCTATTTGCAACAATTTTTGTACATATAAATATATATTTTTTTTTTGTTTTTTTTTTTTTTTTGTTTTTTGTATTTTTGTTCGTTTTTTTTAATTTTTTGTTTTTTGTGTTTTTTTTGTTTTTTCTTTGTTTTTAGTGTTTTTTTTTTGGATTTTTGTTTTTGTTTTTTTTTTTTGTATCATATTACATTGCTCCGAGTCAGAATGTTACACTGTTATCGTTTTTAAGAGGGTTGAAGTGTAATCCTTTCGAAGAGCTAGATCGTTGAGTTTACGATACACTCTTTGATCTAGCTCTTGGACTATACTTAAAAGTTTAACTCATTATATCTTCTAAATTAAGATCCGACTAAATCTGTGAATTGGCGAAAACTTGCTACCAACTAATTAGTCGCAAGTTTTCGCCAATTCGCTAACGACTAAATCTGGGAGAAAACAGATCTTTGCTAGGTGGCCTAGTTTTTGAGATGTAAATGTGGTCAAGCTGGGGAGACGCTCATACACTTCCCGAGCAAACTTATTTACACTTCGCACAAAATGCATTGTTACTAGAATATAATACGATTAAGCAACAAACTTTAAGAGATCCGATGTTAAGCAGACTTTTAAGTTATATTAGGGATAGGTGGCCAACGGATAATGAAATACGGGAATTACAACCCTATTTTAACCGTCGTAAGGAACTTTACGAAGAATTAGGCTGCGTCATGTGGGGACACAGGGTAGTGATTCCGGAAAGCTGTCGAGCTACGGTATTACGAGAGTTACATGAACCCCATATGGGCATTGTAAATACGAAAGCGTCAGCCAGGAGCTATGTTTGGTGGCCGGGCAATGACGAGGCGGTGGAGGCGACATGTCGGGAGTGCGCGGTGTGCGCGGGGGAGGTGGACTCGCCGCAGCGACACGCAGTCACGCCGTGGCCCTGGCCCTCTAAACCATGGGCGAGGGTACATCTAGATGAAGTATATCCTGTATCAAGTACCGCCGCTAGTTTTACTATTGTAAAACTCACAGAAGTTTTTTCTAGATGGGGTTTACCTAGGCAAATAATTTCTGACAATGGCCCCCCATTTACGAGCAAAGAATTTTTTTTTTTTTTTTTTTGCCGTGCGTACTGTTAAAAAAGCGGTCAGACAAAAAGAAAATATAAATTTATTTTTGAGTACCTTCCTATTACATTACCGTAATACGGAACACTGTACTACCGGGGAAAGCCCAGCGTCGCTAATGTTAGGTAGGAATTTACGTACAAAATTAGATGCCACAAGGCCCAACAGGGAAGAGAAAGTGAAAAAGGTTCAGGAGCGGCAACAAAGGTTAGGTACGGAACGTTCGTTACAGTTAGGGGAGGAAATATGGATGAGACAGTATAGAGGTAACGAAAAATGGCTTCCTGGGCAAATAGTGAAAAGAATGAGTACTACTGACTATAGGGTGGTGGATGGATATGGGAAGGAAACACATAGACATATTGATCAGTTAAGACAGCGATCGCGGAGTTCTTTGATTTGTCCTACCAGTACGACAGAACGGAGTTCTCTCGAGGCGGAGCGTTCCAAAGTGCCGGAGGTGACACCAGCCCCAGTCAGCACAGAGGTGCCACAGGTTGAGTCGCAGGCCCCTCGGAGCGTAGGGGAGTGTAGTCCGGACCGGACCGCGGCGGTCGATGTGTTGCCGACCACATCCGCGGTCAGCTCAGTTCCTTTCTCTAATGTTCCCAGTCCTGATCCGTGTAGTGCTCCCAATTCTGAGAATCTTGTTCCGGAAGTAGCTCGAACCCGTCCTATACGGGAATGTCGTTTAAAAAGACCACCGAAATATGTTAATCGTTAAGTAGTGCAACTAAGTTAGAACTTGTGTTAATGTGTAAATCGTAAGGATAGTTATTGAGGTATTATCACTCTTATTAGTTAATGTATACAGTTGTTAATTGTATTGTGGTCTATTATTAAATTGTATTGCCATGTAGTTTGTATTAATTTGTAAGTACTGTGTTTGTAATTATTCTTGTTAAAAAGATATGTATTATTTAGGATGGAGAGTTGTAATATATTTGGTTACCCGCATTTATAAATTATCATCCAGTAGTATATATAAGGTGTCACTCTTGTACTCAGTTTAGTTCGATGATATCGACAAGGCCGAATGCCTTGCCGATAGTCTTGAGGCCCAGTGCTCACCCAGCTCTCAACCAGTAGACGAAGCCCACCTCTCTGAGGTTGACGCTGAAGTCGAACGTAGAGCCTCCCTTCCCCCCGTTGAGGACCCTGATTGTCCCTTGCCTCCCGTCACTCCTGACGAGGTGCACGAGATAATCAAGGGTCTAAAACACCGTAAAGCCCCCGGCTCAGATGGAATCACCAATAGGGTGTTCCAACTTTTCCCTGCCCGTTTGATTATGCTCATGACCATCATCTTCAATGGTGCCATGGGTAATAATATCTTTCCTCACGCCTGGAAACAGGCTACCGTTATCGGTATCCCTAAGCCCGGCAAGCCTAAGAGCGAGCCCTCTAGCTACCGGCCTATCAGTCTGCTCAACGTCTTCGGCAAAATCTATGAGAGGCTTATTTATAAGCGTCTCAGAGATTATGCCGAGACAAAGGGTCTCATTCCCGACGAGCAATTCGGTTTTCGAACCCAGCACTATTGCGTGCAGCAGGTCCACCGTATTGTCGAGCACATCAGCGTTGGGTTCCAACGCGGTGCGATGACTGGTGCTGTCTTCTTTGATATAGCGAAGGCCTTTGACAAAGTCTGGCACAACGGCTTATTATATAAGCTGTACCAACTCGGTGTGCCGGATCGTCTCGTGCTCATCCTACGAGACTTTTTGTCAAACCGCACCTTTCGCTATCGCATTGAAGGAGCACTTTCCTCCCCCCACCCTATTCGCGCAGGAGTCCCTCAGGGCTCTGTGCTTTCCCCCCTCATATTCATCCTCTTCGCCAGCGATATCCCGAAGAGTAAAAAGGCACAGTTGGCGCTGTTCGCAGACGATACGGCCATTTTCTCCAAGGGAATTCGCCCTGACTCGATCGCTCGCACCCTCCAAACCGCAGTCGATGCCCTCGGCAAGTGGTTTCGAAAGTGGAGAATCGAAGTCAATCCCGATAAAAGCCAAGCCATTCTCTTTACGAGACGGCGTAATCGGCTCACCGCCCCTCCTCGGCCGATCACCATGTTTGGCAAGCAGATCCCTTGGGAGAAGCGAGCCAAATATTTAGGTGTGACGCTCGATAGTCATTTATCATTTTCAGAGCACATAAAGCAGGTTCGTTCGCGGGCCTACTTTGCTCTCGGCCGTTTACACTTCGTTCTGAATGCACGCAGCAAGTTGTCCCTTAAGTGCAAGTTGCGTATTTACACAGCGTGCATTCGACCTATCATGACCTATGCGGGCCCAGTCTTTGCGCATGCAAAGCCCCACCTCATCCATAGGATGCAGACCCTTCAGAACCGTCTCCTCCGAAAGGTAACGGGAGCCCCCTGGTTCGTTCGGAACGCGGACCTCCACCTTGACCTTAAAGTCCCGACCATCCGTCAGTACTTGAAACGCCTTTCCAAGCGTTTCTTTGATTCCGCCGTGAAACATCGCAACCCCTTGGTTGTCGAAGCCGCTAGCTATGTCCCCAGTAGAATCAGTAGTATCCGCCGTCCGCGACATGCCCTCACTGAACCCGATGACCCTATCACCCTCCTCCAGGAAAGTAGTAGGGACACTAGCACAGTCCAACACAAACACAGATCTACATTCCGGCCTCGCCGCCGAGGCCCACCGCGTTTAAGACCATCTAACGTAAATGTAAATTCCTGTCCCTTGATCGGTTTAATCGAGCCAGCTGGTGGCGTAGCTGAGCCTGTAGCTTTAAACTCCCCTGATAATAATAATTCCCCTAACTTGATCCAGCCTATTGCTTTGCCTTGTATATCATTGGTCAATGACAACGACTCCCTAAGCCGAGGTCCGTACCCCACAGGGGGTGCCCTTAGTGCGCAGTCGTTTAGTTTATAATTTAGTTAGTATTTATGCCCCTGGCTGGAGGCTTTTGAGCTCGCTTAAAGGCACCAACAGGAAAGTCCGGTTAAGTAGTCGGGACCTCTCATGGTCACACTACGAGATGCCATTTCAAAAAAAAAAAAAAAAAAAACTCAGTTTAGTTTGCATTATACGCTTGCTACCGACGCTCGCCTTTCATTTGTCAAAGACCTACATACATATCACAATCTTTGATCTAGCTCTTGACTATAATTAATAGTTTAACTCATTATATCTTCTAAACTAAGACCCGACTAAATCTGTGAATTGGCGAAAACTTGCTACTAACTAATTAGTCGCAAGTTTTCGCCAATTCGCTAACGACTAAATCTGGGAGAAAACAGATCTTTGCTAGGTGGCCTAGTTTTTGAGATGTAAATGTGGTCAAGCTGGGGAGACGCTCTCCAGATCGGCCTCCAATGAACCCATAACTTTGAACCAGTGATGGATAAATTCTGATATTTAGCGGCAAATTTCGACTAATTAGCGGCTAATTTTATTGTGTAAAATCCCTGATGGTGGCCATGCGTGTCAGCCACACTTGTAAATTAATATGTGAGCACCACACCAGTATCAACTAGCGCCACCATTGAGAACAAAATAATAGACTGGAGATATGGAACGTTTTGATATTTCCTTTGCTCACATTTTTAGTCAGCCGAGGTAGCATTTTTTGTATCAAAAAAATCAACACTAAACCTCCTAGGTGCGAAACCTTAGCAGTTAACCCAAAAACGGCCGTTTTTGGCGTTAAACGCTAAGGCTTCTAACCTTGACAAAAAATTTGAGCATAGGAAATTCCAATCCAAAACATACCATATCTCCAGACTTAATATTTTTTTTCTCAATATATCAAATCAAATCATTTATTCGCATAGAATGTAGGTATTGTCAAATTGGGTATTGTCCAATAAGTTTTATTTGTTATAAAAAAATATAGTGAGCCGGGTACATTCTGCCTGAGTTTTGGCATGCAAAATTTAACAAATAATGTCATTATCAATAAGCGAGTAAAAATTATAAAATAGTGAAAAGAGATTTTAAAAAAATGGCTACGATACAAATAAATTATTTTAAAAAGTCTAGGTTATGCACAAAAATGTATCAAAGAATGTCAATCATACTAAACTGTCGAGATGTCACACATAGGGTCATTCAAATAGTGGCGCTAGTTGTTTTTTTTATTTTTATTGTCTGGCATCTCGTAGTGTGACCATGAGGTCTCGACTACTTAACCGGACTTTCCTGTGGGTGCCTTAAGCGAACTCAAAGCCTCCGGCCCGGGGGCGCTAGTTGGTAGCACTACTTGAGGGCTATATTGAAAGATTGATGAATAAGGAGAATGACTGGAGTGGTATGCTGCGAATAAACCAGTAAATCAGGGGTTAGTGAGAATGATTAGTATGGATGAAGTGAGAGTAGCACTAAATGGAATGAAGAATGGTAAAGCAATGGTCCGGATTGGATGGAATACAGTTGAAGTGTGGAAGTTAATAGTTGGTTGATGGATGGACGTGGTTAGCTGTATTTTTCAATGAGTTGTTGCTAGAAGAAGTCGTACCCGACGGATGATGTAACAGTTCGCTGTTGCCCATCTTGAAAAACAATGGCGATGTGCTGGAGTGCAACATTTATTGAGGAATAAAGCTAATGCCATATATGAAAGCTTGGGAGAAAGTCGTTGAAAGAAGACTGAAAGAAGAGTGTGAAATTTTGCAAAACCAATTCTGCCTATCCGCCAGCTGTGCGAGAAGACAGAGATGCGCCTAAAAAACTTGCATATGGTATGACATCGAAAAGGCTTACTTACGACGAAGGAAGATTTGCGGTGGACCCTGCGGTGGAGAAATGTGTGCCTGGGAAGTACGTGCAGTTGATTCGAGCGATGTATAGTCGATGCAGCACCAAAGTCCGGTCTACAGGGGCGTTACTGGCCTCCCTGGTGTATGCTGTTCGCCGATACCATAACATCCTGCTGGTTGCCGAGAATGGCCTTGACAAGGCCTAGAGGCCCAGACTTGTTTTGTGATTTTAGTGGTCTCTCCAGTCCTGTGCCCATATCTCTCGCTGCAACGCCCTTATCGATCTACTCCGACTTTCAGAACCTCGGGACGCTTGTCCAAGGCGATGATGAAATAAACCGAAACGTAACGCGCCGTATCAACTCAAAATCTACAGGTCTGTAATAAGGCATGTCGTACTGTATGGATCGGAATGCTGGTGCTAACGTGAAGAAGACTGATGAAAAAGATGATATGATGTAAGCGGAATGTTGAGATGGATGTGTGGAGTGACGATAATGGATAAAGTAGAAGTGAGTATGTAAGGAAAAGTTTGAAAGCGGCGCCGGTGACAGAAAAGTTGAAAGGAAGTCGCTTGGGTTGGTAAGTTGGTATGGGCATGTGATGAGGGAGGAAAATGGTGATGACTAAAAAAATAATTGTTGATAAACGATGCCGATGGAAAGGAAGGCAAAAGAAAAGATGGATAGATTGTGTAAGGAAGGAGGGTACCAGGGTCTTGGAATTAATATTATTATAATATAGTACAACCGGCAGACAGGACTGAGTCTACAACTTTGCCAATAACTTAAAAATATTAGCTAGCGAAATAAAACAGAACAACGTAAAAAAAAAACTATTTATTAATGAATACAATAATTAATTAAAAAAGAGCGAAACTTAATGAGAAACAGTATGTAAATTAAAAGTATTTAAAATCAATTTCAGAGAAAATATAGTATAATAATAAAGCAATTGAATGATATAATGATCAGACTAAGTATGTAAAAATAATAAAGGGGTAGGTTAGGGTAGACTAGAAAATAGTAATAGTAGGAGAGAATAATAGTGGAGAATTAAAACTTACTGTTTCAACAATCAACTTACATAACTATGTGGTCACAAAAATAATTATAGACAGACAAATTATCGTTCTATTTCAAACAAGTTCGAAGTAAGGTCAATTAACCATCAATTAAAACATATTAAATAACCTCATCATGGCCATGGCTTCCAGATTTTGTTGCATCTTGTGTCGCTGTAAGGCAGGCATATGCTGCCTCATTCGACTTTCCCCAACGGATCTGTATTCCCGGTGGTCAAAACACTCGAGGTGCCGGGTCATGTCGGCCCAACCCGAGACTACAAGATTGCAATATCCGCAGTGGTACATCCCGGGGCGAACCTGTAACATAACGTATAAGTACATTATAACATGACAAAGAAGAGATTCTGGACAGGTAACGTACAAGAAAAAAAATTAATGGCTCATTACCTCTCTGATGAATTCCCTACTCTCCGATGTAATGACAGGCACTCCTTGCCATAGATGCTGGTGCTGTGTAGTCTTAACATGGTCTACAATATCCGCGTATAGCGGCAAGTTAACCTCGCACACAAAGCACCTAATTCTTGAATTATTCATCGATATCAAATACATACTATTCCGAAGAATACAAAACTCCTCGTTAATGATACTGACGATATTAAACATTCCTCGTACATCGTAAGCCGAATCTACAAATTCTCTCGTTGACTGCTTCACCTGCTTTCCCGGAGTTTTCGCTAGGGTTGTAGAGGAGGCTTGGTTGCGTCCTCTATAACCCAAGCGTCTTTTGTGATTCGCTCCTTCTACGTGCTCTTTCATTGACCTAAAAGTTGCTGGCAAATGTACTTCACAAATGCGGCAAAAAGATTGGTTATTGTCTCCGTTGTAAGTTATTTTATGTGCTTTTGCAAAGTTATTTGTCTCTTCCTCCTGGCTACATTTTTCGAAGTTTTCTTTCGGGTCAATGTAGAATTCGTCATTTTCTTGTAAAGCTTTTATGATGTCATGTACAACTTCCGTATCCTTTTTAACGTCTTTAGTGTCGATTCCTTGGCAAACTCCATTAGTTTCGATGCGACGTTTCGCATAAAGATCGTGATGCTCTGTATCGTCAAAATGTTTAGTCATCCTGCCGGGCGCTAGCAGCTTGTTGCATGTTAGGCATTGGACAGCTGTGTCGAGCTGAAATCACAGAAATAATAACCGCTTAATTTTACTGTGAAATTGGATTTGACGATTTGTTACTTATACTGTGTATAATAATACTTACTGTGTATAATAATACTGTGTAAACATTCACGGATAATAAATATATTACTTATCCATGAATATTTACATAATTTAAAATCTAACAATCTTAAAAAAAAATATGTACAAGTATATAAAAAAGGAGAGGAAATAATCATAGGGCATCAAAAAATTCGTCCGCATCGCTGTCGACAGGAAAAGTGCCCAAAAGGTTGGCAACATTGCCACGTTGTATGGCAATGCTAATTCTTTGGCCAAAAAATAGGCCAGCCCTTTGGTCACGTGTAGACCGACTTTACATGTATTTGAAGTATTATTAGAAAATGAAATTTAAAAAAAATATATAAGTACCTAAATAATAACCCACCGCTGTCAAAATAACCTTGTTTAAAGCGTACTGTCAAGGCCTGTACACGGGGAGTCTGTGGTTCTGCTGTTCTCGTGTGAGACGCTAAAGACCTTGCACATCCAATATGTTAACAGGATGATGTTGAAACTCCCTCGTTTCTGTAGTGCCTCGGGGATGTTTGCCCAATCGAGTACAGATGGTTTCGATTTCTTTATCTGTTCTGTGGTTTCCATGCTATCATCAGAAAAAAGGTAGCATCGCTTGTGGGAGGATTCGAGGGAGTAGCAATAGCATCCTGAAAATCGTGGCTGATGACCCGAGAGCTCCTGTACTGAGGCATCTCACGCAGTCACTGATCGCATGAAGTGCCTCGTAGGTACATGACTCTTGTTCTTACTCTTTTTGTTACCTAATCCTAGTGTATAAGTTGTAATAGCTAAGGTGTGAACTAACAAAAATGGTTCCTATGTTGTCCCAAATAAAACAATTTGTATTTGTTGTATCTCTACGTTGACGTCGTGGTGGGGCTTACGCGCCCCGAACTCTGGGTCTGTGCCGGTAGTTTAGTTTGCTGAAACAGGTACACATGAACCCGCAGGGTAGCATGTGGCGGTCGCTACTGCCCAATCTCCCGGGAGAAGTCTTGTTCTTCACCTCTGGCTTGCCTTTATTGGCCGGCTGGAGTGAACAATGACGAGGAACAGTGCTCCCACCTCTTTCTTGCTTTTATTGGCTGGCTTGAGTGGAGATTCGTAAGAGCAAAAGTGCTCGGAGGAGGGAAGTACTCCAGTAAGATGCTGGTAGGGATCTTAACCGTACTTCCGGGATTGTCCTGATAACTGTGGAATGCATCTCCACTCCTCAAGCACCTCAGGACATGTTGCCCCCATGTCGCTCGTCACTTGGGCTAGCGAGCGTTTCCGGGGGCCAATTATCGAGTGTGCAAGTCACCCCCTGCCATTTTATCTGTGTATATTCTAAAACAGTGGTCAGGCAGGGGACATAGTTCTTCCGTAGTTCAAGGTACCCAATCCACTATAGCCACCGAAACCCATCGCCCAATGTTTTTAAGAGTTTAAAATTTAAAAGAGTGTCCGTGGAGTTTCTTGCCCGTTCTTCTCCATAGGTACCTACTACGCTTTGGAATGGGCGCCTAGCTTCATCTTTCTGACTGACCGACCCCTTGACAATTGAAAAGTGCCTGTAATTGGTTTATTTGAAATAAATGCTTTGAGTTTGAGTTTTGTTTCCATGTTCTGCAATAGTCCTACACCAGCCGGGGCCGTCCTAGGGTGCACTTGCATAGTGCGTACAGGGATAATCGTCGGTTGGTACCTCATTTCATTAAAGGCGTCTAACGGGCCTCTGCGAGTTAGCTTCGGCCCCTCGTACGCCTTCCAAAGGTCCAGGACCGCAGAGTCCCGAGATATGTCTGTGCGTATTTTTCTGTTCCTTTCTGTTTGTCTGTTTATCATTTTGTTATAAATGATTAAATAAATAAATAATAATAGTAATATTTACCCACCTGCTCCATAAATCGGGTAGTCCCGCGGAACCCAAGAATGGTAGACCGATCACGTGTTTGTCGACGGTCTATAAACTTCTTACATCCATTTTGAGAACGAAAATTAATACGCACATTGATAGTAACAAGATTATCTCTGCCTCTCAAAATTGATGTAGGAACGGGTCCCGCGGTACTAAGGAGCCACTCCTCATCAATCGATTGGGCATCCCTAATCTTTTTCGATACGACATGACATTTGTTGAAGATGGCGGCGATTAATGTTATTAGTCGCGTAAAATAGTTTAAAATGTTCATTTTTGAATGCAGCTAGTCCGTGTTACAAAAGTATTTGCAACTAATATAGTAAAATAGACAAATAATTATCGTGTATGTCCGATATTTTTTGTGCACAGGGCGATTTCGGACAATGTCTTTTATAACAAAGTAGGTAGTTTACACTTACATGACGAAAGATGGCGTTATCCGCTTCAAACTGAATAGGTTTCAGAACCAAATTCAAAGAGTGGCTTGCATCAGTTTTATGAGCAGTCTCATCTTCGAACTCCGCGTTACAGAGCGAGCAGACTCCATCGATCAGACCGTGCCAAGCCTTTTCTTCAATAAGGATGTTATTGAAAGCAAGAACATCTCCACCCATCGGTTTTAGGAGAAGAATTCCCTTGTTATGCTTGTGTTCATCTTCAGTAATGTGTAAATTAACTTTGGAAGCAATTGGCATCAGAACGTTGCAGAACTCGCAGTAGTAGCCGCCTTTGAACTGAAAAAAAAAAGTGAATGTGATCATTATTGATATGATGGACAGAATTCCTAAATGTTGGGCGGAATTTTATACATCGTGCAACGATAAGTAGTTAGGCTAATAGGGTAGTCCCCGGATATAAATAAACGCCTGCAGTGACCTCAGAGCGACAATTATTAATGGAGCACTAATGCCCGGTTTCTGAGGTATTTAAACGGAGTTTATCCATTCGATAGTGATGAACGGTTCCATATCGTGTTTCTGAACTATAGGTACAGCTAAGGAAGAATTTAGCCTAAAAGTCGAGTGAATTACTTTCGAGGCTTTATCTGAGGAGCTCAAAAACCAAGCTTAAGGAGGATGCGCTAGCCGCCGGGGTCGCGGGTAGTTCGAAAGAGATACCGTGGCCCTGGCACGGGCAACTGAAGGAACACGGGTGGGTTTTAGTCAGTAAAAGTCTGACACGCCCTCCCGCTCTGCCCACAGCGGGAGAAGTCATTTGATGATTTCCCATCCACCGCTAAGATAGCCCGCGAAATTCAAATTTTCTTACGTTTTTTGCAATTTGCAGGTCATTGTGTCATAGTGTCAGGTTGTATGTTTATTAAAATATAAGACGCGGCCGTAGCTAATATGGCTTTACAGAATTATAGTCATTAGAATCAGCAATACAACTCCATAAGTTAGAATTGACCTCAAATATAGCGATTTCATGAAATCGTGAGGTTTGAGGTCAATTCTAACTTATGCAGTTGTACCTATTGCTGATTAAATATGAGACGCGGCCGTTGCTAATATGGTTTTACAGAATTATAGTCATATAATTTTGTAAAGCCATATTAGCTACGGCCGCGTCTCATATTTTAATCAACATACAACTTGATAAAAAACGTAAGAAAATTTGAATTTCGCGGGCTACCTTGGCGCGAAGGAATTCGCTTAAATAGATAATTTTGTTGGATCAATAGTTATTAAGTTTAAACTCCGTTTAAGAATTCTTCGGGCTTTACACAAGCAACTATTGCAAATTCCGGTAATTTCTACACAATTTTGGTATTTGGCGCAAATTGCTCGGTGGTTCCCGAAACATACCATAGTAGTCATTGCCAAGAACAGCACAATTCAGTTGGCCGTTAAGGTATGTTGCGTGTTGAGTATCTTTAGTTGATGCCCAAACACTTTGTATTTACGTTGTACGTTTCCACTGAAGCCAAGATGAGCCGGAGTGGAGCGTAGATGAGCGGAGCGGAGACGTGCAGGAATCGACCAATCAAATTGGTTGAACTCGTCTGTGAGTGATCGATTCCGCTCCTGTGGAAATACTCTAAATAAAAATAGTGTTACCTTTTTAATGTGTTCATCTTGAAATTTATCGAAGTACTGCACCTTATCCGACTTCTTCTTATGCTCCGATGTTCCGATATGGTCAGTAGCTTCCTGCTGGGACTTTAAGAAGATGTCGCATGCCAGACAGAAGGAATTCAAGGAGCCAGTGATGACCCCGTCCATATGCAGCTTGTATGTCATGGTGACCTGAAAAATAAACTATTTGTATATAAAAACATATCAAACCCATAAGCATCGCGCCTAATAGGTAGGTATTACTTATTCACTGAACTGAGTACCTAGTACTCCACCTTTTGGATTTTTCCATCAGGAATTTGTCAAAGCAAGCAGCCCGGTAACGTCATTTAGTCTAATAAAATTTAATAAATACAGAAAATAAATTGCATTATCGTCGGCGTGCATTGCATTACTGCTCCTCTGCCTACGCCATCGCAGAATTCAGGCGTGATGTTCAGTACATCTACTGCCTGGCCTGACTAGTCTACTCAAGTCTAGTGGTGGATTATATTATTATCTTTTGCCGGCTTCGCCCGCGTTGAGGTCGGAAATTATCCCACGGGAATGTATGTACTATGGGCCAAAGTTCCGCATGATCACCTCAAAGGCGATAATCGCATGCACGGCTCACGACTCGATCGCACAATGTTCGTTTGTCACTAGCTGCGCTCTCACAGGAATATTTTCATAAGTGAGCATGCTAAGTTTTGTCCATAGTACTACCGAGATATAAAATACATGTCAAATACCTATCCTATGTCCGAACCCCATGTGCCAAATTTCATCCAAATCCGTTCAGCCGTTTTAGCGTGAAAGCATAGCAAACAAACAAACTCACTTCAGGAAAATCTCAATTAGGAATTTAGGATGATACTCGGCAATACCTAGGTACTGCTTCCCATTAATGAAGAATTTTCGGAATCGGATCAGAAGTTGCGAAGATTGTATAGGTACAAGATCAAATTAAATTAGCTAGAGTAACTCCGCAGACGTGATGGGTACCTATCGTGGGTATCGACATAGGTATAAACATGATAAAAAAAAAAAAAAATTAATTCGATGTTTTTTTTGGGATCGTCAATGGTAGTGTGTAGTTAGTAACTTAAAAATATCAGTTTCAAAATCCTTTTTTTTTGTGTAATCTTCACAGATATGATGGGTATCGATAGGTATCTCATCACGATAAAACAGATTTTATCAACTCACACTTCATCATCAAGTAACAACACTACCAGCGGTCATTGACCCCAAAAATAAATCATCAAATATTTGTGTTATTTTGTCGTGTTTAGATACCGCCATCACGTGTGCGGAGTTTCGCTAGCTAATTTAATTTGACCTAAAATAATTTGTTGCAGTGTGTTGTGTACGTACTTACGTTGCTAATTCTTTGTTTAGGTATTTGTATCGACGCTACCTAACAATGCCCATTGCTACTAAAACAAAGCATTCGTTATGCTTATGAATGAACTCATTCTGATTTGCAGTTTTGTGTGTAGCTTAGGTAAGTATTATTTAATCATAAACATCCGTTTTCCTTATCAATGCGCCCATGGAATGACGTGTTCTGACTGACCTAACAAAGTAAAGTGGCGACTCGTCATCGCGGGGTAGGGTTCCGTATACGAACTAGTAATCTTAACTTATTATATGGTTCGTCGTTTTTAGAGTTCCATGCACTGTCACCACCACAGATGGTCAAACTAAGAAACCCCGAACTATTTATAACTTCATCAAATAACGGATGACTTTTTTAACCGTCTTGAAAAAAATTGGGTATATTAGGTGAACGGAGTTTTTTTTTTTTTAATAGCCTACTATACAGAAAAAATGTTCTAAGTATCAATAAATACTACAAATACGATGTAACTTTTCATATTATAACAATAAAAACAGAAATTTTGAAAAAAAAAAAAATCGTTTAAAAATATCGAAATTCAAATCATATTAAGCAACCTGCATTATGATTAGAATTTTAATTTTTTTAAATTTTATTTTTGAAAAAAAAAAGAACATTAAGTATGTCATAGGCTTTTACTCCGTTCACCTAATAGAGCCTATTTTTTTCAAGACGGTAAAAAAATTCATCCAGTATACATGACTTACTTCGACAAGGAAATCAATTTTTGGATGGACACGGCTGAAGAACGAGATAAGATAAAGAAGGCTGCTAGCGAAAAATCCTGGAACTGAACTATCAGTTCTCGTTACTAAGCGAGACCTCATTTAAAGACTTTAGACAACACAACACAGCATAGCAGTGACATCAAAGGAGGCAAGAATGCAGTTTAACCCTGCCAAAAGGTTCACCAGCGAAGCTGGACTTGAAAGAACCTGGCGGCGACGACGTTCTCTCCACAATTCCATTGCTTGCTATTATAGGGTGCATACTCGTAGGCTCTATATCCTAAGGGCACGTCTTCCCTACCATTATCGCGCTCCCGGTCTACTCCTTGATAAGCAATGGTCTCTGTTGCACCATGTAACATGAGGCAACAGGGGCTAGTGTGAATCTTTTGGTTCATTCGAGTCTGGTAAAAGCACGCCCGGGTCGGTGCATTTCATTAATTTATTCATCATCATTATTCATCATGTCACGTCTGTCGCTCTTTTTTTTTGAATTCTAAAGTTTGAAGAGAAGAAGTACGTATCTAGTCCCTCTACCAACTAGGGAATGCAATCTCAAGTCGAGATTGGCAACTCGAGAGCTGCACCCTAATTCCGTAACACTCTATCAATCGGAATCTGAAGCAAATTGTTAATCAATTGTTTCATAATGTGTTCGAAAAAAGGAATAAAAACAAGCTTTTATCGCGAAATTCCAATTTTCTTACGTTTTTTGCAATTTGCAGGTCAGTGTCAGGTTGTATCTTGATTAAAATATGATTCGCGGCCGTAAATAATATGGTTTTACAGAAATATAATCATTAGAATCAGCAGTACAACTCCATAAGTTAGAATTGACCTCAAAACTAGCGATATCATGAAATCATAAGGTTCCGCTTAGAAATGCCGGAGATACAGTGTATTTATGCATATAACTTCGTACATAAGAATAATTAGGTACCTACATAATGTATTATATACTAAAACCTTCCTGAAAGTGTGTAGATCACGTTAGTAAAATAATCATCAAAATTGGTTCATTAATTTTTGAGAAAATCGCGGACAAACAAACATACATATATACATACATACGGGTCGAATACAAAACCTCCTTTTTTGAAGTCGGTTAAAAAAGGAAATGAGGGGAAAAAAGAATTACCTAGCGAAACTACTTTGATGTGCTTATAGTTTTAATTGAAACGCTTTATGTATTATATTCGTTTAAAGATACCAACTTACCATAATAAAAACGAAAATTAATTTGCTTCGAATGGCTTCGATCTGTCAAGTTACTTAGTGAATACGATTAAAAGTCCAAGTATAGGAAGGTGGGTCAGTGGGTCGTCTTAGGGGCGGAGTTAATAACTTATCCGGGGCAATTGATTGCACTATCAATCGGAATCGGTTACATTTTGACAGTTCAACAACATTTATTGCCTTATTTACGTTGTCGAAAAGACAAATTTTTCGAACATTAATTATCAATTTGCTTCAAAATGATTCAGATTCCGATTGATAGTGTGTTACGCAATTAGGGTGCGGGTTCTAAACATTAGGGATGGAATTTGGAAGAAGTGTTTTCACAGACTGACGGAAAACAAAGTGATAAGGGTTCCGTTTTTTTTTCTCAATAAAGGTAGGTACGGTACCATAAAAAAATGGCTTAATTTGGGAATCGAACACGCGACAAACCTACCTACAATGCAAAAAACTAACCATTTCAATAATTTATTATAGAAACCAATATAAACTGCAACCAACCGAGTCATAATAAGTAGGTACACACGGCTACACATCAAGCTATACATTTCCAGTTTACACTGACCTCTCATTGTGAGAAAATCCTATACAATGCGAGATCAGCTTATACTGGAAATGTATAGCTTGATCTGTAGCCGTGCGTATCTAAGTGTGTGTAGGGTGTAGGATATTTGATCGACATGGATGAATTTATTATCAGCATTTTTATAGATTTAGTCAGAGCAACGTCGAATGTACCGAAGAGAGTAATACGTCATAGGTACTCGTACTATCATACTTCAGTACCAAAATGATGAAAAACAAGGCCTAGCTAGAAAATTAACAACTAGGTACCTACTTTGAAGAAATTAAAGTGGTAGGTAGAGAGAGATCGTTTATTATGTATAATTTAAAACTGCAAGCCCGTTCACTAAAATTTCACTAAGTACCTACCACAGAAATAAATAAAACACAGGTACCTACTTACAAACATTTGAAATATAATTATGTATGCAACAAGCAGAGGAGGGACGTGCAGTTTTAAAGGTCTCCACTTCAAATACACCCATTGATGATGATAATTATTTTAATGATAATAATTTTCTACATCAATGTTAACACCGTTCGACAAAAACTTGACAAAAATTATAACAATAACCTCACAAAGCTCACAAATTACAAAATCAACAAACTTAAGTATATATCCCAATAAGAAAAACTCCGCCCCTAAGACGACCCACTGACCAGAAAATATTTTAAAAAAATAGGTATTGAACATTTTTGAAAAAATAATAAAATAAAAAACAAGAGATTTTGCTTAATTACAAATGTCCATTTAAACATACTTACCAGCAGTGGTATTTTCTCGCTTGGAAACTGTTCTTGTATTGGATGACTGCTCAGCCCACAGAGTTTTATAATATACTGAAACTCAGCACTGACCAGGACCACTGAGTGAGTGAACAACAGTGCTGACTTGCTGAGTGACTTCACAAGAGTGGCGAATTGGCGATGGCGAAATATGAAACTACGTGCAGCAGCAGGACCAGAGACATCGAAGATTCTGGAAAACCCAGACCACAGAGCATTTAGTTATTATGCACTATTGTGCACTATGATGAAGTTTGTCCATAGACATATAAATCCTAGCCAATGAGTTTGTCCGATCCATTGTCTTTGGTCCGAGCCGACACCGAGTTATGATATGGATGCGTTCACAAAACTTCGGTGTGGTCATTAAGCGAATTTTTACTTTTTATTAATTAAATAAATATCTAAACTCACGTAGCCTCAGATTTAGAAACCCCGTCCGTATGGTACCATTTACTTGGTACCGTATGGTACCACGGCACCATTTATTTTATGAATAATAAATAATTGATTGGGTGCATAAGTTAGTAACGCTAGTTATTTCAGTTATTTATAGAATGTTTCGAGGATCAAATCGCAGATTTCCAGATGATAATGGGACTATTGAACTAATAGGTTGGGGAAAAAGTTTCTTCGCATTTTTTAAGAAAATTCAAAACATATTTTAATATACATTATTTACATTTATCTAAAGTATGTAGGTTGTACTATTTTGTTCGATAACTTTTTGCCATCTTGTAGGTAGGGACATGATCCCATTACTATAGAAATTTTGGGACTTCTGATCAAAATACTCCTCCAGTCCTCTCGTGATGTTAACCTGACACTGCCTAAAGAATTCTGAAGAGACCGAAACAGGTGGAAATCTGAAGATGCAAGGTCAGGACTATACGGCGGATGCATTAACACCTCCCAGCCAAACTCTTAATTTTTGCTGAGTGGCTAAAGATGTGTGAGGTCTAGCGTTATCATGATGAAAAACCACACCCCTTCTGTTGATTAATTCCGGCCGCTTTCCCTCAACTTCTTGCTTTAATCTCATCAGTTGTTCGCAGTAGAGTTCAGAATCGATGGTCCTGCCTGGTGGTAACAGCTCATAATGAATAATGCCCTTCAAATCCCACCACACACACAGCATCACCTTGTTGCGAGTTAACCCGGGTTTCGCCACAGTCTGTGAAGCCTGACCGGCCTTTGACCACGACACCTTTTTTTTTATTTTTTTTTTTTTTTCAAAAATGGCATCCATTTTATCCGTAATAGGGCGACCAGAGCGACGCGCATCTTTGACATCAAAATTTCCGGATTGAAAACGCTTAATCCAAATTTGTGCTACTCTCACAGACACTGCACTGGGTCCATAAACATCGCAAATTTTTTTCGCGGCTTGCGTTGCATTTTTACCTTTTTTGTAGTAAAATTTTAAAACTTATCGAATTTCTTTATTAGATTCACTCAGTACGAAAGACAAATGAAAATCACACATTTTCCTAATTTGAATTTGGAATTTGTTCTTTATTCAATGATACCAAAACCAGCCAGATACAAATAGTATAGCCAAAGAGATTTTATTTTAAGTTCATACATATTACTAATAGGTTGGGGAAAAAGTTTCTTCGCATTTTTTAAGAAAATTGAAACCATTTTTTAATATACATTGTTTACATTTATCTAAAGTATGTAGGTACCATTTTGTTCGATAACTTTTTTGCCATCTTGTAGGTAGGGACATGATCCCATTGCTATAGAAATTTTGGGACTTCTGATCAAAATACCGCGACAAGTGGTTTTGGCAGTCCTCTCGTGATGTTAACCTGACACTGCCAAAAGAATTCTGAAGAGACCGAAACAGGTGGAAATCTGAAGGTGCAAGGCCAGGACTATACGGCGGATGTATTAACACCTCCCAGCCAAACTCTCTTAATTTTTGCTGAGTGGCTAAAGATGTGTGAGGTTTAGCGTTATCATGATGGAAAACCATACCCCTTCTGTTGATTAATTCCGGCCGCTTTCTCTCAACTTCTTGCTTTAATCTCATCAGTTGTTCGCAGTAGAGTTCAGAATCGATAGTCCTGCCTGGTGGTAACAGCTCATAATGAATAATGCCCTTCAAATCCCACCACACACACATCATCACCTTGTTGCGAGTTAACCCGGGTTTCGCCACAGTCTGTGAAGCCTGACCAGCCTTTGACCACGACAGTTTTCGCACGTTCTTGTCGTACGTGATTCACTTTTCATCACCAGTTATCAGCTTCTTCAAAAATGGTTCGGTTTCATTACGTCGCACGTCGTAATAAAGAATCACAAATGAGTACACGGTAAAATTACTGCAGCTGCTCTTGGATTGGCCCTCGTTGGGCCAGCTGACACAACTCATGGGTCAAAGGTGCTCCAAAACAAAGACAGTTGACGTGGCTCAAAAGGCTGCTCAACTTTAATGGGACTGGGCAGGTCATGTCTGCCGCATGCCTTAAGAACTAAGCCCAGTTTTAAAACTCAATCCTCATCTTAATCTCAGCACCGTCAAGACAGTCCAATGTCCAACAATGGTGCCGATTCTCTTGTCACAAATGCCTCTAAACTAGACTAAAAATCACTAAAATTTAGTTTATTCCTGTCAAACGACGATTTCCCATTCTGAAATTGACTAAAGTGACACAACTTAACTATATTTTAGTTTGACAGGACTATTAAGATTGTACGGAGTTATTAGTTTAGTGAAAATGGAAATTTTGCTATTCTGAATTTGACTGTTTTCACCTAAAATTTTAATTGTCAAACTAAATCAGACTATGTTTGATCGCAATTAAAAAGGTGTAGAACAAAATTAGTTGACATGAACTAAAATTCACACCGAGACCTTGACTTTGGATGCAAAAACAGTAGTGTATTTTTTTCTTTTCTTTTAAATATATCTCGAAAACGGTGAGTCCTATCGCAAAAATAATGAAAATTTGGCCCCCCTTTATAAAGCCCATAAACCCCTATGACTCAACATGTAGGTATCAAAAAAAAAGGTACCTACATTCCATATAAACACGTTGAAGCTGGCCCCTCCAGCTCTAAAATATATGACCCGGTAACGACGGCGGTCGGTGAACAAAATATGACAAGCCTTGTTTTCATAGTGATTTCGTTAGTTCCAATTAAAGCCACCGGGTCAAATATACTACAGGCACTATACCACGTGGAGTAACGATTGTCAAACTCGATTTTAGTTGTGTCAAAATTGTTATTAAATTTAGAGGTTTTTTTTTGCAGAATAGCTCTAAGATTCTCATAGCAAAAAGTAAGGAATTTTAGTGATAGTTTAAGTAGTTAGTTTAGTTTGGTGTACAACAGAATCGGCACCAATTTTTTTTTAGTTTAGTGTTCTACAATGTGATAAATCAACTTTTCTTTCATTAATTTCACCACTAAAATACTATTTTGACTAAGAAACAAAATCAAACAATAATATAATTTAGAATGTTGATATTTTGTGTATTTGTATATTAACAAAGTATGAATAAATACTTTTTGAACGTCATGCTTACAAAAGCAGACCATCTTTCACAGATGTCCAATTCCTAGAAGGAAGAAGTACAAACTCCTCAGCAACACAATTGTACCTGCTATGTTAGACTGTGGGTACGTTAGTAGGTACTATTATTTATTCTGTGATGTGGGTGTCTACAATACATTTTTTCTGCTTCATCTGAAATATGTTTCTTTGTAAGAAGTCTCTTTAGTTGTCACTGTGCACTTAGTTTTCCAGTTACTAACACCGTAACGGTGTTAGTAACTGGAAACTAAGTCCAATTTCAAATAAAAATAATGGTGTAAAACGGATTTAGTAAGCGATACGAAAATGGATCCTTGGTTGGCTGCAAGAAAAAAGGAATGACAAACTAGCTATCATAATTATGATAAAAGGACCGGCCAATAGTTGGCGGCCAATAGGAGACACGCCGTGTCTCCTTGAGAACCCGCCAACTATTGGCCGGTCCTTTTATCATAATTATGATAGCTAGTTTGTCATTCCTTTTTTCTTGCAGCCAACCAAGGATCCATTTTCGTATCGCTTACTAAATCCGTTTTACACCATTATTTTTATTTGAAATTGGATTGTTTAGAGAAGTCCCACCACAGTTGAGGATATTGCCACATTACGCGCCTGCTCCAGGCTGGAAAATTAATTTCTATTAACTAAACCACTACGTAAAATCGCAATTTTCTTGAAGGGAATCTCGCATACTACTTTATTTTATTCTACAACCTTTTACAACTACCTACCTAATTCTTTTGGATCACGTCTGAATTCATTTTATTACCTATTAGCATTCCTTGTATTGCACATAAGAATAACATTTTGATTTTGAGTTGCGAGACTTGTAAAAAAATCAACAACAATCATGGAACATAGGATACATAAGTTCCTAGAGTACAATACAATCAATATTATAGAAAAACTAAAACAACTTCAATTCAATTAGATATTACTTCAACTCTGGAAAGAAAAGAAACCAAAAAATTTACAAAATTAAACAATCTAAATGATTATCAGAATCAGACAGAAACAAAACAACCACAGATCACACAGAGTTCTTTTTTTATATATGTCCACAGATCATGTAAGTGTAAGTAAGTGATACAACAGCGCGAACGAAATGGCACAGACAAAGCAAAGTGATAGACCATAGACTAATATGCATGTAGGACCTACATGTAGGACCACGCTATGGAATTAGTACTTACTGTAGACTGGAGCCGTTTGAAGATTTCATTGATCAGACCATGAAGGTCTCAGTTCAATCAAATCTCAACAAAAACGGCTGGTTGACGTTTCCCATGATGCAAGGTCTGGCTTCTGGCCAGTGGCTAAGAAGCATCGTCATACAACCGTGGCAATGCTCTAGTCTCTTGCCTTGAGTAACGTTACCATTACATTGCCAGCGATGCGGACGAATTTTTCAACGCCCTGGGGCCGTAAAAAAATATCATGGATCCATCATGGATCCGTTGAGAAAAAAGGATGGTGCTTAAATCGTATATAGCTCCGCCTCTCTCGCACACTGGAACTCTATGAGCTCATAGTAAGCTTCTGTTTTATTTTGTTAATATGTTTAGTTAAGTTAAGCTTATGTTACTATATTTTTATTTGTTTATAAGTTGTTATTTACGAGGGGGGATCAAAAGTAGTGAGAATGAGATACATTATAATGACTATCGATAACTTAATAATTTATTTTTCTACATAGTCTCCGAGTCTCTCTACACACCGAGTCCAGCGCTTTTCCAAGACTTCAATCCCTTTAAAAAAAAAAGTTTTGTCTTGGTCCTGCAAAAAACTCTCCACGGCATCCATCACCTCGTTATCGTCTTCGTACCTGTTTCCCCTTAAGTATTCTTTCAATTTGGGGAACAGATAAAAATTGCTAGGCGCCAGATCTGGTGAATAAGGGGGGTGGTCAACCAATTCGAAGCCAGCTTGCTGAATGGCAGCCATCGCAACTGCCGACCTGTGCGCGGGTGCGTTGTCGTGATGAAACAGCACGTCCCTTCGAAGTTTCCCTCTCCTTTTCTCTTTGATGGCATTCCTCAACTTAGGAATTAAAGCTGCATAATATTGGCCTGTAATAGTGGTTCCACGCTCCAGGTAATCAATCAACAATATCCCTTCTGAGTCCCAAAATATTGAGGCCATAACCTTGCCAGCCGATGCCACGGCACGAAATTTGTTCGGGGTCGGTGATGATGGCCGTTTCCATTGCGAAGATTGCTGTTTTGTCTCGGGATCAAAATGATGGACCCATGTTTCGTCCATTGTTACGAAACGAGACAAAAAGTTTTTAGAATCTTCTTGAAACTAGTCCAACAATATCTTCAAAATGTCAAGTCGATTTTGTTTCTGACTGTCGGTTAACATTCTCGGCACCCATCTTGCGGAGACTTTTCTCATAATCAAAGATTGTTTCAATATGGATTGAATACTTCCATATGAAATGCCCGTTTCTTGAATTAAGTATCGGATGGTAACTCTTCGATCGCTCAATACAATTTTCTCGACTTTCGCAACACATTTTTCTTGGGTGACTGACGTCGATGGACGGCCGCAACGATGTTCGTCTTCCGTGCTCGTTCTCCCTACTCGAAATTGAGAAGCCCACCTTGCGACAGTGGAATAAGGCGGAGCAGACTCTCTTAATGTTGCCTCCAAATCGCAATGAATCTCTTGCATCGTTAACTTTTTTAAACAGAGATATTTAATAACGGCTCGCACTTCGTTTTTCTCCATTTTCGAGAACACGTTCCGACAAAAAGCAAACAAATGACTACATTCAGAAAAACACAAAAGAGAATCGAAGATTTTTTTCTTTATTAATATTACAAATATGTATCTAAGCTATGCCTGCCAGTATTTATTTTTTTTCTTACCAAGGAGTATGTCGTTCTCACTACTTTTTGATCCCCCCTCGTATGTATACATCATCATTTCAGCCGAAATACCTCCTCTGCTGGAGTAGGCTTCACCCAAGCACCGCTAGTTCAATCGGTTCTGTGCTTCCCGCATCGAGCAGATTCCTGGAGCCTTCACAAGGATATTGGTCCACCTTGTGGACCGTGGGAGGCCATCTAACGCTACGTCTTCCGGTACGTGGTCGCCACTCCAAAAACTTTCGACCCCATCAGCCATCTGTTCTACGAGCAACATGCCCTGCCCACTATTTATGCATACATTCTTAGATAGAGAATACATTTTAATAAAATTCTGAATAAATATGAACAGTTACTGTGAATAGGCCATTTTAGGTTGTGGCTGCCTCTGCCTACGTCCCGCCACGCACGGTGCCATAGTCTAACTCTACAGAAATTTATAGTCTGTGTCGTGCAGTGACGTCTCACGTCTGTCTCCTGTCTGTCATTTTATTTTGTATTTTTTGTTTCAAACTCAAAGCAAGCTCTGCTTGTGGTGGATGTGGTCAAGTGTTTATTGAATAATGTGCAGTGCCTTGTTGCTAGAACATAATGCAACTTATTTTTCAAGTAACATATTTGTTTACTAGCTCCATTTGCTAGTCTCGTTTAACTATGTTTCTAAAAACTTTTAGTGTTAAAATGTTAAGTGATAATGTTTGTGTTATGTGCTTGGTGCATTTATTAATATTATTAGCGCTGACAAAGGGCACTGCGGAAGCTCAGGATCTAAGTAAGTTTTAAGTTTTATTATTTGCCAAGTCAAAACGTTTCATCAAGTTTGAAGGTGTAACTTAGTTCTAAATATTGATTACCACCCTGCACGTTTTTTGAGCTTAATTCGAAACTTCAGTCTCGAGGTGGCCTGCAAAAGTTGGATGTGTTCTTTAAAAACAAAATATGTCATTTCTTCATTTGCTAGGTGAATAAAATTAAGTTCCTAAAGTTTGAAACCATAGGTTTTTAAATGTTTTATATTTGAAAAACTAGCACTTTTTCATGAATAGTGAACATTAAAACACCACTTTGATATACTAAACAATTTGTCTTGGGCACAAAACACTTTAATAAGTTTTGTGTGTATGCACTTTCTGCAGTGTTTATCGCAATGTACTAGGTATGACTGCTATTTTGTGGCTATAAATACCTACATTTGATAATGTGACAATGTCTTAAAATTGATTTATGTTATTAAAGTAAGTATGCTTATGTTTAAAACACAGTTTAAAAAAGAGATCATAAGTAATAAATCTACTAAAATTCTCAATTTTGTTTAAAAACAACCGATTATTCAAAGTTTTCTGCACTTGCATTATTAAATAATATTGGTCCTAATTATTTAATAACTATTTACAGTAATCTACAAAAAGAACTTGAGTATGTCTTCCTAAATATTGTTTTTTTTTTAATTTTCTTTTTTTTCAGAAGGCTTTCAGACTAATAACGTTATTATAAAGCCTCTACAGATAAATACAAAATTATTACTCCCTCATAAGTTACATCTTATCTGCACACCTACATTATAAGCAAATGAATGATTTATATTCTATTCCATTAAGTTATTTGTTGTGCCTGTGCCACAAACTCATGCCTTCTGCCCAAGGGGGTAGGCAGAAACTACAGAATGTCACCTGCTACAATCCTTACATGTTTTGCTTTGTTTATGTTCATGCATCAGTTCATAAAAAAGCTCACACACTTAGTGCATTAATCATAAGTATTGAGTGTGACATTTATTTAAAATGCCTGTTGACACTTTCCATACACCACAGACACTCATGATACTTAGATCCTAGACATCTGTTAGCCTTAATCTTGTCGGTCACAGTTGGTTGTTTGAGGCCAGACATCTTCTAAACGTGCTGTTGTCATTTTAGCATTAAATGTTACAGAATTAGGATCTCCTAGTACTATGTACAAAATAAACATTGTCGCGGAATGAATAAAATAAGGTCTTTTTTCGTTTTGGGCCCTTTTCTCCACCTCCTGAAAATTTGGGCTTAAGTAATCTGATCTATTACATGGGACTATAACTAGCGAAATGTGGGTGTTTAATAGGTACACCTCTGCCTAACCCTTCGGGTATTACAGGTGTGATGTTATGATATGTAATCTGATAAATATTGCCTTTACAGACACTGTGTTCTCTGGAGACACTGGATTACATAAAAATATGACAAATTTATTACCCTTGAAACTATTTGACCAGAGTTAAAATTGCTACACATTTTTAATGTGGGTAACTTCTAGGTACAATCAATTTAGCCTGTCGCAGTCCACTGCTGGACATAGGCCTCTCACAGGCTGCGCCACAACACCCTGTCCTTAGCCTTTCGCATCCAGTCCGTCCCAGCCACCTTTTTAAGGTTTTTGGTCATCTAGAAGAGCGTCCCACACTACGCTTCCCTATACGCGGCCTTCACTCCAGGACTCGTCTACTCCATCGGCCGTTCCTTCAACAAACATGGCCAGCCCACTGCCACTTCAGCTTGGGATACTTTTGACAAAATCTATCATTCAATTTCATGTAGGTTAAAAGTTGAATGAAATGAATGTATGAAAACAAAGTGAGATGTTAGTAAAATTAGTATCATTGGACTTCCGTCGACCGTCGAACGGTTCCGTTGTTGCGAAGTTCTGCTCAACTTAATTAGGGTATGATAAAAAATATATGCGACATGAAACGTCGGTACACAATAGTTAATCATTGGCCAAATTATGGCTCTAGCTTGGGTATTTGACTCTAGAAAAAAAAAAAAAACTTGAATTAATGGTTATTTTAAAATGTTACAGAAAAAAAAGATTTTTAAAAAAATTAATAAAATTGGTGGTAATATGGAGAAGTTTAACACGCTTTGGAAAAAAATCTTCTATCCTTGCTTGTGTGACGTCAAATCGCAGTAGTGCTGTCTCTATCTAGCATAGACTTTTAAATACTTAGAACTTCGCTATTTTCTGAGATATTGAAACAATTTATTTTTTCTGTGACTTTTCTTTTCGTATTTCCTAATGCTACGGCTACATTGTCGCGATTAAGCGAAGATTTGCGTTTTCGTCACTTCGCGAATCATTTAGTTAGGCGAACTCGAATGCCCAAACTGCGAAGTTTTCTAACATTGTGGCCAATAAAGTTCGTCGTAGATCGAACACGAAGCTTTATCGCGACGCGAACAGTAACACGACAACGTGACACGAATCCTTGCGCGATAATGTGGCCTTAGTATAAGTTTCGAGTCCAACTAGAGAAATACCTGTCAAATACGCTATTCTGTCCACCGCTTAATAAGGGCTTAACATACACGGGTGGTACAGTACGCAGTCGATAGATAGAGAGGCCTCAGAGAGTTTTAAAAAAAGTTTGGCATTGTAGAGCGTCGTCTCTGTCGCTCATCCCTTTGTGACAGTCTCTTTCTAAAGATCTACACAATATTAACGTTAGCCCAGGTTCGCACGGGCGATTTTTCCCGCGACGATTTTTTTGCGCACTGTATTTTCAACGCTCTGCTTTGCGCCGAGAGCTGAAAATCCAACAGGTTGTTTTTTTGACGCGCTGGGATGCACCCTGTTGGATTCTCATTGCTCGACTTTACACCAAGAGTTGAAAAACCAGTGCGTGAAGCAATCCCGCCGCGATGTTTTTATGTTCGTGCGAATGTAGACTTGGCCGTGTCAGCCTATTGTAAGCGGCAAAAGTCGCTTCTGATTTGGTCCAAAATTTGAACCAGGTCAACTCGGCCTGTCTTAAGGCTGACCGAAAACTGTATTCTTCTTAGCGTGACGATGGTAATTTAAAAAGAGTCAGCCCAGAATTTGGCTACGAGAGACATTCATCGTCTTCTTCCCTGAGTCTTACATTGTGCACTTTTTCGATCCAAATTCGATCAGACATAATTATTGGAGCTATTAAATCTTGGACAAAAAAGTGGAGTGAAAGTGACGTTGCGTTGCTTTCTAAGCCCATGATCAATCGCTCATCGTTTTGAAACGGTGCTTTCGAAAAGAAAAAAAAAATGATAACTAGAAGCCCACTGCTAAAATTACTCATATACACCTTTAAATACACCTTCCATAGTTATCCATCACGGAACAAACCGGAAGGCACATTTTATTCCGCCACAAAGTTTAATAACCCGAACCCTTAAAAGTCAGCTTGCTAAACTCATAAATTATTCGTTCCCGCCATGGCCATCGTTTGCATACTGCTTATTACAAGGGGAAGCTCATATCTGACCATCTGACATTCGCCATTAGGGTCGCGAGCGCAACGCGAGCCTAATAAAGTGTAGGCTGCACTGTCGGAAACGTACTTACATAATTTTATTTTAATCATGCCCGAATAAATATTTTAAAATGAATCCCTGACTATAAATGTTTGTGATTAGATAAACTACTACGAGTACGTCCCGATTTGCATCATAATAGTAGCCTTCCATATTTTATAAATGATGAGATCTTTTTTGTAGACTTGGCCCTCTTTGAATGCCATTCTTTCAAATGGTCCACTCCTTCTAAAACCAAAATTTGTCGAAACGTTACCTCTATGAATTTGTAGAAGATTAGTGTTTAACGAAGATGTAGGAATGACCATAACATTCGGAAATAAAATATCTATAAGAAAAGGTGTATCCAAGACTGCTAAATGATATCAAGGGACGAAAGCACAGTTTATGCTTAGCATATACAAGTACCCTCCTTGTGAGCTCTGCGGATGTGTTTAATAGACATTTTATTTTTTATTCTGCACAACCACTGTTCATCAACGTGAATCATGGACGGTTTCCGACTGACTGTCCACTGATTCATTGGCTATACATATGCTAATTTGTCTACTGTTGTATGATGCCACTTATTATTCAATACTAACCATAATTTCTTCTTGTTACTCATTATTTTGAGAACTTGAATATCTGTTATTAAAAGCCTATTGTCAGTAAGTGTTTGGCGTCTTTTAAAAGGAAACCCTCAAACCATTTCCGTTCAATATCTCGAATACATCAAATCGTCTGATTAACGAAACGAAAATTGAATTTAGAACGCCATGCACCAATCAGGCGTTAGTTTACGTCAGAGCATATGCGCGTGAGTCGTGTACACATTGATGCGATCCCCTGTTTGTTTTTTAACTAACTTTTTATAGTTATTGCTCGTCGTAGACTTTTATGAGCGTGGCCCGGTGACTGATGCACTTATATCGTTTCGGCTAATGTTCCTGGTAAATGAAGGGACGCATGGAAACAATAAAATTATAATGTTATCATCTATTCATGGGGAAGATAAAAATTACACAGATAGTCAGAAACGTCTTTGTTATGTTCAAAAGAAAAAAAGTGTCAACAGTAACTGAAATAAATTAATGAATAGGAACTGATTTTAATTAATGCGTTGATACACATTAATTTATACTTGACTTTACTCTAATCACAATCATCGACTCGATAGATTGGACACGTAATTTCTTGAGTTTCCCCGATAGTTAGAATCCGGCTCGAAGGACCAGTTTGGTTGGGGCTAAGAGATAATTATCGAAGCGGAAATGTAACTACTTTCTTGATAGATCTAGGTAAAATCATTTAATGTTTTGAATACACCTTTTCTATGTACATTAGTAATATTGTAGAGTAGAGCTTCAAGATATATTTAAAGTTGATATATTTAAGTTTTAAAATGCATATCAAACAGAGAAGAGGGCTTAAGATCTCTACGTATTTCCCCTAGACCACTACCATTATCATTGTTTCTTCCCCACGCACATTATTTAATTATTCCCGACATTTATCTGTTCCAAAACTCATTTAATTAAAATCCAACAAAGTCTCGCACCGAGAAATAAAAATACTTAAAAGGAGACGCTCTTCGTCAACAGCTGTTTTTAGAACCGACCAATTGTTGGTGATCCCTCGGCTCGATTCTTCTCTTAAGTTTCAAAGGACCACGTTCAGTTGGTGGTGTGTATTTCTGGATGTAACTGTGTTAGAGACGATATGGGAATGATGACTTCCCCGCCAGGACACGGTGCATTTCCTTTTGGTGACGTCACGTCCGATAGAACATGAGTTTTATGAAATTACTGTCTTTATTGTCAACATTGGTTTCATAATGCTGCTACCAAATGTTTGAGGATGTGGGTTAGTAATTTTTTTTTTATGGATGTAGTTAGAACTACGCATATATTTATGTTACTCAGAAGTCAGAAAGTATAGAGATTATTAATATCGGATCGGTTATAAGATAAAAAATAAAGTGCTTGAACAATAATAGGTAGGTACTATACCCACATATTATTAATCTTAAACAGCACCCTAATTGCGTAGCACTTTATCAATCGGAGTTGGTTTCAATTTGACAGTTCAACAACATTCATTGCGTTATTTACGTTGTCGAGCAGACAAATTTTTCGAACATATGAAGCAATGGATTAGCAATTTATTTGAAAAGATTCAAATTCCGATCAATAGTGTGTTACGCAATTAGGGTGCTGTTCTCACTTTTTGGCGAAAACTTTCCCGTATTGCTTCCACCAGTTCCACCAATAATAAATTCCCCGTCTCGCATGCCAAAGTACCATAGAGTAAAATATTCCAAACAATAGAGGCTGCGATAAAAGCTGAACTCTCTAGCGCGACCCGAATAACACAAACTAGGATAGTGGCAATAAACGAGCTTGGGCGAAAACAATCATAATAAATTCCGCCGGTCGTTCGCACTGCGCATGACCCACTCAGCCTTTTAATAACCGACAAGTATGAATAAACAATGGGTAATGAATAACCTAATTTTACTTCCATCCACCGGCAAATCGGTATTATACACGTAAACATTGACTGCTGGATGTTTTTCTAAAATCATCATGATAGGCAACATGGTTGGCGATTTATGAAAACTTGGTCCTTCGAGATGGTTTACGTTACGGTTGAGGGTTGGGCAGAGGTGTACCTACCTAATTACCTATAGTAGGTACACCCACATTTCGCCAGTTAGGTACTTTGTGTCCATCTTTTACGGCAACTATAGCTTTAAAGCATCTTTTAATCGATTTCCACTATCAATCGGAATCGGTTTCATTTTGACAGTTCAACAACATTCATTGCGTTATTTACGTTGTCGAGCAGACAAAACAATGGATTAGCAATTTGTTTCAAAATGATTCAGATTCCGATTGATAGTGTGTTTTTTAAGCAATTATGGTGCTGGGAATCGAACACACATGCAACATGCTCAGCAGTAGCGCTAACGACCACTAGGTCAACGGTGCCTCCGTTGGTCAAACAAAACAAAGTGATTCATATAAAACTGTTTACACACGTGAGTCATTTATTTACTTACATTCGATGATCTTTGGCAAACACTGCGTTTCGTAGACACGTCTCGCAGACGTACTACACTGCTAGTAAAATTTATTCTAATTACATAGTCTGGTCGTGTTTACGTGGGCGTCAATGCGGCATTTATTAATTAAATACGTGATAATGTCCGTCGACCACACAAGTCTTGCTACCAGTAGTTATGAGGATTAATCTAATGGACTGCCTACAAGATGATTTAATCTAAGGATAAAAGCAAAAATAAAATGTCCTAAAGAAGTCTGGACGCTTGAGGGAGGACATCGCCGTCAAGGAAGGCCACGGCGAAGGTGGTGTGACGATCTGATAAGGTTTGCAGGGCCAACATGGCCAGAGATCGCACAAGACAGGGAGGTGTGGAAGGAAAAAGGGGAGGCCTTTGCCCAGCAGTGGTACACAATGTAAGTGAGGTACTCTCGCGCAGGTTTTCGTCACTAAAGAATCCATTTGCGAAGGAAGATAGTGGAATAGCAGATGTCTTGGAAAATATTTTTAATCCATACTAATATTATAATAGGTACAGTCAACAAAAGAGATATCTAGGCAGGGTATACTAATATAATTGTTTGTATGTGAATAGCTTTATGTTCAATTTCGTGAAAATATACAATTTTGTGTTGGTGTGTTACAGGAGTATTGCAAAAGCAAAGTAATAAATATAAAATTGAACATGAAGCAATTCACATACAAATATGTTAGTATACCCTGCCTAGATATCTCTTTTGTTGACTGTTCATGCGAAGTAACTTTGTCTGTCTGTCCTTTTAAGGCCTGAACGGATTCCGACGAAATTTGGCACAGGTAGACTATGACCTGGGTTGGACATAGGGTACTTTTTATCTCGGCAGTACGTTCCCGTGGGATAATTTCGGACTTTCACGCGGGCATAGCCGCGGGCAAAAGCTAGTAGGAACACATAATGAATGCCACTGGCTAAGAAAAATGTTTGATTAGAGACCCTTGACTCAAACTTTATAACGAACTAGCTTTTGCGCGCGGCATCGCCCGCGTGGAGGTTGAAAATTATCCCACGGGAACGTACCACCGGGATAATAAGTATCCTATGTCCTAATCCAGGTCATGGTCTACCCATGTGCCAAATTTCATCCAAATCCGTTCAGTCGTTTTAGCGTGAAAGCGTAACAAACAAATTCACTTTCGCATTCGTTAGGAAGTCAGGATAGTTGGGTTACAGATTTTGTAAGATGTTTATCATTAGTAGCAAAATTCCGTGATCTTAGCTGTAAGTTAGTTCTTCTCTCCTCGTTTCGATAGGAGCTATATGGCCGTTGTCACTAGGCGACACCTAAAAGGAATGCCTAAAAAAAGCTCACTGTAGGATCTTCAAGTCTCGACGAAGAGCGGAGCGTTCAAAATTCAACAGTGTGCTTTTATGGATGGTAAAAATGAACGCCGCCGGGCTAGGTTGATCGTCCAAAGTCAATAATCAATCTGCCTAGCCTTTTCCTAACTACGTTGGGGTCGGCTTCCAGTCTAACCGGATGCAGCTGAATACCAGTATTTTATATGGAGCACCTGCTTATCTGACCTCCACAACCCAATTACTGGGTAATACGATACCCCTTGGTGAGACTGGTTGTCAGACTTTCGGGCTTCTGACGACCTGTAACGACTGTCAAAAATCCACGAATAACAGCCGGGCTTAACGGCTTAACGTGCTTTCCGAGGCACGGAGGAGTCTCGGTATGTAAAGATGGTCACCCATCCACGGACCAACCCCGGCAAGCGCAGCTTAACCTGATGGATTCACCTGTTCGGCTGTTATTATTTAGCCACGAGCTCCTGCACGAGTTGATTGTCCAAAGTCATGGAAGTATAATGCCCTGTTGCTGTAATCACAAGTTATGAGACTAAAAGTATGTTCTTCTGTGGCTGTAATTAATAATCGATAACTTTGCTTCATTGCTTTAAAAACAAATGCGTAACTTCATTTACTTAGACGGTAGACCGTCTAATGCCCCGGCCAAACTAACGTCAACGTCAATGCCCATCATCGCCATAAACATCGCGGTAGTTAAATTCGATCAAGATTCAGTCAAATTATCGCGGTAAATGGTGGCTACACCTACGGCCAACGTCCTTCATCGCGATAATCAACGGCATATCCTGCGACATAACAGCTGTGTCAATAAGAACTGAAATGCATGAAAGATTGATAGCATTGTTTTCACAATTCGTACGTATTATGTGACGTCACCGAAGCTGGTTGCGTTGTGTTGGATAATCTGGGTGGTAACATAACATTACGCCTGATTTCCCAGAAGGCTTGGGCAGGGGGGAACTTGGAGTTTAGTAGTACCGACACTTCGCCAGTTATGTTTAAGTCCCATGTAATATGTAATATAATGTCAGAAAAGGTAGTACAATCGAATCGCTCGTGTAATACACACATAATAAAAAGTCTCAAAAAAAGAACCTTTAAATCTTTATAAAAAATTATTAAAAATAGTGACGTTCCACCGCTTTGGTCTACTTTCGACCTATTTTAGGCTCATTAAAGTACTCTTTACCTTCCATAAGAAAAAATGTGCGGAGGCTGTGGTAGCTGTTGTGGTGGTGGTGGCTGTTGTGGTGGTGGCAGCTGCGGTGGTTGCTGCTGCCCTTGCATCACGGTCTACACCTGCTGTACGAAGATTTGCTAGTGGCACCGAGTTGCGCCGCTTCACGCAGGCAAGCCATGGTGTCTTCGTCGGAAATGGCGCACAGATTCCTCCGATGTTTGTTCGAAGTGTGCACTCCCGTGCCGTTTTGTGGAAATAAACTACTATAAATAAATAAATAAATAAATAAAATAAATAGTGAGCGAGCACATTGCCATCAACCGGGCACAAATTTAGACTCCGGAAAAATTCAATAACACTTTGCCCGATCCGGGAATCGAACCCAGGACCTCATGCTCAGTAGTAGAGCTTGCGGTTGCGACCACCAGACATTGTTTTCATTCCTCGTTCGTATTATGTGACGTCATCAAAATAATATCGGCTGTGAAAGGTGTGGTGAAGTCAGAGTACCTATAGTTATTATTTAAGCGGCTATGAATAAAAAGGGTGGAATATTGATGCGAGAAGCAGTTTTTATTCGATTTCTGTGCTGACAATGAATTGGCATTGTTACCGTCATAATGTTGTTCAGAAGTGAAGTAACTTACTTATCTGGGGGCCTAGACAAAATCCCTTTTCTGTAAGCGTTAACACCAACGGAAAAATCAAATTGTATGGAGTTGACAGCAGCTGTCACGTGATACCTCTGAAACTAATGTCAACTCTAAATACAATTTGATCTTTCCGCTTACGGAAAAGGGATTTTGTCTAGGGGGGCTGGTGTGTTTTCAGGTTCTTGTCCAGGTATTTTAAGTAAGATTATGCTAAAATATCATTGATTAGAGAGTCTAGACTAATAACAGTTCTCAGATATATTATATATTATAAGGCAAAATTGGGAACTCTGTACTTACATCTCTTGTGATTCAATGTCCTGCTTTTACTTATAAACAAAACTTTATCACACTACGGTTTTACTTACTTTACTTTAATTAATTAAAACTACAACTTATGATTGTTTATCAAACGAGATAGTTGCGAGACAGACAACACAATGACTAACTATATAATTTCCCCATTCACACGTACTGCTGACATTGCCCTATAAAGTACGTCACAAATGTTCTCGAAAACATATGGTTTGACATTTACATACAAATGCATTCTGGTGTGACCTCGCCGAGAAAGGACCGAGAATGCACTTAAGACTTTATGTAAGTACGTGAAAATAATCGGATTTGAACGGTCTTGGCAGCTGACGGTATTGCGATGGATATGGTATGGTATGTTATGTACGAAAGTTCTAAACAAAACTTAAAATTGTTCTTTCATTTAATATTATTCAATCTTTATAACCACCTGAAAATTGTAAAAATCTGGATTTAAAAAAAAAGGTTGAGAAATGTTTAAATATTAACGGAAATAGAACAAGGTATCGACTGAGTGTCTACAGTTGTTATACTTAAAGCAGGCAAAAAAAAAAAACCATAAAAACTTTTTTACAAAAAAATACAACCGACTTCCAAAAACAACACTACAAAGTGAAAAATAACTTTAATTTCGGAAGTCGGTGTCTAGTTAAATGTATTTTCGTTTTTTGTCACCGATTTCCGAAATTAGTTATTTTTCACTTTGTAGTGTTGTTTTTGGAAGTCGGTTGTATTTTTTTGTAAAAAAGTTTTTATTTTTCACTTTTTAGTTGTAGTAGCTACCCTACACAAATTCTAATACCACTACCTGTAAAACAAACTAGAACATCATCCATATAAAAGTGGGGAAAAAATACGTATTATTGAAGCTAACTCAAAAACTACCGAAGCAAAGTTAATCAATTTTATATGGGACCAACTGTGATGTAACCCTCTCGAATAAAACAAAAAAAATCCAAATCGGTCTAGCCATCTTTGAGTAATCGGGGAACATACATCCTCCTCCTTTTTGAAGTCGGTTAAAAAGTATGTGTGACCTTAAAACTGGTCTTTAGAACCGGATTCCAGATTCCGGATACTTTAAAGAAAAAACCTAAAAAGAAATCGCAAAGGTCGTAGTAATGCGGCTTGATTCGGTTCCAACGGCTCGCAATCCGGTTATAATTTAGTTTCTTACTATGGAGGACATCTAAATTAGGCGAGAGGCCGTAGCTTATTACACACAACAGCTTTTTCCCGCGGCTTTGCCCGCGTGAAGGGTCGAAATTATCTCGCGATAGCCTTGGTAAGACTGTTTGTCAGACTTTTGGGCTTCTGATGACCCGTCACGACTCGATCCGTAACTGTTAAAGATCCACGAATGACAGCCGGGACCAATGGCTTAACGTGCTTTCCGAGGCACGGAGGGGTCTTGGTTTGTAAAGATGTCACCCATCCACGAACCAACCGTGGCAAGCGTAGCTTAATCTGATCGATCGACCCGTGCGGTTGTTATTACTTAGCCACAGGCCCCTCACAGGTCGGAGGGTGTTGTGTGTCAAATTTCATCGAAATATTTTCAGCAGTTATGACGGCGTGAAAAGGTAACAGACATAATCACTTTCTCATTTTAAATAATAGTAGCTTCTGCCCGCGACTTCGTCTGCGTGAAATATGTCCTTGTCACACCACACTGCAATACTTTAGCTTCCCATTACTTAGTGAAAGATTTTTTAGAATCGGATCAGTCCGAAGATTAGGTACAACTCACATACAAACTCGCAATTTTTATCTCTTTACTAGCTGACCCGACAGACGTTGTACTGTCCAAATTTCAATATTTCATACAAAATTCCCATAGAAAATACACTCAGTTTTCCAGAATTTTATTCCCATAGAAAATGCATTTTCAGTTTTCCCGAATTTTACAATTTGCCCGGCAACTTTTCCAAATTTTCTCTTCATAAGAACCTTCCTCGGACTTCAACGAATGTTTGAAAAGAAAAATTAGCCAAATTGGTCCAGCCGTTCTCGAGTTTTGTACTTAGCATCAAAAGCCATTCATTTTTATTGATATAATGTAGATAATATTGGTATCTAAGATTAGTATGGATGTATACTATTGTAAGTCCTAAATATGTCAATGTCTGCTTTATCAAAAGTTGGAACAAATCCTTGCTAAATTGGCTATTTCTGTGTCTGTGAAATCGATTACTAGATAATTTATACCATTTATATTCTGGCTAGTCAATTTAGAGTGTTATAAATTGCATATTCACGAGAATTGTACCTGAAGATAAATATGTTGCAGTCCAAAAAACGGTTAAAGGCACACGGCGCGATTCGCATCGCGTATCGCGCCTGTTTGTAGGAGCCTTAATTTATAACCTGTCCGTGTTTCCTAGCAAAACGATTCGAGCTCAGAAACTATAATTGAGATGAATTAATAAAATACCAAAAGGACGGCAAACAATTCGAAAATTGGCGCCAAGCCTCTTTTAATTAGCTTCTGAGTGATGTCTTTTAGGAATTCATACCTTTCATAGAATTTGTGTGGGTCTAGGTAGGTACCACAACGGACTAAAAAGTGAAAAATAAAAACATTTTTACATAAAAAAACAACCAACTTCAGCAAAAAATTTAAATACAAACCAATGACACTGACTTCCGAAATAAATTATTTTTCACTTTGTAGCGTTTTTTTTTTGGAATAATGTTTTTATTTTTCACTTTTCAGTTGTGGTACACACGGCTACAGATCTAGCTATACATTTTCAATATAAGCTGATCTCGCATTGTATAGGATTTCCTTACAATGAGAGGTCAGTGTAAACTGTAAATGTAGCTTGATGTGTAGCCGTGTGCCCGTGTGTACCTACCCCACACAAATTCTAATACCACTACCTGCTATGTAAATTACAGTGACAGGAAATTATTATAATATCATCCACATAGACTATTAAGAGCGATGAAACACTGCTCCCATGCGTTGCGTTACGTCGCGACGCGTCGTGGCATTTCAATGGCGCAACGCCCATGTGGCATCGCCCTAAGTGGGAAAAACATGTATTATTGAAGATAACTCGAAAACTATCCAAGCGAAGTTAATAAATTTTACATGGGAACAACTTCGAGGTATACCCTCCCAAATAAAACAAGAATCTTTCAAATTGGGCTACTCTATCAAAAGTTATGCGTGGTCATACATAAAAAAAAACCGGCCAAGTGCGTGTCGGACCACGCACAATGAAGGGTTCCGTAGTTGGGATGAATTTATCTTAAGAACAAACTTAACATTGTAGTTGAAAAACACGTTCTCCCATACATTCCAACTGTAAATGTAAGTTGGTACTCACAATATTGATAGATTTACCATGTCATTTTAAGACCACAGACTTCTTATAGGTTTTCCTGTAATCTACAGGTAAAGATCTATTTTCTGTATTTTTTTTTCAAAATTTTAGGCTCAGTAGTTTCGGAGATAGGGGGGGGGGGGGGAATGGTCAATTTTCGTCTATTTTCTTAAATAACTTTAAAACAATTTATTTTAAAATTATAAAAAAAATATATTTGAGACCCTCATAGTAAGCCCTTTCATTTGACATACCACATGGTGTAGTTTGCAAAACTTTTTTTTTAATTTTCTTATTTGTCTCCCAAAAGTGACCTCTATATTCAAAATTCATTTATTTACTTTACCCGTCCGTGTTTGGGTCACAGAAATTCATATGTGTACCAAATTTCAACTTAATCGGTCCATTAGATTCGGAGCAAATTGGCTGTGACAGACAGACAGACAGACAGACGGACAGACAGACACACGAGTGATCCTATAAGGGTTCCGTTTTTTCCTTTTGAGGTACGGAACCCTAAAAAATATATATAATATACATACGCGTCGACTTGAGAACCTCCTCCTTTTTTTCGTCGGTTAAAAATTAGTCCAACTAACTCTGTCTGGAGGTTGCATACAAAACAAATTCTCCTTTGTTTTAAGACGTATGCGCAACTTCAACTCGGGCGCACGTGCAAACTGCATTCGCAAATGTTGCTATTGCTCAAGAACATTAAACAATGAGAAAATAAACTATAATATATCCGTAATATTGGATCAGGAGATTATAAGTTATATCAGGGCCATTAGTTTTGTGCTGTCGTTAGATTTATTAGTTAAGACCTGTTCTCATCATCTTCCTGCCCTTATCCCATATTACTTGGGGTCGGCGCAACACGTTTTCTTCTTCCATTCTCCCCTGTCAACCGTCATGCTATCATTCACTCCCTTCTCTTTCATATCATTCCTCACACAATCCATCCATCTTTTCTTTGGCCTTCCTCTGCCTCTCCATCCATCAACATGTATATTCATCACTCTTTTAGTCACATGCGTTTCGTCTCTCCTGCAACATGCCCATACCAAGACAAACGATTTCCTTTCAACTTTTCTGTTACTGGCGCCACTTTCAAACTTCCTCTTATATACTCATTTCTCACTTTATCCATTCTCGTCACTCCACACATCCATCTCAACATTCTCATCTCCGCTGCATGCAATTTTTTTTGAGACCTGTTCTACGGTGCTTTTTTCTACACCTAATGGCAAAATAATCACTGCCTCAGATGTGGTTTGGATTAGTAACGAAGCAGCTTTACAAACCCCTTTAATATAGGGTTTGCTAAAAATAGTTATGCCTTGCCGTTTTTTGCTCCTATTCTCCGGTTGCTTAGCATTTTTATTTACTCCTATCCACATCAACCTTGGTAAAAACCAATTTACAGTTCCATGACTCAAATATTCTAGAACCAATTATGATAGTGTTACCTTAATTAGTACTTCTACTTGACAACCAAGCCCACAGATAGTTTCCATTACTTAGTTACATATTTAGGCGAAAAATATGGATGTAAACGATGTCCAATTAGCGAAATTGATAGCTAATGGCGTTAAGTAAAAATGTTTTTGCTTCGGGCTGTAAATTACACCTGGAAAATGAGGACTTAAAGCAGGATGGAGCTAATTTAGATCGAAGAGCATCTGCACGCGATAGTTCACCGTTATTTATGGTCTACATTGTTTTCACTGTATTGGTCTATTTTAGATATAGTTCACATTGATGAATGGTCGCAGATTTGGTCTCAATCCTAAATTCTCCGTATGGATTACGGTGTAGTTTCTAGGGATCTAAAGTGAAGTGAAAGTTTCGGCCAATGATAATAATGTGTGTTCCGGTTGTTTAGTTTATATTTCTTTGAGGTGTTAGGTTGTCCATAAAGATTTATTTAAGTATATTTATGTTTTACACATCACGCCTGTAATCCCCGAAGGCTTAAGCAGACCTGTATCTATTAATACACCCACATTTTGCCAGTTTAATACGGGCCGATTTATGTTTTATGCGGGTATTTTACAATTTTATACTGAACTTTGTGCTCAATGTTCTATTACATTTACTTACCTTTAATGTCTCTATACAGTTTTACAATAAACATTTACATATCTTCAAATTGCAAACATACTTGATATATTTTGTAATAAAAGTACAAGTACTTCAAAATATGACCAAGCATTCATCGATAAATGACTCACAATCGAGCTGATAAATTACCTTGTATCAACAAATTGCAGTTAATAAAAAAAAAACTACCTTTTAATCAAATTAATTGCTTTTCTGAAAAACGTTTAGTAGTTAAGGCCCATTTGCACTTCGAACCACTAAATTCGATTAGCGTTAAACATATTTAGAGCATGTTCTATTTCGTCAATTGTTTGAAGGTGTCAGAGGTGACAAAACGCAACGGCCCTCTTAAGAGGCCTGTCACATTTTATCACCTCTCTCAGACGGGACCAAATTTTTAAGAATATTAAATGAAAAGATGCTTCTTCGTAAAATGTAATCAATTAGCGGACTGGTGTTAATTTAATAGGTAATTATTAAAAAAAAACATTTTTATTGTGGCATTTATCTATTTCTATCTCATCTCAAAAACAGATAATAATTTTTGAGGTAAGTTTATTGATAACGCAATAGAAATGTGTTTTTAATAATTAGGTACTTACCTATTAAATTAATATTGTTTACTAGGTCGCTAATTGCTTACATTCAAAAAAGCATCTTTTCATTTATCTTAAAAATTTGCAAGAGAGGTGATAATATGCGTCAGCCCTCTTAAGGCGTAGGGCTGCCAACTAGCATCACCATTGAGAAAAAATCATAAGTCTGTAGATATGGGACATTTTGAAATTTCCTAAGCTCACATTTTTTTGTCAGATGAAGTAGAATTTTTTGTATCAAAAAAATTGTACAACATCTGACTAATAATGTGAGCATAGGAAATTTCAAAATGTTCCATATATCTCCAGATCATTATGATTTTTTTCTCAATGGTGGCGCTAAGTGGCAGCATTACTCGCCTTAAGAGTACTATACCCTAAGTCATCAATTCAGATAATTTATGTAAACAAAGGTGATAACAGATCAAAAAAATATCGTCATAATGGTAATTCACATAAAATGGCGGAAAACAAGGCTATATTGGCTTTTATGTACTTATTTTAGAAATAATAATTAAACAATTATCATACCGTGTTAATTTTTATAAGTTTTCGGTTTTAAACAAAGTTATTAAAAAAAGAAAATTTTGTGGTATAAAAAATATTATGATACTGGTAACACTACAGGAGTTCCCAACATTCTCAAATTTCATTTGACATAATTTGCAAACTCGCGTCTTTTCAATACGTTCGTGTTCTTTTCTCCGATCATATTATTCGCTGCGTGTTTGTTAATTGTGCTTTTTTATCATCGTGTTAAGTGTTTCATTTTGTTGTTAGTTGTTATATTTCCTTGTTTTTGTTGTGTTTTTGTTAAGTTTTGTTTGTTAATTGACAAATGGAGCCCCAGCCGGGTCCCTCGAAGGCCGCCGCCACCGACAGTTTGTCGCCTGTCAAAAAGCGGCCTCGAAAATCTCTGAGTGCCACTGAAAAACTCATGGTGATGAATGTCTACAAGCAGACATACAAGCATTGGCCTGCTAACGAATACTGGTCGTTAGGAGACTGTGCTGCCAAAACAGCTACATTATTAGGCATATCAGCAGTGACAGTGGGAAGAATTGTAAAAGGTATTTTGTTTGCATAGCTCATCTAAATAGTTAATTAACTGTAATTAAAAGATATAATTTTTTTATGATAAATTGTTTTGCAGCACTGTCCTGTCATTTTGACAGTGACATTTCTTTGTTTACTAAAATTATCTGAATTGATGACTTAGGGTTTAGAGTAGTCACTAGATTAGTGGTAGTAAAAGAAGAAAAAATCCGGATGTGTGTAAGACTTGCAAAACAGTGCTACTCCTTGGCTTTCTGCCAACTTAGGCAACCCATGTTTAATGGGTAAACAAAGATCCATTACATAGTTACTGAAATAAACACCGTTCATTGATCTCCTAGGCTGCACTATTATTTAGCATGATTTACTGTATGTCTTGGCTTACCTAAGTATGGAGTAGCAGAGTCCTGCAGTTCGGAGAACTTGATGAATATTTTTAGTGATATTTTTATTTAGCCAAGAATAATCCCGTGGGAGTCGTAGGAGGTGACTATGTGATCTTAGACAATAATATGAATTTGTTGGCAATATCATTTTGTAATATCACAATAGTTTTGTAAGTGTTAGAAGGGACCATGCTTATCGCGGAAACATAAACTTGCAGGAGTCAGGTCGTAATATTACGTTACCTGCCTTCGAGTCGGATCTTTACATTTTCCCTAGATTGCTCAAAAGATTTAATATATCTCACCCTATACTTTCTTAAAAGGCAGCGTATCGCATTATCCTGACAAGTGACAACTCAAATAAACTGTGTTTTTAGTGTCTCGGCATCGCGAAAAAACTTTGAAAGGTCAGCCATTTTAAATTTCGACGGCGTTGTAAAACTGTGCACGATTAACGGTTTTTTTTTTGCCTTTGTCTGTTGACTTGGTCTATTTTTCCAAGCCATCGCACAGAATCTGAGGTTTGTGTTACCACAGAGTAAATTTTATAAAAATAGTGAGCGTTGATGAATTATGGAAACTGCGTCTAGGCCTGTCTAGAGTCTAGGCGCCGCGAGGTTCGAACTACAAATTGTTTAATTAATATTAATCAACTGTTTTTTTCCCTTACTGGAAACGTTTTAGCATTTTTACTAAGCGTTATTTATTTATTTATAACAGCTTAACCTACCATTACAGGGTTTTACCCTAATGCGACAGTTAATTCGTTGATTTGTTTTCCTGTTTATCATAATATTGTATGAGTACTTAACTCAAGTTCAATGCGCTTTTACCAGCAATGGGTATTTCAACTGCATTCAAGTTAGTCATTAAAGACGTAGTTTATTCATTAGTGGCCTAAATAAATCGAAGAGAACAATGAATTTGCTTTTAAATCTAAACTTTAAATTACTTTTGTATTATTCTCTCAAACTGCTTCTTCGTGCTTAGCTCGGTCACTTTGAAGTATTATGAGTGATATAATGATGAATTCTAGACGCTCTCTTTGTCTTGAAATCTGGAGGGAGGAGGAACAACTTTTGGTATATCATCCATCATGGCCTTTGCAGATTGGTCTTACTCTAAAATTGATTTTCATTCTTTCTTTTTTTCTTTCTGAAAAGCCTTCGATTTCAAGTTACATATAGGTAGTTTATGTATATAAACTCACGCTTTCTTCCCATGGGGATAGGCAGAAGCCACAGAACGCCACTTGCTACGATTCTTACTATACTCCTTTCGCTTTGTTTACGCTCATACATTTAAAACAACAACAACAACAACAGGTCCATAACCAACGACGTAGATAGGTTACCAACCCATTCCCATTTGATGTTCAACTAAATCGGCACTATGTTGAACATAGATGACATTAGTGGAAGTAGGACGGCATGTCGCAATTATCGGTAGCGAAAAAGAGGCAAGACGACGAAAATGTGGCTAATTAGCCTGATTTTGACGTGCCATTTGCTGTGCGTGTATAACCTATCTACCTCTTTTTAACCGACGAAAAAAAGGAGGAGGTTCTCAATTCGACACGTATGTTTTTTTTTTTTTTTTATGTATGACCACGCATAACTTTTTACAGAGTCGTCCGATTAAAAAAAAAATTGTTTTATTCGAGAGAGTATACATCAAAGTTGGTCCCATATAAAATTGATTAACTTTGCTTGGGTAGTTCTTGAGTTAGCTTCAATAATACGTATTTTTTTCCCACTTTTATGTGGATGATGTTCTAGTTGGTTTTGCAGGTATTAGAATTTGTGTGGGGTAGGTACCACAACTAAAAAGTGAAAAATAAAAACTTTTTTACAAAAAAATATAACCGACTTCCAAAAACAACACGACAAAGTGAAAAATAGCTTTAATTTCGGAAGTAGGTGGCAAAAAAAAAATACATTTAACCAGACACCGGCTTCCGAAATTAAAGTTAAAACTTTTTTACAAAAAAATACAACCGACTTCCAAAAACAACACTACAAAGTGAAAAATAACTTTAATTTCGGAAGTCGGTGGCAAAAAACAAAAATACATTTAACCAGACACCGACTTCCGAAATTAAGGTTATTTTTCACTTTGTAGTGTTGTTTTTGGAAGTCGGTTGTATTTTTTTGTAAAAAAGTTTTTTACTTACTAGCAGCTCGTCAAGGCGACTGCTACACAGCCGCCAACCGCATTCCGCAAGAGGTGACCTTGGTGTTTTACAACCGTGTAGATGGTTGGTTTACAACCAAATTTCGTTTGACCTTCCAACGACCTTGGTTTAAAGAGCTCTTAGCGACCAAGGGCGAATAGAGGAGATTCGGTCGGCGGCCGACCGTGGAAACGGCGGCGGGCGGTGGTTGCCAACCGCGAGTACGTCAGTCGCTCGCTGTCAATCGTCGCGCGAGGCACACATTGTTACTCGCGAAAGTTTTACAAGTTTTTAAAAGTGCAAAATGGCGGAAGAAAAAGAAGTTGTTACTGAGTTGATTGAGCTGTACAAAGACCTACCCTGTCTGTGGAATCTCAGCTGCGAACAGTACAAAGACAACAATCTAAAGCGCCTTGCCTGGGAGGTTTTGGTTTCTAAATGGAAAACAATTGATCCAAACGCCAATGAGGCATCGGTCAAAAAGAAAATTGATAATTTAAAAGCATCGTACAAAAGGGAGTTAAAAAAAGTAAGTATTTATGAATTGATGATTTATTTTTATTTATTTGTCATTAAATTACTTTACAGAACACAAAGATCATTCAATTAATGTACCTAAAGAAATACGAAATAAAGAAAGGAAAACGAAATAAGTACCTACCTAAAAGCCGCGTGCAGAACGTTTGTCTATGACTACTACCGTCGACCGACGACACAGAGAAAAAAATCAATCTGCCTAGCCTTTTCCCAACCTTGATGGGGTCGGCTTCCAATCTAACCGGATGCAGCTGAATACCTGTATTTTACATGGAGCGACTGCCTATCTGACCTCCACATTTATTTATTTATTACGTATGGCATCTCGCAGTTGACCACTAAGGGTCGAGACTGCTCAACCGGGCGTTTCCTGTGGGTTCTTTAAGCGAACCTAAAGCCCCCGGCCAGGCTTAAAACTAGAGTAAATTATTAGTCGACTGAGCGTCGCTAATAACAATATGACAGCCAGACGGGGCAGGCTGGATCATGACGGGGGGGTGTGACCTCCACAACCCAATTACTGGGTAATATACGATACCCCTTGGTAAGACTGGTTGTCCGACTTTCGGGCTTCTGACGACCCGTAACGACTGTCAAAGATCCACGAATGACAGCCGGTACTGACGGCTTAACGTGCTTTCCGGTCTCGGTATGTAAAGATGGTCACCCATCTACACCGAGTACATATCGACTAAAAAACATAGCCCCCCTTGTGGGCTTGTCGGGTAAAACCTACTGCGCGCGGCTTATATCTGCTTTAAATCAAGTAATTTGATTGTTTGTTTGGCGCCGACTCGGTATGTAAAGATGGGTGGTCATCTTAACATACCGAGCCGTTGGTCCCGGCTGTCATTCGTAGATCTTTGACAGTCGTTACAGCTCGTCAGAAGCCCGAAAGTCTGACAACCAGTCTTACCAAGGGGTATCGTTTTACCCAGTTACTGGGTTGTGGAGGTCAGATAGGCGGTAGCTCCATGTAAAATACTGGTATTCAGCTGCATCCGGTTAGACTGGAAGCCGACCCCAACATAGTTGGGAAAAGGCTAGGCAGATTGACTTTGTTTAGCGCCGACTCAAAATTAGTTAAGTACTCAGGTACTTACATTAGTTTAAGAACTAAAAAGGTTTATTTATTTCTCCTTTGCAATTTCTTTTTAATTTTTTGTTACTCAAGTACTTAAAAGGTTTTGCTTCTTAAATTTTTTTACAGGTCAAACATTCAAAAAAACGCACTGGTTCTGCTGCAGATGAAGTGCATAAACCAAATCTGTGGTATTTTAACTTGATGACATTTTTAGATTTTAAAAAAGATGGGCAACGATGGGGAATCGATACACTGTCGAGTGACGACGTAAGTAGCCTTCAATTTATTTACTATGTTTTTTAGTTTTGCATTAATTTCGACATTCTACCCAGACCACACACACACATACATACATACATAGAACCAGGAACTACTCATACTGTTTTAGGTTTGTTAATAAAGGCTTTTTGAATTTGAATTCGAAGAAGTGAAACGCGCGTAACGTCTTCAATTCTTCATTGACTGAGTCACTATTGAGCACCACATGTCTGTCTGTCTTGAAATGTTACTCTACCCGCACCATTGAAAAATTCAGTCAAAATATTCCATAGAATATGTACGCCTCCCATCGTTGGAAGGCCTTTGCATAGTCCTCTGGATAGATGTTAGGGATTCAGCCACGCATCTGGCGAAAATAAAATATCTTCATGGTCAACACTTTTGGGTGTTAAATAAGTTTTTTAACATTTTTCTTTAAACAATGTGCATTGCAGAACAGGCCAAAACAATTGCGTCTATATTTTCAAATTCAAGATTTGTAAGGTGTCTTGAATACTCTAAATCGTGTTGCAAGAATGCCAAAAGCGTTTTCAACAATGTTTCTAGCTCTACATAGATCCTTTCTGGTCTTGAAACCCCTCTTTCAGGAGAGGGTTTTATGACATTTGTTTCTTTGTAGTTAAAAAATAATTATCTATCCGGTTTTAGGTGGCTTTTTAATCTAAATTTGCTTCCCGTCCATGCATCCTACGCAATTGTTCTTCAAATAACTTCGCTTTTGTTCTCCATTCATCTTCCGTTGAAGACATCTGTAAATACACGAATGTTCAAATTATTTCAGGAATCACAGGGTATCCAAGCTGGGAAAAAAAGAAGACAGAGCTTGTTGGAAAGTAATAAACATAAACCTATAGAAACTGCACGAGATCACCTTCAACAAAATAAAACAAAAAAAACGAATTCGTTTGTAGTTTATGTGGGAGAACAATTGGACAGTCTATCGACAAATCAACGCCATATAGCTGAAAAATTAATTTCGGAAGTACTTTTTCTTGGTAAAACGGAGAATCTCAATTTTGATTCAAAGATAGAAAGTCATAATAATAGACATCGCTCGACTTTTCACAGTCATGGCTCTTCACAGTTTTCATCACCTCAATATATTACTCCCTCTCTTGAATACACTTCTTCCTCTTCTCAATACATTAGACCTTCTCCAAAGTACAATACTCCTTCTCCACAATACAATACTCCCTCTCCATAATATAATACCCCTTCTTCTCAACCTTAATACTATACTCCTACACTAAAATATGCTTCACAAGCTAGATTTACTATTCAAATTAAAATTTTACCACCTTCCTCTTCACGTTTTCAAGACCAACCAAAACAGTTCAGTCGATACAGTACAACTGTACTGATGGGGAATTCCCCAGCGCAGCACCAAACATAGACACTAGAAACTCCAACAATAGTTTCAGCAACTGAAGAAATTTCTCAAAATTTTATAGAAGGTCCTGCTGGTATGCTGTTGAAAGAGCTGTTAATTTTATAGAAAATTCTGCTGGTATGCTGTTCAAAGAGCTGTTAATTTTATAGAAGATCCTGCTGGTATGCTGTTGAAAGAGCTGTTAATTTTCAAGAGGCAGCAAAAGTAGTAGAAATCATAATGTTTGAAGTTAAACACGATTCATAATATTACAATAGTTCCGTTTTTCATCGGATGTACGGAACCCAAAACACCACGAAACAAATGCAACGTTGCCAACTCGGATATAGGGTACTGTATAATAACGACGTCGTGACGTCGTCGTGTTTTTCTCAAAATGACAAAATGTTCTTACGATTACAAAAATTATAAGTACCTACTTTATTGTTTTCTTTAAAACTTTGTATATTGCCCGACAAGTTTCTGGAATTATTTTTGCCAGTAATTGATGTGATATTAAGCCACTGAATTTTAGATCCTTGTATTCTCTACCAGTAGCTAGATATCTTATAGTGGCTATAAGGCGTTCTTCAATTCTGCAGTGACAGCTTGCCACATGTTAGTAACTTTTAGTTATTATAGGTCGCATTGCTCACACTTGCACCATTTCTACTAACTCATTAAACGTTGCCGGATCCATTCTTAGGAAGGTATCTAGATCCTCCGACTCAAGCAAATTCATTATATATTTACATGGCTCAGTATTTTCTTTCTTTCAGCCACCGCTTTCTGCATAGTTTTCTTTTCTTTTTCTTCGCTCGCACACGTCACCTCTGTCGGGGACGCGGTTGGTGACCGTGTAGCAGTCGCTTAATTTGAATCTGTTAACCTTGCTGAATACGTTATTGAGCTGACCCTTCTTATTAATCATGCGTTTTGACATACAAATGACAGGTAACTAGGGCACATCCGACACGCCTGAAGTTCCCAAAGGGTTTGGTAGAGGTATACTCGTACCTAACTACTATGGGATGTACGGGTGATAAAACGTTGTTACCGTTATCTACAATGAGCTGCGTGCGCACGCATTATCGGGCACAATTCCAAGCTTCATCATCATTTCACCCGGAAGATGTCCACTGCTGGGCATAGGCAGTCACCGCTGCTTCTACCGGTTCTTTGCTTCTTGCATCAGCATCATCGCTCCGCTTTATGGGAGGTATTACAAAGCTACGTCTTCCGGTACGCGTTCGTCACTCCAGAATCTTTCGGCCCCATCGGCCATCTGTTTTGCTAGCAATGTGTCCTACCTACTCACTGCTATTTAAGTTTGATTGTTCTTCCAAGCCTACAAATCATGAGTCTTAACAAAAAGCCCTTTTTTGAAAGATGACCGAATTGCACTAAGAGGGTAAGATTAGGGGCAAATTCTGGACTCTACCCAGTTCAGAGCCCAAGTTTCTATATATTTTTCTGGTTTTGTGGAGGAAACACCTAGCTACTGCAGATTACCCTTGGTTTCTAGAAACTTGTTTTGTGATTGATTCCACAAGGTAAGACTGATTTGTTAGCAGATTTATTTACAAAACTTGATCAAGATTTCTTGGAGGCTAAGCTTAACACGCAGAGCACTTTCAAAAATCAAATTACAAATCAACTTATTGAGTTGCACTTGCAGGCAAGTATCGTCCGATAAGATTACGGAGTTGTTGAGAAGTTAATTATGAATTGAGCAATTAGCATGACTTATTTTTAATTATAATTAAAAATAAGTCACTTCGTAAGTCTACTCTAAATCCAGTTCATGAAAGGTCAATCGATATCATAAGGTCAAAAGCCAGAAAATAAATATTCAACGAATATTACGATAACAGCGAAATGAAAAACGTGAGACATCAAAAAATTAAAATAAGGATGACTCGAAAGGTAATCGTTTTATTGAATTAATACGAATTAATTTAAGTAGGACGGTTTGAACCTACGAGCTACGATAGAACATTAGTTGGTCCTTCGAAAATAGAAGAAAAAAAACGCTACTAATTGAATAACAGGACCCAATTGGCTAGGTGCCTGTACCCAAGGACCACGGAAATATCAAACGCTACCCTTTGTAAATACTACTCACCTCCTAATATTATAAAGAGGTATAATTTGTGACCCGATTCCAAAAATTCTTTCAGCATGTAAACTGCAGTACCGCCGAGTTTTATGATTTCACACGACATTTCCGGACGAAGTCGCGGGCAGAAGCTGGTTGGTGAATATAATACAAACCTGGCATTAGTCCATTACTCCAGCTGTAATGTAGGCGTTTGTTTACACTTCAAAACATTAGAGGTGAAACGAATTAGTACGTAATTACGTGTTTGCGAAGTTACGTGGATTTTCGCAAAATAGCGCGTTTGTTCTTCCAATAATTAGCATGATCAGTTATTATAACTTGTAAGGAAGGTGGTTGGACCGACATTGAAGTTGTACTCCGTAGTTTTTTCAATAAGGGCATGGTGGCTTTGTTATATGGGTTTCCGCCTTCGCGACCGATTTCTATGTACCTATAGAAGACAGATATTAATTTAGATGAGAAACTGCATATACTGAAAGAGACAAGCATTTTTCGGTGACTCGTTTGTTATGCGCTTAGCTGAGCGGACAAACAAATGAGTCATCAATCACAATGCAGGTGCTACCGACAACATAGCAATAGTAACTAAATTTCTACCAGAATAATTAGTTATAAATACCTATGCGCTATTAAAACTATATATTTAATAAAGAGAAGGTCAATCAGCCTACTGACACCAAAAATATACTTTGAATTTATTTTAAATGGCAAAAAATTTCATACAAAATATTTTTTTTTACCGGAATTACTAGTTATAAGTACGTACCTATGCGCTATTAAAACTATTTATTTAACTAAAAAGAAGGTGAAAACAGCCAAATGAGACAAAAAATATGCTTTGAATTTATTTTAAATGACAAAAAAATTCTTCCAAATCATTTTTTTTTACCGAATGATTACTCGCGCTGCCGCACATGGCCGGCGCTGATTTTTTTTTTCATGGATAGAGAATGATCCTAGCTATCATATACTCAAGCCACACACCCAACATATTAGTACAATTGAAGAAAAAAAATTATTCGTGATTCGCTCCATACGAAAAAATCTAATTAATTTTTTTTCAATACAAACAAACAACAACAAACAACAACAAACAACGACAAACTATCAACTTTAGAAGAAATTTTATAACAATAAAAGTTGTCAGGAATATCATAACACGTCATATAAAAAAAAATCGCATCGATATTGGAACTTTGTTGCCTAAGTCCACAAATTTTCAGTATGGGCCCACTGTGCACCGGATTAAATCATCCTCCTCCTTAGTCGTTCACTCTTGACAGAGTGGTCGTGGTTGATGACTCTGCATTTTCTTTGGCCAAAGCAGCCCTCGCGATGCTCCTCCACTTATTCCGGTCTGCCGCGTCTCGAAAGTTCTGAACTATGGAGGTTTGTGTTGACGCTTTGATAAGGTCTGTCCAACGCGTATTAAATCATCACTAGATTGTAAAATATGGACGTATGTACCGAATTATCGATTGTACAGACTGTCATATACACATACTTACCTAATTAAATTTATCCTATGACACTCGGTTAGCGAATGAATTTTCGGAATCGAATCAGTAGTAGGTACCGAAGATTACCGTTACCCCCTACATACAAACTCACAAATACCTCTTTGTAATATTAGTATGCTTAAATAAGTATTATGCCTGTAGTTTCTACACGATGTAACGCTAATATACTCGCGTTGATACCGCGTCAAGACGAGTACTAACTAAACTACTAATACTATGATCCTCCGCGTGTTGCAATGCTCAACTGAGATAAACTTGTACAGCGTTACTCTTCCGCGATACGGCAATAATGCGGTCTAGCTAGATGTCTTACTCAGAAATTTAGTAGGCCGACTGCCGATACGCAGTGGATGTCATTCAAATTTTCAGGATAGGTATATCATTTTCATTATTTTATTTATAAGCTTTATCCTCTATTATTGCAATTGTAGGGCCTGTCTTTACACTTCTTTCTGGATTTAAAGCTACTAAGGACCAGTTTTTGGAATTCAGCTTTAGATTAACGATGTGTTTAAAAAAATTAATCTCTGCCTTTTAATTACTACGGCTTTCAGCTTAAGTGAATGGTAAAGTTCTAGCAACGATGTAGATCATAATCTATCAACTGGCCTTGTCCGAACGTATGGTAAATAGTAGCAATTTAAAACAAGTGTTATTTAGTTCAGTTTAATATGTTCTCAATGTTCAGTAACCGCCAATAAATATAGTCGGCATGAAATGTTTTAAGTGGTTGTCATGTTGATATGTGTACCTAATAGGTATGATCACATATGGAACCCTCCATTAAAATTTATTGAAGCCAGATAAAAAGCTCCTCAAAACATTAATGTTGCTATGGTTAAAAGTTCACATTAATTCGTGTTGTAACATTCAAAATTAGTGCCCAGATTTCGTATTGGCAGTCAAGAAAAGGGGCCGTCAAACACTATTCTAATTTTGAAACAGCGAGTTGTCAGATGGAAAGCATTTCTAAATTTAAAACCGAGTAGCGCGTCTGAGCATGCTGTGTTGCCATGTTCAAGAAGTGCATTCACTCAGGAGTTTGCGAAGTTTGATAAAACTTACCATAAAATATAAAATTAATTGGTGCCTTGACTTTCTGTATTTAGAATATTAGACACACCTGCCTTTGTTAATTGTGTTAGCGCAGGTGTGTTTGAAATTAAACAAGTCCCACTTATAATGCGTTCAACTTTGTTACAGTTATTAAAAGTCTGATTCTGCTGAATGATGGAAATAAATTGTTTGTTTATAATGTATTAACTATAAACTTCCGTGTGCAGTAATGTTGATGACTGTTTATTAATATTTTTATCAATTTGTTTTTGTTTAAAGGCTATGTTTGTTTTCCTTCCCGTTACTTAGATGGTTTTATCGGTTAACGTCAGAAATATTTTAATATGCTGAAGGAACTAGATAGGTAATTAATCAACCTGGGTTTAAAATAAAATTGTTGTCCTTTTATCGTTAAAAGTTCTAAAAATAAGTCGAATATAAAAAGCTTTTATTACAAAAAAGAAACCCAGCAGATGCTCCGCAACTAAATATTCAAAGGTGCGAAGGTTCTCAAATGACATGGGTATCCTAAAAAAATAAGCAAACAAACTTGCGGGCAAAGCAAGCCATTCGGCGTAGCTCGTGGATGTGAAAGGGACGGAAGATGTGCAGATCTATGCGACTTGCGAGTATTGCAACACCGACCCGTTATCTTTCTAAATGGACTGTCGAAATTAGTAAAAGATTTTAAAGCAGCTACCTTTCGAAGGCCTCAGTTCGATCCTCGTGTTCCATCCTTTTGATTGTGCAAGGCACTACTGACGTAAATAGGAAACGACACTTTCGCCTAAAAATCGGTCTTTACGTGAGTCAATGACGCATACAACAAAATCCATAAAATAAAAATTAAATGCTGTTCGTTGGTAAACGCATCACTTGAGAACGGCTCGACCGAATTGGCCATCTTTTGGTTTAAAATGCTCTATAGCTTTTGTCAAAAGTTTTCTGTAAAATTTACTAATTCGGGGAAAACTGAACGTCCTTTTTTCAATGGGATTTTTGTCGGAACTCATGATTCAAGGACAGGACAACGTCTGTCGAGTCAGAATTATAAACAAAGTCAGCTAGATACCATCATTTTGATGCGCATTTGTGACAGATATCGTATGTCAATCTAGAGTGTTTACACAGTTGAGTAGTAGGTACGTAGACGTACATATTCGCAACAAGATACGGTCCTTCAGAATCTCATTATCTTCAACAATTTTATGCTGTAAATTAAAACCGAAACAAATCCGTTACGATAATATTAATTGCTATTTAAAATTACCATACTTTCGATCCGCAACAATGGTCTCTTAAATGTTTGCTCTAGTTTTTTTACTCAATCGATTTAACTTAACGGTAAAAAAGGATTACGACATATGGTACGATTCTCTGTTGTCATCGAAATTATACGCATTTTAATAACATTTAAATCACATCAACAAAAAACCGGTTTGGCGCGAGTTCTTCGCAGAATTTCTTGGCGATAAAAAGTGGCGGCCATGACAGAATTTTAACGGCTAATTTGAACTTGGAAGTGACAGGTGTCGCCATCTTTTGACGTTTTTTTGGAGGTGCCGCCAAGACCATATTCTCTTTCCACATTTCAAACAAACATTATTGAAATGATGAAGAAGAACGTGCTATAGAAATTAAAAGTTTATGCAGCCAAAGTGACTTCTGCGTTTCCACCGGAAGTGGGAAATTTTGGGCCAGCAAAATTTAATAAACTGTCGTGCTATCAACATGACGAAGAAGAAGATTAAAAGTTACAGCGTTAACTCACGGTGGGAGGTTTCGCAAACGGATTAACCACATTATTACACAATTACTACGTTATCTCCACAAATCCTTTATTTTTTCCGGGTTTAAATGTGCTTCCATTGATAATATCCTGTATGCAATGTTATTAGGAATATCCGCGTAGGCTAGACTGCAATCTGTATCAGTGTTTCCCGGATTTATTCAATGTAGACATTGACATTGTTTACCATTCATGAAGGTTGTATGAAGTGTCATGTTCCTTATCAAAACCTACTAAGTTACTAACAGTCATGATGAACTCACGAGAGGAAAAGTCCCGTTGTTGTAAACAGTGTCATCATAACAAACATCTCTGTAGCCAAAGATATGATAGAAACTGGAATCAGGAGGATAGTCAAGAAATAGTGGCTAGGTGCGTCCACTTGAAAACTGGTTTAACTCCATGTAAGTCTGAAGACAGTTGATTCGATGAGACTGCTGTAGGCCAACTATTTGAATAAAAGTAAAGATCACTAGGTCTAACAAACATTGAGCTCGGCAGTACCTACAACAATACCAATACAAAATTGAACCTTCTGAATAGTATCTTTGTACGGAGATTGAGGAGGCTAATGTCCCGCTGTGGACTTGGCTTTTACAACTTCATTTACTTTGTAATTAAAACGTTTTTATTGTCTGCCTTGGTGTATAACTGTTCCTAAATCAGGGCCGTCAGGAGCTTTTAGGTCCAGTGAGTCTGGATTGGCACCAAAGATTTAACTGGCAGCTTTATCAGGAAAGTTTTGAGTATGAATGTGGATGGCTGGAGTAGGAGTAGGGGAAGACCGAAATGACGATGGATGGACTGTGTGAAAGTTGATATGACTAGGAAGAGAGTGACTAGCGAGATTGACGACTAATTGAGAAGTATGGAAGAAAAATACATGTTGCGCCGACTCCAAATCAATTGGGATAATGGCAGGTGAATGATGATTCAGCTGGCAGCGCTTGTCAAGAATGATGTATGAATTAGCATGTGCAGCAATTAAAGTTGAAATTATAGCTGCTATTCTGTAATATGCAGAATTTTGGAGTGATCAAGTAGATGCTAGAGTGCTTTTGGTCGATAAGTTTCAACTCCAATAACACTATAGTTTCATGAGTAATTTTCTCGTCATTTTACAAAGCATTATTTTCAAACGTTTACACGGTTCGTTAGCAATTTTCTCGGGACAGTTGTCAAGTAGAAAATGTTTTAAAATTATAGGCACTGGTCACGCAAGTTGACTCGCGCTTGACCGGTTCCTGATGAGGATTTGCTCAAAGTAGCAACTTGCCAATAATTAAGTTGTATTTTGATTGATTCAGAGTTGACAAGTTCTTTTTTCAATACTTGACGATGGTGGTGGACTTATATATATATAGGATAGGCATGCTGAGTTGATTGATGTTTAAATCAAAGAACATTGGAATTTATTTTGACGATTTAATGAATCATCCCAAAAAGTAAGTACGGTTTATTCTCAAATCAAATTCTTTATACTTCAACACATTTTCAGACAAAAACTTCGCTTCACAGCTCACAGCGCAGTAACAAACCTGACATGACACAGACTTCTTGAAAACCCTAACTGCCCAGGTCAGTGACTCCTTTACAATAAACAAGGAGCATTATAAACTCTAATTCATTGTTTATACGGCCTATAATTGCGTAAACAATTTTGACAGCCTATGATTTACTTGGATTACTTCAGTAATGTTAATTTTCCTTTTCACGAGCATTTTACTACCGAACGTGTACTTTCATCCGGGTATGTTAATTATTGAATACCTGTTTTAGTGCGCCATAAACTTGAATTTAGTGTTTTGCTTCTTTGTTAGGGTGAAGCTGTAAAAGTTTTAGCGTGATTGGAGGTAGCTTTAGAGCATAGGCAGGATAGTAATTGAGTGTAACAGCCCGCATTTGATGCTGTTTAGGATTGAAATTGGATAATCGGTATCAATCGTGTCATGGTCTAAACGTTTGTCGCTTTAACGATTTCAAGAATTTTCTATTTCGACCATTCTGTCACATTCTGTGTCATTCCGAACTTTTGCTTTTTTTGGACATAACATTAGTATATCGTCAGGATAGGCATCTACGAAAGCAGCACTCTCATGTGATTTTATTCATTTCATGAGGCCTACGACCGACCGTGAACTGCTTTCAATTGTGAATTGTAATATCTGGAACTATAAATAAAGCTTCAGGCAACCTGCCATCGCTGCACTGCATAATCTAGCAGCTGTGTATAGCCCCGATTATTACATTCTTATACTATAAAATTTTGTCGTTGCCTGCCTTGTTGGTCTAGTGGTTGCAAGAGCTACTGCTGGGCTTGAGGTCCTGGATTCGATTTCCGTGTCGGGCAAAATATTATTGGTTTTTTCCATCTGCAATTTCTCAGTATCTGCACAGAGTCTAGATTTGTGCAAGGTTAATGGCATTGCAGAAATCGATAAGGCCGCCCATTGTATATTTTGTAGTGTTTGATTATGTCTTTTTTTTTGTTATGTATTTTTGTGGTGTAAAATAAAGTATATATAAATAAATAGGCTCGCCATCTATTACTTACATGGAACTTAAAAATAACTGGTGAAATATTGGTGCACATTAGGTACACCTTAGTCTAACTCTTCGGGGAATACACTTACAGGCGTGATGTTATATTAAATGTATTTTTTTTTTAATTTGTCATTCGTTGTCTTATTCCTCCGTAATCAGGAGACATTATCTTCATGTACGTATGTGTAGCTCATCGTCAGACTAATTGGTACAAGTTCTCTAAGGACAAAGGTAAAACCGTTCCTTAATTTTAAATTGAGCATTTCCCTTTGCAGTAGACTTCGGCCCTTGCCAGTCTCTTGTTTTATAGAGAGTCGAGACTAGGACAGAGGAAGTCTCAATTTAACGCAAACCGGCGCGTTCTGAGCCCGTATTCTTTGCAAGAGTTGACTAGACAATTGGCATAGAATTGGTCTATTGTTTTCAGTTAACCCAGTTTGGATCATTGTGGATTTCCACGCTTCATGTGTTACTGTAATTTTGGTTGTGTTTATTTTCAAACTAATGTAGCTATGTTGCTATTGCTTAAATTCCTCCTTTAAAACTAGAATTCACTACCGTTACTTCCAAGGTTTGTATGGTAGTTTATGCTTTATGAAGTCAAAGCATTCTAAATTAAATTTCGAGAGAAGGAAAAATCTCCAGAAAATTGCTAAAGGAGAGTATTCAGATCTAGATGAACTCGGTAGAATTTCTTGTTGAGACTGAATTCATATCGAACATCGTCTGGAATCTGAAAAGCTGCTTCAGATTCAGATGATCAGCTATCTCTTTCTACATAACATAACATCTAAATAAAAATATTTTATTTCACATAAACCTACTTGGGCACTTATGAAACTTCAGAAGCTAGGTGAACGGTTCCAATTGTTCGTTTCCTATGGAGAAAAGCCGGCAAGAAACTCCACGGTTAGCCGATGTTCAAATGGACGTAAAAATATCGCGGCGGGATTTTATCGCACACTGGATTTTCAACTCTCGGTGTTGAGCCGAGCACCGAGAATCCAACCTAACAATAACGGAGTGCGTCCCAGCACGTCGAAAAAACACACTGTTGGATTTTCAACTCTCGGCTCTAAGCTGAGCGTTGAAGATCCAGTGCGCGAAAAAAAATTGGTGCGATAGTTTCTCGTCCGTGCGAACGTCGGCTTACTCTTTTAAGCACGCTTGTAATCCCCGGAGGGTTAGGCAGCGGTGTACCATTTCTTTAGTTTTAGTTTTACAATATCTTGACCACCAAGTCATGTTCACACAGTGACGCTGTGTAAAATGCGATGAGAAAGAGTACAGATTGAACTCATGGAAAAAACAAATTTTTACAAAAACTATGTCACAGTTTACCCAAACCGCGGATCAATGCCATTAAATCCGCTACACCACTTTCCATCAATCAGGTCTTCAAACTTTCTTTCGAATCCAAATTGCCGTGAAAAAGCGACCAACTTGAAGTATAATATATCACTTCACACAATGTGAATTGATTCTCGCGGCCTCAATGGAGGTTAGGTAAGAATGCACTGCACACGTAACAGTTAAGTAATGTAGAATCAAGTTAACTGTTCACTTGCAGTCTTACCGGGTTTACAAATTGATGGTTTGGAAGGAAGTCAGTGAGATGTGTCGTTGGAAATGGCTTTTGTATACTGAGTGACCATTTCTTATACTCATATGTGAGTGACTATGGGGCAGTTTCTCGAATAAGAATGAGTATCGGTAAATTCATCATCTTCATGCCCTTGTCTCGTGTTACTTGGGGTCGGAGCAACATGTTTTCTTCTTCCATTCTCCCCTCTCAACCGTCACGCTATCATTCACTCCCTTCTCTTTCATATCGTTCCTCGCACAATCCATCCATCTTTTCTTGGCATTCCTCTTCCTCTCCAAAAGTAATGTGACAAATTCTCAAGAGCGCGTAGTTTTATGATAATATGTTTTATAATTGATAGGCTTTTGTTTGACCACTATATCGCCAGATGGTAAAGGATGATACAGTCGACGATGATGCCAAAATATAACTCGTTCATTCGAAACTTGGAAGACTCGTAGGCAATTGGAAAAGACAATTTATTTTGACACTCATTTCATATAGAAGGACCAGTGAAATCAAAATGTTTGCCAATACTTACTTAAAACCTATCTACGTAAACTGGGCTAAATGCGATTTACACCTTAGTCGAGAACTTGTGGGTCCTCTTTATACATTCAGACAGACTGCAAAATAACTTCAAGATGCCAATCGCGTAATTACTTTGACTTTTTGGACCAAGTCATACATCGTTGCTTAAACAGCACTTAAAGGTTGTCTGGGTGTTGCAACGGACTGCACTCTAGATGGTAATGCAGCAAATTATGGAGAAAGTCAATCTTGTTCTGCCAAGTTTCAAGATATCGTCTTCAGCATCAATTATGAGATTATGTTGTTCGCATTCTTTTGTATATAAACTTGGAAAAAAGTTCGAATGAGTGATTTCATTAGTTTTCGCCATCTTTTCAGTCGAAGGTTGTGTATCAAAACACATGCATGTGCATGGTGTTGTGTTGTGGTCTATAATCCTTTCCGCGACTGTAACATTTACTTTACCTGAAACTTCTTTTAACTACTTATTTGTGGATTCCCTAGTTCGAGTTGTACCCATTGTAATCATATCATCCTACGCCACGTCGTACGTGGTAACGTATTTTCGGGCATCTCAATTAGATTATTAGTTTTCGTAGCAGACTTACCGTGTAGTCCTTTGCGAGAGCTATAGTGATGTAAAATCTAAATTAGAGCACCAAAATAACTTTTGGACGGAGGAAAAACAACAATCATAGAAAATTACATTTCAGCACACAAAAATTAACTTCTCGCTCTGTTAACCGTATAAAATATTGTCAAAACACAAAACCTAGAGTAAAATATCTTACTATAAGTTACATTTGAAATCAACCCAAGGATTTATAACCGTCACAAATTACCATAACGAAGGGAATGTTAAAACAAATCAAATTGATTAGCTGATAAGCTGAGTGATGAGTCAGTCGAGTAGGGGAGCTACAGATTTAGGAAAATCACTGTTTATTCATTTATTTATGTCAATTTTGTTTATGAGCAACAAGAGATTGTATTTGGCAAAATGTTCCCTTTGTGAGAAGTCTTTTTTTAAATGGATTTATGTGCATTTTAGCCGCTGCTCGATTTTTTTCTCGGTTTAACGCTACGTTAAACCGACTACGTGCAACTCAACCATAAATTTTATTAAAAAACAAAACAACCTAATTTTTAAAGTAGCATCTCTTAGAATGTAAACATAATCTTCTCCATACACAAAGTCACCAGTTACCAGCCGGTTCATTGTTAAACTATTCACAGGTGTTTAATGCCATCTATTGTACAACTACAATAGTGTTAAGCGTCACGACTTTGCCTTCTTAAGGCTCAATGGTCCATGCTAACAATACGTGTACCTACATCCATTGCTTCTTGCAAACACATGAACTTCATCGAAGTAGTTCAAATCATTTAATGTACCCTAAAATTCGGAGTACTGTTAGGTTCAACAAAAGGCGATCTTCCATTGCTGGGTTTCTTAACACGAGCATCTATCAATCTAATTCATATCTCTCGATGGACGACGAATTCTAACCTACTTTAAGGTTCAATATCAAATTATCAAGTTGCCATATACGGATGTCATACTATTTGTATGTATTGTTGATCATTCGGTCGCGTGATTAGATTTTATTGAATGGACTGATGTGGTTTGATTGTTGGGGCACCGTAGGCGCCATTTGAGGCAGATGATTGGCGGCGCATGAGTTGCTGGTTAATAATAATATTATGTTTGAAGTTTTCGATGGCAGAGAAAAGTAAAGTATGTGATATTAATTTTAATCTGCCGTGAATCTAGACAAAGTAAAGAGAATATTAAAAGAAAAGCAGACCAGGAGAATTGAAAGGCCAAAGAGATTTTTATCAATGTCTCTATCAGTTGCACAATTCTAATTTAAATATTTGAGCTCTGCCGTATAAATGATATTTATATGCCAGTGTCAAGTTAGAATAAAACAAGATGGCCAATATGAATCATATTCATAATTATGATGAGGATGACCAGTGAGATAAACGTAGAAAAGAATTGAAAGGGGAAATTAATGAAGGCGTCATTTATTGCGCAGTCAAACAAAAAAGTAACATCAATGACGTAACTGGTATTATCATTTATAATTTATTATTAGTTTATTGAGGAAACTAAACAAAATACATAATTTATGGAAAATACGCTTTATAATTACTGTTTGATTTTAATTGTAGGTTTTTTTTTTCAAATCAAATAATAATAGTAATATCCTCCCGACCAATTTCGGTCACAATGGCCAATTTCAACGGTGATTAGCGAGGTGCGCAGATATTATAGTGCACAAGTCAGCACAAGCAAGTGTGTGCTCAAACACAGGTGCACTCTCTGTTCCATTACTCTCATAGTCCGATGGGATGGCAACCCGACACGACAGGGGAGAGATCAGGCGCAGGATCAACGGCTTTACGTGCATTCCGTGGCATGGGGTTTTATGTTAAGGATTTGGTTTCTGCACTTAGTCCTTTATGTGGACCTTTGTGCGTGCAAAGAACACATTGCCCGACATCGGAATCGAACCCAGGGCCCACGCCCACGCAATTTTCATTAGATAACAAGCAAATAATCAGTCCTACCACACCTATACTTTGGTCGAAGTATCGGGTTAACCAAAAGGAATCTCGAAGTCGATTTAAAAGAAACTTGCTTTAAATACTAATCAATGCTTGTTCAGCCATTATTATTCCCCGGAACCAACGTTAGACATAGAGTGCTAATTATAGACGTTTCCGACACGTTATCCGGTCATTTAGATTCAAGCATGAGTAATCTTAACTGCGAAAGTGTATAATAACGTCTGGCGCAGACGCACACCGCTAGCGACAAGCATAAAAGTGTCGTTGAGACGGTCAAACGTGCGTTAAATTCGCACTTGATAGATTACTCGCGTTTGTCTCTATACGCGCGCTTTGATGTAAACATGTATAATAAATTCCGGTAACACAAGGTACATGCTTGCTTCCGCGCGATTAATCGTGTATTTAAAATCGCTCGTGCGTTGTGATTGCTGTAAATTGCTTTCGGGAAGCAGGTTGTTGTCATGGGCAGAATATCCCACGTTGCCTTGTCAGCGATATAGGGAGCATGCTTCTTGGCTCAGCACTTTCATGCATTAGCAATGATGTTTTGTCTCGCTCTCGCCTAATTCGCCATTCAAACAGTTGTCGTCAATGTTACAATGTTACGAACATTGTGTGCGCCGGACATTATAGAAAATTGTAGGAAAGTGTGTACAGTATTGTACTTATCTAATTATCAGCGAAAGCCGAGTTGCCTTGCCTGAAGCAGCCGGCCGTGGCTATTTAAATTGGGCATAATTATTATTTTAGTTTCCCTGGCCTACTGGTGATGTCCGCTTTGTTTGAAAGCACGGGTTAATCGAAAACTGAAGACTAAGTAACTTTGTCATCACACTGCATATGTTTAGTGCAGTGGAAATCAAATGTTCAGCACAAGAGCTAGAGAAAACTCGAAGAAAAATATGAGATAGAATATAGATTTCATTTAACTGTAGTAGCTAGCCGAGTGGTATCGAAGCTTCTTTTGCTCTAAGAAAGCCATTCGTGAAATCAGGTGGTCGTGGCTCCTTCCTTCCAATCCTTTCTTGCCGGTGTTGGTGCTTTAATTAGGACTAGACAGTATTTATGGCCGATCAATACTGTTGACCTGGCACCTGATGAAACGCCTTCATTGAATCCAATGGCATCTGCGAAAAGAACTGGATTTTAAAAGTGTGACCTGAGTTAATATGCTGCACTTAATGCAAATGTTATGTTAGTAAGACAAGGACATAGTTTTACACTAACGTTTCACTCAAGACTTGAAATCTAGTTTTCGTTGAATGCACTAAGAATACTAATTTCTGTGTGCAGCAATGTAGTCTAGCATTTATATGGTCACTTACACAAATACATTAAAGAATGAGTGTGATAAAAATATCTTAGAAATCTACTCGAAGATGGACTACATTTTGTGAGGGTTCTGTATTAAAAAGCTGTTTATGAAGCTTAGGACCGTGAGCCGTCTGTCATCACAGATGGTCCTTGGTTCCACGATACAAAAACTACAAATACCGTTGTTTTTATTAATATTCCAAATGCAGACGACGAATTTATCAAAGCAGTTGTCTTAATGTCTGTCTGTTATCAAACTTGCACCTAATTGGCGTTTTAGGTCAACTGGCCTAGAAATTCGAATTACTATCGTAGTTGCTTAGTGTAATAGCTTGTGTTTGGATATGCAGTGTCATGGGTGTTCACAGTTTCAAGTAATAACAATTGTAATATTAATTCATCAGTAATTAGTTTTATAAAAACCAGTAACCAGTAATAAACCAGTATCCACCAGTAACCAGTAATAAACCAGTATCCTTTTGGATACTGGTTAAAAAGATTATGGCTGAGCAGTTTAATGTTTATAGCTCAGATTCTCAGCGAACAGTCCCTAACTGCACAGTCAGTTAGACGACTTTTATAACAAGATTAGCTCAGAAGTTCTTGTTAATTAAATTAAATCTTATGGTCTCCAAAGATCCAAATACATAATTATTTTTGTTCTATGCTCGTGATTGTTCATCCGTGTTGTTTTTTTTTTATTGGAGTTCACTTATCTTTTTTGATATGCACTGATTCTGACAAATAAACCTATTTTTCTTTTATTTCTTTCAAATAAAGGGCGCATAAGTCTTCTGGTTGATTCTCTGCTTTCCGAATCCAACTCATAGCAGAGACCTTTAAAATATTGAAAAAGCATGTACGAGTGTTGTTGACCGGTCCAACCAGCCATTACATTTTGTAAGTCATAAAATGTCTAGCCAATGAGTGTCTTTATGCGAACTGAATTTATCCTGCGACAATCTTAATTCTTAAGCACTTATACCGTCTACTACAGCTTGCCAGGATGAACGCTTAATGCTCCATTTTGCAACACGATCATTATCAACACCAGTCTTAAATAATTAAAGGGAAATTGTCTCTAACAGCTGTTCGTAAGCGAAACCACGAATAATAACGGAGGTCAAGAACTTGCGTCTAGTCGTATTGAACGCTGACTCACTACGACTTGGAATTGACATAACGTCATATCTACCCTTAGAATACAGTAGAATATCAACCTTATTGTCTTTGTAGAAGAAGTGCTTTTGATATGTCACGTCATGTGGAGTCATACAGGGCTTAATGCTTGTCCACAATTAGTTGCATTCGCGATGTAGTTACAGTTAAAAGTGGCTTTGAATCAAACAGTCTCGAGTATCGTTGGCTGGGCTTGTTTTCTCGATAAAGCTGATTACACACACTTGTCACGCTGCGATGACACGGTTCATGGGAAACGAACTGTGAAGTGAAGACCGACTGGGCGAGAGAAGTTGTTTGTTACTGTCATTAGATTTGAGTATGTTTAGTGTATAAATGTGAGAGGTTTCACTGATTCGTTCGTATCTTATATTACTTACAGGCTTATTCAGAAGTTTATGGCAGCCCATTTTCTAACAACTTTTTTCCAAACTGTCAATTAACGTCATTCATATGGCCAACTCATTTCGTGTTTCTTATTTTTGCTGTTCCAGTACCACTAAGGAGACTAAAGTTTATTTTATTTTATTTTATTTTATTTATTAAGGGATAATAAACAACTACAACATATACATAGCACGTAAGGTTAACAAAACTTTAAGTAGCAATGCTGCAGTCCACTGCATTATCCGCAGATAAACATAATTATGGATCAGTGATTGCCACTAGACGGGTATTACCAAAATTAACAAACATTTTGACATAATTAGGTATAAAATAGGTTACTGTAGTGCTAGCTATAGCTACAAAGCCAAAACAGATTAAAAACAACAACAATTTCATTTACTTAAAATATGCAGTAAATAAATAATAATAATAGGATTTAACAATTAAGATAAGAATTTTATAATATTAGATTTAAATTTATTTTTCGAGCATGCAAATATATCTACATCAATGAAATTTGAATTATAGGATTCCAACATTCTATGGATAGGGCAACGTAAGCCAGAGTTTGTACGACAAGGATTTAACGCGAACAGAGTACGTGCACGAACCTGACGCACATGAACAGTACGGGGGACAGAATAACACAGCCTGCTCGTCAGATCAATGGCATCAAAATGATTTAGAATTTATGTTTATCATTTTGTAGAAGGCAAACTTCTAACTTTGTAAAGGATATTAAAATTTGCTTTGCTACTCTACTGCGAAAGAAAGATCAGGTTTTATCTCAAAATCGATGAAGATAGTAAATAAAGCTGGTCACCGAAACCATTTACTCTCAGCCACCTACTTCCATTACCTAGTTTTTTGCCTCCGATAGCGTACTATAGAATCAATTCGACCCAATACAAAGGCTTGTTCTCATTCATTTTACGTTTCCATTACGAAGGTAACTGTTTTACGACCAGCTTTCCCTTTGTGGGTTGATTTGATAGTGCGAATTTTGCAAGCTTGCGTCAAGTCCAGATCGAAATACTTACAAACCTTTAATTGTGCTGTGGCCATTAATAAATTAACAGTAGCAACTGCTTGCTCAAACAAAGCAAGTTCTCTGGCCTTTAGAGATGAAGAATTAAAGGAAGATATAGATAGATTAATAAAGATTAATATAGCAGTTGACGATGTAGAAGTGATGTCATTGGCGACATGTGGGTGTGCATTACAGAAATATTCTGTCTATTCTTTAGTGCATTACAGGGGCGACGGTTAAGATCGGTATTAGGCATCTGGAATAAACATTGAAAGGTTTTTGATAACACAGCATCATCATTCTCATGCCCTTATCCTAATCTATTTGGGGTCGGCGCAACATGTCCCTTTTTTACATACTTCTGTATTAGTCGTCATCTCGGTAGTCACCCCCTTTTTAGCCATGTCATCTTTCACACAGTCCATCCATCGTTTCTTTGGTCTTCCCCTACTCTTATAGCCATCGACATTCATACTTAAAACTTTCCTCATGAAATTTTCTACATTCCTCCGCATCACAAGCCCATACCATGAGCACCGATTTCCGCAGAATTTTTCAGTCACCGGTGCCAGTTTCAAACTTCGTCTTATGTACTCATTTCTTATTCTATCCATTCGTGTAACACCACACTTCCCTCTTAACATTCTCATCTCAGCTGCATGCAATTAATTGCCTTTCATTAATCCCTTTTGTGGCTTTTGTGGGCTTTGTGGGGTGTGTTTTTATGTTTTTGATAACACATAACAAGGATATTTAGTATTTGCCTTTAGTAAACTGAACATTCCATTCAGCTCCGAATACAAACCGCAAAAGCAACCTAACATTGCGCTTAAACACAGCATTTCCGGTAAAACCAGAGCGTGAAGATAAGTATCTCAATACTAATTTCGCAAAAGCTAGACCTCAATGAAACGTGTCTTTCGAAACGCCACCACGTTGATTGTAAGCGCCGCCTACGCACATCCTGTGATCTCCATTGATTCATCATCGCAGTGATACTCAACCTGTTGCATGCCATTCGCTGCGTTGCCGTTGTTGAGTGATGCATTTCATTTATCATCAACCTAATATCAACTTTTCTCTTCTTCTTCTTTCTTCTTTTCAAAAGTTTCGTTGGACTAAAGTTTATTGGACTGCGCCATGTTTTGGTCGTCAGTGTGGATAAATTTATTTTATCCACACTGACGACGATTGGTATTTCCCCTGCAATGGTACCACCATTAGGCTCGTATTATTATTATTATTTCCAATGCATTAGGAGAACCTGATTGCTATCCCACGAGTAGTAAGATAACTGACGGGAGTCTAGCTCATGTACAGTGATGAGGTGTTTTGATCCAAAACCATGTACGAGCACATTTTCTAGTAGTTCGATTCAAATTTAAAAGAGCTAAATCTTAAAAAAAAATCTAAATTCTTAAATAAAAAAAAGTAAATGGAGCCAAAATTATTATAGAATTGACTGTACTTGCACGGTCTGCACTCGCAGCTAACTTCCGTGTCGCCATTAATTTTGAATCAAACTACTTATAACTAATAAGGATCAATTTCGCAAAACACATATTATTCGGTAGTATGAATATGAAACTGATAAATATACAAAATACTGGTATTCAGCTGCATCCGGTTAGACTGGAAGGCGACCCCAACATAGTTTGGGAAAAGGCTAGGCAGATTGACTTTTTTTTAATATGAAACTGACAGGTGTCTCGACGCGGATGGGCCGGACTGTAGTTAGCATAAAGGCCAAAAAAATGTTGAGTACCGCTGCATAAACTCGTTGATTCATCCTGCGTTTGCTGGAAGACGTGCACCGAATGTTGACAGGTGGCTTTGTCTAACGGGGCCGAGGAAATTCATTTGTTTAACTAGGTTATCACTTATCAGTTATGTTGGCCTGGTCTAGATTGCTGACATTAAACTGAGACATAAGATCTGAAATATACAGGCTGTATTAGAAAGGTATGGTCAAATCTAAGGGTGTGGTACAGACCATCTTTCACACAGTGGTGCAGAACAACTTTCTCCATGGGACCAACATCGTAATCGAGAGTTTGGCGTGAAATTGTGACATTTGATTGATTTTATTTTATTGTATTTCTTTGAATGTGACATTCTATTTTGTATGCCTTCTGGCGGGACATAGCATGGACCAACATTTTTATTTTTATACACTTCTGGACACATCTATTGGCCCACCTTAGAGTTTAGGTTTCGATGGCCCCTACCGATATATGATTGCTAGATTGAACAAAAACTGTTGATGCAGTTTTAAACCTGATACATTTTACCATCTTTTTCGATCGTATTGTTTTAAATTTGAATTCAGAATACCATACGACATGGAGCTACGCCTAACAAGTCGGATATGCGCCTTGTTAAAGGCAATTGATTTTTGAATAAAAAACATGTTTTATCAAATAAAGGTTTAATTTAATAACGCGTGTTGCCTCCATGGGCATCTACCACAGCTCTCATACGATTAGGCATAGAGTTAATCAACCGCTCTATGAAATTTTGAGGGATCATCTCCCATTCCTCTTCTATGGCAGTTTTCAACTCCTGCATCGTCTGGGCAACTGGCTGACGAGCCCTAACACGTGTTTTTAGCTCGTCCCACATGTGCTCAATGGGGTTCATGTCTGGGCTTCTGGCTGGCCAGTCCATAACTGTGATGTTCACATCCCGAAGATATTCCCTGACGATGCCGGCCGCATGGGCTCTTGCATTATCATGCATAAAAAGGAAATTTGGGCCCACATAGTCCGCGTATGGTATCACGTGAGGTTCTAAGCACTCACGAATGTACCTTTCAGCATTTAATGTTGGCAGCCGTGGTCCTGTAACAACCTCAAGTTGAGTTTTGCCGCTCGCGGATATACCGCCCCAGACAGTCCATGAGCCACCGCCATAAGCAACCCTCTCTTCAAAGCAGCATTGTGCGAAACGAACTCCCTTACGTCGGTAGACCTTCTTCCTTCCATCATTGCCATGTAACACAATTTTAGACTCATCAGAAAAGAGTACACGACTCCAATCTTGCTGTGTCCAATTTAAATGACTGCGTGCGAAATGAAGGCGCGCTGTTCGGTGGGCTCGCGTTAGTTTGGGGCCATTAGCTGGCTTGTGTGGTACCATATCGCATTCTTTTAACCTTCTCCGAACAGTTCGAGCGCTCACAGATACTCCGTGGAAGTCGCGAAGTTGGTTTTGTATCTCAATGGAGGTAAGGTGACGATTTCTCAAGCTGGTCGTCACGATGAATCGATCCTGCCTTTCAGTTGTGACCCGAGATCGTGGCCTTCCTTGGCGACGAACAAAGCCGCCAGTCTCTAGGTACCTCCGATAAACATTTCGGACCGCAGATCGACTTAAATTAAGTTGAACTCACGTTTCTTTGGCTGTGTCCGGCCTGAATAAGTGCCACAGCTTGGGCGGCGACTTCAGGTGAAGTATCCATAGATTATTGATAGAACCTTAATGTTAAGAATAAGTAATGTTTGTTGCAAAACCAAAGATATCAATCACTTTTTCAAGAATTAAATCCAAGTAAACCAATAAAACCAAGTTTTCTTAGTATTCGATTGTTTGATATCAACAAACAGGCTCCAAATTGTCTTTTGTTTCTTTAAATTATGTGTTCGAAATTCAAAAAAAGACTATTGAATGAAATTGTGAATGTGCCAGGTTCAAAACTGCATAAAAACTTTTTGCTCGACCTAATATAAAATTTTAGCTAGGACCAAACGAAACTGAAAATACAAGGTGGGCCAAAAGATGTGTCCAGAAGTGTATAACATCTGTATAATTTTACTCTATGTGCACAAAATGATTAAATGAATTTGAATTTGAATTTGAATTTGAGAAAAAAATATCATCTGTCTCGTACAAAGCTTCAATAAAGGACGGCTGAATTTTTTTTCTCGATTACTATGTTGGTCTCATGGAGAAAGTAGTTCAGTTTGAAGGTTGGTACCCTTAAATTTGACTACACCTTTCGGTATGTGTTTTTTCGTGGTTTTTGCACAAAGATCCATTGGCAGATATAACTACGGAAATCCAAGACTTACACGAAGTTTAAATGAGATTTTTTTTTTTTTGAGTGACGCAAATTTCCGTTTTGTTTTGGCTTTTAAGCCTAGATATAAAATAACTCTATGTAATGTGCGAAAAAAAAAAGAAAAAATAAAGAAAGAAAAACTGTTTATTCACATGAAGGTGACTTCATGTGAATAAACAGTTTTTCTTTCTTTATTTTTTAGTTTTTTACTAGATCCGATCAGGCAAATTTACTATGACGTGTAAAAGTTACAATTTCAAGCATAAGCATAATCAGCCTGTAATGTCCCCATTGCTGGGGCTCAGGCCTCCTCTCTGTGAGAGGGAGTGGGCTGTAATCCACCACGCGGGCCCAGTGCGGGTTGGTAGATGTCACAAGTCTTCGAATTTTTGATTCTAGGACATGCCGGTTTCCTCACGATGTTTTCCATCACCGTTTTGAGAGCAGTCTGGTGATGAATTAATTTACACAAAGTGCCTTATTATTATTATTATTATTTATAAAGTGCCTGTATGGGTTTGAACTTACGACCTACAACTGGTAAGTCCCGGCCACCACTGCTCTTAGTGTTATTTCCGATACTTACCTTATTTGCAAGTATGTATTTTGTTAGGGATTTGAATAACTAACATTAATTTTCGGAAAGTAATGCCTGATTCCATTATTTTTACTAAAGTATAGTACGTAATATAAAAAACAATGTTGCTATTGTTCAAAACTACAATGTTGTTAAGCATACAAGTTCAATCTAAATAAATACCTAAAAAATTGCGGTAAAAACTAATTAATAAGGAAATTAGTAATTTTATAAAAATAATTAGTTTCTTTATGTTAATTAACTGTATAAAATTATATATAAAACACTGCACGATAACCCGTGATAACACGAGAACAATGCTACTGTATCGTTTGGTGATAAATCGGAACACATTGTTGTTCTTATTTACTCATAATAATGTGTAAGAATGAGTCATACCTACTGAATATAACATTACGCCTGTAATCCCCGAATCGTTAGGCAGAGGTATATCTATAGCACCTACACCCACATTTCGCCAGTTATGTTTTTAAGTCCCATGTAATAGGGGGCGAGCCTATTGCCAAAAACCGGGCACTCAAAAAAAAACTCAAAACTCAAAGCATTTATTTCAATTAAACCAATTACAGGCACTTTTGAATTGTCAAGGGGTCGGTCAGTCAAAAAGATGAAGCTAGGCGCCCATTCCAAAGCATAGTAGGTACCTATGGAGAAGAACGGGCAAGAAACTCCACGGACACTCTTTTAAATCAAGATATGGTTACAAAATAATGGTTACATCATTCATGTTGGAATTTTACATGTGAGAACGATGCAGAACGTTAAAAGCGTCCTTAAAAAAAAAAACAATTCAAATATTTAAATTAAATTAAAATAAGCCGTGGCCGCTAAGGTATGACCAGCCTTCACTGACAGCGCTTGTTCACGAACCTGACGCATGGATTAGCTAAATGATCCAACACGCGCCACCATCAGCGAGACATCAACACAAATCAAGACTCCGGGTTGCTACTGAGAAATTCCAGATGGAAAACGCAATAATACCGCCTGTCCCAGGAATCGAACTCAGGACCCACGAAAAAATGATAAACTTCATAATTGACTTGGTTATGTATTTCTACCAAGTTTCAAGTTTATTAAGTAACTGAAGAAATAAGATTTGTCATACAAACGAAATCCCCCCTTTTCACCCCTTAAAGGTCGAATTTCCAAAAATCCTTCCTTATTAGATGCTTACAAAATAAAAGCCATCAAATGCCAAAATTTCAAGTTTGTAGCCCCAGTGCGAGCGGTTGGCTCTGCTTTGAATGCTTTAACGAATAAGTCAGAACAAGTATTGGATAGCAGTAAGGAAAGTTTTGGGTATGAATGTCGATGGCTATAAGGGTAGGGGAAGACCAAAGAAACGATGGATGGATTGTGTGAAAGATGACATGGCTAGAAAGGGGGTGACTACCGAGATGACGAATAATAGAGAAGTATGGAAAAAAAGGACATGTTGCGCCGACCCCAAATAGATTGGGATAAGGGCAGGAGAATGATGAAGTATTGGATAGCAGATTACTAGGGAATTTATCAGTTATTTACCTATATCCTGCGAACCAGGTAGCAGGCATCATAAACCAGCAGGTGTTCACAACGTCTGTGTGAGTTAGCCGACGTTCGCAAGGACGTAAAAATATCGCGGCGATTTTTTTTCGCGCACTGGATTTTCAACGCTCTGCTTAGCGCCGAGAGTTGAAAATCCAACAGTGTGATTTTTCGACGCGCTGGGATGCACTGTTGTTGTTAGGTTGGATTCTCGAAGGTCGGCTCAACGCCGAGAGTTGAAAATCCAGTGCGCGATAAAATACCGCCGCGATATTTTTACGTCCGTGCAAACGTCGGCTAACTGTGTACGAGGGCGGCAGTGAAAATTTCGGGAATCAAGGAAGTGACACAACATTACCATTTAAAAATGTATTTATTGCTTTTCGAAGTATTCTCGGCGAAATTTGACACATTTTTCCATACGATGGAACCAATCATTGAAGCAACCATTCCATTCGGAAGTTGGGGTCTCCAAAATGGCCGTTTTGTAGGCGTCCACAGCTTCTTCAGGTGATGGAAATCTCTGACCACGCAATTTATTCTTTATTTTAGGGAAAGTATAGAAATCATTTGGGCTTAGGTCGGGGCTGTACGGTGGATAGTCTAATAATACTATGTTTTCTTGCTCTAAAAACTCTTTTGTTCTGTGCGCGGTGTGAGAACTCGCACTGTCGTGATGGAGGATGATGCGGCGGTTGCAGTTCTCTTTACGGAGTTTAGAAACGACCTGTGGCAAACAAATGCTAGCATACCATTCTGCATTAACCGTTCTTTGTCCCTCAAGAGGAATAGTCGCAACATGGCCGGTTTTGGAGACAAACGTGGCCACCATTTTTTTTTGCAACACTCCGTGAACGAACAATTTTTGTTGGCTTTAACTCATTTTCGAACACCCAAACTCGTGACTGGTTTTTTGTTTCGGGTTCGTACGCGTATATCCAGGATTCGTCACCTGATACGATGTTGTATACAGCATTTGAGGATCCTGCGTAGAATCTTTCGAGAGTTCTGACGCACCAAGTAACGCGAGCCGCTTTTTGCTCTTCACAGAGCGAATGCGGTATCCATCGGGAAAACAACTTTTTTACACCTAATTGTTCATGCAAGATTATTTGTAGTTGACTCATGCCAATGTCTAAAGTTGCCTGAATTTCGCGGTATGTCACATGTCGATCTTCCTCAATCAGCTTACGCACAGCATCAACGTTTTCTTGGGTGACTGCAGTTTTTGGACGACCTTGACGTTGACGGGGATCATCACTGAGCTTGACACGTCGTCGTTGAAATTCAGCAAACCAGCGATAAATTGTGGTTTTGGATGGGGCTTCATCACCAAATGCAGAAATCATCCGGTCAACACACTGTTTTTATGTTAAACCACTTCGAAAGTCATAATAAATCATCGCTCTTGAATTTTCTCGAGTCAATTCCATTTTCTCAACGACTAAACAAGTTTGACAAAACCTTGTGACAAGACCGAGAATCTTTTTTTAAATAAATAAATGGTATTCGATTTTTAAAACCAAGGAGTTTTCAATTAAAAAGATTTTAATATGACAGGAACAATGGAAATATTCCATTCCCGATACTTTTTTAGTGCAGCCTATGTAGGACTGCAATAAATTGTACTTAATGAATTGGCGACTCAAATTACCGTTATAAAGCTGAATCACTGCTTCCTGGTAGTCTGGTGTGGTATTTACCTATTGCAATGAATCGGGACAACCGTTGAGGACAACTTTGCTTACGTCAATGCTTATCTAACTAGCCTACTGAATTAATGTAACAATAGGTACTATGGAGAAAACTTAAGCATGCTCACTTAAGAAAATATTCCTGTGAGAGCGCAGCTAGTGACAAACGAACATTGTGTGATCGAGTCGTGAGCCGTGCATGCGATTATCGCCTTTGAGGTGATCATGCGGAACTTTGGCCCATAGTACCTATAAATCAATAAATAATGCACAAATACTGAATACCTGAAATACCTCATGAGGTCACTAATAACAATATTACTTATAACACAAACTCACCTCTTCTTTCCATAGAGGTAAATATACACCTACTGTCAAACGAAGGAAGTAAAAAAATATTAAAGAACAATATCACAATCACACTATCACAATTTCTATGTCGTGAGTAAAGTGTAAAGTCATAAGTTAAACTGCATAATTTGAAATTGCTCATGCTAAATTGCACCTCGTTAAGCTAAAAACATAACAAATGAAGGTCGCCTGCAATAACAAAGCCTAAACGCTTATATAATGACTACAAACTGACGCCTTTGTCACACATCATCTCAATACGATAGAAAAAAAACAACGCCGCTAATGGCGGGAAAATCTGTGAGTCATTCATTCATAAAATATTGCTCAACGTGTTTTATCACAACAGGTGTTAATTTGTTTGGTGATAGTCATCTTTTAATTTAATAAGAAGTTTGCTCGGTATTGTTGACTTTGACGTGGAATTTGGCGCCATTTTGCTAGACCAGATACAACGTAATTACTAGTTAGTAATTAATTTTTAGCCATATATCACCCGTATCTCCACAATTCCACTGCTTACTGAAGGGTGCATTCGGTAGGCTCTATAATCCTTATCCATATCCTCAATATCCGCAATGGTCTCTGTTGCTCCATGTAACATGAGGCCACGGGCTAGTGCTAATCTTTGTGTTCATTGGAGTAATCGAGTCTGGTCAAACCACGTTGGGGTCGGTGCATTTCATTCATTAATTAAGGTGGGTGGACATACTACAGAAGACCGTGGGGAAGACCTGGATGAGATTCGCAAAGACCAGGGCACAAAAGGGACGGGCTTATACTCAGCAATGGGTGGAACAATGCTGCCAGTGATGATGTTGATGAATTAATTTTTAGGAGATTAGAGGAGCAGCCGCACGGGTCGATCCATCAGTTTAAGCTACGCTTACCGGGGTCGGTCCGTGGATGGGTGACCACCTTTACATACCGAGACTCCTCTGTGCCTCGGAAAGCACGTTAAGCCGTTGGTCCTGGCTGTCATTCTTGGATCTTTGACAGTCGTTACGGGTCGTCAGAAGCCCGAAAGTCTGACAAGCAGCCTTACCAAGGGGTATCGTATTACCCAGTTAATGGGTTGTGGAGGTCAGATAGTCAGTCGCTCCATGTAAAATACTGGTATTCAGTTGCATCTGGTTAGTCTGGAAGTCGACCCCAACATAATTGGGAAAAGGCTGGGCAGATTGATTTATCAATTGTAGCTGAGAAGTCAAACCTCTTTATTGGTAGTCTTTATATTGATTGGCTTTTGGAAATAAGGGAAAAGAAGCCCGACACCCCAAATCCTCTGAAAGAGGGTGGGTAATCGAACAGAATATAAATATTCCTAACAGTAGAAGGTTTGCGTTCAATCATATGACTCATGTTATGTTGTGGACATCGAGAAACGGAACTAATGGATCCGATGACCAATATATCACCTTCATTTTTCATTCAGACATGACGAATGTAATGTCTTACGAAGACTTGAAGTAGGTTATCGTCATTCATAAGTGTCCTGTCAAGAAATTGCCAAAGGCTACGATTACACAGACAAATGTTTAGCAAAAAACTAACCATGGTTCTAGGTATTCTAATTCTTCTAATCTAGGGTCTTGGCTATCTATAAGAACAGCCGGTTTATTCTGTAAAAATCTCACCGTGAAAACTTAGGTGAAGTGAGCTGTCATTCCACTGATGATCCCTAGGGATTGATACTATTGACAGATACAAACGAAGAAGAGAATAATCTTCGATGAAATAATTTTGATACACCCACAAAAATATTATACCTTCTGCCAGATAACCATGCAATAAAAGTCATTAATCCCACTTGTAAAAAAAAAAGGTTTCGAACCTTTGTTTTGATCGTGTTAGATACTGGAATAGATTGGTAAAGAGCGTTAAAGACTTTTAAGGCACAGTTATATGGCCGAAAGTATAGTCTTGGTGCTTCAAACTTGAATGAATAAACCTTTCGCGGCCTAGCAATAGGTTTGATAAGCATGAAAAGTGTTCATGAAACTCCTAAGATTCGTGTTACTTACAATAAATTAAAGTACAAACGCTGATAAATCCCAGCATGTGGCGACTGCTTCAGATTCGTTCGCGATAATAGAAATGGAGAAAGTGTTTTAGTAATGTAATTTCCATTGAAGACACTTTTCATTTAATTTAGAATACGTGTTAGATAACGTTTTAATTTTTTATACAAGAACTTTCTTAACTAAAGCCCGCAATTTAACATAACATCACGCCTGAAACCCCAAGTGTTAGGCAGAGGTGTACCTATAGTACACCCACACTTCGCCACTTCGCCAGTTATGTTTAAGTCCCATGTAATAGATGGCGAGCCTATTGCCATCAACTGGGCACTAGTCCAGACTCCGGGCTGCTACTGAAAAATTCCAGATTTACCCAATAACACTTAGCTAGACCTGGGAATCGAACCCAGCACCCTAATTGCGTAACACATCATCGATCGGAGTTGTTTCATGTTGAAACAGATTGCTAAACCATTGCTTCATATGTTCGAAAAAATTGTCTGCTCGACAACGTAAATAACGCAATGAATGTTGTTGAACTGTCAAAAAGAAATCAACTCCGATTGATAATGTGTTACGCAATTAGGGTGCAGGACCTCAGGTTCACCAGTAACGCCCATAAACTAGAATAATATTTAATTATTCATAACAGCACGTAGAAATTAAATATTAATTTCATAAAATTAGCAGTAAGTAATAGCATCTTTATCGATTATTATTAAACGTGATTACGTGACCAAGACATTGGATTATACAGGCTCGTTTTTAAAACAATACTACTGGCAAAGGCACGATCCGGCTAAATCGTGAAGCATACGCATCGAATTAGCATTGTGAAATTATATACGCTCAGTTGTCACACACCCCTCGTGATATCCGAACGCAAATTGCATTTGTTCATTTGACAGGTGCAGTACGTTCAGAAACAAACATCTATGTCTGAAACGGATTTCGTCTATGGTCTCTTTTGTCCATTGTTGGCCTCGTACTTGTTGCATGTTTCTAAATGTTTTTGAAACAAAAAACAGTAAATGAGCCGAAGATATTATTATCCATTATCCAAGTTTGTACCGCGAAAACTTGTCATTGACCAGGATTGTTTAGGGAATATTTCGTAATAAAACTGCGTTGTTTAGCAATTTTAGGCGTGGTTTATGGTTTTCTGCATCTACAACAGATTCTAAAGCTTTTTGTTCAAAGGATTGTTGAAGGTTAAAGTAATTCGATTTGGTCCTTTTGTATAAGCTTGTCAAATCTTCAACTGAGGATTTTCTGGGTCTAAATTCAATTTAAAGTACGTATTTGAATACTTTCTGAATTAGTGAAACCTACATAACCGAATGCATACAAATTACTTGCATTAAAATAATTATAAGTTTTTTAATTGGTCTTAAGTTCTGCGCCGTAAATTTTTAATACAAATAAATAATAATAAGTAGTCTACAAAATAATTATATTTACAATTGAACTCGGTTATATTTAAAACGTTATTACCACATTTATATTCTTTTCGCTACTCGGTAATTAAGGCAAGGTCGCCCAGTTGGTCAGTTTACTTTCTCTCGTATTACGTAAATTACGACCTATAGCACTGGACCTGTGCTGCGATAATAACAGGATTGTATTACTGTGTTTATAAGGCAAAAGATACAAAATATAGAGGCTGGTAGGCGGGTAAAGTGCCAAAGACTACAAAAAAAGGAATATTTTCAAATTGCTATTAAGGTAACAGTCCCATGATCAGGTATCATCATCAATCGCAGGATGTTGATGATTTTTTTTGTGACCTGTGTGACCGACTCTTGTCTTCCATACATCTCTTTCTGCTTCAGACGTCATTTTAGCACGCCAATTCAATCCCTTTCTGGGCTTTCTGATCAGCTTCTGTGGTCTTCCTGTCCTGTTATAGCCAGGCACAACCCATAATAAAATCTTCTCCACATTACCCATATAGCAGATTTTGCTAGAAATGGGCAGAGATGATTGTCCCATACTGCTGCACTGCTGGACATAAGCCTCTCTTAATCCACGCCATTAATTTTCGGCAACTTTCATCCAGCTCAGACCACCCCTCCTTCGAAGATCGTCACTCCACCTAGCCTGAGGGTGTCCTAATCTTACTTTTATCGATTCGCGATCTCCACTTAAAAACACGTCTACCCCAGCGGTCATCGGTTCTACGGCTAATAATGGCCGGTCCTCCATTGCCACATCCCCTTGCTTATTCTGTGAGCTATGTCGACAATTTTGGTTCTCTGTCGGATCACAAAAATAAATAAAAAGCTAGTATTATTAACCATGCCTTAAACAGCAGTAGTACCTAATTACTTCAAATTTATAATTACCCCATTTAAATGATATTATTACAACTATTTTGAGGACAATAGAACAGGAAAATGTTAGTTAACTCTTTCAATACTTACATCATAAAACAATAATTTTCATTTGCAATACCATGAGAATGGCGACAGGTTGATTTATTGCCTTATCGCGAACATGATACTTATAGGAAGTGTAATCATGGGTATGACTACTAATCGATTACATTCTAACGTCTCCGGTCTCTTAATATTTACAAATCGATTGATAAACCGTTTATTTTCTAAAGTATCGATTTGAATTTATTCATAACCCTAATAAATTCTTATGTTATATGTTTTGTGAATTTCAATTTTATGACGTCCATCTATTTTAAGCACAAAAAAGCAGTTTTAAAATTCTTCTTCGTATTTTGACTTGTATTTTCCTCAAGGATTCGAGTTTAGATGCATCGTACACAGCGCAGGACATAAATAGGTCGTCACTTATTTTTTTGACTACCGTATTAGGCCAAGCTCGAACTGGCTTCAGATATATATTCTCACAATGGAAGGAAGTTCACAGACCGTGCGTCATCGCGCGTAAAAAAAGAACGTAGTGATTATTATTCTCTGTGGTAAAAAAGTTAAAAAGGCGCGAACGCATTTGATATTTTATTTTTTTAAAGGCACTGGCCGGGGCGGCTTATTAAAAAAAGTATCACGTGTTGCATTCGAAATTCGAATAGTCCAAACATAGATATTGTTTGTTTTTAAAGATGTGTTTTATTTGCGTTGGTATAGCTCTATGGTCGTTATATTTTGGTTAAATGGGCGTTACTCGATGTATAATGTTATGCTACTGCAGTAATATATGATTGCGTTTGAATAAATTAGCATAATTGTAGTGTAAAAAGCAAGTTGTAGTTCAAAGATGTCTACGCTGTTTTGGTTCAACCGAAATTAACTAAACTAAAACCAAATAGAAACTATTTTTGAAACTTATCGATAAAGAAAATTCTTTATTAAATTTAATTATAATTATTGTACTAATGTGTATATTATCAAAGTTTCTATGTCAGTCTGTTTACAGAGCATCGCATATGAATAGAGTTCTAAAAGTCGCATGTCACTGACCTATCGGACGACACCCTAACAACGTTACATCTTCACACACCTTAATCTTTAAAACAACGGTGCACAGTACATAATCGTTTAAACCAGGTGTGTTATTTGAAGGCTGTTAAGGTTGGCTGGCTGTCAAAAGTCCCGGACAATAGCGTTTCGCGTCACACAACTGCATTGGAGGGTTCCGGATCGGTGCATGTTATTATTATGTAAAATAACCCTTGAATACGTTCGGGAGACCCGGTATTTCCACCGTGGAATGTCAAAAACAAACTACTTATGTAATGTGGATACGGTGCTTTTGAAAATGGACAACTTTTAATAAGGGACCAAGGACCAACACGGAATGCGAAATACTGTTTGGAGTTCGTCCCATATTAAAACTTGTTTACATTCGTGAGTATTTTCATCTATAACTAATCCTAATAAATTCAAAGCCAGCTGATACTCAAGAGAATGAACAAGAGTATTCTTTTGTGTTTCAACAACATACTAAATAGACTAAGATCACCAAAACATCGACAATAATTACCGTACCTACCTAATATTTCTTTATTTTTAACCATTACATGCAGTATTTCTACGACCCATTACAACTAATGGGTCGTAGAAATTTTACGGACCACAATTTTATTCATATTCAATGCCCATTCAAGATTGATCGTTTCTTCTTACCAGAGATAAAGGATTAAGAAATCTATGGTCTATCTAGCCGGACTTAGTTATCTGTGGAACTGTCATCATCATGGCCGGCTTTTTCCGCGTCAGATAATCTGCGGTTGGATTGGCACAAAGCGGTTGACAGTAAGGAAAGTGGGCCGTAAGCAGATAGGATCTAGGGATATTTTCAGCATAAGAATAATTAATGTAATAGTAACTGTTTAACTTAAATGTAGTAATAGTCATACTTGCATAATGCATAACATCCGTTCCTGCAGATTATGTATTACTCATATGTGCATATGCTAAACTACATTTCTTAGAATTCTTAATACTGCACTTTACAGCTAAGCAAACAATCTCATGCGCAGTATGTTACTTGTACTTAGTTGAACAACATTCACTGCGTAATTATCATAGACAATGAAGCAATGGATTAGCAATTTCCTTTAAATATTTGGGATTGTGATTGAAACTGTGTAACGCAATTAGGCTACTGCTTGTCTTGACATAACCCCAGTCGCCTTTTGCGACAAAATCATGTCACATCTTTATTGAATCCCTTCGTACAAAGTTCGTCAAATTCCGTGACATATGTCTTGCTTGAGTGATGTAGGTGCCAGGATAAGAAGCAAGGTTTAATATTTGGTTAGTATTCATAATAGCTGCTCCAAACATTTAGTCTTCCGTGGTTTCCGGTAACTGTGACTCATCCAACGGAAGTGCGTTGATGTTAATCTTTTTGCGATAGCCAATTCGAAACATGCTAATTATTACTTAACGCAATCATGAATTCGCGCCGGTATCCCATGGAGATGGTTAAAAACTTCACAATCGGTGCTTCACAACTACAGTAGTATATCTGGGCAGTGACCTTGAATAAATTAGGTACAACCTACGGCTACGGCCGCTCGGTAGATAAATACGCGTCCGTCAGTGCATGACTGCCGCGCACTGGTACTGCTGCGTACTGGTATACAACATCAGTTTTAGTATATGCGAAACCCGAAACACGACGTGTCTAGTATTTTTAACCGACTTCAAAAAGGAGGAGATTCTCAATTCGTCGGAACCTTTTTTTTTTATTATTTTTTTTTATGTATGTTCCCCGATTACTCGAAGATGGCTGGACCGATTTGGTTTTTTTTTGTTTTATTCGAGAGGGTATACATCACAGTTGGTCCCATATTGATTAACTTTGCTTGGGTAGTTTTTGAGTTAGCTTCAATAATACGTATTTTTTCCCCACTTTTATATGGATGATGTTCTAGTTTGTTTTGCAGATAGTGGTATTAGAATTTGTGAGGGGTAGGTACACAACTAAAAAGTGAAAAATAAAAACTCTTTTACAAAAAATACAACCGACTTCCAAAAACAACACTACAAAGTGAAAAATAAATTTAATTTCGGAAGTCGGTGGCAAAAAACGAAAACACATTTAACTAGACACCGACTTCCGAAATTAAATTTATTTTTCACTTTGTAGTGTTGTTTTTGGAAGTCGGTTGTATTTTTTGTAAAAAAGTTTTTTATGTAAAGAATCTATGTACCTACAAAATTTCAAAACTTTCATGAAAAATTACAAAGTTATAAGTTACCTGGTTGTCCATGCAAAAACATGATCACCACGCGGCGCCCGCTGTGCGCCCGTGCCTAGTGCCGCTATGACCTGCCGTGAATTGTGTTCGTCGCTCGGTGTCCATATTGTAACCTTCTTTAAAGATTTTTGGGGCAAAATATAACACGGTATAAAATTATTGGAATCGATTCAGTTATTTATTCTGAACAAACTATATTCAGGTTTCGCATTATACTAGAAATAATGTTGTATACTGAGATTTCGAAGTGCGCAATTTCGGCCGTTTTCTATGAAGGTAAACTACTGTAACATTATTATACTTTGGCAATACATTTTCGCATTCTCCAGTCTGGCACCAGAAAACAGAACAACCAGTCTTTCATATCTTGTATCATCGCGCGACCAAAAATCTAGTGTTTAAAATATCGCTTCTTGTGGATTGTGGAGGCTTTCCTACCACCCCATTTCGTCCCGTGGGTGTCGTAAGAGGCGACTATTTGACTAAGGGAGCTCAAGACCCAGTGCATACCATATAGCACTTTGGGTCATCCGCGCGATGGCGGGTAAACCATCAGCAATCGCATACCCAAGGAGGGTTGGTGTCAGACTGGCGGCCGACTGTAAAATTTTGCCAAAACATCAAGCAACATGATGAGTAAAGATATGATGCACGTTACGGCTAGGGCGTGCCCCACAGGCGACGCGCAGGGGCAGCACCCGGCTCCTGCGGGAAGTGGACAAGGGTTGTTATGGATGGAGAGGCAGAGGAAGGCCAAAGAAAAGATGGATGGATTGTGTGAGGAATGATATGAAAGAGAAGGGAGTGGATCATAGCGGTTGACAGAGGAGAATGGAAGAAGAAAACGTGTTGCGCCGACTCCACGTAACATGTGATAAGGGCAGGAAGATGAGTGGATTGTGGAGGCTATTTGTATGATTATCTCAGAACTCGTCGATTTGAACATTTAACTCCTGTACAACTCAGAAACTAAGATCATCCATGTTTGTTTTGATTTAGTACATGAAAACGAAATGTAGCGGAACAACTGTCATTAATTTTGCGTATTCGAGGAACGAGCTGTCATTTCGTGAATAAATATAGATTTAGTGTGGAGGGTTGCGTAGTTTCTGACTAAGAATAGATAGATCCCTTCTCATGAGTCGTACGAGATTGTAGAAATTGATTTAGGCCTATAGTCTACAGAAGATAAATAGATACTGACTAAGCATTCGGCCCACCCGGTGAAATACAGAAACAGAAAGAAATTACTTATGTTTATTTGGCACATGTCAGAAGTCCACACAATGTACAAAAAACATAGAAAGCAAATGTGATGTGTCTTGTAATTTGTTAGTACATCATACATACTTTCTTATAAATCTTAGGTAGGTAGGTACTAAAAATAAATAAGTACATAAAATATTAATATTAGGTCTTTACCTATGAAATTGCCGTTTTGCAGTACTGGCCATGTCAAATCAAAATAATTTTTGTTTGGCTAAGAATTCTAATTTCAAATTAATTTTATTTTAAAAACATTGATTTTTTTTCCAAAAGTAGTCATTTGTTTATTGATTAGTGTTACATTTTCATCGCATTTCAATATTTTTCGTCATCATGGATACGTTAAAAATTCGAGTAATTATGGAATATGAGTACCGTCGTGGCAGCAACGCGGTACAAGCGGCACGCAACATCAACGACGTTTACGGAGCTAACACTACAAACCAACGCACCACTTGTTATTGGTTTGCTCGCTTCCGTTCTGGAAATTTCGACCTGAAAAATGAACCTCGCGGTCGTCCGAAGACTTTGGTCGACAATGACGAATTAAAGGCGATTGTGGAAGCTGATGATACACAATCTACGGCTGAATTAGCAGCAGCATTCGACGTTAGCGTCAAACAATATTGGTCCATTTGCGTCAAATTGGCAAGGTAAAAAAGCTTGACAAATGGGTGCCCCACGAACTCAATGATCGCCAGCGCGAAGTACGCGTCGAGACGTGCCTTGCACTGCTCAACAGACACACAAATGAAGGAATTTTGAACCGCATTGTTACCTGCGATGAAAAATGGATTCTGTTTGATAACCGCAAGCGCTCAGCAAGTTGGTTGGATCCTGGTTCAGCACCTAAACAATGCCCTAAACGAAAACTTACCCCTAGAAAAGTGATGGTCACTGTTTGGTGGTCTAGCGCCGGTGTGATTCATCACAGCTTCTTACCAAACGGGGTGAGCATTACTTCAGATGTGTACTGTGAAGAACTGAACACAATGATGGAGAAGCTGGCACATCTCCAACCAGCATTGGTCAATCGCTCGTCTCCGCTGCTCCTGCACGACAACGCGCGACCTCATACTGCACAGCAGACGGTCTCCAAGTTGCAAGAACTGGGGTTGGAAGCTCTCCGTTATCCGCCCTACTCACCAGACCTTGCGCCTACAGACTACTACTTTTTCCAGAATTTGGATAACTTCTTGGCGGGAAAAAAATTCAATACACGAAAGGCAGTACAAAATGCCTTTGAAGAATTTGTTGCCTCCCGTCCAGCTGATTTATTTAAGAAGGGCATCAATAAACTGCCACTGCGTTGGCAAAGATGCATTGATTGCATGGGTGATTACTTCGATTAATACAAATAAAAAATGCATGAAAAAAATTCGTTTAAATTTTTTCATACAAAACGGCAATTTCATAGGTAAAGACCTATTATTAAACTAATTTTCATGCCCTAAACAAGCAATATGGACTGTGCATAATCCACCATTTTTTTACATCTGGTAAAACCTGTATTTTCTGCAAATAATTTCTTCTTATTTCTTTATTTCTTCCTCATATTCTAACTAAATGAGTAGTGGTCATAGCATTCCTATAGATATGCACAGCATGACAGTTTAAATTGTGCTTGTCCACCCATTGAAAACTGTGTAACACACTTTACTTTTGTGTAATAAAACCAAGTGATTTGTCTTTGACATTAATATTTTATTGATGTTTGTTGCAATTTTATTGCCCTTCACATGCGATCAGTGTCTGGACAATAAAAAAGACATACATATTGCCAGTAAAAAAATAAAAGGTATTCTTTAGTGTTTGCGGAGCAACTAAGGTTTTCATTCATATGACGTTTCATTCTTATCGGCTTCAGCTCAGTACTGAATAATATCCTTAAGCACTGCACTGGTATTTGCGAAATACTTGTTCTATTACATAAGCGTATGAGGGAAGAAAAGTGGTGGGATATTTGTTGGTGGAACAGATTGTCTGGCCTTGTCAACACGTGATAAAGCCAAGTTTTACGAGTCTCTTCAGGATTAGGAGCATCTGGAACCGTCTCTCAGATTCCTCTGTTTCATGCATTTTTTCCACGCTCGTGCATTCCTGAAAAAACTCTCGGAAAATGTATTAATAATAATGCGTAGATGCCAGCTGATTGATGATTGATCAAAGTAAGATTTATTATTAAAACTAAACATTAAAGGCTATATTATAATCAGTAACCAGTTAAAGCTAAAACAGTTTGATATTATGGCAATCTTGCGCAGAATGTTGATTGCGCTTGCACATAGAAGGTGACTAGGAACGCAACTATTTCTGTCTTTGTGTATACTCGCCCTGTTATGGTATGACCAAGTTGGAGACGGTTTTCCGTAAACAAAAATGTTATTTGATTGTAGATTGAACGCAGTACGTAGTTATCTGCAATTTATAACAAAGGTAGGTAATTAGCTTAACTTGATCAACCGACCCATGCGGCTGTTGTTATAGCTGGGCTTCCCTGGGCTTTTGGCTAAGCTGTTATCGACTCATGGGTCGATTAATCAGGTTAAGCTACGCTTGCCGCGGTTGGTACGTAGATGGGTGACCATCTTTACATACCAAGACCCGTCCGTGCCTCGGAAACCACGTTAAGCTCTTTGACAGTCGCTACAGGTTGTCAGAAGCCCGAAATTCTGACAACCAGTCGTACCAAGGGGTATCGTATCGTATTGGGTAATAGTAGTTAGTTAATGGGTTGTGGAGGTCAGATAGGCAGTCGCTCCATGTAAAATACTGGTATTCAGCTGCATCTGGTTAGATTGGAAGCCGACCCCAACATAGTTGGGAAAAGTCTAGGCAGATGATGATGGTAAATGATATTTATTTCTGTACTTAAATTAGTTCAAAAAATACTTTTACACGTCAAAATTAAATTATGTTTTAAGACTAGATGAGGTCAGACTCAAACTCAAACTCAAAGCATTTATTTCAAATAAACCAATTACAGGCACTTTTGAATTGTCAATGGGTCGGTCAGTCAGAAAGATGAAGCTAGTTGCCCATTCCAAAGCGTAGTAGATCCCTATGGAGAAGAACGGGCAAGAAACTCCACGGACACTCTTTTAAATCATAATATTTTTACAAAATATTGGTTACATCGTTCAAGTTGAAAATATACATGTGAGAACAATGTAGAAAGACGTGCACGTTAAAAAGCGTCCGTAATAAAAAGATAATAACTAAAACAACTAAATTAAATATTAAAATTAAAAATAAGCCATGGCAGCTAAGAGACGACCAGTCCCAACTGACGGCGCCCGTTCACGAACATGACGCATGGATCAGCACCATTTAGCTCAACCATTTTGAAGGGAACTTAATGATCCAACACACACGCCACCATCAGCGAGACATTTGAGTGAGCATGACATACTCTCAACCGCCAGGGCACACTCAAGTCAGTGAAAGACGTACCCAGTAAAAGGTAGCTTAATAGTAGCTACATAGTGCTCACACGTGCTATGCAATTATATAATACTAAGAGATTGAATCTAAACAATGCAAAGAAAGTTTTCTTCATCTTAATCTTCAGCAGGTCCAACAATATATCCGAATGCTAATCAATTAATTAATGCGTCCTTGTGGAGCAGGACAAGCATTCAGCCAAGCATTTTTGTCAGCGATGTAATCCCCCAACTTATAATATGCCTGGCTGCATAGTGTGCGTTTTATACAAGATTTAAATTTCCTTTCATTCAGCTGGAGTATGTGGGGAGGTATTTTATTATAACATTTTAAACAGTGTTTCCTAACCGACTACTCTGAGAAGAAAGATCAACACAAACTCAGCAGAGGTCAGTCTCTTTTAAAGTACACACATAATCTTGGTCAGATCAATTAACCCCTACGTATCGGGTTGGCATAAATCGTTGTGGAGGTCAGTTAGACTGAAAGCCGACCCCAATACAGTTGGGAAAAGGCTAATCAGATGATGATGATGTATCGAGTTGGAACATTTACAACAAAAAAACCGCAGGCGTTCCTATTGTTATGTATTTTGTATGTATTATAGTGGCATAGTTAAAAGCTTCTGCAGAATTGTTTAACATTTTATATGCATAGGGGTTGTTTGATAATATATGCGAGGATGCTGCGGGTGTAACAATACTACAGAATAAAGTTTCAATACGTCTTGCTTGTTTTGTGGACCGTTGTAGCCCTTTGCATAAGAATGTGATGTGTTGTTCAGTTCAAGACAATGCATTAATTTATTAAGTAGTTTGAATAGGAATGCAGATTAAATAATTACCTATACAGGGTGATAAATCTTATTAGATGTTATTATGTTTTATGTCTTTACCCACGAAAAAAAAGGGGGTTCTCAAGTCGACAAGGATATTTTTTTTTTATATATGCCATTGACCACACATACCTAGCTTTTTTTAAAAGTGTTTTGTGTAATAAAAATAAAAGTTTATTAGGAGCAATAATAATAGTAATATTTACTTCGATCAATAAATTGAGTCGGCATAAAACTTTGCTAAGAGTTTTGGCATTGGTACCATCGAGTAGTTTACATTGCGTTATTTTTTTTTCCATAGAAAATCCATTTAGCATGAACTGCTATGGTTTTCAAAGCAGTAGCAATATTTTCTTTTTACCGTATAAATGTGCAAGGATCGGCAAATTAGATTATGAAGCCAAAGGACTATTGAATATGACTGGGATTTGCATAGTCTGGAGCGAAAGCTCTTCGATTTTGGCCTTTATTCTTCAATTTTAAAGTTGCAAGTGCAGTGGACGGCCATCGCACTTTGCAGATATTAGATTGATTTTAGTATCAATAAACAACAATCGCACTTTGCAGATACTCTTCGGCCGTAACTTTTGGATTGCCAATTCATTTAAGAATATATTTGAGAGTGAACATTTTTGGTTCAAATATTTTTATTCTCTTCTTGATATCATCATCAATGAATCCTTTTGGAACTTTGACATGGGGTCATCAGCCCTTTACGTAAGTTTTGAACCCCTTTTTTTTCTTTTTTTTTATTGTGGATGGGAACATCAAATGACTTCTCCCGCTCTGGGCGGAGCAGGAGGGCGTGTCAGACTTTTACCGACTAAAACCCACCCGTATTCCTTCAGTTGCCCGTGCCAGGGCCACGGTATCTCTTTCGAACTATCCGCGACCCCGGCGGCATGTTTTGAACCACATGATTTGGAATAAAACCAAGTTATTATTTATAGCAAGAAGGGGAATTCTGGATTAATTGGTGTGGCGAACGAACTAAACGATTAATTTGTATTGTAATTAACAAAATTGGGCAGATCAGATAGGTAGTAATTGCAACTTACTAACTTACCCAAACCAGCGTCACTGCATGGTGGTTGGCGCATGTGACAGCTCACATAATAAAAATATAGCTTATCTATCCAATACATTATAGTTACATACAGTCATTATCATTATTGATGCCCCTACAATAATTTAATATGGCATCTGTTTCATCACATTTAGCAGTTATAAAAATGAGCAAACGTCACAAGCCTGTGCGGGCTTGTGAAATGTCATGAAACAAGTTTGGCCCAAAATTCAGCTGTGCAAACTCCGCTCCGCTGTGATCACCAAGTGCACAGGTGACAGCGGCGCAGGATGGAAGGTGGACCGTTTTCTTTGGGGAGACGCTGCATACACACTTGAGATCTGAGCCGCCCATGAAACCCCATTTGTACCTATACAGTGGCGAAATTGTAAACTTACTGAATTTGGCATACCGTGATATTTGCGTTTACAAGTCTCGCCTTCAGGATATGCCAAGATTTATAACTAGACAATAACACATTAAGCTCAATCTTCACACGTTCACCTCGGTATTAATCTCCTTAAATCGGTTAAGGTGTGACAACAGGTGATAACATAAGATTTATGTTTAACAGGATGTGGAACATCCTTTATCTTTCCTTTAACGAAGCTTTGTAGATACTTAGTAAGGTATGTGGCGAAATTATTGAAAAAAGCTGGAATGGAGAAATATTTGGAGTAAAACAACTGTTTTAAGCAAAAGAGATCTGTGATATTATTTTTGTACTTTGTTATATATGAACATACCAATAATAACTTAAAAGTTATCTTCAACAAAGAGGAATTATTAAAAGCAATTATTAATTTATTTGCTACATAATTCCATCAATAATGGTCATTCGTTTCCTGATATTTGTTTTCCAGTCAACGTTTGTTTACTTCGTATTGTACAAATAACCCATGTCTGTGTAACTCGGTGTAGTGTGGAGGCTTTGGTCAACGTTACAGGCCTTTTTACCCGTCTGCGCAACATCAACGACAGGGTCATGCTTTTCAGTGGTAAAAAAATATTTTTAGGGTTCCGTACCTCAAAAGGAAAAACGGAACCCTTATAGGATCACTTTGTTGTCCGTCTGTCTGTCAGTCTGTCAAGACCAAGACCCTTTTTCTCAGGAACGCGTGAAGGTATCAAGTTGAAATGAATATCAAATACACAAATCTATGGTCCCTTGAAGCTCTAAAAAAATCAAGCTTCTAAGTCAACGCAATTAAAAAATACGGCCATTTATGCCACATATTTTGATACGCTCAAGTAAATCATAACCAGCACCCTAATTGCGTAACACGTTATCAATCGGAATTGGTTTCATTTTGACAGTTCAACAACATTTATTGCGTTATTTACGTTGTCGAGCAGACAAATTTTTCGAACATACGAAGCAATGGATTAGCAATTTGTTTCAAAATGAAACAAACTCCGATCGATAATGTGTTACGCAAATAGGAGTCAGGTACTTATCCCGTTGACCTAGAATCATGAAATTTGGCAAGAAGCAAGGTCTCTATGCTGTAAAGAAAAAAGTCCGAAATTTTTTTATTTGTAATTTTATCACATAAAACATTTTTTTTTGGGAATACAATGTTATGTTTGTGCGTGGTCCGAGACGCGCTTGGCCGGTTTTTTTGAGATTGTTTTTCAAAGCAACTAATTGAGTCTTCTTGGGCTTCCCCAAAAACTGGAAATGGTACAATAACAGCAGTGATAATTCAAATATTTATTACTGCCAAATATGTAGTGTTAAAATGTCTGACTAACTGGGAAGATGCTAATGTAATATAGAATCATACTCTTTTGGCTGTTGATCAATTTGCACCTTATTTTGGAAATATAAACATCAAAATCCTTTTTTGTCGCGACTTTTCTGAGAAAATAACCATAACAACTTTGGTGACAGCTAAAATGGTCAGTAGTTCCGACAACAAGAATTGTTCTATCTATAATTTGAAGTCAACAATTTCATTGTCATGTCAACCTAGGAAATACTGGTGTTCACACATCACGCTATTTTGTGGAAGGTTATAAATAGCTCGTTTCAACTGGGCCAGCCCAAAACTGGCGGGAGCGCTATGCGTGTGGTATTCAGCTATTTGCCCATTTAGGACATTGCTGGCTAAGTCTTAATTAAATGTTACTAATATGTCCTTTAAAATGTAGGTACGTTTATGTACCTACTAGACTGTAAATAGTTTGAATTACTTGCGGCACCTGAGTTCTATGCTATTGTAATTTGTGACATCGCATCTGTTTGTACTAATTGTATGATTCCTGTCGGTTCATGGTGCCATATGGTTCCAGAACTGTGTCCATTCACTGACTGTAGCATTTAGTACCTATCGCAGTTATTGGTTGAGATTTTGAAAACGACCTCTTCCAGAAAGGGACTAAATATCAAAAGTCATTATACTGGACTACTTCCCCATCACAGGCTTCTATTTCCTGACGATCTGTTGTAGGTAGCCACATTCCATTGGCATCCGAGATCTCATACTCTTCTGTTTTCAAGCACTTGTTCATATTCCGATATTTTTTCTTCTTCTTTTCGAGTCGATTACCATCGACGATACATGTATTTTGATAAATTTGTTGGGCTTATTAGATGGCCACGCCAAACACGGCTTCAGTGGCGTATTTTAGGTCCTCAAAAGTGCAGGTGTATGGATACTTTGGACATTCCATCATAATATGGTACATGGTTTGATCAGGAGCACCACATTCGCACTGGGCATTGCCGTATCGGTGGGATCTATAATCCTCCATTTTGCTAGATTGTGCTTGCATCGGTCTATTTGGCTCCGCAGTCAATTGATTGATGATCGATTGACTGATGCTGATGATGAGTTAGACCTCTTCCATTGTGAACTAGTTTTGTGTTTAGCCCCAAATCTACGACCAACGACAAATTCTTCCGAGCGTGAAAAATAAAGTGTTCTTGTTCCTATAGTGTCAGTTTGTATTCCATCTGTAACTGTGATATCATAATTTTGATCTCAAGGCCAAATTGTGTTAAGGTTACCATGCAGCATAACTTCCAATTAAGTGATAGAGTTATTCGAGTCGCGTGTCTCAGTCCTAAATAATGTGTAATTAATGTGTCCAAGTCGATTTCATTTTATTCTGACGCTTTTACATCCGGTCCAAGTACTGCACTCTTGATCTTAATGAAACTGGATTAATTTAATATCCAGTATCTCTAAACTTGATAAAATTGGTTAGACTAAAGACTTGTGAATATTACTTTTAGACGCTATAATAATAGGACTTCAAACTTAGACTGACTTCGTGATACGTTAATGGAGGATGACCTCTCATATCTTCATTTAAGCATATATGTATAACGAAACGTAATATGTCTGCTCCTACATAGCAATTGGCTTCACCATCTTGGATAGCAACTGAGTTTCAAGACAAAACTGAAAAGGCAACAGCATCCCATCTTAGACCACTTGCTTCGATCACCATCAGACCAAGGTCAAAGCTGTATTTTTTTTTTTTGTTACTCCAAAACGTTCACAAAAAGCCTTATATGCGCGATAAAGTCAGCAAAGAGGTGCCCAAACGTGTTACTGACACCATTTTAGTCGACAACAATGTGCCTTTGTGCTACTAAAGACGACGTGCGCTGGCGACGTTTTTGTTACTACTTGCTTAGGTAGTTTATTTTATAGCTCACAGTTAGATATCATAGGGACTAAGGTGTACTAAGGATTTAGGATTTTTTTGCTCTCCTCAGTGGATTTTAGTCATCTGGCCCTCTTTCGATTAAAGTCCTAATAATTTTGTGTCTAAAGTGAGAGTGATGATCGTGCTATGTATAAAACCGGATGAGAACGGTTCCATTACGTTTTTACATTAGTAATACATGTACAGCGACAGACTGACAAAAAACTATTGCAAATTCCACCGTCATTTTGCATTGTGACAGCTCCACAAACATTACGGCATGACAGTGTAATCAATTTCACTAATTGCAATTTTTTTCGCACCAAATTAACATTCTGAGCACATGTTCATTCATTCGTATCTGACCAAAGACTACTATAGTATACTGGCAATATCTGACGTAGTAATAAAAGCCGGTCGTTGATCTAACCTAGCTACAATTTCGACTTCCATGTGATTGGTCAACGCGATGAGCGCACGCGCAGCATTTTGCACTTGATGAGGAAACCTGTCGCGACAAGCGATCTTATAAATGATAGAACTAGCGATCCGCCCCTGCTTAGTACGGTTTTTACTTTTTACGACTTGACACAATATCGAGATTTCTTTATTATACTCGTATAACTAGCTGACCCGACAGACGTAGTAGTCCTGTCTTAGCTATGAATATTCTAATGTAAACGAGCGAAGTTCCCGAAGGCGCAAGCTGAGAACATTTTGAATTGTGTAGAAAAACTTAATTTATTTTTTAAGAATTGAACTACGATTTTTTGCTCAAAAGTAAAAAAATAATTTGAATTTGGAATTATAAATAGAATGAAAGATTCCCGACAGACATTGCCCAAATTTCATGTACATGAGAAAATGAATTTTCTTCATATATTTTTTTTCGTCAATTTTTCAATGTTTTAATAGTTATTCTGATATTCAGGACAGAGACAAATACAACAAATCAAAAACCATGAAAATCGGTCCAGCCGTTCTCGAGATAAAAGTGTTCGAACAAACCCGACTTTGTTTTATATATTAAGATGAAAGTTTAATATTAATTAATTTCACATAAACTTTCTGGAGTAAATTATCTAAATGGTGGTGAAAATCACATCAAAATCCCTTGCGCAGTTTCGAAGAACAACGTCACTCACTCAGCCAGACACGAAAAGCGACTTTTTATTTATGATTTTTTGAAGCTTTAATGATGTGTTTGACTGAATATTTTAATGCATATTAGTGGCTTTCCTGTTAGAGCTTTCCGTTAGAAGAGCTCGTGGCTAAGTAATAACAGCCGCACGGGTCGATTCATCAGGTTAAGCTACGCTTGCCGGGGTTGGTCCGTGGATGGGTGACCATCTTTACATACCGAGACTCCTCCGTGCCTCGGAAAGCATGTTAAGTCGTTGGTCCTGGCTGTCATTCGTGGATCTTTGACAGTCGTTACGGGTCGTCAGAAGCCCGAAAGTCTGACAGTCTTACCAAAGGGTATCGTATTACCCTGTTAATGGGTTGTGGAGGTCAGATAGGCAGTCGCTCCATGTAAAATAATGGTTTTCAGCTGCATCCGGTTAGACTGGAAGCCGACCCCAACATAGTTGGGAAAAGGCTAGGCAGATTGATTGATTTTAGTGGCTTTCCTGTTTGTTCTGATACCTGTAATAAAGTTATAGGTTGCGTCCTCCAGGCGATTTTGTTTATACATGCTTTATGCAGGCAAAACAAGAAACATCATTGGGGCGGTTCGGATACTGTTACTGCCTAAGCATTTTAGGAAATAACTCAATGTCAATCTTATAACACTGAGTATAATGCCCAAAATGCCTAGCCAAGACCGTATTTCAATCATTCATTATGCATTTGCAGAGATTATCATAGCGATTTTAATTCAGTACTTAATTCGCATAAATTAGAAAGAAAAATTGCATATCAACATTATCTACCATTCCTTCACGGTTTTAAAACAATGACTTCGTGGTAACGGTACAATGGTGTATGCAAATTAAAATTCTTCTAATGAATCATTTTATTGGCAAAGTGAATGTATTTCCTGCGCCTTTTGCTTCTATCTTTAATCTTGCCTTCGTGTTCAACACGGGGAAATGAAAAATATGAATAATTTAAAAATCAACAATTTATAATTATTTAATCATGCTCTTTCCGGCCAAGAATTGGCCACCTCCACCAATTCCGTAGACGTACAAGGAGTAATCATGTCATCACAACACAATCCCACGTTGAGATCCTTCCTATTGTTTAAAAGCAAAGGATTCAGGAGAACCTCAAATAACCCTGTTCTATAACGTCTTGTTCTAATTGTTTCAGGGCCGCCAGCCTTAGACTTCAATAAACACAGGCTAGTTCAGCCAATTGTCCATCATGGCAGAACGAAAAGGGAGATCTCGACGACAAGAGACACGGTAAGAGACAAGAACATTTCTATACAAAATTAGCCCTTATTGAAACAGACCGAGAAAACTTGGAGATCAATCTAGGATAGACTTTAGAAGATTGTAGTGATGCACTAGCCCTTGATAGTGTGGTCTCGATACTTCTTATTTAGAGGTAGATTAGATTGCACTAATTTTTTTATATTTCTATGGCTCTAACACGGACTAGAAAAAAGAAGGACGCCGCGCCACGCGTATCGAAAGTGAAGCACCGTACCGATCTATGTGTTCGTGATTTGACAAAGACCGGGTCGTGTCACGTAATGGCCCGTCGGCATACTATGATGTAATTGTGTGCATGAGGCGTGTTTGTACATACGGTCCCGACATACTTACTTTCGATATGCGTGGCGTGGAGTCCTTCTTTTTTTTCTAGTCCGTGGGCTCTAATAATACTCTAATCAATTGCTCTACATTCACGCGTGTATACGAAGCAAGCTATTGATTTTTAACTGACGAAACCTACGCCTGTAATCACTTATGTTCACAAAATAAATAAATAACTGAAATTAAATGAAAAAAAAGGAGGAGGTTCTCAAATCGATGCGTATAAGTATTTATATTTTTTTTTATGTACGACCTGACCATGCATTAATTTTTACAGAGTAGTCCGATTTGAACGATTCTTGTTTTATTTGGGAGGGTATTATACCTCGAAGTTGGTCCCATGTAGAATTTATTAACTTTGCTTGGGTAGTTTTTGAGTTAGCTTCAATAATACGTATTTTTCCCACAATCTTATGTGGATGATGTTATAATAATTTCCTGGCACTGTAATTTACGAGGTGCATTCAATAAGTACCTAGCCTCATCGCCAGAGGGCGCTGTAGTTTCAAAAGAGTTTTACCACAGTGTAGCACATTCTTTTTTAATTCTTTTTTCAAATTTTCATTCCAATCCCTTCATTTGTTTTAATTTGACAACTTATGGAAGCGAACGTGTCGATCGGTTTTACAAAAATGGAAAAAGAGCAATATCGTTCGGTGATTCGATTCCTATTTTTGGAAGGGAAAACGCGCATCGAAATCAAAGAGCGCTTGGATGCTGTGTACGGTGACTCTTCTCCATCGATGGCCACCGTCAAGAATTGGTTCAACGAGTTTGCACGTGGCCGTACGTCGGTTTTTGATGAACCACGTCCAGGTGCACCGAAAACAGCTGCTACGGAGGAAAACATTAAAAAAAATCCATGATCTCGTATTGGCAGATCGCCGATTGAAGGTTCGGGAGCTAGCTGAGACTGTAGGCATTTCAGAAGGAACAGTGCATCATATTCTTCACGAGGAACTCGGCATGAGAAAGCTGTCGGCGCGATGGGTGCCGCGTTTACTCACACCAGAAAACAAGCGCAACCGTGAGACCACATCGGAGACGTGTTTGGCGCTGTTTAAGCGGAATCCAGCGGAGTTTTTGCGTCGTTTTGTGACCGTCGATGAAACCTGGATCCACTGGTACACACCAGAGACCAAGGAGCAATCAAAACAATGGATCCAGACCGGGGAACGTGCTCCAAAGAAGGCGAAAACTGTAAAATCGGCCGGAAAAGTTATGGCCACCATTTTCTGGGATTCACAAGGTGTGATCTACATCGATTACCTCGAGAAGGGTAAAACAATTACAGGGCTTTACTATGCCGATTTATTGGGCCGATTCGACGCCGAATTAAAGAAAAAACGACCCCATCTGGCGAAGAAAAAAGTGCTGTTTCACCACGACAACGCACCGGTTCACACGTCTGCCGTTGCCATGGCCAAATTGGTCGAATTACGCTACGAATTGCTGCCCCATCCACCGTATTCTCCAGATTTGGCCCCTTGTGACTTCTTTCTGTTTCCTAATCTGAAAAAATCACTCGCCGGGAATAGATATGGATCGAATGAGGAGGTCATCGCCGCCACGGAGGCCTATTTTGCAGAGTTTGACAAAAACTATTTTTCGGACGGGTTAAAAAAGTTGGAGCATCGCTGGGCTAAGTGTATCGAACTAAAAGGAGACTATGTTGAAAAATAAATTGCCACTTTTCCAAAATTTTCGTTTACTTTTTGTAGGCTAAGTATTTATTGAATGACCCTCGTACATAGCAAGTAGTGGTATTCAAATTTGTGTGGGGTAGGTTACCACAACTAAAATTGAAAACTAAAAACTTTTATAAAAAAAAAACAACCGACTTCCTCAATACAGTTACTTATTTTTCACTTTGTTGTGAAAAATAACTTTAATTTCGTAAGTCGGTGTCTTTGGTTTTAAATTTTCGTTTTTTGCCACCGACTTCCGAAATTAATTCACTTTGTAAGTACTTAGTGTTTTTTCTTTTTTTTGTAAAAAAATATTTGTCTTATCCAAATCTATTGAGTCTGTTCTGCCAGCTCCCGAAATTTATCCAGTTGAAATGAGTAATGTATTTCTTGTCGTCGATTTGAAAATCTGCGTTATTGGGAAAACATGTCAGCTTCGGTAGCGTAGAACTATTTCTAGCTTTGGAATCATAAATATTGCTCTAACCACTATAAATCATGAGTCACGATCTCCAAACTGTGAAAATGAGTGTAGATTTGATTTTAATTGCTGGTAGATTAATGCGGTTATTATCAAATTGATTTGGAACCGTGCCATTTTAATCTTCAGTTTTTTCAAATGTCAGTCAAGGCATTATGTTTTGATGGCCCACAATCCGGATTGGGGCTGCATACTGGTATTTACCTGCATCCGGTTAGGATAGACTGAAAACCGACCTCAATATAATTGGGAAAAGGCTACGCGCAGATGATGAGATGATGAAAAACTCGGATTTACAATGCCAGCCGGAATAAAAAACTTCTTCATAACTCATCTCATAATGCCTAGCCTTTTCCCAACTAATATGTTGGGGTCGGCTTCCAATCTAACCGGATGCAGGTGAATACCAGTATTTTACATGGAGCGACTGCCTATCTGACCTCTACAACCCACTTACTGGGTAATACGATACCCCTTGGGAGACTGGTTGTCAGACTTTCGGGCCTGTCAAACATGCACGAATGACAGCCGGGACCCGAGGCACGGAGGAGTCTCGGTATGTAAATATGGTCACCCATCCACGGACCGACCCCGGCAAGCGTAGCTTTACCTGATGGATCGACCCGTGCGGCTGTTATTACTTTCTTATTAAACTTCTTCTTAACTACCAATAGTAATAATTTAAAACTTAAACCGTCTTATTACAAAAAAAATGCTTAAGTACTGGTTTAAACCAAGACTAAAAGGTCTAGGATTGTTACGGTATTAAAGTTAGTACCAGGACCAAAATGTGTTCCGATTACAAAACGAAGACCATCCGAGGATCAGTTAGTAACAATGAAGGTCCATGCTTTTAAAATATCCACAGATAAGAAACAAAAATGGCATTCTTTCATTCGTTCGTACAGTATTTATTTGAAGCAACGTTCTGTTTCTCTAAATATTGATATAATAGTATCACATGAAATGCTTAAATAATTATTTATCAATACAAAAATGGGTCATCAATTGTATAAGTTACACTATATTGAACAAGCACAACTTGTACTTTTGACGCGCTTTTTATAAACAAGTTGTCATATTTTTTAACACCTATAGCGTGATTTAAATACTGCGGGCGGCGCGCGTAATTTGAGAGTTGAGACGAATGTTTTCGTTGCGTCCTATACCTAATAATAAATACCTGAATGCACTTCTTATTTTTATTAATTGTTTTTAGTACTACTGTTACTGTTATGTGGTTTGTTCGTGAGTTTTTGTATCTGGTTAAATTGTGAGCTACAGTACCTAATTTAAAATGGAACAACAAAAGAAAAAACGGGGTGAAATCTGGAGTTCTGAAGAAAAAGTTAGTAAAACATAGATTTTAAATTATTATTAGGTAAGCAATGCTATGTATCATCTTATTTCGACTACTTAACGCGATGGTCTTATTATTATAGGATATATTACGTCAACTTATTGCTCAATCAGCACATACACACAACAAAAGTGTCTAGGGATCAACATATATTTTTGCAATAACTTTTTTCCTGATTGATATTAATTAAAATTTTCTTTAAGGATTCATCAAATAAAGTGTTTTCGTTTGTCACAGTAACGATAAACCAAGTCACCTTTGCATTAATAAAGAAATTTGCCATTTTCCTAATAAAGGGATTTTTGACATTTGAACCACTAACATTAAAGTTCGAAAAAAAGACTGAAATAACAGTTTTCTTTAAAATTTTATTGGGTAACTTAAACAATTAATAATCCGTGTTTCTACCGCGAACACTAACAACACAAGAACATCGGTTTGGCATACTCAAAATGAGTTCATCCAAATCACGCTGTGGAATGGCCGCCCATGTTCGTTGCAACAACAAAAAAAGGTCTTCTTGCGACTGGATACCCTCCATATTCGGCAGAGCTCTTCTCTGTAGCATATCCCATGCATGCTCAATCGGGTTCAAGTCTGGCGACTGAGCAGGCCAGGGCAGGACATTGATGTTAGCTGCGGCGAGAGTCTGTCTTACAACTCTTGCGGTGTGCGGTCGTGCATTATCATGCATTAACTGAAATAAGGGACCGATTTGCACTTGTAGAGGAACGATGACGTCTGATACAATCGTCTCAGCATAAATTTGAGCGTTGAGGTTGCCTCTGATCCAAATCAACTCAGTTCTTCCGCCGATCCAAATACCCGCCCATACCATGATGGTTCCACCACTATAAGGATGGACTTCCTGGCAGGATTTTAATCGCTGTTGGCGTCCAGGGGTTCTCCAGTGTCGTATACGTCTTGTATCCGGTCTCATACCAAAACGAGACTCATCAGAAAAGCACACGAAACGCCATTGTTCTTCTGCCCAATTTCTGTGTTCAAGAGCCCATTGATATCGAATCCTACGATTGTGCATTGCTATAGGTGGTACCCGTAGCGGTCTTCGGGAATGAAGGTTCACTTCATGCAAGCGGTTTCTGACTGTTTGGTCGCTAATTAAGTTCCCTGAAGAGTGATGAAGCCTCACGGCTAACATCATGGCGGTTATAGTTGGAGCTCTTCGAGTTAAGATTTGAATGTATCGGTCTTGTCTCCGTGTGGTGCAGCGATATCGTCCTCCATGGCGCTCAGCCACGGTACCAGTGCTTCGGTAACGTGTCCAAAGTCGACTGATAACACTCTGACTTGTATTCAGAGCTAAAGCCACAGTACGTTGCCGGGAACCAGCTTCTATCATTCCCACGGCTCTGAGCATTTCTTCCCTGCTTAAATGACGTCGCCGCTCCATAATAACGTTGGTTTTAATCAGTAGTAGGGAAACAGTAGCACTAATAATGTCTTCAATGCGTTGTATGTTTTTATAGGGAAAATATTGACAGCTGATTTTCATCTTTTACTCGAATTTGATTCACAGTTCCTGATTCAAATTATGAAATGCACCAAAAAGGATCCATATAAATTTATAAAATCATAAATTTATTACAAAGCCACATCTCAATCTCAAGAAATCCGCATAAAAATGCTTGATCCCTAGACACTTTTGATGTGTGTATTATAGAAAATAAGTCCACGAAAACATCTGTAAACATGCAGAAAAGAAAAGAGTGGAAGAATATACGGATTTGTGAACCTATACTTGTATCTAAAATCTTCGTCACTCAATTCAAAAGGATTCACACGATAACGTTGTCTGGAAGATTGCTGAGGCGTCTCCATCATATCCAAATATTCCAAATTCATCAAGTCAATCATATTTATGTCCATTTTTAATAATTTGTAAATAAAAAGACACACAACAACGACAACTGACAACAACGCTAACCTCAAATAAATTAGTACCGCAGTTAGTCCAATAGATAAACTAGGGGTCTCTGTGGTTTAACTTTAGTACAATGGATAGTTCATGAACTAGTGATAAACTTCATTTTATAATACCGTTTTATTTAGTCATGGTTTAAACCTAGTAATAATCCTAGTACTAAATTTAGATCGCGTTTTGTAATAAGACGGAAAGAGTTAACCGACCTTCGTTGTAGTGTACAACATTGCAGGCCTATATGTGTCAGCTAAAAACTCAATGCTAAAGGCATTACCATAAGTGGAAGGCTTACATTGCCTTCGCTCATGCATCGCGTGCAACAGCGTATAAAAAAAAACCATTACAATATAATAAAACTACGGAATACCATTTAGAACGGAAGTTAGCTACGCCACCGACCTCTGTCAGTAGCTGTTCAGTATCCAACGGCAAAATTGCTGTTTTCTAACGGTGCTATTGAAATTACTCGATTGTAGGCCATTATTTTGTGGTGACTTATAATTTTATGTCTGTTTGATGGCTCGTAGTTATTTCTGAGATGCTTGGAAATGTGTTTGCAATTTGGGAGAAATAATGATGTCGCTATCTGAGATAGGATGCTGGTTTTTAAACCTTCCTCGTTCTTAAATGCTCCCAGTAGCAACCGAAACTTGTATTGTGATCGAAGCCATTATATTCTCTGCCTGTTTGGGACAGTCTTGGAATTCACAATAAGATTGCATGACATGTCAGTCACATTTAAAATGCCAGCTGCCTGATTGAAACAGTCCTACACCCTCCCATAAAGTAGGCAATGCATACAATTTTCGCACTTAGCACTGCCTGGGCCCAGTGTGAACGCTTCATAGTTCTTTAACAATCTAAGATCTGTAAATTATGTGATAAATATCCCAGAATTTCGCCAGCGGATCAGATGGCTCATATTAGAATTAGAACGATGCCTCACGTATTCGACGGAATTTTTTGACAATCATACATCATCTGTTACAGAGCGGTGCACATCATTCAGAGGTGACAGTAACAGTACCTATAGACGGTCAGGATTACGTCCTGGACCTCAGACTGAACCAGGACCTAGTCACAGACAACCATGTACTTAGGTACCAGAAGAACGGCAAGACTGTTGTATATAAACCTACGAAAGAGGTAAGTTTGACAATAACTTTGGTATTTATTCTGGTTACAAGAAACAAAGAAAACGAAACTGAACTAAGGCCCATTTGCACCACAAATCACAAAATACGTTTAGCGCTAAAAGAATTTAGAACATCGTTCTACTTCTGTTAATCGTTTGAAGCTGACAGATAAAGAATGATGACTTAAACGTGTTTAGCGCATTATTTAGTGATTTCTAGTGCAAGCGGGCCTCAGTCTTTAAAAAATCTGGTTATTTAACCTAGAAGACCCAGGCGTAGATGGCGGGACGACGAATTTGAAGCTTATAGGAAGGATTGGGCCATATTGGCTCAGGATAGAATGAGTGAAAAAAGGAAAGACATGAGGCCTTTGCGCTGCAGTAATCAGGAAGCAAGAGGATCTTCTTTACTTAATGCTTCTTCTCTTGGTACGAGATATACGAAATTAGGTCATGCATTGGTAAAAAAGTGCCGGTCAGGTCGGTACCCTAGACTACCCAGGGAGCGCTGGACGATTCTTTATGCACGCTGAACACGAGGCCAGTTCCCGACTCAGTTCAATCACTGGCCTTTCACAGGCCTCACTTTGAAGACAGTTCAAGTAAGTAAATCTGTAAGAATGAGAAGTCTTCACGGCTTACTGAACTAACTTGCGAACTGTCCTCGTGTTTCGCGCGCAGAAGTACCGTAATTATTTTGGTGATTTCCCCGTGGATAATCATTTTGTCGTAAGAAGCGTTCACCTGTGAACTTGCGACATCATTTTGTGATCAACCAAGCTTGGTAGATTATGAATTTGAAAGTGGCCCTTCATTTTTGATCAATTTTCGTCAAAAATAGCGCCATTTAAAGCCACGAAAAAAGTGTATAGCTGTCCGTGTGATTAAACACATTCTGTTGGTATGAGCCATAAAACAATGAAATACTTGTACAGTACCCTGTCGTTGAAATAGCACAACGTGGTTTAATGTGCTTTATAGAGCGTCAAGCGTCAAAGCATACAGACCTGTGTGACACTCATCATTCTCCTGCCCTTATCCTAATTTATTTGGGGTCGGCAGGACATCTTTTGCTTCCATACTTCTCTATTATATAGTCGTCATCTCGGTAGTCACACCCTTTCTATCCATATAATCTTTCAGAGTTTCACACAGTTAATCCATCCACACTCATACTCAAAACCATCATCCACTAGTCACGACATTTTCCTCATTCCCCCGCATCACATGCACATCTAAAATTCAATGTGCCAATTTAGCCATATCACAACTTGGTGTTATCTTCTTTGTTAATGCACACCTTTTGTAATTTTTGTTGAATCAGCATCTAAATTCAACCATGTCCTGTTTCAGGAAATAGACTTATGTCAATACTCAGGGACGGTGAGAGGAAAACCTGGCTCGTGGGTGGCGGTGTCCACATGTCATGGCGTCCGCGGAATCGTCTTCGATGGAGAACGGATGAAATACATCGAGCCAGCTGAAGGTATACTTCCGAGTATTATTTATACTTTATCATAGTTTGTAGAGCTATCGGCAGATGATGAATGTTTGTGCAGTAATTCGTAAGCATTTGGCTTTTTTTCCATATGAAGAGGAAGAATAATATAACACCACACCTGTATCACCACACCACGAAGAGTTAGGTAAAGAGGTGCACTTATAGTACACCCACATTTCGCCAGTTATGTTTAAGTGCCATGTAACAGAGGGCGAACTTATTGTCAACGGGGCATATCCAGATTCCGGGCTGCTACTGAGAAATTCCATATGGAGAAACCCAATAACACTTTGCCGGACCCGGGAATCAAACCCAGGATCTCAAGCTCAGCAGAAGCGGTTGAGACAACTAGACCAACAAGGCAGTTGATGATGAGGAAAATGAGGTCATACAGTAATATGGTTTATTTTTTTGTATTTTAAAACAAGCGTGACGTTATTTTATGTGTATATGATATTAGTATTATGATATCATATGTGGTCAGTATCCTTTGACTCACACAGCTATCATAATTCCGTTTGTTACTGAAGAGTACTGAATTTTACCTATCCTACTGATAGTGCAATCCACGAAGCCGCGCCCCACTATTCCTCCTAACGGTTTATGTGTGCAAGCTTCCGCCAATGTTTGAGTGTTATCGGTGCACACTATAGTTAGTGCACGGTAATTAGTGTGTACCGATAACACTCAAACATTGGCGGAAGCTTGCACGCATATACTATAAACGGTTAGGAGGAATAGTCTTCGTGAATTGCACTATCTGTAACTTCCTAACTAATATTATAAATGCGAAAGTAAGTTTGTTTGTTACCTTTTCACGCCTAAACCACTGAACTGATCATCCTGAAATTTTGCATATACGTTGTCAGGTGTTCAGAAACGGACATAGGGTACCTTTCATCTCGAAAAAAGTGCTGTTCCCGAGGAAAACAACAAAATCGTTCGTATGATAATAAATAATAAAAAAAATAATAATAAAACGTTTATTGATCCAAGATACATAGACACATTTTGTATTCATGTTACATCCTAAGACAACTAACAGTGGACACAAGGGTGAAAAATAATTGTCTATTATACCAAAAACAAAATAATAGATGGCTCCACGTGTCTTTCGAATCATGATTGGATTATTACAAGGAATAAGCAAGGATTTCCCGGTAGTACGTTCCCGTGGGATATTTTCCGACATTCACGCGGGCAAAAGCTAGTTTATGAAAATTGTAACTTTGTTAACATTATTGTGCATGCTGTGGCCTCCTATAAGTGAAGGAGCACACCTGCTTTATACCTGATGTTGCCCTTGTGTGTCATGTATTGTGTACATCTTTTGTTAGAGATCCTAAATCAATAAAAGAGTGACCCCCCTCGATCTTTAGTTAAATGGAAGTTGTTGAAAAGCCCATTGTTTAGCAGTAAGACAACATCGCCGCTGTATTTTCGGAGACAGCCCTATAACTGTCTATTGTCATTCACCAGGAACAAATTCAGATTCAGCAGTAAATAAACAAGGTGGAGATGACATTGTCACAGTAAATTAAACTGCTGAGACATGAAAATGTCGTCAGGAAAATTTTGAGTATGAATGTAGATGGCTATACGAGTAGGGGAATACCAACGAAACGATGGATGGACTGTGTGAAAGATGATTATGGCTAGAAAGGGAGTGACTACCGAGATGACGACTAATAGAGAAGTATGGAAGAAAAAGGTGTTGGGATAAGGGCAGTAGAATGATGAGCTCGTCGGCCGATTGGCAAAACCAGGCAAAATCTATAGTCGGCCCATCTCGGTCGGTCTATGTAGTTTGTTTGAAAAATTCATTTTATTAATTTCTCTGTTAGGATTTATTTGATAGTTCCAAAATACTCCTATGCGTTAGTATTACCAGTGTTTTCATTTATTGTAGTATTGTTGTCTTCACATTGTATAACGTTTTTAACAGGAATGATGCCTGGCTAAAAAAAATAAATTCTATTTAGTCTGTCAGTCAGATAGTAAAAAAATATTAGACACGTATTTTTTATTTTAACATATTAATAAAAAATTACTTAACTTAACAATAACAAGCTGTGATAACAAACTACGTATATAATCTAGCAAGGTGTGACGTCACGCCACATTTTAACTCAATGTTTCGCCGTAATCTTTTGATTACGTTATAAAAGAAAAAATACGTGTCCTATATTTTTTAATAATCTAATTGACGGATAAAAAAAAAATGATAGTCATCATCCCTATTGTTCCCTTTTCCCAGGATCAAACATCCAATCCAACCACTACATATACGATCATTCGGACTTAAGCAATGATTATCATTGCGGATACGCCGGAGGCGTCACAAACAACTCCAGCTACGATCCACAGCTCTACCAGAAGTATCACAGCGAACAGGATAGGCAGAGAAGCAGGATCAGTCGAGTAAGTTAATAATCTAGTCATAAAACTAATCCTAACTTAATATTATAAATGCGAAAGTGAGTTTGTTTCTTAAGTTTTCACGCTGAAACGGCTGAACAGATTTGGATGAAATATGGCACATGGGTAGACCATGACTAAGGTTAGGACATAGAATACTTTTTATCCCGGTAGTACGTTCCCGTGGGATAATTTCCGACCTCCACGCGGGGGAAGCCGCGGGCAAAAGCTACTCGTAGTAGGTACTTAAATAAAATTGTTATGTTAAGGTTGTTTTATAATTTTAATGTTTCTGACATACATAGTAGTAAATTTTACTAAAATAATAATACCTCAATAGGTATTATTAATGTATGTATGTACAGTCAACAAAAGAGATATCTAGGCAGGGTATACTAACATATTTGTATGTGAATTGCTTCATGTTCAATTTCGTGACAGTATACAATTTTGTGTTGGTTTGTTACAATGTAGGAGTATTGCAAAAACAAAGTAATATATATAAAATTGAACAGGAAGCAATTACATACGTACGTACATTAATAATACCTATTGATGTAATATTATTTCAGTAAAATTACGTTACTACGTACGTTGTTATTGTTACGTGACGTTACGTTATTATGTTACTCTACCCTGCCTAGATATCTCTTTTGTTGACTGTACATATAACTAATTTGCGTTTCGCAAAATGTAGACTATGGATTAACCACCAAATTTTTACATCTAGTAAAGCCTATATTTTCAGCAAATAAATTATTCTTATTCTGAAAACTTTTTGGTTTACCATACGGGAAAAACATGCATGATGCTACATGTCATATTATAATTTACCAGTAATGAGTTAATGACTTAATAAGGAAGGTATGCAGTTAATTTTAAATTCGGAATTAAATTAATCCATTCGGCACGTAGTCCGCTGCTAATAGGCAAATAAGTTAATATGGGTAAAACTAAATATCATTAGGTACCTACTTGAAAAACAATAAAAATTAGGTAGTTCGTTTCTGAATGCTTATAATAACTTCAATAATTTTTCAGCTGTGTGATAAAATGCTGACATCAACAGGGTCATGCCTCTTATCAAAAACAATGAAATGTAATAAACACACAATATGTAATGTTTTATTATGGTTAGAGGAAAAAATCATATTTTTGATAACTACAGTATAAATGGAAATTGCAAAATTAATGATTAATTGTATCGTCATCTTTCTCTATAAGGGGGGACTATGCTTGGCGGAATTTTATTCCAATTTGGTTTATGGGAAAACCAATCCACGAATATAATAATTAGAATAGGCTAGTTGACAGTTTTATTTTGAACCGATTAATAAATTAATGTTCCTTCTATGGCAAAGAAAAATAAATAGTTATTCAAATATTAAAATCACTAAAATATAATATACAGGATGTATCAGAAAGGTCTGGTGAAAATTAAGGATGTGGTACAGAGCAGCAAACTGAACAACTTTCTCCAAGGGGCAAACATCAATCAATCTGCCTAGCCTTTTCCCAACTATGATGGGGTCGGCTTCCAGTCTAACCGGATGCAGCTGAATACCATTATTTTACATGGAGCGACTGCCTATCTGACCTCCACAACCCATTAACTGGGTAATACGATACCCCTTGGTAAGACTGATTGTCAGACTTTCGGGCTTCTGACGACCCGTAACGACTGTCAAAGATCCACGAATGACAGCCGGGACCAACGGCTTAACGTGCTTTCCGAGGCACGGAGGAGTCTCGGTATGTAAAGATGTCACCCATCCACGGATCAACCCCGGCAAGCGTAGCTTAACGTGATGGATCGACCCGTGCGGCTGTTATTACATAGCCACGACCAACATCGTAATCGCGAAAAAATAATCAGTCGTCCAATACAAAACTTCAATACCTACTCGACCCAAATGACGACTGATTATTGTTGCGCGATTACAATGTTGGCCCCATGTAGAAAGTTGTTCAGCTTGATGTTCTGTAGTCTGTACCACACCCTTAAACTGTTTGTGCACCGCACCGGGAACGGGACGTCAACGAAAACACAGATGACGGCGCCATAGTAAATGTACTGTCGCTACTCCGGCACCGTCATCTGTTTTCTCGTTGACGTCCCGTTCCCGGTGCGGTGGACAAACAGTGTTCATTTTGATCACACCTATCTGATATACCCTGTAATTCTTAGAAATAATTTAGGTAGGTATTACAAGGTGGGTAGGTAGGTACGTAGGTCTATTTAAGTAACTCAACATAAGAATATTTCAGCTAAATTCTTATATTTACAAAATAATTTTTTAACGCAATTTCATTTTCAAAACTGTCATGGTGGCCCGAGTGACGACATTATTTCAAATCTGCGTTCGACGTCACGTGAACAACGGCTCTATTTTACGCCAGAATTTCTCAAAAGATTAATTAATCTAATATCATTTGGTTTTTGTTTTTTTTTATCAAAGTCATTGTACAAAACAAAATTCAAAGGGTATATTATTCCTTGTCGATTAGCCTATTGCCAATTAGGTATTTATTGCCGTTCATGATAATAAGGTGCATTCCCGTTCGTCTCCTCGACTTCGTCCCCCTAGGGGGACGAACGGAAATTCATTATTTTTTCCCCGATCGTCCCCTGATTTTGTTGGTGGGGACGAACGGGAATAATTTATTAATTTTTTTCGTGTATTCCCGTTCGTCTCCCTGACTTTGTCCACATAGGGGGACGAACGGGAATACACCGATAATAACACAGTCAGTAGCCATCGGCATGGTACCTTATATTCGTCATTCTGTTCCTGAAGAGTTACGCAAGTCGTCTCCTGAAATCTCCAGAAGACTTATCAATCTGCTGTTATTATTTTCATCAACAAGAAACCCTTCCCCGTCAAGACTTCAACACATATCTACCGGTCACCAGCTTGCAGATATCCTGAGCCTATAGGTGCAGGACGTCAGCGCCGTTTGGACTAGGAGGCCTATCCTCATATAGGGATACACCTGGATAGGCACACACCCTCCTTTCAACACATCGTGTCCATCAATCATGCCCGTCCGGCACATCTGCTGGTCATTATCCGACGAAGCCCGAGCTGCATACAAAGTTCGGCGAACTATGTAAGCAGCCGGGCTCTCGTCGGACGACTGTATGATGTATAGGCTGTGATAATAATATGAAATAATATGATGATGATGATGATGATAATGATAATAATATGAAATAGTTCCTGGCTGAATCACTGGTTACGAAGCCAAGGTTCAATTGGACTCTTTAACGAGGTAATTAAGTATGTCGCAAGGTATGATCTTTGAGTTTAATTAACTCGTGTAGGACTTGCATCTTCTATGAATTCATTAAAAGGGCTTGACAATAAGTCAAGCTTGGATGATATGTTTTGGTTTTGAGAATTGATGGTCTTATAATGTGATCAAATGTATTCATGTCTCGTGCATTTGATTGTCACACGATAAAACTATAAGTTTAATATTAAAATTTGGTTTCATGGTAGGAATTAACAAGTTGATTTGAGTTGAGCTTTGGCCACCTCTTCTCTTATCCTAGGTCTGGGTTATAGGTTATGCCAGGATATAATTGTAAAAACACGATATAGGAGAAATTCTAGAGTTGAGACATAAAAAAAATAAATTCATCCCTTTTTCTGAGGGTTGAAGTAAAATACAGTAATCCATGTTCTCATGTTCGCTAGAAATGTTTTGATGAAAACAAAACATAGCATTTGCCGTTCCAGTCAGTTGAATTCTTTTTAACTTTTTTTCTATATGATTCTTATTGGTGATGTTCTTCAGAAAGGTCAGGTGCGTAGTACCACAGATTAATAAAGATGGGTCACTTCGAATCATTTAAATAAAGAGCGACTCTTGCTACGACACAATAAAGTGCAATTCAGGCCGTACAACGCTTCATTACTCACCTACTCACCTAAAAGTTGCCTCTCTTTCTTTCGCGTCACTCTTATACCTTCCGACTCGTTAGGGTTGTCTTCTTTTACGACACGGCGCGTGAGTGAGTATCGAACTAACGTGCGAGCCGGCCGGTGCGCGGCAGCCCACACTGAATTGACCCAGTGAGATGAACCCGCCGCTTACTTGTAGCTTCATACCTAAACTGCGAAGTGTCCCATCTGTATTAATCTGTGGTAGTACTCGCAACCTGCGTGCGTATATGACCAAATGTATCCTGCAGTTTCTGCCTACCCGCATGTGAAAATGGCGTGTGTTTATGTATGTTTTTACTTTTCCAGTACAAAAGATACGTACCAGACGACACGGAAGTCCGAGGCCCGTACAACGCGAACAAGTTATCGCGATACGTTGAGTTAGTGCTGGTGGCTGACAATCGAGAGTACAAAGCGAACGGCGCGAACGTGCAGACAGCGTACCGGCAGATGAAAGATGTCGCTAATATTATTAATTCGGTAAGTTTTATCTCAGGACAAGGGCAGGAAAATGATGACGTGGGGTTGGCGCAACACGTTTTCATCTTCCATTCTCTCCTGTCAACCGTCACGCTATCATTCACTCCCTTCTCTTTCATATCATTCTCCACACAATCCATCCATCTTTTCTTTGGCCTTCCTCTCGCTCTCCATCCATCAACTTGTATTATACATCACTTTTTTAGTCACATGCGTTTCGTCCTTCCTCATCACATGCCCATACCAAGCCAAACGATTTCGTTTCAACTTTTCTGTCATTGGCGTTACTTTCGAAGTTCACCTTATTTCTCACTTTATCCATTTTCGGCACTCCACACGTCCATCTCAACATTATCTTCTCCCTGCATGCAATCTTTTTTCATCCGTCTTCTTCACGGTTCAGCATTCCGATCCATACAGTACGACAGGCCTTATCACAGAATAGGGTATGAATTATCTGTTTCTAATGTCAATCAATCTGCCTAGCCTTTTCCCAACTATGCTGGGGTCGGCTTCCAGTCTAACCGGATGTAGCTGAATACCAGTATTTTACATGGAGTGACTGCTTATCTGACCTTAAGATACCCCTTGGTAAGACTGGTTGTCAGACTTTCGGGCTTCTGACGACCAGTAACGACTGTTGAAGATCCACGAATGACAGCCAGGACCAACGGCTTAGCGTGCTTTCCGAGGCGCGGAGGAGTCTCGGTATGTAAAGATGGTCACCCATCCACTGACCAACCAACAGCATCAAGAATACAGTGTTGTTTTTTGGTGACATGCATACTTATCAACTTTATTGTCGATCATTTTGCTTTACAAGTTTGTATGTGGTTCATTAAAAAAAAAAAGTTAATTAAAAAAACCATCATTAATTATCTTTTTGCAAGATATCCTTCTAATTTCAAGACTACTCAGGATTTTTGTAAATAAATACTGTAATATTAAAATAACCGATAAAATATTCTGTCAATTTTCAGGTGTACTCCCCTCTGAACATCTTCATAGCCCTTGTAGGCGTGGTGGTATGGACAGAGACTGACGAGATTGTTCTGGAGGAGAATGGAGACAAAACCCTCACCAACTTCCTAGGGTACAGGAAGTCTGTACTCGTGAGGGATATACCTAATGACAATGCTCAGTTGCTTACGTGAGTTGATTTATTTTGTACTCCTTGTCACTTTACCATAACATACCTAACAGAAAATATACTTCAAAGTAGGCATATAAAATAAATCGAGTTGGTAAATAAATTACTAATGCCCGATTTCTGAGGTTTTTAAACGGAGTTTATTCATTCGATAGTAATTATTGGTTCGATTTCGTGTTTCTGTTTACTTCGTTAAGAAAGAATTTAGCTTAGGGAGGATGCGCTAAGGTATTCTTACCTCAAACCTCATGATTTCTTGAAATCGCTACATTTGAGGTAAATTCTAACTTATGGAGTTGTATTGCTGATTCTAATGATTATAATTCTGTAAAGCCATATTAGCTGCGGCCGCGTCTCATATTTTAATCAACATACAACCTGACACTGACCTGCAAATTGCAGAAAACGTAAGAAAATTTGAATTTTGCGGGCTACCTTAGCGCATCCTCTTTAAAAGTCAAGTGAATTACTATCGAGGGTTCATCTGAGGACCTCAACAAACGAGCATAAGGAAATAATTCGTTTAAATAGATAATTTGGTTGAATTAATAGCTATTAGGAGTGTATCTGAGGATCTCAGAAACTAGGAATTAGTGATTCTCGTACAGACATAACGAGACGCTGCGTTTTTATAATTATATAAGGATACGTATTTGAGGTTTTGAATCTATGCGGGAATTATAATATAATGTCCCCAAGCCTTGATCAACCTAAAATGAAGTCCTTAAGAACTTAATTTTAGGTTGCACCAGCCAGCGTGATCGTGAGGGAAAAGGATAGCTGACATTCGCTCGCGCCCGCCGCACCGCGTGGGGCACGCACGCCTCGCAAACTGCACATAAATAAAGCACGCAATTTTAAACATGAGTTTCCCATCATGACGTATGCGGGTTCGGTATTTGCACACGCCAAACCCCGCTATCTGCATCGGATGCAGACATTACAAAACCGTTTCCTCCGAAGGATAACGGGCGCCCCTTGGTTCGTTCGGAACGCGGACCTCCACCTTGACCTCAGGATCCCCACGATCCATCAATTTTTGAAGCGCGGCTCGAAGCGTTTCTTTGATGCCGCCGCGAAGCATCGCAACCCTTTGGTTGTCGAGGCCGCGCGTTATACCCCCTCTCAAATTAGTAAGACTCGCCGTCCGCGTCATATTCTCACCGACCCTGATGACCCCATAACCCTCCTTCAGGAGACTAGCAAGGCCACCAGTACGGTTTATAAACGTAGACCACCCAGGAATACATTCCGACCTCGCCGCCGAGGTCGCAATCGTAACCGCCCCCCCCCCTATCCCCTACGCGGTGAAGCTGTGCCAGCTGGGGGCACAGCTGAGCCTGTAGCACTTCTCCCCCCCGTCATGATCCAGCCTGCCCCGTCTGGCTGTCATATTTTTATTAGCAACGCTCAGTCGACTAATAATTTACTCTAGTTTTAAGCCTGGCCGGGGGCTTTAAGTTCGCTTAAAGAACCCACAGGAAACGCCCGGTTGAGCAGTCTCGACCCTTAGTGGTCAATTGCGAGATGCCATACGTAATAAATAATAAATAAATAAAATAAACATGAGTAGTGGCGTCGAGTGCCGTCTAAAGTTCCTCACTGGATAGATTCTGGCTGCGGGCCGTATTGAAATGGCTTTTGAAATGACTGCCTTATACCATTAGAAAAAAATTAGTTATGAAAAAGTAACGTGAGATTGCAAATTTCACACCTTAGTGACCTCATACAGAATTTTAATTCGAATTTCTAACTCATACTTACTAATAAAATCACTTTATTTTCAGACGCCAAAAATTCAGCGACGGTGTCGTCGGCAAAGCTTTAAAAGGTCCAATTTGTACGTACGAATTCTCTGGCGGTGTGTCAACGAATCATTCCGAAGTGATTGGCCTAGTGGCCACCACTATAGCCCACGAGATGGGCCATAACTTCGGCATGGAACACGACACAGATGAGCTGTGCGAATGTCCGGACGCGAAATGTATTATGAGTCCTTCTAGTACGGCGGTCACGCCTATACATTGGTCGTCTTGCAGTTTGAATTCGTTGGCGCTGGCTTTTGAAAGGGGGATGGATTATTGTTTGAGGTAAGTTGTTAAGAGGCATATATATTACATTTCGACCGTGGTTTTTGCATGAATTGGCCAGCTTAAAAAAAGTTTTATTCTGAGAATCTAAAAAAAATATTTATTAAGACTAATAACTTTTGTTCAATCAATCTGCCTAGCCTTTTCCCAACTATCTTGGGGTCGGCTTCCAGTCTAACCGGATGCAGCTGAATACCAGTATTTTATATGGAGCGACTGCTTATCTGACCTCCACAACCCAATTACTGGGTAATACGATACCCCTTGGTAAGACTGGTTGTCAGACTTTCGGGCTTCTGACGACCCGTAACGACTGTCAAAGATCCACGAATGACAGCCGGGACCAACGGCTTAACGTGCTTTCCGAGGCACGGAGGAGTCTCGGTATGTAAAGATGGTCACCCATCCACGGACAACCCTGGCAAGCGTAGCTTAACCTGATGGATCGACCCGTGCGGCTGTTATTACTTAGCCACGAGCTCCTCAATTAGATCATCATGCATTATCAGACTAATAACTTTTGTTACAAACAAATATTCATAGATAACTAGTAGGCTATTATGTAACAATACATCATGGGAGCAACAATACATCTGCAGCCGAACTAGGTGTAAACCTGTATCTCGGCATACAGCGCCAATCCTCTCAGATATTTATAAAAATAAAATTTAGCCAACAAGTACAATTTTGTTTCAAACCTAATGTCTTAGGGACTATTTTAATACAATAAAAATAAAACAAAAATAACAAGGAAGAAAACAATGTGTTGGAGAGTGTAGGCGTGTGAGTAAAGTTTTTGTAAGTGTAGGTGTGGGGATATGTGAATGGATGTATGGTAGTTTGGAAGTGTAAAAGTGACTTTGATATATCAAAGTAACTGAACGACTTTGACAAATTTGACTTACTGAGTGGTGGAGAATAGTTATTAGAATAGTCCATAGCGGCCTCGCTTTTCGCAATATTTTCTTATCTATAAAAAACTTTTTTACAAAAAAATACAACCGACTTCCAAAAACAACACTACAAAGTGAAAAATAACTTTAATTTCGGAAGTCGGTGTCTAGTTAAATGTATTTTCGTTTTTTGCCACCGACTTCCGAAATTAAAGTTATTTTTCACTTTGTAGTGTTGTTTTTGGAAGTCGGTTGTATTTTTTTGTAAAAAAGTTTTTGTTTTTCACTTTTTAGTTGTGTACCCACACAAATTCTAATACCACTACCTGCAAAACAAACTAGAACATCATCCATATAAAAGTGGGGAAAAAATACGTATTATTGAAGCTAACTCAAAAACTACCCAAGCAAAGTTAATCAATTTTATATGGGACCAACTGTGATGTATACCCTCTCGAATAAAACAAAAAAAAATCCAAATTGGTCCAGCCATCTTCGAGTAATCGGGGAACATACATAAAAAAAAAAAAAGGTTCCGACGAATTGAGAACCTCCTCCTTTTTGAAGTCGGTTAATAAATAAAGCCAAAATTCCGAAGTAAGTTTTTCATACAATGCGCGACTGCATTTTTTCGACCTCGTTGATTGACTACTGTACATAAGCAAATTAAACATGTATAATATCTCTTAAATACTGGTTTAGTCCATAGTGGCCTCAGAATTTCGGAATATGTATGGAATAGCTGTAAAAAAAATCCCATTTAAAACCATAAAACTGCAAAAAATGCTCAGAATTAACAGTAAATTTCTCCTTACTACATTAATGTTATTACGTAAAATTTATACCAGAATAAACGTTAGTCTATAAGAAATAAAAAAATCATATTTCCAACAAAAAAAAAAGTTAAAAGACTAAATAAACGTAAGTAATTACAACTGCTAATCACTACATAATGCGCTGCGTTGCCATGCTTCAATACATCTAATCTGTCAAAAAGCGATTTTGTGATAGGGCTCTTAAAATTAACATTTGAAAGTACATCTATGTGTATCACTTGTCGCTGCTTTTAGGTTGATTTTAGAAAGTTAGCGTCAAAAATATAGGGACCAGCAGTAAAATCTCAATGAACTTTTGAGCAAACGCCCTAAAGTTTTACAATACTTAGTTCAGTTTAATACCTACTATATTTATTTGATTGGGTAACACACAAACTTTTACATAGTTGCAAGATAACTTTGTGACATTCTAGAGGCGTATAGGCTCTTGAATGATGATCAGCTGTTACCTGAAAATATTGTAAAAGCCAATTATTGTTAAAAGAATAACTGTGGAGTTTCTTGCCGGCTTTTCTGAATAGGAAACGACCAGTTGGAACCGTGCACCTAGCTTCTGACGTTTCACAAGTGCCCATGTGAATATTTCGATTTGACTTAGTACTCTGAAACATTTAAATGTAGACTAACTAGAATTAAATGTCCGATGATGCTCAAGCATGTATTTCGATTAACTTTATATCGAAACTGAACTTACAAATTGAATGACCGGAAATAAAATAGAACAGTTATCACTAAAACCTACGTCTGGCAAATAATAAATATCGAGTTGCAGCGACGCTGTAATGAATTATTATTAGTCAATGACTCATTAAGAAGTGCATCAAGCGTCGTTGCAGTTAAATGTCGCTTTGTCGCAATAAATACTTCAATGTCAAGAGCATGTGAACGAATGGCGAGTAGTCTTCATTAAGGAGGATGCGCTGTGGTAGCCCGCGAAATTCAGATTTTCTTGCGTTTTATGCAATTTACAGGTCCGTGTCAGGTTGTATCTTGATCAAAATATGATACGCGGCCATAAAACATATGTATTTGTCGGATCCGGTCAATAGTACGGACGCGTAACGAATCGCAAGCGCGCCACAGGCGACATCGCGTGGGGTGCCCACGCCTACAGCGCGCTTCTACAGAGTCATGGTGTTTTAACCTGATGGCGAGAAGGACAGTCGAGTGTCGGATCGCATCGGAGCAACATCGGGGTTACTACGCCACGGAACTGTATTCGATTCGTTGTGCTTAGTGATTGTGTTAGATTGTGATTTTAAACACCGTGTATCGCACCCAGTGTGTTTTCATTGCACGAAACCCATCTTCTGCCCACGTGTCTGTCTAAATCTAACCGAGTAAATCCTGACGTTCCGACATATTAATATAATTTTAACCATAAAAATTATATAAATACATATGTTTTATAGCCGCGTATAATATTTTGATCAAGATGCAACCTGACACGGACCTGCAAATTGCAAAAAACCCAAAAAAATTGAATTTCGCGGGCTACCACAGCGCAACCCCCTTAGGAACATCATTACCAAGCCTGGGGTTTTTTTGACGGATTGGTGTTGTTGGTAAAGTTTGTGAAAAAAAAAACATGGCAGAGTTAGCTCCGATTTGTATCCGATGCCGCAGAAATCCGCGGGATGCGGGAAGCACAGAACCGGTCGAAGTGGCGGCTCTTGGGGGAGGCCTATGTCCAGCAGTGGACGTCTTTCGGTTGAAATGATGATGATGAGTTCGGATTTTGGCCACACGCCAAAAAGAGATACTTATATAAAAATAAAATTAAACCATACATGGTACAGCCGGCAACAAAAGTCGATTTGATTATTATTGAGTTTTCTAAATTTTAATTTATTGAGAAAAATACTTCATTAAAATCGGAACAGATGTAAATTTTAAAGAAAATTAACTAAATAACCTAATAAATGAAATGCTAAAAATCAGGTTATCGTATCATTTTGTGTTAATTTAGATGATGTCAAAAAGTAGCAGTGTTAACCGACTTCTGTTGCTGCCCGTACAGTATGCGTCAAAAATATCGGGACGAACAGACTGTTCAAAATGATCTAAACAACTATGAAAATGAAATATTATTGACTCAATGATACAAGGAATGTTTCAGAATGAAGATAGTACCCGACAACTGTCATTCTGACAAGAACTTTATCCAATTGAGATAAAGTTTAATTTTCTTAGTTGTTGAGAGCATTTTGAACAGTCTGTTCGTCCCGATATTATTGACGCTGACTGTCTACAACATTTTCAATAGTGTTATTATAAATATTTGTTTTATCCCTCTTCCAGGAACAAACCAAAACGCCTATTCGACTCGCCGACCTGCGGCAACGGTTTCACAGAACCAGGCGAGCAGTGCGACTGCGGTACTATGGCCGACGCTCACTCTTACAACCCCTGCCACGCCTGCTGCAACCCCGACACATGCATGCTGCGGTCTAACGCGACCTGTGGGGCAGGCATGTGCTGTGATTTACAGGTACATTTTAGTCTATGTCACTCTACGATCCATAAACTATATCTGTGCAAAAAATCATGTCGATCCGTCACTCGGTTGCGGCGTGAAAGAAGGACAAACCAACAAACACATTTTTGCATTTTCAATACTAGCTGTTCTCTGCGGTATGTCCTGCCCTGTCTGCCTCACCTGCTGTATATAGTCTACCTGTGTGCAATATTTCATCTAAATCTGTTCAGCCGTAGTTTTTGTCAGCTATGTTGGGGTCGGCTTCCAGACGGATGTAGCTGAATACCAGTATTTTACATGGAGCGATTACCTATCTGACCTCCACAACCCAGTAACTGGATAATACGAGTAAGACTGGTTGTCAGACTTTCGGGCTTCTGACGTTCCGTAACGACTGTCAAAGATCTGTGAATGACAGCCGGGACCAAAGGCTTAACGTGCTTTCCGAGGCACGGAGGCGTCTTGGTATGTAAAGGTGGTCACCCATCCACGTACCAACCGCGGCAAGCGTAGCATAACCTGATCGATCGACCCGTGCGGCTGTTATTACTTAGCCACGAGCCCCATAAACTATCTCTATGCAAACTCACGTCGATATGTCGCTCCGTTGCTACGTGGTACAGTCAGCAAGAAAAGTTGATTAACACTTGAGTTTTCAAAATTTTAATTATTGAGAAAATACTTCATTAAAATCGGAACAGATGTAAATTTTAAAGAAAATTAACTCTTATCTAATAAATGAAATGCTAAAAAGCAGGTGATCATATCATTTTGTGTTAATTTAGAATTTTAGATGATGTCAAAAAGTAGCAGTGTTAACAGACTTCTGTTTCTGACCATACCACTGTATGTTACCCTTTTACACCTTAATGGCTGAACGGATTTGGATGAAATTTGGCACACGGATAGACAATGACCTGCGTTACGTAGGATACTTTTTATCCAGGTAGTATGTTCCCCTGGGATAATTTGTGCCCTCCACGCGGGCAAAGCCACAGGCAAAAGCCAGCCAGCAACATTACGCTATAACAAATTCTTAATGCTCTCATGTATACCCGAATCGCTTTAGCGTGGCATTAGCAGTCATTGCCCTTTCTCTAATATCTCTCCGTAGGAACCTAAACAAGAAACTATGTAAGGTTTTTCGTTATTAGAACATCTTGAAGATCACGATAGATATTGACTCGGGACGCTAACGGACTTTATTCGTTCCGTTCGTTTTTTTTTTCTGGCTCCTTTAACACAGGTTGTTGTTACCTAACGCAGGAGTATGCTTCACTTTGCTCGTATGCCAATAAAGAATTTTTATTTATTTCTGTTTTTGAAATAAAGAATGTTAGAAAAGTAGATAGGTCATTGACCGCTAATGCTACGCTAAAGCGATTCGGGTATAGTAGAACATTTATACTCCAAATGTATACAGCCAAATCCTGGTTTTACAAGTGTTTATAACTATTCTTAATTAATAAACGCGTTTTTTCAGACCTGTCGACCAAAATCAGCGGGCACTGTATGTCGGTCGGCGGACCGTGAGTGCGACCTACCGGAATATTGTACAGGACACTCGGAGTACTGTCCAGATGACTTCTACAAGATGGACACCACACAATGTGGGAAAGATGGAGAGGTATGCGTAATTTACTACTACTTATAGTTCCTGTATTTCATTGTAATTTGAACTTTGTGTCTTTGCTCGTAAGAGTCATATGAGGATTTCGTAATTTGCAAAGTTTATTTTAGTACGTTGTAAGTGGCAGTCATTCAACTTGCTTGAAAAAGTATAATGCCTGTTAACTCCTTTACCTCTGTGACTGTTATTTGTTGAACGAATATTTGGTAATATAAATAAATCAAACTCATTTCAAATAAACCAATTACTGGCTCTTTTAAATTGTCAAGGGGTCGGTCAGTCAGAAAGATGATGCTAGTTGCCCATTCCAAAGCGTAGTAGGTCCTTATGGGGAAGAACGGCCAAGAAACTCCACGGACACTCTTTTAAATCATAATATTTTCATGAAATATTAGTTACACCATTCATGTTGAAAATACACATGTGAGAACAATGTAGAAAGACAACAATGGAACAATTTAACTAAATAAAAATAAGCCGTGGCAGCTAAGAGTTGACCAGTCCCTACTGACGGCGCCCGTTCACGAACATGACGCATGGATCGGCACCATTCAGCTCAACTTCAACTTTTAAGTTCAGCTTACACAAATATTGGAAGTATTAGCCAAATCCTAATGCACTATTGCAGCACGTCAGTTGGTCAACAGTTGAATGACAGTGGCACTATTGCACAACTATAGGGTTGCTTACCGAAAGGTTCGCCGCAAGAGAGCGCTGTGTGTTTGGCACTTGTCAAAGTCATCTTGAAGACAAAGCGACCAATCGGCGACAAGAAAAAACATTTAGCGCCATCTCGCGGCAAAGTTTTCAGCAATTAACTCCTTTGACAGTTGAATGAAAGTAACAAACACTTAGCGCCATCTACGCGGAACTAATTTGACAGTTTTTTTTTTCACCATTCCATTGCATTCCCCATCGCATTGTGTACCTTATAAATATCAGGTATAAACTTCATATTTGTTTTTTGTGGTCCACAGACAGCGTACTGCGTTAAAGGCTCATGTCGTTCGCACACGGATCAATGCCGTCTACTGTGGGGTACCACCGGCGAAAGTTCACACGACAAGTGTTATATCAGCACCAACGTTAAAGGAAACAAGTTAGTATAATAGATCTAGTTAAGAGCGTTGGCTCAAAAAGTTAGTAAAGAACATTTTCGAAAAATAGTTTTCGAAAAACAGAGATTTCCAATTATCTTTTTTTAAATAAGACATTTCAAAAATGTTCTTAGTTAAGAACATTTTCGAAATGTCTAAAAGGTAGTTACCTTTTAGACCCATGTATCCTGATTATGCATATGAAGTTTCATTAAAATCGGTTCAATCATTTCGATAAAAAAGGACTTGAAAGTTTGTATGAAATGCCGTATGGAGCCAACTCTGTTAAACATGTTATCTAATTATTTTAGACCAGACTTCTTTCTTCTAATAGTAAAGTTATTTAAGTCGATAATGCCACTAATTATTGACTACTGACTTATTAATATGGAGGGCTCGTGGCTAAGTAATAACAGCCGCACAGGTCGGCCCGTGGATGGGTGACTATGTTTACATACCGAGACTCCTCCGTGCCTCGAAAAGCACGTTAAGCCGTTGGTCCCGGCTGCCATTCCTGAATCTTTGTCAGTCGTTACGGGTCGTCAGTAGCTGGAAAGTCTGACAACCAGTCTTACCAAGGGGTACCGTATTACCCCAGTAACGCACACGAAGCTAGCGAGCTAGACTGGAAACCGACCCCAACATATTTGTGGAAAGGCTAATTAAATTTAATTAATTAATTAATTAATCAACTATTAATTAATTAATTAATTAAGTTTAATTATCAAGTAACAAGACTCACAGTGTTAGTAACAATATAATTAACAAACTATGTTAGTAAAACATTAATACAGAAACAATTTGTGAGATCACAGACAGATGATGACAGACATAATGAATTATCCGATAGTCTCAAGTCTTTGACTGCCTATCTGACCTCCACAACCCAGCGACTGGGTAATACGATACCCCTTAGTAAAACTGGTTGTCAGACTTTCGGGCTTCTGACGACCCGAAACGACTGTCAAAGATCCACGAATGACAGCCGGGACCAACGGCTTAACGTGCTTTCCGAGACACGGAGGAGTCTCGGTATGTAAAGATGGCCACCCGTCACCTGATGGATCGACCCGTGCGGCTGTTATTACTTAGCCACGAGCTCCGTTGAATTTATCAATTAACATCAATTTCACAGAAGCGGTAACTGCGGCTATGACCGTCTCAATCAACGTTACATGCCATGTGCTGCCCGCGACGCGATGTGCGGCACGTTGCAATGCAGACACCTCAATGAGAGACTCGAGTTCGGGATGGAGTCGGTCGCCTTACTGTCTGCGGTCTTCATCAACAATAATGGTACTTATAATAATAATAATAATACCGACACATTATTTCCGGGTGTTCTCGTCTAGCTAACGAAGAGTACTTGCATAGACACAACCTTGTAGCCAGGATTATTCATCAGCAACTTGTTCTGAAATACAGCCTTGTGGAATCGGAAGTGCCGTACTACAGGTATGTGCCCGACCCAGTTATTGAAAATGGAAATATCACATTGTACTGGGATCGATCCATCATCACTGACAGGACTATTGTTGCCAATAAGCCTGATATAGTGGTGGTGGATCGAATAGAGCGGCGCGCAATGATTATTGACATAACAGTCCCGCATGACGAGAACCTCGTGAAAGCCGAGAAAGATAAACAAATCAAGAATCTTGACTTGGCTCGCGAGGTTGTCGACATGTGGGATGTGGACTCAGCAATCATTGTGCCGATAGTCGTATCAGCCAATGGCTTAATTGCCAAGAGCCTCAACCAACACCTAAGGAGGCTCTCGTTGGGAAGCTGGATCAAGGGCTTGATTCAGAAAGCAGTACTTCTGGACACGGCCCGCATTGTTAGGAGGTTCCTCTCTCTGGAGCCCTGACCGCCGGTAGCTTGGACCCTGTTCCCGATACCGGTGGGCTACTATTTTTTATATTTTTAAATGTTTTTTTATATATTTTTTAAGAAATATTTAAAAATGTATTTTATAAGAACAAAAATTAATAAACGAAATAATAATACAATTCATTAAGTGTCTAACGGGCTTCTGCGAGTTCGGCCTCTCGTAAGCCTTCCAAAAGTTCGGGACCCCAGGTTACCGACATTATGTCAAAGACATTTTAAAAATATTTATTTGCTAAGACAACAAATGATTCATAGATTAGTTAGTTAGGTGCAAAAAACTTTTAAGCTATGTTAGTGTGTTAGTCCACTGTTGGACACAGACAATTAGAAATGTCTGTAACCCACGTGAGGCAAGCGCGGTTTTGGCCATAGAGAAAAAAAATAAATCTTCTATACAGTAGTGCTATTCTGTAAACATCTCACCGTGATAACTCAGGTGAAGTTAGTGAGCGTGAAGTGCGCCGTGGCCACCTGATGCTAGGGGTTGACACTATTGGTAGCTCACTTTATGATCACTTCACTCATGTTTTCACGGTGAGATATTTACAGAATAGCACTACAGTTAACCAGAAAAGGTATGCGCTTCGGTAATCTTCGTGTTTCCGAATTAGCACGAACGTCGCGCCATCGAGTTACCCCCCACAGAGGCATTGCTTCTAGCTTGATACTGTTACGACGGGTGGCCAGATATTATAAATAAATAAGACGACCAGACTATTTTATGTATCGTGTATTCAGCCATTGCATGACGAGCGATCGGAGTCGGTGACAAGACAACAGGATCCGGAAATACCACAGATAATATATATTTTATAAAGACTGATACACATACGTAACATCTCCCTTATTAAGAAAAGAAAATGGAATCATTACGTGGAACATGGTACGTAAGTATACTCTTTTTTTTTTTTTTTTTTTTTTTTAACATTAACAAAATTCTTATATACTAGTAGACTAAGTGGAACGGAACATCTCTAAGAAGTGACAAGTTGACTTGACTGACATTTACATTGCGACAGTTCTGACAGTGACGTCTATCAAATTGACTTAACTAAGTTTTGACAGCTACTAACAAAACAAAATTAGGTTTGACAATGCTTGTACAACAAACAATACATTTAGTATATTAAATTAAAACTAAGTACAAATTAAGAACTTAATCTAGACCAATTTTCAAAATCTTCGGGGCTTTATTATTGCTCTACCGAATGAAGAATAAGTTGTGTGTTGAGTTTGTTTATTTGGTGTATGTGATGTGTTTGTTTTTGTTTCAGATTCTTGGACAGGATTACTTGTACAAGGAGATTGATAATTAGATGGAGATGACGACGGCAGTATATTGGAAGGCGACGGTGGATCAGTGTCAAGTGGAACTGATGGGGATTGAAGTGAACTTCTTCTACTAGGAGCGGACTCAGTTGGTGAATGTTTTGGCTGTAGGATATGTTGGCGATTACGGCGAAAAGTACCTTCCGGGGAGACAATAGTATATGATCTAGGCTGTGGACCTATGTCTGACACAGTACCAGGTGTCCAAATACTGTCTGGCTGTTTCTGGAAGTAAATTTTATCACCAATGTTTAGGGAAGACAACGGTTTAGTATGTTTATTATAATAAATCTGTGATTTGTTCACTTTTATTTGAGTTTTATTTGTTAGAGACCTGTAGTTAGGTATTTTAGGTTTCAGAGTTTGTTCTAAGACTGGAAGTTTAGTTCTGAGTGTCCTGGACATTAGTAATTGGGCAGGCGAATACATATTTTCTTTAGGTGTATTCCTATACTGTAATAATCCTAGATGAGGGTCTGTATTATCAGTAAGACATTTCTTTAATATGTTTTTAACCGTGGCTATGGTTCTTTCTACAAGACCATTAGACCGTGGATAATAGGGACTTGATGTAATATGTTGTATTTGCCAATCTAAAGCAAAATGATTAAACTCTTTTGAGTTAAATGGGGGACCATTGTCTGAAATTAGAATGTTGGGTATTCCATGTCTGGAAAATATAGACTTTAGGTGACTAATGACAATTTTACTAGTAGAACCACCTGCTAGCTTTACAAGCTCGACATATTGGGAAAAATAATCTACGACTATGACATACTTGTTTGAATTGAAATCAAATAGATCAACTCCGACTTTATTCCAAGGGATTGGTTTTACCTCATGGGGCTGTAGTGACTCTTTGGAATTGCTGCGTCTGTTAGTGAGACAGTTATGACAATTATTAACATATTTTTCTATATCAGAGTACATATTGGGCCAGTATACTAGATTTCTTGCCAATCTTTGGCAACTATGAATACCTTGGTGACCTTCATGTATCTGTTTCAAAATGTCTTTTCTCATGGCTACTGGTATAATGACACTGTTGTTTTTGAAGACAATACCATTAATTATATGTATATCGGTTTTTAAAGGAAAATAAGGCCTAAGTATGTCTGGAAGCAATTTTTTATGTTCAGGCCAACCTGTTATGCAATATTTACTTAAGAGTGACAATTCATTGTCTTGGGAAGTCTGTTCTTGAATAGATTTAAGTTTATTTGGACTAACTGACAGTGATCTAATGACTAAATTGACATGTAAATCTAGATCAGAATCTAGATCATGTAATGACTGTTCTGGTAAAGCTGCTCTAGACAGAGTATCAGCTACATAAAGATATTTACCTGGTTTGTAAGTTACGTTCAGGTCATATGGTTGTAATCTTAGCATTATTCTTTGAAGACGGGGTGGAATGTTATAAATTGGTTTTTTATACAGCGATACTATTGGTTTGTGATCTGTTTCAACTAAAGTGTGGCGACCATAGACATATTGGTGAAACTTTGTACAACCAAATAGGATTGCTAACAGCTCTTTCTCAATCTGAGAGTATGACTGTTGACATGAGCTTAATGAAGCTGAAGCATATGCTATGGGGTGTTTATCATGGCAAATCACTGCACCCATGGCATCTTTAGACGAATCAACTGACAGTGTAATTGGTTTATTTTGATCATAATATGTCAAGACAGGGGCTTTTGTTATACATTCCTTTAATTCATTAAATTCTACATTATGTCTCTCTTGCCAAGACCATTCATTATCTTTAGACAGAAGTGTTCTTAAATTAGAAGTTTTATCTGACAAATTCTCTATGTATGAGCCTAAGTATGTAACCATACCTAAAAACCTTTGTAATTCTGTGACATTTGTTGGTGGTGGCATACTGCAAATGGCTTTCACTTTGTTTTCATCAACTCTCACACCATCTTTAGAAAAGATGTGTCCTAGGTACTTGACTTCACTTTTACATATATTAGACTTGTCTTTATTAAATTTTATTCCTATTTCTCTAGCTCTATCTAAGACTTGTTTTAACCTAAAATCATGTTCTTGTTTAGTTTGACCGTAAATTAGGAAATCATCCATCATGATTTTGACTCCTGGAATATCACTGAATCTATTTGTCATGATGGAATGAAACAGTTCTGGGGCTGCATTTATCCCGAAGGGAAGTCTTAGGAATCTATATCTACCTTGAGGTGTGATGAATGTACATAGTTTTGAGGAAGCTTCATCTAACTTTAGCATATAAAACCCTTTGTTTGCATCTAGGGTAGTGAAATATTGTGAACCAGAGAGGCTGGATTTAATTTCATCAATAATTGGAAATTGATAATGAGGACGCATAATGGCTTTATTAAGTTTTCTTGGATCAATGCACAGGCGTAGTTTACCATTTTTCTTTGATGCAATTACAATTGAGCTTACCCATTCAGTAGGTTCCTCGACTTTGACTATAATTTGATTTTTTTTTAACATGGCTAATTCTTCTTTTAATTGTTCTAAGAGACTGAATGGAATTCTACGACAGGCATCTATAGACGGTACAGCATCAGGCTTCATTGACAAATGACATTCATAATCTTTAAGACAACCTATTCCTGAGAAGAGATCTTTATATTTGTCAAGCTGTGATACATTGAGTGACTCATGAAATTGGACATTATGGACTCTTTTAACTAATTTTAAATTCTCACAACTGTTGCGACCAATAATATTCCTACAGGGTATATCTATAATGTGGAAATTAACATTGTATAGTTTGTTGTTATGTGTGACAGACAGAATGCATTGACCTACAGTCGGTAATACTTCACCGCTAAAGGTTGATAGTTTGTGACTACTTTTCTTTAAACTACTCAATGGCAAATTAAGTTTTTTATAAGAGTTAAATGATAAAATGTTAGTGTCAGCACCTGTATCAAGTAAAAAGTCTACATTCTTACTATTTATGGACAAAGTTGTATGATAAGGGTTTTTTATGCTGACAGAAATCTCATTAGTGAAAAGACTATTTAGAAAATAAGTATCAGTACCCGTACTTTCTTCTTCTTCTTCTATGGATCTCACATGTTTGCTGCGGCAACACTTGGCAAAGTGATTGGGCTTGTGGCAGTTGTTACAGATGACTCCTATGGCTGGACATTTTGTTCGGTGAACTTGACCACATCTGGAACAATTCTTGGTTGACTGTTTGGATTGAGGTTCTTGACTGGACGATGCTTTACTTGATTGACGACTTTGACTTGTTTGAGACTGATGACTTTGACTTTCTTGACGGCTATGACTTCTTTGACGACTGTGACTTCTTTGACTGTGACTTTTTTGATTGCGACTCTCTTGACTACGATGTGTTTGGCGACTGTGATGCGATTGACGACTGGCAACGACACTTACTTCTTGGCTTGATAAAGCTTTAGCCTGTAACCTAGTATTTCTTAGTGTTTTAGCGAGACTGACGGCGGCATCAAATGTTGATGGTTTCTCGATCAGGATACGTTCTCTGATGTACGAGCAAGATGAATTTAAGTTCCATGAGAATATGTCCTTTACTATATCATCGGCAAGACCTTCAAAATTGCATTGGATACTTAGATTCTTGAGATCCGTGGCATATGTCTCAATTTCTTCATCTGGACCTTGTTTTCTGTTGAACAGCTTATGTCTTTCGACGGAAATATTGACACGTGGTGTGAAGTAGTCTTCAAATTTGGCGAGTAAATCCTTATAGGTGATCTTGTCAATTTGTATGTTAAACGAGTAAAATATCTGAAGAGCGTCTGGGCCTATGATTTGTAGTAAAATGGCTACCTTTCGTTTGTCTGGTTGTTCTTCTAAATTGTTGGCTATCATGTAAATCTCTAGACTTGTGTTGAAATTTCTCCAAGCCAATGGCATGTTCGAGTTGTTGATATCTAAGCTGAAATTACTCGGCGGCAGGGGATAACTTGTATTATTTGCGTTTTTATTTTCCGGCATTTTAGGGCTGGACCACGCGGCGACGTTTTACTCGAAATTTTTTTTTTTTTTGACTGTTTGCGGCACTTACTTTTGTGGTTTTTTGTGACTTCTTTTTCTTCTGTATCTTCTGACACCATGTTACGACGGGTGGCCAGATATTATAAATAAATAAGACGACCAGACTATTTTATGTATCGTGTATTCAGCCATTGCATGACGAGCGATCGGAGTCGGTGACAAGACAACAGGATCCGGAAATACCACAGATAATATATATTTTATAAAGACTGATACACATACGTAACAGATACTTCCCGGTTACTTGTTAGTCCACTGTTGGACCTATACAGGGTGTCCCGTAAATAATGGATCAAACGTAACGGGTAGGTAGCTTACCTAATTTCCAACAACTAATTTGAATATTAAAAAAAAAACCGTTACAGTAACCAGGATATTAATTTTTTTTCGAATTTTACGATTTTGTCTTCCAGAATTAAGCTTTTTTAATGCTGTCGCTGCAAATGATGACATTTTTAGGTATTATTTTTATTTAACATTTCTGAATAGCTTACTAATGTTATAAGATACCATTTTTTTGAATACCGTTTTATTTGCCTTAGAAAAAAAATCTTGAGTTGAAAAGTTTTTTCTTTACGATGTTAGGACCAAAATTGAAAAAATTCTCCTGTAAAAAAAATGTATGACACCGAAAACCACCATTATTTTAAAAACTTGTACATTTAATAAGGTTTGCAAATTGGTGTAAAACTTACGTCTAGTCTTTATCGTTACAAAGATATTGCTATGAATGTGATGAAGACAGAAAATAAATTAAATTGGTACTATTCCATTTTTTCATTTTCGTAATGGCTTATGCTTGAATGCTTGTAATCGAAGCAGGTAGTTAAGCGGCTAGCATAATTCCGACCCGATGACGTCATCTGTCCGGAATTTGGGACCGCTACCTGTGGCGGAGTTGCACCTCAGTCAGCGTGAAGGGGATAGATAGCGCCGCTTTTGTATTTTTGGTAAATTGGTATGAAGTTGTACATTCTAGTCCTTGTCGTTACAAAGATAATTGCTATGAATCTGAGAGGTGCTCCAAATCAACGTTAATAAAAAAAATAAAAAAGTGTGTACATTTAAACTTTTTCTTTAAAATGTGTAACTGTAGTATTTCAGAGGCAATGTTCATTGAATTATTGAGGCGTATGAAAAGAATTAGGAGGCCGTACTAAAAAAAACAGTTAGTTCAAATAAATCGTTTTATTTGGTTTTTACAATAAATGTTCGAATTGCCTTCCCTCTACAAGAATGCAAAGTCTGCATCTCCTAATAAAGGAAGCTCTTATCCGACGGACAAAACGGCTTTGGTTTATTTCTGATACAGCAGATTGGATGCGCTGTCGTAATTCTTCTTCCGACGTTATTGGATTCTTGTAGACCCTGTCTTTTAAACATCCCCAGTAAAAAAAATCTAGGGGATTTAAATCCGGAGATCGCGGAGGCCACAAAATTGGTCCTAATCGGCCGATCCATCTGTCCGGATAACTTTCATCAAGGTGCGCCCTTACTGCCGTCGCATAGTGAGCGGGGCACCCATCATTTTGCAACCACATTGCTTGCCGTACGTCTTCTGGAACGTTTTCTAATAACCTTGGCAACTCATTCCTTAAAAAATGGAGATAATATTCGGCGTTTAGAGTAGCTGGTAGTTCAAAGGGCCCTATTATTTGCCCATTGATTATTCCCGCCCATAAATTTATTTTAAATTGATGTTGGCTCCTGTCCTCTCGCATCAAATATGGGTTTATCAGCTGCCAACTGTGCAAATTATGCAAATTTAAATATCCATCTCGGCGGCATGAAGACTCGTCACTCCATAAAATCTTGTTAAAAAACTGCGGGTCCGCCCGAATCATTCTAAGCATCCTGTGGCAAAATTCTATTCTTGGCTGGTAATCACGCGACGTCAGCGTTTGAACACGTTGCACGTGATATGGGTGCAATCGGCACCGTTGTAGCACTCGATGCACCGTCGATCTAGAAATTCCTACGCGTCGCGCTATGACGCGAACGGAGACTGACGGATCTTCCTCGATTTCTCGAAGAATGACTTCGTCATTAACTTGTCGCGGTCGTCCTTCACGGGTACCACCAACTCCGGTGCCAAGAATTCTTCCCTCAAGAAGCGCGTTATGCACTCTAATAAAGACGCGATAATCGGGATAACGAACCAGGTTCGGGTATCTTTCACGGTACAATCTTGCAGCCGCCCTGGCATTACCTCTTGCTTCTCCGTAGATAAAATGCATTTCGGCGTACTGCCGTGGCGTGTACTCATAACGAGGCATTGGGCTGAATAAGGTTTCAGCGCTACTGCACACACGTACAAGCACACACAAACGAATGTTTTCGGAGTCCGTAGGATCGCCAAGTCGTTTGTCCAATACGCAAAGAGTTCCAAATCGATAGGCAAAGCAAAGTCCAAAAACACAGCACAAGTCAAATTTTACAGAAGAAAACACCGAGCCACTGACCGGGAGCGAAAGTTGTCTGACGTAGCAACTCGAAGAGAGACTAGTTACAACTAAACTAATAAAATCAAGCAACAATGAAGCCTGTACGAGTGAAGGGCGCAGGAAAGAACAAAAGAACCTGCGCAACTTCATACCGATTTAACCGATTTACCAAAAAGCGGCGCTATCTATCCCTTTCACACTGACTGAGGTGCAACTCCGCCACAGGTAGCGGTCCCAAATTCCGGACAGATGACGTCATCGGGTCGGAATTATGCTATCCGCTTAACTACCTGCTTCGATTACAAGCATTCAAGCATAAGCCATTACGAAAAGGAAAAAATGGAATAGTACCAATTTAATTTATTTTCTGTCTTCTTCATCACATTCATAGCAATATCTTTGTAACGATAAGGACTAGACGTAAGTTTTATACCAATTTGCAAACCTTATTAAATGTACAAGTTTTTAAAATAATGGTGGTCTTCGGTGTCATACATTTTTTTTACAGGAGAATTTTATCAATTTTGGTCCTAACATCGTAAAGAAAAAACTTTTCAACTCAAGATTTTTTTTCTAAGGCAAATAAAACGGTATTCAAAAAAAATGGTATCTTATAACATTAGTAAGCTATTCAGAAATGTTAAATAAAAATCATACCTAAAAATGTCATCATTTGCAGCGACAGCATTAAAAAAGCTTAATTCTGGAAGACAAAATCGTAAAATTCGAAAAAAAATTAATATCCTGGTTACTGTAACGGTTTTTTTTTTAATATTCAAATTAGTTGTTGGAAATTAGGTAAGCTACCTACCCGTTACGTTTGATCCATTATTTACGGGACACCCTGTATACTGCACTGTAATGATTCACACATGTCTATGACGTGTGAATCATTACAGTGCAGTATTTTGTCTTACTGACTTTATCAACGATAATGGTACTTACAGATCTAGGAAAAGTATGCGCTTCGGGAATCATCATTAACTTCGGAAATACGAACGCGCGATAATAAAATCTAATATAGAGCTGTTACAACCATGGAAGTACTTGCTTATTTTGTATTTATTACCACGGTCACAAATGATATATAGACAACTCTATGCAATTCCAAAAACTTTCAAAACTATTGTATATCAATCTGCAACGGGAGTATGTAGCACGACAGAGAGAAACCTTCATACAAACGCGAAGTAATAGATCATGCACTAGGTACTACAAAGCGCGGCAGTACAAAACGAAGAAGCATTACCTGTATTAGAGGAATACTCGGTGGCGCAACGTTCATCCTAATTCAGAAACACGAAGCGCAACTTTTTTTTTTTGTTTGCCTGTATGTTAGTCCACTGCTGGACATAGAAATATCTGTATATCACATTAAGTAAGTGAGGTGTTGGCCACATAAAAAAAAACTTCTAAAACTTCAAATTTTATGAAAAAGTAATTGGTATTTAAAATAGATTAAAATTAATTGATATGTTTAAAGAAAAAAAGAAAAGAAAGAAAACTTGTTAATTATGCACAAATAAAACGCACATTAGAAAAAAATAAAACAAAAATTACAAAATACACTCAAAAGCAATGTGAGCAAAAGCCTCGTATTCAAGTTTGATTGATATGAGACCAAAGACAATTTCCAGTGTTTGGAGTTGGGAGTGCAGTGAGCTGGTTCCTAGTCGCCTTACATCGAGAGAAGTGGAAAGAGTAGAGAGGCTTTTGCTCTGCAGTGGGACAATCATTGTCATCATCATTTCAGCCGAAAGACGGCCAGACATAGGCCTCCCCAAGCACCGCCGCGATGACCGGTTCTGTGCTTCCCGCATCCAGCGGATTCCTGCGGCCGTTACAAGATCATCGGTCCACCTTGTGAGAGCTCTTACAAAGTTAGGTCTTCCGGTACGCGGTCGCCACTCCAGAACCTTTTGGCCCCATCGGACATCAGTTCTGCAAGCAATGTGCCCTGCCCATTGCCACTTAAGTTCGGCAATTCTTCGGGCTATGTCGGTTACCTTGGTTCTTCTTGCGGATGTCTTAATTTCTGATTCGATCACGTAGGGAAACTCCAAGCATAGCCCTCTCCGTTGCTCTTTGGGTGACTTTTAACCATCTAATAAGGCCCATTGTGAGCGTCCACGATCCAGTGGGACAATACGGACTCTTATTAAAATAATAAATAATTGGTATCAGAGCTTTTCGAAACTCGACATGCAACATAATTATGTCTTGCTGGTTGTCCGATATTCGATCTTCTAAGTACCGGAAACTAACTGTAAATATATCTTTATTGAAGGTACAATCATACCATGTCGGACGGCCATCATAGATTTGGGTCTGAGCGACGTGGACCCCGGTTTGGTGCCAGACGGGGCGAAGTGTGGCGATGAAATGGTATGTACTATCAATAAAGTATCATAAATTCATAACACAGTTCAACATTTCAATGAACGTGCATTTGTACGTTCGTTAATCGATTCTTTATAATGTGTTACCGCATTAGAAAGAATCGATTTCAACGTCAAGGTTAACGTTACAGTATTTTAATCACACGAAGCGTCACGCGTTTTACTTGTGTTTACCAAGTGTACAAACACGCTGTGAATGTGTGTCAGTGGCGAAAGCACCTAATAACACGATTCCTACCGGCTTCCCTTCGGCGGTTCGCTACTCTACCGCTATTGAAAAATGACACAGTCAATATAGTGTCTACTATTGCCAAAAACAAGAGATACACTGTGGATATTTTATTCACCATAACATTTAAACAACAAAAACGCCTATTTACGAGTAGCTTTGAATTACAACAAAAAAAAAAAAAAAATCTAAAATAACTCGGCGCCAAAACGTCATAATCGGGAACTAAAAATTCATACAATAGCGATCCGTCATGACGTCACTCTAGGTCACGTGGCACCGCTTGATAATGGACGAGAGCAAGCCGATGTACAACGGGTTACGATAGAGACAGATATAGGAAAAATGCGTCAGCGAGATCGAGATGAATGATGATTTTATTTAGTTTTCACCTGTTCAATATACTGTATTGTGTGTATTCGATCTTTTATATTCCTATAATAATTTTAGAATGATAGTATCTAATTTAATTGAGTTTATTTCTCTAAAACATTGAAAGTTTTGTTTGTGTAGTGATAGCTTCTTTTTGTTTCTGCTATTTGACGATAGACGGTGTTTAATTCAGTAAAGAAAAGACTTTAATTTTTAAGTGAACAAATAAATTTTTACTTTATTGGTGAGTATGTAAGTTGAAACCGGCTTCTCTCGTACTTTTGTTCACACCTCGCCACTGGTGTGTGTAAGCAGGAGCTCTCGGTACAGTCCGAGACAATGGCGAAGTCGGAAGTTTGTGTGCGTTATGTGCTGCCCCTACTCAACTTCACACACACACATTCACAGCGTGTTAGTACACTTTGTAAACACAAGTAAAACGCGAGTTGCTTCGTTAGATTAAAATACTTCATGTTGGTCGAAAAACGAAAATCACTTGTATTTTTTTTGTTTTTAATTACAGAAAAGTACAGAAATTAAGAAGAATGATTGATATCATTCTTCTTAATTTCTGTACTTCTATCTATACCCCTCAAAGTCGGTCAATTAGTCGACGTTCGCACGGAAGTAATAATATCGCGGCGATTTTTTTTCGCGCACTGGATTTTCAACGCTCTGCTTAGCGCCGAGAGTGCAAAATCCAACAGTGTGTTTTTTCAACGCGCTAGAATGTTCTCTGTTATTGTTATGTTGGATTCTCAACGCTCGGCTCAACAACGAGAGTTGAAAATCCAGTGCGCTATAAAATCCCGCCGCGATTTTTTTACGCCCGTGGGTACGAGGGCCTAGTCTGTCGAACTATTTTGCTAATCAACTTTGTGAATCCCGATTTCTAATATTATCGGTTTACAACTTTCAAATGTTTAAGTCTGCTCTCATCTTGACATAATTAAAGAACGTTTCAAATCATGAGATTGTTCTGTGAAAATGTTAAAAGCCTGTCAAAAAGAACAATGACCGATATTGCGTAGTATGACACACTTAATTATTTTCTCCGTCCCACAGATGTGTTACAAACAACAGTGCGTACCCGTATCAGCTTTAAGAGACACTATAGCTACAATGGAGACATCTGTATGTCCGTCCAACTGTACCGGACATGGCGTCTGTAATTCTGCAGGTATGCAACTGCTTTTTTGTATCAAGCGTAGAGTTTGCGCGGGTGCGTCTGCGTAAATTCGGCGCAAGGAAAGAAATAAGGCAATCTGTATACAGGGTATAATTTTAATCACCGTTATCCTTTTAAGGGGTCATTGTACTCATTATTATGAACAACTTTTATTAAGGGACCAAACCTGAAATCGCGAAAAAAAAATCAGTTGTTCCTTACATTTATGTACGCATAACTCGATAAAGAGTAGGGAACAGCTGCAGCTGTTGCTTTTTTTATTCGGACATTGTGAAACTGGTCCTAATCTTAAGTAAGAGTGGACCTCTAAAATATCTATGAACATAAAAAATGCTATATCTATTTGTTTTGCCCCTAGGTCACTGTCACTGCGAAGCGGGTTTCGCCCCTCCACTATGCGCCTTACCCGGCCCGGGAGGTTCATACGACTCTGGACCAGCTACTGACCCTACCAGTAAGTGCTTTTTAGGGTCCTGTACCTCAAAAGGAAAAACGGAACCCTTATAGGATCACTTCGTTGTCCGTCTGTCTGTCTGTATGTCCGTCTATCTGTCTGTCAGTCAAGACCCTTTTTCTCAGGAATGCGTGGAGGTATCAAGTTGAAATTAATATCAAATACGTAAGTCTAGAGTACCTTGGAGCTTTAAAAAAAATCAAGCTTCTAAGTCAACTCCTGTTGGACAGGAGGCAATAAAATAAAGATATTGCGCGATTTAAACAGATTTACTTTTAATATGTTACGGAAGCAAACAGACATTACATGGCATGGAAACAGGAAGGAACGGGGACAATATTTTTTTCTTAAAAGTATTAACTTGACAGTGACAGTTGTTGACTCATGTCACCGCTGTCACTCAAACTTATTTACGAAGACAGATACCAAACAGAACGATTCTTATAACTTTTATGTTTACAAATGATGATACATAATTCTAACACTCAAATAAATCAAACCTATAAAGTACAAACTTACCGTTGTCCTAGAATCATGAAATTTGGCAAGAAGCAAGGTCTCACAGCACAAATATAGGAAAAAGTCCGAAATTGTTCATTTGTAGTTTGAACACATATTTTTTTTTTGCGATTACAAACTTTTGACCGTGATCAATGTATGGGAGAACGTGTTTTTCAACTACAATGTTAATTTTGTTTTCGCGATAAATTATTTTCAACTACGGAACCCTTCATTGTGCGTGGACCAACACGCACTGGGCCAGTTTTTTTTAAATATTATTTGATAGCAAACACTCGAAGAGCCCACCATCAGTAAGTGGCTACCGCCACCTCTAGCCATCTGCAACGCACATTACAGCTGCGTTGCCATCTCATATAGAAATTTGTAATATCTCGCGGCTGTTATTGTATTTGGGTAAGCGCTGGCCCAGTGGTAACGGCTGCGACTTACGATTTGTAGGTCGTAGGCTTGAACCCCGACAGTGGTTTGCGGCTAAGTAATAAAACTCGCAGGTTAAGCTACGCTTGCCGCGGTTGGTCCGTAGATGGGTGACCATCTTTACATACGAAGACTTTTCCGTGTCTCAAAAAGCACGTTAAGCCGTTGGTACCAGCTGTAATTTGTAGATCTTCGCCAGTTGTTACGGGTCGTCAGAAGCCTACCTCAACATAGTTGGTTGGCATAGTTGGGACTAGGTAGATGATGATGAGGTTCGAACCCAGACAGGCGCTTTACTTTGTGTAAATTATTTCATCACCACTGCTCTCAAAACGGTAAAGGAAAACATCGTGAGGAAACCGGCATCTCCTAGAACCATAAATTCGAATTCTGGATTCGAGTGGTGGATTACGGTCCACTCCCTCTCATCGAGAGGCCTGTGTCCCAGCAGAGGGAACCTGATACGATGGCTTTAATATAGTCAATCTGCTTGGGCACGGAACTCTAAAAACTAAGCTGATGATAGTATAAAATGTCCGTAAACTAATTTCAACTCTCTCTTACAGTCCAACGCAACTTCATGGTGGCAATGTACGTGATATTCCTGGGCATCATACCCTCGATCCTGCTGGTGCTGTTCCTCATCTACTACTCAAGACACAACGTCCTCCTCTGGTGGAAGAAGCCAAGGAAATCGTACGTAGACAATCTATGTAACGGCTGCACTAAACCTAACACGAAAAATATGTTCGCTGTCAAATTCGCCAAATTCCAAAATAGTGCTTCTTCACTTCGAAATTTGTTGAGCTTTAAAAGAAATGGTAGTGCTCATTCCATTGATAGTATCTACACTGATCCACCACAGCCGGAAGGCCCGATTTATTCGAATTTAGAAGAACTAAAACCTATACAAAAGCCTTCCTTACCAGACAAAAATCTAACGAAAGTACCTCTAAAAAAACCCGTGAAAAAAATTAACAAAGATGACATACAAATCGCGAATAATAACGACATCGACATTAAAGTAAATAGGCCGCCGGTCAAACCGAAGCCTAATTTGAGTAATTTGCCACAGGGAAATAAACCTAATGTGGTAATAATAAAACAGGGTTTGGCGTCAACGACGAATGAAATGGTAGCGAACAGTCAGCATAGAATGCATAATGTTGGTAATAATAGTAGTTTGCATGGAAATGTTGGTAAATTTGGAAAACATGCCAATGTTGGCGGGAATGCTAATGTGCATAGATTTAAAAAGTAATGTTACAAAAAAAGCCTGTATTCCCCGAAGGGTTGGGCAGAGGTGCACCCACATTAGCGTGTATTTGCATGGAAAACATATTGCATGTCAGATCTTGTAGTATGTTTGGTACATATTGCACTCGGCATTCAACCTTTTGATTATGCTCGAGATTTACAATCTTATTTGTTTCATACATTGATAGAAAACGTAAGAAAATCTACGGTAAATAGATATTGATACTTTTACTATAGTTTGACCGCTACCGCTGTACCGCGGGGGCGGGACGCCGGCGCTGTGAGCGTTGATGAATGAGCGGCCTGCACTGCCCCACCGTCTCGTCGCGCACATACCTTAGGCGCGGCGCTGCGGTAGCGGTCAAACTTTATAATTACGGCCCGTTTTTGAAAGAAAATTATCCAAAAATTAATGTGACAAATTGTCAGGCGTGCGGAAACGGCTGCGATTGGTTTTTCAAACTCAAACTCAAAGCATTTATTTCAATGAAACCAATTACAGGCACTTTTGAATTGTCAAGGGGTCGGTCAGTCAGAAAGATGAAGCTAGGCGCCCATTCCAAAGCATAGTAGGTACCTATGGAGAAGAACGGGCAAGAAACTCCACGGACACTCTTTTAAATCAGGATATGGTTACAAAATAATGGTTACATCATTCATGTTGAAATTTTACATGTGAGAACGGTGCAGAACGTTAAAAGCGTCCTTAAAAAAAAACAATTCAAATAATTTTAAATTAAATTAAAATAAGCCGTGGCCGCTTGAACCAATCACAGCAATTTACGCGCGCTTGACAATTTGTCACATTAATTTTGCTATAATTTCCGTTCGAGAAACTTGTCCTTAAAGATCTGTGGAGAGAATGATAGTAACGAAATTGTTCAAGTTCTTTACGAAATAAACCATGCTACGAATTGGGTTTAATAACACTTCAAATGACTGAGGCTAATATCTCTATAATATCAGTGCTATTGCATATACATTAGACGTAATTTAGTTAGTATTTGTATTAGCGTAGAAAATAAAAATCCCATTCAGTAATGAATTAAAAGCATCCTTGCTTTCTAATAATTTTAGATGCATTTAAAAGATATTGTGAATGGGATTTATTTATTTAATTTTATATTAACTGTGATACTTTTGGCCTATGTATTTTAATTAAATTAATATTAACAAAATGGGAATTTAAAAATACTAATTTAGATCTATTAATGTAAAGTTAGATTTGTCTGTTAACTTTATTAGACTACTGCCCGTTTTCACCAACCCTAAGTGACACTTAAATTAATCCCTAAATATTATTGCACTGTTGGCTTTTGAACTCTCGGCGCTGTTAAGCCTAGCGTTGAATATCCAACAGTGCACTTTTATTTAGGGATTCATTTAAGTGTCACTTAGGGTTGGTGAAAACGTGCATAAAACTTCTTTCACGAAATTCTAATACTCAAAAGTCACAAATGTCACCCTAGAGTCACAATGTCATCCTAAACCTAAAAGACACAATATATCACCCTGTATAAACCGTCGAACCCCGCTTTTACACCCATATACAAGTTGTGATACTTGTTTTCAACAACATGGCAAAAACATGTTTTTTCAACTATTCAGTTCACCTTTTTGACAACACATACAACATGTTGAATACATGTTTTGTACCTTGGTGTAAACGCGGGGGAACAAATCTTTTCCCTATTACACGATCGCCTGAAATGTTTTTGCTGCGAGTGCTATTAGTCACCGTCTGAAGTATGTGAGCGGTGAGACGGAGGAGACCAAAAGCCAAAGGCCAAGCTAACTCAGTCTGCCAGTCTTGTCAATCGCGCCCTCCCCCGCTCACATACCTCAGGCGGTGACTAGCACTTACGCGCACACTATAGTACTGTTTCACGTTTCTTTCTATGTAGTTATTTTTTGTTTTACACTTAGCCTCGATTTCTGAAAGCTCATCTCACATGTTCTTTTGTTATTTCGATAATTTTATTAACCAACATAAAAAAAATAGGAGGTTATATTATATTCATTATGTACGCACGGCTACAGATTAAGCTATAAATTTCCAGTATAAGCTGATCTCGCATTGTATAGGATTTCCTTACAATGAGAGGTCAGTTTATACTGGAAATGTATAGCTTGATGTGTAGCCGTGTGTACATAGTTGTATTGTATTTTATAACGGGCTGGTGTCCAAGCGTGTATTTTACGTACGGTACATTTGAAGTTTTACAGCTTTCGGAAACCGCGTCTACCATTACAAGGTATTTTAATTAAGAACAGAAACTCATTATTAAACAAAACTAAGCTCTCTAATAAAATTTCCTGTAAAAGGTCGAACTCATTATTTACTAAGGGCCTGTTTCACCACCTACGATTAAATTCCTCTTAACTTACTTGGCAGATAATTTCATACAAATTCTGTTCCATTTTTGAATTTATTCGGTGAGTAATGGATATTCGGACATCGTGAAATAGGCCCAAAGGGCCTGTTTCATCACCTATGATTAGGTTCCTACTAACGTACATACATGGCACTTTGCAGATAATTTCATACAAATTCTGTTCCATTTTTGAATTTATTCGGTGAGTAGTGACTGTTCGGACATCGTGAAATAGGCCCTTAGTTACATTGAAATTGAACTATTAGTTAATAATTAACTGTAATTAGATTTAACGCACTGTTTAATAAAATAATCTTATTTCATTCTATTAGTTGCTTGTTTGATTGTTCTTATTTCTTTGCACGATATATTGTCAGCTTTAAAAAAGTAATTTAAATTTAACCAAGATTGACTGGGTTACCTTATACTAAATCAAAGTTAAGCTTACATTAATCAGCGCGGTTAGATTTCTTCAATGCTTATTAAAATTGTCTAGTACACTCGGCTACATATCAAGCTATACATTTCCAGTATTAGCTGACCTCTGATTGTACGGAAAGAGATCAGCTTATACTGGAAATGTATAGCACGACATGCAATGCCATTTTAATTTTTACAAAAGAAAAGTACTGATTCTCGACCTAAATGGTTAGTTTAATTTGATTGAATATGAAGTATATCGAATCATCATACTCTTGCCTTTATCCCCATTTACTGGGGGTCGGCGCAGCAGTTTTTTTTTCTTCTATACTTCTTCGTTAATCGTCATCTCAGTAGTCACCCTTAGCTATATCATCTTTCACACAGTCCATACATCGTTTCTTTGGTCTTCCCCTACTCTTATAGCCATTCACATTCATATTCAAAACTTCCCTCACAACATTATGTCGAATCTGCATATGTTTTTAAAGCTGGCAATACTTACATAACCTCTTCACAAGGTCTCGTTTCTGCATTGTTGTGGTGAGTGATTTGATATGGTTTTGCTTTTTATTAACATTGCGTGGCGTTTTAGTATTAAGATTTGCATGTTTCAAGCATTAACTGCATGGTTGGACAGCATGATAATATTATAGAGCTCTTCTAAGCTGAAATGACGCGCCCCACTATACTTGGAGTTTTAATCGTATTTAGTAACTTGACAGTTCGAAGCAAAATAATTTTCGTTTATAAATTACTTATCGTTTATATTATGGTATAAACGAATATAAAGTGTTTCAATGAAAACTATAAGCACATCAAGGTAGTTTCGCTATTTTTTTTTTATTGAATACGATTATAAGTTCAAGTACTTACACCTCTTTTACTGTAGTGTTGGTATACTAATTTGGGAATAGAAACTTTAAAGTGGGGCGCGTCATTTCAGCTTAAACGAGATTAAGGTGATATGTAAAAAGTGAACTGGACGGGAATAAGAATGTGACAGAGGTAATTACTTCCACATGCAAAAAAAAGAGAGCGGAACAATGCGCTGGAATCAAAATAAAAGCGCCAAATCAAATGAAAATTGATTAAAAATAAATTAAGCTATCTATCAAAAATATTTTCAGCCAGAGTTTTCAATTACCGAATACGCACATTTTGAATGTAATTTTGCTTTGAAATTACTTGGATTATAAAATCACAGAAAAAAATATAAAAATTAGAGGTCTTTTCGGAATTAAATTCTATCGAGGTTTAACCCAATTCTGTTTTCCTTCAGTATTAATCAAATAGTCAACGAACATATATCCAAAAATTTAATCTATACGTACATATGCTGCAATAGTGAAATAAATGGTTACGAAAAAGCCCAATTTATTTTGGTATCGCCTTAAGTTTTTATTTTGTAGTTATATTTATTTAGTGTCGAAAGTATCCGTCTTGGGTGAATTGGGGCAATTTAATATAGGATTTAAAAAAATATGTTTTTGATTTTGGTATGATGATCATTTTCTTGAAATATAAGATAAGAGATACAACCTTCTTTATTTTAAAGAGATCTCATTTGCAACTAAGTTTATTTTACGGGATGGTTTTTCATCTACAGGGTGTATTAGAAAGGTGTGATCAAATTTAAGGGTGTGGTACAGACCACCAAACTAAACAACTTTCTTCATGGGACCAACATCGTAATCGAAAAAAATTATCAGCTGTCCCATACAAAGCTTCAATACCTACTCGACCCAAATCTATGGGATGGCTGACAATTTTTTCTCGATTACGATGTTAGTCCCATTGAGAAAGTTGTTCAGTTTGAAGGTCTGTACCACACCCTTATATTTGACCACACCTTTCTGATACAGTGTGAATTTTTCAAGTGGGCGTGGATGGCCAAATCCGAAACTATGAGGAATAGAGAAAAGTACTCAAAGGAGTCTCGAGCTCTATTTTGATGAAAACTAAAACTGCATCATTGGGTTTTTGGAAAATCAATATTTATAGCCAGGATCCAACCCGTTGATTTTGAAAAAAAAAAAAACACTTTATTATTACACCATTCGATAGTGTCGCTAATAAGGATCGAACTCTGGGAAATAATGATATACGGCAAACTAAATGAAAGAGCTCATTTTTAACAAAATGCTTTTTTATTTTTCCTACCTATTAAAAATTAACTGATTAATTGTTCAAAATGATGACCATTGCTCCAGCTATGTATTGAAATACATAGCTGTAGTGCTATTCTGCAAACATCTCACCGTGATAACTCAGGTGAAGTGAGCGTGAAGTGAGCCGTCATTCCACCTGATGCTAGGGGTTGACACTATTGACAGTTCACTTTAAGATCACTTCACCTACGTTTTCACGGTGAGATTTTTACAGAATAGACCGGCTGGATTCGACGTCTCAAGGAATGTACTGCATTCAGCATTACAATATTCCTCATAGTTTCGAATTTGGCCATCCACGCCCACTTGAAAAATTCACTCTGTATAATGTAGTCAGATGAGTAGTGGCTATATAGTATGTGTAGTCAGATGAGTAGTGGCTATATAGTATGTGTAGTCAGATGAGTAGTGGCTATATAGTATGTGTAGTCAGATGAGTAGTGGCTATATAGTATGTGTAGTCAGATGAGTAGTGGCTATATAGTATGTGTAGTCAGATGAGTAGTGGCTATATAGTATGTGTAGTCAGATGAGTAGTGGCTATATAGTATGTGTAGTCAGATGAGTAGTGGCTATATAGTATGTGTAGTCAGATGCGTAGTGGCTATATAGTATGTGTAGTCAGATGCGTAGTGGCTATATAGTATGTGTAGTCAGATGAGTAGTGGCTATATAGTATGTGTAGTCAGATGAGTAGTGGCTATATAGTATGTGTAGTCAGATGCGTAGTGGCTATATAGTATGTGTAGTCAGATGCGTAGTGGCTATATAGTATGTGTAGTCAGATGAGTAGTGGCTATATAGTATGTGTAGTCAGATGAGTAGTGGCTATATAGTATGTGTAGTCAGATGAGTAGTGGCTATATAGTATGTGTAGTCAGATGAGTAGTGGCTATATAGTATGTGTAGTCAGATGAGTAGTGGCTATATAGTATGTGTAGTCAGATGAGTAGTGGCTATATAGTATGTGTAGTCAGATGCGTAGTGGCTATATAGTATGTGTAGTCAGATGCGTAGTGGCTATATAGTATGTGTAGTCAGATGAGTAGTGGCTATATAGTATGTGTAGTCAGATGCGTAGTGGCTATATAGTATGTGTAGTCAGATGAGTAGTGGCTATATAGTATGTGTAGTCAGATGAGTAGTGGCTATATAGTATGTGTAGTCAGATGAGTAGTGGCTATATAGTATGTGTAGTCAGATGAGTAGTGGCTATATAGTATGTGTAGTCAGATGAGTAGTGGCTATATAGTATGTGTAGTCAGATGAGTAGTGGCTATATAGTATGTGTAGTCAGATGAGTAGTGGCTATATAGTATGTGTAGTCAGATGAGTAGTGGCTATATAGTATGTGTAGTCAGATGAGTAGTGGCTATATAGTATGTGTAGTCAGATGAGTAGTGGCTATATAGTATGTGTAGTCAGATGAGTAGTGGCTATATAGTATGTGTAGTCAGATGAGTAGTGGCTATATAGTATGTGTAGTCAGATGAGTAGTGGCTATATAGTATGTGTAGTCAGATGAGTAGTGGCTATATAGTATGTGTAGTCAGATGAGTAGTGGCTATATAGTATGTGTAGTCAGATGAGTAGTGGCTATATAGTATGTGTAGTCAGATGAGTAGTGGCTATATAGTATGTGTAGTCAGATGAGTAGTGGCTATATAGTATGTGTAGTCAGATAGGAAATGTCGTCTCCGTCTAGCTTATTGTTTTAATTATGACATGTGAATGTGTTATCCTATTTACAGAATAAACAATTTCATTTCATTTATGAAAGCAATCATTAGCAGAATTTAGCCATTTGAATATTACCGAGTTTACCGACGATATGTTAATTTATATGGCTTGCGAAAAGAACTTGCATGATAGCATGATGCAATTTATATTTATTTAAGTTTCTATCCAACATACAACACAACAATTTTCAACAATAATAATATATAGGTATATTCCAAACACATTATTCAGCCAAAAACATTTGTTTTACAGGGCCCCATCACCAAAGAAAGCAAGTCTGCAACATCGAATCTCGCGCAGTGCAAGCAAATTCGCGGCAAACTTTCAAAACAGCGCTCAAAGTAACGCTCAACCCGTCAATGTCCACACACTATCCAACCCTGACGATATGAGCTCCAGTTTACTTCGAAGCGACTCTGACCGAAGTCCTCCAGGCAATATTAATCCTTCCGTCAACTTCTTTGGAAATTTTAAAGGTTTTTCTTTGACACCTATAGAAAAAGCTGCCCTTGAAAAAGATGAAGCTGAAGGTGCAATTACTAATACTAAAAAACCAGTAAAGAGTATTGCCGAAAGTTTAAATAAAAGCGCGAAAATAACTCCGGTACATAGAAGTGGGAGCAACAGTCAGAATATTGTCGCTCAAGGGGTTTTGAAGCCGGTATTGAGAAGTGCACCACCACTTCCAGTCGTCCCAACTACGGCCAAAACTAGCCCGAAAACTAGTCCTTCCGTTAAACGAACTAATAGTACTGTTCAGAACAAAATTAAAGCTTTAATGAATGCTGAGAAAACGGAAGAAGTAACGCCAGCAGTTGTAGCTAATCCTCCGCCAAGGCCAGTGATATCCAGTCCGATTCTAGAAGCTTCTACATGTACCGCAAAAGAACTTATATCTCCCTTACAAGGGTCAAAGACTTTAGGGCCTATAAGAGCAGCCCCAACCGTCCCTATTACCCCAGATTTCCCTAAAAGACCGTTAAGCATGCATTCCGGTGGCGTGCCCCAAAAGCCGTTACCAGAAGAACCTAAAAAAGTCAAAGAAGGGATTTCGTTAAACCGTATTGCATCGTTCCTAAAACATGATAAGCCTAAAGAGAAGGAACGAAATCCGGTAGAGAGAAGTCACTCTTTACCTAAAAACCCGAATCACCAAATCAAAATCGCCAAATCCGACAAAGTGGCTCTAAGAAACCTACAGATATCCAACCCAATACTCCAGAAAGAGATTGAATTACCAGTGAAATCTGTGTCTGTAGTTTCGGATTCCGAAGATGGGGATGACCCTAAGGCGTTTGTAAATCGTGCTCAAAGCATGAGAGCCCCTGCAAGCCAAAAACCAGCGTTACAAAGCTTTGGATCTATGAGACAGGCACCTGCAGCTCCCAGACCTTTATCTGTAGTCGGGAGACCCACTGCCCCCCCTCCTCCCTTACCGAGTCACTCAGACCCAATCCCACCACCAAACCCAAAGCCACAGTCCGAAACTAAATCAGTAGATTATGTGGACTGTATTGAGGAAAAACAAGCACCTTTAGCCCATATAGCTGAAGAATCTACAGATAATATTTACGCGGTTATTGAAGAGAGTCCGGAAAAGCACTCGAAGCCTCTACCAGGGGTGCCTCCGCCAATCAAAACGATTCCTCAACCACCTCCTGAAGGATATAACACCCCGAAAGTGGTTCCTTCCAATTCTGGGAGTACTGAAAGCATGGGATTACTAGGAGAGATCGTCAACGAAATACAGAATCGTAACTTCGAGTCTATTTACTCGGCCTCAACGCTTTCGAGAAAGAAAGAGAAGGAAAGAAAGGCCAAAGCTGCAGCAGAAAAGAGAGAGAATAATCGAGATAGTACGTACATGAATTCGGAACATTATAAGACGCCAGAAAGTGTTTATAGCAATTCTGGAGCAAAATCCAACGTTTCTACAACTAGCAGTGGCTATTTACATCCTTCAGCTGTCAATGTACCTACCTTTTTAAAAAAAGATGAGCCAAAAGAAGAAGATAAGGCCCCTCCTCTACCGGGGCCCAACTCTAAGATCCCAACGTTCTCAAGACAAGTGACCCCTCCCACTCTGAAAAATACTTCCACATTCAGAAACGTGCCTCAATCACCAAAACAGGTGAAAAATGTGAACTTAACGCCGAAAATTATGAACAGTCCAGACGTTGTTTCTAGTTGTACGGTACCCGACGCGAAGAATGTGAAACCTCCCGATGTTATTAACAATAATAAGCTACCGAATGATACGACAAAGACTAAGCCCACAGTGACCGCGAAGCCGAATGACAACCGACCGCCGTTAAGACCCGTGCCCACAGAACCGAAAAAACCGATTAAAGTAACACCACCCATTAAACCAGCCAACACTAATTCTAACTTAAATAAAGTTACAGACAAAACTCCGCCCACGAACCGTGCCATCTCAAAAGTAGATTCCGTAAAAGCAATAGCGGACAATTTAAATAAGAACAAGCCTAAAGTAGTACCAAAACCCTCTACAGTCACCCAAAAGACAGATAATAAGCCTAATCAAACAAAACTGACGGCCAAACCATCGAATGTTGCCAGTTTACAGCAGAAATTCGAAAATAGAAAGTCGTTGGGCAAAGAGATTGCCATAACAAAAAAATGAAAGCATTTTTTAAAATGGCGTTGTAATTTAATTGAGTTATCTAGTCTGTAAATATATTTAAATGGCCATTAGCTCAGAGATTTGGTTTTGAAACAAAGTATGTAAGGATCTGATTTTGTAGAAGCATGTGAATGACGAAGTCGTATGTTGATTGATATATTGAATTTGGTTTTGTTGGTCAATGGCTGGTTAGTATTGTAAGTTGCTTGTCCAAAAGAGTGTTTAATCCTGGTCGAATATGGCTTGAAATTAGGAGATTGCTTATCTGGCATCTGGGCTTTTGAGCCATAATCGACTGCAGCTTAAAATCGATATAGTATATGTAGGTACTCAACGCGTGAAAAGAAATGTTCAAAATATAAAATAACTAAGGTTAACAGAACGTCAACGAAAGCAAAGAAATAATTTTTATTACTTATTCAGCTTCGTACGAAAATAGGCATAAAACGAAAGTGTTCATAATTTGTAATAATGAAATGCAATTTTGACGGTAAGAAATATCTGTACATAATATATGTAGAGTATATTTCTAAACATTTGTATGTATTTTACTTAAAAACGGTAAGATCGTACGTAATAAGGTTGTAGGACACTCATGAGATTAGCACCGAATCAGTATCGTTTAATTTAATCGGAGATCCTCAGATAATATGTAGCTATTGATTCGAAAAAGTTGTCTTAAAAGTTCCATCTATTTGAAAAATAAGACAAAGTTTTCTATTTAAAGTAGATCTTCCTCGACTGTTCGAAAACGCGATATCAAACCAATAGCACTAAACAATAGATAAACTCCGGGTAAAATGGCTTGGAAACCGGGCATCAGACATTCTATCAAACGATATTTTATCATCATCATCATCTTCCTACCCTGAAGTGTGCGCCGACCCCACGTAACATGGGATTTGTTACGTGGAGTCGGCGCAACACTTTTTCTTCCGTTCTCCCCTGTCAACCGTCACGCTATCATTCATTCCTTTTTCTTTCATATCATTCCTCAGCCTCACACAATCCATCCGTATTTATCGAAATGTTTTTTGTTATATGGAAGGCATATAATGATTCGGTGCCAAGCCCAAACATGTGGTCCTACCCTTAAACAATTGATTAAATATTACTAAGAGATCTCTGTAAATATTATTAGGTTAGTTTTATTTCCTAATGTTAGTGACGGTAATGAGAAGTGTCTTATGGTACATTTATAATGCTTAATTCGTATTTTTATAAAGACTATATTGTTTGAGATTTATAGAGAATTTGTGTCTTTGTAAAGTTTTAGTGTCGCCGTCTAAATAGTGAAACAGCTTCACATAAATATAAAGAAAAATAAATGTGTCGTAAAATTATACAGTGTGCCTGTGTGTATTTTGGCACGCGGAAAAATAGGGAATTGAATCCAAATGTGCGCCACCATGGCATGTCAAAATAGCTGTTATATTTATCAGTTATTTTGCCGATTGCCTTTGTTACGACTGTCTTGTTGGCTGCATTTCTCGGTTACCTGCCATTTTTTCTTAAATTCGTTATTTGGTGTTCACTTATTTCGTTTTTGTATCTATTAAAATTGTCTGAATTCGTCTGCTCCATTACCATTATGTACAATGGTCAATGGGGCATTTGCCTCCCATATTAGAAATCTTTATAGGGATTCAAAAAGCCATGTAACCTCAACTGATATCTTCCCACCAGTCATTTATACATCCATTATACATTTAGACGGCGACATGCAAAGGCATATATTATTATCTAGTTAGTTTTGAGTGTTGATGCTTTACGAAAAATAATTTATATAAACCCGTTCTTATTCCACTATATAAATGGTGCTACAGCGAATCAAAATGCTTACCGAAAATAGAATATAAACGTATTTTTGTAATATTAAAAATCAGTTTGTTGATGTATTTGTGGTAAGACCATGGGCAGGATTTAGGAAAACAGCTATTATTATTATGGAGTTGTTTGGCTGTATGTTAGCGTTGACGTCTTAAACGGCTTATCCGAATAGTATGTAAGTAACTGTCAGTATCGAATAGCTACTGTGCGAATTCTTAGAATGTATTTGATACTCCTAATATATCTTTAACTTTAATTTGAAGAAGGTAAAGTAAAATAATTTTATAAAATTCTGCCCATGTCCCTATCAATAATATGCTTTAATCGGAATAATGCAATAATTTATAAATAAATAAATGCATAATAACTGTCGTCCATAGTCGTAATCACCGCCACAGCTTGGTACAAAATATAATGGTGCTGGATCGTCGCAAAACTGACCTCAATATGTCTATTATTGTCCAAGTTGCTTGATAAATGTAAGTAAGCAATAGTTTTGTTGGCCTTTTAACTGGAAAATAGACTTTCTTCTTTAAAAATAAAGTTGAAAACCACAGAGCAGTAAGGAAATTGGAGAGTATGGATGCTGGCACATGAGATATTTACAGTTTTATCCAGAGATAAACACATACCAGAACGTTCCCTTACCGAGTATGGCAACTTTCTGGTTTGGTAGAACGGCGGTGGTTCAGTGGTAACGGCCGCGACTTACCGAGTTGTAACTCGTGGGTTCGAGCCCAAGCAGGCACTTTACTTTGTGTAAATTATTTCATCACCACTGCTCTCAAAACGGTGAAGGAAAACATCGTGAGGAAACCGGCATGTACTAGATCTAAAAATTTGATGAACTGTGACATCCACCAACCCGCACCCCAGTGCGGGTTGGTGGATGTCACAGTTCCACCACGAGGGCCCACCCTCGTGGTGGATTATGGCCCACTCCTTCTCACAGAGAGGAGGTTTGTTTCCCAGCAGTGGGAACATTATAGGCGAATTATGCTGATAGTAACGCACCTACAGTGCCTCTGGTTTGCAGATACCCTAAGGTACAATACGACAACGCTCAACGGTTTCATCGTTTTCTACGGAAAAACCGAAGTTTGCCGAATTAAATCTGACTGGTCCAATAATGGAGTGACGGAATTAGTGCGTCAATCTATAATAATTTAGGTGGGAATATATACCTATTTCTATTGGTCGATAGTCACATTTCATTCGCTTTATTTCGTGTTTTCCGTTGCACGTTGTACTGTAGACTGTTAGAGAAAGCCTAACTGTGCGTTTGCACTGGCGAAACATTCAGTTAAAAAGATGTTGACATCTCTGTCAGATACATTAACAGAAATAGAGATATCAATATGTTTTTATGAGATGTTTCGCCAGTGCAATCGCGCGGTACCTAAGCCATTAAATCCGCCTTATTGCATGAAGTTTTAATAACAAAATAAAGCAAAATGCAAATTTATACTCTTTTTCTTCTAGCTACTCTGTGGTTGCCTTTGTGAGCCTTTTTTCTGTGAAAAGATGATTGACGATTTAGTCATAATTATCATGTGATTAACCGTAATAAATATTATTAGGTAACCACATTCACAACGAAATTAATAGATTGAAAAGCGGGATCTTGTGTAAAATTTATATTTTTATATGTGATTGTAATATTTTCTCTGTATGGCGGACTTCCCAAATCAGATTATGATCCAAAATTGATTTGTCATGGGCACTATATAGAATGGCTAATGCTGGACAAGCTTGATTGTCCAGCATTAGCCATTCTATAAAGGAGTATATACCGCGAACGTTCTCAGTCGACTACTTTTCGCCCTTGTGCCCTTAGTAATAAGGTTGAAACGTCGGTCGGGAACGTTCGCCTACGTACCTACACTACTTTAAGTTTTCTACGACTATCAAAAATAATATAAAAATTTGCTTTTCATTTAAAACTGTTGATTTCAATATTTGCGTACTGGAGTTGAAATTAAAATCAATATAATTGGCTTTTTCACGATTGTATTAGTTTTTCTAGTTTATTTTGTCTTTCGCAAATGTTTCGCTATAGTAATATTATGTAGGTAGGTAGTTGTGATAATTTAAATAAGTTTTTTAATAGAAAGTACATAAATATTTGTAAATATAACCAAAGAAATTTATGTAAGTGATCCCGGTACGCATCTTAGCTTGTTCCTGTATGAATATTAAAAGTTTACGTAATGTGTTGCAAGAGGAAAAAAAACTAATGTTGAATGAAAATGGCAATGTCTATTATTAAAATTAGCCTTTATTTTTATTCCAAGACTGTGAAATAATTATAAATATATTGAATTATTATATCAAAATTAGTTACTAAAAGCTACTTGAATACTTCATTTTTTTCTTATTATTACAGAAAAAAAGATAAATAAAAATATTTCATCAATGGTTCTTGTTTCATTGTGTTCATTTTTACCATAAACTTCGACATTTCATGTCATGATTTCACGACCACGAAGCAGTGCTGCCGACGACGACGCAGCGATTCTGTGCTCTAAAGCTACGGTTTTCTAGAAGTGGTAACCGTACTTAACGGCCGTAGGACGGCTGTCATGAAAATGATGACAGCGGCAAAGATTTAAATCGTTAGATTCGCTCTACCCCGTCAAAACGGCGCATGTCTGTTTCGTTTTGACACCTCTAACACGCAATGACTTCACTTGATTATCATGGAAACGCTGTTTAATAATGTGTCAGCTCACTCTTCTCAGTATGGTCACTTTTTCTTGTGACTAAGTACGGTGAGGGCAAATCCAACGATTTAAATCTTTGGGAGTCACAAAAACGTTTTAAAAATACTCAATTCTGACGACTTTTGTAAAAACCTTAGGATGGACCAGGGGCCGTACATGACGTGAAAAAAGATCATGTATCCATCAGGTTCCGTTGAGACAAAAGGATGGTGCTATAGCTCGTATATAGCTCCGTCTCTCTCTCACACTGGAACCATGGTTCCATGATCTTTTTTCATGTCATAGTACGGCCCCAGAACGCTTAATGAATTATTAGAAATGGTGCAATTGCTACTGGGTCTAGTTTTCTAAGTTTTTCGGCCAATAGCTGCCAAGCTTGGGTATTTTGATATCTATCTTTATATAATTCAGAGCCTGTATCCCATAAACATAGAAGATCGCAATACAATTCAATAAATTCCGTCAAAATGTCGTGCTCCCGGCGTTCCATCCTGCATTATCAAACGGTCGAAGGCCAAGGCCCAACCTCTGTTGGTAATGTGATTGGCACAGAACCACAGACCACTTTATAATACATAACACTAACCTAGCGGAGGTGATTGGTTCTAACCATGAAATAAACCCCCGTTCGCACGGGCGTAATAAGATCGCGGCGGGATTTTATAGCGCACTGGATTTTTAACTCTCGTTGTTGAGCCGAGCGTTGAAAATCCAACTTAACAATAACAGAGTACATTCTAGCGCGTCGAAAAAATACACTGTTGGATTTTGCACTCTCGGCGCTAAACAGAGCGTTGAAAATCCAGTGCGCTATAAAATCCCGCCGCGATTTTATTACGCTCGTGCGCACGGAGGTTTATTGTTCCAATCGTCTAACAGGCATTCAAAATACCACAGATAATATACCACAACACCAAAAAAACATTTAATTACTTTATTCTCCGTGAGGGTTTATTGTTCCAATCGTCTAACAGGCATTTAATTCAAAATACCACAGATAATATACCAGAACACCAAAAAAACATTTAATTACTTTATTCTCCGTACCTACTTATTAAAATGTATAAATAAAAAGTGAGAATTCCGCGCTAAGTTATTTATAAATAGGCAAATGAAACAACAATATTTTGTATCATCAAATTACGTTTTATAAGATTGTTCAAGACCGAAGAAGCAACACTGGGGAGCGGCCAGGGCCATTGTTCTTTCATATGTCCTAAAAGACTATTACCTAAATCAACAAAACAAAAGTCAAAACATTTAAAAAAGAATAAAAAAAAAAAAAATCTTGGCGTTGTGTGTGTGGTGTGATACAGGATTTCCAATTTTGTTATTAGTTGATTTCTACTTGGAAAACTAAAATAAAACTACTTAAAAATGTAAGTACAAGACCTAGAAATACTAAAACAGGTGAGATATGCCGTTCCAAAAACGCTTATTTACCCATAAAATGTGTTTTCAGGGCATCAACATCTAAGCCACGCTCGGAGATGACTTTGGACGAATTATCCAAAATTGAAGAGGAAGAATTCAGTACCGGCCCTCTTTCAGTTCTTACGCAGTCAGTAAAGAACAATACACAAGTTCTGATCAACTGCCGAAATAACAAAAAGCTCTTGGGACGCGTCAAAGCGTTCGACCGGCATTGCAACATGGTGCTCGAGAATGTTAAGGAAATGTGGACTGAGGTGCCAAGGCTAGGCAAAGGCAAGAAGGTAAAGTTTCCCTTGAAATTTCTATCAAAAATTCACTTAGTCTCGTCTTTTCCGGCTTTTACTTTGCTACACAAACAGTGAATTTAGAGGTTATCTATTGATTTTTATGAAGAGGGTCGTTCTAATTATTAATTCCACTAAAAAGTTGGTTTGGGTAATTAAGTTCCACTTCCAAGAATATTACGTTTTTGGTTACCTTACATATTAATTACAATGAGAAAGTTGTTTATTTGTTTTGGTCATGGCAAAATATACCATCTAAATAAGCTATCAACAAATACCATTTTTGAATTTATTTGATGAGTAGTGGCTATTTGGACATTGTGAAATAGGCCCAGTGATTAAACCACTTATGTATAGGTTCACTGCAAGACTTTAGTTTCTCCAATAAACACATACTCGTTAGATCCCATCACCAGTCACCTTCATCCATCTAATTACAGTTACTTTTCTATATAACTGTGTGTAATATGGTTGCTCCACCAAGCCAAAGGGCTAGTATGTATGCTAAGAAAAATGAGGGTCAATTCCCGTATTTTTGACAACGTTCGCAATCTCACCTCAGTCTCAATCTGGCAAAAATTATTTAGCGTTTACATACATTTTTGACATTTCATTGTCGCTGGCATGAGCGACTTGAATTTGATCGTTTTTAGGTACGAGTATTGGCCTTCAGATAGCATACCTCAACTCTTTACAACAAATTAATATTTGATTGTAGAATCTTTTTGTGTATTTTATACAAGTTTCTATTATAACCCATTTAACGTAAAATCACATTAATTTACTTGTCATAATTTTTTTAAACTTTATGTATTGCTTTCTGTAAAATTTCATTTCTCAAGATAGCATGTTTTTCTCGCAAAGATGCGACCTATTTAAAGATATAAATAGAAAATAATAATTATATAAAACTTGAATATATTGAAATTATTTTACTTACGCCATACTCAAACAAAATATTTTTTATTTCAGGGTAAAGCTGTGAACAAGGATAGGTTTATCTCAAAAATGTTCCTCCGTGGAGACTCAGTGATCCTAGTATTAAGAAACCCGCTGGCCACTGCGGCTGGCAAATAAACATGCAGTCAACAGAAAATGTACAGTAACATGCTGTTAATATGACAAATTAAGTTTTACAAAAAAAGAGGGTATGCACGCCAAAGAAGTGAAACTTACGACTTAGAATTAAAATTTACGATTCAGTGTCACCAACCGACTGGAGCCGAATAGCCAGATTGTCAGCGTCACTAACCCGAACGTGACAGTTCAGTTTTATTCACTATTTAGAAATAAGTTTTCACTTTGTTTAGCCTTTTAGAGCATCAACTCGGTCGCCCACAGTGGTGACAGTCTCTTTGTTAAACTGAATTTGCCATATTAATGCTTGGCACTGTATGTCTTAGTGTTAATAACTGTGAAGTTCTCCAAAACCTTAGTCTTAAGCTTGTGGTATTGATCCAATGCACCTCTTTTGTATATTGGTGTGTTGAATTATATTAAAATAAATAACAGTTAAGATTTCCTTATGCATTTTATTTTACATTAGCTTTTGCCTGCGGCTTCGCCCGCGTGGATGTCAGAAAATATACGCAAGGGAACATACTACCGGGATTAAAAGTACATTTTTCCGACATCTTCAACAATCATCGTCATATTCAGCCAATTTACACAAAACCGTAATGAATTATACTCCTAACTTTCTCATGAATCACTCTGCCCATTGGCGAAAACCGCATGAAAATCCGTTCGGCAGTACGCCGACGTCGCACGGACGTAAAAATATCGCGGCGATTTTTTTTCGCGCACTGGATTTTCAACGCTCTGCTTAGCGCCGAGAGTTGAAAATCCAATAGTGTTTTTACGATGCGCTGGGATGCACTCTGTTGTTGTTAGGTTGGATTCTCGAAGCTCGGCTCAACACTGAGAATTGAAAATCCAATGCGCGATAAAATCCCGCCGCGATATTTTTACGTCCGTGCGAACGGTTTATCGCGTTCAGATAGACGCGGCGAGGGGACTGTTTATAATATGAGATACCATTCTCAATGTAGTGACGATTTATCTTTGACTGGAGTTGTGGTCAGTCAGTCTAATGATAATTTCTTCTTTTTAGGTCTTTTGCGATGTCTGATGATTATTCCCAAGTTTTTTTTAGTCACATGGGTTACACTTCTTCGTGACGGCATGATTCGGTACAGCCGGGCGGCAGATTATACATAATTTTCGTCTAACGCCTGTTGAAGTCGAAGCTTTGTAGCTGTTCATTAATTTTAATTCCCAGCGGCGCGCGTAACTTCGAGTTTGTTCGTTCGTTAGCACCAGAGAAAACATTGTATGTTTTGACTACCTATATAAAAAAAAGTACTCTGTGGTTTTGACAGACAAATTCATCTTCATGCTATAATTTAGCGTCATTATTAATTTACCAAACCAGTTTCAAAGAACGTAGTCCGCACAATTTAATAGGGTCGCTAACTCATAAAACACCTCATAGATGGCGTTGATATTAATGTAAAGCGTGACAGTCTCCGTTCAATAGCCTTTGATAATAACCTCGGACGTTCGCGCCAGAACCGCATTCATAACACGATATTGTTTACGCACTGTCGTTTATTCAATCCTTGTGATCACACGCGCATAACGTTCTGTGTAACGAGTGTATAAACAATCAAAACATTAAAAGAAAACAGTGGTTTTAAATCGTGTCGTCTTGAACTTGAAAGTGCGACGAACTTATATTTTTTCCCGCCCTTTTTCTTTTTTTATTTCTGAGGAAAATGTGCACTGTTATTTTGTGGTAATTCTGTAATAGAAGCCAAGGAATTTTGTTAACATCCACTGAGGTAAGTGTTTACAGTTATAATTGTAACTTATGATTGTTTTCTATAAATTGTTTAGCTTTATGGAATGTCGACATTTATACAACATGAAATATCTAAGTAGGCAGGTAAACTACTTTTAAAAAGAAAAATACCGCAGTGTTTGTAAAAAAAAATGACTGTTCTTCTTAACATCTGTAGATTTAGTTTCAAATTAGACGCCTTAATTTCTTTACCTACGGTTAGTAATGGAGTAAGTAGGTTCAGTCACTAGCACAAGAAATGGCAAGTTTTGTACATAATGCCTTTAGTACCTACCTGTAAGTTAACAAAGTTGCGAGTTTCGGCACGAAAGATAAGTAGGTAGCCTACATACTTACGTGGTTTAATTACAGTAATAATTATTCCTAATAAAATAGTAAATAAACAAATATTACAGAAAATAAAAAAATAAAAATTAATAAGCTAATCGCAGATGATTTTTGGACATAGCTTAGGGCTCTGTGGCTTGGGGCCCCATGTTGTGATACAAGGCTCTGTTCACAGCCTCTCTTCGACACTTGTTGAATGCCCTTTCGAAGTGGAGTTGAAACCCCGGTGGCCTAGTGTCTATAGTCTATGATTAGATTTCACATCGCATTCTAAAAATATCCTAAATGGCAACACAATTTAGGTTGTTCTCACACAAATGCATCTGGCTGAGGGGAGAATTATGCATTATGATTTTGCGATTTGCCAAGATGTTTTGGTATTTCACCTTGGAAACACGAGACGAAGAATTTAAATATCTAGGTACCTCCGTTTGCATTTTTAATACTAAATCTGTAAAGTAGAACTCAAACTTTCAGTTACAGGCATAAATGCATAATTTTAGATTGAAGATGACTGCGATGACGTAGCTACATCGTGGACATGTGCGGCGAGCCACTTTTCGACCTTATAGCTATGGTTATAATATAAGTTTCAAAAGTGGTTAGCTACCTAAATTAGACACGCAACGCGCAGCCGCGTTGGCCGCACCGAATGCGTTAATAATTTGGTGAAAACTGCACATTTTTGAATGAATTTGAATTAAAAGTGATACGCGTTCGGAATTTCGGATGCGTCAAACCACAGAACAGATAAATTATCTGTACTGTGCATAAAACATTGAGACACGTTTTTCCTGGGTGTAAAAATTTTTAGGGTTTTTCACATCGCCGACCGATATTATAATTTGGCATTTTCCTTTTACTCGTAGATATACTGACTGAAATTATGATTCTTATTTAGTAGATTGAAAAGGTAAGTCTTAGGTAATAGGTAGGTACTGTAAAGGATTGACGCTTTGATCAAGCCTCGTTAAAATACTGGCTGACATTCAATCATTCAAATATGGAATATCTTCTGTCAAGAAAACGATTCTCGTTTTCTTCATAGGATGACATATAGAATCTGGTGAGGGCTCCGCGTAGAACTAATTTAGTAGGAGTGTGAAATATTTAATTTATATGAAGCTTAAAATATAGAGGGCTTCAGCCCCATTTAAATAGTCCCTCTAGTTTTATTATTTATTTAGTAAATCTCCTACTGTGAGGTTTTCAGCAGTTTGAGCATTTCGAGGTCTTACCAGTGAACAAGATCAAGAATGCTTTTTTCGTTCACTGGGTCTCACAAATTAGGTAGGTAGATACCTAAGTGTGTGTCTGATTGTGTGTGTAAGCATTTAGGAGTACTTTTCCGACTAAAAATATTTTGAAGGAAATGGGGATCTGATCTTCAAAATCATGATATTCTTCGCAATTTGTAGTCCAGGCCCTCATAACTTTCGTGAAAGACATGCATTAGAAGCATTTTTGATTTGAAGTATTTTTCCGACTGACAATATTTTGAAGGAAATGGGAATATGATCTTCAAAATCATGATATTCTTCGCAATTCGTCGTCCAGTCCCTCATAACTTTCGTGAAAGACTGCATTAGAAGCATTTGAAGGATTTTTCCGACTGAAAATATTTTGAAGGAAATGGGGATCTGATCTTCAAAACCATGATATCCTTCGCAATTCGTCGTCCAGTCCCTCATAACTTTCGTGAAAGACATGCATTTTTGATTTGAAGTATTTTCCGACAGAAAGTATTTTGAAGGAAATGGGGATAGATCTTCAAAATCATGATATTCTTCGCAATTCGTCGTCCAGTCCCTCATAACTTTCGTGAAAGACATTATTGTTTCTGAATATAACTGTTGAATGTTACTCATTTAAAACTTTCAAGAATATCAAACTACCCGTGACTTTGGCCCCGTGCGGAATTCTCAAGTTTGGGATCAGTTTGTCTGACATTTCGAAACATGGTGTAGGTAGGTAAGTATGAAGAGCTGCACATAGTTGACAAGTTCTGAAATAGTTGGAATCAGAAAAGTTGTTGATGTATTAAATGATTTGGGTAGCAGTTGCAATGGAGACTGCTGAATGAAAATCATGTGTTTAATTTTCCGAGCAGAAAAGAGCGTAATTGGATTTTAAAAATCACCCTTATTGGTAGCTCTAGGGCTGCTGAAATTTTCGATTAAAAAAGAGGGTCATTGGAGTTTACATAGAAGCAATAGGCATAATAAATACGTCATGGTTTTAATAAGTACCTACTATAATTATGTAGGAGGTTTTGGATTTTTCTTTACAAGTGAAAAACGCAGGTAAGTTAAAAGTAGGTAGTTAGTTGCGCAGGTAGTTGGCTAAGTAATAACAGCCGCACGGGTCGATCCATCAGGTTAAATTACGCTTGCCGGGGTCGGTCCGTGGATGAGTGACCATCTTTATATACTGAGACTCCTCCGTGCCTCGGAAAGCACGTTAAGCCGTTGGTCCCGGCTGTCATTCGTGGATCTTTGACAGTCGTTACGGGTCGTCAGAAGCCCGAAAGTCTGACAACCAGTCTTACCAAGGGGTATCGTATTACCCAGTTAATGGGTTGTGGAGGTCAGATAGGCAGTCGATCCATGTAAAATACTGGTATTCAGCTGCATCCGGTTAGACTGGAAGCCGACCCCAACATAGTTGGGAAAAGGCTAGGCAGACTGATTGAGAGTTTCTGGCCCGCAGCCACAGATAATATAACACACACTCGACCACAGCACAGCATTTACAACTCTACTTATCCATCTTTGGAGTATAGGCGTTATATTACATGTTCCGTATAATATTAACACGATTGAAAATGACAATGAATATCGAGTATTGCAAATAATGCGCTATATTAGCAAAGACGATTGCCTTCAATAAGGTCGTAGAGACTTGTACCTATTCTAGTCTCTAGCTTGCATTTACTATGGCACGTAGGTACTATAATTATTAATTTTATTGTAGTAGGTATAGCGTATAGTTTATTTATTTATTTTATTTTTAGTTTGCTATACTATAGGTAGGTATAGGTACATAGGTACTACTGACCCCGGCGGCATAGGCCCAATTGACCCCGTCACTGCTGACATCTCTTTGAGGCGCGCGTGGAACACAACGCGCCTTACCGGACGGCGAGCTGCCCATTACTCGTCGTCCGCAAGCCCGCGCCTACGGTGGCCGGGAATCGGCGATCGATTCCCGCCGCCCAGGGCGTCTCCCACGGCGGCTAAGGGCGCGAGGGCAAACTCAAACTCAAACTCAAAGCATTTATTTCAATTAAACCAATTACAGGCACTTTTGAATTGTCAAGGGGTCAGTCAGTCAAAAAGATGAAGCTAGGCGCCCATTCCAAAGCATAGTAGGTACCTATGGAGAAGAACGGGCAAGAAACTCCACGGACACTCTTTTAAATCAAGATATGGTTACAAAATAATGGTTACATCATTCATGTTGAAATTTTACATGTGAGAACGATGCAGAACGTTAAAAGCGTCCTTAAAAAAAAAAAATCAATTCAAATATTTAAATTAAATTAAAATAAGCCGTGGCCGCTAAGGTATGACCAGCCTTCACTGACAGCGCTTGTTCACGAACCTGACGCGTGACGTGGGCGCGGCCGTTGCCTCTCCCTCACGCGTTCCGCTTCCTCCTTAGCGAGCATGACTGCTTCGCAGAAGGAGGTGACGGCCTCCCATGCACTCTCGCTCCGCACCATGGCCTGGACCAGGTTTGAACGCGAGAGATCGCCGCCGCCGATCGCCTCCGTGAGAACACGGCGGTGCTCCGCCCAAGCCGGGCAGACCTCCACTGTATGCTCCACCGTGTCCTCCGGGCGATCCACACAATGGTGACACCCGGGCCTCAGTAACAACCTGGAGTCTGGATTTGTACCTCGTTGATGGTAATAGGCTCGCCTCCTTTTAGGTAGGGGAAAACCGGGAGACTTGCCCAGGTGGGAGAGTTGAGCCACCTTTCAAAATTGTATTTAAATTTAGCGCGAACGAAACGTCAAAGCGTTCATTGGTCGCACGCAAGAGGCCAATAACAAGTATGCAGCTATTTTGCATCTTAGCAGTGTTGTTTGTCAATGACAATGTAAAACGTGTTTTTGTTGCTGCGGAGTATATTTTTCTGTTTTAAGTAGTTTTGTGATTGCTGTCGTATTTATTGAGGTACGTATTGTGTGTTGCTATTATTATATTGCCAGACAAATGTAGTTTGACGTGTGCTAAGTGTTTTTTCTCTACGATCGGAGGTTTGTCTTTGTCATAACCTAAATGGGGAATTAGTGTGAGCGGGAGAGTTGCACCAGGGTGGTTGCGGGAGACTTGCTCAGTGGTTCATGTCTCCCTCTCCCGGGAAATTATAATTAATTTTGTTTAATTGTTTTTTTTTTCGGTCTTAATATTATTTATTGTATTTGCAGTGCCAACTTGTATGATGCCTTTTCAATACAAGCCTCCTGAAAATGCACGCAAACGAAAAAAACACAAAAGTGGAGTTGCAAAATGCCATAGATGAAATTAAGGGAGGCGCTTCTATTAGACAAACTTCAAATAAATATGGCATAGATAGGAAGCACTTTGAGACGGTATAAATTAAATGAAGATAAAATTCATAAATTTGAAGAAAAAAACAGTCAATACAAAGCATCACAGGTATTTACAACAGCCGAGGAAAAGCTTCTTGTCAATTATTTGTTGACATGCAGTAAAATGCATTATGGTTTGACAAGAAAACAAGCAATTACATTTTCTTTGATGGCAGTATTAAAAACAAGTTAGTTATTGTATAAGTTAAGATATATAAAACTATGATTGAAGCTGAAAATGATTTTTATTTTCCACATAAATAATATGGTCAACTCTCCCCATACCCCGGTTCAAGTGTCCCTGCAGGTGGGGAGACTTGACTCATTTCTCATTTTTTAGTAAAATGCCAATAAAATTTTACCTGCGCATTTATTAGCAATACAATTAAGCACAAATGTACCTACTAAAGTAAGGCATCGCATAAGTGTATAATCGATTCTCTAAACCCAATAAACAAGTAATTATGCTATTTTATATTAAAAGTGGTTCAACTCTCCCGGACTTCCCCTACATGGTATCTAAACATAACTGGCGAAATGTGGGTGTACCTCTGCCTTCGGGGATTACAGGTGTAATGTTATGTTATGTACCAACTAGTGAGTATTGAGTAAAGTTTTGTCATTGCTGCTACGCTGCTTGCCGGGGTTGGTCCGTGGCTGGGTGACCATCTTTACATACCGAGACTCCTGTGTGCCTCGGAAAGCACGTTAAGCCGTTGGTCCCGGCTGTCATTCGTGGATCTTTGACAGTCGTTACGGGTCGTCAGAAGCCCGAAAGTCTGACAGTCTTACCAAGGGGCATCTTATACCCAGTTACTGGGTTGTGGAGGTCAGATAGGCAGTCGATCCATGTAAAATACTGGTATTCAGCTGCATCCGGTTAGACTGGAAGTCGACCCCAACATAGTTGGGAAAAGGCTAAGCAGATTTATTATTTATCATTGCTGTCATAAGACTTTGGGGATATTTTGCAGGCAAACAAATGAAATCTTCGCAAGATTTCATACTAAGTACTACCTAGGTACATAATAACGAAAGGAAAAAAAAATCTGATGTTTTCTACATTTTGACAAGTCATGCGAACATAACGTAGGGGAAAGCTGTTCTTTTTTCGCGATTTCAGGTGTGGGTCAATAGTAAAAGTTGTTCATAATTATAAGTACACTGACCCTTAAGAGGTTGTGCGTTATTTAAGTAACACCTTGTATACGTGGCCATAAAGTATTTTTTAAGAGTTTCAACCTCGACGAGGGCTGGATATCAATACAACTTTTTTTTTACAGTCGATGTCTACCAAAAACTACAACCTGGGTAGGTATAGTCAACCGCACGTATCATCAGTCATCATCAGTAGACAAAGTCACCTTTATCTAACTTTTCAGACATGACAGGAATAAATACTACCTAGAAAATAATTCTATTTCGAACTCGAAGTAGTTAAACAACAACAAAATAAAAGATCCTATTAAGTAGTAAATGATCAAAGACCGTAATTCCGTCACGGTCGCCTGCGCAGATACAAAACGTAGGTGCGTTTGTTTGTCTCAAATTGGTCCATTATAAAGACGTTTGCTATGTAAGTAGGTAATCGTGATCATTGTAATCCTATTTGATACTCGTAAGATGGAGATCATAGAAAATAACATCCTTTTACTTACTTAATAACTGAATGCTTTATTAACCGACTTCAAAAAGGAGGAGGTTCTCAATTCGTCGGAACCTTTTTTTTTTTTTTTTTTTTTTTTTTTATTAGATATTTTGATACGCACTCTCCCTAGTCCCCCTATTACATGGGAGTTGGGAATTAGGACTTACAAGTACGAGTAACTTACGAAATGTGGTTGTACTATAGCTATAAACTAAACTTTATATAATTATGTGATAATACCTACTAGATAATAATAGATTACAGATTATAATTAAACTATAAATGTAATACCTAGTAATAACAGAATATAATGATAGGTAATATAATACAATACAATTTAGTAGGTATAAATATTTAATAATGTAATAAAATTACACAACAATATTCTAGTTTTAAGTTATCTTGCTGCGCCCCAACGGGGTTATGTACTCATTAGTTTTAAGCAAAGCCTGTAACTGTGTGTACATTGTGCAATAAATAAATAAATAAATAGGTACACCTCTGCCCAAAACAAAATACATGTAAGTATATTATGATGTAAGAAAATTTTAAGTTACTGGTAACACCATTTAATAAAGAGGAATTTAGAAATGTAGGGCTAGCAACCCGACACACTCCATTTCCGGCCGCTTCACTGAAAGTATCATTAAAACATATTTTCGTTATTCAAGTGTTTCATTTTCAATATTGATATACAAGGCGTGTACACATCAAATGGCGACGAGGATTAACATGAATTTCGAAGCATAAAATGTACATTTTTACGGTTAAAACATGGCCAACGATTTTCGTTTATACGCTTTCAAACAAGATGGCGATATCTTGTGTTTTTTGGAAAGGATAGAGCAGTATTTTGAAGCGAATGAGACGAAAACTGAAAAAAGATGCTCAATATTATTAATAAGTCTTCACGAGGATGTATACAAGATTCTAAAGAAATGTGTCATCCGAAGATGCCCAAGGAGTGTGTCGGGTTGCTAGCCCTACATTTCTAAATTACTCTTTATTAAATAACTCTTTATTATATAACCAGTAACTTAATATTTTCTTACATCACAATATAAATATAAATATAAATATAAATATGTTTGGACCAAAGAGTTTATACTTAGCTTATATAAACTCTTTGGTTTGGACATATCACACAACGCCATCTAGCCCCAAGCTAAGCAACCTAATGCTTGTGTTATGGTAACGAGATGGCTGATAAACTACTTATATACATTTTTTTTTGTAAATACATACATATTATAGATAGAAAAACACCCAGACTCGGAACAAATACTTGCAGGTCGTACAAATATTTGTTCCGTGCGGGAATCGAACCCGCGACATGCTGCGCAGCAGTCAATCGCTCAACCACTGCGCCAACCGTGTCGTATACTACAATACAGACGTGACGTTGTGTTATGTTATGAGTTTCACGCCCGTTCTTCTCCAAAGGAACCTACTATTTGGAATGGCCAACTACCTTATCTTCAAACTGACTGACCGTCTCTTTGACAATCCAAACTCAAAAGTTTGATCTAACCGGTTATGGTAATTACCGTGGATCGTCGCGGACATTTGCAGTGAACCACTTTTGGACCTTATTGCTGAAGGTTGAAAAGTGGTTCACCACAAATGTCTGCGATGGTACCTAGGCGGTCTATTTTATAGGCCACAAGTTCTAGACGTTTCGTAGTTAGGCAAAGAGGCATATAACTACATAGACCTCCATTGAATGGAATGAGTAGGTAGGTACGTTTATTGTAGAACTTGGAGTAAAGCTTTTACCGGAGAGTTCTAATACGACACCAAATTCTACCAGGGGTCCAGGGCCGGCAAGCAGTTGTGATTTGTGATTGCTGTGATCCCGTGAAAACTATTGGAACATTACATGATACATTTCTTTATAACCGACTTCAAAAAGGAGGAGGTTCTTAATTCGTCGGAACCTTTTTTTTTTTATGTATGTTCCCCGATTACTCGAAGATGGCTGGACCGATTTGGATTTTTTTTTGTTTTATTCGAGAGGGTATACATCACAGTTGGTCCCATATAAAATTGATTAACTTTGCTTGGGTAGTTTTTGAGTTAGCTTCAATAATACGTATTTTTTCGCCATTTTTATATGGATGATGTTCTAGTTTGTTTTGCAGATAGTGGTATTAGAATTTGTGTGGGGTAGGTACACAACTAAAAAGTGAAAAATAAAAACTTTTTTACAAAAAAATACAACCGACTTCCAAAAACAACACTACAAAGTGAAAACTAACTTTAATATCGAAAGTCGGTGGCAAAAAACGAAAATACATTTAACTAGACACCGACTTCCGAAATTAAAGTTATTTTTCACTTTGTAGTGTTGTTTTTGGAAGTCGGTTGTATTTTTTTGTAAAAAAGTTTTTTATCTACCAATAGAGTTACCTACTTACTAGGCACAATACTACAATGACATTTCTAACTATTACTTACAAAGAAAAAAAAAAAAAAGTTCTCATATGCTTATCCAAGCAACGATTTACAACTCTGCCAAAATTTTACACAATCGTTTCAGTATTTTAATACTAAAAACTTTTAATTTTGACCAAGAGCAGAAAAACCCGTCACATCCTACCATAACAAACATGGTTTACGTTTTCTCAACTATGGTAACATTCAATTGTTGAATTGTAACCGGAAAGAACTAGATTGAGTCGCAATTTACCGGTTCGAAGCGGCAACAGATTAATTGTTGCAATTTTCATCGATTGTTACTTTAATGAACAATTGTAATGCGAATCATGTTATATCGGTCTTTCAATTAAGTGCATTGGGTAGGTAGATGTGTGTCAAGCTTTTGTCGGTATCTTCCTTCACTAAAAGTTCAATTCAGGTGTACGGTCAGCAACAGAAGTCGGTTAACACTGCAACTTTTTGACATCATCTAAATTAGCACAAAATTATTCGATAAACTGCTTTTTTTTCGTTTAACTGTTAAGAGTTAATGTTCTTAAAATGTTAAGTACTTCTGTTCCGATTTGAATTAAATATTTCGCTTAATAATTAAGATTAAAAAACTGCAAGTGTCAATCGACTTTTGTTGCTGACTATACCTGCCTGCCGCCGGGGTCGCGGGTTGTTCGAAAGAGATACCGTGGCCCTGGCACAGGCAAATGAAGGAACACGGGTGGGTTTTAGTCAGTAAAAGTCTGACACGCCCTCCCGCTCCGCCCAGAGCGCGGGAAGTCATTTAATGATTTCCCATCCACAAAAAAAAAAGGTGTACTTGACTAGATAGAGTCCCGAAAATTACTGCCTTACTTTGAGTTGCACGAAACCAACATTAGTTTAATTAATGGAACTTTAAATTCATGCCATCCCTTACATTTTGTATCAAAAAGAAAGTGACAGCATCAATTGAGTCTCCGTTAAACTAATGTTGGTATCGTGCAACTCACGGTTACTGCACTAAATTACACTACTCGTATCTCTAGCCCATGGGGATAGGCTGGCACTTACCTGTACCCCTGTACCTAAAATAAAATTAGGTTGTAGCTGCATCAACATATGCATACCTATACAGAGGAAAGCGCGCCGCGCGCGCCGGCCGAGTAACCGACCTTGGAGCCTTAGCACTCTGCTGGCGATGGCGCATGGCTATCGCCACCGCGATGGTGGCGCTCCCGTTCGTGCATAGTGTGAACTGAAGACAATACGTGCAGTGCCGTGGTTAGTTTACTTAATTTGCAATGTTTTAAATTCACCCGCAACAATATTTTTCATTTTTGTAAAAGAGTACTAAGCATACCTAAAATAAACTCAGTACTATTCAGTGTCTTCTCTTCTAACAAGGTCAATACAATGATGGGTACTGTGCGCGCAAGTGCTAATCACCGCCTGAGGTAGGTATGTGAGTGGTGAGTCGGGGGAGGTAGAAAAAGGTGAAGAAGTAGTGTGATGAATGAATGAATGAATGAATGAATGAAAAAATGAACTCACTATCACTGGTGTTGTGTGGCAAAGAATGGATTTTCTTCCACCTTTCTTTCAATATGGGTTGGTTAAGGGGGATGCGCTCAGGTAGCCTGCGAAATTCAAATTTTCTTACGTTTTTTGCAATTTGCAGGTCTGTCAGGTTGTATGTTGCAATATGGCTTTACAGAATTATAATCATTAGAATCAGCAATACAACTCCAACTTATGGAGAATTGACCTCAAATTAGCGATTTCATGAAATCATGAGGTTTGAGGTCAATTCTAACTTATGGAGTTGTGAGCGCATCCTCCTTAAATTATAAGAGGAACCGCCTGACCCCCGAGGTATGTGAGGAGCGGTGAGGAGCGGTGAGACGGGGGAGAGCGCGATTGACAAGATTTTACAGACTGAGTTAGCTTCTTCTCCTTTTTCTACCTCCCCTATCTTACCACTCACATACTTCAGGCGGTGACTAGCACTTGCGCGCACAGTACCTACCATCATATTGACCTGATTTTATTTAGTGACCTCATAATATCTGTTATTGTCTCTTTTATGTACCAACATCATGACTTTATGGTTATGAGGAAGGAAAGGACCTATATTCACATTTAATGATAAGCTGACCACAAAACTGTCAATTAAATAAAGGCTTCCGAAAGTATACTGTTATCCTTATCAGTTATCACTTCGCTTGGTTGACTAATTGATAAGTAGATAGTAAACACTATTATTTTTTCGTCCGAGTTAGTTTGTACGGTTCGCAAATTCGACTAACCTTCCTAAGCTTTACCAGTTTTAGCATACTGGAGATAGAAAAACCTATCTGTCTTTGGTTTCAACGTCCTAATAATCTAATACAGTTAACCGGTTGAATGCCATATAATTACAGAAACAATTAAAAAGCCATTGTGTCTCGCGTAGATCTGCGCTTCCGATATACGAAGGGATAAAACAAAAGAACACGAATGAACGAAAGGAACGTAAGGACATATAGAATTATATTGTCTATCATCAGTAGCGATCCGTCTTTTACTGACAGTAGGTTATTACTGACAGTAAGCCGACATACGCATGGACGTAAAAATATCGCGGCGGGATTTTATCGCGCACTGCAAACTCTAGTTGTTGAGCCGAGCATTGAGAATCCAACCTAACAACAATAGAATGCATTCTAGCGCGACGAAAAAACACACTGTTCGATTTTCAATACTCGGCACTAAGCAGAGCGATTAAAACCCAGTGCGCGAAAAAAAATCGCCGCGATATTTTTACGTCCGTGCGTACGTCGGCTTAGTTTTTGGGTTGGGCCGTCAATCTATCGTAATGGTAGGTATCTATAAGGTTAAATGTAACCTGTAACGGTCCCTTCCAATGCAGACCAAAGGGGGATCTGCTTTTTAGGTTTCTAAGTCTTGGTTTGGTTTTTCTTAGCATATTTTTTCTTCACCGTAATTATGACTCTTTTCCGAAATGAAGTAAAAAAAAGTAGATGCCATTGAAAACCTTTAGCAGCGAAGTCTCAAATCTCCGGGCCCCCATGCATGACACACGTTTTCATATCTCACATATAATCAGCAAATCATCATCATTATGCCTCCCCCTCGCTTGCATGACATCGTAGCGTCTACCGACAATCAACCAAAGTTATCTCAAATTTGAGGTGCACAATTTTTCACCGATTTTCCTTACAAGATATAAATAAGTAGGTAGGGTCGCATGAAGGCTCCAACATACAGGCAGACGGGCGACGCGGCTCCGTTAGAACAATATCTATGAAGTTATAGAGGCATGAGGAACAGGGTGTAAAGTTCACTCATCCTCTATTGAAAAGGGAGGATCCTCCGACCAGACGGGTGTCGTGTCTGGTGGGCAACTGCCCCACGGTTGATGTCGGGACGTTGTATATATGCTAGTTGCGCGGTAAACTCTGATTGCGCGATGCAGGATTGCGTGACGTCACTGTGACGCGTAGTAACGTAGTTCGTATGTGGCGATGTAGATGCCGCCACATCACTCCCCTCCTGAGACCGGAGGTCGATAGTGGGCTGAGTCGTGTTTCTTGCGATGCTTGCCAGTGCCAGTTGTGGTTCCAGTGAGTCGGGAACCGGGTGCCGCATAGTTCACGGTGAGTCGGAACTGTCTGCGGTGATTCCCCAGTGAGTCGGGGTGATGGCGCTGCGTTATGCTCCAGTGAGTCGGAGTGTACAGCGCTGAGTTGAGGCTGACTGCTGGTGTCGACCAGGAGAGGTAGGGCTCTTCTTGTGGACCGGCCGAGGTGCAGTGTGCTGTGCCAAGGTTGCTGATGAGGCTGAGGGTGATGACCAGGAATGCGCGTTCGCTGCATGCTGGTGGTCAGGATACCCGTTGAAGCCGTGGGTGCTGGCTGGCTGCGTGACTCGCCGCTCGAAAGCTTGAGGAAGTGATGCTGATGACGTCACGCTGAAGGAGTTGCACGAAGGCTGCGCTGACGTTCATGTTCGGGGTCACCAGTATAGAGGCATGAGGAACAGGGTGTAAAGTTCACTCATCCTCTATTGAAAAGGGAGGATCCTCCGACCAGACGGGTGTCGTGTCTGGTGGGCAACTGCCCCGACGGTTGATGTCGGGACGTTGTATATATGCTAGTTGCGCGGTAAACTCTGATTGCGCGATGCAGGATTGCGTGACGTCACTGTGACGCGTAGTAACGTAGTTCGTATGTGGCGATGTAGATGCCGCCACATCACTCCCCTCCAGAAATATCCAAAAACATTTCATAGAAATTTTCCACAAGGGTTGCGTCTCGCCTGTCTGTTGAGCCTAGTAAAAATTTTCACTCCGGTACATTTATTGAGAAACTGTACCTATCTAAAATTATATTTATAGTTCAGAATCGTATACCATGCACATCTATCAACAGTTTGACCAAAAACATAAAAGCATTTTATTTAATAAACATAATTTTGTGTAAAAAAGTATTGATTTGACTACCCTGATTTGTAATAAGGAGGCGAGCCTATTGCCATCAACCGCCCCAACCGGGAACAAAAAAAGACCACGCTGCTACTGAGAAATTCCTGATAGGAAAATCCAATAACACTTTGCCCGACTTGGGAATTGAACCCAGGACCTCATGCTCAGCAGAAGTGCTTGCGACACCTAGACCAACGTGGCAAGTCAGTGTTTTATTTAAGGGGATACATCGATAATTTTGTGTTTTTAAAATTCCTATAAAAACAATTGTATATGGTTAAATCATTTGGATTTTCCATATGTGTTATTTGACTATATTGGTGCCGATTCTGTTGTGCACAAACTAAACTTAATTTAGGCTATTGCTAACTTTTTCTCTCTATTATGACAAGAAAGGGACGGAAGTAAATTAGAGCTGTCAAATTAGTTAGAACTAATTTTTCCATAGACATTTAGACGACACGTAAAAACATGTCGACTAAAAAACCGTGAAGCGCAAGGTGTGAACTAGTTTGACATCTCCAACTTAGTTCATAGCTATAGCCGTCCTTTTCTCGCGCTGCCTGTTAGTAAAAGATAGCGATTCTCTAATTTTAGTTTAGTGCGTTCACAAGAGAATCGGCACCATTGTCTACTGCTGTATTAAAACCAAAACATAGTACCTAACTAGATTTTTTTTTGATAGAAAAAAATTCCAAAGTAGCACCGTCTATTTTTTGTTTTATACGATTTAAATACGTAAACAGTTCCTTATTGTGCAGTAAAATTTGCTTTAAATAGAAGGTATTTAAATATGTTAAGATCTTAGCTAAAAATTTATTTAAGTAGGTAAGTACCTAGCATTTTGTCATACTCGTAAATCGAAGCACCTTTAAATTCCGGTGCGCGTGCGTGCGTCTTTTATTTCGCGCATGAAACTGGATAGCCATAACGCCATTTCACTTGCACACCGAGCTAAATCACGCATCGAAGTCAACCATGCAATATACTCAACTAGGTATAAAATGCGCGGCATAAAATAGTACTGTGAATTGTCCCCACATTCTTGCTATTAATCGCAGCTCTAGGCTAAACTCGTACAAGTGTAATCTGTGTAATGTCACTTCCGTCAGCCGTTTATAACATGATTGACTGATTATTTATCTGTGTCTGGGTTATAGAATTATTAATAGGCGTTATTTGTCTGATTTATTGATCGGAAAGCACGTGCCGTTGGTCCCGGCTGTCATTCGTAGATCTTTGACAGTTGTTAAGGGCCTCACACATTATACAGTACTACGCCGGCAAGCGGTCCACTCATAAAAACTGGCGGTCCATTTTTTATGAGTGGACCGCCTGCCCTGGGGCGTTCTGCTAGCGGACTGTAAATGTGTGGGGGGGGTCAGATTTTTGGGCTTCTGATTACCCTTTACGGGTAATCAGAAGCCCAAAAGTCTGACAACCAGCCTTATCAAGCAAGGGTTGTAACACCCCAGTGGCTGAGTTGTGTAGGTCAGATAGGCAGTCACTCCATTTAATATTTATTGGTAGGTATTCAGCTGTATCCGGTTAGACTGGAAGCCGACCCCAACATAGTTGGGAAAAGGCTAGGCAGATTGTTTTGTCTGAATTTTAAACTACAGCTATTCTTAATTGCTCCTTGTTAGTATGTATGAACCATTTCACAGATGGTTACAAAATGGCGGTTACAATGGCCGCCATTTTTAAAAGTTGCGTTACCTACTTTTTATCTAGTGAAACAGTTACAATTATGTTAATCGCCAATTAAAAAATTAAAGCTTTTTAATTAACGCATTATTATCTCTTTTTGTACGATTTATAACTTACTAGATTTTTACCGCGGCTTCGTCCGCAATTCACCCGCGTGGAGGTCGGAAATTATCCCACGGGAGTACTACCGGTATAAATTGTACCTACCCTATGTTCTAACCCAGGTCATGGTCTACCTGTGTCACCTGTGTGCCATAGTTCATCAAAATCCGTTCAGCCGGCAATGCGGGATAAGGTAACAGATGAGGTACTTTCGTATTTAAAACATTAGTATGGATAACGCTCAAATCTTTGTAACCAACCCAAATGTTAAGAGGACACATTTTTTAATTCCTATAAAACCAAATGTATATAAGGTTAAATCATTTGGATTTTCCATATGACAATTGTGTTATTTGACTATATTATTTTCTGCTATACTATACTAAAACCAAAACATAATTATGTATACCTACGCACGGCTACAGATCAAGCTATACATTTCCAGTATATACTGGAATGCTGATCTCGCATTCAAACTCAAAGCATTTATTTCAAATAAACCAATTAAATGCACTTTTGAATTGTCAATGGGTCGGTCAGTCAGAAAGATGAAGCTAGTTGCCCATTCCAAAGCGTGTAGATCCCTATGGAGAAGAACGGGCAAGAAACTCCACGGACATTCTTTTAAATCAAAATATTTTTACAAAATATTGGTTACATCGTTCATGTTGAAAATATACATGTGAGAACAATGTAGAAAGACGTGCACGTTAAACAGCGTCCGTACTATAAAGATAAAAACTAAATTAAAAATTAATAATTAATATAGTTGTTTATTATGAGAGAAACGCGTTTATTTCCGGTGCGCGTGAGAGTGTTCTATCTCGCACGTTAAAGTAGATATCCTTATCGCCATTTCACTTACACACCGAGCTAAACCACGCTTCGATGTATCCTCTTAAGATCATTATACCTAACCTAATAAATCTTTTATCAATCCGGTCACGCTCTCGTAAACCATCAGTTTTAGTCGACGTTCGCACGGACGTAATAATATCGCGGCGATTTTGTTTCGCGCACTGGATTTTCAACGCTCGGCTCAACAACGAGAGTTGAAAATCCAGTGCGCGATAAAATCCCGCCGCGATTTTATTACGCCCGTGGAAACGGGGGCTTAGACCGACCGTTCGTAAGTATGTATGTCTCCTTAAATCCTTGAACCAAATCCAGTCACTCAGACCTACTTTAGCCGAGTTTTCCTCGCAGCGTCCTTCTATAATGTTTCCGCGTTTAATTTGCACACACAATCTTGAAACATCTACGTACTTTGTGTAAGTAATTACTTATAATTATCGTGGTTTTGCGCGACGTGACGACTTAACGTCGTGTGACGGTGTTGGCGCCATTTTCTCACTAATGGACGCGTTAAGGCGGGAAAATTTAGACGATATTTAATGATCAAAAAATTTGAGACCAGTGGTAACGGCCGCGACTTACTAGCTTACGAGCTGTGGGTCGTGGGTTCGAAGTTTGAGCCCAAGCAAGAACTTTGTGTAAATAATTTCATCACCACTGCTTTCAAAACCTCCTCGGGGATGTTTGCCCAATCGAGTACAGATGGTTTCATTGCTATCATCAGGAAAAAGGTGGGGAGGATTCGAAGGAGTAGTAATAGCATCCTGAAAGTCGTGGCTGAGGACCCGAGAGCTCCTGTACTGAGGCATCTCATGCAGAATCACTGTCCGCATGAAGTGCCTCGTAGCTACATGACTCACTAACTTGTTTGCTATTCTTATATTTGTTACTAAGTTGTAGTAGAATATCTAAGGTGTGTACTAACAAAAAAACTTTTTTACAATAAAATACAACCGACTTCCAAAAACAACACTACAAAGTGAAAAATAACTTTAATTTCGGAAGTCGGTGTCTAGTTAAATGTATTTTCGTTTTTTGCCACCGACTTCCGAAATTAAAGTTATTTTTCACTTTGTAGTGTTGTTTTTGGAAGTCGGTTGTATTTTTTTTGTAAAAAAGTTTTTATTTTTCACTCTGCAAAACAAACTAGAACATCATCCATATAAAAGTGGGGAAAAAATACGTATTATTGAAGCTAACTCAAAAACTACCGAAGCAAAGTTAGTCAATTTTATATGGGACCAACTGTGATGTATAAAACCCTCTCGAATAAAACAAAAAAAATAAAAAAATCCAAATCGGTCCAGCCATCTTCGAGTAATCGGGGAACATACATAAAAAAAAAAAAAAAAGGTTCCGACGAATATTGAGAACCTCCTCCTTTTTGAAGTCGGTTAAAAATGGTTCTTATGTTGTCCCAAATAAAACAATTTGAATTTGAAAAACGGTGAAGGAAATACATCGTGAGGAAACCGGCATGTACTAGAACTAAAATTTCAAAGACATGTGACATCCACCAACCCGCACTGGGCCCGCGTGGGGGAATATGGCCCACTCCCTCTCACAGAGAGGAGGCTTGTGTCCCAGCTGTGGGAACATTATAGGCTGATTATGCCAGACGCTAGTTGATTGGCTTTTGCGATGGCTGTGATTTTCTAGGACTGGAAACTTCCAATCTTTTTCAGTTTTTCATGAGTGCAAGCAACTACGGGCTACTTATTTCTGACTAGAAAATAAAGAAAATATCCCACGGGAACGTACTATCGGGAATTCCTTCCTTATTCCTTGTCTACATTATAAAGGGAAGTTCTAGGTCCAAGGGTTTGGGCTGGGTGTTGATGAGACAGTCAATCAGTCACCCAGGATTTCTCTTTTTATTTATATAGATAGATCATTTTATATATCTTCTCCTCCTCTTGTAATAAATAAGTCCCGAAGTCCGAGTCCGTGTAAGTATCTTCTTACTATACATATTGTCAGTTCAGACTTTTACGCTTGTGTCCTCAGTCAATCGCAACTGTTTTAACCGACTTAGAAAAGAAGGAGGTTATGCTCAGTTCTTTTAATACAGGGTTATTTGTAAAACAATCGTTTCAAGAACCACTTTTACTATGGGACCAAACCTTTCGCAAAAAAAAAAATCAGCTGCATCGAGAAAATGTAATCATCAAATGACTTCTCCCACTCCGGGCAGAGCGGGAGGGCGTGTCAGACTTTTACTGACTAAAACCCACCCGTGTTCCTTCAGTTGCCCGTGCCAGGGCCACGGTATCTCTTTCGAACTACCCGCGACCCCAGCGGCTTCGGCCCTATTGGACCCCGTCACTGCTGACATCTCTTTGAGGCGCGCGTGGAACACAACGCGCCGTCGACCCGGGCCTGGTCCTTACCGGACGGCGAGCTGCCCATTACTCGTCGTCCGCAAGCCCGCGCCTACGGTGGCCGGGAATCGGCGATAGATTCCCGCCGCCCAGGGCGTCTCCTGAGGCGGCTAGGGGCGCGAGGGCGCGGCTGTTGCCTCTCCCTCTCGCGTTCCGCCTCCTCCTTTGCGAGCATTACTGCTTCGCAGAAGGAGGTGAAGGCCTCCCATGCACTCTCGCTCCGCACCATGGCCTGGACCAGGTTTGGCCGCGAGAGATCGCCGCCGCCGATCGCCTCCGTGAGAACACGGCGGTGCTCCGCCCAAGCCGGGCAGACCTCCACTGTATGCTCCACCGTGTCCTCCGGGCGATCTACACAATGGTGAATGATGAGTACCCCTTAGAGGTTATTAGTGTTTTACCAATAATCCTGTATATGAATATTTTTCGCAGTCCATCAGTGGCTGCAGCTACTCGTGATTTTAATTTCAAATCAATAATACATAATCTACTTCCCAGGAAGTATAAGTAATGGAGGCCTATTTATGAGTGTAATAAAACGGCCGAGCTAGTGTTTTCTGTAACGAAGTAAATTAAATCTCAGTGCGGAACTATCAGGTTTGGCAGCAAGCCATGCAACGACGCGTTCAGATTGCAGATTGCAATAATCTTGGATTGATTGATAAGTAGATTCCGCTTCGGTTAGAGTCCGTTCTTGCATAAAAAAAAAAAAAAATAAAAATAAAAATTATTTATTTCGTAACCATAATAAATAAAAAACACAATTAGTGCAATTAGTGTAGTGTGTGTGTAGTGTTATTTGCATAAATTATGACTATTTCCTCTTAACTCTAATGGCTAGTTTACATATTGCGAGTCGGCCTACCGAGTAGCTGTAGTGCAGCAACTCGCACTGTGTGGACGTATCATATGAGTTACCCGCATTTGCGAGTTGGACAGTAGCTCGCAGCCGAGTAACTTCAATATTTATTGTTTTCACTCGCCTGCTCGCCTTCATCACTCGCATGGCAGCAGCTCGCACATCACTCGCTTCGTTCGGACTCTTTCGGCAGTAGCTCGCCAGTCAGTCGCAAGCACACAACTCGCAAGAGACTAGGCAGCTACTCTCTTAACGAAAACAGCCAAGGCAAGCCGAGCTAATGACAAGCGAGTACACAGTGCGAGCAGCTATGTCTACTGTCTAGTCAGCAGCTCGCACTGTGTAAACCAGTAGTTCCTTCCCTTACTTAAATAATGTATACAGTTCCTACTTCTCTTCTCTTATTTTTATAAGAGAAGAGAAAAGAGAGAGTTTTTTTTTCTATTTTTTTTTATTTTGTATAGCTGGTGCCCGCAACTTTATCTGCGCATCATTTTTAGGTTTCCGTACCCAAAGGGTAAAACCACAAAACAGATCTTTTCTGTGGGTAAAACGGTACCCTATTACTAAGACTCCGCTGTCCGTCTGTCTGTATTTCATGAACCGTGATAGTTAGACAGTTGAAATTTTCACAGATGATGTATTTCTGTTGCCGCTATAACAACAAATACTAAAAAACAGAATAAAATAAATATTAAAGGGGGCGCCCATACAACAAACGTGATTTTTTTTGCCGTTTTTAACCGACTTCAAAAAGGAGGAGGTTCTCAATTCGTCGGAACCTTTTTTTTTTTTTTTTTTTTTATGTATGTTCCCTTGTTTTATTCGAGAGGGTATACATCACAGTTGGTCCCATATAAAATTGATTAACTTTGCTTCGGTAGTTTTTGAGTTAGCTTCAATAATACGTATTTTTTCCTCACTTTTATATGGATGATGTTCTAGTTTGTTTTGCAGATAGTGGTATTAGAATTTGTGTGGGGTAGGTACACAACTAAAAAGTGAAAAATAAAAACTTTTTTACAAAAAAATACAACCGACTTCCAAAAACAACACTACAAAGTGAAAAATAACTTTAATTTCGGAAGTCGGTGGCAAAAAACGAAAATACATTTAACTAGACACCGACTTTCGAAATTAAAGTTATTTTTCACTTTGTAGTGTTGTTTTTGGAAGTCGGTTGTATTTTTTTGTAAAAAAGTTTTTTATAGATAATCGCCTCGCACTTGGCCGGCTTTTCATTTATTTTTAAATAGATACCAACACAGAACTACTTGAGAGCTAGTAAAGCAAGCGAGCTTGAGAGCAAGTAGCTCTCAAGTAGTTATAAACAAGTAGCTAGAGTTACTCATATCTAGTAGTATTCCCTATCTATAGTACCTATAGGGGATACAAGGTAGTGTAATTTTAATCACGTTATCCTTTTAAGGGGTCATTGTACTCATCATTATGAACAACTTTTACTGTGGGACCAAACCTGAAATCGCGAAAAAAATCAGCTGTTCCCTGCATTTATGTTCGCATTATAATAACTCGTCAAAATGTAGCGAACAGCTGATTTTATTAAGTACAATGACCCCTCAAACCAAAAATAACGATGATTAAAATTACAACCTGTGTGTGTCTGTGTGTCTCTAATGGCCGATTCCTTTAATTTACGGACCGTTATTGGTCAAAAATGTCAAAATTATGACTCTTGTATCTTTAGCTTTACCAATAATTAATCAAAGACCTCATAGCTTTGCATAGTAAACTCTCCCATAGGGAAGTTATAGCTATCACAGGTAAAATTAGCTTACGAATCTATTTAGATGCCCAGTTTGACAATATAAAAACTTTTTCCAAAAAAATACAACCGACTTCCAAAAACAACACTACAAAGTGAAAAATAACTTTAATTTCGGAAGTCGGTGTCTGGTTAAATGTATTTTTGTTTTTCGCCACCGACTTCCGAAATTAAAGTTATTTTTCACTTTGTAGTGTTGTTTTTGGAAGTCGGTTGTATTTTTTTGGAAAAAGTTTTTATTTTTCACTTTTTAGTTGTGGTACCTACCCCTCACAAATTCTAATACCACTACCTGCAAAACAAACTAAAACATCATCTATATAAAAAACATAAGTGTCGAATTGAGAAACTCCTCCTTTTTTTTTTCGTCGGTTAAAAAGTGGGGAAAAAATACGTATTATTGAAGCTAACTCAAAAACTACCCAAGCAAAGTTAATCAATTTTATATGGGACCAACTTTAATAAAATAAAATAAAATAATAAAACATTTTTTTTTAAATCGGACGACTGTAAAAAGTTATGCGTGGTCATACATAAAAAAAAAATATATACGTGTCGAATTGAGAACCTCCTCCTTTTTTTTTCGTCGGTTAAAAAAAAGCTACCATTAGTAAGCAAAAGGATTGGTTTTTGTTTATAGGAAGCGAACGTAATACACTCTCTACCTACGCTAGGTTAGATCTGTTAGAGCAGTCTCAAAATAATATGTATCTTCAAACGCAGTTTCCTGTCACCCTCAGCCTTACCTATGAGTATGACAGTGCAATTTGGACGAGCAGAAGGTCATTCAGCACGTGGACGACCACGTGAGCTGTCGTATCGCGTATTGTCGGCAGCGTAGCTGTCAGGTTAAGTGGTGTGCGGCGAGGCCTGTAATTGGATTGATCGACTGTTTTGGGTGGAATATTTTTGTGTTTTAGGAAAATTATGATGCGTTATGTTGTTTATTTATAAAACAAACTGCTGTTCCCTACATTTACGAGTTATGCGAACATAAATGTACAGAACAACAGATTTTTTTTTCACGATTTCAGGTTTGGTCCCATAGCACCCCATAGTAAAAGTTGTTCATAATGATGAGTACAATGACCCTTTAAAAGGATGACAGTGTAGTCACTTAACCAGGGGTTAAGTGACTATACTGTCATCTGTTGTGCGCTATAAAATCCCGCCGCGATTTTATTTCGCCCCTGCGAACGGGGGTTTACACTGTATAGCTTTACGCAGAGCCAGACAACATACCAGACATTACAAACATTGTAGGTACTTACTAAAAAAAATTACGGTTTTACCTGGATAGGTACATCAAATGATGTAAATCATCAATTAGAAGCCACAGGCACAGGTCCCATGTCACGTAGGCACACGCAGTTTTAATTAGAAGCTATCAAAAAACAATTAGTAAAAATTAAACAATCAGAACTATGTATAACTATTGCTCATTTAAATTGACCCACTTATTGATAGGTTTAGTAAGGAGTCTTTGTCTGTCTGTCAGTGTAAAGATTGACTGGACTATTTCTCAGGCCAGCATAAGGGTGCTTCCACCAGAGATGTGCTATGCAATGTTGCTATGGATGCGTTTAATATCCATCAATCGTATTCATTGGTCCACATAGCGCACTGGTCGAAACTGATTCAACTAAGGTCAATCTGCCTAGCCTTTTCCCAACTATGTTGGGGTCGGCTTCCAGTCTAACCGGATGCAGCTGAATACCAGTATTTTACATGGAGCGACTGCCTATCTGACCTCCACAACCCATTTACTGGGTAATGCGCCACCCCTTGGTAAGACTGGTTGTCAGACTTTCGGGCTTCTGACGACCCGTAACGACTGTCAAAGATCCACGAATGATAGCCGGTACCAACGGCTTAACGTGCTTTCCGAGGCACGGAGGAGTCTCGGTATGTAAAGATGGTCACCCATCCACTGACCAACCCCGGCAAGCGTAACTTAACCTGATGGATCGACCCGTGTAGCTGTTATTACTTAGCCACGAGCTCCTCACAGTGATTCAACTAAGCTACGTTTTTTATATGGAAGCATGCGTGCTGTGGATGCGAGCTATGGATGGTCGCGAGTGGTGTAGTTATTTTTTTTTTTTTTTTTTGTGTATGGGAAATCATCAGACTTCTCCCGCTCCGGGCAGAGCGGGAGGGCGTGTCAGACTTTTACTGACTAAAACCCACCCGTGCTCCTTCAGTTGCCCGTGCCAGGGCCACAGAATCTCTTTCGAACTACCCCCGACCCCGGCGGCTTCGGCCCTATTGGACCCCGTCACTGCTGACATCTCTTTGAGGCGCGCGTGGAACACAACGCGCCGCCGCCGTCGACCCGGGCCTGGAGCTAGACCACCACCTCTTAAAGCAGTATTATTTTAATCTTACATGAGTGTGGGAAAGAGATGGAGCTAGACGTCCTGTATAGCTCCATCTCTTTCTCACACTGAAGTAACATTAAAATAATACTGCTTTAAGAGGTGGTGGTTGGCCCCCTGGTCATTACCGGACGGCGAGCTGCCCATTACTCGTCGTCCGCAAGCCCGCGCCTACGGTGGCCGGGAATCGGCGATAGATTCCCGCCGTCCAGGGCGTCTCCTGAGGCGGCTAGGGGCGCGAGGGCGCGGCTGTTGCCTCTCCCTCACGCGTTCCGCCTCCTCCTTCGTGAGCATTACTGCTTCGCAGAAGGAGGTGACGGCCTCCCATGCACTCTCGCTCCGCACCATGGCCTGGACCAGGTTTGAACGCGAGAGATCGCCGCCGCCGATCGCCTCCGTGAGAACACGGCGGTGCTCCACCCAAGCCGGGCAGACCTCCACTGTATGCTCCACCGTGTCCTCCGGGCGATCCACACAATGGTGACACCCGGGCGTTTCCTCCCGCCTGATTCCCTATTGTCGATTCGTCGCGTAGCTCGAGCTGCGCATCTTCCTCGCACAGCTTGCGGCGGCCCATTTTCATAGCACATCTTACTCGCTCCGCTACACAGCTTAGCATCAGCATCAGTGGAAACGGTCACATAGTTTCCTAGCTTAGCTTTTACATTCCCGCAGTATAGCTGCACAGCACATCTTTGGCTTTGGCATCATGATTTATGGGTCTGATAAGAACAGATATATCTGTTCTGTGGATAAATTAATGATCATCTATATATTAAAAACCGGCCAAGTGCGTGTCGGACTTCGCACATTCAGGGTTCCGTACGAAATCTGATTTATCAATAGGTATAGTTATCAATAGGTATTTGTTAGTAAAATATACGTAATAATAAAGATGATGATGAGTGGATCTTTGACAGTCGTTACGGGTCGTCAGAAGCCCGAAAGTCTGACAACCAGTCTTACCAAGGGGCATCGTATTACCCAGTTACTGGGTTGTGGAGGTCAGATAGGCAGTCGCCCCATGTAAAATACTGGTGTTCAGCTGCATCCGGTTGGACTGGAAGCCGACCCCAACATAGTTGGGAAAAGGCTAGACAGATTGACGTAATAATAAAGATCATCACCATATTTCAAGTTCGTAGGTCAATGGGAAGTTTTCTTCGGAACAAAATTTTGTAAAATAAAAATAGCTGACTTTGGTGGCTTCTCATTCCTTTGTTTTCCAATATTTTTTTTAACAAAAAATACGGTATTTATTTACTAACGAGTTTTAAACAACGATACCCCACTTGATGGGGCAGGTCAACATTTTTTTTTCGCGCTTTAGCTGTATGGGAACCCCCCTTAAAAAAAGTAAAAATATTTTTTGATAATTTGGCTTTAAGTCAACAAGATGCATAAACTGTGAAAATTTGAAGACCTAGAGAAGCTTGTGGCTAAGAGAGGAGCTTGTGGCTAAGTAATAACAGCCGCACGGGTCGATCCATCAGGTTAAGCTACGCTTGCCGGGGTTGTCCGTGGATGGGTGACCATCTTTACATACCGAGACTCCTCCGTGCCTCGGAAAGTACGTTAAGCCGTTGGTCCCGGCTGTAATTCGTGGATCTTTGACAGTCGTTACGGGTCGTCAGAAGCCCGAAAGTCTGACAACCAGTCTTACCAAGGGGTATTGTATTACTCAGTTACTGGGTTGTGGAGGTCAGATAGGCAGTCGCTCCATGTAAAATACTGGTATTCAGCTGCATCCGGTTAGACTGGAAGCCGACCCCCAACATAGTTAGGAAAAGGCTAGGCAGATTGATTTTGTAGCTCTAACCGTTTGGCTGTAAAACCTGTGTGACAAACGACGGACAGACGGACACGTGAGTGACAGCAGGCTCCGTTTGGACCCTTCGCGTACGGAACCCTAAAAACGAATGGCTAAATGTGTTGCTAAGCGCAAAACTCGAGAACGGCTGGACTAGTGCGGCAAATTTTTTATTTCAAATATTCGTTGAAGTCCGAGGAAGGTTCATAAGAAGTGCAAAATTGAAAAAGTTGCCGAGAAAATTGGAAAATTCGGGAAAACTGAAAGTGCATTTTCTATGGGAATTTTGTAATAATTATTTAAATTTGGACAGGAGTCTGTCGGGTCAGCTAGTACCTAAATTATATTTATTTAGGTAAATTAAGTAAGTAAAAACACTATTACACGCATTGAGGTAATATGTACTAACGTTAGTACATATTACCTCAATGATTACAAGTCAAAAATAATTCAATTCAATTCATTTATTCAATAACGATTTTTACATCATGTCTGAATTTCTATAACTAAATAATAAGAATCATCATGCATGCAATAAGTACATATTTAAATCATTACAACAACCAAAATTACATTAAAATTAAATTAAATTTTTAAACTAGATGAGGTCGGCGTTTCATATCTGACTACTCTGAGAAGAAAGGAAACAGGCCGAAACAAACTCAGAGGGCACAGCTCTTTTAAAGTTCAGACATAATCTTGGTCAGGCAGCTCAGACAAGGTCTGGTCACAATATAAATAATCCGAAACTAGAGTTATTTTTCATTTTGTACGTTTTTTTTTTTTTGGAAGTTGGTTGTTTTTTTGTAAAAATGTTTTTTAAGAACCTAAGTACCTATAGTTGCCGGCACGAGTCATGAGCACAAACTCTACTCTTAAACCCAACGAATCTTATTTCCTATCATGGCATGTTGCACACGGGCGGGAGCAATGAAATCAATATACAAGCATATTTAGATACAGATAGAAAATGGCACGCTGATGAGGGCAGATGGAATTTGTGCTCACGAGTTAGCGTTGCAAAACTTCGGAAGTATTCGCAGTAATTCGCAAATATTCAAAAGAATACTTCGATTTGAAGGAATACTACTAGTAAAAACATATTACGTAAGTACTTATCTAAGTAGATGAAAAGAAATATTCGGAAGTTTTCAAATCGAACCTACTCAGATTTATAAATCTATTTTTTTTTTTTGTACCTACATGTTGAGGTTTAGGGGTTTATGGCTCTTATAAAGGGGGGCCAAATTTTCATTATTTTTGCGATAGGACACACCGTTTTCTAGATACTTATAAGCAAAAGAAAAAAAAAACTATTTTATAAACTCAGTAATTTACCTATGTATTTACCTCTCTATCACTTTCACACCCAAACCGCATACAAAAACTTATTAACATAAGTACTAATCTAAGTAGATGAAAAGAAATATTCGGAAGTATTCAGAAGTTTTCAAATCGAATAGTACTTAGATTTATGAATGAACGCGTAGTAAGATAGTCTCTGGCATTAACGCCATCTAGCGGTGAATATCAAACTTTAATAGATAAGTACTCTATGCGTGACCGAACATGTACTTAGCTCGGCGAATAATTGCGAATACTACTCAAAACTTCCGAATGCTTCCGCGAATATTACGACGGGAATACTTCGGAATATTACTCTCCGGCAACGCTACTCACGACTCGTGCCGGCAATTATACGAGAAAAAGATACAACCAACCAAGATTTTTTTTAAACATTATACATAGGTAGTTTAGTTAGCCTAGACTAGTATCTACCTAGTGCCTACCTGCATGTTTACATTCGGGTTATTAACTTCTCCATACAAACAAAACTGATGATATTATATTCCCAAGTACATGGACTTTACATATATAGTTCCATTTTCTCAGTCCTTTCACCTGTCTACAACTATTTTACCCTTACTTACCCTTCTAAATATCAGCTTTGAATGACATCGATCATCATTTACCTAAAGGGGTAGGTAACCGTAAGACGTTGACCCGTCCTGTATGTTAACCCTTATAATGTCGTTGGCTCGTGAAACTTGACTATAGATGCTCTTTGATGAATTTATTTAGGAACCACACACCTTTAAGCCGACGTTCGCACGGACGTAAAAATATCGCGGCGGGATTTTATCACGTACTGGATTTTCAACTCTCGTTGTTGAGCCCGAGCATTGAGAATCCAACCTAACAACAACAGAATGCATTCTAGCACGTTGACAATACACACTGTTGGATTTACAATTCTCGGCGCTAAGCAGAGCATTGAAAATCCAGTGCGCGAAAAAAAATCGCCGCGATATTTTTACGTTTCGATAGGTTATTGGAATCAAATTGATGATATTTTCCATTGAAAGGCATTAGGTATTGGATGTATTTTTACTACTTCTTCGGTCTAGTGGTCGCATCCACTACTTTGAGCATGAGGTCCTTTTTTTTTTGTTTTTGTGGATTGGAAATCATCAAATGACTTCTGCTCTGGGCGGAGCGGGATGGCGTGTCAGACTTTACTGACTAAAACCCACCCATGTTCCTACAGTTGCCTGTGCTAGGGCCGCGGTAACTCTTTCGAACAACCCGCGACCCCGGCGGCATCGGCCCTATCGGACCCCGTCATTACTGACATCTCATTGACGCGTGCGTGGAACACGTCAATGAGAACACACCTTAGACCCGGGTCTGGTCCTTACCGGACGGCGAGCTACCCATTGTTCGCCGTCCGCAGGCCCGCGCCTACGGTGGTCGGGAATCGGCTATGAATTCCCGCCGCCCAGGGTGTCTCCGCTGCGGCGACTAGGCGCGGGAGGGAAGCATGAGGTCCTGGGGTCGATTCCCGGGTCGGGCAGTGTTATTGGGTTTTTCCATCAGGAATTTCTCAGTAGCAGCCCGGAGTCTGGGTTCATGCCAGTAAAATTGATGACAATAGGCTCGCTCCCTATTACATGGGCACTTGAACATAACTGGCGAAATGTGGGTGTAGTAATAAAGGCGTGATGTTATGTTCATCATCTGCCCAGCTTTTTCCAACATGTTGGGGTCGGCTTCCAGACTAACCGGGTGCAGCTGAATACCAGTATTTTACATGGAGCGACTGCCTGTCTGACTGACCTCCACAACCCAGTTACTGGGTAATACCATACCCCTTGGTAAGACTGGTTGGCTTCTGATGACCCGACTGTCTTAAATCCACGAATGACAGCAGGGACCAAGGACTTAACGTGCTTTCCAAGGCATGGAGGGGTCTTGGTATGTATGTAAAGATGGTTATCCATCCACGGACCAACCAACGTAATGTCATGCTAGGGCATAAATCGAAAGATTACGTGTGACTCCGTATTTTTAATTTGTCTATCTTTTTATAATTTCAGATGAGAATATTTTCTTACTTTTTAGAGCGTGATTTTCCAATAGTCGGGTTTTAGTTTTTGAACTTATTTTTTTGTTAACTACCTCGTTGTTCTAGTGGTGCTAAGCGCCACTGCTGGACGTAAGACTCTGGGTTCGATCCTAGAGTCGGGCAAACTTATCCATTGGGCATTTCTCAGCAGCAGCCTTGAGTCTGAATTTGTGCCCAGTTCCTGTCCATAGAACAAACATAACTGGCGTATACAACGTGCCGCCGCTATAGCGACATTAATTAAAGACACAGGTAGGGCTAGTGGTCAGTAATCATAAAAATGATAGTGAGATAAATTAATAAATTGAAAAAAATAATAATTTCAAACAGACTACGTAAATAATAAAATAATAACCAAAATTAAGAACACTGTATGCAAACGACTCATTCATGAAGCTATTGTAAAGGTCGTTGACCGACACATTATTTTTGTTCATCGTTTGTCTATTGTTCCGACTCAGCAGTGAGTAGCTTCATGAGAATTAATTTTTTGCAAAACCCCCAGAAAAAAACTCGAGTGGCGTGACCTTTTTTTTTCGTTCATTTTAATTACTCGTACATCTCTGCGCTACAGGTTCCTCCAAGATGGTATTTTAGAAAATTGTAAATAAGTAAATAAATAGTAAACTGAAATTAAAATATCATTATAAAACGTAAACGCGGTTATTTTATTGGTCATCAACTCATCATTCATTGAAATAATTGAAATTTTATTAAATATGTAGGTAAATAAATACTTAAGAACAAACAGGCTTATTGTCTATAGTAGCATGTGGAGAATGTTCTAGATGTCACATCTTAAACAATAGATAGGTAAGTCCAAGAAAGTTTATATGGTTTATAATAAGTCATAATCATAGAACATAGGTGCCTAGTATATTATTATGAATATTGAATACCTACTACGAGTGAGGTCATCCATAACTTCACAAGATACCCTGCACTTACTTATTCAAATATATTTTTTGTGACCTATTGTGTGCGGTCATCAAAGTTACGAATGATATCATGGAAAAAAGAAGGACTCCGCGCCACGCGTATCGAAAGTGGAGCACCGTACCGATCTACGAGTATGATTGTGTGCGTGATTTGACAAAGACGCCGCGCCGTCGTGTCACGTAATGGCGGCTGGTCAGCATACTATGATGTAAATGTGAGCGTGAGGCGTGTTTGTACAAACGGTCCCGGCATACTTAGCCGACGTTAGCACGGACGTAAAAATATCGCGGCGATTTTTTTTCGCGCACTGGATTTTCAACTCTGCTTAGCGTCGAGAGTTGAAAATCCAATAGTGTGTTTTTTCGATGCGCTGGGTTGCACTCCGTTGTTGTTAGGTTGGATTGTAGAAGCTCGGCTCAACACCGAGAGTTGAAAATCCAGTGCGCGATTAAATCCCGCCGCGATATTTTTACGTCCGTGCGTACGTCGGCTTACTGTGCTTCACTTTCGATATGCGTGGCGCCGAGTCCTTCTTTTTTTTGTAGTCCGTGATTATAACAAATCATATAAAGGCGCGACGCGACGGCTTGAAGCGACTCCGGTAGAACAATTTCCATGGAGTTTTCGTAGAAATTGTTCCATCAGAGTCGCGTCGCGCCTGTCTACGGCAGCCTTAAAACATGGCGAACACAAGTTCACTTGTCATAGGAAAGAGGTGAAATAAAAGTTGAATTCATCTGCTGTAGATAAGGCTCTTTTAGCACTACCCGCACCCTAATTGCGTAACATACGATCAATCGGAATTTGAATAATTTTAAAGCAAATTACTATGTTCGAAAAATTTGTCTGCTCGACGTAACGTAAATAACGCAATGAATGTTGTTGAACTGTCAAAATGAATGATAGCGAAATTAGGGTAACGTTTGCTCTCTCGCACTTTGTAAAATGTCCATCATCATCATCTTCCTGCCCTTATCCCATATTACTTGGGGTCGGCGCAACACGTTTTCTTCCATTCTCCCCTGTCAACCGTCACGCTATCATTCACTCCCGTCTCTTTCATGTCAGAAGGGAGTGAATGATAGAAAAAGTAAAATGTCCAAGGGCTGATTTTTCAATAGTCAGATAACTTTTATCTGAAAATTAAATATGACAGCGTGAAATATTTTCCATACAAAAGCTGTCAAATTTCTTAGATAAAAGTTATCGTACTATTGAAAAATCAGCTCTAAATTTTAAATTACTTAAATTAAATATATAAAGCACGAAAATATTGCTTTATTTTAGCTAGTTATCATACCATAGAAACGATATCAATGTACAGTCAACAAAAGAGATATCGAGGCAGGGTAGAGTAATATATTTGTATGTGAATTACTTCATGTTCAATTTTATATATATTACTTTGTTTTTGCAATACAACACAAAATTGTATATTGTCACAAAATTTGACATGAAGCAATTCACATACAAATATGTTAGTATACCCTGCCTAGATATCTCTTTTGTTGACTGTACTTACTTACTTGATTTTTATTACCTATGCGTATTATAAAGCTGTGCAATGACTAAAAAAATCGCATGGACAGACGGAGCGTTTTGGAAAGAAGTCGGTCTCATTCTTTCCAAAACGCTGAACACAAAGCAGAGCGATTTTTATGACGAGCTCGCTGAAAAGCAATGGTGTATCTTTTTTAATACAATTAACGACAGCTCAAGTGTTTCAGAATTTCTGAAGATTTGTCAATATTTCTTTAGTATTTTGCCACACAACGCAAATGTGGAGAGAGTATTTTCTCTCATGACTTCTCAGTGGACCAAAGAGAGAAACAGACTTTCAGTAGAGTCAGTGAGAGCCATATTGCTTAGGTACGCAATATAACTATAAACACGTGACGTGTGAACAATTTTATTGCGAAATAGCTGGAAAAAACAACTTGTTGCATGCGGTTGCTAGCAACCAAAAATATGGGTCTAAATAATATAAGTAAATAAAAACGTACTTAAATACTATGATTTTTAATTAATACAGGTGCGTGACTGGACTTTTTTTTCAAAATCAGGATTTTTAGACGTCAAGGCCTGGTAACTCTAAGTCGGTGTCAAATCCAAAATAAAGAAGTTGTAAAAACAAATGAATCACATAGTTTTTGTGTGGCTACCCACAATATTGCTTGTACACAAAGCTGGCATTCGACGAGACGTTATAATTATTTACTCGGCCGCAAGGTTGACTAGCCGCGATCAACCTTGTGCAAGACAAACAAACGTTTATGTTTATATCTTAGTTATATGTATAGGCAATGACATTAGTTCCGTGTAGAAACCGCTATGGAAGACGGGAAAAAAAATACGATCTTTTGGTCTTGTATTACATTTTCTATTTTTATAATTAGCAGGTAGGTAAGTAGGTAGATCCCCAAAGCAAAAACTTAATTAACATTAATAAATTATCTACAAATTGTACCACAGACTTCAGATCAAGCGAATCACAAATACTTCATGTCGACCACAGATATTCGCAGAGGATGAGCGAGTAAATACTCATTGATACAACAACAGACTTCCAAAAAAATTCTACAAAGTGAAATTTAACTTCAATTTCGGAAGTCGGTGTCTTTGGATCTGTACTTTAGTTTTTTGCCACCGACTTCCGAAATTAAAGTTATTTTTCACTTTGTAGTGTTTTTATTTTGGAAGCCAGTTGTTTTTTTTTTTTTTTTGGAAAATTGTTTTTATTTTTCACTTTTTAGTGAGTTAGTTTGCAATTTACAATAGCCTAATGTCAACGGCTCATCACCTTTTTACAAAATATTGCTTTTCCCGATGCAGGGACGTTAATTGTTGAGGAGTTCTGCTAGTAAGAACCAGGAGAACTGGAGCTGATTGTGAAATCACCATATTATCCATTGTGACGAGCATAAATTGCTTAGCAACCATATTAAAGTAATCGAATTGCAACCTGTAAATACTTATGAATAATTGAGAAGTTCCGATGGCCATCTGTGGTCTTCATCACCACTGCCACTTCACCAAATGGTGCTTTCCGAGAGCAAATGCACAGTTACTATAAAAAAATACCCAAATCGCTATAGGTGTCTATAAAATTCGAGGATTTCCCTCGATTTCCATGGGATCCCTTCATCCGATTCTGACTTGGAGACAATGGGACCACCTCGAGAGCATACCCTTCCAAACAAAAAAAAAGAACTTTTAAAATTGGTCGACAATTGACGGTTAAATCGCATAACAAACACACAAACAAAAAACTGTCGACTTGAGAACTTCCTCATTTTTGGAAGTCGATTAATAAAAGAGTATGCTCTACTACACATACATATCATAAAAAAATAAAACATACCGTTCGTTCGTTAGGGTTGGTCACTGTCATAATAATTATAAGATAGAGATAAGAGAAGAGATAAGAGATTGTTATAAGATATCAATAGGTATCGATTTCTTGAGTTTTAATTTTTTGCGCAGAACACTTTTTCTTTTTCGTTATTCCTTATAACATCAGCTATAGACTGCCTGCCTGGAGGAGCTCGTGGGCTGGCTAAGTGTAATAACAGCCGCACGTGTCCATCAGGTTAAGTTACGCTTGCCGAGGTTGGATGGGTGACCATCTTTACGTACCGAGTCTCCTCCGTGCCTCGGAAAGCACGTTACGCCGTTGGTCCCGGCTGTCATTCGTGGATCTTTGACAGTCGTTACGGGTTACAGTCTTACCAAGGGGTATCGTATTACCCAGTTACTGGGTTGTGGAGTTCAGATAGGCAGTCGCTCCATGTAAAATATTGGTATTCAGCTGCATCCGGTTAGACTGGAAGCCGACCCCAACATGTTGGAAAAGGCTAGGCAGATTGATTGATCAGCTATAGACTGCCAATGAAATAAATATGAGGATAAAATTAAATAAAAATTTCTATGATTTTGAATTTAAAAAAATGGTGCTGCCAAGTGCCAACCCTACCACGGGTCTAGGAAATTCTGAGAATTTCCCTTTTATGTAAAATATACGAATATTATAAGTTGAACCATTTTAAATTACTTTGGTATCTTTGAGAGTTTTGTTATGAGTAAAATTGTAAATTGCTTTTTTATAATCAATAAATTAAAAGTCTTTGTTTGTGGCTTTTCTTCCTACGCTTGAATCATCTCAAACCATCCACCATTTGTTCTCACGAAGATCGGGGGCCCTTCGAGTTAACTAACCTTCTTATTTAGATATATTATTTAAGGCGATACCAAAATAAATTAGGGGATTTTAAATAAATAAATAGATTTTTCGTAACCATTTATTTCACTATTGCAGCATGTATGGATTTCATTTTTAACCGACTTCAAAAAGGAGGAGGTTCTCAATTCGTCGGTACCTTAAAAAAAACCTTAAAACCTTAAGATAAATATTTATTGACTATTTGTGAAGGAAAACACAATTGGGTTAAATTTCCTCGATACAATTTAATTCCGAAAAGACCTCTACTTTTTTATATTTTTTTCTGTAATTACTTAGGATTTTAAAATCCTATGTAATTCAATTGCAAAATTGCATTCAAAATGTGCTTATTAAGTAATGGAAAACTCTGGCTGAAAATATTTTTGATAGAAATTTTAAACATTATTTATTTGATTTGTCACTTTTATTTTGGTTCCAGCGCATTGTTGCGGTCTCTTTTTTTCGCATTTGGAAGTAATTGAATCTGTCACTTTCTTATTCCCGCCCAGTTCGCTTTTTTATATCACCTTAAGTACCTATTCTATTAGAGGAAAATCAGAAAAGGGTAGAAATTGACAACCTTGGAACCATAGACATAAGACTATGCTTGGAACACTTCAGCTAACCCTTTATACATTCTTGAAGTAAGTACTACATACTTACTAGTTAACTTATACAAGATGTAACTTAAATAACGCACATAATTTGAAGGGTCATTGTACTCATTAATATGAATAACTTTTACTGTGGGAAAAAACCTGAAATCGCGAAAAAAAACTGCTATTCCCGACATTTATGTTCGCAAAACTCGTTAAAATGTAGGGAACAACAGTTTTTTTCTCGCCATTTCAGGTAAAAGTTGTTCATATTGATGAGTACAGTGACCCCTTAAGAGGTATGCGTTATTTAAGTTACACCTCTAATAACATTACAAACCCAACAGCGACCTTACACTAACAAAAATAAAGATCACTTTGATTTTGACAATGATGCAAGATCAGAGGTAAGTAAAGTCCTACCAACTTATTTGTGAACTGAAAGAGGACGCCACCGTCGATGCGTCGACACAATCGAATGACATTTCAACATGACGGCCGTAGTTCCAATTTTCACCATTTCACAGATAAAACTAACTGAGTGTAAACTAACTGTGAACGTTTTAATACTAATTTGTTTTTTTTTTTTGAAGTATATCATTAATCATCGTTTGAATTTCTAAGAGAAGTTTAGAGGGAACTAATTTCAATAATGAACCGCTTTGCGATGAATCGATGATGTCCGTCCGTCTGTAGATTTTCTTTTCCTCGTAAAGTAAGCAGCCAATCAGGCGGGACTGGAGATACTTCCGGTTAAGTTACTACGCTTCCGGCAAGCTAAACAGGTTATGAGTATGTTTATAGGTGTAAATTTGTGCGAACAAGAAATATTTTATAAACCTACTTACTATAAATGATCTTTTTTTATAGACATATTGGAATATTGGAAGTCCAATGGAATATTGTAAGCTGGGTGTAAGTGAGCTTAATTAAAAAAGCATAAATAGGTACAGACACATAATATAATATTTATTAGGCACATCAGTTTATAACAAAGGAGGAGGAGGAGGAGGAGCTTGTGGCTAAGTAATAACAGCCGCACGGGTCGATCCATCAGGTTAAGCTACGCTTGCCGGGGTTGTCCGTGGATGGGTGACCATCTTTACATACCGAGACTCCTGTCTGCCTCGGAAAGCACGTTAAGCCGTTGGTCCCGGCTGTCATTCGTGGATCTTTGACAGTCGTTACGGGTCGTCAGAAGCCCGAAAGTCTGACAACCAGTCTTACCAAGGGGTATCGTATTACCCCAAGGGTTGTGGAGGTCAGATAGGCAGTCGCTCCATGTAAAATACCGGTATTCAGCTGCATCCGGTTAGACTGGAAGCCGACCCCAACATAGTTGGGAAAAGGCTAGGCAGATTGATTGATCAGTTTATAACAAACTGTCTAATTTTTCAAAAAAAATTTAAATTTTAAAATGTTAGTTAAGTTCAAGATCCATGTTTTATCATCCCTAAATGCATACATAATAAATACATCCTGCAAGATCTGAAACTCGAAAACAGTGAAACAAGAAATCGCTGCCCGGAGTCAAAACTACCAGAAAAAATTAACGAAACCCTGGCTGCTGATTTAGTGGGATCCTGGAAGTATTGTGTACACAAGACTGAGGAGGAACAGTGTTCCAACTCTAATAAATCGATTCCCAACATAATAAGCGAGGGTGGTCATTGGACAATCCTCACTGCTACAAAGACAAATTGCAGAATAATTTGAACCAAAGGAGCAGCTAGTTCAAAATGGAATGAGAAAATTTGACAGTTTGGTAACTTGACATGCTGCTGTGCGTACTGTAAAACCTTTAGTTGGAGCCTGCATGGTAATCAAGAGTCGAGACATTTTAGAACTAATTTAACTTAGGGCCTGTATCGCCTTAACTTTGGCAGATAATTTCATACAAATCCTGTTCCATTTTTGAATTTATTCGGTAAGTAGTGGCTATTCAGATTCGGACATCGTGTAATAGAGACCCTTAGGCTACTTTTTATCGACATACCACGTGGGCGAAGCCGCGGGCATAAACTACCTAGTAATATTATAAATGCGAAAGTGAGTTTGTTTATTTGTTTGTTACTCTTCCACGCTAAAACGGCTGAACGGATTTGGATGAAAGACGCTGCCTGGCGACCAAGAAGCCAAACCACCAAAATAATAACCCCCGTAACTCTTAAAATGTCGATTGTACACCATGTGTACAGATAACAATAGAATTTCAATTGTGTCTGCTAATTGGCGCGCGACGGGTTAATGCCTATGGCATTAAGTCCGCCTCTGTATATTTGTGTGCTTGAAGTATTAAATAAATAAATAACGGGAATGCCTTTTACATACCTACCTAAATACATACATAAACTCATGCCTTCCTCCCATGGGGGTAGGCAGAAACTACAAAACGCCCCATCCTACGATCCTTAGTCGATGTAGGCACGGACGTAAAAATATCGCGGCGATTTTTTTTCGCGCACTGGATTTTCAACGCTCTGCTTAACAACGAAAGTTGAAAATCCAGTGCGCGATAAAATCCCGCCGCGATATTTTTACGTCCGTGCGAACGTCGACTTACATTATTGTCCTTTTGCCTCTTTTTTGAATGCCTTTTAATTATACAAAATCGATTATTATCAATGTGATCACCTTAGGGCTATTTTACTATAGTAACGTGTCTTATTGAAGACGCCCAAGGATAAGCCGACGTTCGCACGGACGTAAAAATATCGCGGCGGAATTTTATCGCGCACTGGATTGTCAACTCTCGGCGCTAAGCAGAGCGTTGAAAATCCGGTGCGCGAAACAAAATCGCCGCGATATTTTTACGTCCGTGTGAACTTCGACTTAGTATCGTCAATAAGAATGTATATTACCTCCTATTACCGGTTATTATGTCTCTGATGTGATAGCTCGATATCTCTCGATGCATAAAGTTCAAGGATTTAACGATCGATTAAAGGTAGAGGTTTAATAACGCTTTCCCACATTATTATCTAGGTCAAACGATATTTTTCACAAAGATAATAACAAATTGCCACTTAGATAAGTTAAAACTTTCCTTTCGCGAAACGAAGCATTTAGGGGGGATGCGCTAAGGTACCCCGCGAAATTCAAATTATCTTACGTTTTTTGCAATTTTCAGGTCACTGTCAGGTTGTATGTTGATTAAAATATGATTCGCGGCCGTAACTAACATGGCTTTACAGAATTATAATCAGCAATACAACTTCATAAGTTAGAATTGACTTCAAAACTAGCGATTTCATGACATCATGAGGTTTGAGGTCAATTCTAACTTATGGAGTTGATTCTAATGATTATAATTCTGTAAAGCAATGTTAGTTACGGCCGCGAATCATATTTTAATCAACATACAACCTGACACTGACCTGCAAATTGCAAAAAAACGTAACAAAATTTGATTTTCGCGAGCCACCTTAGCGCATCCCCCTTAAGTAACAAACTTTTCGAAAGAAACGTTTAAATATAGTGTACCTACCTACTTAATGTATACAGGGTCAAATTAAATTAGCTAGCGAAACTTCGCAGACGTGATGGGCACCGATATCGAAACATGATAAAGCAAAAAATAAATTACTTATAATGTTTGCGCTCTAGCATGGTGCGGGTGACACATGTCAGTATGGCATGACTAGGTCAGTGACAACATGCACAATTAAATTTTATCGATAACGTTTCTTACAGCAAAAATCTCGTTCTCCTAATAATTTTAAAAATGTCTTTGATATTTCATATTATTATGAAATTTATTTTTAAATATGTATTTAATACAAAACATAAAAAATCACATTCAAAGCACTGCCGGTATTTATTAACCGACTTCTAAAAAAGGAGGAGGTTCTCAATTCGGATGTTTGTATTTTTTTTTTTTATGTTTGTTCGCGCATAACTCCGTCGCTTGCCAACCGATTTGAAAAAATATTTTTTTGTTGGAAAGGGTATACTTCCCAAATAGTCCCATTTTTGTCAAAATCCAGTTCTGATGATGGGATCTTGGAGAAATCGAAGGAACTCTTCAAATATTATAGGCACACCTATAGTGATTTGGGTATTTTTTATAGTAGCTCGTGTATTTGCTCTCAGAAAGCACCACTTGGTGAAGTGGAACTGATGATGAAGACCACAGATGGCTACCGGAACTACTCAATGATAAATATTTCACGGGTTGCGAATTTGCGATTCGATTACTTTAATATGGTTGCTAAACAATTTCCGCTCGTCACACAATGCGTGTGGTGAGTGGTTGTTGAGGAGTTCTCCTGGTTCTTACCAGCAGAACTCCTCAACAATTAACGTCCCAGCATCGAGAAAAGCAATATTTTGTAACATGTGATGAGCAATTGACATTAGACTATTGTAACTTATACAAATTATAAACAGACCCACTAAAAAGTGAAAAATAAAAACTTTTTTACAAAAAAATACAACCGACTTCCAAAAACAACACTACAAAGTGAAAAATAACTTTAATTTCGGAAGTCGGTGGCAAAAACAAAAATACATTTAATCAGACACCGACTTCCGAAATTAAAGTTATTTTTCACTTTGTAGTGTTGTTTTTGGATGTCGGTTGTATTTTTTTGTAAAAAAGTTTTTTTTTTAAAAGTTTTTTTTCATGGTATAATTTTTTCGGCTAATTTAACTCTTCGGTACCTCGGATCACTTGTCCAAGGGGATGGCGAAGTAGACCGAGACATAACGCACCGGATCAACTCAGGATGGATGAAATGGCGACAGGTTACAGGAACAACTTGCGACCCACGGATGCCCCTCAAGTTGAAGGGGAAAATTTACAAGTCCGTGATAAGGCCTGTCGTACTTTATGGAGCGGAATGCTGGGCAGTGAAGAAGACGTATGAAAAAAAATTGCATGCAGCGGAGATGAGAATGTTGAGATGGATGTGTGGAGTGACGAGAATGGATAAAGTGAGAAATGAGTATATAAGAGGAAGTTTGAAAGTGGCGCCAGTGACAGAAAAGTTGAAAGGAAATCGTTTGTCTTGGTATGGGCATGTAATGAGGAGAGACGAAACGCATGTGACTAAAAGAGTGATGAATATACATGTTGATGGATGGAGAGGCAGAGGAAGGCCAAAGAAAAGATGGATGGATTGTGTGAGGAATGATATGAAAGAGAAGGGAGTGAATGATAGCGTGACGGTTGACAGGGGAGAATGGAAGAAGAAAACATGTTGCGCCGACCCCAAGTAATATGGGATAAGGGCAGGAAGATGATGAGATATCTAACAACATAAATTTTAAAATACGTAGGTACAGTAAACTTCTTTTTCTATAAAAAATATCGACTATCGATAAAAACCCATAATAGCAATACACTCTCACACTATACATCACTTAACATGTCTATGGCGTTACGTTACACGCCTACTCGTATCACTGCTTAATTTTTCTTTAAATTTGATTTTATTTGTAGATAATAACATTTTGGCAGGATGATTTATTTAATTTACTACAGTTATTATTGAATCCGTATTTTACGATTATGATATTTAGGGTGCAGTTAAAATATTAAATCATGATTGTAAATCGCGATAACGTTCAAGAGTGAAAAGGAACAGTTCGTCAAATGTCACCCGCACCATGCTAGAGCGCAAAAACTATAATGTGATGATATTTTTTTTGGGATCATCAACCGCAGTGTAGTTGAAATATCCGTTTTTTTTTGTGCAAACTTCACAGACGTCAATATAGTCGTATATATATAGTCGTAATATAGTCGTCGGGAGTGTCAATATCTAAACACCATAAATAAATAGAAATTGATATCTCAACTCATACTTCAAGTAACACTATTACAATACCAGTGGTCGTTTATCCAAAAAACATAATCAAATCTTTTTTATGTTGACGTGTTTAGATATCGATACGGGATACCCATTACGTCTGCGGCGTTTCGCTAACTAATTTAATTTGACCCTGTATAATAGAGCTATCTTCATAAAATTTTTAAATTTTAAATTTAAAAATTAATTATAATTAAATAAATTAATTATTAATTAATTAAATTAATTAATTATAATAGAGCTATCTTCATAAAATTTTAAAATTTTTAATTTTTTTCATAAATTTTTTCACATCTTTCGGTTTCTCAGAAACAGTTTTTAATAAACTAGGTATACTGTACAGAGTCAGAATCTCGTACTTTGTATTCAATTCAATCAATTAAAAATATTTATTTCGGACAAAGTATATCCAAATTTTGGTTAGTGACAATATAGGTACTTACAAAACTATGTTAGTAATGACATATTATAATTATACGTTAATTGGGCAACACCATGACCAATGAATAAAATTCTAATGTAGGTAAGAACTTCATCCACCAGCCACAACTTCACCCTGACCGCGTCCCTACAGACACTGTGTACACAAATGCGTATGTACCCAATGCCCAAGGAAGGGACTGTCGACTTTACCACTCAATGTCCTCAAGATAATATTAGAAGCCTCCCTCACTCTGCTCATAACTGAGGCGACTCTCTTGCGTGCTCTCTCTTGTATTGTGTAAGCCTCTAAATTTTAGAGGTGGCGGATTTTGTGTCAAAAAATCCATATAAATTCCGTTTATCCAACTAGGCCTAGCCTAGGCCTCTTAGGGTGAATTCTTTAGGTACGTTTCCGCGTATCCACCCGAAGGTGGATTTTTTGGGGTATCCACCCCGTTTATCCAAACGGAATAACCCTGTTAGACTAACACTAGAAGTCGTAATAGTAGGTAGGTAAGTGGCTAATTTAATTACTGAATAAAAAAAATACATTCTATACAAAGCATTTATTCATAAAACAATAATTATTATTTAAAACAATAAAAACATTCATTATCAAGGATTCTGGTAAAACCTCAAAGGTTACCATTTCTTCAGGCGCCAAAATATTGTAGCACTTTAACATGAAACACACATTGAAACAAATTCGCATAGTTGTTGCATTAAGTACATTTCATGTTGCATCATAAGTTCATAAATTTGGCCGGCTCATTTGCGTTACAAAATGTTGGCGGATTTGTTTCAACGTGTGACATTTCATATTGCATTGCAAATAATTTGGACGGCATGTTCATTTCAACGCATGTTAAATTTAATGTTACGTTTCACATACACAGGGTCAAATTAAATTAGCTAGCGAAACTCAACTCCGCAGACCGCAGGGTATCGATATCTAAACCCGACAAAATAAAAAAAATAAAAGATTTGATGATGTTTTGGGGGTCAATAATCGCTGGTAGTGTTGTTACTTGAAGTGTGAGTTGATAAAATCTGTTTTATCATGTTGAGATATCGATACTCATCACGTCTGTGAAGTGTACAGACGCCAGCACATCAAGCTACTACAATCTGTCAAATTTCTTTAATAAGAATAAGAAAGAATAAGAATATATGATACGTACACAAGAGCAGATGTACAAAACAACAAAACACGGATATCTACATAAAAAAAAAAAATTAAACTTTTTATTAAAAAAAAAAAAATTACATAGTTTTGTTTAATCACACATCGATCTATACAGATCATGTAACCCTGTCTCCTAAACATTTATGTGCCCGTGTGTAATGTGTGTGTGTGTGTAAGAGAGAACAAGTATGTGTAAGTGTATGATTGGTGAGTATGGGGGTGTGTGTGTACCTCTAAGTGTGCGAGTGAGAGTGAATGTGTATGCAGAGATAAGGAATAGATTTTCATCTTTATCGCTAAAGCATTAGGTTCAAGGTTGATTGGGAAAATTTGACAGTTTTGGGTGGCTTGACCTGCTGCCGTCTGTACCTACACAAAAAAAAAAAACTGATTTTGAAACTGATATTTTAAGTAACCACACTACTGGCGGTTGATGACCCCAAAAAAGAAAAATCCTCAAATTAATTTCTTTTTTGTTTTATCATGTTTCTAAATATTGATACCGATTACGTCTGCGGAGTTTCGCTAGCTAATTTAATTTCATCCTGTATGTGTACCCACCTTAAACGAGTTGATCAAAAGCCTTGCTTTTGACGCATTTGTCCAGGGCTTCCATCAGGTCCACGGTCTCTTCGTGACAAGTTTCTGCGGTGTAAAGTATCTTTCTGGACACTCTTCTATGACATTCCTTATATAAATTGTAAACCGGTTCTACGTGGCAATCCGCTGTGAAAAAAAAAGTAGAATAAGACTTACTGGAAAAATAGCAACAAATCAAGCTTGAAAAGTCATGGAAATTAATTGTTCGGCAAATTGAATTGTCCGTATATTCAAATCACAACTGTCATTCTATGCTCTTCTTCAGTTGTTTGATATAGCTATAACACGGAAAATTTACGTAACAATTAATTGGCCTGACTGATTAGGTAGGTAGGTGCCTATAGTATAGTTAAAATCTCGCTGCAGACTCGGTCATAAATCATAATCGGAGTAGGGATGTGCGCTAGTTGCGCGCGCTCAAGGCCATTATCGATAACAGATTCATTAAAGGTTATCACGTAAACATACTGCATTAATTAAATATGCGTATTAAGTATACGTTCTTTTGTTTATATATTTAATATGCTTTGTAGTAAATTTGGTAATAAAATAAAAAAAAATGTGTATTTATTTCTATCACCCATTTATAAATATATAAAACTATCGATATCACTCATCGACTGCAGTAATGCACAGGACTACGTGTGGGCGTGGCCTGCCCATAAGGCCCGTGAGTGGGAAAGAGAGCGAAACACTCGAATGATTTATGACCGAGTCTGCAGCGAGATTTTAACTATACTATAACTCAGATATATTTTGAATGTAAAATGTAAAACTTAATTATTATGACATCTAAACATAGCTATTTTATATTGACATGAAAATTATTATTTTAAATGATAAGAATTGAATTTAATTTTAATGTATTAATTGTTTAAAATCTAAATTTTAATTTTAATTATGAAATGATTATTAATATTTTTGTGTTGATGTCTTACGTTATTACTAAATGTGTACTGCATGCTCTAATCTAAATATTTGTATGGCTGAAATGCCGAGTATAGTGAAACCCTTGACAGATGATAAGAACCTATGTACCTACCTATATTCTTGCAAATAAATATCATTCATTCATTCATTCATTCAGAAGTATTTTGGTCATTGGCCTAATTAGCTTTTGCCCGCGACTTCGTCCGCGTGAAATTTCTTGTTCCCCCGTCCCACCCCTTCGCGTCGCATCGCTTGCCCGAGCTATTACTTCGTTTTCGCTTTACGTTCTTTCTGGCTTTTTTTCTTTTTGCTCGGCTCCTAAAGGTCCTAGCGTGATGTTAAATAAAACAAGCAAACGACAAATATTAAAAATAATAAAAACGTACTTAAACATTTAATCCGCTCTACGTCAACTGGGTCCTTTGCGTCCTGGAACAAATTCAAAAACAAAAAGAAGATGAGCAATAGTCAAATGATGAGGCAAACAATCTTTTGCCCGGTACAATACGCGACACTAAAGATGAGACTTGACACACCACGTGGTTTGACTTGCGCAATAGACGATCTAAAGGTCTCTTTAGCGGTACGAGGTAAAAACGGGAAGGGACCGGGCGCACAGTAAACCCCCGTTCGCACGGGCGTAATAAAATCGCGGCGGGATTTTATAGCGCACTGGATTTTCAACTCTCGTTGTTGAGCCGAGCGTTGAGAATCCAACTTAACAATAACAGAGTACATTCTAGCGCGTTAAAAAAAACATACTGTTGGATTTTGCACTCTTGGCGCTAAGCAGAGCGTTGAAAATCCAGTGCGCTATAAAATCCCGCCGCGATTTTATTACGCGCGTGCGAACGGGGGTTTATCCGGGCGTCATCGCGCAGCGCGGGAGGCGCGGTCAGGCAGGCGCGGTACGGGGCGCTCGTCAAGTCTCATCTTTCGTGGCGTGTCAATGGGCGCGTAAGCAGTACTTGTATGCTTTGGTTTCCTTCGACAAAGGCGGCCGCCACATGACAGCCGTCATGAAATCAAAAAACGCTCTCTAGGGAAACACACCAACATTCGACGCTAAATTGCGGACGCTATGTGACGGCCGCCGCAGTTTTAGCAAAACCTAGCTTTAGTAGGTATGTCACGTAGTATGTCTCACGTCTACATTCTACATTATATTCTCCGGTCTTCCACTGGTTATGAGCCCGTTGCCCCCAAATTTCTATTTGGCATACCTACTTAAAAGACGTTTTATCGTATCGAAGGACGGGAAGGACCAGTGTCGCTATATCAATTTGTCACTTTGTTGCTGAGATTGGGCCTTTTGGCCTCGTACAGGACTTTATTTTTTTTTTAAATATAATTGTTTTTTTTTTTGTTTTTAAACTTTTATCATTGTGTTTTTAGTTTAGTTGGTGATCTTACTGTACGAGTCACAATATAGTACATTTTTCATGGAGAATTTTTGTTATTGCATTCGAGGCGGAATTAACACCCGAGCCGCAGGCGAGGTTGTTTTTGAGGCGAGAACTGCAATAACAAATGGCCACGTGTATCAAACGACGTTTTTCAATACACTTTTGAAGAAATAAAATAACGAAAAATATTTTTGTCATGAATTACTTAGTAGGAAACTATGATTTAAATTTTCTTTTTTTTTCCGCGCTTTGTTTTCGCCAGGTTGAAGGAGAAGCAAAGGTATAAAGCCGATAAACAGCCTAATATGAAAAACAGAAAATTCAAATATTTTTGAGTTTAGAACACAAATCAATTTTAATTTGTTCGTTTTTTTTTTATTGTAATAATCATGGTTTTTGATGATATTCTATTTATAAACATTATTTAAATATTCAAAAAATATTAACGCCGTAAAGACGCATATCTTTTTGCCGAGATTAAAAAAAACATTCACCTCCGAATACAGACAGTGTGACCGTGTGAATAGAGGCATTGAACCAATTTGGACTAAGTATAGGTATAAGTTATCTGTGGCACTTTTTACTCCCGCACACGTGGTGGGTAATGATTGTGAACCTAATCGTAGTGCGATATGAACCAGTTTTCGAGGAAGTGTATTGAAAAATACTTTTCCTTTCTATCTATTTGTTTGAACCAATTTTACCCAAAATACCCGCGGGTAGTACTTGAAATTAAATAATTGGGCTGAATTTCAATTCACAATTGATATTTTGCCAGCTCCTATAATTGAGGATAGATGATTAAGTACCCATGAAAATCTTAGAAGTCTTTTTCTTACAGAAAGTACGTAATAGGTATCAAAACACTTCGGCAAACGATTCGTTGTTTTGTGCGATGTCTGCAACGAATCGCATCGAATCAGTTAGAATCAGTTCCAACTGTCCACTCATCCAGATCCACTGCTTATTTTGCGGAGAAGAAAAATAATAATTAGCAATAAAGAAGTTGCTGTTTCATTGGTTTGACCATGTGGGGTTAAATAAGATTAAAAGATGGTGAATTAAGAGGGTATTATGCAAATTGGGAGATGAATTTATACAAGACTAGCTTTTGCCAGCGGCTTCGCCCACGTGGTTGTCGGGAAATATCCCACGGGAACGTACCTACTACGGGGAATTCCTTCCTTATTCCTTATCTACATTATAAAGGGAACCTCTGTGCAAAATTTCAGCGTTCTAGTTCCAAGGGTTTGGGCTGGGCGTTGATGAGTCAGTCAGTCACTCAAAACTACTCTTTTTATTTATATAGATTTTAAATTAGCTAGCTAAACTCCGCAGACCCGATAAGGGTCGATATATATACACGATAAAACAAAAAATAAATTAATTTGATGATTTTTTTGGGCTCACCGTCATCGACTATCAGTTTAAAAAATCTGTTTTTTTAAATATATTTTGTTTTATCATTTTTAGTTATAGGTATCGATACTCATCGCATCTGCGGCCTGCGGAGCCAACCCAGCCAATCTATCCCTATTTCCCTTGGTCATCGCATCACGCGTGAACGGATGGAACAATTTCTCTAATTCTTTTTTTGTTGTGTTTATGATTGTCAGGAGAAGGTTCTTATGAAAAAACAAAATAAGAAAACTTCGCAGAAAATTGGAAAATTTCAGAAAAAACATTTTAACTTCACGCGTTTACATTAGAATATTCATAGCAAAGACAGGACAACGGTCAGCTAGTTTAAAATAACCCTTTGTAAAAGATTGCCTGATTGTCATCTGAAAGTCAGAATACAGGAAGAATAATGAAATGTAGAGCAGTGCCTGGCCAAAATAAGTACATAGGTGGGCGAGTACCTAGGTACTTAAGGCTCCTTCAGACTGGCGCGATACGCGACGCGAAATAAAGGCACCGCGTATCGCGTGACGAGCGGTGCCTTTGTGTCGCGATTCGCGTCGCGCGTCGCGCCTGTTTTAGGAGCCTTTATTTGGCTTGGCTTAGTAGGTAGGTACGACTGTACTAGGTACCTAATAAGTCAACCCAAAATGTAATTCTGGTTAAACCGTTTCATCATTTCTAACAATTTGCGGATGTTTTATAAGGTTTAACATCATTAACATCTTAAAATTCTATCTTATTCTCTTTACTTGTCGACTGCACCACGTGTGCATAAGGAAAAATTCTTTATAGGTATACATATAAGCTTATATCTTAGATAAAAAATCATCATCATCAGTAGTTGTGAACCTATGGGTTTCGCAACTAATCGTACTCAGCTTGCACCTTCGGGAACTTCGCGCGTTTACATTAGAATAATCATAGCTAAGACAGGACAACGTCTGTCGGGTCAGCTAATTAGTAATAAAGAAATCATCAATCGTAACGCCATTACATAAATGAAACATAAGAAAAATCTTAAAAACACTGCATTCAAATTCAAATTACCTACAAATTCATGAAACTTCGTACCAACAAAAAGAAAGAAAAACAAAATACTGAAACGCGTGGGTTTATTCATTGTTACAATAAAACAATGGCGCGGACATGTTATTACATTCAGTACATTGTATGTCATTACATCCATAAATGAAGCATTCAGGTCAATGTGCAATTCAAACGTTAGGGTTGACAGTTCCACAGGGTTGTAAGTACAAAGTGGTATAAATAAAATAGCATAAGTACCAATTTTGGCATCAATATTTAATCCGATCCAGCCTGTCGCCTGCTGTCCTCCCCCTAGCGACGCCCTAAGCCGAGGCCCGTACCCCACAGGGGTGCCTCTTACCGAGTAGTCGCTTAGTTTTTATAAGTCTTTATGCCCTGGTTGGAGACCTTAATTTATTGAGGCACCCGACAATCTCCTATGTTGACCTGCGAGACACCATTTACAAAAAAAAAAAAAAAAATTGGCCTTAATATTCTAATTTCCTTGCCAGGGTTGTGGACGTCAGATAGGCAGTCGCGCCATGTAAAATACTGGTCAGCTGCATCCGGTTAAACTGGAAGCCGACCCCAACATTCTTGGAAAAAGGCTATCACCCATCCACGGACCAACCGCGGCAAGCATAGCTTAACCTGATCGATCGACCCGTGCGGCTGGCTGTTACTAGGTACTTAGTTACGAGCACCTCGATAAAAAATCATTAGAAAAAATACGGAGAAAAGGAAAACAGAGGGAAAATTCCGAGAGTCAACACTACCTACCACAGATTAATACAGATGGGCCACTCCGCAAAATCATTTAAATAAAAAAGAGACCCTTGCTACGACACAATAAAGTGCAATTCAGAGGCCTTAGTGTGAGTTTTTATACCTACTCGATCACGTTAACGTAAACTTCAATTTGTACTGAAACTGAATAAGCGCCACCTGGTGACTAATAATGGGAATCACAATTATTTCATACAAATTGACGTAAGGTAACGTTAACGTAAACGCGATCGAGTAAGTATAAAAACTCGCACTAAGGCCACAGGTCGCACAACGCTTCATTACCTACAGTTATATTCACCTTTAAGTTGCCTTTCTTTCTATCCCGTAACTCTTATACCTTCTGACTCGTTAAGGTTGTCTTCTTTTACGACGCGGCGCGTGAGTGAGTATCGAACTAACGTGCGAGCCGGCCGGTGCGCGGCAGCCCACACTGAATTGACCCAGTGAGATGAGCCCGCCGCGTACTTGTAGCTTCATACCTAAACTGCGGAGTGTCCCATCTGTATTAATCTGTGGCACTACGTCTATTGTATCTTTACTAAGTATGTCTACAAATCTAATTAAGTAAGTTCTGAAGGAAAATAAATACAGCGAAGAGTGGAAGCAGCATAATTTAAAATGAATGTAAGTATAGTTGTTTTTTCGCAAGGATAGGTTGCCATTTCTTTCAAGTCCTTAACCTCAGACGTGTCGCTGCACCCCATGTGTGCATAAGGAAAAATCCTTTATATAATAGGTATATAAGCTTATATCATATATATATAAACGTAAAAAAATCATCATCAGTAGTTGTGAAGCTATGGGGTTTGCAACGTTTGGACGAGTGTCGCTCGTGTGAATGAATGATATGGTGTGTCCTATTATTGGAATCGCTGTCTGTGTTCTTATAAACAACATACATGTAATTGTGTAGCCTCTGTTGGAGAACCAATAAATAAATAGATGCTTACGTGTTATTCAGGTTGAAAGGATGTACTTGAATCTGGTAGAAAATTTTGGTCAACCCTAGCCGAAATCGCGATCAATGGACCTTAGTAATTGCTGTCGTCCTTACAGGGTGGCGTTTGACATTGTTGAATTATTCCTAACTCTAAACGGTTAGCTAACAACCTCTTGCGGTAAAGGCAAACTGGAGATTAATCTAGTGATCATGTTTACCATAAGGTCTTTGCTCTTTGCCCTTTGCATGTGTTTCGCTTTTTTTCTAATTTATTTTAGTGGAATTGCTTAGTGTTTATTTGGCAGGTTCGAGAACTGCGTTCTTGTTTGATTTCAACAGTTTTTGTTGTATCATACTTTCTTTGATAGTACCTACACTCCTCTAACTACTCGTAACTATCAAAAGGTTATGTGAGTACGACCAGAATTAAAGGGATACGTCAATAATTTTGTGTTTTTACAATTCCTATAAAACCAAATATATATTGTATAGGGTGACTGGTAATTAGTGACCGATACTTAAACACATGATTATACTCATGATAACAAACAACTTTTACTATGGGACCAAACCTGAAATCGCGAAAAAAAAAATCATTTGTTTAAGTATCGGTCACTAATTACCCTATATATATGGTTAAATAATTTGGATTTTCCATAATAATATGTGTTATTTGACTATATTGTCTATTTCTGCACTAAAACCGAAACATGGTTAAGTACTTGAAATTTATTATAGAAAAAAAATCCAAAGTAGCACCGTCTATTTTCTGTTTTATTTATACGAATATACGTAAACAGTAGTGCTATTCTGTAAATATCTCACCGTGAAAATATGAGTGAAGTGATCTTAAAGTGAGCTGTCAATAGTGTCAACCCCTAGCATCAGGTGGAATGACGGCTCACTTCACGCTCACTTCACCTGAGTTATCACGGTGAGATGTTTACAGAATAGTACTACAGCACCCCAATTGCGTAACAGATTGGAGTTGGTTTCATTTTGACAGCTCAACAACATTTATTGCGTTATAATTACGTTGTCGAGCAGACAAATTTTTCGAACATAGGAAGCAATGGATTAGCAATTTGTTTCAAAAGGATTCAAATTCCGATTGATAATGTGTTACGCAATTAGGGTGCAGTTCCTTATTGTGCAGTAAAATTTGCTTTAAATCGAAGGTATTCAATTTCAAATACATTAAGAACTTACCAAGCTGAAAATTGATTTAAGAATAGCATTTTGTCAAAAATCTATATTTAAACGAAGCGCGTTTAAATTCCGGAGCGCGTGAGAGTCCTTATTTATAAGTATGTCGGAACGTCAGGATTTACTCAGTTAGATTTAGACAGACATGTGGGCAGAAGATGGGTTTCGTGCAATGAAAACACACTGGGTACGATACACGGTGTTTAAAATCACAATCTAACACAATCACTAAGCACAACGAATCGAATACAGTTCCGTGGCGTAGTAACCCCGATGTTGCCCCGATGCAAACCGACACTAGACTGTTCTCCTCGCCATGAGTTTAAAACATCACGACTCTGTAGAAGCGCGCTGTAGGCGTGGGTACCTCACGTGATGTCGCCTGTGGCGCGCTTGCGATTCGTTACGCGTCCGTACTATTGACCGGATCCGACAAGTATATCCTTTAATTAAAATATTCTTCATGTTGATACAATACATCGATTAGATGAACTTTATAACAACTTTCAATCAGAGTCAGATTCAATTCGAGATTCATTTAGGACCAAAATAACCGATGTAGACGGTCAATGAACGACATCGCAATGATTAAGTACAGGAAAAGTCTGGAATATGAATATTATATAATATCATGAACCAGGAAAAATGTTGTGAAATTGATGTGCAAGAAAAGAGTAGTAGGTATTAATAATATTCGCCGGAAAAGATTCCCAGTGACGATAGTTTTGATGACGATAACGAATAAAGACATATTTTTAGAGATTTGTGAAAGATATTAACATAATCTAAATATAACTATGGTCTGAGGATGGATTAACAATTTAACAGCAAACCATAATACCAGCCTATTACTGACCCACTGCTGGGCAACGGCCTCTTCTCATACAGAGAAGGCACGAGTGTTGATGACCACATTCACCACTTTTGCTCAAGACGGGTTGACGATTTCCACAGAAAAGATAATTTATTTATCTGTTCTGTAGCGATTTCAGACTTATATTGACTTAAGTCCAGGGGGTCTACTCCCTAAGCACAAAGCCCGTAGTTTCGGCCTTCGTGTCGTGCGTTTCCTACTCCGTATCAACTACGGATGGATGATTGGTTCGGGGCCCGAACGAAATATGAATCACAACACGATTTGACAGCTGTCCCTACTCCCAATGTGTTTTTTCCCGTCCGAAAAATTTAACTTTTACACTTGTTTTGTTGGATCGTTATGTCAGACGGACGGAAAGACGGACGGACGGACAGACTTAGGGAGTAGACCCCCAGGTCCTCACGATGTTTTCTTTCACCGATGTCATTTATGTATGTTCAAGATAAACTCAGAAAGATTCAGTTACCTCAGCTTTTTATCTCGCTCGCACGATAGGTACTACTCGCGGACAGAGTGCGGGTGCTGGGCGCCGATAGAATAGGTAATTGTTTTTTATGATGAAAATAATGGTACATACTTAATTTGAAAAAAAAAAAAACAAAGTTCAGTTAGTATGCAAAGTTTCATGATCTAATTTGAAGTATTTTTTGAATACCAGCGGTTTATTGTTCGGTTTGGAGGTAAGTTTGGATTTTTTTTTCTATCGAGAAAATTTTATGGTATCATGTTTTCGTCAAACATAGTAGGTAGCTGTACTTAACATTAATCCTCAACTTTACCATACATATATTTATTTCAAAATTAATGCTGCAGTATTTTAGACATAACGGAGGTATCATGCTAAGCCATTTGAAGTGGTATAAGCTCAAGACCACAACCAACAACATGTCAGCAAACAGTCATCATTAACATGGCAGTGACAAAATGTGCGCAAGCAGTGGTTACATGTGCATATCTAGTGTCACTGCAGCTTCTTACGGTTGCGTTGCGGAAACTACAAAATCAAATCAAACGGTCGACGCAACGTTGTTTGCGATGGTGCCCGATCTCTCTAGTGGTTACGTTGCCGCCTTGTGGCTGTGCCGTAGCCTTGATGTGGTCGGTATCGCCCACACGGTTAATTTTGACGGCCAAATATGGTCACTGTGAATGAACTATTCATTTTCATACAAATTAGCGCCTGTCCACGTGTTGTCATTGTGGTTTGGTTGTGGTACAGTCAACAAAAGAGATATCTAGGCAGGGTATACTAACATATTTGTATTTGAATTGATTCATGTTCAATTTCGTGACAATATATGTATATATAAAATTGAACATGAAGCAATTCACATACAAATATGTTAGTATACCCTGCCTAGATATCTCTTTTGTTGACTGTTCGTGTGAGCGGGCCCTAAACCAAGGGGAATTTAAAATTCGCCATCGCAAAAACAAAAGTTAGTATTGCGCCATTCAATTTGTTGTTTAGATCCAAAATAAACCCAAACCAGTTTATATTGACGTCAAACCTTAGCGTTTTTCTATAGTTTGGCAGGTCTGGTTTATGCTAACCTATTACTTAATTAGAATGAGATATTATTATGCAAAAAAAGCCAATACTTTTTATATGTTTTGTAGTTAAAAATGTCGTGTGAAAAGTTTTGAGTATGAATATGGACGGCTTTATGAGTAGGGGGAAGACCAAAGAAACGAAGCATTCCCGTTCGAGCACCTATTTTAAGAGCACCAAAGGTGTTCCCATCTGAGCATCAATCAATATTTTAACGTGGTGCTCAAAAGGGAACAATAAAAAATATTCAACTTTATTCCCTTTTGAAAAAAATAGGTGCTCGAACGGGAATGCTTCAAAGAAACGATGGATGGACTGTGTAAAAGATGATATGTCTAGAAAGGGAGTGACTACCGAGATGACGATTAATAAGTAAAGAAGTAAGTATGGAAGAAGAAGACATGTTGCGCCAACCCTAAATGAATTGGGATAAGGGCAGGAGAATGATGATTGTGTTTCCTGGCTTTATACGATTCGCTAAGAACTCCATCTCTTGATAAGTGATCGAAAAGGCTAAGATTTAAGACAATAGAAATATAAAATTAATATATCTATGTTTATGACCTACTTCTGCTCCATGTTTAAGGATTGAATAGAGTAATAGACCAACCAAACAACCAAAAATAATGGGACCTAGATGTAATATCGACGGGTTGGGGTCACAATATACCCATGCCACTTTATAGGCATTTGCGAATTCGCAATATTCCAGAGGCTTATCACAAAATTGCGTTTTGACAGATTAGATGTAATGAAGTACGGCGACGCATCGCAATTTGGCAGTTGTAATTACGTTTATTTTGAGTCTTATAATTTACTGGCGACCCGGCCCTGCTTCGCACGGTTTTTACGACTTGACAAAACACGACGGTTTCTATATATATATGTACCTATAAACCTATACCTACTTATTATATAATCCTTCCGGAATAAATCCTCTAAATGATAGTGAAAACCGCATCAAAATCCGTTGAGCAGTTTAAAAGAACAAAGACACGGAAATCAATTTTATTTTATAATATACTAGCTGCGCCCCGCGGTTTCACCCGCGTAGACCGGGATAAAAAGTAGCGGTATGAAAAATAGATGTTAGCCGATTTTCAGACCTACTCAATATGCACACAAAATTTCATGAGAATCGGTCAAGCCGTTTCGGAGGAGTACGGGAACGAACATTGTGACACGAGAATTTTACATATAAGATATAAATATTTATTTTTTTATAATGTATGAAATTTTAAGTTCATAAGAACTAACGTTTGGTTCTGGTACTTACTTATAAATTTTACGTAATAATATTAATATAGTAAGGACAAATTTACAGCGTTTTTAGTAGTTTTGTGGTTTTAAGGACGCTGTTACAAATGGGTAGTCAAATCATTACTTTTTTACACAAAAGTATGTTTATTAAATAAAATGCTTTGCATTCTTAAAACGTTTTTTGCCCGAATTGTTGATAGATGTGCATGGTACGATTCTGAACTATAAATATAATTTTAGATAGGTACATTTTCCCAATAAATGTACCTATAACTATGCATTGTGTAGGCAATATGCTTGTAGCTTATTAGCCAACTATGTCACCAAACTAGCTCGAAGTCATCCTAATAATATATATGTTCTTAGAATTGACGAATAAATAACGCAAAGAATCAATGCAGTTGACCCTATTAACTACTAGCTCACTACATGAATGCAATCGTACAAAATTCCCCAACTGACACTTCTCTGAAATCCGAACGTGGGAATTAGTCACTTTATTAATACAAAAGCGTACTTTCCTTGAATTTGGGCCAAAAATCCGTTGTGTGCTTTCGTTTGATAATAATCACATCTTGTCTGCTGGCCTTGTTCTGGTTAACATGTTTACACTGTCAACGGATTAATCATTATGATTATTTCTCCCTGAATTTCATAAGTCATTTGACACATTTCTTCTGGCCCTAATTTCATGAACAACCACAGCTACAGGTCGAATGGAAGATCCCATCTTTTCGGATCCGTTTTGCTTGTTCCGTTGTTTTTTAGTAATTTCCGAATGCATTACAAGTTGTCAGCAAAGCGGATTCTTCTTTTTTTTGTCAACTCATGTTTTTTCCTTTCACGTTTGGCCCTTTTAGATTCATAATAGTTTTGGTTGCATATTAGAAAATCAAAAATTTCTCGAGCAAATTTCAAAAGAACAATAAACGAAATAACAAAATTTAAATGACCAAATGTTTTATTTAGAAAAATTTTAAAATCCCAATGTATGTGACATCAAATGAACGACTGATCAAAAGTTGCTCGATGTAATTAGGTACGTTTATTTCTGTGTTGCATGTCTAGTCCAACAACATTGAAAAAGTAAATAATAATGTCTGGTGGCACTCCCAGTTGTCAAATAGACATGTTAGTAGGTAGACCTACGGTTACAGATAAAGCTGTACATTTCCAGTACAAGCTGATCTAGAATTGTAGGATTTCCTTAGAGGTCAGTGTAAACTTGAAATGTATAGCTTGATGTGTAGCCGTGTGTACATGGTGACCGTTTTGTTGACAGTCTCGTATATCGTAGATTGTAGTTTATATGAATGGCGTAGTAAATAATAGTCGCTCGGGTCGATCCACCAGGTTAAGCTACGCTTGCCGGGGTTGGTCCGTGGATAGGTGACCATCTTTACATACCGAGACTCCTCCGTGCCTCGGAAAGCACGTTAAGCCGTTAGTCCCGGCTGTCATTCGTGGATCTTTGTCAGTCGTTACAGGTCGTCAGAAGCCCGAATGTCTGACAACCAGTCTTACCAAGGGGTATCGTATTACCCAGTTACTGGGTTGTGGAGGTCAGATAGGCAGTCGCTCCATGTAAAATACTGGTATTCAGCTGCATCCGGTTAGACTGGAACATTCCAACATAGTTGGGAAAAAGCTAGGCAGACTGATTGATGAATGGCGTAGACGATTCCTTGATATCGTTCCAGGAACTGATAACCTGGTCAGGAGACTCCTTTATGTCCAATCTCAGGAGCTACTTCTTTCTTATATCTATGAGAGCCACTGATGTTCACGTGACTATATAGGGTGATTGGTAATTAGTGACCGATACTTAAACACATGATTGTACTCATGACAACAAACAACTTTTACTACATGGGACCAAACCTGAAATCGCGAAAAAAATATCAAATGTTCCCTACATTTTGACGAGTTATGCGAGAGAACATACGGAGCAGCTGATATTTTTTTCGCGATTTCAGTTTTGGTCCCATAGTAAAAGTTGTTTGTTATCATGAGTAAAAATACAATCATGTGTATAAGTATCGGTGACTAATTACCAGTCACCGTATACCTAGATACTGTTTACGATTGATATGTAAATCTCTCCAAATGTCTGTCACAGGTCAATGGTGTACAGTTCAAATAAAATGCATTCGATTCCAATGGTATCCTATTAATAATATTCTACGCACGCCAATTTTCTTGTATTAAGTCTAGTCTGGTGCCAAAATTTGCCATCTGTGTAATGGTTGGACACGTTTCGCCGCCTAGAGTACGCATCATGTCATAGTGGTTCTCTCATTTGCCAGAGTGAATAGGTATCTCATAGGAAAGGTGCTCCTGATGGCTATGTCATCGCTACCACTCAAGTACGTAAGAGAAAAATTATCCGGAAGGAATTTCTCTATCATTTATTTGTCATTCGCTCCTGTAATATTTAAAATGCGTTCTTCTTGTGTATCAAATGACTGTAATAGGTCTTTATTAACATCTCTCTTTACTTATAATGTGATTGTAAATCATACTTTTTTTGTTTTGCTCATCAAGAATGTGCTTTTAAATTCAGTTGCTTTTGACTGGTTTGTAGTCAAAAGTATATCAGCACTCTCAGATCTTCCGTAGCATTATTTTCTGACGAATGAAGGTCATTGTTTTCACACGAGACAATTGCTTGTGTTCATATTTATTTAATGTCATTAAAGTTTAAAGACACTGACGTAAATGAAGATGCTATTATAGATCTTGTTAAGTCTGTGGATCTGGATCCATGGAAAATTCTCACTCAAACAAAGTTAAAACTATAGGTAGGTAGGTAATTGCAATTTTTCGCATAACCAATTCAAAAGTTGTGATCTGTTGTGATGTCTTTTATAAAATGATAATATCATTTACACTAACTAATTACCAGTCACCCTATAATTATATTTTAATTACCCTATAATTATATTATAGTTATACGGTTAAATTATATTAATTATACATTATACGGTGGTTATAATTATAGGGTGACTGGTAATTAGTGACACATGAAATTCACATGATTGTACGATTACTCATGATAACAAACGACTTTTACTATATGCGAACAAAAATGTAGGTATAAATATAATGTTTATTTTTCGCGATTTCAGGTTTGGTCACATAATAAAAGTTGTTTGTTAACATGAGTACAATCATGTGTTTAAGTATTGTTCTTTAATTACCAGTTACCCTAATGTATAAGCAAGGAGTAACTCTGCACATAATGTAGCCATCACGAATGTTTGCAGTATTATCAAACTGTAGCAAAATATTATTTCGTGCAAACAGCTGTTTGGACTACTCATTGGCGTATGGATAATCGTTTACATAAAATATATTCACACGTTTGTACTTCATGTTTGCTGAAAATTTTCCATTAAAAAATAGCAATTTACTTAAACGATTATCATTGAAGTGAGAAAAGCACACTAATTAGTGACAATATAAAATCAACAGTTCCATGATGGAGATAATATGCGAACGCATCCGTTCGGCTCGGAAAGCTGAACGGGATGCGTTTAGCAGACCGCGTCATTCCTTATAAAAAACTAAGTTTTTGTTTTTTTTTTTTTCTTTGGACAAAAGCTAAATTGAGCTGAATAAGTGTACCGAGTTCTTAGGGAGAATTCGACCAAAATTTTATACCTAGTATAGCCTTATCCTGCGCTGCGTATATATTTTACATGGAGCGACAGCCTGTCTGACCTCCACAACCTGGGTAATGCGATAGCCCTTGGTAAGACTGGTTGTCAGACTTTTGGGCTTCTGACGACCCGTAACGACTGTCAAAGATCCACGAGAGACTGCCGGGACCAACGGCTTAACGTGCTTTCCGATGCTCGGACCAAGCGTGGCAAGCGTAGCTTAATCTGATCGATCGACCCGTGCGGCTGTTAGTACTTAGCCACAGACCCCAGGTAATAATCCTCGTATTGTATTATAAGTTGGGATTTTGCTGGTAACAGTAGGATGAGAAAAGCCAAGAACTCCAAGGATCGAGTCAAATTACGTGCTATTGGGGAGGCATATGCCCAGCAGTGGACTGATGTGGACTGATGATGATACTAATAAAATAATCATCTCAACCAGTCTTAACGTACAGTCAGCAACAAAAGTCGATTAACACTAACGGTACGGTTACACCAAAACCGATTTTGTCGGCCGATGGCGGACCGAACTAATCGGACGAGTAACTCGGACGTGCATGTGCACGGTACGGTTACACCAAAACCGATTTTGTCGGCCGATGGCGGACCGAACTAATCGGACGAGTAACTCGGACGTGCATGTGCACGGTACGGTTACACCAAAACCGATTTTGTCGGCCGACACTGTTGTGCCGACTTCGTTGCTGGTCTTCTGTAGTTGACTGTGCGGCTTAACAGAGTGTAGACGCGTTTTTAAAATAGAGGAATTCGAAGAAATTTAGAAAAAAGGAGGAATTTTAGAAAATTCGTACCGTAATTTAATACCGTCCGTTTCGTACCGGAATTTTTCAATATCCATAGTCGTTTAGGTAGATAACAATACTGGTAGAAACACAACAGAATAAAGACAGAATGATTAGATTAAACTATAAATAGGTACACTCAATTTGCGCTTTAGACGCCGGCAGACCGGCAGACTGGCGAGAAATCCCAACAAGTTCGGATTGATCGGCCGTTTTCGGGCGTCATCGGACAATGGCGGTTGTAGTAGTGTAAGCGCTCCCTTTCATTTACATACGTTTGATTTGATCGGCCGAGTTCGGTCGAAGACGTCCGAGTAAAGATCGGCCGATATCGGGTTTGGTGTACGCGTACAGTTACAGTTGTTTATTCTTAATTATTAAGCGAAATATTTAATTCAAATCGGAACAGAAATACTTACTTAAAATTTTCAGAACATTACCACTTAACAGTTAAACAAAAAAAGGCAGTTCATCGAATCATTTAGTGTTAATTTAGATGATGCCAAAAAGTACTTCTGTTGCTGACTGTACGAAGTAATCCAGTCTTAAACTGCATTCACGTAACTTTATCCAGTTCGTTCTTGCTTCATCAATTGCTTTAGGTAATGAAATGATAAAGTTGAGTTTTGGAAGGTCATTGAATGTACAAGTCAATTATATCATTGACATTGTACTCGATTCTCTTATTAGACTCAAATCATCAGATCCAGAAATAGTAATGGGTAATGAAGAAGGAGGAGCTTCTAAAAAATCAAGCTTCTAAGTCAACACAATAAAAAAAACATCACACTCCTTTTTGAGGCAGTCGTGTAAAAATACGGCCATTATGCGACATATTTTGATACTCGCAAGTAAATCAAAACCTTTAAGGTACTTCCCGTTGACCTAGAATCATGAAATTTGGCACGAAGAGCAAGGATCCTTACAGCACAAGTAAAGGAAAAAGTCAGAAAATCATTCATTCGTAATTTAATCACTTATAAGAATTTTTTTTAGGATTGCAGTTGGAGCATAGATCGTGACGTTTATCAATGTATTTTCAGACGCCAGCACATAAAGCTACTCTAGTCTGTCAAATTTCTCTTTATCGCTAAAGCATTAGGTTCAAGGTTGATTGGGAAAATTTGACAGTTTCGGGTGGCTTGACCTGCTGGCGTCTGTGCATAAAGGAGAACATGTTTTTTAACGTTGTTTTTAACGTTGTTTTTGGGATAAATTCTTTTCAACTTCGAACCCTTCCTTTTGCGTGGTCCGACACGCAGTTGGCCGGTTTTTTTTGACATGTATGTCGCTATTTAATAGGGCCTAGAATGTTGGTAAATCTTGGTAATTAAGTTTTAAAGTCCTTTTGAACTATTTTTGTGTAATCAAAACTCGCTCGCATGTTTCACGTCGTGCAGTCGTGCTTCCCAGCAACCCCATCTCTGTTTTATCCATTTTTAAGTTTATAATAAAGTACCCAATATGTACCTACTCAGTTTGTACATACCTACTTAAAAAAAAGGTCTGAAAGGACAGACACCTCATTTATATTACGCTGCAGAGCATCTCCCCAGCAACCCCCAAGTTAAAATATGAGGAAACTTACGTAGACGCTTATTTTATAAACAAAGAAGTGTCTGAAAATAATTGCACCATTATTGTGAAATAATTATATTTATGAAATAATAGTACTGTTATTTTTAGGGTACCGTACCTCAAAAGGAAAAACGGAACCCCTAAAGAATCACTCGTGTGTCTGTCTGTCCGTCAGTCACAGCCAATTTTCTTCGAATCTAAAGGACCGATTAAGTTGAAGTTTGGTACCTACACATACGAATTTCTGTGACCCAAACACGGACATGTAACGTAAATAAATGAATTTTGAATATGGGGGCCACTATTGGGGGGCAAATAGGAAAATTAAAAAATGTTTTTCAAACTGTCCCGTGTGACATATCAAATGTTACTGTGAGGGTCTCAATTAGATCCGCCATGGGATCTGGAGGCAAAAGTCCTCGCGCACGTGTGGGAGTGGCGCGAGGAGGCGAAACGCCGGGGCGTAACTCCGCTGCCGCGAGAAATCACGGTACAGCGGACAGAGCTCCGGCGGGATCTCATGGCGACATGGAGAGTGCGATTGTCGCAACCCAGCGCTGGGCACGCCACAATTGCGGCGATAAGTCCCCTCTTTGAGGAGTGGTTGGAGAGGCGCCACGGCGTCCTCACCTTCCGCCTGACGCAGGTCCTCACCGGACACGGTTGTTTCGGGAGGTTCCTGTTTCGGATAAGGCGGGAGGAAACGCCCGGGTGTCACCATTGTGTGGATCATCTGGAGGACACGGTGGAGCATACAGTGGAGGTCTGCCCGGCTTGGGCGGAGCACCGCCGTGTTCTCACGGAGGCGATCGGCGGCGGCGATCTCTCGCGTCCAAACCTGGTCCAGGCCATGGTGCGGAGCGAGAGTGTATGGGAAGCCGTCACCTCCTTCTGCGAAGCAGTAATGCTCGCGAAGGAGGAAGCGGAACGCGTGAGGGAGAGGCAACAGCCGCGCCCTCGCGCCCCTAGCCGCCGTAGGAGACGCCCTGGGCGGCGGGAATCGATTGCTGATTCCCGGCCACCGTAGGCGCGGGCTTGCGGACGACGAGTAATGGGCAGCTCGCCGTCCGGTAAGGAACAGGCCCGGGTCGACGGCGCGTTGTGCTCCACGCGCGCCTCAAAGAGATGTCAGCAGTGACGGGGTCAATTGGGCCGATGCCGCCGGGGTCGCGGGTAGTTCGAAAGAGATACCGTGGCCCTGGCACGGGCAGTTGAAGGAGCATGGGTGGGTTTTAGTCAGTAAAAGTCTGACACGCCCTCCCGCTCTGCCCAGAGCGGGAGAAGTCATTTGATGATTTCCCATCCACAAAAAAAAAAAAAAAAAAGGGTCTCAATTAGATTTTTTAAATAATTTTAAAATAAATAGTTTTAATTATTTAAGAAAATAGACGAAAATTTACCATCCCTTACCATCCTTATCTTCGAAACTACTGATCCTGAAATTTATAAAAAAATACAGAAAATAGTTCTCTATCTATTGTAGATTACAGGAAAACCTATAAGAAGTCTATGGTCTTAAAATAACATGATAAATCTCTCAATATTGTGCGTACCATAATGAACTAAGATGTTATGTTTGTTCTTGAGATTAATTCATCCCAACTACGGAACACATTGTGCGTAGTCCGATACGCACTTGGCAGATTTTAAAGCTTTGAATTGTTTCATGATAATAAGACGCGCCTGAACGACAATACATAGCAAAGTGTCTTATTTCCGACGTATTTTGCTCAGGCGCTTATACTTGACGTAACTATACTCTATTTACAATAAGATAAACAACTAAACAAACATTTTTTACAGTCCGTTCAACCGATTTTGACTTCTATTGCGTTGGTGGCATGACAAATGGCAACTGCAGTAAACAGTTGGTACTTATAACCACTTTTTTGCCTTTAATGCCATCCTTAAGCCTACGGAATAGAAGTCAAAAACGGTTGAACGAACTGTAATAAAAGGTTTGTTTAAATGTCTAATCTTATTGTAAATGGAGTTGTAGTCAAAGCTTGATAATTGGTAAAAACAACCGTACAATTATTTTCAGACACTTCTTTGTTAATACAATAAGCATCTACGTATGTTTCCTCATATTTTAACTTGGGGTTGCTGGGGAGATGCTCTTAAAAGTCGTAAACTTTCAAAGTACCTACTTACTTTTTTTTTAAGTACGTACAAATTGAGTATCTAATAGGTATAAATCTATACAAATAAAAATTAATGGCTAATGTGTTGCTAAGCGGAAAACTCGAGAACGGCTGGATCAGTTCAGTTAATTTTTTTTTTTTCAAATATTCGTTAGGAAGGTTCTTATGAAGAGGAAAATTGGAAAAGTTGCCGGGAAAATTGGAAATTTCAGGAAAACTGAAAGCTCATTTTCTATGGGTATATTGTATGAATTATTGTAATTTGGACAGACAACCGTCTACGTCTGTCGGGTCAGCTAGTTTAAACTTGTAAATGAAAAAAGAGATTATGGGGTTGCTGATGTTTTAAGACAAAATATGACCTTACGACGTTATATTTGGTCTCTGTTCGAGTAAAGGTTACCAAAAATTTCTAAAATATCGTGCAGAAATCAGAATACACAAATAATTTATGTAGTAGAAGAAAACTTATAATAATATGCATCTTGCTATATATTTGTCCCCAGATTGTCCGGGCCATGGTTGTATGACAATATGGCGACCACCACGATGGTAGTGTCACCTTTAGCCACGCAGCCATCACCCAAGAACAAGAGGCGGTTATTCGCTGAAGCTAGGCAGAACAGCTTGCAGAAGTTAAGCATCATATTCGACCATGGAAATAAAAATGGTAAGTGGAAAAAAACTTTTTGAATCGTTATTTCATGTGCTATGATGAAGTCAATTAAGATTTAACAATCAAAGCATCATTATTCATTACCTACCAACAATTAGAAAACATTTATTTATTTTATTAACCGACTTCAAAAAGGAGGAGGTTCTCAATTCGTCGGAACCTTTTTTTTTATTTTTTTTTTTTTATGTATGTTCCCCGATTACTCGAAGATGGCTGGACCGATTTGGATTTTTTTTGTTTTATTCGAGAGGGTATACATCAAAGTTGGTCCCATATAAAATTGATTAACTTTGCTTGGGTAGTTTTTGAGTTAGCTTCAATAATACGTATTTTTTCCCCACTTTTATATGGATGATGTTCTAGTTTGTTTTGCAGGTAGTGGTATTAGAATTTGTGTAGGGGAGGTACCACAACTAAAAAGTGAAAAATAAAAACTTTTTACAAAAAAATACAACCGACTTCCAAAAACAACACTACAAAGTGAAAAATAACTTTAATTTCGGAAGTCGGTGGCAAAAAACGAAAATACAAATGTATTTTCGTTTTTTGCCACCGACTTCATTAATAATTAATTTCGGAAGTCGGTGTCTGGTTAAATAACCAGACACCGACTTCCGAAATTAAAGTTATTTTTCACTTTGTAGTGTTGTTTTTGGAAGTCGATTGTATTTTATTGTTTATTTATTTATACAATCTTACACCATCATAACAGGTGCACACCCAATGCGATAATGTGATTAAATGATTATCATTTATTGGTTAATAAATCGAGTCACCCTCACGAATTCCGCCAATGTACCTACAGTTAAAAATGTCAATCCTTTGTAAGGCGCTGTTTATTAACCTTAGGGCTCTTGCAACCGGTGCGAATCTGCCTACGTTAGTGCGAGCCACTGGAACGTCGAAAAGCCGTGCCCTCGGTGTCTGCCGCAGCCTGGTGTTTGGAACGAGCAGCCTCAACGAATCTAATATACCAGGATTATTTAATCTACCATGTGACATCCACCAACCCGCACTGGGCCCGCGTGGTGGATTACGTAGTACCACTCTCTCTCAGGAGAGGAGGCCTGTGTCCCAGCAATGGGAACATAAAATGTTGATTATGCCTAAGCATTACTTCTTTTTTTTGGTCTTTTCTTTGGGTTCTTTCGACGGCTTTACTAGACGCAGGAAACCCACATTGTTTATTCAGATTTCTCTGCGAAAGTCGACAAAGTACCTAACTCCTATTTGTTTACGAATACTAAAAAGAAAACCATAGAGGAGCTCGTGGCTAAGTAATAACAGCCGCAAGGGTCGATCCATCAGGTTAAGCTGCGCTTGCTGGGGTTGGTCCGTGGTGGATGAGTGACCAACTTTACATACCGATTCCGTGCCTCAGAATGCACGTTAAGCCGTTAGTCCCGGCTGTCGTTCGTGGATCTTTGACAGTCGTTACGGGTCGTCAGAAGCCCGAAAGTCTGACAACCAGTCTTACCAAGAGGTATCGTATTACCCAGTTACTGGGTCGTGGAGGTCAGATAGGCAGTCGCTCCATGTAAAATACTGGTATTCAGCTGTATCCGGTTAGACTGGAAGCCGACCCCAACAAAGTTGGGAAAAGGCTAAAAGACTGACTAAAAAGAAAACCTTACCTATAAGGGGTGCTAAAATTTTTGAGCCCGCTTCGCTCGCTCTTGCATCCTACCATTTTCAAACTTTTATGTATGGTTGATATAGAGTAATTCCTATTTCTGTACAAATGTTTAAAAGTTATTGCGACGTTCGTTACTGGGTGGGGAACATAGAACAGGTATCTGTTCTGTGGTGGGGAAGCCCCCATTTAGTTTTGCCGCCCCGGGCTCCTGAACGGCTGCCACTGATCTTTACAAAGTAGGTAGTCTCTCAAACTTGGGACAGTTGGGAGGACTAGTTGGTGATGTTCAAAATTATCATATCTAAAAAAAAGGCAGTTGATTTATAATACATCTGCGAGAACTAAGTTTGAACGAAGAATTATCTATGACTATGTTGATGATTTATATGTGAAATAACGAAATTGTAAGACAGGGAGCGCCATCTAGTCTTATTCCGAAAAAACTCAATACACAAATAACAAACTTGCATGTCATGTAAGAAACTAGCAATTAAAATGTATTTCTACGAAAAACATTATTTTGCTCCTTTTCTCATAGATCCGTCAGCTTGTGTCAATAAAAAAACTATGAAAACATCTACCTATAAATTGATCTTCATCATTGACAATATAATTAAAACAGCGGTTAAATGATGCAAGATTGCAATTCCTTTGTTTTAAAAGGCACCCATATCCGGTAAATGGCTAACTGTCCCTTGACAAAATTACATTTGCAGTTCGATGAGGCGCTGCTTGCACCGGGAAAACGAAAATTTTAATATATTTAGTTTAGTTCCTTTTTCTGCCGCCAAAGTTGGGCGCGTAACTTCGAATCACCTGTCGCGGGTCGCCCCTTGCCGGTCGCCATTTTGCAAAAAATGGTCAACGGACAAAGGAAAAGTGTGGAGTTTTGCAGCCGGCGTTTATGATTTGTTGTTTTAGTGCCAAACATAAGGGCTTCTAGCTAGAGGCCTCTGCTGTTGACGAAAACGACACACCTACCTAATACGTATAAACACATTACCCTCCTTTGCGTCGCGCAGTCGGGTAAAAAGATGGCTTCTGCTTGTAGGTAACCAAAATATACCAACGAGCTGGTGACCCGGCGGCAATACAATTGCATATGAACTCTCAGTCTCCCAATGACTGAGAGTTTGTAAAGATAAAAATTAAAAACCCTCAACGGAAAAAGAAAAGCGAACATTTAAAAAGTAAAAATAATACCTATCGTTGAGCCATCAAATACGATTAACATTAAAATTATCTATTTATATTTTAATTACAGAAATTGATGGATGGCACGATAAGGTTTGCTCATTGAAATGGCGCTATAATGTCGCGGCAGGTAATTAACGCCACCTTTGAAGAAAAAATCATTAGTCTGGAGTTTTGGAACATTTTGTAATTTCCTATGCTCACATTTTTAGTCAGATGAGGTAGGTCAGATGAGGTCAAAAAAACCAACACTAAATCTCCTAGGTTCGGAGCCTAGCAGATAACGCCACAGCTAACAATAGAGCGGATGACCTTAAAACGGCTGAACCGATTTTGATAAAACATGTCTAAGAACAAGAACCACCGCTAGAAAACCTGCTTTCAAATTTTTCTAAACTAAATTAAATTAAATTTATATCTAATAACATAGGTTTTTAAGTTACTAGCATGCCTTTGGGCCTTTGTGTCTGATATTAAAAGATTTTTTTTTTTTTTATAATAGTACCGACGCCAGCAGGGTAAGCCACCCGAAACTGTCAAATTTTCCCAATCAACCTTGAACCTAATACTTAAGCAATAAAGATGAAATTTTACAGTAGCTTGATGTGCTGGGGTCTGTACATCAGGTCGTCATATAAAACTGTTTTTCTCCAAATGATTTTAAACCTTAAAATGATTAAGGTTAAGGTTAAGTTCAAAATTGAATAGTTTGTGGTAACTTGGTGTGCTGCTGTGTACGTGTACACGATTTTTTTTAGATATCTTACCGGTTTGAACAACACCTTGTCCACCACCTCTGGCGGCTCAGGTTCAATGCATTCTGGTTCTGGTGGTGGTGGAGGAGGAGGTGGAGACCCTTTGACGTCTTTGTCACTTTTGTCAGGTGCCTTTTTTTTGCACTTTTTTTCTTCTTCCGGTTCACACGGTTGTTTTGGTTTCGGGTCTACACACTTTTTTGTATCAGGCATTTTGAAGTAGGTATTTTCTTTATTTTTGCCTTTTCCGTTAAGTACCTAATACAAAATATTATTCCTGTTTCCAGAATGTTTCTAAAATGATGACATTCTTGCTTGCTCGATGACCAGTGACTTGATAATCGTTTTCGAAAATTAAATGTACAATGGTCTGCCGGAAAACGGAAACACCTAAACATACTTCTTATATTATGTATACCTTCTTACTCAAAATAACTGATAAAAAATAATATGATTGTGATTACTGCAGGTACAATATTATGTGGTTCAGATAAACAAGACAGATTATGTGGTATAAAACATATTTTTGCGCTTTCAAAATTTAATAATGTTTTGCTTGACCAAATTGTTTCATCGAGTGTCGGTTAAACAGGATTTAGTTCATTACAGTACTGCTAGATGGCAGCACAGTGGACAATTGAAATGCACGCTTTTCCATGACTTTTTTTTCTCGTAACGTCCATATTGACATTTAGAGTCTTAGTGTTGCTACTTTGATAAAATTCTACCAACGTTACAGTTATGTGCTAAAAATTAACAGATTAAAATTTGTATGGAGTATTGGGAGATGAGCGTATGACTGTCGTGAAGTGGTATATTGTATTTCATATTCTAAATAATATGTCTTAATGTAATTGGCCTTTGGCCATGTTATCTTACAGTGAAATATACAAATGAAAAACTAATATCAAATCAGTAAAGAAAGCTTTAGCTTTTATTTACTTCATAAACTTTTTTATTTTCTCGATAATTTTTATTTATTGGCTTGAAGACTTAAAGTTTGGTTTGCTTATTACTTATTCCGCATGTTATGTTCATGTTATTACTTACGCTAAAATAATAACATGCCGGCGGCTAAATGTCACACGAAATAAAATATCAGCTGTTCTATATCCACATTTTGTCGTGTTATGTGAATGTAAAAGTATGGATCAGTTGACTTTGTTTCGCAATTTCAGGGTTGGTCCCTACCTAGCCTCGTAATGATGAGTTCTATGACCCCTTCTCTGGTTTTTTTCAGATATGTACACCTTGTATTTTGTCTTCATAGTGTTGCTTTAAGTACGTGTATGTCAAAATTCCCTTGCATGTTTGCTATAACTGATGACGTCAACGTTATTTTGTAATAATAATTGCTTGAGATTTCCTCAAGGCTGTTCGCGGTGCACGACGAGACGCGACCGAAGACGCGACGCACGCCGCGCGCGCCTCTCGACGTTTTGCTAGTTATTTGCACAAGCTGTTAGGTTAGTAGATTTAGTGAATGTCAGTATGGCAACACTAAATTCTGCAGTAATTATTTGTATGTATTTCTCAGCGCCATTACTTTTTACCGATGTAATGTTGAAATGATTCTAATCCGTTTTAATCGGCAAATCTGTGTGATGTTTTAGCAAAACACTCAAGTGATTGTGTACTAAAACTATCGAACTTCTTAAAGTTTTTGTGCTGGGCTTTGTCATGGCCGGTAAGTGGTGACTTTTTGCGCCCGCTAGTCAAGGGCGAAATCGGATTTGGGAATCGCAATAAGTCGAAGATGTTTTATCGTTCGAACTCCGACGGTAAATGCAATGTTATTGTCATTAGTTTGGTTTTTAGTATTTAGTGTTTACATCCTGTGACGATAGCTTGTTTGGATTAATGTTTGGTTATCATTACTTACGCCGATAGTTTTAACCTTTTGCTCTCTAAATTCACTACTGCTAGAGATGTAGATGTGAGGAAGTTCTCGCAACGGTCTTTCGGCGTCTGTTTTCGAATAAAAAACGTCATTGTTACACAAAAATGCGGGCTAGCAGGAATGTTTGCGAGAACATATGATTGTATTTAGCGAAAACGTAGCATTATTTTCGATATAACAGTATCTAGAGACGTTATACGCACAGGGGCTTATTCGTAATCAAGAAAACACGTTATTCCAATGAAGTTAAATTCAGGTAAGCGCTTTTTTGTCACTTTAATATTTTGAAAATTTTGGAAGCCCATCAGTTACATTCGTAAATCGTATCAACAATTTGCTTGTTGTTAGATAATTAGTTGCAATACAATCGTTCTTAGTGTTCTGTTACTTCTGGATCTGTACCCATACCCACTAAAATAATATCATCCATGGGAACATTATTTAAATTTTGTAAAGTCAGATGTCCCTCTCTATTTTGCGTTTGAGTAGTTGTGTGGGAAAGAGATGCATATATTAACGTTTCTGGAATAAACATCTAAAAGGCCACATTTCTCAATACATAATTAATATCCAATAACATTCATACCATCTGAGCACAAACAAAATTAACAACAAAATATTTAAATAACCTACAAATTGGATCTTTGTGCTTAATCATTATCATCTTTTATATAAACTCAATGTTTTAAAGCATAACAAAGCAAAGTTATGTTTAAGAATCTGAGAAGTATTATAATCTAAATTCTATTTATTACTCAGAAGAAAATTGCAGGCAAAGATCATAAAGTTTTCTCTTGAACAAAAACGTAGATTCAGGTCATACTCGCAACAATTTTATTAGTCATAAACACCACAGACTATTAATACTTGTTGTCTTCCAAAGTTGGAAAAGGCAATGGCAGCGGAGTTATCAGCAGAACTGTGATATTTTCGAAGGAGGTCAATTAAAAAGTTTAGAACTGTATTTTTCAATGAATGATATGTAGTGTACATGATATTGTGGAATACATAATTCTAAAGAACCATACCGATTATTGTTTTACCACTTGATTAAGTTAGAAATTTCCTCTCAGTCATACTTAGCTATAGCTTCAAGAGATTGCTGGTTCCATGAGATACCTATAACCTATATATATTCCCTAGAGTTTTAACGGCAAACAAACAGTTTAAATAATATCTTTATTTATTCAATAATGTCTTTGTTTGATACAATCATTTTTGAATCTGAATATCTGTATCTGCTATATTTGTCCTGATTCAAACCCTTATCAAACAGCATGTAAAAGGTTACTCTTCATCTTCATGTTGCTGGCACAGCAGTTATTCATATTTTTTGGCCCAAAACTTCAAAGGCTATTTTTAACAGTCCTGGCTTTATATAGCAGCTTCTTTCGACCAGTCCATTCTATTTGGCTAAGATCAGCTTTGCTAATGGGGCCTTTGCAAAGTGTGTTTGGTTGACGTAATTGGTTCAGCTGATGGTTGAGGACCCCCAGTCCAGTCAAGATTTACTGATAGTGTTGGTAGATTAACATTGCCTGAATTTGATAATTTTTATGAACTACTTAAAAAAGATATTAAAGCTAGATAATTATAGGTATTTATCTCATATGCAACAATTTCATCATTGGACAAACCATTTCCAACATTAAAATCAGAACTTTCCTTCTAATGACTTTGTTCTTAACCACTTTTCCTTGTTAGGTAAGTAGTAATAAGCAGACTTACCAGTAATTATGTGTCAGTGTCTAGGTTTAAAGTGTACATGGATAAAAGAATTGTGATAATTCTCTTTGTAGTTATTTGCAAATTATCCATATTTATTGTGTTACCCAGTTTCTAGGTTGTGGAAGTAAGATAGGCTGTTGCTCCATGTAAAATACTGAAAGCTAACCCCAACATAGTTGGGAAAAAGGCAGATTGGATTGCCCATAAGTTTATTCGCTAGATAAAGAGTTGATATTTTCATTTGTGTATTGCAATTTGTACTGCAATGTTTCTTATACCTTATCTATTTTTTGGTAAGCAACCTTTTTATTTTTTTTTATTTATTTAGGCTGAACTGTCCCACTGCTGGGCAAGGCCTCAAGCTCAACCAGATACCCTTTTCTAGGTATGGTCAGCAACAGAAGTCTGTTAACACTGCTACTTTTTGACATCATCTATATTAACACAAAATGATTTGATAAACTGCTTTTTTTTTGTTTAACTGTTAACCCGTCGCGCGCTAATTAGCAGACACAATTGGAATTCTATTGTTATCTGTACACATGGTGTGCAATCGACATTTTAAGAGTTACGAGTTAATGTTCTTAAAATTTTAAGTACTTCTGTTCCGATTTGAATTAAATATTTTGCTTAATAATTAAAATTATAAAACTGCAAGTGTTAATCGACTTTTGTTGCTGACTGTACATTTTTATTTATCATGAGTACCCATACCATGATAATGCTATGAATTTAATAATACAGTTTTATATAAATTCTCAAGTAAACTGGCTTTTCTTCAGCAGTAGAATGTTTTGGTTGCCAAGCACAATCAAAAAAGAAAACACAAAAGGTGTTTTATAGTATTGTCTATGGATACAATATTCTAAAGAGTTCAATGTATTGTATCATAAAGGCTACAATATATTTCTGACAATGTTATATCAGTTTCCCTGTACATTGTCAACACAGACAGGGAAAATAGACAAAACATGTAGATAAGCTAATAACGTTACCTTTGCACAATGTTGGAACAGCTCATTTACATAAAAAAAGATTGGTTTTGAATACTAATTACTTTCTGCAAAACAATAGTGTACATTATTAGTACACTGTGATTATTCTATGCATAATATGCATTTATAGTTCATTGAATAACACTCTTTGAACAATTTTCTTGATATGGAACATTGTAATATTTGTATCCACAGCATTGCATTGGCAGCTGATAAGCCCTTTTGTTTTTTTACACAGAGGTATTTTGTAAAACAACTGAACAGCACACTCACAAATATAAAATTTAGACATTGTAAAATGCTTCGATCAATAATAGTACTAGATTCCCGATAAGCGCTTCAAAAACGGCCCGAAAAATAAAAACACAAATACTTTTGTGGTCTTATTTCAAACATCGACTGTTCGGGAACAGGGAAATGCATGGAGTAGTATTGTTACTTTATATGTTGTTTTTGTTTGTAGATTTCCTAGTGACCCATTTCGCAATGCAGAATGGGTATCTATTGTCACGAAAGAAAGAGGAGAAGAAATATATAAACCTTGTAAAAATTCAACAATTTGTTTTAATATTTTTATTAAAATAATTAATTATCAAATTAATAATCAAAATTAAAATAACTATTGTACTAATTTACTCCTTCTACTTTTAAAAATCGGTCAAAAATATTTGCTACCATATAAAACGAACCTTGGCCTAAAAAATATGTTATTATTCTGCTACTCTACATCTTTCAATACTTACTGTGTTCTGAGCATTGAAATGTAAATACCAAGAACTATGTCTAGTTCCAAAATAGAGTAAGCACAAAATTTTCAACAAAATGTTTTTAACCTTATTGCTTAAGTTTTAAGTACACTTTAGAATAAATATTTTTGTACTTATTATAAAAATGACCTATTATTTTCAAGCGACATTTTTAATTTATTGCTTTTACCTTTCTCCGATGATAGAAGGACTTAAATATAAATATTTTGCAATCGTAATTAAACTTTATGTTTGATTGTTAAGGTTTATAATGAATTGAAGTTGTAAATATTATAAAACTTTTTTCTATATTTCGTAGTAACAAATGTAAATGTTTATGTGTGTGTAAACGTGGCCACTACAGCGACTTATTTTTGTTCCTGATCCTGTATCTAGTGCTATTATTGATCGAAGGTAAAATGCTAAATAAACTCTAATTAATTACTTATAAGCAGTAATGGACTTAGGCCCCATTTTTTTGGGCATATTGGACATTTATTATTTCCAATATTTGCCTGAAATGCTTGGCAATCAATCCGGATCTTCTATACTTACATAATATAAATTGTAGTCGCTTTCCGTGTCTGTGACCGCGTTGTTCTTCTAAACTACGCAACGGATTTGGAAGCGGTTTTCGACAGAATTTAGATAATTTATTCCAAACGGTTTTATGTTGTGTATAGTACAGTAATATGAAGCTTACATCAATCTGCCTAACCTTTTCCCAACTATGTTGGGGTCGGCTTCCGGTCTAACCGGATGCAGCTGAATACCAGTATTTTACATGGAGCGACTGCCTATCAGACCTCCACAACCCAGTAACTGGGTAATACAATACCCCTCGGTAAGACTGGTTGACAGACTTTCGGGCTTTTGACGACCCGTAACGACTGTCAAAGATCCACGAATGATAGCCGGTACCAACGGCTTAACGTGCTTTCCAAGGCACGGAGGAGTCTTGGTATGTAAAGATAGTCACCCATCCACGGACCAACCCCGGCAAGTGTAGCTTAACGTGCGGCTGTTATTCCTAACCACGAGCTCCTCGATGAAGCTTACGTGTACTTAATAAACAAATCTCGATGTTCTGTCAAGTCCAAAAAAACTGTGGCAAGCAGCATCATGCATTCTTGCATAACAATTAAAAAGATTTAACAGATTTTAATTACTTTCAACTGAGGACTGTCGGTTAAATAAGGAATTTCTGTGAAGGTTCCATAGTCAATTGCTGTAATTAATGTTCATGCATGTATATGTTTATGTGACTGGAACCAATTTAAATGGGTGATCTGCCATTAAATAGGGACTGATTAAGGCCAGTTGTGATGATAAAAACTGGTTTTGCATAAAGAAAATGTTGGTAGATACACCTGATACTGGTTTTGAGTTGTTGCTACTTATGGTATGTTGGTACTTATTCCTTCATTAAGGAATGACAAAATTTCATCATCATGCTCATGTATGTTCTGTTAGAAGAGAGTGAATACTAAGATGATGGCTTGGATGATGGTTCTTCCATGGAAGAACACATATTGTGTTGACCTGAAATAAATTGGGATAAGGCCAGGAGGATGATGATCATGAAACAATATTGTGTTTCTTTTGTTTTAATTAAATTGCTGTCATACAAATTAAATTTCTCCACACAGTTGTGTGGTGGAGTATGAGGGAAATGCTATCAATTATAAATTCAGGTCTTGCAGGTACAAGAGTCCCGAATCTTTTAGGCCGGGTTGAACGTAGGCGCGAGCCGATGCGCAGAATGCAAAAAATTAAGGTATCAGTTGGGAAAATACCATGCGCAGATGGCGCAAGATGGCGGTCGCGCTCACTTCAGCCCGGCCAAAAAGATTGGGGATTACTAAGACTTACAGTTGTACTCAATAGTGATTGATGTTTAGTGAATCATTTTAATATGAACTAATGAAGTGTCATAATTTTCTATAATGTTGTGTCATTGTGGAAAGCAAAAATGAGGCATGTGTCAGCAATTCATGTTCTGATTTTAAGGGCTATCATTTTATCATTTAAGTAGGTACTTAATTAAAAGTTTTATTAGATCAGTATTAGCGATCTTATAGCGCAAATACTTATTTTAGTTAATACTTACCCCCTATTAGAGTTAAGGAACACCAAAGAATGAATGGATAGATAGTGAAAGATGATGTGGCCAGAAAGGGGGTGAACACAGATGGTGGCTGATAGATATGTATGTGTGTACACATATTGTGTCCTTCCACACATGTGCACTAGCCCCCTATAGAAGGTATATAGTTCGATTCAAACTTAATGGTGTCTCGGAAGTTAGCTGCGAGTGCAGTTCGTGCAGGTACAGTCAAGTCAGCAATAATTTTGGCTCTATCCATTAATTAATTTATTTATTTTAGTTTATTCGTACTATACTATAGCTGCACTCGCAGCTAACCTCCCGAGTCGCCATTAAGTTTGAATCGTTATAACTTAATAACATCACCGTCCTGCCCTTATCCCATATTACTTGGGGTCGGCGCAACATGTTTTCTTCTTCCATTCTCCCCTGTCAACCGTCACGCTATCATTCACTCCCTTCTCTTTCATATCATTCCTCACACCATCCATCCATCTTTTCTTTGGCCTTCCTCTGCCTCTCCATCCATCAACATGTATATTCATCACTCTTAGTCACATGCGTTTCGTCTCTCCGCATTACATGCCCATACGAAGACAAACGATTTCCTTTCAATTTTAACTTAATAACGCACAACCTTTTAAGGGGTCAATGTACTCATCATTATGAACAACTTTTACTATCCATGGGACCAAACCCGAAAACGCGAAAAAAAAATCTGCTTTTCCCTAATACTTACCTTCTCTTAGAAAATAATGACAATATGTCATTTTCTAAGAGTATACCAAGATAACTGTCAAAAAATAGCGTAACGCTCATAGGTTACAGCTTGTAGAACTGACAAAATGCAAGAGCCTTTGAAGCTTTTATCTTAGACTGGTAAAATGAATTCTGAAAAACAAAACCTACTAACGCAGTCGGGTGAAAAGTTAAACTTGTAATAAAATATTGTCAAAAACACATGTTTTGGTTGTCTAAACAAAACAGATGATGACAGTAATCAATAAAAATCAGTCATAAGTTTACATTATTATTACATTTTTACCATGATAATGATACCTACCACATGTATTTTATCTATGAAATTACATTTAGCTATCAAGGTAAATTATTATTAAAGTAGTCTGTTGGGATCACCAATTTTAACCATAAAGGTGGCTTTATGATTTGTCCATGTTAACCTTCAGTTGATCTTACTAGGATTTGCACAATGGTCCACTTGAAGGACTAAGTGTGGAAACCAAACCCCCCATAATATAGAACATGTTTCAAAATTTTATTATTATACTTATTCCAAAAACTTGTTTCAAATATTTAAAATTGGTTAGGGCTACAACATTAATAAAAACTTTTTTACAAAAAAATACAACCGACTTCCAAAAAGAACACTACAAAGTGAAAAATAACTTTAATTTCGGAAGTCGGTGTCTAGTTAAATGTATTTTCGTTTTAGTTTTTACAAAAAAATACAACCGACTTTCAAAAACAACACTACAAAGTGAAAAATAACTTTAATTTCGGAAGTCGGTGTCTAGTTAAATGTATTTTCGTTTTAGCCACGGACTTCCGAAATTAAAGTTATTTTTCACTTAATAGTGTTGTTTTTGGAAGTCGGTTGTATTTTTTTGTAAAAAAGTTTATTTTTCACTTTTTAGTTGTGGTAGCTGCCCCACACAAATTCTAATACCATACCTGCAAAACAAACTAGAACATCATCCATATAAAAGTGGGGAAATAATACGTATTATTGAAGGTAACTCAAAAACTACCCAAGCAAAGTTAATCAATTTTATATGGGACCAACTGTGATGTATACCCTCTCGAATAAAACAAAAAAAATCCAAATCAGTCTAGCCATCTTCGAGTAATCGAGGAACATAAGGTTCCGACGAATTGAGAACCTCCTCCTTTTTGAAGTCGGTTAAAAATAATAAAAGAGGCAGAAATCTACCCAAGTATAAATATAGTGAAATATATGAATAATATAGTCAGAAGTGATTGAGCAGTTCTAGTTTTAATATTAATGTACAAAATAAATATCCCTCTGTGAACTGATATTCTCAAAGAGATACTCTCAGACAATTCCATTTTCCCACTAATTAATATATCACGAAGAATTATACACCACTTAAAATGACACAAGGAAAATGATGCATTGCTTTAAGACCTGTGCTAATTTGGCATCACACCAAGTATGGTAGGAACAGTATTGCTACAGAATGTTAAGTAAAACCTGGCCTTGTTTGACATCTTATTCTAACTTATTGTAAAGTAGGTTGAGAGTGACAAAATAGATATTAGGTTCTATATTAAACTAAAAAATATTGGCATAGACAATGCTGGGGTAAAATGTCATGAGAAAAGTTTTAAGTATGGATGGACTGTGAAAGATGATCTAGCTAGAAAGGGGGTGACTACCGAGATGACGACTAATAGAAAAATATGGAAGAAGAAGGTATGTCGGTCGCCCAGGTTAACGGTACCTAGAACAAAAAACATTTTGTTTTGTCTGTTTGTTCCGCCTAATCTCCGAAAAGGCTGGACCGATTTTGACAGGACTTTCACTGGCTGACTGATGTTATAAGGAGTAACTTAGGCTACTTTTATTTTAGAAAAATATTTAGGGTACCGCGCAAAAAAAGAAAAACCCATGAAATTGTAAACAAAATCCAATTAAAATAGGGAAGTATTCACATCCACGCGGGCGAAGCAGCGGGCTAGTTCAACTAAAAAATATAGGCGAATGCATAGAGATAATCAATATTGTTTCTGGGATGGCAACGCACCTATAAAGCCTCTGGTATTGCAGATGACCATAGACAAGGGTGACCACTTACTATAAGGTGGACTGCCAGCTTGTTTCCTCCACATAACATAAGAAACTCAAGTATTTATGGAGAAGAATGATGTCAGCCAATCATATGATGGTCAATAATGATACAATATCTCAGTTGCATCAGAAATCTGAACCTTTCCCCTACATTAAATTATTCTTCCAGTCATAATTTTAGGCTTACTGCTGCTCCTCATCATCACCTCCCTCAGCCTTTTCACAACTATGTTGGGGTCGGCTTCCAGTCTAACCGGATGCTGTTGAATATCAGTATTCATAAAACTAAATCAAATGAATGATAGCAACAGCTCCAGATGCATAGAAAACTAAACTAAATGATGTCATTACATAAACAGTTTTATTAGCAAGCTACCTATACTCTGTTACAAACAAACAGAATTTAATCTATTAACAACAAGATAAGGTCTAATATGAAACTAGCAAAATTGATGTAGGTACAGATACTTTAAAAAAATACTTGATAACAACAGTGTTTGATTCATAATTTTTGTGTGTACTAATGTATATTTTTGATAACACTGTTTATAATTGGAAATTCGTAATTTTATAGCAGTTTTGAATAACATTTTAAGTATTAAATTTCAAGAAAGAAAAGAGATTGTGTGTTAGATGATTTATTCTGAGCTTTGATGATGATGATGATGATGAAAAATTATGAGCTCGTGGCTGAGTAATAACAGCCGCATGGGTCGATCCATCAGGTTATGCTTCGCTTACCGGGGTTGGTCTGTGGATGGGTGACTTTCTTTACATACCGAGACTCCTCCGTGCCTCGGAACGCACGTTAAGCCGTTGGTACCAGCTGTCATTTGTTGATCTTTGACAGTAGCTACGGGTCGTCAGAAGCCCGGAAGTCTGACAACCAGTCTTACCAAGGGTATCGTGTTAACCAGTTACTGGGTTGTGGAGGTCAGATAGGCAGTCGTTCCATGTAAAATACTGGTAATCAGCTGCATCCGGTTAGACTGGGGAAGCCGACCCCAAAATAGTTGGCAAAAGGGTAGGCAGATTGTGTTAGATGAATTATTGTGCCTAGAAAGGAAGTAGACTGAGATAACGCCTAATTGTGACGTAAGAAAAAAAAAATACAACCGAATTGAGAACCTCCTCCTTTTTTTGAAGTCGGTTAAAAAGAGATGTTGCGCCGACCCAAAGCAGATTTATTAAATGTTTATTTTTTCAACAAATAAAATGCAAGTAAATAAAAACACAATTTTAGGGAATATAGTCGAATAACAAAAAAGCCTTTTATCCTCATTCTCAATATTCTCGTCACCTGCCCAACCAAGGTTGTGACGAGGAATACTGACGCGCATCAAGACAAGATATCAGTTATGTAAACAAACTGACTATGTTTACACATTGATAACTGACTGCCACTCAAATGATATTGAACTTGCTGATGACCCGACGATAGTCTTGATTTGAAAAGAATTTCTATCAAGAAATAGATACATTATCTGTTTTGTAAGGCTTCATAGAATCTGGTGAAGAAATTAGATAGGTTGTTCTTATATGGCTTGAAGTTTCGGTTGCTCATTTGTTTACAAACCTTTATTTTTTCATGTAAAAAAAAAAACTTATCAAAGCTGTTACTGGTCCTTTAAAATAGTACCTTGTACAGACAGGCCCGCTACCTGGCTGACTGCAATATTGTTTTACCACGCCCATTCCCAAACAGTTCGTTCAGATTGAGCCGATACCTACGAGATATGACTAGACATAATGCCTAGCCTATTCCTAATTGTATCGCCTTTCGCGTGTACCCTGGCTATCTTCTGCTGGTCGAAAATTAGGTCCTTATCTAAATTCTGCTCTGAGCGGGGCCACACCTCGACATGCTCATATCTCAATAACAAAATTTTCAGTCTGTTGATCCTCATACTCCCTGCCTATCAGAAAACAACTTAGTACGAGAGTTTTAGGCATTAAATATTAATTTAAGACAAGGTAACATTCTAATTTTAGGACCCTGACAACCTTTATGAAAATTTTCTGTAGACTCGAACAATTTTAGACACTAAGCCAACTCAGCTATAGAGTATTAAAAGTCTACATAAACCCATCGTTTGCATGTCCACGCTAAAATATGGCGACGAAAGATTCGTCTCTATAGGTATATATCATTAGACTGTCTATAAATCGTGACAGACAGTCGATAAGTTGGGCAGCCATTTGCGTCACAAACTTCGTCACTTATCGGAGTGACGTTGGTGTTAAAGGGTTAAGTGTTTATTTAGGCACCCTTTTTGTATTAGATATGAATTCAAATTAGGGTAAAAGCTGGTCTTTAGCTGCCTGTAGCCAAAAAGAGGTTGAACAAAGACTGGCCTCCAGAGTAAAGAATAGTTGGATAGATAGACACGTTTTTGAATAACGAAGCACTTGTTTTGCAACATTTAAAAAATGTAAAAATGCTAATAACAGGTTCAAGAATGTAATTTGCGCCCTATAGTAAAAAAGAAACGGCAAGTTTCCCAGTATTTAAATACAAGAACTATCTTACGGCAGACACGCAACTGCCAGCACTAATTATCATCGCAGCGCTATTTATATCTTTCAATTGTGTTCTACATATTATGTACAAGGTGCTTCCTCTAATTGTTACGCGTCAAGCCTTGTGGGCCCATTGTCTAAACTCACCCTACAAAGGCTCAAAAGAAAGGTGTAATGTTACCAAACTACTGGTCCTATTCATACGTATAGCATTACTGTTCCACGTTCAAAAAACAGGTTCCAAAATCAAAGTTTTCCGCCATTTACGGACAGGACATGTCACAGAACTGTACTGTTTAACGTTTTTTTTTTTTGTTAATTAGCAAAATGCGTTATTTACCGTTTTCTATGATAAGTTAGTGTAGAGATGTTGAAAAAGAAGGAAATACCGTGGTATTCCAATCATCGCATAAGGATTCAGGACAATTTTGCCAATTGGAGACATCATTCGTGTCGGGTGCACTGGAACACGACTTGTGATTGTACGTACATTTGATAAATGGGTCAATTTTCAATCGTTTCATTGCCGTTCACGTGTAATTGACCGGCGCCAGCTATTTTTTGTACAGTAAGTGGAGGCAGGTCAATTTATCTCTTCATATTTCAGGGTTATTATAAATTACCTAAGGGCTAATAGAAACACTTTCTTGGTTTTAAACCAAACTGCCGGGTAATAGGGATGATGCCTGGGTAAAAAAAAGAAATTCTATTTAGTCCGTCAGTCAGATAAAATATTAGACACGTATTTTTTACTTTATCTTTAATAAAAAAAATACTTGATTAAAGTTGGGAGTGGGGGCTTGCTACGTCACAACTATAAAAAACTACTATAATCTAGCAAGAAGTGACGTCTGGACGTCATACCACATTGTCGCCGTAATCTTTTGATTACGTAAAAAAAGAACAAAATACGTCTCCAATATATTTTTCGGAATATCGGAATAAAATTACGTCTGTTAGGTTCGTGCTTATAGATTCTAATCGAGTGAAAGACCATTGAGAGAACAATTAAATAAATTAATTTTAAGTAAACGTAGTTTAGTTTATTATGGATAAATCGGTTTTTTAATAACTTTACTAAACTATTGATAACAACGGAATGATAATTCTTTACGCTCGCTATCTTGACATAATGTTTGTTTTCTCTTTTGTATAATACATTGCATTTACGACTTTATAATAATGCTTTTATGTTGTTTACTAACATTTCTTTCTTTGTATTAATGTGTGTGTTGACTAATTTATTTTTGTGATATCTTTGTAACTTACAACTTTTTAAACCATACAGACTTGTTTTTGGGGAGTTGCGCCACTTCTTCCCGTCTATAGGATGTGGTTGGCCGGTTTGGGGTCTGTCTCTTCATCATTCATTGTAACTTTCGACAATCGTGTATGTTGAATAACTTATTATTATGATATCTTCTTTGAAAATTTTAAAACCATAGGTGGGAATTAGCTGCGCCACTTTAGCTTTCCCAGCTAAAACACTAGAAGGTGGTGAAACATTTTGATTTTTGGGTGTCATTTGTAACTTTTGACATTTAAAAAGTGCTGATTCTCAGCCTAATTTAACTATTTTAAAACGCCTTGCCCATGAGACATTAATGTCGTGTTGAGCGTTGTGTACTAAGCGAGATCACACTAGCATGTTTTGCCTATGACGTTCCCACTGCTGGGACACAGGCCTCTTCTCTGTGAGAGGAAATGGAACATAATCCACCACGACAAGTAAGTACTCGACACTATAATCTGTTGAAGTACTTGTTACAATAATATTGAGATTTCTTAGAGAAATATAATTGAATACTCTAAATCTCTAAAATATATTGAAGCGATGGAAATTGAAATTATTGATTTCAATCTGCGCTAGTGTCGCATAGCTACCGAATTTTGTGTGATGCTAAGAAACCATACAAAAAGTTTAATTGTACCTACCAAATATTACCTAAATAGAGTGAAGTTTTGTGTAACCAGGTAAATAATTTTCAGTATTTTAGTCCTACCTTTGAGAAGTAACCTATAATGGGTAGAGTTTAAATGTTGGGCTACAATAAAATAACCTTCATCTTAAAATCTCACATAGGTTGTATGTGTTACCTAGTCACTAATTCTAATACTAGGTTTGAATTCGAACTGACAAAATTTCGTAAAAGACTAAAAATGTTGTAATCTGGTGTTTAGTGACAGTCGAAAACTGGTTTTGAATATTTTTATAAAGCAATACTTGTTGAATTTATGAAATGAAGGTCAAATGAATAAATTATGTTTTAATTCTATAAATAGCTAGGATTTACTAGTTAAATTGACATCAAATCATCCAAAGAACAATCATAAAAAATCGATATATTTCGCTTTCCTTGGCTAGTCGCTGCATAAAGGCTACTTCAAATAGCAGCGACGCAAATCGCGCGCGACACGGGTGCCTCTGTGTCGCGTGCGATTTGCGTCGCGTGTCGCGCCCGTTTGTAGGACCCTTAACATCCGTTGCTTTCTGGTATTCGACCAAAAAGACAAATTATTATTTTTAAAAGCCTGTGATGTCCCATTGCAGGGCAACGGCCTCCCTACTCTCTTTCCACTTCTCTGCTAAGAACTAGACCAAAACGACAAATTGAATCGTATTTTTTTCTACCAAAAAATCCTCTTGAACCTTAAAAACGAGGCCTCATTTCAACCACATCATCACTAACATCCTTTGGCATAGGTCGTTCTTCGAGGGGCGCTAGCGCTCGCCAACTCGCCGAGTCGTCGCGACGCATCCTGCGCCGCCGCCGCTGCGCCCCGCCGCGGGCCAGTAGGCATGGGCTAACTGGCTCCGGTAAAAAATTGGATATAATAATATATCATTCCAATACGGATATGGGATTTGTTTATTTCTTGGAATGATTCTGACTGATATATCTGCTTTGGGATATATATCCAAACAAAGATTTGTCTGGAGTTATTATACCCATGCCTACGGACTACACAAGCCACGCACGGTGTAGGCTCGCATCATACCATTCAGAACAGAAAACTTTGTCTTTTCAAACCAGTGAAAATACCATTATTGAATCAAAGACTGCATACAGCCAGCCCAAAGATAGCTTTATGGATATTAATTTATGCAATTTTGTTCTTATTTCAATGGTATGTGTTCCAGGCAATGGTGGCGATACGACATGGTGTTTCAGCCAGGTGAAGGGCACTTTGGAAGACGATGTCACGGAAGCTGACCTGATCTCCTGTGTGGAGTTCAACCATGATGGGGAACTGCTCGCTACTGGGGACAAGGGAGGCAGGGTTGTTATATTTCAGGTTAGTTTTTTTAAATTTATTTTTCCTTTTTTTTCCGAAGAGGATGGCAACCCCAAACCCCAGCACCATTTACGGAAGCGTTTTCATAGAAACCAGTCAGTGGCTTTGCCGCTGTTGCGGTCGCCTTCGAAGTTGTGACCTTTATCCTCGCTTTAAACTGCCTGAACCAATTACACCAACTGAGAATTCCAAGTACAATAAACAGTCTCATCATCAGTGACGTGGCAGACATAGAACGAGCAGTCAGGCTCGATCATGCATCATAAGGCACCGCTCGTCCATAGTACATGTGTGCTCTTCCACTTGATGCAAATTCTATTAGGGTTATTACTTTCTGCATTTATAATACATGCTTACCCTTAGTGAAAAAGGTGACATCTTTGAAAGTCGCAAGCACTATGGTGTCCATTAGGTGGTAGAAATACCAGCGGAGGATTTTTAAACGTATTGTCTTGGCACAGAGACGCCGATTTCCGCGTTAGTGCGACGTTAGTTTCGGTACGATCACGTCACTTGTGACGTTAGTCCGACGTCAAACAGTCATCATAATGAGTAATGACTCATTGAAACAGAATCGTATGAAATGTCTGCTCTGGTTTCTGGTCGCAACTGCTGAGCATGAGGTCCTGGTCCCAAGTCGGGTAAAGTGTCATTGGGTGTTTCTTTCTGGAATTTTTCAGTAGCAGCCCGGAGACTGGATTTGTGCCCGGTTGATGGCAATAGGCTCGCCCCTTGTTACATGGGACTTAGACATAACTGGTGAAATGTGGGTGTACTATAGGTACACTTCTGCCCAACTCTTCTGGGAAACAAGGCGTGATGTTATGGTCATGTACTCTTTTACTGAAGGGACTGGCCCGCAGTGGCTGAGGACAGACGTGTGGAAAAGGGAAAGGAGGCCTTTGCCCAGCTGTGGGATATGGCTAAATAGATACATAAGTAAAACATAATCCCAACCTACAGTATGACAGTTTGGGACAAGCTCTTTAGCCGCTTTCCTCACCCACTCGGACATTTGTTTGTAAAGGCAAACTGTCCCTTGAACAATAAACTTTTTCTTTTCCAGAGGGACCCAGCCTCAAAGCAATGTGTCCCGAAGAAGGGCGAGTACAACGTGTACTCAACATTCCAATCACACGAGCCTGAGTTTGATTACCTCAAGTCTTTGGAGATTGAAGAGAAAATCAACAAGATTCGGTGGCTGAAGCGGAAGAACCAGGCGCACTTCCTGCTTTCAACCAATGACAAGACCATCAAATTGTGGAAGGTTAGTCTTGTATGTATTCGAAGTTTTTTTTATTATTTCTCTTTTTTAGATTTAAGTTTTTTTCTTAGGGCGAATTTCACCAATGAAACTGCTCGCGATTAGCACAAATCTAAACCTCGTTCTAGAGCTGTCAGCGTCATCCAGGTGCGGGTCTAGGTGTTCGCTCAAGGGGAGGCAAATATTTCTCTCTGGGGGATGGGACGGGACGCGGGGGAGTTGAATACCCAAGCCTTTTTAAAAAAAAAAACCTTTGGCACCTATTTTCCGTGAACTCAATAATGTGCTCCCTTTTCGAGGATGACTACGATTTATCTACATAATATCTTAGTAATATACTGTACAAAGCAAAAATACGGGTTATAAAACTTATACAAGCTGTCTAACATAGTGGGTGGTCTAAAGGCAAATGGGGTAACGCATATGTGGCCACATGTCATTTAAAAATGTAAAAGTTGGAATATTCTTACCAGTTTAGAAAATGTCGCAAACTTAATGATTTTCAATAAATATTGTACAGTTTCACTTGGATTTTTTGACCCTGTGAACAAAATTTTCGACGTAGTGAGTTCAAATCTGGCTGGATGCCGCATAATAGTGTTACCTACACTATTAGGCATCCAGCAAAATTATGTTCCAATTTACGTTCAGTGTGGCTCTGCAATGCTTCCGATTTTATTTTTACTTGTCTTTTCTAACTTTTTATAAAACTAGCGAAACTTTCAAAGCCCAGATTAAAAAAAAGTTGACTCTTTAAAATTTTTAAATGATAGGTGGCCACCTCCGCTTTACCCCATTTGCCTTTGGACCTCTACGTTTGAGACACCCTGTATTTTACGTCTAACTGAGGGCAACTGCACCCGTTGATCGTCTCTATGCCTGGCGTCATCATTGTTGTGGAATTTTAGCAATGACAGCTTTTGAACGCTGTTTAGCTATGTGATGATCGCGTTCAGTATCTTTAGTGAAATTAGCCCTTAGTGTTTAGGGTGTCCCGTAAATAAGGGAGCAAACGTAACGGGTAGCTAGCTCACCTGATTTCCAACAACTAATGAATAGATAAAAAACAACCACGGTATGTATTTTTTATTCATGTTAAGAATTCAGTTTTTTTTAATGCTGTTGGTGCAAATGATAACATTTTTAGGTATAATTTTTGTTAGAAATTTCTGAATAGCTTATTATTGTAATATGATACTATTTTTGTAAATAACGTTTTTTTTTTGACTTGGAAAAAAAATCTTGAATTGAAAAGTTTTTTTTTAAGATGAAGACCAAAATTGAAAAAAAAATTAAAACTAAGTATTCAAATTAGTTGTTGGAAATCAGGTGAGCTACCCGTTACGTTTGATCCATTATTTACGGGACATCCTGTATTTTAAGCTTTGACCGCCGCGGTCGGTCCTAATCATGCTGTGCTACCCCATATTGTGCAAGATTAGTAGCGTGTATGATGTTTTATGTCAGCACTGGCGGGTAAAAGTTTGAGCAATTTATGGCAGTGCAAATTATTAGTACCGGTTGTTAGCGCATCATTTATTATTGAATTCGACTCTCAAGCAGAGCGCACAATACCCTCCCTCGTATCTAAAATCCTAAAAGCAAAGGTCCTAATAGCAAACCAACCTATAATATATTACTTTAGCAAATAGTAGTATTGTTTTGATTGGTCATTTTGCGTTTAGGACTTTTTGATACGGAGGGGCACAATTCCTGCTATATCATAACATAGTTTTTGATACGAATAAAAGCCTCTATTTGAAGACGCTAGGTGAGAATGCACTACAAATATAGATGGGCAATCCACCCAGGTGGGTTTAGACCGGGTGTTTTGTGTGTTTTGGGATAAACACCCGATTTCCACCCAAATTTCGGGTGTAAATGATTTTTATACATAAATGACATTTAGTTTTTAACTATTATTCTTTTATTGAATTATACATAATTAGGTGAGATAAAATAATGCAACAAAAATCTTTTTTCTGGTACTAATCAAAAACAAATGACCTACTTAACAATCAATCACTATCGGATTCTCCATTATCATTGTTACAGACGACAAAATGTAAAGGCTTCTGGCCGTCTGGCTTCCCCTGACGTTGAAGGTGTAGGTTCGTTGTAGTCGTCCAATATTGTCGGGTCTATAGAACTCTCTATTCCGGTTTCATTTTCATCATAGCTCTCATTAAATTAGTCTATAAAACTCTATTATGTTTTTTTTTTCATGTTTTTTTATTTTATTTTATTGTTTTTAAATAAGCTAAGTATTCAAAAGTTGAAATAATAGAAAATGTGATTTGTGAAATTTCGTTTTTATCTCGTACCATTTTATTTTACCCTCCCTGATCTAACTAATGTTGCATAAAAGGAAATGAAATGAATGAAAATCACTTTTAAAACATATTTTTTAACATCACTAATTCAATTTCATTAAATCAAATAGACACCCAATTTTCTGGGTGTTTATGGGTGCTTGCGGGTTTTTATCAAAGCATCGGGTTTAAACCCGGTGGATTGCCCATCTGTAACTACAATGTAATTATCTTGCTCCCAATACTAATATCACAGGCATTACGTGTCCTCTAAGAAATGTCGAAGTAATTGGACACTAACATTCCACAGTATATTATGATCTCCCAACCTATTTGTGATCATGTGCCATTGATCTTTATTGACGATCGTCAAATGACGTCATTCGATACCAATCTAATGTGTCCAGTATGCTTTGTGTATCAAAACGTTGATGCTACATATTTATGGCTTTTACCTGTTGATTGTGGTAACATGTGTACACACGGCTACACATCAAGCTATACATTTCCAGTTTACACTGACCTCTTATTGTAAGGAAACCCTATGCAATGCGAGATCAGCTTATACTGAAAATGTATTGCTTGATCTGTAGCCGTGCGTACCACAAATGGGTTACCTTTCAAATTCAAATTTAAAATACATGGCAGTGTTGGGATCAATCACCAAAATTTTAAATTGATTGATTAGTCAAACAAAAAATTTTGTGATTAAATTAGTTATCCTACCTAACAAATATTATAAACGCGAAAATTTTGGCTTATGAGTAGACCATGACCTGGTTTAGGACATAGGATACTTATTATCCCGGTAGTATGCTCCCGTGGGATAATTCCCAACCTCCACGCGGACGATGCTGCGGGCAAAAGCTAGTACTAGTAGTATCACGATTGAAAATTTCAGTTTTTTTGTAGACTAAAACTAATTATACTTGCGCATTTTATCAATGATAACTTAAAAGTCAGTGGCACTGGCTTGTTGCCGATTCAAAGGAACGTACACATGAGTGATCACTAAGATTTACAATGGCTAACATGACATGTAACTGGTAACTGCCAACATACAGATATGAGAGCTGGTCAGGCTTCCAAAAATCTGGAAAAATAAAACTTCTAATAATCCTTACTTTTGTTCTAGGAACCACAGAGTAACAACAACGACAGAGACTACACATAACTAATCTCACAACATTTCCAGGTATCTGAACGAGACAAGCGTGTGACGGGCTATAATACGCGCGAGGAAGGTGGCCGGCCACGCGATCCGGCGCGGATCACTCAGCTGCGGGTGCCCACTGTGCGGCCGGCTGAGCTCATGGTGGAGGCGTCTCCTAGGTGAGTGTTGTACAAGTAACGTGACGGCTACAATGCGCGCGGAAGGAAATACGTGACATTTCTGTCAACAAGTGTAAAGGCACATGAGATATGAGAGATGGTCTTTGGGATGGCACCACACTGCAATGACACGTCTGTCCATTGGCAGCGGTGACCTTTTACTGCGAGCAAGACTGATTGCCAGTATACAAATAGCTGCTTTTTTAGTCAAAAACGGCTTGACTGATTTGTTTTTTTTATTCTCCTCTTTAGTGAAGTGGTTTAAAAAAAAAAAAAAAAAAATAGGAACGTGTCAATAATAATATGTAAATAATAATAATTGCATATTTAAAAAAATAAACAAAAGTGTACATTTAGTCACAGTTGTAATATTTCCCATACAATGGTTTATTTATTAGTGCTAAGTGCCTAAAAGTTAACGACAACTAAAATATTTTTAATATAGGAATGAGGCACCCATTTACAGTTTTAATTTACTTACTCACACTTTTTGCGTCGAAGTTAACACAGTTATCAACAACATATTGAAAAATCGAGAGCCTCAATATCGGCACCCAGTGTTTGTCTCGCGATAAGCATCGACGATCTAATTTAATTATATTCAGTTATATTTACCTCAACACTCGAGTATAGCCATAGGATTATGAAACGTTTTTAATATACCTTTTATCTGACATCCGTTTTCATAAAGCGATGGTTATCTACGGGGGAAAAGTGGGTTAACGGTAATCGGTATATTATGGACTTTGGACCGAATTTGTAGGTTTAAAATGGCTTTATGATATTGCTATATTGGAGTATAGTTTGACCGATACCGCTGTAGCGCGGAGGCCAGCACGCCGTGAGCGTTGACGAATGAGCGGCCTGCACTGCCCCCGTGTCTCGCCGCGCACGTACTTAATTCGCGGGATAGCGGTATCGGTCAAACTGTAGTGAAAAAAAATTAAGGCGTGGTACAGCGGTATCGATCTAACTATAGTTAAAAAAAACCTAAGGCGCGGTACAACGGTATCGGTCACACTAGTTAAAAAGGCCTAAGGCGCGGTACAGTACAACGGTATCGGTCACACTAGTTAAAAAGGCCTAAGGCGCGGTACAGTACAGCGGTATCGGTCAAACTATAGTTAAAAAAGCTTGACGTCAGTCTCTTCAATGAATTAAGTCAACCTTTTGCTGCGTTTGGCCCTTCCTAACATAAAACCGAGATCTCCTACATTTATGCGTACCTACCACTAAAGCTTTAATTCCTAGGAAAGAGGTTCCGATAAATTTTAACGGCCCTCATGAAAACTGTCATTTTCACCAGTATGGACATTAAGGTGTCAAAAAACGTCTGTATTTGGACCGCCATTATTGTGTGACTGTTGACCACTCTTAGGGTCAGTTTCAACCAAACGGATAAATCCTCGCAGATGCTCAAGCACTTTTAAATTTTCACTGAATAAGTAACTGTATCAAAGTTGACTTAAAAATTCAATATTGATACATTTATTTTATTTAGTGAAATTTGAATAAGTGCTTGAGCTTCCATGAGTATTTTTTCGTTTGGTGGGTGCTGACCCTTAGGAAACCAAAACTTTAGCAGTGATTACTTGTTGGAGACTTGTCCTGTAGCTATTAATCTGGGGTTCTTCAAATGACAAGTCAATAGGTTGCTTCTAGGCAAGCGTTCACCATCATCAACCACATTATCGGGGTCAACGTTGCGTTTTCTTCTTCTAGAAACACCTTTATTCTCCATTTTTTTATTTTTATACATAAAAAATGACGTCGATGATGTCGTTATTAGAAAAAACGTTCAATCAAAATGTCAAGCACACGTCGTTTTTGACATTGAAATGACCACAGACATGACAGTTTTTTTTACAATAACTACACGAGTACAAAATGTTATGCAGTTTTTGTAAAATATTTCTGAAGATATGCTGTTCTTGTAAAATACCGTGAATTTTAAAGCCAAATATCTTGGAGATACGTAGTTTTTGCAAAACATCTATTAGATCATTCGATAGCTTAGTTAGTCAAATACGAACACAGTGCTGCCAAAAATAAAAAAGTTGTAAAAATGTTAGTTATGTAGTTTTTTTTTTTTAAAAACCCTTCAATTCTAATAAAATTATCTAATTGTTAGTGAGGCAGGTTTTTATACAATAAACATTGCCATGTATTTTTATTAAAATTAGTATTGTGCTAGGAATCTACGTATTACAGTGTCACTCATATAATATCCCTTATTCCATTTTTATTTATTTTATTCTGTTTTCTAATTAATAATTTCTTGTCAACAGGAGAATATTCGCGAACGCCCACACGTACCACATAAACTCCATATCGTTGAACTCGGACCAGGAGACCTACCTCTCTGCTGACGACCTTCGCATCAACCTGTGGCACCTTGAGATCACCGACCAGAGCTTCAACATCGTTGATATTAAACCTGCCAATATGGAGGAGCTTACAGAGGTCAGTATTTTTTTTTATTAAATTTGCTTGTCGTCATAGACTAATGACTCATCACCGGAAGATGATGAGTCAGTGCTGAGATGGTGCTCTTGTCCCTTGTTACTTGGGGTCGGCGCAACACGTTTTCTCTTTCCATTCTCCCCTGTCAACCGTCACGCTATCATTCACTCCCTTCTATTTGAAATCATTCCTCACACAATCCATCTATCTTATCTTTGGCCTTTCTCTCCCTCTCCATCCATCAAACATTTATTTTCATCACTCTAAACCCCCGTTCGCACGGGCGTAATAAAATCGCGGTGGGATTTTATAGCGCACTGGATTTTCAACGCTCTGCTTAGCGCCGAGAGTGCAAAATCCAACAGTGTTTTTTCGACGCGCTAGAATGTACTCTGTTATTGTTAAGTTGGATTTTCAACGCTCGGCTCAACAACGAGAGTTGAAAATCCAGTGCGCTATAAAATCCCGCCGCGATTTTATTACGCCCGTGCGAACGGGGGTTTAGTCACATGCGTTTCCTCCCTCCAACACATGCCCATACATGCCAAACGATTTCCTTTCAACTCTTCTGTCATTTCTTACTTTATCCATTTTCGTCATTCCACACATCCATCTCGAACATTCTCATCTCCGCTGCATGCAATCTTTTTTCATTCGTCTTCTTCATGGTCCAGCATTCTGATCCATATAGTATGGCAGGCCTTATCATGGACTTGTTTTTCCCCTTTGACTTGAGGGGCATCCGTGGGTCTCAAGTTGACAGACTCAGTCGCAGTCATAGACTATTGACTACTACTACCCAAAAACAAGTTGTAGAAGCGGCCTAAACTATAGGTAATGCAGCTAAGATCGGAAATAGATTTTTAACGTGCCATTCCAGGCGACTAATATAGCATTGTTATTGGCTACATTTCATCTTGTGAAGCCTCGTTTCCTCATTTTGTCAGCGAAAACGCGTAAGTTAGTGTCGGATGTAACACCGTGTGCCTTTAGACTTTAGTCTGGGGATGTTTGAAAATCTGACAACCTACTCTAAGGGTATTTGTAACCCAGTGTAACTGGGTTGCAGACATTAATGTATTTCTACTACTTACATCTAGTTAGGCTGTAATCTGCATACCCCAACTTACTTTGGAAATGGCTTGGTTGATATGACTAATTTGCTCCTAAGAATATAAAATACGGGGAGGGACCCGTGGCTAAGTAATAACAGCCGCACGGGTCGATCGGTCAGGTTATACCGAGACCCCTCCGTGCCTCGGAAAGCACGTTAAGCTGTTGGTCCCAGCTGTCATTCTTGGATCTTTGTCAGTCGTTACGGGTCGTCAGGAGCCCGAAAGTCTGACAACCAATCTTACCAAGGGTTATCGTATTACCCAGTAACAGATAGGCAGTCAGTCCATGTAAAATACTGGTATTCAGCTGAATCTGGTTAGACTGGAAGCCGACCTCAACATAGTTGGGAAACAGCTAGGCAGATTGATTGTTAGTTATAGCCATAATATAAGGTCAGATTACTTATTAACCTACATTACTGCGAGAAGCCGATGTATTTAATTAATTAGTTTAGGTGCACTGGCGCTGTTCTAATTTATTATATAAACAAATCTGTAATCGATAAATAAATAAACACATGTTAATCAGACTGATAAGACACGATAAAATGATAACTTGTGTAATCAGAAAATAAACTCAATGCTAAGAAATAGATTGAATACTATCATAATGTATAAAATTATGAGATTTTGTCCGCGGCTTCCCTCGCGTCAATTTAGAATTTTACAATCAATTCGGGTTGTACAGTCAGCGTCAATAATATCGTGACGAACAGACTGTTCAAAATGATCTAAACTACTATGAAAATGAAATATTAACTCTAATGACACAAAGAATGTTTCAGAATGAAGACAGTACCCGACAACTGTCATTCTGACGAGAAATTTATCCAATTGAGAATTTGAACAGTCTGTTCGTCCCGATATTTTTGACGCTGAACTGTACTTGCTTGTAATAATATAATTCAATCATGATTCGAAAGACACGTGGTGACATTTATTATCATAAAAACGTTATTGTTGTTTTCCTTCGGAACGGTACTTTTTTCGTAATGAAAGATACCCTATTTCCGTTTCTGTACACCTGACAACGTATTGCAAAATTTCAGGATGATCAGTTCAGTGGTTTAGGCGTGAAAAGGTAACAAACAAATTTAATTTCGCATTTATAATATTAGCTAGGATGAGATTTTTGATTTTAAATAATAAAAAGTTTTTTTATGTTGTTTCAGGTCATAACCGCGGCGGAGTTTCATCCGACTGAATGCAATCTCTTTGTCTATTCTAGTAGTAAGGGTGAGTACAATTAAATTACATAGACAATATACTAGAACAATGATCTACAAGCAGGGACTGTTCAACCCCGGTTAGGAGTTAAATCTTTCGAAGGGGTAAGCCGTTTATGAGGTTACCTTTATCATGTGTAACTTTTTGAATGGGTTTTAGGCTTGAAACCTAGTAAAAGGGTTATCCCTTCAATATGGATAACCCATTGAATGGGTTCTATACATGAAACCCAGTGAAAGATAATTGAGAGATTATATTACATTGCTCCGAGTCGGAATGTTACGTTGTTATCGTTTTTAATAGATTTTAAGTGAAACCCTTTTGAACGGCTTAATTTAAGTCATTCCACATTGTGTGGGTTTTTTGTTTAATGGAAAACCAAAATGGTCCCTGTCTACAAGACGACTTGTGAATCACAAGTTGTAATATCTTTGAAGTATAGTAATTTGATGTTCTGAAAATGGTTCAAGTAACCAACATTAAGAAAAGCTTGTAAAACTATAATATTATTATTTAAACAGATAATACAAACAGGTTTGTTTATTTATTTTAAAACACTTAGGTTTATTGAACTACTAGTTGCGCGCCGCGGTTTTACTCGCACAAGTCTCGATCCCGTGGGGATACCGGGATAAAAAAGTATCCCATGTCCTGGTCTACCCATGTGCGAAATTTTATCCGTTTAGTCGTTTTAGCGTGTAAGGGTAGCATACAAACAAACGAACTCACTTTCGCATTTATAATATTAGTTAGGGGATATAAGCTCAGTAGCCTAGTTATACCAAATAGTCATATGTCATATTAATTTCGTCCACCTTTACTTACATTGAAGCAAAACTTACCCCTATTTCTTTTCCTAAAGGAACGGTATTGTCTGAGGCTTAATTTCACAAGTCTTGTGTGACAATCAAACAACACTAACCCCTATTTCTATCTCCGTAGGTACGATAAGGCTGTGCGACATGCGCGCGGCGGCGCTTTGTGACCGTCACGCCAAGCTGTTCGAGGAACCAGAAGACCCGCACGCGCGGTCTTTCTTCTCAGAGATCATATCCTCCATCAGCGATGTTAAGCTTAGTAATTCTGGCAGGTAAGAAGACTAACTCTCTTTTCAATATCCTTAAAATAATCAAGTCATCCTAATCTTGATAATTTCCGATTATGCAGGCCGATTCGGGATCCTTTAAGGTTCATTATTACTTTTATTTTCCGTGTGACCTATACCGCCAATAACGCAACTAGCCCCTTTGCAATAACTGGGTAGATCTTGCTTCCAAAAACGATGACAAACCTAGAAAGAGTTTTCATGATCATTGCCATTTCAACTGTAGTGTCTTAATCAATCTGCCTAGACTTTTCCCAACTATGTTGGGGTCGGCTTCCAGTCTAACCGGATGCAGCTGAATACCAGTATTTTATATAGAGCGACCGCCTATCTGACCTCCACAACCCAATTACTGGGTAATACGATACCCCTTGGTAAGACTGGTTGGCAGACTTTCGGGCTTATGACGACCCGTAACGACTGTCAAAGATCCACGAATAACAGCCGGGACCAACGTCTTAACGTGCTTTCCGAGACACGGAGGAGTCTCGGTATGTAAAGATGGTCACCCATCCACGGACCAACCCCGGCGAGCGCAGCTTAACCTGATGGATCGACCTGTACAGCTGTCATTATTTAGCCATAAGCTCCTCTTAGGTGTTAGCGAGTCTATATAACAGAATTCGAAACTAAAACTCGACGGCACTATTTAGAAATCCAATTTAGGATTTGGCTGCACCTGGAAGACAGGGTTTCGTACCTGAAGGGTCCAAACGGAGCTCTATTGCTGTCACTCACGTGTCCGTGTCTGTCCGTTCTGTCACACAGGTTTTACAGCCAAACGGTTGGAGCTTACAGTCTTCAAATTTTCTCAGTATCAGCATGTTGTTAACTCAAAGCCATACAATTTATTAAAAAATATTTTTAAATGGCCTCAACATAATATACCCATACAGTTAAGGGGGGCGCTAAATGGGTAATATTAATATGGGGTATTGTTGTTTAGAACTCGTTCGAGTAGATAAATACTGATTTTTTGTTGTAAAAATGTTGGAAAATGAATGAATGACAAGCTATCAGTCAGCTTTTTTTTTTTTACAAAATTTTGTTCCAAATAATTTTTTAATTTCCCGTTGACCTATGAACTTGAAATTTGGTGATAATGTTTATTATTACGTATATTTTATTAACAAATACCAATATATTGATAAATCAGATTTGGTACGGAACCCTAACCTAAACCCCCACGGAACCTAAATGTACGGAAGTCCGACACGCACTTTGCCGGTTATTTACTGCAACAGCGCCATGCAGTATTATTATTATTACCCCGTAGTATCAACCAATTTAGAATAGCATTAAGCGCCTGCTCAAGGTGCTAACTCAGTCGCAAACCGTTTGCTTAGTGACACTGGTCCTGTAAGCTTTACCAAAACTATAACAAGTCGTTAACAAGATTCAATCTCCTTCCAGATACATGATGTCTCGCGACTACCTAGGTTTAAAAGTGTGGGATCTCCGCATGGAGACTAAGCCTGTAGAAACATACCCAGTCCACGAGTACTTACGGTCCAAGCTCTGCTCGTTGTACGAGAATGACTGCATCTTCGACAAGTTCGAGTGCTGCTGGAGCGGCGACGACCAGCGGCTCATGACTGGCTCTTATAATGGATTCTTTAGGTGAGTAGACCCATCATCTGCCTAGGATTTTACCAATTATGTTGAAGTCAGCGCCCAGTCAAATCGGATGCAGTTGCATACAAGTAATTACCATCTGAAGCAGTCTTTCTATGAAATGGATGGTCGCAACCATGGATCGAAATGACAAGGACTATGTTTTAAAAGATAGATATTCGTGTTATTAAAGATGTCTTTTAAATAATAAAGAACTTACAAATCAATATGGTTGATGAGTAAAATTTTTATTGGGCACGTATTTTTCTTTTTTTGCGTAATGAAAAGATTACGGCGATATATCGAGTTAAAATGTGGCATGACGTCACGCCTTGCTAGATTTTATACTGAATTGTGACGTAGCGACCCCACTCCCCAACTTTAATGCGTTTTATCCAAGTATTTTTTTTTATTAAAAAGCAAAAAATACGTGTCTAAGATTTTTTTAACAAGTGACTGACGGACCAAATAGTTTTTTTTTTTTTTACCCAGGCATCATCCCTATTGCCATTTCTTTGTGATAGTGGATTTTGACAAGAGCAGGAGTCATAGTAAACAATCGTGTTTTAGATTTTTTTTATCCTTGATAAACAACAATAACATGTGTCTCCGTAGGATATTCGAGCGCGGCGGATGCGCAGGAGGTGGGTGCGGCGCGGCGCGGCGCGGCGAGCTGACGCTGGAAGCCGCACGCGACGCCGCCGCGCGCCCGCGGCAGCCGCTGCGTGCGCGCAGGGTCGCTACTACTGCCAAGAGGAAGAAGGTATGACTTACCATTTTGTTCACGACTACTGTTACTGGAAATAAGACTTTCATAAGTCCGCTGTTGCTGTGGCGGCTAGGAAACGACGGCTGCGTATATTACAAATTCCATCGACGAAGCGTTACTACGTATTAAACATCAACAAAAATCTGTCTAGCCTCTTCCAGTCTAACCGGATGCAGCTGAATACCAGTATTTTACATGGAGCGACTGCCTGTCTAACCTCCACAACCAGTAACTGGGTAATACCCCTTGTTAAGACTGGTTGTCAGACTTTCGGGTTTCCGACGACCCGTAACGACTGTCAGATCCACGAATGACAGCCGGGGCCAACGGCTTAACGTGCTTTCCGAGGCACGGAAGAGTCTGGGTATGTAAAGATGGTCATCCGTCCACGGACCAACCCTGGCAAGCGTAGCTTAACCTGATGGATCGACCCGTGCGCTGTTAGCTCCTCATAGCGTCCATGACGTATTGCATTTATACGTCTAGGAACTAATAAGGAACAAATAAATAAGGAACTTCTTCGTGCTTTTGTTAAAAGTAAAATAAATTGTTGAAAAGAGTAGCTTCATCTGTCTTACTGACCAACTACCCCACCTTGACCTTGACAATTTAAAAATGACTTAATTGTAATAAATGCTTTGGGTTTGCGTTTGACAAATTATGTTCTGTCTCTCCCCAGGACGAGATAAGCGTCGACTGCTTAGACTTCAACAAGAAAATCCTGCATACAGCATGGCACCCCCACGAGAGTATAATCGCCGTCGCAGCCACCAACAACCTGTTCATCTTCCAAGACAAGTTCTAGCAGCCGCCCCCCGCTTAGCGCGCACCGGGACGTGACGTGTACCGCATGTATGTTACGTAATGCCGCGTAGTTTTGTAAGGAAATGTGTGGGTTATGCACAAATGTTGGGAGGGAAGGTGCAACTGTACTGCCGTTGATTGATAGTTTTGAACTACGAACTCAATCATACATATAGCTGTACATAGATCTTTTGGCGCGTGGCCAAATTCAGAACTATCGCCATCTTGTTTTTCAATACATTTAGCAAAACAATTTCACAAATTTTTACCAACTCCGCCACCCTATGAACCTCATTCCAGCGGCAAAAGATCCTTGTAGCTCTCTAGTTGAGTAAGTGGCAATGGAATGTTCGATTGACCATTGATTGTCACATGATTGATAATCAAGAGTTTTGAAGTGTTAAAGCCAACATTTATTTTATTTATTTACATAATATGCTACCATTAGTGTCCCAGTTTGGTAGTGTAGTTAATTAACAATTCATTAAATAATTTACAACATATAAGATTTACAAATTATTGTTCAATGTTCCGTTGTGACAAAAGGATAGTGCTATTTACACTGCTGTTGAGCTCCGTCTCGCTTTTTCACTAAACTACAGTCGTCGGAAAATTCTAAGGCATTGGTCGACGTCCAAACGTAGTATCACGACATTGAATTGGTCCTTTCTCATATCAAAATGTCGTCTATATGAAAATATATCATGCCGTGATGATAATACGGTCTTCAATCGACTGCAGAGTTTCACCTTTACCAAACAGCTAAAAAGTAATGTCGGCACCGTTGACCCGTTTTAGCCAATCGGTGGCAAAGGCTTATAGCGTTCCATTTACTTACCATGTGGACTAAATAGTGTGCGTATACGCCAGGATAGCAATAATTTATTTTATATACCTTATGTGGATGTTGTTATTGTTACTGCATGCGGGAATTTGTTCATACTGAGGACTTGTTTCAAGGCAACACCGTGACTTATCTCGCGACGTGATGCTTTGCGATATCTTTCATATATTTTCTATGAAGCCGCGTGTCATTTCACACCCTGGTGCGGTGCGGCTTTATAAAGAATAGTGGAATCGCGATATTTCGAAAGTCGCAAAGTAACATATCGTGCGAAATGTCGTGACGAAAAGTTCACAAAATTCCCTAAAATCTCACAAAACCACATGCGGACGAAAATAGTAATAACATGTTTTCATTTCATGTTTAGTTTAAAGTGGGTTTCCTTTACGACAAATAAGTTCAATAAGTGCTCAATATATTTCACTACAAGCTCATTGAAATACAGAAGTAATACATAGGCGTTATAAGCGTATTCTCGGTGCGTCGGGCGTCAAAATATAAACTTGTTACAATGCAAGGTGGCTTTCACGACATGTCGTTTGACATCGCTGCATCACAAATTTTGTTTAGCGTTTTATAAAATTCACTGTTACAGTATAACGGCAGTAAATATTGAACAGTTTTAGAAAAAGTCCGGTTTTATAGAGGGCCATCTCATACCTGCGGGGGTTTTCCTTTTCTTAAGGGAGTACACATACTATGGGACAACAGTTTTATGAGTGGACGGACTGCCGGCGGAATGTATAATGTGTGGAGCCCTTTAAGCTCATATACAGGCTCAAATTAAATTAGCTAGCGAAACTGCAGACGTCATGGGTATCGATACCTAAACACGACTAAATAAAAATGATTTGATGACTTTTTGGGGGTCAACGACCGCTTGTAGTGTTGTACTAGAAGTATGAGTTGAGTAATTTTTTTTTTTGTTTTATCGTGTTTAGCGATAACCATCACGTCAGTGAAGTTTACACAAAATCAGATTTTTTAAACTGATATTTCAAATACATTGCGGTTGATGACCCAAAAAAAAATCATCAAATGAATTAATTTTTTGTTTTATCATGTTTAGTTATCGCTATACATCACGTCTGCGGAGTTTCGCTAGCTAATTTAATTTGACCCTTTATGCAGGGTGTACCGAAAACCTCATTCATAAATCTAGTTTAAAATCAGTATCAAATGACTAGTTTGACTGCATCGTTACTCGGTAACGAGTTTATAAAGTCTGAAGAATCGTGGAGTAGTTTGCTCTATGACTGCAGTAAGATAATGGGCATTAGATAAATTTCAACACAATGTATGTTCAATATCATACAATCAAAATCATAGTTACAGGGGTAACTTTTCGTCACAGAACAAGATAGTCGCAAAGTTAATACATTTTCAAATCTGAACTTTAAAAGTAAGTATATAACAATAATAATCGTATCCATTTGCGGAGCCCTAAGCGCGACTTCTTCTAAAACTCAGTCGTTGAAAGCCGCCTTTGTAAAAGTTGTGTCGTATTGTTTTGCGAAGAAACTCATGTTTAAAAGAAAACTCTCAAAATCATGTGTCTGTATGATTTGTGAGATAATCATTTAAAATGACATCAATGTTCTATTGAACTTAAATATATGCTAGCTGACGAAAGCACAAGACAAAAATATTGAATGCTCAAAAGATGCGTTCCTTTGACATGTCAGTGCGCAGATTTCGCATTTCTGACAAAATAAACATGATTTTGTGCTCCATGCAATAAACCCAGTGACTCCATACATTTGTATGTTCCCATACAATACGACATAACATCTAGGTAGATAGGAACTAAGTCCGTTAATTCAAATTTTCTGAGAAAAAAATAATTTATACGCTTTTCTTACTTAAGGTTCTAAGCGGTAATTAAGTATTTATTGTTTAAACATAAATCCTTTATTAAGGAATGGACACATCCGTTGTATGAGATTAGTTAGATGTAACATAAGAAGGCGTGGAGGAACGAATGTATGAGATCGGAAGACTGCGGGTCTCATTCAATTCATATATCATTTGTGTAGAAATACGTATTGTAGTAGGGTTTAATTTTTTTTTTCATGGAGTAAAATTAGGGTTTTTTTAAGGCTATAGTTTGGCTGGGCTGCAGATTATTCTTACTTAAAAAAATATCGAGTACCTAGTTAAATTCTTCCACTAACCCAATCTTAGTTTCATCAAAATAGGTACAGTAGTTTTCGATAATCTTGACACAGAGCACTTTTACAATATACGTACATATCTTCAAGCCGCGTCCGTGTTGTAGGCAGAATGATCTCTTGACATTTGATTAGATCTCGTACATTTTTAGTACTGCGCTCAGAAAGGTATCTAAACTCACGGTAACAATTACCGAAAAGGTTTTACTTGAAGGAATCCACCGCCATTTTGAAATGGTCGGATTGTACTGTAACTGCGTCTTGTTTACGTGAAAACAGTCCTTAAGTACGTTGCATTATGTCTCATTTTTAAACATCTCAAAGAAGTAGCTTCATAATTTGTTATGATTAATTCTGTACCTTATTTCAAATACCATTGGGTTAATTTTTACTAAAGTCATAATATCGTTATCTATATCATTTAGGTATTAATTGTAGCATTTTGTCTTCATAATTCTGATTTTAGACATCAAATTAGCTCAATACTGATATTGTGATACTTTTCTTCTCATATTGGGAAACATTAGATAGAATATCATATTATCATCATCATTTCAGCCGAAAGACGTCCACTGCTGGACATAGGCCTCCCCCAAGCACCGCCACTTCGACCGGTTCTGTGCTTCCCGCATCCAGCGGATTCCTGCGGCAGAAATATCATATTTACAGCAACAAGGTTTTTCACAAAAAAAAAAAAAAAAAAAATGGTTCATCCTTTTTCCCAGTTATATCCCTATGGCATCGTCCTAATTGGCTAACCATCGTACGAGCAAACGATGTGATTTCGTCGCGCGATGTAAATGTGTTCCTGTGCTCGCGCGACGGTTTGCAAGCTCAATTAGGACACTAAAGAAATGTGTGTGTTTAATCCCGTCGTGCGATGAAAACGCATCGTTTGCTCGTACGGTGGTTAGCCAAATAGGACGACGCCTATTTGTCCCCTATTTTACGTTTATAAGGCACAGTTACAATACAAACTTCGACAGAATACATACGTAAAAAGTAACTTCAGCGTACTAACGTCGTTTAAAGTTTGCACGCAATGTGCCTTACGCTTGAAGTTGTTGATATAATATACTTTATTTATTTACTATATGTATTTTTCTAAGTTACTTTGTGATTATGTTTTTACAATAATTGGCGATTAACGATGTCTTGTTATGATTATGGTTTAAAATGTTTTTTTAGTCTTGATGAGGGATGCAGTGGAATTGTGGCACTTTTTTTCTCAATATGATAATTATCGAGAATATGAGCGACTGCCTATTTGACCTCCACAACCTACGACAACCCGACTCCGACTGGGTAATACGATAACCCTGGGTAAGTCTGGTTGTCAGACTTTCGGGCTACTGATGACCCGTAACGACTGTCAAAGATCCACGAATGACAGTCGGTACCAACGTATTAACGTGCTTTCCGAGGCACGGAGAGGGGTCTCGGTATGTAAAGATGGTCACCCATCCATGGACCAACCGCGGCAAGCGTAGCTTAACCTGAGCGATCGACCCGTGCGGCTGATATTACTTAACCACGAGCCCCTCACTTAGCCACGAGCACCTCTTATTGATGTTATTAGTTATAATACTTATAAAAGATTGTATTTAAACTATAAAATGTCACAATTTTATTGTTTCTAGATTTGTTCGTCGATTATTTTCTGTAGTTTCGTAAACAGCATTGCGATTTTTTCTCCAAGTCAGATGAAGGCATCGCTTGCTGTTGAAAATTCAAGTCAACCCGTTTTTAAGTAGCTTTTAATTTTTGTACAATACGTTTTGTTATGATTCTCGAATGCAGGTTTTCCCCATCATCATTTTGCGTCTCCTTGAATCATAGCAATATGTCGAAAATGATTTACATCTTGTCACACCAGCTGAACTCATCAAAACTACACCGTTATTTCGTAATTTCGGCAAATATTACTTATTGAAAAATTGTGATTCGAAGCTTTGATCAGTATGATTATTATAATGTAAATATGTAGTGTTGAATGGAGGCCTGAACAGATAGACTACGTCACAATTGTACAGTTAATATTATATGTATTTTGTGTAAAGCTTGAAAATTATGTTCGACTATATGATATCAATTTGTTTTTAACTTTGTGTCTAGTTATACGTTAACAGCTAGCGTTTAATGTATCTACATTTATACATACTTTTGTAACTGAAATTGTTTTAATAATATGTATATGGAGGCTTTAAACCAACGTTGCATCGAGCGGAATCTTCCTAGAATACATGATAATTCTGTGTTAATAGTTAAAAGGTAGTGTTTATGAAAGCTAGCCACTTATTGTTAAATGTAGGTCTGTCGCTCGATAGAACGTCGCCTGTGTGGTGTCTGTTTCTGCAAAACTTATAAGTCTGCATTAAAATATCAATAGGATTTTGGAGTTGAAATAAACCTTTACAAGGCCTAGTGTAATCCACAATAATTGTGCATCGTGTGTATCTCATGTTTGTGATCGCTAGAATCCCGAACGTATCCAATTTTGTACATACATAAGTAACTTCTTCCGAACATGTGATAGTTTTGCAAGGCGGACCCCAAATAATTTGGTTCTGCATAGACACGTGAAACGGCTAACTTTTGTTTTAATATTCGGCCGTATTCAGGCCCTCTCCATAATCTCCACAACATTTTTTATGTTCATTGATTTGTATATGAACTGCGTTAAGTTTTAGTTTTTTTTTCTCGTCTATTTTGTAAGGGGCCCGGTCAATTCCTTCTAGATGTTCCGATGATAGCTGAACACGCTGTTTCGCTATGTATTAAAAAAAATGTGTGATATTTAAAAATATGCCTATGCAGCTTGTACTGTTTCCTCTTAGAAACGTTTCAAAATAATGTAGGTACGAACATTGTCTAAGGCGGTTGTAAGGGGAAGAGTGTTATTTTTAAAATATATAATTGCTTGAAAAGCAATAAATAGTATAGGAATTGACTGTCCCCCGTGAGATCCAATGTAAAAATATGTCGCTCTGTAGTATAAATGCAAAGACATCTTGTATAGAGTGTGGTTGCGAAGCGAGAATGCGAGCGAAATAGGTGATGAGTGAGCTATAATTTAAGTACTAGTTTATAGTTAGGCGAAAACTGTGAAAACACAGAATTAAAAAAATCAGTTTTTTTTCCTGTATCGAGGGATCAACAGATAATGCTTGATAAATGTGATAATGTCGCAATAAGCGGTGTGTTGTGGTCTACGGACGAAATGATTAAGTGGATAGACTTTTTTTTCTTTTTGAGGTACCGTTTTGCGCTGTGGGGAACCTCGGGACGGTTTGCTGACAACGAAACCTCGTGCTGTCAGTGTGAGCGCTCGCGTCGCTGCGCAGGCGCTTGTTTACGAAGTTCAACGACCGGACGAATGTTGACGTTATATCCTGGTACTGAACACACAATTTTGGCTTCGTAAATCGAAATCTACAGTCGAACATTTTTATACCGCGTTTACGATTATTTTACTTTCGATGCGGTAATTTGTTACTCCCGTATCGAAAATTAACTAAATCGTGAATTAGCGGTATCCATAAAAATAAAATACCAAATGTTAATATCAATGTGCCATGATCTTCGTCGGCTCGGCGGCGCGGGCGCTTCATGCGGAAAGAGTTGTTGTTAAATCAAAATATTTCCTATAAATAATAAAATTTTTATATCTGAATATTATGTGTTTTTATTTTTTTATCCTCCAGGCTTGCATCACACACACACACACACACACGCACACACGCACATATTTCTCATATCAATAATTTTTATAAAACCTGGCTTTAGGGTCTTATTAAACTCGATAGCTATTGGTTCGACAAAATTATATATGCTCGGTTTTTGAGGTCCTCAGAAAAACTCACTCGAATTTTAACGACCATGGATTTTGAAGGTCCTATGGAACTCCTCAATGATGAACAGCATTTGCGTATTCTTGTGTTGTGTAATTGTACAAAATATTAAAAGAAATCAGCTAGTTAGGTTAGACAAACTTTTTTTTTTTTGTCGTGGAAATCCTCGCGGATGTCCTCCGCCCAGGGGCGGGCGGTGGGGTCTGTCAGACTCTTACTGACTAAAAGCACCCCGGTGTTCCCTCGTACATCTGCTGCGGGTGCGAGTGTGACTTCCGCTGCCCCGGACTGGTGATGGCCCGCGCTATGCGGGCCACGTCACATAGGGGGGAGTGAGGTGTTGAACTCCCCCGTTACGTCTTAGAGAGGCGCGCGTGGAACACTACGCGCCACCATCTCGGGTCCTGTGGAATGGGGGCGGTTTTCCCCGAGTCCGTCGCCCCTGGACCCATTTAGGGGGGCTGGAAGAGGGCATTATCTGCCCTCCGCCGACGCCCAGTGCGGCTGCTGCGGGAAGGGAGAGCACTCGTGATCACCCTTTCCCTTTCTGCAGCTTCCTTCTGCGAGATGACTGTTTCGCAGAAGGATACCACCGCATCCCACGACTCGGCGCTCCCGACCATCGAACGAGCGACGGTCGGTAGCGACAGGTCGGCTCCGACTTCTGATATGAGGGCACGGCGCGGCTCCTCCCATTCGGCACACTACCAGTGCATGCCGCGCCGTATCCTCCCGACAGGACGCAGTGGTGACACCGAGCGTCCGGCTCCCTGTTTATGCGACACAGGTACTTTCCGAAGCAGCCATGCCCCGAGAGCACCCGAGTCGCTTGAAACGACAGGGAGCCGTGCCTCCTCCCGAGCCAATCGTGGAGCACTGGCCGGATCGCCTGAATTGTATCCAGGCTGGCGGTAGGGTGCAAGAGCCTCTTCCGCCACTCCGCCACCATGACCTGACGGAGCTTTGACCGGCGCAGCGTGATCTGTCGCTGCACCAGTCTCTCGCCCCGTGTCTTGGCCTCCTCGCGCCACAAATGCAGTGTCGCGAGTACCTTCGCCTCCAGGTCCCAGGGCGGGGATCCGGCCAGTACGCATGCCGCCTCGTAAGAGATCGTGCGATATCCTCTAATGACTGACGGCCATCGCTCTCTGCGGATTGCGCAGTATTACGATGTGGCGGGCCGTCAGGTCGCCTGCCCACACCGGGGTTCCATATAGGGCCATCGATCGCACGATCCCCTCGTATAACCGCCTACAGGCGGTGCTCGGGCCCCCCAAACTGGGAAGCAGCGTTGGCAGCGCTCCCGTCGCGCCCATCAGCTTGGGCACCAGCCGCTGAAAATGAGGGCCGAAGTCCCATCGGCTGTCGAGCACCAATCTTAGGTACTTCATGGTTGACTCAACAGCGATTCGAGCCCCTCCGACCACAATGTGTGATCCCGGCGGTGGCGCCCGTCGGGGGCCATGGAATGCGATGGCCTCCGACTTTTTGAGGGCCATTTCCAGGCCCAGGCGTCGGATGCGACACGACCTGTGAGACCGCAGCCGTAGCCAGCAACGCTGCCTCCCTGTATGAGCTCCCCCGGGCCGTGACCAGCGTGTGGTCTGCGTAACACGTCAGATCCACTCCCGGTTGGAGCTCGCCACTCAGCACCTAGTCGTATCCGATGTTCCACAGTAGAGGACCCACAACCGAGCCCTGTGGAACACCGCACGACATCTCGCGTCGGCCTCCGCCGTCATGTCCCGTGTAGGTGACACACCTCCCCGCAAGATAAGCCCCCACAACATGGCGGAGGTAGGGAGGCACTCGGTGGTAACGTAACGCCTCCTCAATGCAACACCAAGGCAGGGTGTTGAACAGTGGCGGCTGGTGCCTTAGAGAACCGGTGGTGCATTGCATGGGTTTAGTGAATATTTTCAAATAAAAAAAACCGGCCAATTGCGTGTCGGACTACGCACAATGAAGGGTTCCGTAGTTGGGATGAATTTATCTTAAGAACAAACTTAACATTGCAGTTGAAAAACATGTTCTCCCATACATTCCAATTGTAAATGTAAGTTTGGACTCACAATATTGATAGATTTACCATGTTATTTTAAAACCACAGACTTCTTATAGGTTTTCCTGTAATCTACAGATAAAGATCTATTTTCTGTATTTTTCTCAAAATTTTAGGCTCAGTAGTTTCGGAGTTAAGGGGGGGAATGGTCAATTTTCTTAAATACCTTTAAAACAATTTATTTTAAAATTATAAAAAAAAATATATTTGAGACCCTCATAGTAAGCCCTTTCATTTGACATGCCACACGGTGTAGTTTGCAAAACTTTTTTTTTAATTTTCTTATTTGCCCCCCAAAAGTGACCTCCATATTCAAAATTCATTTATTTACTTTACCCGTCCGTGTTTGGGTCACAGAAATTCATATGTGTACCAAATTTCAACTTAATAGGTCCATTAGATTTGGAGCAAATTGGCTGTGACAGACGGTCAGACAGACAGACAGACACACGAGTGATCCTATAAGGGTTCCGTTTTTTCCTTTTGAGGTACGGAACCCTAAAAATATCAAATTTTTACCTTATGAACAGGACACCCGCCGTTTCGAGACAATTACATGCCTCGCGTGGTCTAGTGGAAACTGGCAGGTATAGCGTGGCGCAGTGATGAGATGCAGTTGACGACACAAATAAAACGACGAAAATTGTTTCTCTTCTACTCGCACAACACATTTTAGTCTAAAATTAATTTTAACTGTTTGACGCAAGGCACACAACACTCACAGTATCCGAAAATGCACTAGATGAATCCCACGATTTAAAAAAAAATATATATTAATTTTGGAAATGTCTATTTTATTTATACTTACTTTAAATCGATTCTGCGTTCCTTTTTTGAAAAAAAAAGCATTTAGTCGCTCACATCCACATAACCATTTTTTTTAGCATACAATTCACTTTTGAAAGTTCTCGTGAACGATTTATTTGTGGTTTTACATTCCTGTTTTAAATTGAGGAAAGGTCGGGGCGGTCCAGCTGATTTAATGTCCAGTTTATTTTTATAAGTCCTGTTGCTTTTAATGTAGTCAATATTGTATTTTACACTCATTTTTACTCACAAAATCGTCACTATTTCCTTAGATTAGTAATAACGAAGGTAAACAATAACTGCGCGCGCGAAAAGTAACAATAACAAGTGCGTACTGCGTGGGTCAAGGTCTTGGGTCATGCATTATTGCATGCGACCCGCGCCACCCGCGCGCCCCCCGAGCCCGAGGCTTTCGTATTCTTTCGGCAATTTCCGGGTGCGTGCGGCGCACGTATCTATCTTAAAAATGGCATACATTTTGTACTAAGCACCTTCCGTCTCACGCGCCCGGCGGTTTCCATCGTCTTTCATACAAGTTGTTAGAGCTCGCTGCGTGCGCTTTAGCGAGCGCACGGTGCCGTTTTTGTTCAAGCAAAAATAAGATCTAATTCTTTTGCAGTAGAAATCATAATAGGTCAGCTTGATTTTGTTTAACTCAAATAACAAAACCATGTAATCAGTGTAATTTCTGTGTAGGGTAGAATTAGTATGGATGTTATAGGTATAGGTCACTATTTTGAAAGTTTTTATTTTATTTATAGGTAGTATGGTATAGGTAGAATGGTCACGGAATGGTAGTGCGTCGCACGAGCGCACTTAAGGTACAGCCGTCACTGGTGTTGAATGCGTTAGAGATGTCCAAGGACACCGCCAGTAACACCCCGCCCTGGGATACCGCTTCCTCCGCCAGGACTTACTCTCATTGTGGCGTCAATGGTAGAGCGCCCGTGACGAAACCCAAACTGACTGTCATCCAGGTTCGGCCCCTCTGCACAAGTGGCTGACGAGGCGGTCTGCGACAATACGCTCAAACAGCTTGCTCACCTCGTCTAGCAACACTATGGACACTATGGGCGGTGAGTCCGCAGGGCGCCCCCGCCTTGTGCAAGACCAGTCGTCCTGCCTTCCACTGAGTGGGAAACTGGCCCCGCTCAAGGCACGCTGAGAAGAGTCCTCTCAGTGAGGGCTCCAGCTCCTTAAGAGCGAGGACTAGAGCACGGTCTGGTACACCATTGGGACCCGGGCGTCTTCGACTCGCCAATGGCCAGCCACAGAGCCTGCTTTGCCGCGCGGTACACCTGATACAGCGCGGCTTCCTCATCTGTATCCCGTCGACGTGTTCTTCGGTACCGCGTGTACGGGCGTCTGGCCACACGCGACGCGCAACCGTTCAATCTCGGTGGACCACCAGTACAGTCGGCGTCCCGTGAACTGCGCGTGGACGCGTGGCATGGATGCGTCGAGATCTGCAACATTGCCTCGCTGGACCACTGCGCCTTCTCTTCGACGTCAATGGGACCGGTTGTCACTGACTCCTGAACCCAGGCCTGGACGATAGCTGCCTTTTTTAGAGCCTCCCTGTCGATGCGCTTGGGCGGCCAGCGTAGACCGTTTCTTTGAGGGCCTGATTGGCTGCGATTACCCGCGGTCTGGGTGGAAACATCGATACGTATGTATCGGTGGTCCGATAGTGTCTCCAACAGTGTCTCCTCTATCTGTGTGTGTTAGACAACCTTTTTTTTTTTTTTTTTTTTTTATCGTGGAGAAATGCTCATGCATACTGCACTACCACGGGGAGATAGTGCAGTTATGTGGGACTCTAACCCACTAAAACTCCACGGTGTCCTCCTCTGCCGCTTAATGGCGGGAACACGGGCACGCGTTAGCACTCATCCGCGAGCCCGCCACGGCTGTCCGTCACCGGACCCTCCTCTGGGGAGTAGCTACTCCCCATCACCGGCGCACCAGAACACCTTGCACGCCGAGACCACCCGTGGGACCAAACCAGCACATGGACGCCAGACGACCCCGTGCCTGGGCACCCTTGGTCCCCCTGCGACGGGTCAGGTCATTGGCCCCGCCGCCTGCCAAATTTCGGCCGCAGAGGATAGGGAGAACGGCCAACGTCATACCGACACTCCTCCTCCCCTGCGGCCCCACCGCGTCCGCCATCAAACGGTGGCGGCCCCGTCAAGGCCGCGGAAGGTAGGGAGAGCGGCGCACCGCAATACCGGCACTCCTCTCCCGCCGCGGCCTCCAACCCTCAGCCGCGATGCCTTCAAAAAGACACCGCGGCCCGCCTCAGTTGCGGTGTCGCCCAAGCGGCCACCGCAACCTACCCGTTGGCCGCTACGTCGTTGGCTTATCAGGAAAAGCCCTGACGAGCGGCCCCTCCTCGGGTTCCTCTTCGCTTCACCGTGGGTGACCAAGCCACGGCTACTGAGCCCCCCCGCCTCGACAATGCGGGAACCCACCGGGGGGGGTGTTAGACAACCTAACCTAACCTAATAAACAGTGATAAACTGATCATGGATTTTGAAGGTCCTATGGAACTCCTCAATGATTAACAGCATTTGCGTATTCTTGTGGTTAGGTAATTGTATAAAATATTAAAAGAAATCAGCTAGTTAGGTTAGGTTAGCAACCTAACCTAACCTAACTAAACAGTGATTAACCGATCATGGATTTTGAAGGTCCGATGGAACTCCTCAATGATGAACAGCATTTGCGTATTCTTGTGGTTGGGTAATTGTACAAAATATTAAAAGAAATCAGCTAGTTAGGTTAGACAACCTAACCTAACCTAACTAAACAGTGATAAACCGATCATGGATTTTGAAGGTCACATGGAACTCCTCAATGATTAACAGCATTTGCGTATTCTTGTGGTTGGGTAATTGTACAAAATATTAAAAGAAATCAGCTAGTTAGGTTAGACAACCTAACCTAACCTAACTAAGCAGTGATAAACCGATCATGGATTTTGAAGGTCACATGGAACTCCTCAATGATTAACAGCATTTGCGTATTCCTGTGGTTGGGTAATTGTACAAAATATTAATAGAAATCAGCTAGTTAGGTTAGGTTAGCAACCTAACCTAACCTAACTAAACAGTGATAAACCGATCATGGATTTTGAAGGTCACATGGAACTCCTCAATGATTAACAGCATTTGCGTATGCTTGTGGTTGGGTAATTGTACAAAATATTAAAAGAAATCACCTAGTTAGGTTAGACAACCTAACCTAACCTAACTAAACAGTGATAAACCGATCATGGATTTTGAAGGTCACATGGAACTCCTCAATGATAAACAGCATTTGCGTATTCCTGTGGTTGGGTAATTGTACAAAATATTAAAAGAAATCAGCTAGTTAGGTTAGACAACCTAACCTAACCTAACTAAACAGTGATAAACCGATCATGGATTTTGAAGGTCCTATGGAACTCCTCAATGATTAACAGCATTTGCGTATTCTTGTGGTTGGGTAATTGTACAAAATATTAAAAGAAATCAGCTAGTTAGGTTAGACAACCTAACCTAACCTAACTAAACAGTGATAAACCGATCATGGATTTTGAAGGTCACATGGAACTCCTCAATGATGAACAGCATTTGCGTATTCTTGTGGTTGGGTAATTGTACAAAATATTAAAAGAAATCAGCTAGTAAGGTTAGGTTAGCAACCTAACTCAGCGGTGTTGCCACATCGCCGTAATGGGAGGGCCATGGGAAACCGGCTCAGCCTTTACTTCCACAACCCTCCCGGCGCATGCCCGCCTAGCTTGCGGGCCCCGCATGCCCCCCAGGGTGGGGGGCTACGGGAATGGCCGGGAACACCTGGCCATTCCCGTCCGACACTGGTGGAGGCTTGTGCAATACAGGCAAGGGTGCCCCCACACCCGTTGCCTGCTGGCCTCCACCTGGAGGAGTCGGAGATGACTATCAAACTGACGTCTTCTTCGACCCCTCCTCCGCCTTCGGAGCGGCGCCGCGTGAGGATCGTCCTCCCGCGCGCGCTCCGCCACCTCCTTCTGTGACATTACTTCCTCGCAGAAGGAGGCGACCGCTGCCCAGGCCCCCTCGCTTTCAAGCATGGAGTTGACGACGCTGGGAAGCGAGAGGTCCCGCCCGACCGCTGCAGGCGACCACCCCAGGGACCAAAACCAGCACATGGGCGCCAGACGACCCCGTGCCTGGGCACCCTTGGTCCCCCAGCGACGGGTCATGTCATTGGCCCCGCCGCCTGCTAAATTTCGGCCGCAGAGGATAGGGAGAGCCGCCAACGTCATACCGACACTCCTCCTCCCCTGCGGCCCCACCGCGTCCGCCATCAAACGGTGGCGGCCCCGTCAAGGCCGCGGAAGGTAGGGAGAGCGGCGCACCGCAATATCGGCACTCCTCTCCCGCCGCGGCCTCCAACCCTCAGCCGCGATGCCTCCCAAAAGACACCGCGGCTCGCCTCAGTTGCGGTGTCGCCCAAGCGGCCATCGCAACCTACCCACTGGCCGCTACGTCGTCGGATTTCCAGGAAAAGCCCTGACGAGCGGCCCTTCCTCGGGTTCCTCTTTGCTTTACCGTGGGTGACCAAGCCACGGCTACTGAGCCCCCCCGCCTCGACAATGCGGAAACCCACCGGGGGGGAGGTTAGCAACCTAACCTAACCTAACCTAACTAAACAGTGATAAACCGATCATGGATTTTGAAGGTCACATGGAACTCCTCAATGATTAACAGCATTTGCGTATTCCTGTGGTTGGGTAATTGTACAAAATATTAAAAGAAATCACCTAGTTAGGTTAGACAAGCGAACCTAACCTAACTAAACAGTGATAAACCGATCATGGATTTTGAAGGTCCTATGGAACTCCTCAATGATGAACAGCATTTGCGTATTCTTGTGGTTGGGTAATTGTACAAAATATTAAAAAAAATCAGCTAGTTAGGTTAGACAACCTAACCTAACCTAACTAAACAGTGATAAACCGATCATGGATTTTGAAGGTCACATGGAACTCCTCAATGATTAACAGCATTTGCGTATTCTTGTGGTTGGGTAATTGTACAAAATATTAAAAGAAATCAGCTAGTTAGGTTAGACAACCTAACCTAACCTAACTAAACAGTGATAAACCGATCATGGATTTTGAAGGTCACATGGAACTCCTCAATGATTAACAGCATTTGCGTATTCCTGTGGTTGGGTAATTGTACAAAATATTAATAGAAATCAGCTAGTTAGGTTAGGTTAGCAACCTAACCTAACCTAACTAAACAGTGATAAACCGATCATGGATTTTGAAGGTCCTATGGAACTCCTCAATGATTAACAGCATTTGCGTATTCTTGTGGTTGGGTAATTGTACAAAATATTAAAAGAAATCAGCTAGTTAGGTTAGGTTAGCAACCTAACCTAACCTAACTAAACAGTGATAAACTGATCATGGATTTTGAAGGTCCTATGGAACTCCTCGATGATGAACAGCATTTGCGTATTCTTGTGGTTGGGTAATTGTACAAAATATTAAAAAAAATCAGCTAGTTAGGTTAGACAACCTAACCTAACCTAACTAAACAGTGATAAACCGATCATGGATTTTGAAGGTCACATGGAACTCCTCAATGATTAACAGCATTTGCGTATTCTTGTGGTTGGGTAATTGTACAAAATATTAAAAGAAATCAGCTAGTTAGGTTAGACAACCTAACCTAACCTAACTAAACAGTGATAAACCGATCATGGATTTTGAAGGTCACATGGAACTCCTCAATGATTAACAGCATTTGCGTATTCCTGTGGTTGGGTAATTGTACAAAATATCAAAAAAATCAACTAGTTAGGTTAGGTTAGCAACCTAACCTAACCTAACTAAACAGTGATAAACCGATCATGGATTTTGAAGGTCCTATGGAACTCCTCAATGATTAACAGCATTTGCGTATTCTTGTGGTTGGGTAATTGTACAAAATATTAAAACAAATCAGCTAGTTAGGTTAGGTTAGCAACCTAACCTAACCTAACTAAACAGTGATAAACTGATCATGGATTTTGAAGGTCCTATGGAACTCCTCGATGATGAACAGCATTTGCGTATTCTTGTGGTTGGGTAATTGTACAAAATATTAAAAGAAATCAGCTAGTTAGGTTAGACAACCTAACCTAACCTAACTAAACAGTGATAAACCGATCATGGATTTTGAAGGTCACATGGAACTCCTCAATGATTAACAGCATTTGCGTATTCTTGTGGTTGGGTAATTGTACAAAATATTAAAAGAAATCAGCTAGTTAGGTTAGACAACCTAACCTAACCTAACTAAACAGTGATAAACCGATCATGGATTTTGAAGGTCACATGGAACTCCTCAATGATAAACAGCATTTGCGTATTCCTGTGGTTGGGTAATTGTACAAAATATTAAAAGAAATCAGCTAGTTAGGTTAGACAACCAAACCTAACCAAACTAAACAGTGATAAACCGATCATGGATTTTGAAGGTCCTATGGAACTCCTCAATGATTAACAACATTTGCGTATTCTTGTGGTTGGGTAATTGTACAAAATATTAAAAGAAATCAGCTAGTTAGGTTAGACAACCTAACCTAACCTAACTAAACAGTGATAAACCGATCATGGATTTTGAAGGTCACATGGAACTCCTCAATGATTAACAGCATTTGCGTATTCCTGTGGGGGGGTAATTGTACAAAGTATTAATAGAAATCAGCTAGTTAGGTTAGGTTAGCAACCTAACCTAACCTAACTAAACAGTGATAAACCGATCATGGATTTTGAAGGTCCTATGGAACTCCTCAATGATTAACAGCATTTGCGTATTCTTGTGGTTGGGTAATTGTACAAAATATTAAAACAAATCAGCTAGTTAGGTTAGGTTAGCAACCTAACCTAACCTAACTAAACAGTGATAAACTGATCATGGATTTTGAAGGTCCTATGGAACTCCTCGATGATGAACAGCATTTGCGTATTCTTGTGGTTGGGTAATTGTACAAAATATTAAAAGAAATCAGCTAGTTAGGTTAGGTTAGCAACCTAACCTAACCTAACTAAACAGTGATAAACCGATCATGGATTTTGAAGGTCACATGGAACTCCTCAATGATTAACAGCATTTGCGTATTCTTGTGGTTGGGTAATTGTACAAAATATTAAAAGAAATCAGCTAGTTAGGTTAGGTTAGCAACCTAACCTAACCTAACTAAACAGTGATAAACCGATCATGGATTTTGAAGGTCCTATGGAACTCCTCAATGATGAACAGCATTTGCGTATTCTTGTGGTTGGGTAATTGTACAAAATATTAAAAGAAATCAGCTAGTTAGGTTAGACAACCTTACCTACCCTAACTAAACAGTGATAAACCGATCATGGATTTTGAAGGTCACATGGGACTCCTCAATGATGAACAGTATTTGCGTATTCTTGTGATTGGGTAATTGTACAAAAGATTTAAAGATAACAGCCATAACTGGCTGGCTGGCTGGTGGTTAGCCTAACCTAACGGTTAGGCTAACCTAACCTAGTCAAATCTAACAGTGATCAACATATCTTGGATTTTAATGGAAGGTCACATGGGACTCCTCAATGATGAACAGTATTTGCGTATTCTTGTGATTGGGTAATTTTACAAAATATTAAAAGAAATCGGCTGGTTAGGCTAGGCTCATCTAACCTAACAAAGGAATCAGAGAAAAAAAAAAATGGTCCTTGGTAAAAGAAAGCTTGTCTATCATAAACGAGAACAATAGTTAGATTGCTATGTTCTATTCCTCTTAATTGCACTTTAAGAAAATATACATAGGTACATACATAAACACACGCCTTTTTCCCATGGGGGTAGGCAGGAACTACAGAACGCCACCTGCTACGATCCTTGCATACTCCTTTTGCTTCATTTGCGTTAGAAAATGTTTAAGTAAAATAATGCTAAAATTAAATATAAAAAATAATATTCCAGGAATACCACACATGTAGGAGGAATGTCGTCATAGTAAGAAAATATCTATTCTACCAGACGCTTCGAATGACACCTGTTTCAAACCTGTTGGAGAGTGGGGACGTTTCTTCTCTAATGTCCTTTGAATTTCGCGGTCTACCCCCCTTTCTGCAAATGGCGATCTGCAGCAATATTAGCCAGGAGAATTTTAAAGAAAATTAAGTTTTGATGTTACGAGCGAAAAATAATCCCGTGGAACTTGTTTTTGGTTTTTGAACTATTTGTGCACATTTTCAAAACACAAGAAGGCATTGTTGCTGCTTATTTAGACAATTACGGTAATTTTACTCAATGTGCTACGCTTGTGCTACACAAACGCCAGTTTGATTGTGATTGTGACTAAGGTCAATTAGGCCCGTGGGCCTAATTTATGCGGTCCACGTCGAGGAGCGTGTACCTTATCGTCCCTTTTTTATAAATCAATGTTATACAGGGAATAAAAAATCGGAACATATTAAAGTGGGCAATAAAACAAATTTATTAGAAAAAAATCTTTATTTATAAATAGTACCCAAATCACATGGTATCACGTCACCACTTCGGCAAAGTTCTCTATGAGAAGAAAGTTATAACAAAATATTCTATTATACGTACAAACTAATACCTATAATAAAAATGCGTTTACCAAACACTTTTGTAGTATTTCAGTATCATTGTAAAGTGCCAAACTAACAGTGGTAATATTGCTAAGAATTACGGCATAATTTTGAAATTATTCAAAATGCACTTAATGTCTTTTAAGTATGGTAGGTATATAAATTCCATATCCTATGTGAATACATTGTAATGTAAAAAATGTCCCTATAAAAAATATTCTTCCCTATAAGTGCTCGTGTAGGTATATGAATACACGAACGCCACGCAGCAACGGCAGAGACAACTGCAGACGTCGATGGCGACGCGTCTACGGCTACCGCCGAGTGTCAAAGGGTCGGCTGTAATTGCCGCATACACGAGCGGCGGCGTGTCGCTGCCGTGCCGCTCGTGTATATGAGCACTAACATAACATAATACATTCATAACACGAATATGTTATGAATTACTTTTGAACGTTACATTTCAGCACTTTATCATTTTAATAAACACTATCCATAATTTTTCAAGCTTTTTTTAAATCACTGTCTTCATTTATCTCCTACTAACTCTAGCAGTAATATACTGCTAGTACATATACAAGGTCAAATTAAATTAGCTAGCAAAACTTCACATGTGATGGATATCGATCTAGTGAGGATGAAAAAAAACTAAACTCGTGATTTCAAAGTAACTACACTATCAACGGCGCAGTTGTGGTTCCTTGAAGTGATAACTTTGTAAAATCTTTTTTGTTGTTGTTGGAATCGGATCAGTAGTTCCGAAGATTTACCCCCCCCCCTCCCCCCTCCCACAACACTTACACTCACAAATTTTACCTCTTTATGATATTATAGTACGAGTATCTACCTATATTATGAATGTTAGATATCGCACATCTGTGAAGTTACGCCATCTAATTTCATTGTAGCGTTGTATAATTTACAGAATATTTAAGAAGAAAATTATCACATAATATTCTACAATCCCAGACAGACATATAAAAATATAATTATTAGCTATGTACAGGCTACCCGACTGAAAGGATTCCTTTATTAAAACCAAATTGAAAAAAATATCTACCATTTTTACCTAACTTTTGGTATTGTGAAAGAATCCTATAACGAACTAAATATACCACTTAACCGAATATAATATAGATTATTTTAGTCACAGGTTTTGAACCGGTGATAGGGTCGATTCACACTTAATAAAATAGTTTTAATATTGGCAACATTACACACATTAGTTACAAATTAAACCCCACCAAATATCCAGAAAGAAAACATTAGTTCTTTTAATTTTCACCAGATGGCCCTACTGTGACGAATAAAAAATGTCATCATTTCGCGTTACATAATCGATGCAAGTTCATAAATGCCATCGATTTCATTACGAATAAAGTCAAAAGACTTCAGTGTTCGTATTAATAAATTATTTGTAACTCTTTACTGAATCCGATTTCACACCAGTATCAGCACAATTACTGTATGTGTTATACAGTGGATGTGTGAATCAACCTTAATTATAAGGCCTTATAATGCACATTTTATTTTGTATTTCGTTAATTTGTCTACCAGTTAAGAATAACTGATAATTGGCTGATAATTGCTTGTGTAAGTTTTACTATTAATTAGGTACAAAAGTTTACTTGAAATGTTAAAAAAATTACCTACTCTAAACGGGTAATTATTACCCTAAATCACCATACCTTTTGGGTAGGTTAATAAATGTCTTTTAGTGTATTGGTAACATTTTGTCTTTGAAAATTTTGTATGTGTGCTGTTGACCATTGAGGAGTTCCCTCGTCTGAGGGTGGGTGAGCGGGGCAGGGTAAACCTGCGTAGTAGCGCTTTCGCCTTTCAAGATGTTTGCCAGCAAGTGTATTATGATTATTATTAAAAACTTACGCAGTAACTTACACAAGCAACACCAACTTGCTGTCTTCTAAGTACATCACATCACAGTATCCATAAAAAGTCCTTAAACTCCAAAATAACCAGTTCCTATATATAACCTACGTCTTCTTTAACTTCAACCGTAAGTATATTAATGCTAAAGTGATCGCTATCCAGGCGAGTGTCGTGAGGAAGCCGAAGATAACTGTCGCGTCAAAGATGGTGGCTCCTTTCTCCATGATATCTCGGAGAGACTTGGATGGGATTGTGAAGGGGAGGGTGAGGGCTACGATGCGGAGGGTGTATGACATGCCTTCTAGGGGCCACAGGATACCTGGAAATAGAGAAAAAGTAAATTAATTGTGGTAATAAAAACATAGGGGTACAACTACAAGTAGATTGCGATCGATGGACGGACCATTCAGATTGATCTATCCGGTGTTGTGAGTCATCATCTGCCTAGCCTTTTCCCAAATATGTTGGGATCTGCTTGATTTTGTATGGAGTGATTGCCTATCTGACCTCCTTACTGGTCCCCCTTGGTAAGATAACTGGACTGGTAAGACTGGTTGTCAGACTTTCGGGCTTCTGACGACCCGTAACGACTGTCAAAGGTCCACGAATGACTTTCCGAGGCACGGAGAAGTCTTGGTATTTAAAGATGGACACTCATCCACGGACCAACCATGGCAAGCGTAGCTTAATCTGATCGATCGACCCGTTCGGCTGTTATTACTTAACCACAGGGAGTATGTTGCAATATTGTGTGCAAGAAAAGCTTATAGGCGACGAGACGTTCGTGGCTAGGCTTCACAGCTTGGCTCATCGGCGTAATGTTGCTTGCCTGTCGGTCTTCTACAGACTGTATTTCGGAGAGTGTGCGCAGGAGCTCCACGACCTGATCCCACCAGCGCTCTTTTACTACCGGACTACCAGGCGTACTGCAGGGTACCATCCGCACTTGGTTGATATCCAGACCAGGTAACACATTATCGATCGGAGTTGGTTTCATTTTGAAACAAATTGCTAATCCATTGCTTCAAATGTTCGAAAAATTTGTCTGCTCGACAACGTAAATAACGCAATGAATGTTGTTGAACTGTCAAAATGAAACCAACTCCGATTGATAATGTGTTACGTAATTAGGGTGCAGGCCCATTCAGGAATAAAAAAAAAAAACAAAAAAAGGGATAATTCCTAGTAACTGTTAAATACGGGACACTCGTGAAACAACTTAGGGCTGTGAACTTGACGCTTGCCTGTACCATCGCGGACATTTACGGTGAACCACTTTTCAACCTTTATTACCTTAGCAATAAGCGAAAACAGCGACGCCCGCGACGGTACAAAACACTAACTGCATTTCAAGACTATTGGCCCATTACCGAACACAAATTCAGACTTCTGCCATTAAAAATTCCCTTAGGAGACACTTTTTTCCAACCCAAGGGATTGAACCCAAGATTACCCGCTTAGTACCCACTTGCGACCACGAGACCAACAAACCAATCAGATCATTAGTCGACTCCAATATCATCCGCCTGCCCTTAGGTATCCCAATTTATGGGTCCCGCCGCGCCACGATTTTCTAAGCGTAAACAATATTATATTATCCCTCTTGCAACCAACGCCACCTAACGAAAATATCAGTAATTTCATTGGCTTTCTATCAATACAAGAACGATAGCTGTAGCTGCATTCAAACCATTGCAACAAAAAAAACAAAGAGCGCGCTGTCCACAAAAAATATTTCAGGGCCACTCCAGTGCCATTGGAGATGGACAGTTTACCGTTTTCGCTCTCACTAGAGAGGTTTGGTCAGTTCAGTGGATAAAGAAAATTTTCTCATATAACTTACCACACAATAAAATCATAGGATAGAAGCTTCCGGTAGCCACGAAGAAGGAAATGGTATGGCTGGGGCAGTAGACTGACAGCAGGAAGCCGTAGCACATGCCGCAGATACCCTGCAGGAACAGCAGCAGCCCGCACACCAGCTTGGAGCCCACTGACGGGATGCCGTAGCCGATGAAGGCTAGCGCCATCATCTCCATTGTCTGGAATTGAGAAGAGAATAGATTAGGGTAATGTTATTATAGGTTCGTCGCAGTCGGGTTTTTTAATTTTTTAAATTACTTTTTTAATTTTTTAGTTTTATTATTTAATTAGTTTACAAATGTGAATTAAATATTTCGCAGGGGATTTAGTTCTTGGTACGTGTTTTTACGATTTGTCACTTCGAATTACTTTTAACCATATAAGTTGTTTATTTTTGTAATCACCTTTTAAAACCCTTTATTTTGATACCCTACTCGACAGGATTTGAGAAAAAAAAAGTTTATGACATAATTTGGCGTCAAAAAGCCGCCATTTTGTTTTTTTTATTTTGATATACCCAGTGTCACTCTCACAGTTAATACAAATCTAACGACACCTCTCATGCTAAATCCATCGAGCCGTTCAGGCCGCAGAGCGTGCCAAACAATTATACATACAAACATACATACATACATACTCTCGAAAAACAGTCTGGCGCAGTCGGGTAAAAAGAGGGTTTGGTTAAGGCGAAAGCGCCAGGGTAGCCCGCAAAATTAAAATTCTCTTACGTTTTATGCAATTTGCAGATCATTATTAGTTTGTATGTTAATTAAAATATGATTCGCGACGCGACGGTAACAAGTATGTATTTACAGAATAATAACCATTAGAATCATCAATATAACTCTCTAACTTCAAATTACCCTATTGAATTACTGTTTCATGAATCATGACATTTGAGGCCAATTCTAGTTTTAATGTTAATTCTAATGATTATAATTCTGTAATTACATATTTACTGCGGCTCGTGGCTAAGTAATAACAGCCGCATGGGTCGATCGATCAGGTTAAGCTACGCTTGCCGCGGTTGGTCCGTGGATGGGTGACCATCTTTACATACCGAGACTCCTCCGTGCCTCGGAAAGCACGCTAAGCCGTTGGTCCCGGCTGTCATTCGTGGATCTTTGACAGTGGTTACGGATCGTCTGAAGCCCGAAAGTCTGACAACCAGTCTTACCAAGGGGTATCGTATTACCCAGTAAAATATGGGTTGTGGAGGTCAGATAGGCAAACGCTCCATGTAAAATACCTACTGGTATTCAGCTGCATCCGGTTAGGCTAGAAGCCGACCCTAACATAGTTGGGAAAAGGTTAAATACATATTTACTGCGGTCGCGAATCATATTTTGGTCAGGTACAACCTGAAACTGACCTGCAAATTGCAAAAAACGTAAGAAAATTTGAATTTCGCGGGCTACCTTAGCGCATCCCCCCTATGTGTAGACAATATAGTATGTGTCCGCGTACTTATGCTATTTTCAACTCTGTCTCAGTTGTGATTTATTATGAATAAAAATTGCTCCAGCATCGTGCTGCTTGGACTGCGCTTGTAAGTATTTTTCTGCGCTTGTAAGACGCGACCGCCTTTGTAAGTATTCATGATATGCTAAAACATACCTAATCAATCAGATTTTTAAGGTTAAAACAGAAAAATCAGGGTCAAATTAGAGTCATTAGTTTACTATAGGTTAGTCTTGACTTTACAAAATCACGATATAACCTAAAGCTTCAGGGCGTAGGTATAATACGCCACGTTCCGCCAGTGCTTTTAAGCACTGATTGCACAAGGTGTGGTTGAGTCACGAGCCCATTTGCTGCGCCCTTATTGGCCATTGTTTAGCAATTACACCTCCTCTCCTTTATTCTGGACATTAATTTCCTCCGGCCATAAATCCGATAGGTACATCATATCATCATAATCAGCCTATAATGTTCCCACTGCTGGGACACAGGCCTCCTCTCTGTGAGAGGCAGTGGGCCGTAATCCACCACGTGGGCCCAGTGCGGGTTGGTGGACGTCACATGTCTTCGAAATTTTGGTTCTAGGAGATGCCGGTTTCCTCACGATGTTTTCCTTCACCGTTTTGAGAGCAGTAGTGATGAAATTACTTACACAAAGTACGACCTACAACTCGTAAGTCGCGGCCGTTACCACGGGGCCACCACTGTTCTGTATATGTATAGTAAACCAACCTGCAACATAATGATAGTGGACTGCAGCGTGATGTGCACGTTGAGCATCTCCTTGGGCTTCACGCCGGCCACGGCCGAGCGCTCCCACACGCCCTCCAGCCGGTCCGAGATCATCAGCGTCGACGTCACGATGGCCGACAGGAAGAAGATGACGCTGCCAACATGCGAGATTAAGGAAATTAATATTTGTACCCTAAAGTTCCTACACCCACATTTCACCAGTTATGTTTAAGTCTGATGTAATAGGGGGCAAGCCTATTGCCATCAACCGCGCACGAATTCAGACTCCGGGTTGCCACTGAGAATGTTTTTATGTAAAAACCCAATAACAATTTGCCTAACCTGGTAAACGAAACCAGGACCTCATGCTCAGCAGTAGCGCTTGCTACTACTAGACCAATGAAGCAGCATAGAACAGCCGAACTCAGAGGTCACAGTCTCTTTTAAAGTCCAGACATAATTTTGGTCTGCTCATGTGAAGTCTGTAAGGACCACTACATGGACATTGGTGTCTGAAATAGTCTTTTGAAAAAAGAACCACACAGATTGAGTGGACCTGTCCAGTCAGTGCACGCATTTTTGTCAGTAATTGTGCAGCTCAACTCAGAACCAGCGATACGACGAACAATACCAAAAAAAGGACATTTGGGTAGACCGCATAAATTACTTAATTGCCCGACCATGATTAAAGCTAAATGAGAAGAAAAAAAACAGTCTTCACATTCACAACAATTAAAATATTATAATACTTTACACAGTAAATACACATGTAAATATATAAAACTAGCTGTACGTGCCCGGCGTCGCCCGGGCAATTTCATGTCTCCTCCAGTGGTCTATCCTGTGGGTTGTCTGTTTTCATACAAAAATACCATACCGATTATTCCAGTGAATTTTCCAAAAAAAAAAAACTGCCATAGGTTACCTTGTCCTGACAATTACAAACACAACAATAAAATAATTAGCCAAATAGGTGTCATACACGCAGGTCATACACGTAGTCCAGTGTCTAACAAGTGTATTATTTTAATTTTTTTAAACCAGTTTTCCGGTTTTTCCAGTTTTCAGTTTTTGTGGAACTAGAGTCCTTGTCAAGACGAATCAAACGATTCCAAAATCGATAGGGTTGCGTCGTTTTATTACTGAGTTCCTGTGGCCATCTTCCGGTTCCATCATCAGATCAGCTCTCTGTCATAATAATATTGCATTGTCAACCGATTTACATAATGCATGTAAAATTTTTGGCTCAATCGGAAACCGGGAAGTGGGCCTTTAACTTGCAAGATTAGATTACAGACAGGTGATCACCAGGACAGGTGAAATTAAAAAATAAATGTAAAATAACTTACGTGATGAGGATCCCAGGCGCCATGAAGCTGACGACTTGCGGCTCACTCTTACCGAACACCGGCTTCTCAAAGTGCACTGGAATCTAACGCACACAGCATACATTACAAACAGAACTCAGAGATACCTATTACCACAGAAAAGATAAAGAGGTTAGAAGGGCCTTGTGGGCGGGGCAGGCGCGCCGCATGTATGTGTAGACACACTAAGTTCAGCCGAAATTTGTTTTACCGGCTAGTATTCGCGCTCTCACTGTGACAACGTACGAAGCTCCGCTAAAAAAAAGGATTATGCCCTGTTGCGCTGTTATAACGTGTCGGAAAAGTAGCAAGTGGTGTAGTGTAGCCCTACAAGGGATTTCTTTTCACCGATAAGTCCAAAAACCTTAAAATACAAGTGATATTTGTAATTATTACAATAGTATTATGTAGTTTGTAGATAAAAGCGATACAATCGCAAACAGATGCACAGTTATACATTGCTTGCAATGCATGGGTACCATCTTGTACTTCGTGAGCGATCGCGCAATATGTTGCGTTCACTGCGAAAGTCGCGTCGCCGAGCCAACGCTTGAATTCCGCGAAATCCATGCGTATCGATAGGGTTGTACCAAGTTGTAATCAATGTCGATATTGTGTGTATGTATACAAATGATTATTGACAGTAATATTAAAATTAAAATAACTTTGTTTATTACCACCAATTATTCTTTATTGTGGGTTACCAATTTAGTTTCTGAGTGGGTTTTTCGTTTAAAATTTGGTTTGATGTTAGCCATTTATGATGAAACCATACATTTTAAATGTTATTTTTAGGTTTCCAACAGATCCAGACACAAGAAAACTATGGATTGAGGCAACTGGTAGAATCGAATGGATACCTACTAAATATAGCACAATTTGCTCTCAACATTTTAAGTAAATGATTACATAACAACGAAGATTTTGCGCAGCTTCGTCGGAACTGGATTATATAGCAACATTAGTAATCATTAGGTTGGATTATATCCTACTGAGTCATGTTACAGACCTAACTAAAGCTATTATAGGAAAATATATTAATTAAAGATTGCACTTTATTTTGAAAAATTCGAATTTGAAAGATAGCAAGCGCATGTTACTTAATAAATACGTATTATTTCAGGGACAATAATAAAATCGGCATTTAAATTGAGTTTAAACTATTGTTCAATATTAAAATATTCTAGTACTTATAACTTCTGACATTTATTTACTTACTAGCTTTGTCCTTGTCTTTGTACGCATTAATGACGTTTATCGCGGACTCAGCCCGGTTCGTACGGGCGATTTTTTTTTTCGCGCACTTGGTTTCCAACTCTCGGTATTGAACCAAGCATTGAGAATCCAACAGAGCGTATCCCAGCGCGTCAAGAAAACACACTGTTGGACTGTTTTTAACCGACATCAAAAAAAGGAAGAGGTTCTCAATTCGGGTGTTTTTATTTGTTTTTTTCTTGTTTTGTTTTTTTTTTCAGGTGTCTAATGGAAAACATTCGATAAGGCCGTGAAATTAGTTTTTTGGATTCTTGCAAATTGCAGCTTTGTTATTGAAAACGCGATTTGCGCCCGTAACGGTTACTCAATAATAAAGTCAGTATTCATCAGTCGTAAGTACACTTTTCTAGGTTTACTATACTCAAAAATATAATTATTTCCGAAAAATAAAACATGTTTTTTTGAGCAACATGATGATTTTTGATAATTATTATTGACATGATTTTAATTATTTTTAGCAAATATATTATGGTTACAAGGTGCAATCAACATCTAGAACAACTTAACATAATTATGACGTAAAACTGAGCTGCAATTAGCGAAAATATAAAGAAAATTTGAATTTCACGGCAATATTGGATGTTCCCCCTTAATTTGACATTTTTTAAATTATGTATGTTTATAGGAAGTCCACACTATTCATACTCCGTCCTCCCTCCGGAAATTAAAGTGAAATATTGCAAAACTTAAAGTAAAAAAAAATATAGTATATTTTATCGATATCAATATCGATCAATGCAAGCCGTAATGTATATGAGAAATAAATTGCTTTTGCGCGTGTGTGAGTGTACGTCAAGCGCAGTGTTTGCGTTAGTGTGAGAACCAATAGCAAACTCGCGATCTAAATGCGTGTGGTTTATTTGTGTGCGTAATGCGCGTACGTATTGGTCTCTTGCTTGTAGTGGAGTTACAGAGTGGGGGACAAGCGGCGACACGCGTTCTAGTACAAATCAGGAACTATTTCCTTTCTAATCTCTTTATCTGTTCTGTGCCTATTACTCCATTTACACTAAGATTAGACCCTAAAACCCCTTAACCCCCCCCCCCCCTTTTAAACCCTTTTTACAGTCCGATCAACCGATTTTGACTTCTATTCCGTAAGCTTAAGGATGGCATTAAAGGCAAAAAGTGGTTACAATACCAACTGTTTACCGCAGCTGCTATTTGTCATGCCACCAACGCAATAGAAGTCAAAATCGGTTGAACGGACTGTAAAAAAGGTTTGATTAAATGTCTAATCTTATTGTAAATGGAGAATAGAAGTAATACACTCCCTCATCTAGCCAAACACGTAATTAATGTATCAATGGAATGTACTATACAAATAAATAATATTTTATTTGAATTATAGAGCTATGAGGGTGCACTCATCCTCCATAAAAAAAGGAGGATACTCCGACCAGGACGGGTGTTGTGCCTGGTGGGCAACTGCCCGACGGTTAATTTCGGTACATAATAATACAGTAATAATAATTATTATAAATGGTGATTGTCATACCTGTACTAAGTTTTCAGGTCGGCCACATCCTATCATCGCTCTTCTCGTGAAGCTCTCGTACGCCTTGTGGAGCTGAGTCTTCATGAAGTTCGAGATCTGATGGTCTGTACGGAACAATAAAATGAATTAATAACTGACACTATTATTCACAATGTCACCATCTTCCTCGTCGGTCGTTTGAAAAAACTGCACTTAAGTAGTAAGGATGTTGGTGGATGATCCTGTCATCCACTTCACCATCAGTCACTCATTTGGAGAGCCTTTCGTCCGGGCACAAGTTGCCGTGGCCTACTTGGAAAGCCTTAAAGACTCTGTACGTAAGTAGGCCGCAGCAAGGACAACCTCCACAAGTGGGGGTTCATGGACGGCTCAGGTCTCCGGTGCTTGTGTGGCGTCTCTCCACAGACAATAGCTCATCTCCTATCTTGCATTGCATGCGGTCACCTGCACACGTAAGGATCTAATATCTGCGTCAGCGAACGGAATTTGCGTTGCTGGATTTTGGGCCAAACACATTCAAAAAACTGTATATAGTTTTTTCGAGTTATTTTTGCCATCGACACGCTAAGATTTGTTCAGAGCTGCACTAAAGTAAAATCCAACATCCAACTCGCCGTCCGCCTTTTGTTTGTACACTTTACTAAGGTAAGGATGATGATGGATGACGTCATCCACCATTCGTTTGCTCAATGTTGTAAGGCCTAAGGGAGATGGTCGATGGTTATGGATGATGCTGTCATCCACCTTGCCATCCGTCGCTCATTTGATAAAATATCGATTCTAAAGTAAGATGGATGTTGATGGCTGTTCACTCACTAGTCATATCCAGCCACACGCTGACACTACTGTCATCCACGATGTCGTCATCCACCTCGCCATCCGCTATACGTTTCCCTAAGGCTGTGCTGAAGTTTCTGGAAAAGTGTAGCGCTCCGTACAGTTTGCCTGTTGATACCGCTTGTTTCGCTTCTTCTGATGTGTTGAATGGCGTCTGAAAATGTACAAAAAGTTTATACAATTAAAGAAAACTTATACTGATGTAATAAGGCAACGGTGAGGTTTAAAAGGAGATGTAGTGACAAAAATTGATAAGAGTCTGCTTAGATGGTTTGGTCATGTTGAAAGGATTAATGAAAGGCGACTAACAAAAGGTATTTACAAGGCAGATGTGAGTGGGAACGCCGGGAGGGGACGTCCTAGGAAGATACGTGACCTTATTGGTGATGTTCTTCAGAAAGGTCAGGTGCGTAGTACTCTTAACCGGCGTACGTGTATGACCAGACGTATGAACGTAAACGAGGCAAAAGGACTATGTAAGGATTGCAGGTAGTTTCTGGGGGTTTCTGGGTTTTTGGGGTTTCTGTAGTTTCTGCCTACCCCCATGGGAAGAAGGCGTGAGTTTATGTATGTATGTAAAAGTTATATTTGAATCATGAAAGCCCCTTTTCTAAGGTTTCAAAAGAAAACGGAATCTTAATGTGTAACATCATTTTTTTTTGTGGCAACTAATTTTATATGGGAACTGTTAGAATTTTCATGCGGAATTTCAAGAGTAGTCAAAATCTAAATGCAATTTGACTCAGGATTAATCGGATCTGGTTTCTCCAGCTTAATCTTCATTTGCAATCCACTTGCAGGTCTAGCAATTTACAGCATAATCAGCGTTTAATGTTCCCACTGCTGGGACACAGGCCTCCTCTCTGTGTGAGGGAGTGGGTGGTAATCCACTACGCGGGCCCAGTGCGGGTTGATAGATGGATGTCACATGTCTTGGAATTTTTGGTTCTAGGACGTGCCGGTTTCCTCACAATTTTCCTTCACCGTTTTGAGAGCAATGGTGATGAAATTATTTACACAAAGTAAAGCGCCTGCCTGGGTTTGAACCTACGACCTACAACTCGTAAGTCGCAGCCATTACTACTGGGCCAACACTACTCTCATTCAATTGTAATTAGAGCAATTTCATAAAATTTAGTCTTTATGATCGTCGTTCACCATTAAAGACTATGAGACTAAGATTAAGGAGATTGTGGGTTTATTTTAATGTAAAAGAGCATATATAGAATTTTAAAAATAAATATTTATAAAAAGCGTGCCATAAAATTGCACACGGGGTGGCCCCGTTAGGATTCCAGTTCGCCTTAAAGAATGTCTAATATACCTGGAACAGCATCTTTTTCTCCATTTCCTCTAGGAACCAGCAGCTCAGCATATATAGGTCGCAGGACTCGTCTTCGTTGAGCGTCGTTGTTACTAGGCTTGTGTTACTACATATGTTTAGTCCAACTGGAAAAATTAAAGATAACTATTATTACCAAATTCAAGATTAATTGTTACTTTTTTTACTAGCCTACTCTAACCCACTCCTGGGCAAAGGCCTCCCTTTACTTCTTTACTCATTCGCGAGCCCGCGCGTTTGACGGAACCTATCCAGCTCTTCCTGCCATCTCCTACGTGGTCTGCCGCAACCTCGCCTCACTGTCTCAGGGCACCAGTTCTGAGTTGGACATGAGGCAGACATGTCCTGCCCAGTCTTATTTAAGTTGGGCAGCCTTTTGACTCCCGTCAGCTATCTTTGTTTTGGAGCGAAGTGTTGTTTCGAACACGATCCGTTAATTTAACGCCTAGTATACTGCGCTCCATTGCTCGTTGGCAGACCTTTAGTTTGGACTTCTGGATGTTAGTCAAAGACCAAGTATGTGCACCATAGGTTATGATGAAAAGAATACGTATGTCCATGAGCCTGCGTTTCAGTGCCATCGGCAGCTCACGCTTGGTTAGTTCGTTCCATATTTAAGAATTACTTATTTATTATCAATGAACTTAGTAGAGGCATGAGGAATGGGGAAAGTTCACTCCTCCTCTACAAAAAAGGGAGGAGAAAAGGTAGGTTGACGAAAGATGGTTCTGACACAAAAAAACAGGAAAGCTTCACAAATCTATGCAGTAATTATACGGGCCTGCAATGCAATAAGGTAGCCATTTTTTCCCGAGATATAATCTTCTTGGATATCCTCCGTCTGGGGATATCCAAGAAGAATGTGCGCAATATAGATGGAGTTATGCAACTATGCAGGAGTGCCTTGACTCCATCGCCGCCCGTGCGATGTCCACCGCGCACAGAATGGATGGAAAGCAGCACATGAAGATATTTATTGCTCCGTTGGTGTAATTCCTGTATGGTGTTCCAGTGGGAGGATAAATAAAGCCCACGGCTCTTCCATCTTCCATGAGGAGGACATTCTTCAACAGGAGTTTAGACTCGATATCCTCAATTGTAATCCTCAATTGACTGGCAGTCCCCAATCTTTAATTAGGTTTATGCTCAGCAATATACCATGAATGTCAGCGTTTTATGCTAATTCGAGATACCAGCCTTGTATTTAAGATATTACTTACATGGTGAAAAAGCGGCCTCTTCGTTGACCACACCGATGTGCAGATCCCGCGGGTCATGACCCACTGCTGCGAAGAACGCCACTACTTGGATGATGGGGAACAGGATCGAGAAGATTAGACCACTGGAAAAGAAGATATTTTTCAATATTAGCGGCATTTTAAACGTAAACTACCTTAATGTAGGGTAAAGGCTTTATATCTAGGTTGTAGGCCGACCTCACATAATGGTAGGCTAGCATAATCAGCCTATAATGTTCCCACTGCTGGGACACAGGCCTCCTCTTTCTGTGAAAGGGAGAGTGGGCCGTTATCTACCACGCGAGCTCAGTGCGGGTTGGTGGATGTCACGTCTTTGAATTTTTGGTTCTAGGAGATGCCGGTTTCCTCACGATGTTTTCCTTCACCGTTTTCAGAGCAGTGGTGATGAAGTAATTTATACGAAGTAAAGTGCCTACTTGGGTTCGAACCCACGACTCGCAAACGCACGCACGCACACGCTTGCGGCTCGTAAGTCGCAGCCGCTACCAAGAGGTAGGTAACCGAGAGCTGTGGTGACCACCACTGGTTACCGTCAAAAACAGTTGAAATGCCGAGGAGTTTGCCGATGGTTTACCATGGGGCAAATCTGCAATGTCTCATGATGTGACTGAAATGTCATCTGAATTGGGACCCTGCAAACTGTATACAGAAATATTGCTTGCCAACTGAAATAGCTATATATGAAGGACAAAGAGGCACAAAGTGGTTTTGGAATCAGAGTTATTTGATTTCTGAATGAATGACTCACCCTGGATGCCTTGAGAACTGCTGTATACTCTTGATGAAGACTGCCTTGTACCTCGACTTTGTTAATCTCTTGCTGTCCTTTGGCCTTTTTTCTTTTTTAGTGAGCACCTGAAACATGATATTTAAGATGTTTTATAAGAGCGAGCTCAGATTCAGTAAAGGCAGTCCCTGGCTGGATGTTGTTCTGTATATAAATAATAAGTGGTGACGGGATTCAGATCGCCGCAATCACACATAACACATATTCAACTCCAATAACAAATCTTAGCATTTCAGTGCTAAATTGCTAAGATTTCAATATGGTTTTTCTATATACAGGCATGAGGAATAGGGTGTATAAGTTCATTCATCCTCCATAGAAAAGGGAGGATCCTCCGACCAGACAGGTGTTGTTTTTTTTTTTTTTTTTTTTTTTTTTATATACTATAGATGAATAGTGTTAACTCGGAACTATTAAAAAAAAGTTTAGAAGAAAAATAAGAAAAAACTTTTTTCGAACAAATAAAATAGCTTAATGATCTAATTATAATGTAAACATCCTTTGTAGACATTTCCACTGACGTGCGTAACAAAAGGGCAACGACAGAATTTTCAACAACATACGTAGTCAGCTGTTAGGGCAGATACGTCGTGTTTCAACAAAGAAAAAACTAAAAATAATCCTGTGACTAAATTATTGCTTCTATTTATCTGATTTTTAGTAAAGAGGCTGAAAATGATAATGAAAATGATACAAAGTATATGTGGTTTAATTTAATGCCTCTCGCTCATATCAACCTTGTATAAATGTCAGTCGCGCGGTAAACTCTGCTTGCGCGATGTAGGATTTGTGTCAGGTCTTTGATGCGTATAGTTCGCATGTGGCGTTGTAGATGCCGCCACAACTATAATATTAAGGCTTTCATACAGTCAATACTTGAGTAAGTTTGACACGCAAAGCCCTCTATCAACTAACTTTTAACTCCAGCACGATACCAAATAGGAGAAAATGTATGAGGCTATAAAGTAAAGATGATGAGGAATAGACTAAGGGGTCCCTGAAACGATAAATTGCAATTTATCGTATTGGGAACCCTTTATGATCTTAGCGTGTTGCCAAAATCAGAACTTACGCGGCCACCAATACATTTCATAAAACAATTGCACAAATGTCTGTTTACAGCGCCACCCTGTCAACGTGTCACCCTGTAGAATTAGAGACACGAGAGAGAATTACAGGGAAGAATGGCCGCAGCTACAGTTGAATGGCAATGAACTTAATGGACTTAAACACGTTATTATTATAAGTGGTACTCACATCAGTGCTAGTGGTAATGGTGGGGAAGTCATCTCGCGAGTGGTAGCGGCTGTCCACGCCGTTGCAGATGCTGCTGTCCGGGATCACGTCCGGGGAGACTGTCAGTGCTGTAATTATAATGGGGCAATGAAACACTGGCATTTACGGATAATACAACAACATTTACGACATTGACATTTACGGTTGGACTTTATGCATAGTGGGGCAAAAGTAATGTCACAATGTGAATACAGTTCATATTAAGATGATGAAATGTGTAATATGGATGATGACTAAACATTTATTTTTCGTACGTCATGTAGATTATTAAAAAATAATGGACACGTATTTTTTCTTTTTTTACGTAATCTAAAAATTACGGCGATACATTGAGTTAAAATATTGTATGACGTCACGCCTAGCTAGATTTTGTACGTAAAAGTGACGTAGCGAGCCCCCATTCCCCAGCTTTAATGCGTGTTATCTAAGTAATTTTTTATTATTTTAAAGCAAAAAAAAAATACGTGTCTAATATTTTTCTATTATCTGACTGACGGACTAAATAGAATTTCTTTTTTTTCACCCAGGCATCATCCCTATTGTGTGTGTGTGTGTGTAATTTTTGCAAATGGTGTCATAATGTCAAATCAATGAAAGTAGTTAAAATAATTTTGTCGCTATATACACTTCTGGACACATCTATTGGCCCACCTTAGAGTTTAGGTTTCGATGGCCCCTACCGAAATATGATTGCTAGATTGAACAAAAACTGTTGATGCAGTTTTAAACCTGATACATTTTACCATCTTTTTCGATCGTATTGTTTTAAATTTGAATTCAGAATACCATACGACATGGAGCTACGCCTAACAAGTCGGATATGCGCCTTGTTAAAGGCAATTGATTTTTGAATAAAAAACATGTTTTATCAAATAAAGGTTTAATTTAATAACGCGTGTTGCCTCCATGGGTATCTACCACAGCTCTCATACGATTAGGCATAGAGTTTATCAACCGCTCTATGAAATTTTGAGGGATCATCTCCCATTCCTCTTCTATGGCAGTTTTCAACTCCTGCATCGTCTGGGCAACTGGCTGACGAGCCCTAACACGACTTTTTAGCTCGTCCCACATGTGCTCAATGGGGTTCATGTCTGGGCTTCTGGCTGGCCAGTCCATAACTGTGATGTTCACATCCCGAAGATATTCCCTGACGATGCCGGCCACATGGGCTCTTGCATTATCATGCATAAAAAGGAAATTTGGGCCCACATAGTCCGCGTATGGTATCACGTGAGGTTCTAAGCACTCACGAATGTACCTTTCAGCATTTAATGTTGGCAGCCGTGGTCCTGTAACAACCTCAAGTTGAGTTTTGCCGCTCGCGGATATACCGCCCCAGACAGTCCATGAGCCACCGCCATAAGCAACCCTCTCTTCAAAGCAGCATTGTGCGAAACGCTCTCCCTTACGTCGGTAGACCTTTTTCCTTCCATCATTGCCATGTAACACAATTTTAGACTCATCAGAAAAGAGTACACGGCTCCAATCTTGCTGTGTCCAATTTAAATGACTGCGTGCGAAATGAAGGCGCGCTGTTCGGTGGGCTCGCGTTAGTTTGGGGCCATTAGCTGGCTTGTGTGGTACCATATCGCGTTCTTTTAACCTTCTCCGAACAGCTCGAGCGCTCACAGATACTCCGTGGAAGTCGCGAAGTTGGTTTTGTATCTCAATGGAGGTAAGGTGACAATTTCTCAAGCTGGTCGTCACGATGAATCGATCCTGCCTTTCAGTTGTGACCCGAGATCGTGGCCTTCCTTGGCGACGAACAAAGCCGCCAGTCTCTAGGTACCTCCGATAAACATTTCGGACCGCAGATCGACTTAAATTAAGTTGAGCACTCACGTTTCTTTGGCTGTGTCCGGCCTGAATAAGTGCCACAGCTTGGGCTGCGACTTCAGGTGAAGTATCCATAGATTATTGATAGAACCTCATCTTAATGTTAAGAATAAGTAATGTTTGTTGCAAAACCAAAGATATCAATCACTTTTTCAAGAATTAAATCCAAGTAAACCAATAAAACCAAGTTTTCTTAGTATTCGATTGTTTGATATCAACAAACAGGCTCCAAATTGTCTTTTGTTTCTTTAAATTCTGTGTTCGAAATTCAAAAAAAGACTATTGAATGAAATTGTGAATGTGCCAGGTTCAAAACTGCATAAAAACTTTTTGCTCGACCTAATATAAAATTTTAGCTAGAACCAAACGAAACTGAAAATACAAGGTGGGCCAAAAGATGTGTCCAGAAGTGTATATATAGCGACAAAATTATTTTAACTACTTTCATTACTATTATATAGTATAGTCTTTTTTCTCGTGCCGACGCATGGTACAGTCAGCAACAAAAGTCGATTAACACTGCAAGTGTTATTCGACTTTTGTTGCTTTTGTTTTGTTGCTTTTGTGTTTTTGTTTTCTTGTGTTTGTTGCTTTTGTTTTGTGTTTTGTCTTTTGTTGTGTTGTTCTTGCTTAATAATTAAGCTTTAAAACTGCAAGTTTTTAAAACTTAATTATTAAGCGAAATATTTAATTCAAATCGGAACAGAAGTACTTAAAATTTTAAGAACATTAACACTTGACAGTTAAACGAAAAAAAAAGCAGTTTATCGAATCATTTTGTGTTAATTTAGATGATGTTAAAAAGTAGCAGTGTTAACCGACTTCTGTTGCTGACCGTACAATATTCTTAGATTCCTTTGTCCCAAAACTTTTCCACTTCTAACGGTGACTCCAGTGCTGTCGCTTTAGTAGGACGTAGCCTCAGGCAAAAGAAGGATCATCAAATACCAGATCATCAAAAGACTAACTGCAGAAACTGATGGATAGATAACTATCATGGTTTTTAAAGTGTAATTCGTTTAGAACACCTCACTATTTCTCTGAATCAGAGTAAAGGCCTTTATAACCGGTAGATGTGTAGATATACTTACTAGACCGCCGCCTCGGAGTCTCATGCTGCCTCATTGCCAGCTTCAAGAACGCTTCCTCAAGAGTGTCACAGTCGAACTTCCTCAGGAGATCCTCTGGAGAATCCTCGGCTAAAAGTTGACCGTCGCGGAGAAGACCAATCTTTTAGAAAAAAAAAAATCAATAATTATTTGTGGTAGAAGATAATCACCAAGAAACAATCAATAAGTTTGTGTGTTTGTGGTAATCAACAAGATATTATTTAGATAAGTAACTATTATGCACTTTAAACTACAGTAGCTGGTCGACCAAGCTTTGCTCGGGTGATAATAGAGAAAACGAAATTTCTCCCCACCCTATATTGCGACTTTCATCGAAATCGTTAGAGCTGTTTTCAAGAACGTGATTACTAATATGTTTAAATACAGAGTTACTTGTAATTCGACGTATTCCTTGCAGGACGTCTTAATAGTGTTCAAATGCAACAAATTAAGCCACCAAATGTTCTACCGAAATTCAATAGTTTTTGAGTTGGTTTGATTTTTAGTTTTTTATAAGAAAAATACAATTCCAAAATGGTTTACGGCGCGACTTTACTGGAATTTAAGTTATTATCATAGTATAGCTGATGCCGTACCAGTTCTTTGTTAAAAATTAAAACATGAAAAATGTCTAAAACTTTGGCAAATATCAGTAATTAAACATTTTATTTTTCGTAATTTATATTTTTCTTAGACAAAAATTCCATTAAAAAATACTGAATTTCGGTAGAACATTTGGTAGCTTAATTTGCTGATAGACTATGACCCTACTATGACGTCCTGCAAGGAATACGTCGTATACCTGTATACGTAAAAATATTGCTCATTTAATAGTAGATTCATATTTGGAATAGAGGTGTTAGGAAGAAGACGACATGATGGCAACCTTATATAAATTTGGATAGTACCAAAATAATGATTGAAAACATCTAGATTGAATACATTAAGCCTAAGTACATTTTAAATTGATCAACAGATAGCTAATCGCTAAAATCCATTTCATATCTTACCAAGCTGTTCCATCAACAATGTCATGTTGATACCATAGCAAATAATATAACTTCCACGAGAGAGAACTTTCAAGGTTGTTCATGCAATTATGTTAAATATCAGGTTACAATGGATGTACGAGTATGTAACGCAATCATTGATTTTAATTGTTGCTTACACATTTTATTAGGAACTACCTAAGAGTAGGGGAAGATCTAAGAACCGATGGATAGAATGTGTGAGAGATGATATGGCTAGAGAGGGAGTACTTACTGACTACCGAGATGACGACTGATAGAGAAGTGTGGAAGAAAAAGACATGTTGCGTCAACCCCAAATAAATTGGGATAAGGTCAGGAGAATGATGATGAGATTTTATTACAGTTCATTCATAACATTCATTCATTACAGTTCACTCCCGCTTTCTGAAAGCCTGATTAACACAAAAAAACTATGTAAGATCAGGATCAGGTTCATTTTTTTTTCAGGCAGTTAAAGGCCAGCATCCCGATTACGTAATCCAAGGGATTTTGAAGGAAATTGCTAACATTGCTTCAAATGTTTCAAAAAATTCGCCTGCTCGAAATCGTAAATAACGCAATGCATGTTCTTGAATTATCAAAATGGAAGACATCCCCATAACCCCCACCCCACCCCCACCCACCCCACGATAATTTCTTCAGGGCGCCCATTAAAATCCAGGTTGCCTCACGATGGTTTCTTACACCGTATCACCGTTTCTAACCATTTATTTTACTTTTTACATAAGCAAGTCTATGAAGTACCTTATTTATTGACAGGTAACCATAGACGAAAAAATGCAATACTTCATGGACGCTAAAGTACAACAAATGGTTTGGGCAGATTATAAATAAAATTCGTTTAATTCAGACTATAAAAATGTCTATATGACTATAAAATTGTTAGTATAACATTATCTTAATACTATAGTTTGAATTGAACCCACCAAATGAAAAACACATTTTGATCAAACTCTAGGCATTATATGATTAGTTTTGCTCACCTTGTGTGCTTGTTTCGTCTCATCTATATAATGTGTGGTGATGATGACCGTCGTTCCACGTCGAGCTTGTTCGGCGAGGAAGTCCCATATCCTGGGAACAATAAATATAATGATTTAATACTTGGATTAAAGACAATGGTGATAATAAAAAAAAGTTAAGGACAGTCCCCTAAGACCGTTTTCCTGTAGCTACAGGTACATGCCCTTACTGCCCCGTCTCAAAAATCCACCCTGCATAAAAAAGGGAAAAGCTCATTGGGCATCAAAAAATTCGTCCTCATCACTGTCAATGGGAAATGTGCCCAAAAGGCTGGCAGCTTTGCCACGTTGGACGGCAATGGTGATTATTTGGCCTGAAAATAGGTCAGCCTTTTGATCACGTGAAGATTCGACCAACCGCTTAGCGATGTTGTATAAAAAGAACCAACTGTCAACCCAAACGTCTTTTGAAATTGTCCCCTTTTCGGACTGATCCTAAATTATTTTACTGTGGGGTAGTTTTATTTCTTTGGTATTACGTAGTTGTAATAACGCCATAATTATGTTGATTATCCCTATTGTCATGTTCCCCTGTAATTTGTTTCGGGCTCGATAACTAGAAAATTATAGGTATTGTGGTGTCTCTGAAACGTCAGTTTCATAAAAACAGCGCAAGGCATTTTTTGCTTTTTATGTCGAAATGAAGATTGGTTGCACATCTATATTTTGTATTCTTTCGGTGCGTGACGATTGAAATTGTACCTTTAGTTAACAGTAATACTGTGTACTTAGATCCTAGTTTCGAAATCTCCAAACGGCTGGTTGACACTTCCCGTGACCCAAGGGCTGGCTTTTACCTTGGCCAGAGGCTTAGCATTGCCATACAACGTGGCAATGCCGCCAGTCTCTTGGGTACTTTACCAGTCGACAGCGATGCGGAGGAAATTTTCGACGCCATATTTTAGTTTTTTAATAGTTTTAGTTATGTTAGTATATAATTTTTGTTATTTTTAGGTTATGTTTACAGTTAAAATAATGTTTGGTTTTCGTACCCTATTATAAAGGGAAGGTCATCATACATTAGTCTCTAATCCCCCTATTGCATTGGACTCTACCTCCTTTAACATTAAGACTCTGGCCCCCTATTAAATACAACTCTGGGCCTCTATATGGACCTCTCGCGTCCTAATAATTGGATTCTCTCGCCCCCCTATTACTTGGGACTCTTATGCCCGTTTTCACCAACCCTAGGTGACACTTAAATTAATCCCTAAATATGATTGGACTGTTGGGTTGTCAACTCTCGGCGTGGCAACATTTTACTAAAAAGTTATGCACATTATTTTGCGAAATGGCTGTTATAAAACAAAAAAATATTATGACGAAGAAATGTAGGTTAAAGTTGAATACAATGAAAGAAGTTAGTGGGAATTATAACATAGCACAGTGACCTCAATCAGTGTTATTCAACTAGTATAGTGTTATGGGAACTAATGAAAATATTTACTGTTCCAACTAAATTCACAATCAGCCTATAACGTTCCCACTGCTGGGACACAGGCCTCCCTCTGTGAGAGAGAGCGGGCCATAATCCAGCACGCGGGCCCAGTACGAGTTGGTAGACGTCACACGTCTTTGAACTTTTGGTTCTAGGACATGGCGGTTTCCTCACGATGTTTTCCTTCACCGTTTTGAGAGCAGATGGAAAAGGATTAAAGGATCTGGTTTCTCCAGCTTAATCTTCATTTACAATCATTTTGCAGGTCTAGCAATTTACAGAAACTCTAATATACCCTAGGTGACTACCACCAGCAATCACCATCACGTCAATTCTTAGAAAATGATCCTTCTACTATCACCAATTTGCTCACCAAAAATGTATGGCCAGCCCAAGAGCTTTACGGCACGCTTTTTATATATATCTTTGTTTTCCTTCACCGTTTCACTGTTTTGAGAGCAGTGGTGATGAAATAATTTACACAAAGTAAAGGCCCTGTCAGGGTTCGAACCCACGACCTAAGTAAGTAACTCGTAAGTTGCAGCTGTTACTACTGGGCCACCACTGCTCTTCCAACAAGGTTGCGTAGAATATTATTATTTAATCATTGCGACGCTAGTTTAACGGTGTAGGTAGAAGTTGAAGCTGATTATTGTAGGTTACCTGTTACGGAGTATAAGATTCCTGTGAAAACAACTAAATCCTAGGCCCTACTTTTCCCCTTTCGGCACAAAAATGAAACCGTGGTCACCGATACAGCCGAAGAACTACTAAACTGAAGTGGGAATTATCGGTACACATTGTTCTTAGAAAGTCAAGTTCTTAGAAAGAAAGGTCACCCATCCACGGACGAACCCCGGCAAGCGTAGCTTAACCTGAGGGTCGATCCATCAGGTTAAGCTACGCTTGCCGGGGTTGGTCCGTGGATGGGTGACCATCTTTACATACCGAGACTCCTCCGTGCCTCGGAAAGCACGTTAAGCCGTTGGTCCCGGCTGTCATTCGTGGATCTTTGACAGTCGTTACGGGTCGTCAGAAGCCCGAAAGTCTGACAATCAGTCTTACCAAGGGGTATCGTATTACCCAGTTAATGGGTTGTGGAGGTCAGATAGGCAGTCGCTCCATGTAAAATAATGGTATTCAGCTGCATCCAGTTAGACTGGAAGCCGACCCCAACATAGTTGGGAAAAGGCTAGGCAGATTGATTGTTCTTAGAAAGTATGGGCGATGGGGCTGCTGAAGAGTTTTCGAGCGCGTATTCTACAGTTGCCAGCACGAGTCCTGATCACAAACTTTAATCTTATTCCTAACGAATCTTATTTCCTATCACGACAGGTTGCACACAATTAAATCAATATATGATAAAGCATATTTATATACAGATAGAAAACAGAACACAAGAGCACGCTGACGAGGGCAGTTAAGGGCAGGAAGGATGAAATTTGTGCTCACGACTCGTGCCGGCAATTATACCACACACTAGTATTTCAGGTATTGACTGGTTTCGTGGCGTAAGCTCGACTGCTGAGCGTGGGGTTCAGGGTTCGATTCCCAAGTCGAGCAACTGTCATTAGGTTTTCCGTTAGGAATTTCTTAGTAACAGCCCGGAGCTTGGACGTTGGCAGTTTGATACCCCCGTGCCTCGGAAAGCACGTTGGGATCTCTCTCCGGTCGTGTCGGATTGCCGTCCCATCGGGCTATGAGAGTGAGGGAAGATAGAGTGCACATACACCTGCACTATAAAATGTTGGGCCGACAATCGATTTAGTGTAGGAATCAGCTGGATATGAGCAGCTCAGGATCGGTTTTATGGGGATAATGATTATTTTATGTATGACTATACCTTCCGATATTTTAAGTAACAAGTACCCAATGAAACACGGGATGGTACCTACAATAATCTGTTGTTTGAAGAACAAATGCACAAATAACGCATAACCACGAGTTAAGTATTAGCTTATGGTCTATTGATTTAAGTACTATAAAAGAACACGTATGTTATGTTGTTACAATGTTTTATGACCCACGTGTAGATATAGTGCGCCTAAGTCCAAGAGTCCAAGTTGGAAAGAAGTATGGACGTGAAGAATATAGAAATGTCGCTTTAAGAAGGCTGTCGCATTTTATCACCTCTCTCACATGGGACTAAATTTTTAAGATGAAACGATGCTTTTTTGAATAAAAGTAATCAATTAGCGACCTAGTAAATAATATTAATTTAATAAAGTAATATTATTCGGTTTCAGAGTCGAAAGTAATCGTAATCTGCCTAGCCTTTAACCTTTTCCCAACTATGTTGGGGTCGGCTTCCAGTCTAACCGGATGCAGCTGAATACCATTATTTTACATGAAGCGACTGCCTATCTGACCTCCACAACTCATTAACTGGGTAATACGATACCCCTTGGTAAGACTGATTGTCAGACTTTCGGGCTTCTGACGACCCGTAACGACTGTCAAAGATCCACGAATGACAGCCGGGACCAACGGCTTAACGTGCTTTCCGAGACACGGAGGAGTCTCGGTATGTAAAGATGGTCACCCATCCACGGACCAACCCCGGCAAGCGTAGCTTAACCTGATGGATCGAAACGTGCGGCTGTTATTACTTAGCCACGAGCTCCTCTCACAGAGTCGACAGATTTTATTAAAAAAAAAATCATTTCATTCAGAAAGATAATCATTAGAATCAGCAATAATTTAGAATAAGTTCGAATTGACCTCAAACCTCATAATTTCATGAAATTGCTACATTTGAAATCAATTCTAACTATATGTATTGCTGATTGTAATGATGATAATTCTGTAAAGCCATGTTAGTTACAGCCCCGAATCATATTTTAATCAACATACAACCTGCAAATTGCAAAAAAACGTAAGAAAATTTTAAATTATGCGCGCTACCTTAGCGCATCCTCCTTATGACATGATATTTACGTAACAACTACGTGCTATTGATATTTATTTTAGAACAAATGAACACCCGGAGATTTATTTTTGTAAGTACCTCTTATGACGAATCACGCTCAAAGTCCCTAACTATAATAATAGGTCTTTACCTATGAAATTGCCGTTTTGTATGAAAAAATTTAAACGAATTTTTTTCATGCATTTTTTATTTGTATTAATCGAAGTAATCATCCATGCAATCAATGCATCTTTGCCAACAGTGGCAGTTTATTGATGCCCTTCTTAAAGAAATCAGCTGGACGGGAGGCAACAAATTCTTCAAAGGCATTCTGTACTGCCTCTCGGGTATTGAATTTTTTTCCCGCCAAGAAGTTATCCAAATTCTGGAAAAAGTAGTAGTCTGTAGGCGCAAGGTCTGGTGAGTAGGGATGATGACGGAGAGCTTCCAACCCCAGTAAAATTAATTTGAAATTAGAATTCTTAGCCAAACAAAAATTATTTTGATTTGAAATGGCCAGTACTGCAGAACGGCAATTTCATAGGTAAAGACCTAATATAATGAAACGATTTTTAATTCACGTAACATTCATGCCAGTTTCCCCTTAAGGGTGTTAGGAAGGTCATTATAGACAAACCTTCTTTATCTTTATTATCTATTGATTTGTAGATAAATCTGCTGATACATTATCATTACATTATTTTATTTAACTTCTGCCCGTGACTTCATCCGCGTATATATCCTAAGATACTCTGCAATACTAGCCTCCCATTATTGAAAGAATTTTCGGAATCGGATCAGAAGTTCCGGAGATTACACACATAATATAAATATAGATTTCAAATAAACATAATATTAATCAATACTCAACTTTACCTACCTTATTCTATCTACTAGCTTTCGCCAGCGGCTTCGCCCGCGTGGATGTCGGATAATATCCCACGGGAACGTACTACCGGGAAATCGTTCCTTATTCCTTGTCTACATTTTAGAGGAAACCTCTGTGCAAAATTTCAGCTTTCTATTTTCAAGGGTTAGGGCTGGGCGTTGATGAGTCAATCAGTCAATCAGGACTTTTCTTTTTATTTATATAGATTATTTTATAATAATTTTAAATATCGTTAGGATAAGATAAGAGCTTTATATTCATAAATATTACATTACTATAATGTTAACATAACATAATTTTTTTTAATACTTTTAAGCCTACCCAATAATTATGTTTAAACACGTGTACACGTGACAAAACCAATTTACACGGAATATAAATTTTTAAATTACCTTTATTTGAAAACTGGTAATGTGGAATGTATTGTTCTATCTATGATGAACTCATCAACGTAGGTAATGTATGTACTTAAAGGTAGGTACTTACGTACATTAACCGGCCGTAAAAACCTCGAACCTCATGATTTCATGAAATCGCTATAGTATAGTTAAAATCTCGCTGCAGACTTGGTCATAAATCATAATCGGAGTAGGGATGTGCGCTAGTTGCGCGCGCTCAAGGCCATTATCGATAACAGAATCATTAAGGTTATAAGGTATCCATTGAAAATTGGCAAAAATGTGTGGAACATGCAGAATTGCTGCAAGATGAAGACTTAAGAAAATCACATTTATGCGAAGAGTTCATCATTCATGTGGATGATGATGACGATGACTCAGACGAAGAATTTTAATTTTATATTTTTAGTTATATATATTTGTTAGTTCTTTTGTTTATATATTTAATATGCTTTGTAGTAAATTTGGTAATAAAATAAAAAAAATGTATATTTATTTCTATCACCCATTTATAAATATATAAAACTATCGATATCACTCATCGACTGCAGTAATGCACAGGACTACGTGTGGGCGTGGCCTGCCCATAAGGCCCGTGAGTGGGAAAGAGAGCGAAACACTCGAATGATTTATGACCGAGTCTGCAGCGAGATTTTAACTATACTATATGAGGTCTCTCACAATGGATACCATACTGAATCTATGATCTTTTTTCACGTCATAGTACGGCCCCTGGTCGGTATAGTCGAGGTGCTCGATTGATGGTAATAGGCTCGGCCCCTGTTACATGAGACTTAGACATGGGTGTACTATAGTACACCTATAGGTGCACCTCAGCTTTCCTGATTTCCCCAAAGGGTTAACCTTTGGGGAAATCAGGCATCATGTTATGTGATGTCTATGATCAGTAAATCAGCTGTCAAAACTCATAGTAACTGTTGTGGTGGATTAACAGGAATATAAACAACCTTAGATAAATTGCCATGTATGACTGTCAAGGCTTATTCTGCAAAAAAACCGGCCAAGTGCGTCTTGGACTATGCAAAATGAAGTCAATTCATTAGTCAATTCTAAGTTATGGAGTTGTATTGCTGAGTCTAATGATCATAATTCTGTAAAGCCATATTAGTTACGGCCGCGAATCATATTTTAATCAACATGCAACCTGATAGACCTTTTTTTTTTTTCATTTTTCATCAAATGACTTCTTTTACTGACTAAAACCCACCCATACTCCTTCAACTGCCCGTGCCAGGGCCACGGTATCTCTTTCGAACTACCCGCGACCCCGGCGGCAACCTGACAGACCTGCAAATTGCAAAAAAAGTAAGATTTTTTTGAATTTCGCAGTCTACCTTTGCGCATCCCTCTTAAGCACAGAGGTTTGTTTATTATTGTGACACTGTAGCACTTGACACTGTAGCAATATTGCTGTGCAGGGTTCATGTATGAAACCTATATGTGTACTTGTAACAACTTGTAAACTACATGAACGCAATGATGATGATGATGATGACTCCGAGCTTTGCCCGACCTGTGAATCGAATCCAGGACCTCATGTTCAGCAGAAGCGCATTTTCTCTAGATCAATGGATATAAAATTCCAAAATGCCGCCCGATAATTGGCCCTATCATAAAGGCTCTCGGTGACTGGCGCGACGCGACCCTAGTAGAACAATTTCTATGAAAACTTCATGGAAATTGTTCTACCAAAATCGCGTCGCGCCTGTCTGCGGGAGCTTTAAAGGTTGACGCAACCGTCTTTACGTTGGAGATAGAGCAGACGTGACCAGAATTGTCAATGGTTATGTAGTTAAGTACTTATTATCTTCTTAATATAGTGCGATGACACGATGACAGATTTAATAGACGGACTTTTAGATCATAATGGTCATGGATCATAAAGAGGAGCTCGCGGCTAAGTAATAATAACCGCACGGGTCGATCCATCAGCTAAGCTACGCTTGGGTCCGTGGATGGGTTACCGTCTTTACATACTGAGACTCCTCCGTGCCTCGGAAAGAACGTTAAGCCATTGAGCCCGGCTGTCATTGGTGTATTTTTGATAGTCGTTACGGGTCGTCAGAAGCCCAAAAGTCTGACAACCAGTTTTGCTAAGGAGTATCGTATTACCCAGTTACTGGGTTGTGGAGGTCAGATAGGCAGTCGCTCCATGTAAAATACTGGTATTAAGCTGCATCCGGTTAGACTGGAAGCTGACCCCAACATCGTTGGGAAAAGGCTATGCAAATGATGATGATGTAAAGTGTTTTACACCTCGTTTTCCTTGTAAACCATTCACCTACTTAGCTATCCACAGATAAGCAATCAAACCAAGAAAAATATCACACTTCACTATCACACAATTAATCGCTATCACATCAACATCCAGCAACGGAGCATGCAACGGTTGCGCAAACGCACGTAATTGCGATCGGTTGCAACAGCCGACAATTGACGACCGCGACATTGCCAAGCCTAGTGACGCAGCGTGGAATGTTCCGAGTGATACACGTAATTATATGCAACGGGTAATATTGCTTCATTTGGCAAGAAACTACTGAATGGGAGAATTAAAAGTTTAGAACACAACATTGCGATCGGTTGTCATGGTATGGGCATGTGATGATGCGGAGGAATGAGGAAAATGTCATTAGAAAAGTTTTGAGTATGCACGTTGGCTATATGAATAGGGGAAGATCAAAGAAACGATGGATGGATTGTGTGAAAGATGATATGGCTAGAAAGGGGGTGACTACCGAGATGACGACTAATAGAGAAGTATGGAAAAAAAGAGACGTGTTGCATCGGCCTCAAATAAATTGTGATATAGGTGAATGATGGAAGGAGAATGATGATGAGAACACTACATTGCAGCTGGATATACTTAGTAGCCGAAGCTTGAGTTTATAGCGTGCAATTGGAGTGGCATATGTCCAGCTATGACGATGGCAGTAGCGTAATAGCTATTTGGTTTAAAAAATCTACTTTATTGTGACATCCTTCAACCCGTACTTGGCCAGCGTGGTGGATTATGGCCCATCCACTCTCACAGAGTACTAGGTGTAAGATCAGCAGTGGAGCCTATAGGCTGATAATGTCTGCACATATTCCGTACGTCTCGCTAGAATTGCAAATTATTGGAACGAAGTTCCTTATCGCGCGTTGTGAAAGGGGGCTAGACGGAAAAAATTCTCACGAAAAGTTGTAACGACACTTTTTGTTATAGTAAGCTATTGTAAGCTGTGCGACGTGCGCATGTTTCTCTGTCTGTCTCTCTCTCTCTCTCTTATAGAAAGCAAGCCAGATAAAACAAAAAAAAAAAAAAAATAAAAAAAATAAAAAAATTATTACAATTCCTTCACTAATTAATCGAAAGGAACTTCGTTCCATCCGGGTGTCCCTTGACACCTCTCAACTTTTTATTTTTTATTTTGTGTGCTAAACTTTACCTAAGCATGTTGAAAAAAAAAATCATAAAAATATTTTTAGGAAATTCTTTTAAAATATGAAGTGTGACATGAGATAAAAAACACATAATAACTTGTAATACGTCGTAGTTTTTATTACCAGATCCTAGTTTAACTACATTCTAGCATTCCTATAAAATTCTATCTAGATACAGTCAGAAAAAATTATAGGGAAATTGATACTCGGCGTCAATTTGCCATGTCAACTGTCATTCTTTGACAGTTGTGATTTGAATATCCGGACAATTTAAGTTGGTAAAAAATTACGCGGACTTTATCCACATTTGCAAAATTCGTACTGTATTTTATTTCGGGCGTATGTTGTTAAACACACACGTAACATCACACCTTGTTACCCTGAAGGGTTGGGCAGAGGTGTACCCACACCCACGTTTTACCAGTTATGTTTGTTACAAGGGACTTCCCTTGTAACAGTGGGCGACAAACAACAGAAATTCCAAATGAAAAAATCCAACAACACTGCCCAACGTGGGAATCGAACCGAGGACATCAAGCTCAGCAAGTACTTAGCGCTTGCGACCACTAGACCTACGAGGCAGTCAAACGAGGTAGTACTATATAGTTAAAGAGTTACCAAACCATTCTCTTGCCCTTATCTCAATCTGTTTGGGGTCGGTGGAACATATTTTTTTCATCCATACTTCACTATTAGTCGTCATCTCGGTAGCCACTACCTTTCTAGCCATATCATCTTTCACACAGTCCATTCATCGTTTCTTTGGTCTTCCCTTACCTACTATCAACTTTCTAAATGAAATACTTAACATCTTCTGAAGTCGGTGCCAAGCTAAAGTGCATAGAAGAACTGAAGACTCCGATTTCAGAAGCTGTTAAGTAGGTATTTTAACTAAAGTTATTTTATTCGTTTTAGGTTTTTCAAGTCGGTTTAAAACGAATAAAATAACTTTAGTTAAAATAATTAAAAAAAATAAAAAAAAAACAAAAAATAAAAATAAAAAAAAATATAAAAAAATAAATTTAAAAAAATTAAGTAAATTTCTTTTCCATTTTTAGTTGATAGAATATATACAATTACATAGGTAAGTCCAAGAACGAAAGTAAGAATCATCAAAATCCGCTTAGAAATGACGGAGATACAGTACATTTATGCATACGTACATTATGAATAATTAAGATCACGTTAGTGAAAGAATCATCAAAATTTGTTCATTCGTTTTTGAGAAAATCGCGGACATACAATCATACTATACATACGGGTCAAATACAGAAACTCCTTTTTTGAAGTCGGTTAAAAAAAAATAACTATCACATAATTTGCGCCATTTCTTAACGGATTGCGATCATAGTGACGAGATAGAGTCCGATTTGGCAACAATGGCTGACAGGCATCACTGAGCACCTTACAGCACCTAAGTGTTATAAAGCAATAGTAGTAACAGTTGTTAAATAAGTAAACGTGGATGAATTGCTCTTTGGAGAAGAATTGGAGCATAATAAAAAAATAAAAAAAATGTTTTTGCATTTTAGTGTAGTAATAACAGCCGCACGGGTTGACTGATCAGCACCCTAATTGCGTCTGAATGATTTTGAAGGATATTGCTAATTAGGGGGGTGCATCCCAAACTGATACCGATGCCGATATATCGGCGATTCTTGGGGTTTGCCGATATATCGGCTTCGGCGATATTTTTAATGCCGATTAAAAAAAAAAAATTATACTTTTAAAATTTCGCGCTTCGAAAATAGTTTCATTTATTTAGTTGCTAACGAGGCACGAACGATGACATCTTAAACCCTTGAAACGATAATACACAGAGTTTCTCACGGGATACGGAATTAGGGCGGATGAAGTCACTAGGCTGGCAAGCAAAGCGTATAATATTCTAGTATCTTAAAATAGAGTATATTAATCGATGTTTGACTGAAAGAAAACTCTGCTCAAACATGAAAACCGAATAAAGATTTGACAAAGAATAACTATTTTGTCAAACAGCCAAGTTTACGGATGACAGCACCAATAATTGTCGAAAGAAAGCCCTTTCAGATTCAGTCGCTTAGTCATGGCCATTTAAAAGAAATAAAAACAAAAGAAAATTTATTCTTTTTCTGAATTTTATGACATGTGAATTGAATTGTGAAACCGTTTATTCTTCGCAGTAAAGGGTCAGGTATGTTGGCTTCTCTTGACATTGATTCGACACAAGGATGAGAAATATTTATCTTGTAACGTTTCGTTTACCAGCTGTTTAAATCTGTTAGTAGGTCATCTGAATATTCAAACTTTTTGAGATTTCGCGAAGGTCTCTTCCGAGTTGATTATTTATTATTTTGATTGCTTTATAAAAAGGTCATATTTTAGAGGTTAGACGGATAAATTGTTAAATGTTATAAGTATGATTTTATTGCTTCAAGTAAGTTTATACCTACAAACACTTTTACAGGTCAATCAAATTTTAAAAACTAGATGAGGTCGGCGTTTCCTATCTGACTACTCTGAGAAGAAAGGCCAAACAAACTCAGAAGTCACAGTCTCTTTTAAACTCCAGACATAATCTTGGTCAGATCATGTAGAATGGTGTCTGAAATGGTCTTTTGAGGAAGAACCACACAGATTGAGTGGACCTGTCCAGTCAGTGCATACATTTGTCAGTAACTGTGCAGCTCAACTTTAAGCTTAGCCTACTCAGTTTTTCTTTTCTGCAGGACACATTTTTTTTTTAATCTTACATGTTGTAACTAATTGTTACATAACTGGGAAACTTAAATGCACATATTGTTTATAATTTTTTTGTACATTATTAGGGAAGGAATTATTTAGGATCATGGGACTTTAACATAACGGGAGAAATAATATGTGTGTGTGCAGACTTTTGATTATTTCATTTAAGGCGCGGACTGACTACGATTTTAAGCGGCACACAACCGCTTAATCTAATGTCACCATTAGCTGGCTTGAAATAAGGTTGAAAATTGAAAATAATATTTGTGTTACCGAAATGTGACTAAGCTGCGAATGTGCATTTATTTTACGGGTTTTCATATTTCATATTCATATTCTTTATTGGATCATAGGTACAATACATACAATGTTCTTATAAGATAAAATAGGATCAGCTATGTCCCGCCGCTTAGGCATACAATAACAAACATAATTCGATATTTTTTTTTGTTTCCTTTAGATTATTCAGAATATACACAATACATTAAATAATTATCCGGATAAAGATTAAAAAAAAATGCTAATTCTATTAAATTCATAAAAAAAAGAATGTCGTTACTGCTGAAACTACAGCTATGTTCGACGCCAAAATTTATTTTTGTGGAGCAACTTCCAAATTTTTTATTGGGAATATCAAACTATTTTTTACTATTCTATTTAGTTAAAATTTTTCTTTAAACCCTTCTCTGTCCACTGTATTTTTTGCGTCGGATAGTTTCATTGCGTTACCTCATACTAGACAATCCAAGAAACTAATTTTTGTGAATATTGAGCTAATACCGCGCCTTAATTCTCTGCGTTTAAACCTTGACAATAAGGAGAATCGTCACGTTGTTGTTTATGTATGTTTTAATAATGTTTTGGTAGCCTCGCAAGGGAAATGACTGCCTCAAGGCATTGTGTATGTCAAATAAATAAATAAAAGACGCGCGAAATTGTTATGAGTGCTAAAAGTTATTTATGTCATTGTCGACTGTATAAAAACAAATTTAATTTAACACAAATTTTTAAAGACGTTTATTGCATAATTACAAGAGCAACAATGGTTAATTTCATAATTAAAGGTTAATTTCATAAAGGTCTGCTTGTTCCTTTAGATCGCTTTAAGATTTAAGACTAAGTTCATAATTATTAAATTATTATTATTTAAACCTAAGGTATTTCATTAACATCAATAAACATGATCAAGAGCAGGCACAGTCAGCGATAAAAAAAAACCTCACTATTCTCACAAATACCTAATTTATATTCACTTCATTTTTAAAATATTTTTTGATCACATGATCTCAGCAATATATAAGGAGCTCATGGCTAAATAATAACAGCCGCACGGGTCGATCCATCAGGTTAAGCTACGCTTGCCGGGGTTGGTCAGTGGATGGGTGTACTTTTTGAATTTATTACCAAATTATGACGAAAGACAATATTATAAGTAGGAGGAAAATGTTCTGTCATGATTGCACACCTTCTGAAGTTATGATTAACCCATTAATGTGACGAAAGAACGTGTCTGAAAGTGAAGGTCGATGTGGAAAGAGGATACGATGTAAACTGCTACAATTACTGCCATGCTGTGTTATCTGTCCTACTAATAGTAAAACAAAGAGTTTGTTTGTTTGAAAGCGCTAACTCTGGAACTATCAGCAGGATTAGAAAAAATATTTTTGCATTTTTTTCAAATTTTTTTTCCAATACTTCAGGAAGGTTACATATTAACATCACGCTACGACCCTTGGGAGCCGAGCCAAAAGAAAATGGAGTATGTAGCGCGGGCAGGCGAGGCGACAAATAAATAAATTTGTGAGAAATATCCTTGTTATTTTATAAATAAGAATATAACATCTTAGGTATTAAGATCTGAAAGATTTATTGCACATAAACATGCTACGTGACTAGAAATAAATAAATAAAATTTTAAACAATAGAAAAAGCCAATTGTTTATTAGTGTCTTTAATTACTGGGTAATTAATACCTACATAAAATGAGTGTTTTTTAAATCTCTAACTTAAATGTCAATATGGATTTCATGCATTTCACAACCTGTATTTTTTAAATAATTGTCTCAACTTGTGTAAATTCATCATAATATATTTAACAAGAACAAATATATACATAAACTTATACCTTCTTCCTAAGGGCAGAAACTACAGGACGCCACCTAGCTACTACGATCTTTACAAACTCCAAGAAATTTCAAATAATAGTCTACTAGCTGCGCCCCGCGGTTTCACCCACATAAGTCTCGATCCCGTGGGAATATCGGGATAAAAAGTATCTTATGTCCTAACCCAAATCATGGTCTACCTATTTGCCAAATTTCAGTCAAATCCGTTGGAAGTTTTAGCGTGAAAGCGTAACAAATAAATAAACTAAGAAACTCACTTTCGCATTTATAATATTAGTTTAATTAATAGTAGATCGGACGGTTAAGCATAGGATTAACACTGGATGGATGAAATGGCGGCAGGTCACGGGGACAATCTGCGACTCCCGCATTCCCCTTAAACTTAAGGGGAAGATATATAAAACAATGGTTAGACCTGCTGTCTTGTATGGATCAGAATATTCGGCCACAAAAGGGATGAATGAAAAGCAATTGCATGCAGCTGAGATGAGAATGCTAAGAGGGATGTGTGGTGTTACATGAATGGATAGAATAAGAAATGAGTACATAAGAGGAAGTCTAAAAGTGGCACCGGTGACTGAAAAGTTGTGCGGAAATCGGTTGTCATGGTATGGGCATGTGATGCGGAGGAGTGAGGTAAATGTCGTGAGGAAAGTTTTGAGTATGAATGTCGATGGCTATAAGAGTAGGGGGGAAGATCAAAGAAACGATGGATGGATTGTGTGAAAGATGACATGGCTAGAAGGGGGGTGACTGCCGAGATGACGAATAATAGAGAAGTATGGAAAAAAAGGACATGTTGCGCCGACCCCAAAAAGATTGGGATAAGGGCAGGAGAATGATGAATCAGTTTCATTAATCTCCAAGGTGACTACTTATTCCAAAAAAGTCGGCACTACCAACTTTTCCAAAAGAAATTCAATGGCGTCTGACGTAACATTTTTTGATGGACAATAGATGGTAGCGACTTATATCAGTGATCAAACCTGACCCATTGTGATTTAAAACAATGGACATCCGCGGTGTCAATACTTATTATGTTTTTTGGACAATGTTATTTCGTGTTGTTAAAGAAAGGAAGCTTTTGGGACAGTGGTTTTATTGCGTTATGTGTTTCTGCTTACCCCCATGGCAAGAAGGCGTGAGTATGTATGTATGGTTATTGCCACGTTATGTTTTGCCTGTGAAAAGGGATGGCTCACGTCCAGCAGCCCTGCTTACTAAAATTATCATTTATCATCTGCCCAGCTTTTACCCAACTATGTCAGGGTCGGCTTTCAGTCTAACCGGATTCATACGGGCGATTTTTCCCGAGGCGATATTTTCTCGCGCACTGGATCTTCAACGCACTGCTTAGCGTCGAGAGTTGTAACTCCAACAGTGTCTTTTGACGCGCTGTGATGCACTCTGTTGGATTCTCAATTCTCGGCTCAATACCGAGAGTTGAATCTCGCCGCGATATTCTTACGCCCGTGCGAACGTGGGCTAACCGCAACGCAATCACTGGGTAACACGATACCCATTGGTATAACTGGTTGTCAGACTTTCGGGCTTCTGATAGCCGAGACCAACGGCTTAACGTGCTTTCTAAATCGCGATGGGGGTTCGACATACAGGGTTAGTTTTCAATGACCAGCCAAATTTTCACAGGGTGTTCTACCCGTGAATATGAACAACTTTTACTATGGGAACAACTTTAAAATCACGAAAAAAAAAACAGCTGTTTCATACAAAAGTTCAATACCTACTCGACCAAAATGTATGAAACAGCAGATTTTTTTTCGTGATTTCAAAGTTGGTCCCATAGTGAAAGTTGTTCATAATCATGGGTAGAACACCCTGTGAAAATTTGGCTGGTCATTGAAAACTAACCCTGTATAATGGATGGTCACCCAAACACGGACAGCAGCATCCTTCGATCGACCCGTTATATTATATGGCCACGAGCCCCTTCCACCCTGCTAAAATCCTACTTCTTACTAATACTATAAACACGAAAGTTTTTGAGGAGGATGGATGGACGGATGTTTGTTACTCTTTCAGGCAAAAACTACTGAATGAATTTAGATCTTTACCACACAGATAGTTTATAACCTGGATAAACACTTTTTATCCGATATTGTTACGGGTTTGAGACCTAAGCGGGTGAAACCTCAGGGAGCTGCTAGTTAAAAAATAAAGCTATTGAACCAAGTTATAGAACTATCCTCGTTTAGCTTTGCCGACACAAGTTCAGACGATGTGGAAAGTTTCTGTCATTGGGTCGATAGGTGTTCCAAAATCATGGTGCAACTAATTTGCATACTGAAATATCTCGGTGAATCTTTGGGATCTATGGTATATTCCAAAAGAATCTCATGAGTGTAAACAGACCCTGTTGAGGTTAAATTCTACCGTCATTAATAAAATGTCATTTTCCTTCTGAAAATTCAAGAGTTTTTAACATATTTGATTGTTGAAAGAAACCTTGAAACGTTATTTTGTACTCTGATAAATCTACGCGACAATTCACATGTATTTTATAAGATGACACTTTTTTTGCTAGGCATGGCGTAATTTATGAATTGTTAGGTAAAGTTTGAACTGTGCTGGTTAGTTGCGTATATGTTAAGTAAACTTTTTGAAGAGTGTCTGCTCATTTAATGTGTTTGAAGCTCGGAACCAATTGTGGGTAAACAATCGCGGCCGAGAGCAGTGGCGGCCCAGTGGTGACGGCCCGGTTTACGTGTCGTAGGTCGTGGGTTCGAACTTAGGCAGGTACTTTACTTTTGTGTAATTTATTTCATCACTATTGCCCTATTATCAAAACGGTGAAGTTTGTGAGGAAATCGGCATGTCCTAGAACCAACATTCGAATGCATCTGGGCTGCGTGGTAGATAATGGCCCACTCCTTCTCACAGAGAGGAGCCCTGTGTCCCAGCAGTGGGAACATATATATGTCCTTATACCTATCAGCAAAAAGGGAAGACAGGTCCAGAGGAACAAAATGCAACTATTCTAGATTTAACGCTCATTAAAATTATTCCTATTGCTTGCTAGATAGGCTTTTGCGAGACCTGCGCCCTAATTCCGTAACACACTATCAATCAGAATCTGAATCATTTTGAAGGAAATTGCTAATCCATTGCTTCCTATGTTCGAAAATTTTGTCTGCGCAAGAACGCAACTAACGCAATGAATGTTGTTGAACTGTCATAAAAACTTTTTTACAAAAAAATACAACCGACTTCCAAAAACAACACTACAAAGTGAAAAATAACTTTAATTTCGGAAGTCGGTGTCTGGTTAAATGTATTTTCGTTTTTTGCCACCGACTTCCGAAATTAAAGTTATTTTTCACTTTGTAGTGTTGTTTTTGGAAGTCGGTTGTATTTTTTTGTAAAAAAGTTTTTTTTTCACTTTTTAGTTGTGTACCTACCCCACACAAATTCTAATACCACTATCTGCAAAACAAACTAGAACATCATCCATATAAAAGTGGGGAAAAAATACGTATTATTGAAGCTAACTCAAAAACTACCGAAGCAAAGTTAATCAATTTTATATGGGACCAACTGTGACGTATACCCTCTCGAATAAAACAAAAAAAAATCCAAATCGGTCCAGCCATCTTCGAGTAATCGGGGAACATACATAAAAAAAAAATAAAAAAAAGGTTCCGACGAATTGAGAACCTCCTCCTTTTTGAAGTCGGTTAAAAATGAAACCGATTCTGATTGATAGTGTGTTACGCAATTACGCAACGCGGAGGAGCTCGAGACTAAGTAATAACAGCCGCACGGGTTGATCCATTAGGTTAAGCTACGTTTGCCGGGGTTGGTCCTTGGATGGGTGACCATCTTTACATACTGAGACTCTTCCGTGCCTCGGAAAGCACGTTAAGCCGTTGGTCCCGGCTGTCATTCGTGGATCTTTGACAGTCATTACGGGTCGTCAGAAGCCCGAAACTCTGACAACCAGTCTTACCAAGGGGTATCGTATTACCCAGTCACTGGGTTGTGGAGGTCAGATAGGCAGTCGCTCCATGTAAAATACTGGTATACAGCTGCATCCAGTTAGACTGAAAGCCGACCCCAACATAGTTGGGAAAAGGCCAGGCAGATTGAGTGTGTGAATTGCCCAGCTGTGCCTGTAAACTTATTAATCCGGATAGTTCGATTTCAATCAGCTAAGAATTTAAAATACTTGAAGGGAGTTTCAGGCAGATTTTCTTCACAAACGCATCAACTAAATGCGTCATCAACTTACATGCCTAGACATACCTACTCACTTGTATAGGTACATAGGTACTTAAAGTTTTTTGCACAATTCGTTACCAGCGACAATCGTTTAGACAGTCATTTATCATACTTAACAAAATTAATAGTTTTGGCTTTGGTACATTACTTAGCAAAAAAACGGTAGGAAAAAAATCTGCAAATATTAGGTATTCAGTAATAATTTTTGACATAATAGCATTACTTTGTGTCAAATAGTGGAGAATTAGCGTCAATAAGTTGACATTTGTAATTTTAATTTGAATAGGAATTATTACCTAAATACATAATAAAGCAAATATTGTATAAAATTATAGATTTTGACTAAAATTATTTTTCTGTTTAATTAATAGACGTGTAATATTAGGAAATATTGGCCATGTTGCGGAACACATGAAGATAACATAATTGAAACAATTAATCTAAAAATCCGGCCAAGTGCGAGTCGGACTCGCGTACGAAGAGTTCCGTACTTTAAAAATGGCAAAAAAATCACGTTTGTTGTATGGGAGCCCCCCTTAAATATTTATTTTTAAAGTGAATATACAACTAAATATTCTGTGAATATTTCAAACGTCTACCTATTGCCGTTATCAATATCGAGTAAAAACGAGCAAAAAAAAATCACGTTTGTTGTATGGGAGCCCCCTTAAATATATATTTTATTCTGTTTTTTAGTATTTGTTGTTATAGCGGCAACAGAAATACATCATCTGTGAAAATTTCAACTATCTAACTATCACGATACTGCCTGGTGGCAGACGGACAGACAGACGGATGGACAGCGGAGTTTTAGTAATAGGGTCCCGTTTTACCGTTCGGTACGGAACCCTAAAAACGATTGTTATTTTCTGCTATGGCAAACCATATTTAGTCTAACAAAGTGTTTGCTCCTTATTTCCTTCCCTTATTAAATTAAAACAACGATTATTAGGCATTAGGATAATGCCTAATAATCGTTGCCTTTGAATTTGTAGTTATCCATATTGCCATTCAATACGAAACCCTACCAGTTTTTTTCTTCGATTCTGACAACAAGAAATCATATTAATATTTCGACTAACCTCTCTCTCAAAACAGGATCCAGTCCAACAGTTGGCTCATCCAATATGAGGAGTTCAGGTTCATGCACTAGGGCAGCTGCCAACGACACCCTTCTCTGCTGACCCCCAGACAGGGTCTTGATGAGGCGGCTTCCACTGGGCAGGTCTAGAAGGTTCGAGAGGAACTCAAACCGTTCTACCATTTTCTCCATTTGCATGCCGTAGATCCGGCCGAAGTAGTATATTGCGTCGCGGACTGTGAATTCGCCGACTAGGGCTATATCCTGAGGAAATAAGAAATAGTTTTATTAGGATTATTTTGATGATAATCATGAGATGTTAGAATTAACCACAAAAGAATGGAAGAAAGTTGGCTGAAATAGGGATGATGACTGAAAACTTTTTTTTTTCAAAAGATTACGGCGATACATTGATTTAAAATGTCGCACGATGTCACTCCTTGCTCGATTTTATACGTAGTTTGTTAGAGTTGTGACGTAGCGAGCCCCCACTCAACTTTAATGCGTTATAACTAAAAGCAAAAAATACGTGTCTATTAATTTTTTATTACCTGACTGACGGACTAATTAAAATTTATTTTTAATACCCAGGCAACATCTCTGTTACTGGAATTGACCGCTTGTACTGAGTTAGTTAGTGACAGTAATTATCGTGGTCGTATCGTGGTGGGTGGTACTATAAATTTATAGGTCTTTTCCAAGTTGCGTTAAGAGCGCTATCACAATTTCTCTTGTATTTGAGCGTTTGACTCGAGTTTTGATATGTGATTGTGGTTTTGTTAGAGCCACAAAATTAAAAAACACATATGCCCAAGAAAGCTTGATTATTTCTCTTGGGAGTGTTCTAAATAAATATTTCAATTTGTTTACAAAAATCAGTAAAAACCTTGTCTCTGCAAAGGATGTTTCATAAAATTTTACTTTTGGACATGTTTTGATGCTTTGTTACATCGAAGATATAATAATTTAATCATTTAAAAAAAAGTCCTTGGTACAACTGTATCTTCAAATTTGGAGTGCTCAATTCAGTTTTTTATGTTTCATACAGTAATACACCAAAAATAATTCCGTAAACCAGAGAGTTACTGACAATTCTTCGTCCGAAATTATATTTTTTATCTACGAATGTATATTCCAAATTCATACAAAATGTATTTAATAAACAAGGTTACTATGTTACCTTGCTTGATAAAAAAAATTAGTCTATTTAAAAGTAAAATAATATGTTTAATTAATTATTGTATGCAGTGCTAAAAATCAATGTAAATCTCGGGACACGCGGTCTTTAGCTTTAGACGACGACGCATCGCATTATGTAGCAATTTAGCAGTTGTGATTACGTTTATTTTGAGTCATATAATAATTATTTTTTTGTTTATAGTGTGCAATTTCAATTTATGAAAAAATCACGGTCAAAATGTAATAGCGCCCTTAAATCAACTCTCAATTTCCCGCCTCCCACATCCAGCACCATTATTGCGTAACACACTTAAAGTAGAAATCAGTTTCATTTTGACAGTTCAACAACATTCATTGCGTTATTTACGTTGTTGCGCAGACAAATTTTTCGAACATATGAAACAATGGATTAGCAATATGCTTCAAAATCATTTAAATTGTGATTGAACGTATGTTACGCAATTAAGAGTGCTGTATTGTTAAGGTGAACTTCATTTTGTCACAAGTAAATAGTCATAGATAAGTAGATAGATATAGCATTACATTTCAGCTTCTCTATTTCCGTTAGCAGTCAAAGCTGGATTCGATTTATACGGTACCTACTAGCTGTTGCTCGCAGCTTCGTTCGCTTGTGAAATTTCCAAAAATCTTTCCTTATTGGATGTTTACAACATAAAAGGCTTCGACTGGCAAAATTTCAAGTTTGTAGACCCAGAGCGGTGGGTGTAGGCTCTGCGTTGATGAATCAGTGAAGTCAGTCAGGACACTTACTAATTACTAAATTATTCAGGGAATTTTTTTTATCACTGCCTAAATATTCACAGGCTATTACTACCCATGTATATGAACAACTTTCACTATGGGACCAACTTTGAAATCATGAAAAAAAAAAGTCTGCTGTTTCATACATTTTGGTCGAACAGGTGTTGAACTTTTGTATGAAACAGCAGTTTTTTTTTATGATTTCAAAGTTGGTCCCATAGTGAAAGTTGTTCATATTCATGGGCAGAACACCCTGTGAAAATTTGGGTAGTGATAAAAAAATTGTGCTGTACCTATACAACGTGTCCTTTTGCATGCTCGTCGAACAGGGTGTGGTACAGAACATCAAACCGAATAACTTTCTCCACGGGACCAACATCGTATTCGCGAAAAAAATTTCAACCGTTCCTATAGAAAACTTCAATATCTACTCGACGCAAATATATGGGGCGGCTGATTATTTTTTCGCGATTACGATGTTGGTGCCATCGAAAAAGTTGTTCGGTTTGATAGTCTATACTATATCACACCATTTGACAAGGATGCGAAACGACACGTTGTTGTATACGTATTAATTATAATGTCTTAGGGCTTATTTCACGATGTCCGAATAGCCACTACTCACCTAATAAATAAAAAAAATGAAACAGATTTTGTATGAAATTATCTGCCAAGTAAGTTAATAGGAACTTAATCGTAGGTGGTGAAACAGGCCCTAAGATAGATAAAGATCAATGCAATCACACATGAGACTTCTAAAGTGTCTAATGTCGAAAACGCATCGGCAGCCGCACACTACGTACTCGTGATGCAAGTTTCTAAAGGCGGCGGTAGACACTTTCTATCCGGTGGATTAAAGTAGATAGAGGGGCTCGTGGCTAAGCTATAATTGAGGAGATCGGTCTACGTATGGGTGCCTCGGAAAGCACGTTAAACAGTTGGTCCCAGTTGTCAGTCCTAGATCTTTGATAGTCGTTACGGGCAGTCAGAAGCCCGAAAGTCCGATAACCAGTTTTGCTAAGGGGTATCATGTTTTGTTACTCAGTTACTGGGTTGTGGAGATTTGATGGGTAGTCGCTCCATGTAAAATACTAGTATTCAGCTGGCTCCAACACAGATGAGAAAAGGCTAGGCAGATGATCGATTGAGTAAATAAACTGAAGGTAGTATGACACATACCTGAGGCATATACCCAACCCTGGGTCCGGGCACACCGCTGCCCTTCTCGCCAGGTCTTCCACCAAGAACCCAGACGTTTCCACTGTTCAGTTTCCTCCTGCCCACTATGCAGGACAGTAACGTGGTTTTGCCACATCCTGAAGGACCGAGTAGTCCGTATCTGTGGAAAATAATACATTTTAGTAGTTTTTTGAGAGCACTGAGGATTTACGACATGAAAAATGTCGTAACCTGGAGCCAATATCACACTAATATTATAAAGCCGAAAGTTTGTGAGTGTGTGTGCTTGTTACTTCTTCACGCTCAAACGGCTGGATCAATTTTGATAAAATTTGGTAAGGAGGTAGCCCTGACATAGGCTACTTTTTATCTCGGTTTACACGGGTGAAACATTATAAATGTGGACAGTATTTGTCAATCCAAGCTGTTGCAGCGATTTTTCTTTGCAAGGAATCTTTTAGCTGCTTCTTGGCAAGAGAAAATGGAGGATCTTTTTCAAAATTGTCATAACTTATACTTACATAATTCCTCTATCAACAACCATGTCCATATCCTTGAGGACAGGCTTGAAGTCAGCTTTATCAGGCCTGCCATAGTACTTGTTGGCCTTCTCGATGATCACGGCGGCTGAACAGACCGCCATCTTGGATTGTGCGTGCGCTGGTTCCGGTTACAAAGATGACATCTTCTTTCTGTTGACAAGGGAAAGATTTCATGTTAGTAAGTAATGTTTTTTGTTTTAAATAATAATAAGGCCCGCTTTTCTCTTATAACCCGCCAGTGGTAAGCGATGGATGTACCCAGAAGATGACTGTTCAACATGGCTTTGAAAGTTGACGGGTAAAAGTTAATCAGTTTGCTAACAATCAAAGGTTCATCTTGTCGCGCGGTTTGTTTTATGATGGATGACCACAGGTCACTCGCTGTCACTCCCGTTACTGATTGGGATTTCTGTCTTTGAAGATGACGCAGAAATATGCCAACCGCCTTGCGTGTTCTGTTCTGAGTTCACGCAACGCGTCATACGTCCACTCAGGACTTCCCCATCAAGGAGCGCTGTCCCAGATGAAACGCTTTTTTAATTTATTAAACATACATAAAAGGTTTTATATTAAAAGACGTATACTAAAAGATAAATTATTAAATTATCTTTCATAAAATACGCTTATAGTTTTTGCGTGATTCTCAGTGTTTTATCCGCGTTAGACATAACTTTACAAATTAATTACACTATGTAATATAAACATAATCTAAAATATTCACAATTAAGTTATTAAGAAAATACTTTAATTTAACATATATTTTTTCTAAATCACTAACACTACTCGTTTATAGGTGATCTTCAGTTTAAAATCATTAAAAGTCGGTTATCGTCGCCTCGGCTGTGGTGGTCCTCTTTGTCACTTCTTTTACACATCTACTACAACTGAGGTTAGATGCACAAAATTATGACAACCTGCCTATGAATATTAATACTCCTAGTAATTGACTGCGAAGTTCAGATAACCAATTTGCGAAAAACAATAGAAAATTCAGTCGTAAGGAATAAAGAATGGTGCGGAGCGAGAGTGCATGGGAGGCCGTCACCTCCTTCTGCGAAGCAGTAATGCTCGCGAAGGAGGAGGCGGAACGCGTGAGGGAGAGGCAACAGCCGCGCCCTCGCGCCCCTAGCCGCCGCAGGAGACGCCCTGGGCGGCGGGAATCTATCGCCGAGTCCCGGCCACCGTAGGCGCGGGCTTGCGGACGACGAGTAATGGGCAGCTCGCCGTCCGGTAAGGACCAGGCCCGGGTCGACGGCGCGTTGTGTTCCACGCGCGCCTCAGAGATGTCAGCAGTGACGGGGTTCAATAGGGCCGATGCCGCCGGGGTCACGGATAGTTCGAAAGAGATACCATGGCCCTGGCACGGGCAACTGAAGGAACATGGGTGAGTTTTAGTCAGTAAAAGTCTGACACGCCCTCGCGGTCTGTCTAGAGTGGGAGAAGTCATTTGATGATTTCCCATCCACAAAAAAAAAAGGAATAAAGAATGTGAATTGTTAACCTCGCTTCTGTGATTTATTGATGATTATTCTGTGACTAGCATAGTCAATCCGTACGAACCTTCTTAGTAATTAATCGATTCAGTTATCTTGCTGTGTCTTGCATACACAATTGGTTTTACGGAATTCAATGTTTTGTGCCAGCTGCCAGCTTATGCATAGTTAATTATCTTTTTCAGTCTCATCATCATTTGTTATGTTCGTGTCTAGTCTAATGGCTGATTTACACAAAATCAGTAGCTGACTCCAAAATGAAGTCAGAGCTGGCGCCGGAACTGACTCTCACTGTTTACATGCAGTAAGTAGCACGCCAGAAGTCCTACTACTGACTTCAAATCAATTTAGAAATCTCATCGTGAAAACTCGGGTTAAGTGACCATGAAGTGAGATGCCATTCCACCTGATGCTATAGGGATCAACACTATTGTCACTTCACCTTAGTTTTCAGGGTGAGAATTTTACAGAATAGATCAGCAGCTGACTCCAAACTCGAACCAAGTCAGCACAGGCCTGTTACTGTCTTCATGTAATTTAATTTGAAGTCAGTAGTAGGACTTCTGATGTGCTACTTACTGCATGTAAACAGTGAGAGTCATTTTACAGGTTTTTATTAGCCCAATTGAGTATTTCTTATTAGTAAATCTGTTGTCAAATTGATATGATGCCTGGGTAAAAAAAAAAACTCTAGTCCATCAGTTAGATAATAAAAAAATATTAGATACGTATTTTTGCTTTATTATATTAATAAAAAAATACTTAGTTGGGGAGTGGGTGCTCGCTACGTCCATACGTCACAACTATAACAAACTAAGTATAAAATCTAGCAAGGAGTGACGTCATGCCATATTTTAACCCAATGTTTCGCCGTAATCTTTTCATTACGTAAAAAATTAAAAAATAAGTGTCAAATATTTTTAAATAATTTGCAAAAAAAAAAATTCTGTGTCATGATCGGATCCCTTTTATTTGACACGAGATTTGACAGTACTTTTAGAAATCGGGGGTAAGATCCAAAAGGGAATATTTAGTAAGTACAATTAATTTGCAGAATAATTGAAAAGAGGTAAGTATTTCATTTCGACTAAGTTCCAGGTCATAATGGGGGAGCTCAAGCGTTATAGGGATCAGGTGTAACCGCTTTTAACATTTTTAAAAACGTGAGCACTTTTATAGGAAGTGAGCAATTTGCGTACCCATATCACTGTATGAGCATTTCCGGTCGCCACGCGAACATAGTAAACGTGCAATTATACATAATCTCCAAGGTTTCTCTAGTATTTAACTGTTATTTCGTGAATTATATGACTGGAAGATAATTCTTGAACGTGCCGTGTAAATCGGTTATTTAGAAGTGTTGATTATACGGTTTTTGTTGTACTTCTAGTGCTTGATGCTGGTTATTATGAGATATATATTTATGCTAAGCTAGATTTTGCTGTGCGGCCTTGTGAGTAAAGCCATTATTTACTAAGAATCATAGGAAGAACAGCGAAACTTTCAACTCACTAAGACAGTAAGTAGGTCTTAAAACATCAGGCACTTCATCGATATGATCAAAAATTAAAGGTATTCTCTGAAAAATGGACCGCCGCATAGGCTCGTCGAAATTGGAAGCGAATAGAAAAAGGATTTTATGGGCAACCAGGGCGAGGTTTACTGGCAGCAAAGGTTCATGGGATACGCAAAACACAAGACCAAATTAATTTAGCTAGAGAAACTCCATGAAATGCGTTTGATTTTTATTTTATCATGTTTTGATATCCATACTTATATCAATCACGTCTGCGGGGAGTTTCGCTAGCTTATTTAATTTGAACGAGTACTTATACCTACCTGTTTGACAAAACAAAATATTACTATTTACATTAATTTTTGGCGAGCTGAGTGGTCCTGTTTGAACAAATTTAAGGGTGTGGTACAAGTCGTCTAACTGAACAACTTTCTCGATGAGACCAACATCGTAATCGTGAAAAAAATATCAACTGTCCCATACAAAACTTCAATACCTCTAGTCCCAAATCTATGGTACATCTGATTCTTTTTTCGCAATTACGATGTTGGTTCCATGGAAAAAGTTGTTCAGTTTGATGGACTGTAACTGTACCACAGCCTTTGACCACACCTTTCTGGTACATCCTGTATGTTGTTTGATAGCACTTAGTCGCTTCCTAGTGTTTCAGGTTGATTGATTCAATTATAATATTGATACTTTAATATGCTGACCGCGAACGATAGTATTGATGTAGGTACGAATAATAATTAGTGGAATTGAATTAATGATGTTACAACTACAAGAATCTATGATTAGGATTACGAATAACATTATAAATATTAGAATGATGAAGATACATCGTGATTAGTTTCATAATAAATAATGAAAAGAATGTATGATCCTACTATCCCATTAATATCCTAGTTCCTACTATAATAATTATAATAAATGCGAATGTTTGGATGGACGGATGTTTCTTACTCAATTACGCCAGAACGGCTGAACGGATCTGGATGAAATTTGGCACGGAGATAGATTCTAGTCTGGAATAGCAAGCTAGTATTAGTATTACAAATGTTAACATAATATTGAACTCATTTCAGCGTGGCATCACAACATATTCTTGTGTGACTGACACAACTACACAAGAGATAAATAAAATTGTAATTCGTATAATTCCGCATCGATAAATGAGAATCTGTTTACACATTTTATAAAACCATTACTAACAATTTGAATTATAATTAAAATGTTAAAAAAATTCGCTGAGGACAGGATTCGAACCTGCGCGGGTATAACCCATTGGATTTCAAGTCCAACTCCTTAACCACTCGGACACCTCAGCTCTATGATTCATTGCTAAAATTGTTGAATAAAAGGCATTCACTTTTATGTTTAAACTGGTAACTATTAGATTTGTTTGTACAAGTGTAGATAACAATAAAATTAACAATACTAAAATCTTTATGAAAAACATCATAATTACAGTGGAATCCGTTTATTATGACTCCGCCTTTATTGACCAAACAACCGTTTACTATCTTAATTTGCAATGGGAATCTTGGTTTGCATATAAAATTCTTTAAACTAAGTTCGGATTTAATGACTTCGCTTATAGTGACATATTGATTATGATGACCTTCTAGCTTTTGCCCGCGGCTTCGTTCGCGTTAATTTAGAATTTGACAATCATCATGATTCGAAAGGCACGTGGCGCCATCTAATATTATATGAACGTTATTGTTGTTTTCCTCGGGAACAGTAGGTACTTTTTTTCGTGATGAAAGGTACCTTATGTCCGTTTATGTACACCTGACATGTACTCGTAATATGCAAAATTTCAGGATGATTAGTTCAGTGGTTTAGGCGTGAAAAGGTAACAAACAAACAAACAAACTTACTTTCGCATTTATGATATTAGTTAGGATATTTAAGAAATTATGTCCGGTTATACGAGCAGTGACAAAAGTGAACAAAAGCAGACAAAAAATCCTTAAAAAAAGAAGAAAAAAAAAGATCCTTATGTTTATTTATTTTACTTGTAGTGCTTAATATGGGAATAATTTCCTGAAATAAATGTTTTTTTTTTAATTTTTAAAAATTATTAACTTCTTAAAAAAAATATGTAGGTAATAAGGTAATCTATGTGCTTATTACAATTTTTATTCTATGTTTTTAATATGTTTGTTTTGTAACAGCTCATGTTTCATTTTCTTTTTTTTATTAATAAATACATACACTTTGTACTTTTTCTCTCTATTAAACTAAATACCTATGAAAATTAGGAAGTTGTTTATTTTCTACGAATATGCTTAGAATGACGTGTTTGTCACTTCCCTTCGATGTCATTACGGTGTGTGTTCTTTGATTAACGTATTGTAGATAAAATGTACAAGTGCAAATGTTTTTTTAATATTTGACCTTGTCTTTTGATCACGTGCAACAAATGTACGAATTTAATTAGTACCTAGGTAAGTAGGTATCTCAGTATTTTAATTTAAAAGATAATTAAAAAAATGAGCTTCACTCTAATTAACAAAAAAATAAATAATACTTATTCACTATGAAAAAAAAAACAAACATACGTGTCGACTTGAGAACCTCCTCCTTTTTTTTCGTCGCTTAAAAAGTAAATAACTAAGCAGACAGAGGACCAAAAACTGTAGTAGACTTTCTTTCGACTGCGATTTGCCACGTTGCATTGTTAAAAACGCTAGATGTCTTGATATGATACATATTATGTGCTTAGATGAGCTCAACATTTCAACACGATTGTATGTCCCAGAGGTAGGCAGATGCGAGTACATCAACTTTTTGCCAGTTGTAAGTCCGATTTAAAAGAAGACGTGCGATAAGTTAGTGCTTTATTGTCACAACAAATTGATGTAATTAGATACACACATACATAAATTAACGCTTACTTCCCATGTAGGTAGACAGAAATTACAGAACGCCACCTGCTACGATCCTTACATACTCCTTTTGCTTCGTTTACGTTCATACATCCGGACATACGCGCACGCCGGTTGCAACGCACCTTATCTTCTTGAAGAACATCACCAATAAGATCAGTTATGTCAATCTAGGGCGCCCCGTCCTGGCGTTTCCACTCTTATCTGCCTTGTGTTAGTCGCCTTTCATTCATTCTCTCAACATGACCAAACCATCTAAGCATACTCTTATCAATGTTTGACACTACACCTTTTTTTTTGTTCTAATTAGATATTAAAATATTAATTAATACATACAACACAACTAATCACATCAGGCTCATCATAAATACGTTTGCGTAAATACCAAGCTGTAACCATTCCCATAATTGTATGTCGCGAATCATCCAGAACGACACTACGACTTCTTTGGCGTCGTTGAGTCATTTGGCGACAAAACATCAGTGAGTGCGAGGCCTTATAAGAGAGTGTGGCCAATTTACATTGCTAAGTCAGTGTTTAGAAGGAAACGATTGATTTCAATGTGATTGTTGTCTACGCACGACGATGTGCTAATCAAGATTACTCTAATGGTAGGTTGGTAGTAGATATCGTAAAGAGGTTTTGATTAGAATCATTGGAATTCCCTGATCGAGCCCTCTTTTTTGGGAATATTGTACTCTGTCCCACTAAGTCATCCCACCAGTGGGACAAAGTGGAAAATAAAAAAAAAGCGTCCACTTTGTTCCACTGGTGATACCTACAACTTTGGGAGCAAAGTGGAATATTCCTTGACCTCGCACTGGAATTGCAATAGAGACTGTCCTGCCAGCATACATCGAATTTCCGGACTGCCACAAGAATACAAGATGATTAGTGTGTATTGTAAGGAGACTAGTCAAGCGTTTCGGTAGTCAGCATCTTCAATTAGCGGATCCAGAATACTCTCTTGAATGATATTCTCTTGAATGTGAGTACTTATTCTCAAATCATCATGGACGGTCTCATCAAAGGACTAGCCCTGGATCCGATTGCGCAACAGACGGCACTTGGATGGATCCTATCTGGCTACGTTCGCTCATTTAATCCGGCTCGAAGGACGGACAAATAAGTGTAGGGATGATACACGGTGAAACTAAGCAATAGAATACGTTTGTACTAAATCTTTATTTTATTCTTATTTCCTTTCTTTCATCTGTTGTGTGTACATAAATAGTTAATAAAGCATAATAAAAAGAACTGTTGACATCAGACAACTAACTGCATTAATGGGGTAATTCTCATGTTCTAAAATATCACTAAAAACAGACAAACGGCTCGGAGATAGCGTCATGGTGTTATCTCAGTTATGTTATAATTATGTAATGATGTTACATACATTATGTACGTTTATGATCTATCGGTCGTAATGTCGTGTGGCTGTACTGTGGGCGAATAAAAAACTGTTTTTAAAATTTTTGTCTCTGTCTGTCTTGTATCTATTTGTTCCGGCTAATCTCGGAAACGGCTTCACCGATTTTGACGGGACTTTCACTGGCAGGTAGTTAATGTAGAAAGTAACTTAGGCTACTTTTATTTTGGAAAAAGAATTAGGGTTCCGCGCAAAAAATATTAAACCTTGTGAACAAAAAGTCGTTTTTTTTTTTTAAATCATTATTTATTTAGAGGCTTTTACCTTACAAAGGTACGTCAGCCTCATCATATCCTAATCTAACTAATTATTACCCGTAATTATAATATTACGAGTACAAATATATTATTACGTTAGCGAAGGAGATAGTGATGCAGCAACCATTTCGTAAATCAGTTTCGCTTCTTCGGAATTAGGTGTAGATAATATTCTAATGAAAGCCCCAACATCATACATATTAACTTTTAACTCCCGCATCACTATCTCCCTCTCTCTCTTGTTCTTTTCACATTCCACCAGTAAATGTTGGACATCTTCGACTTTATTACACACTTGGTAATTAGGGGAATCGAAAAAAAAAATGTCGGATTTGAAAAATTCTTTTTGCATTTGGCACCCCGATTCTCGAGGATGGTTATAGGCTATTTAATATTACGCCACGACACTTAGGAGCCGAGTAAAAGGAAAAAAGTCTGAAAGAACCCTAAGCGAAAACGAAGTAATAGCGCGGGCGGGCGATGCAACAACGCGGCGGGTAGGCCGACAGGGAAGTTTTATTAAAATATGACAACTTCCACGCGAACGAAGTCGCGGGACACAACTAACTCTACAGTATTTACATATTGTAGAGTAGGTACTTTGTAATAGAAGTCGACATTTTCTGGGTTATCGTTAGTACTTAAGTTGGTTAAATGCAACTGTTTTGGAATCAAAGTTACATTAATAATAAGTGCCTTGTGATTATTAAAATAGTCGTTACATGTTGAAGGAAATAAAGTGTTTCATTGAAAATACTGTCAAAAATATCCTTGGAAAATTGAGTGCGGATGCTGATCAATACCAAGATTTGTATTTGCAAAAGAGGAGGAGCCTGTTACAGTATTAAAACGCTCTTTTACGACACTTACGGAATTAGAAATTTAATCACAGAACCCTTTTTCTTTAGGTAGGTACTTTAAATAATAAAAATAATAACAAGGTCCTTTTTCGACTAATCTAGGTAAATGCCATCAGCAGAAAGGCGATCACACTTTCTTTTGTGGAAACCGTCGCAAAAACGATTCAGAAAATGGTCCATAAGAAGAAACACACGGAACCTATATTTCATTTCACTATCAACACAACATTAGTAGACGAATTTTGATAAAACAATCGTAGTCTATGCAAGTTCGGTGACGGAAACGGGGTCGTATCCATAGTCGGGCGCTCAAACCTGTTGGTTTGGCCCACTGAACTCTTTCGACGTCCGCACACAGATGCGGCCGTATGTTTACACGTGCGCCGAGCCTTTATTTAATGACCGTGCGTGTGTGCGTGCGATTGATGCGCTTGTCCAATGCCGCACGTGTTTTTTTTTATGATGTGTCGATTATTTTTTTTGTTGGATTTTTTGTTGAGTTTGTGAAGTCTATTTTTTTTATTGGTACCTAGTTGTTGTTTACATAGTACTTTGGCAAAACTAATTACTTAGGTATATGAGATTTCACAGTAAATTAAATTGATTTTAGCTGCGTTTCGTTAGCCGTTTCGCGCGGTAGTGATGCATATTTCCGTCTAGGATATTTCTTCTTTTTACAAGCTTTTTTTATGTATAGAAGAAATACTCACTTGTTTTTGTTTTTAGGCACAAGATAAGAAACTATTTTACGTATGTGCGTCACTTTCACGTGAATAAACAGTTTTTCTTTCTTTTTTTTATTGCTTGCGATTTTTTTTTTTTTTTTTTTTTTTTGAGAAATAGTAAGAATGATTTGACAATTGATTTAAAATTTGTATAATTATGTATTACATACTTATTAATAATTTACCAGAAATAACAACAAGGTACCTGTACAAAAATGCAGTCATGTGACTTTTAATAAAATGAATTAATTAGTATTTTAAAGGCAGCCAGTTAATTCCTAGACGTCACAACAAACTCGTTCCGAATTATTCAAGAATTGTTTGGTCAATGTCCAAAGATGATCATTTATGTAACATATTAATCAGTTGGCATTTTAGTTGGTTATGTGTAATTTAATTGCAAAGTTATTTTATTGCTATGAACATATTTTCTTGTGTTTCATTTTAGAGAAACGTTAAAAACTAAAATCCATCTACGACAAAAACGCCAACCAAAAAGGTAAACAAAGACATCACAGACGGACAAATTAGAAATCCGAAGTCACACGTCATGTAATTAGGAATAAATCGAACAGATTACGCGTGACTCCGGGTTTTTCAGTGACGTCATATAACCCACAGAACACCTTGACGCTTCCAACGAAACCTCGTTTTTCAATATACGAGTTTTGGATGAGGGAACAGATGGACATACATACCTACATAATACAAACGATAGCTTGTTAAAATCATAACCTTCCTTTGGCTAAGCCGCAGTCGGGTAAAAACCTGTAACTGCCCTGTGGGCTTATTCTCGCACGAAAGAACAAATAATAACCTTACACTGGTGTATTTTTTTTGTATATGTGTTTTTATTTTGCGTCGACAAAGGTGGCTACTTCATTCATAGTAAGGCTATAGGAGTAGCATAGTCATCCAACATCCATCATACAGTCATCCAACGAGAGCTCGAGCTGCTTACGTAGTTCGCCGAACTTCGTATGCAGCTCGGGCTTCGTCGGACGACTGTATGATGTACAGACTGTGGGAGTAGTGTCTTTTGTTTTTTTACTACAAAAAATTACAGTTTATGCTGCATTTTTCTTAGTTTTAATGTGCCGTATTCCGTGACATTGAGTTGATGAATTATGTAAGTTACTGAATTTAATTTATTGAACTGTTTTGTCTATTTCTAAAAATAAACATTATTATAAAAAAAAAACATAACAAATACACACTAGAAGTTAATGTTATGAGATCATTAAATCTCGAAATAGACCATCATAAATCCACAGAAATAGCAGTGCTTTGCAATAATATATTCTAAACACGTTCTTTTACATGAAGGGGACAAAAAATGCCAATTTTAATTTTATTTTTATGTAATAATCAGGGATTGGAGTCTCGGTGGTTATTATAGGTCCGAACTTGAAATATTTTTTGGTATTCATCCACGGTATTAAAAAATTGAAACATTTCAATCTTTTTTAAATTGTAAATTAAGAATATGGATAGAGTCGCACCCGAACTGCTACAGAGTTTATAGAAACCGGGAGAAAATAATTATCCACGACAAATTAATGTGTTTTTTGCGAATACAACGTTTTAATTTGACCTAGATTGCTGGTCCTGTGCTGGAGAAACATTTACGGTCCTCAACCAATAAAATACTTACTTATGATTACTTAGTTGTTTGTTTACGTACTAATATATTCTTTTGGTACGAAATATTTGCTTTTAGTTTAAGACCACCTATTATAAAAAAAAAATATACTAGGATTCAAATTAATTGAAAAATCTATTCAATTGATTAATACATTTTCTAGATCCGACCCTGAAATGACGCCCAGATTCCGATCTCTGGTAATAGTAAAACATAGTTAGGTATAATAATAATTATTATGTAACAGAATATGTTAAATCCCTAAGTACAGCGGCCAGCACATCTAGCTACCCCAATCTGTCCAATTCTTACAATTGAATCTGAACCTTATTCCTTTGCTGTAAAGTCGAAAATCCATCAAAGAAATTTGACTTATTAAGGTAGCTTGATGTGCTCTGTACATTAAAAATTAGTTTTTCCTTTTTCAGACTAATAAAATATAGTCTATCAGTGTAATCATTTATTGTTATATTTTGCAAAATTTTCAAAACTAAGCAAGTCAATGATAATTTTATAAATTATTTGCAACAACGGTCTTGTAAAGTCATATAAGTACCTATTAATACATAAAAATGTTCAAAATTCAAATAAAACCAAGCCTTCATTCAAATGCCGGTTTGGGTAAGTAAATATATTATTAAATAATTCGCGATTAAAATCCGAGTAAATTTTCGACATATTAAGAAAACACACACATAGGTACACATTAACTTAAAGTTTTTTTATTTTTTATAAAAAAATAAAACCGAGTCACTGTCTTCATAAAATAACCGGTTTGGGTTAGTAATACCATCTCATTTGGGATCGACATTCGACGAAGTTGTAGAAATGTCGACACACCTAATATCTGAGGGGCAATTCCCGTATTTTTAATAGCTTTCACCCGTGACTTCATCCGTGTGGCATGTCAATAAAAAGTAGCCTATCCTTTACCAGCGTTCAAAGTATCCCTATACCAAATCTCATCAAAATTGGTTCAGCCGTTTAGCCATGAAAGCGTAAAAAACAAACATACAAAAAATTGAATATTATCTCTTTATATTATTAATTTAGATAACGTTTACATTTTATTCTCAGTCTCAATCTGTCAAAAAAACCTCTAATTATCTACATTCTACATTTTCGACATCGCTGACATGAGATTGCGATTAGATTTTTAACGTTTTTAAGTATTAAAAAAAATTTGTGTCGTCAAAACAGTGTCGGCGGGCAATGGACACAAGCACTCTCGTAGATACTTGATGCAATGCGTTACGTGTGATCTCGGATGACCGGAACACAGTGAGCCAACAGCCAACCTTAGTTATGTCATCGACCTCGTGTCTTAGCGAAATTGTCGATTCAAGTGGATAACGACATTTTTATTAATCAAGTGCCCTAGTGACTAGTGCTGAGGTTCTTGGTCTAGGCTAGAGTGTAATGAGAAAACCAGGATGTGATGATCCTGGATGGAAGACGGGTAGCTATTCTCAGCCCAAGAACAGGCGAATGCCCCACGGAATATAACTCTATTATATGGGAATAGCGATCACTGCATTGCAATGGACCCCAATCAGGGTATTGACAAATTATTCCGCTTCATAGTTGACTGGTATACCTTATTCAATAAAAAAAAGGTTATGACATCGACCTCAATATTAGCGAAATTGTCGGCTGAAGTGGATTAACGACATTTTTGTTAATCAGTGCCCTAGTGGCTAAGGTCAGCGAAGCAAGGTGTTGGTCTATAAACAGAGATTGGCTTTTACACGTCCACACATGCAGAGAGCACACGAAGAGGGGAAACTGGGGAATTTCGGTATGACTTTTTTTTTTTTAAATTATTTATTAACTCAAAGGAACAAAACAAAAACCACAATAAGTTTGTCGGGATGTTGAAACACTTTTAAGCAATCTTAATACATACTTACAAAATATCATTATTTAAGGTTAAAATTAAAAAAAAAAAAATATTGTGAGATAGTTTGTAAATAATAACTAAAAAAGTACAAAAACGACGACGGGTCAGACAGCCCGTCGATGCTAATTACGAATTTAATGAAATTTAAACAGAATGATGCATTTTCAAAGAATTTTTTGTATATTTTATTTTTACTCCATAGCACATACTGAGTCTTCTCGTAGGTACAGCTGGACTGATATGAACCTGACCAGGCCACTGACTGATGTTGCTACGTACTGGGCCTAATTGGTATCCTACATGAAAAGACTAGGTGAGCGTTTAAGTCTTTTACACCCCCAAGTACAAAGACAGGCAATTTTGTGCTTGGGGGTATAAAAGACTTAAACGCTGACCGTATCACAATCTGTTTCAAAAATGGCTGCGTAAACTAACTACTGAACGAATTTTGTTCCGATTTCAAGTTTAGATTTACGAAGCAGGTTTAGATGTACATAATATTGATTATTGTTTGTTAAAAAAATTATCAACAGCACTTAAGGCGCGGGATTAGCTCAATATTCACAAAAATTGGTTTCTTGGATTTTTGAGTATGACTAAAGCAATTAAACTATCCGACGCAAAAAACACACTGGACAGAGAAGGGTTTAATGAAAAATTTTAACCGAATAGAATAGTAAAAAATAGTTTGATATTCCCAATTAAAAATTTGGAAGTTGCTCCACAAAAATAAACTGGCATCGAACATCTGTATTTTCTGAGATAACGACATTATTTTTTTTAAGAATTTAATAGAATTAGCATTTTTTTAAAACTTTGACCGGACAATTATTTAATTTATTGTGTATATTCTGAATAATCTAAAGAAAACCGGGAAAATAAATGCATATTCGCGGCTTAGTCACATCTCGGCAGCATAAATATTATTTTTAATTTTCAACCTTATTTCAAGCCAGGTGACAAAAATCGTAGTCAGTCCGCGCCTTAAGCGAATCCGTGGTGTAGCATGACAATACGGAAATAAAAGCAAAAAAACAAAAAAAGATCTGTCGCAACTCAATTAACATAAGACTGACGTATTCATTATAATACTCCTATTGATATCTTACATAAATAATTGAAATGTCACAGTCACACCGTGTGATGAGTGAAAGTGACAGCTATGGTGGCTCGTTACGGTGTGATGAGCAGCCAGTGAACAGAGACGACTGAATACGTGATTAGGGGATTGATCGCTTCAGTGCAAGTGTCTTCCTATGTGTTTAAATTAAGGGGGATGCGCTAAGGTAGCCCGCGAAATTCAAATTTTCTTATGTTTTTTGCAATGTTCATTTTCGTTGCGACCATAACTACATAACTAAAATGGCTTTACAGAATTATAATCATTAGAATCAGCAATACATCTCCATAAGTTAGAATTGGCCTCAAATTACTGTCATGATTTTACGAAATATTAGACATTCAATGAACTTAGAGATTGTATTGATGATTTTTATGATTATATTATAATTCTATAAATAAATATTTGATACGGCCGCGAATCATATTTAGATCAACATACAACCTGCTGACCCAAGCGTAGCATGACCACCATAAAAACGGGTTTTGTCGACGGAAGAATAGACAAAATAACAGATTGTAGAAATATTTCTGACGTTTAAGCACGGCGATGTGTCATTTTTTCTATTCTTCCGTCGACAAAACCCGTTTCTAATAGTGGTCATGCTACGCGTGTTGCAAATTGCAAAAAAACATAAGAAAATTTGAATTTCGCGGGCATGCCTTTTATGGTTTCGCCTTAAATACAGGTAGAAGGTACTGGTTTAATTTAGGGAATTTGCAGTGCCGGAACAAAGTCGAGCGAGCTACACTTTTTAAATCGTTTGGCTCGTGGTTTATCCTTAATTAAGGTGATATGTTGAAAAAAATGAACTTTTTCTTTATCGTGTACCTTATTAGGTTTATGAAATAGGGATTCAACATTTTGGTGTATGATTTTGGACTATATGACCTAGTATCCTGAGGAATACACGATACAATGAAATTTTCTCGATACAAGAATAATGCAAAGTACTTTTATGTTTTTTTTGAGTACCAAAGCGTAACGCTCATGAGTTATTCAATGGAGTTTATTTTAAAACGTAGAGAGTAGTCATATCAAGGTTTAAGGAAAACAGTTTTAGTTTTAATAATACTTTTTATTTAAAAAAAACGGCAACTCGATTTGGCACATACATTGTTTTATTCCGAGCGCACACATTATCGCCATCCCTTCTTTTGCCTATCAAAAGTAATGTCATCACTCTCGTTTATTCAAAGATCAGTCGCCGGTGGGGCTCGTCGACGATGAGTGATGATAATAATGATGATGATGATACAATGATATAATGATGATGGTACACTCTGTTGCTTCGAAATAATCTTTTCAACCTTCACTTGAAGTTCGCAACTTATTGGTGTTGGAAAAGAGATTCTGACAAGGACTTCCACGGAGACTACAGTTTTTAGTTTAGTTTGGGGGTTTTATTTTAATTATAATTTTTAGTAATCATCATCTGGCTAGCCTTCAACTATGTTTGGGTCGGCTCAGCTGCCTGTATCATGGAGCGACAGCCTATATGACCTCCACAACCCAGTTACTGGGTAACACGACATCTCTTGGTAAGACTGGTTGTCAGACTTTCGGGCTTTCGATGACCAGTAACGACTGTCAACGATCTGCGAATGATTGCATTCTCACCAAAGACAATTTTATTTTTTATATCTTGAGAGGATTAACGCTGTTTTTTTTAAAAACTGCGTCGCATCTTGTGCACCCAAAAGCAAAGATTATAATTTTCAAGCCAACAAGCAAATGAATGGAATATTTATCTTCCAAAGTACTTTACCAACGAATGAGTATAAGGTGTCGAAAGTGCCCATAGCCCAAGGTGGCAATAGAAGGGTAAAAACACCATTTATTGTAACAACTTTAATACCCTTGAAATAAATCAAAACAAATACGAAATTATTTGCATATACATAGTGTTGCATGACATGCATTTTAAATATATAAATATTTTTAGATGGTTAGAGAGGCTTGTCGACCTTATAATAAGGTTATGGTGGATAATAAATTCGAATAAGATTAGTGATACTTACTACCGCCCAGGGATGGGCAATTTTTTATTTGATTTAATTGTTTCTTTTGCATTTCATTAAAAAAAAAAAATCTACTTCGTTAATTTTTAGGGTTCCGTACCTCAAAAGGAAAAACGGAACCCTTAAAGGATCATTCGTGTGTCTGTCTGTCTGTCTGTCCGTCCGTCTGTCACAGCCAATTTGCTCCGAATTTAACGGACCGAGTTAGTTAAAATTTTGGTCACATATGAATTTCTGTGACCCAAACACGAATGTGTAACGTAAATAAATGAATTTTGAACATGGGGGCTAATAAGAAAAAAAAAAGTTTTGCAAACTGTACCGTGTGACCTATCCATAGATATAAGAAATATTTCTATGGACCTATCAAATATAATAATAATAATAAATATGTTTGGACATATCACACAACGCCATCTAGCCCCAAGCTAAGCAACCTAATGCTTGTGTTATGGTAACGAGATGGCTGATAAACTACTTATATACATTTTTTTTTTTTTGTAAATACATACATATTATAGATAGAAAAACACCCAGACTCGGAACAAATACTTGTAGGTCGTACAAATATTTGTTCCGTGCGGGAATCCGTGAATAAATGAAAAGAAAATGGACGAAAACTGACCATTCCCCTTATCTCCGAAACTGCTGAGCCTAAAATTTTGAAAAAAATATATACAGATAATAGTTCTTTATTTATAGATAACAGGAAAATTGATAATAAGTCTGTGGTCTTAAAATAACATGGTAAATCTGTGAACTTTGTGCGTACAAACTTACATTTGCAGTTGGAATGTATGGGAGAACATGTTTTTCAACTACAATGTTAACTTTCTTCTTGGGATAAATAAATTCATCCCAACTACGGAACCCTTCACTGCGCGAAGTCCAACACGCACTTGATCGGTTTTCTATTCCAAGACATGATTTTTTTTTAAAACATGTTTAGGTGTACTTAACAGTGATAGTTTTATTTTTTACTCTGGTTCTGGTTATTTTTCATTTAAATCATTGATTTTTACAAACAAACATTTGATTTGAATCAACCAACCCTACTGCTGCCGGATAGTCGTAGTGGCTTACAAAGGTCACTCTCGAAAACGACCAGTTATGTGCAACGACTGTTACTTAATAGGTACGTATTATGTATGTAGATAAATGTGTGTTGTGGGGAGGCCCGAAAGTTCAAATGCTGACATAAACGCTTTTCAATGTCATCTTGGTGCAAGCGAACTTAAGGCCCTATGATCCGTCGCTCGGGTCGCGTACTGAACTGAAGCACTGAAGTAGGCTCGCGCATTTTTACTACCTTTTCATTTAGTTAACGTTAAAACGTCCGTTTTGTAGCTATGAGATTGATTACGAAAAGGGGTAACTTTAAATCTAATTGTGTTATTAAAAGCGATTGGTTATCCGCCAGATCCTTAAATAAGAATTTTTTACTGTCAGAATATAATAACACTGTTTTTTATGTTTCCCATGGATTCAAAAAACTAGTAAGCGCGGTCTCTGTTGGGTCATAGCGCCTTAAAGAAAAGATTTTGCCCCGCACTAGAGAGTTGGTCCTGTCGATCTATTCTGTAAAAATCTAATTGTGGAAAATTAGGTGAAGTGAGCTGTCAATAGTGTCAATCCCTAGCATCAGGTGGAATGACAGCTCACTTCAAGCTCACTTCACCTGTATTTTCACGGTGAGATTTTTACAGAATACCGGCTGTATCGTGACCCGTCTCAACAATCCACAGTCCGACTTCACCCACTGCTGGGCGAGGCCTCTCTTTGCTTGTGCCCATGCACACGCTCCTGTGCTAGCCTCATCCAGGTTTTACGCGCGACGGTAACAATGTCGTCTGCTACACCCCACCCAGACAGAAACTGTCTGAACTCTTTGTGGGACAAGACAATACAGGCTGAAGATACTCGTATTATAACTGGGTAAATAATAATACTTCCTCTTTGAAAGCAAAGACTAAGAAAATTAGCAGAGCTACTATCGGAAATTATATTAGGTTGGGGAAAAAGTCTTTTCGCATTATAGTATGTATGAACTTAAAATAAAATCTCTTTGGCTATACTATTTCTATCTGGCTGGTTTTGGTATCATTGAATGTTTAAGTTTTAAAGAATATAATTCTAAATTCAAATTAGGAAATTGTGTGATTTTCATTTGTTTTTCGTGCTGTCAAGATAAGTGAATCTAATGAAGAAATTCGATACATTTTAAAATTTTACTACAAAAAAGGTAAAAATGCAACGCAAGCCGCGAAAAAAATTTGCGATGTTTATGGACCCAGTGCAGTGTCTGTGAGAGTAGCACACATTTGGTTTAAGCGTTTTCAATCCGGAAATTTTGATGTCAAAGATGCACGTCGCTCTGGTCGCCCTATTACTGATAAAATGGATGCCATTTTTGAAAAAGTGGAGCAAGATCGGCATATCAGTAGTTACGAAGTAGCTGAAGAACTGGGAATTGACCACAAAACAGTTTTGGCGCATTTGAAAACAACTGGGTACACAAAAAAGCTCGATATTTGGGTACCTCACGAGCTCACTGAAAGAAACCTAATGAGCCGTGTACTCATTTTGTGATTCTTTATTACGACGTAATGAAACCGAACCATTTTCGAAGAAGCTGATCACTGGTGATGAAAAGTGGATCACGTACGACAAGAATGTGCGAAAAAGGTCGTGGTCAAAGGCCGGTCAGGCTTCACAGACTGTGGCGAAACCCGGGTTAACTCGCAACAAGGTGATGCTGTGTGTGTGGTGGGATAGGAAGGGCATTATTCATTATGAGCTGTTACCACCAGGCGGGACCATCGATTCTGAACTCTGCTGCGAACAACTGATGAGATTAAAGCAAGAAGTTGAGAGAAAGCGGCCAGAATTAATCAACAGAAGGGGTGTGGTTTTTCATCATGATAACGCTGGACCTCACACATCTTTAGCCACTCAGCAAAAATTAAGAGAGTTTGGCTGGGAGGTGTTAATGCATCCGCCGTATAGTCCTGATCTTGCACCTTCAGATTTCCACCTGTTTCGGTCTCTTTAGAATTCTTTAGGCAGTGTCAGGTTAACATCACCAGAGGTCTGCCAAAACCACTAGTCGCGGTATTTTGATCAGAAGTCCCAAAATTTCTATAGCAATGAAATCATGTCCCTACTTACAAGATGGCAAAAAGTTATCGAACAAAATGGTACCTACATACTTTAGATAAATGTAAATAATGTATATTAAAAAATGTTTTGAATTTTCTTAAAAAATGCGAAGAAACTTTTTCCCCAACCTATTATTTCCGATAGTAACTCTGCTCTAGCGCACGCTCCTGTGCCAGCTTCATCCAGGTTCTACGCGCGATGGCAACAATGTCGTCTTCTATCTCACCCCACCCAGACAGAAATTGTCTGAACTTCCGATAGCAGCTCTGCTAATTTTCTGCACCCTAATTGGTCTAACACTATCGCTTGGAATCTGAATAATTTTGAAGCAAATTGCTTCATATGTTCGAAAAGTTTGACTTCTTAACACCGTAAGTAACGCAATGAATGTTGTTGAATTGTCAAAAAACTAAACCGATTCTGATTGATAGAGTGTTACGCAATTAGGGTACCGTTTGTTGTTGACGATATGTAATTAATGTGTTAACCATATTTATCGTAATGTCGGAAATTATACACTATTTTACTCATTTTTATAAAAATACTAGCCTTCGAAAACAAAGACGAACGACAGTTTTCACCAACACTAGTTATCTAGTGTTCGTGAAAACGGGCAATATTATTAAGAGGATACATCGAAGAGTGGTTTTAGCTCGGTGTGTAAGTTAAATGGGGTTATGGCTGTCTAGTTTGAGGCGTGAGATAGCAGACTCCCACGCTCTCCGAAACTAAACGCGCTTCGTTTAAATGTAGATTTATGACAAAATGTTATACAATTTTTAGCTTATTAAGTTATTTTTAGCTGAATACTATTACTGTTTACGTATATTCGTATAAAACAGAAAATAGACGGTGCTACTTTGGAATTTTTTCTTTCGAAAAAATTTTAAGTAATCATGTTTCGATTTTAGTACAGCAGTAGACATTTTGCCAAATAACACATAAGGAAAATCTAAATGATTTAACCTTATACATTTGGTTTTATAGGAATTTAATTTAACAACTCAAAATTTATCGATGTATTCCCCCTTAAGCTTCGGTTTCCTAAGAAAGCGATGCTGCTAAACAGTCACACAATAACAGTTGTCCAAATACAAAGCCTTTTAAATTGACAGATTTGCATGACATGTAAGAATGAATGTTGACGTTTTACGCGGGTAATTGGCAAAGTGGAAGGTGGCAACGTAATGTTAATCAAATAGATTTAATATGTGCCTTCGACAAGATTATCATCTAGGTAGGTCTAATTCTCTAAGTAATTCACACACTATCCAATCGTGACACTATTTAATTTGATCACCAAATTATATTTTAGCATTGAAATAATTTGTAGCATCGGTACTTCCTTCCTGATATCCAATATGGCGACTGTATAAATTCAGCTCACGTTGACATAACTACAAAGGAAGCGTTCATGTCCGATTGTTAGTATCGGATTGTCAAATAATCAATTTAAAATTAAGACGGAAAGGTAACATAATATCCAGAACAAGATAATCTGTCTAGCCCAACATGTTTTGGTCGGCTTACAGTCTAACCGGATGCAGCTGAATTTTGCATGGAGCGACTATCTGACCTGCACAACCCAGTTACTGGGTAACACGATACTCCTTGGTAAGACGGTTGTCATACTTTTGCGCTTCTGACTACCGTACGACTGTTAAAGATCTAGTAATGACAGCCGAAACCGACGGCTTAAGGCCAGGTTCCTCAAAATCGACCTATTTTTGATTCAACATTAAACAATCAAATATTCTTAGTTTTGATTTGATAAAAATATATGTTGTACTTTAATAAACATTCTTGATTATTCTCCGGTTCAAAACACGATATTTAAATTTTCACTCGATCATAAAAAATCGCGAAAACAGAGATATTTGTGATCGTTTTTCAAGTCGTACTTGAAGTAGACCAAACTTTTACTCAAAAAAAATATGTCAAAAAATAGGCAATAACGTTTAGGAGAACATTCTCTGGTTACTTTTTCTCAAAACAGTTTTTTATTATTTTAACAAATGATTATATAACTAAGCGGCGCACGCGCTTCGCTTCAGTAGCCCGCTAGGCGTTTCGGAGGCAGGACCTGTGTCGTTTTTGCTGGCTCGCTGCGTCCCTCCGCTAATCGATCGAAATATTTGTCATATTATTGTTATTTTCCGTGTTTGTTTATTAGTTTTAAAAATCAGTCTGTAAATATTGTTGTAGTGTATAATTAAACTGTAGATCTTAGTTTAAGTTGTATTATAATTATAGTGGTAATTAAGTTTAAATTATGGGAAAATTATTTTGCAGAGCGGGGTCAGCGAGTTCATTTGAACTGCGCGTTCGCGCGACTTGCCACGCGGGGTGGGGAGGTAACGCTAAATGCCTACTGCGCTCGAATATCCTGGCCTTAACGTGCTTTCCGAGGCACGGAGACAGACGGTAGAACAAGACAAAAAGGAAAAAAAAAACATATTATTATGAATCTTTATTTCTTTTGCCGAATAGCCAAAACAATTTTGCCAATGTCACGTAACCAAATAGTTTTAATAACATTCATTTATTTTATAGTTAATTTAAAACCAATTAAAATTAATAAATCTGTACTTAACCATGAAATAAACTGCGAATATTTGTGATCTATATAAATTTAGTCATAAATCTCTAAAATAATTCACAAAATGCCATCTAAGGACGTCCGGTACAGAAGTGGCAAAACTAGCGTATTTTGAGGTCAAAAAACATACGTTAAAAACAGGGTCACATCACTAGTTTTATTAATTTATCAATTATTCATGAGAAAAATTTATATTGCCACTCAAATTGAGCAATGCACTGGCCTTAGAGTGCTGGTTCAAATATGTTTGTTAAACTTTCAAATGTTGCAACTACATTTTTTAAAACTTTATCTGGACTTATGTAATGATAAAGGACGTCTATCGTGACATTCACCTTTGCTATCTGCATATTTTTCCGCTTTCTTTGAAGGTTAATTTTGAATTCCGATTTTGAATAATTTTTTTTTTACGATTCCGATCTGTGTCGCACAAAATGGAGAGGCTTGGAAGGAAAAAGGGGAGGCCTTTGCCTGTAGTAGGACAAAACATAACCTAACCAAAAAAAAAATACTGACGCATACGTAGATACAGGCTGATAAATAAAATAATATCTGCGCTACACGCTGTGTACGTACGTACGTCATACAGGATGTGCCTGTAAAAGGTTTTAATTTTTTTTCTTTATTTGTTACTAGCACTTCTCGCGCGGCTTCGCCCACGTGGATGTCGGAAGATATCCCACGGGAACGTGCTACCGGGAAATCCTTCCTTATTCCCTGTCTACATTTTAAAGAAAACTTCTGTGCAAAATTTCAGCTTTCTAGGTTCAAGGGTTTGGGCTGGGCGTTGATGAGTCAGTCAGTCAGGACTTCTCTTTTTATTTATATAGATTATATTGATTAACTTTATTAGAAGGTTTATTTACTGCTGCACTGAATTTCCTACTTTGTACATTCTATTGTACTAAATGTAGAACTGATTATTTGTAAAAGCAGTAAGTACCAAACAAAAAATACGTAAATTTACCTGAAAAGTTTCCAAAAAAAACAATTTATTTAATTTGTTTGTAGTGATTTGTTAAAAGGCCAAAAAGTTTGGACAAAAGGAAAAAGTAGATATGTGGCCAGCTGGTTCTCTATGGTCTACCTTCCATCTTGTCACCTGTGCACTTGAAGGTCTAATAACTGCGTCAGCAAACGGAGTTCGCGTGGCAGAATTTTTGGCTAAACATAATATTAGAATTTTTACAACTTTCTTATTTACCATCGATACTCTAAGATGAAGAAGTGTTTACCAACCATAATGATAGGACTAAAAAGATTACGTCATTTAAATAAAAAAAACCTTTAATTTTATTCACACTCAAAGCGGCGTAAACAATAACTGGCAGATACTTAGCAGAGAGCACTTAAACAGTCCAAATAAAAACAGAACGATTTGCTTAACGAACTTTAATGACTGTTTTTACACATTCCTTTAAATAGTATAACTTTATTTTCCGCGGTTTTTTGACCACGTAGTAGGTAAATAATATTTTTTTGTAAATTTTTGACGATGATGGGCAGTTAGTTTTTAACGGAAATATGCCATTCGTGAAGCAGATTTTATTTAAGGGGACTAGAGGACCTAAAGCGCGGTCACTGTCGGACTGCATGTATAGAAAAGAAACAGAAGCGTTAAAGCAAAATACGAACCAATTATTTTACAAACAAAAAAATAAATAAAACACTATTACGTTAAATGTTGCTTGTAGAATAAATCTGAATGATTGCATATATGTACTTATGGTTTATAGTCATTAAATAAATTTTTAGAGGTATTTTCGTGAATTTTTCTGTCGTATCAAATTTTTTGTATTATGTTGTCAACACACTTTCTAACTAGCATATTATATCCTGAAGAATATCATATATTTTTCTAATTTTGTTTACTGCAGTAGATCATATACTTTTAGGCATTATAAAACTTGCGTTTAGTTGCGTTTAGGTCCTGTAGTCCCCTTAAGTCATCATCATCACGTTTTATTTTGTTCTGTGGTTTTAATAAAAATGGATTAGCGTGTCTATGGGTGCAAAAAATAGGACATTATCATTAATGTAATAATAATAATTAATGTACATAATATTCATAATATACATAGTTTTTTCGGGAAATAAGAAACTCTAATGCTAATGAATGATTGTCGGTTTTGTGACAATATGAGAAAAGCAATTCTCAAATCACAAACTTTTGTAACACCCGGTTTCTGAATGAGGGTTTTCATGAAAATTCACGCCACTTTGACAAGAGGTAGGTACCTTTATTTTCACCATGAATTATACAATATAATTACCTATGATGACGTTCATCATATGTTTCATTCATTCGTTCATCATTCAGTTCCAAACGTAGGCGCTTTGACACTTGACAGGTGCCTGGACCTGACGTCTAGTGCTGCACCTAACTGTGTACAGTCCTACCAACTTATCTGTAAACTGAAAGAGGACGCCACCGTCGATGCGTCGACACAATCGAATGACATGCGTCGGCACAATCGAAGACATTTCAACATGACGGCCGTAGTTACAATATTCACCATTTCACAGATAAGTTGATAGGAGTGTACACTCCTACGGCCGTCGTGTGTGTCTTCACTGACAACCTGATCCGTGTGACAATGAAAACTCGTAGAAAACAGCTCAAGCCATCTGCCACTACGACAAGACGACCATGTTCTACAGTGAACCTCAGGCCGTTAAGGTGACTCAATCTGACTCAATCCCTCGACAAATTGTGGGTGTGACGTAATGTGTCATGGCGCGTCTGATTGTTTATTGCCAGGCCACAGAATAAAAAACTTCCGTCGGTTTCTCGCTGTTTGATTGTGAAACTCCTTGTTGGTTATGCTCAGTCCTTGTCTGTGGCCCGTATTCTAAAACTTCTAAGTTCGGATCGATGAAAACTATAACATGACACAATATAACATCATACCTGTTATTCTCGAAGGGTTAGGCAGATGTACACCCACATTTCGCCAGTTATGTTTAAGTCCGATGTAATAGGGGGCGAGGTTATTGCCATCAACCGGGCACAAATCCAGACTCCGGGCTGCTAATGAGAAATTCCTAAGGAGAAAACCAAATAACACTTTGCCCGACCCGGGAATCGACCCAGGACTTCATGCTCAGCAGTAGCGCTTGCGATCACAATACCAAAGAGGCAGTCAGTCAAGAAAGGAAAACTATAAACTGTTCTATCAAATTAAAATCAGAATTGAGTAGAGATTTGTATGTTAGTGGGTATAATTTCTGATTTTGCTTCAAGCTTGATTATTAACCGACTGCAAAAAGGAGGAGGTTATCAATTCGGATGTTTAAATATTTTTTTATGGATGTTCGGGAATAACTCCGTCACATATAGACGGATTTTCAAAATATTTTTTTTTGTTCGAAAGTGGTTTAATAAAATCAATCAATCTGCCTAGCCTTTTCCCAACTATGTTGGGGTCGTGCTGCAGTCTAACCAGATGCAGTTGAATACTAGTATTTTGCATGGAGCGACTGCCTATCTGACCTCCACAACCCAGTAACTGGGTAATACGATACCCCTTGGTAAGACTGGTTGTCAGAGTTTCGGGCTTCTGACGACCCGTAACGACTGTCAAAGATCCACGAATGACAGCCGTGACCAACGGCTTAACGTGCTTTCCGACGCACGGAGAAGTCTCGATATGTAAAGATGGTCCACCCATCCACGGACCAACCCGGCAAGCGTAGCTTAACCTGATGGATCGGCCAGTGCGCCTGTTATTACTTAGCCACGAGCTCCTCGAGGTTTATTATAATCGTCGTTTTAAAACACGATCGGTCGTTACCACCTTCAATTTATTAAAAGTTGAAAAAGCTATTGATAATTCAAGAACTTTAAAACAGGATTAGCAGGTATTGTAAAGGCTTACATTAATTGTAGGTAATATTTCTTTAACCATCTCGGAAAAGACAAGTAGATAGAAAAAGAAAAGAAAAAAAAAGTATTTATTGTGACTCGCACAGGAAGATCACCAACTAAACTAAAAATACAATAATAAAAGTTTTAAAATAAATAAATAAAAAAAAATTAAATTAAATAAAAAATACAGAAAGTCCTGTACGAGGCCAAAAGGCAAAAGGGGGGGAGATATTGACTAATCTGTCAAAATAAATGTCAAACAGCACTACGCGGCTTACGATTTTTAAGTGGCTGCATGGGCATAGAGCATTAACATAACCTCAATAAACTGTCTCTAATAAGACTCTTGTTACCAATGTTTACAAAGGCTACACTTGCGCATACACATCTAATTTCTAATGTATACTCAATTTACAGTTAGAGGATCGGGGTCATTGTACGTAGACTTACAGGTGACAGTAAAGTTAGGACATCGAGAGATATTGGTAACGTGTGTAGGAAAATCATAGGGAAGAGAGATCGCACAGTATTTATTAAAAATCCCTGTACCTAGGATAGAACTGTTCAGGCGCAGTTGTGTGTATATGGCGCCACTTATATATAACTCACTACCTATCTGGATAACAAAACTACCTTACAAAAAATTCTGCGTGGTTTAGAAAAAAATGGTTGACATCGCATAGTTTTTATTCAATCGGCGAATTTCTCAACAAAAAATCGTGCCAGTCCTACCACTTCAGGAATGCATTGTAGTCAGTTTTAGTTATTTTAAGTTACTTTGGTAATTACCTTGTCGCTTCTTACCTTACTATTTAAATATGTAGTGTGTAATTTTAATTCAAATTGGTATTTCCTTGATTTAAATGTTATTTTCGTTCATAGAATTCTGTTACTGTGTCTATAATTTTATTGTATGTTAACTAACCAAATATTTGCATGCCATCACTGCATGGCGGAATGCGTCTTCGCACTAAATTTTATATGTAACACCTTTTTTACCCACCACATTTTATGCAAATAAACGATTTTGATTTGATTTGATTTGATTTGATTAGAGAATTCGGTAAAGTCTCTATCTATGGTTATATTGTTGGTATCAGAAATCAATAGTGCTTGAGATTTGAAATTAAATTAAATATTTGGGTCAGTAGATTATTTATACTCTACACTTTATATCTCCATTGGAGAGGAGCTCGTGGCTAAGTAATAACAGCCGCACGGGTCGATCCATCTGGTTGGGTGGATCCATTACATCGGTAATATACCGAGACTCCTCCGTGCCTCGGAAAGCACGTTAAACCGTTGGTCCCGGCTGTCATTCGTGGATCTTTGACAGTCGTTACGGGTCGTCAGAAGCCCGAAAGTCTGACAACCAGTCTTACCAAGGGGTATAGTCCCAGTAACTGGATTGTGGAGGTCAGATAGGCAGTCGCTCCATGTAAAATACTGGTATTCAGCTGCATCCGGTTAGACTGGAAGCTGACCCCAACATAGTTGGAAAAAAGCTAGGCAGACTGACTGATTGATGGTTCCATTAATGGCGATTATCTAAGCTGCGGAATTCGGCATTATGGAAGTAGACTATAGTGTCTGATCTCCGAAATTATGGAGTTTATCATCTGCTTATATTATTTCAAACCCACGTCGTTTTACAAGCAAGCTTACCATCATTCAAAGGTGAACGGAAACCTACATTAAATGATTGAGGTAAAATATTTGTGATTTATTAAAATACAACCAAGGTTCTAATAGGTATAGCAAAACAATTATCATAACTGCAATTTTAATTATGATAAGTGTTGCTGATCACGCGAATGTAAATTTTATGTAGTTTTTGTTGACAGCTAAGTTTATAATTAATGGCATTGTCAGTAAAGAGTGAGGTTTTAAATCTTAATGATCTGGGAATTAAATTATTTAAATAATTGTCTAATCTAAAAGGTATTTAAAAGAAAGATGGAATTTCTCAGTAGCAGCCCGGAGACTGCATTTGTGCCCGGTTGATGGCAATAGGCTCGCTTCCTATTACATAGGACTTAAACATAGCTGGCGAAATGTGGGTGTACGAGTACTATAGGTACACCTCTGCCTAGCCCTTCGAGGATTACAAGCGTGATGTTATCAATCACCACCAAGCGACGATTATAACCAGTCTTAGCATTCATAATGGCTGCTTTTACTGTCAACATGCGAGACTATGGTTTGAACGCAGTCGACCATGCTGCCGTGCCGCCGCCGAAACGAGCACATCTACCATTTGATTAACACGCAATCTTTTTGCTTTACGTTTTTATAGAGGAGGAAATTAGATAAGACATGCAGAGAGGGTCTAAAAGTAGATTTTTTGGACTTCATTTTGGTTGTTAATGATTATGGCAAAGGTCAGTTATGGAGTATTTGGAGTTGCCTCCTTAAGAATCGATTTTAATATAAGGTCCCCGGTATGGAAATTGTATGAGTAATTCATTGAAGAAACCCTGCCCATATTATTATGGTCCTTTGTTTTCGTCCAAAAATAGAAAGTCGGAACGCCACAAAAAACAGGAGTAAACTCCAGTCGTGAGTCGGAGCTGACACACACACTTTTTTTTTTAGCCTAAAATAATTGTTTAGATCTGTGGGCGTGGGAGTGCCACTGCCAAGATAAAGTAATTAAATTAAAAGGGCGCTGCCATACCTTTTTTTCTCAATGCGATGCAGCTTATTTTTGAATCCTCTTTGTGCTTATAAATTATGACAGTACTTAAAGTTTGTCATTGGTGCTTGTGTAGATTTATTTTTGTATTTTAAATAATTTATTGAGAATAGGTACTTTGCAAAGCCAAGTTATTTTTAAACACAGTTAGGGAATTTCGCAATAACTGTTTTGTTATTTTTTCTCTTTTAATTATCTTAAAAAAATTGTTTCTCATTTGTTTATACTTACACTTACCTACCTTCTTATTTATAAAAAGCTAAAACGCTCAACAAACCTATTGTAGTTAGTGTTTTGTCAATTTTGTTTCGAATTATGATTTGAGTTTGAAAGAAGACAATAACACTATTTTGAGTGAATATGTTTTAGTTTTTTATGAATAAGGGGTTAGATTACATCATGGCATAGATATCCGCATCATGGCGTTGAAACTGTAAAAACAAATAATGATTTAAGAGGCCGTACACGGAATTTTGCCGATTTCCCTGATTTGCGTGATTTTACAAACGAAATACAGTTAAAATTCTATAAGTTTTAATGCACAACATGAAATATCATTTTAATTATGATCTAATGAATGAGCTACTTTTTTATTTTGCGTCGAGTTTATAATGCGAGAATTAGATTGTTTTAAAAGATTTTTCTATGCTATAAGTATGCTTTTGATTTCAGCATATTTTTTTTTCAGGAAATGGATCGATTTCGAACTGAAGTTTATTTCTGTTGTTACAATTTTATGAACGAAAATTCTAAGTAGCTTAAAACAAAAGCAACTCTTTGCGATTTTTATCTAAAATTGTTAATTAAGTTAAATATTTTTTTTACTATGTAAAAGTGGTAAAAAGTGATTCACACTTTCACAAGACTACATTGTAATTTTTCCATACCCTTTAGACGTTAAAACGATTCGTAAATATGTGATATTCTAAACCTCTTACAGCAAAAATTCAGAAACCGTCACCGGTTTAGGTCGATTAATCAAAATTAAATAATAAAAAAAACGTAGCTCATGCATTCGATCATAATTGAAATGATCTTCCATTTTGTGCATTCAAACGTATAGAAAAACAGTATTATAAGTAATTATGACTGTAAAATCACGTCTGTAAAATTACATACGAGTAAATCTGCGAAATCGGCAAAATTTCTTATACGGCCTCTTAACCATTTTTCCATAAAACATGCAAGCACTCTTAATTAAGTAAGATACATTTTTTACTGTAATGTCCATTGTAATTCTAAATTTAAGTTGAATAAATCATTAGTGCGCGAATGACGCACATTAAGATGAAGCAAAGACGTTCAAATGAAAGAAATAGATAACACAAAATAAAAAGCCAGATGAATGACTGAATATTAGGTACAAAAAATAGGATCACATCTTATTACGTCTATTGTGGACTAGCTGCATCCGGCAATTATCATTATAAGTAGGTATATCAAGTAGGTACCTACATACTCACATGCCATCCTAGAGACAACGCTGAATGTGTCATGTCCATGTAATGACATTGCTCATAAGACCCAGCAGATACCCATACATAAAAACAAGAGCTCTCAAATTAAATCAAATATTAATCAATCTGCCTAGCCTTTTCCCAACTATGTTGGGGTCGGCTTCCAGTCTAACCGGATGCAGCTGAATACCAAATTAAATCAAATATATAAGGTGTTAAAATTAAGTCAACTGGAGTAATTTAGACCATCGAACTGAATAACTTTTACTATGGGGCCAACTTTGAAATTGCGAAAAAAAAAAATCAGCTGTTGCCTACATTTATATTCACATAATTCGCCAAAATGTACCGAACAACAGATTTTTTTTTCGCGATTTCAAAGTTGGTCCCATAGTAAAAGTTATTCAGTTCGACGGACGCGACGGTTTAATCTAACACACTCCTTTAAAGCTTTTAGAGTTAATTTTTTAACACCTTATACATATATAATTCGCAAGTGATTCTCTCTCTTCACAAGTGGCATTATAAAAAAACATTGTTTGTTACTAAAGGCTCTCACAGACAGGCGCGACACGCGACGGTGCGACGCGATACTGGTAGAACAATTTTCATGAAGTTTTCATAGAAAATCTGAAATTGTTCTACTAGAGACGCGTCGCGCCTGTCTGCGGGAGCCTTAATGCGTGGACTATATTCCACCATTGTAAGACACTGGTGCCTGAGCTCAATTACTTACCTCTAAAAAGTACTAAATATTCTTTGTCTAATTATCACTCAAATCGTCAAAATGACGAAACCCGAAAGTCTGACAACTAGTCTTACCTAGAGGTCAGATCACTGCATGTAAAATACTGGTATTTAGCTGGATCCGGTTAGACTGAAAGCTGACCCCAACATAGTTGGAAAAAGGCTAGGTAGATGATGAATTGATGACTCTTTCCCGGGAACCAAAATAATACGGACAACAAATCATATGCCTCAAAATTCTCTGCTGGTAAATATTACGGTAACCTCATTGGCTGACACAGTGCTCCCTGCCAACCGGTTGGCCGACCTACAGACGAGACGTAACGCATTACGTCACGGAATGCATTCAATTATATATCTGTGATACCTGTTTATGTTTGTGTAGGTTACGGCAGATGGATGGAATGTCTTGGTTGAATTTAATGGTGAATTTTGTTTGCTGTAACTTTTCAGACCTACTACATTATTTGATGAGCATCAATGTAACTTAGTCTAATTTATGCCTGGGGCTATACAGTCTCGACAAGATAGAGATCGATTTATGACCGAATTCGGTCGCAAAGTCCAAAGGAGGTCGATAGGCGGTCAAAATTGCTTGACATACCTACACGTGAATTTTTCGTGCTGGTCAAGTAATTTTGACCGTCTAGGAACCCCCTTAGAACTTTGCTACCGAATTCGGTCGTAAAGCGATCGCTTTCTATGTCGAGACTGCAGCCCCTGGCCAGCTCAAACTCATACTCAAACTCAAAACATTTATTTCAAATAAACCAATTACAGGCACTTTTGAATTGTCAATGGGTCGGTCAGTCAGAAAGATGAAGCTAGTTGCCCATTCCAAAGCGTAGTAGATCCCTATGGAGAAGAACGGGCAAGAAACTCCAAGGACACTTTATTCAATCAAAATATTTTTACAAAATATTGGTTACATCGTTCATGTTGAAAATATAGGTACATGTAAGCACAATGTAGAAAGACCTGCACGTTAAAGCTGGCTTGGCCAAAGTTCCATTGCTATAATGAAAGTGAATATGATCAATTAGGTACCATACTTCCTCACTGCTACTAGCGAGAACAAAATAATCAGGTCCAGAGGGCCTAGACAAAGTAACATTCGATTAGCGATGACGCTAGTAAAAAAGTCAAAAATGTATGGGGCATAAGCTATTGCAACGTCACGTGTTCATGTCAATGTCACTTTGAAGCTGTAGCGAATGTAGAAATAGAATCGCTCCGAAGTGTCGAATGCCATTTGTTTAGGCTCTCAGTTTTCTGTTCGATAATATTGCGGTTTCCGAGGCGTATCGTGATTGTGTTACAATCTCAAAAGACCAATGACTAGCCAGAATGTCACAGCACTATTACCCTCGCAAGTACTAGTCACCGCCTGAGTATGTGAGCGGTGAGATGGGGGAGGTAGATAAAGGCCAAGCTAACTCAGTCTGCCAATCTTGTCAGTCGCACCCTCCCCTGTCTCACCCCATACATGCCTCAGGCGGTGACTAGCACTTGCACGCGCACTATAGTATTTCAATGGTGGACTGTACGTGATGCAACTTACTAACGTTGCGTTGCGGATGATGGGCCAAAAATCAGTTGTGTCATTGAGCTTAAAAAGTACTGACAACACTGCATTGAGTTTGACTGGAAGTCGACCCCAACATAGTTAGAAAAAAGCTGTAGTCTGTTTTTTTTAACAACCGAGTACTGAGTTATGTCTCGCACATTTCCGATATTGACAGAGTGAGATGGGTCATTGGTCGGGGTGGGGCCAACGCCTTTGCTTTGTTTTGAAATTGTTAAGGTCCATTCATATACTTCTAAAATTTACTGAGGACTCACGGGCAAACAATAATTATCGTCTGGTTCTCTCACTAAAACACGTGCGACGCGCAGGTAGTCGATGACTAACTGAATTATAACTACAGCGTTTGGTTTGTGTGGAACGGACTTTATGTTGTTTACGTGGACCAATTATAGCAACGCAGTCAAAATTTTCGGTAAGTACTCGTTTGTTAAAAAAAACATTATAGGCAAGATCATGATTAACGACATTGCAAAATAACTTTTAGTCATCTGATTGTGTCTTGAACGATGTATTGAATCTACAATTCGTTGCTTAAGAATTGGTTCCATAACATCTCGGACCACCATATCTTCTGAATAACTAACAAAACAAACACAAACTATACTACTACTGATGTTTAACAAAAGTTAAACATTCAATTCAAGCCGTCATTACAGCCAAACATTGCAAAAGACACCAAACAAACAAAACTAGTTTGTAATAAATCGAGCATCTGATTCAGAATAAGAGTATAATATCAACTTTCACTGTGAGGAATTCCGGTTGCGTTCGTAATACTTGATCATCTCACGCGAAATCTTAACGTTTTGCTAACTCGTAACGTGAGATCGTGTAGTGATAAACGTTTTTTATCGTGGTGAATCTTTTTGACACGTTTAGTAGTAGGTAAAGACTAAAGGCTCCCGCAGACAGGCGCGACGCTACTCTCGTGGAACAATTTCTGTGAAAACTTCATTAAAATTGTTCTACCGGAGTCTTGTCTGCTGGACCATTTAGGCTAAAGAGAGGACGAGATCCTTCACAAAGGCGAAGGATCTCGTCCGGGGTAGTACTTCCTACTTCCATGCCTATTTCAGCCGTCATGCAGTCTTGTTATGTTCCAATTTCAAATACTGTGGTTATGTACATTGGCTGTGTGTGTACATTGTCACCTCTTATATAATCAGGTAGGCCGCAGTTCCTTGCATGGCAACCAATAATATAAAATAAAACTTTTGCTTGATTATCACCATATCTATCTATATGGATATTAAGACCATTTCCCATTGGATCGTTCTTATAGGCAGCTAGGTCTATGTTCAACTGTGGACATTGTTGACCTTCGGCTAAATCAGCACACGTTGAAGTAGCAATAGCAAATAATTTGGTAATTGCGGGCCATATGACTAAGCGCCGCGGCGACAGGACCACAGCCAAAGCTATCATGAATAGCCATTTGAGTTTTAATATTTTTTAAAAGTCACTTTACAGGTGGTCGCCAGACTTTTAAATCCCGGGATTTCCCACGTTATACATAAAGTGTATTCGGGTTTTTTTATACAGTGATCGATCGAACCAGGGATTTAGCCTGTGCTATGAATTTAAACAAGGTTATTTCTTTTCAAAATTTTGATCTGATGCTGTCATCGGAGAATTTTTGTTATGACTCTATGACAGTAGCTATATTTCTGGCTATCGTTTTAATTAAGGAATATTAAAGTTAAAAAAAAGATAAGATGAAGGCCAAAGAAAAGATAGATCCATGGATTATGTATTAAAAAAACCCAGCATTTGTAAGCTGTAACGTAGTGTTGCTCTATGTATTCAAATCCTTTTTTAATTATTTTAGCGCGCTAATTGATAGTGCCGTATTTTCCTATAATTTAGATACATGCGAGATCTACGAGTATATTAACACAAAGACTCTGGGTTAATGCTGTTTATGTGTTTAGTTGGTAAGCCTTTAAAAATAAATAAATAACTTGTGTGAGGAATGATATGAAAGAGAAGGGAGTGAATGATAGCGTGACGGTTGATAATGGAAGATTAAAAAGTATTTCGCCAACCCCACGTATCAGGGGATAAGGACAGTAAGATGATGATAGTGTACATGAATTAATCCACTGGATGCGACGAAGCACAGGACTGGTAGATGTGCCGATGCTTAGGTGAGGCCTATGTCAAGCAGTGGACGTCACGATGATGATAGAGTACCTACATTTTTTAAAGAGCATTTTTGATTGAGGCAAATATGGTGGAGCCACTATATTTTTTATAAAAGCTGTAATGCAGTGTATTGAGGATAGGTAAGGTGTTATTTTGCAAATCAACATAAACTCACGCAGGCAGAAGCTACAGAAAGCCATCTGCTACGATTCTTACATATTCCTTTTGCCTCGTTTACGTTCATACATCTAGTCATATACGTACGCCCGCCGGTTGCAAGTACTACGCACCTGACCTTTCTGAAGAACATCACCAAAAAGGTCACTATATGTCTTCCTAGGGCGTCCCCTCCCGACGTTTCCTCTCATAGGTGCCTTGTACCTTTTGATGGTCGCCAAAGACATTAAATATTACTTAAAAATAGACGGGACATAGCGAACAAAATTGTAATCCGGTACATTTGTCCTAGTGGGCAAAAGTCGCTCAGTCTTGTGCGATACGCCTGCATGTCAAGTCACATTTGTGTCCACCAAAAGAAAATTATTCTCTAAAGTATCTTAAATCTCTTTGTTAGTCGCCTTTCATTCAACCATTATCCTTTCATTCATTATCTCAACATGACCAAACCATCTAATCCTAAGCACACTCTTTTAAATTTTTATCACTACATCTTCATTCAGATTCTCATATCATATCCCTGATATGTGAAGGGGATATGATATGATAATTGAATGAAGATGTAGTGATAAAAATTGAAAAAGAGACATTTCCCTGACATGTGAAGAGGAGCTTGTGGCTAAGTAATAACAGACGCACGGGTTGATCCATCAGGTTAAGACACGCTTGCCGAGGTTGGTCCGTGGATGGGTGACCATTTTTACATACCGAGACTCCTAAGTGCCTCGGAAAGCACGTTAAGCCGTTGGTCCCGGCTGTCATTCGTGAACTTTGACAGTCGTTACGGGTCGTCAGAAGCCCGAAAGTCTGACAACCATTCTTACCAAGGGGTATCGTATTACCCAGTTACTGGGTTGTGGAAGTCAGATAGGCAGCTTCATGTAAAATACTGGTATTCAGCTGCATCCGGTTAGACTGGAAGCCGACCACAACATAGTTGGGAAAAGGCTAGGCAGATTTGATTTGATCCCTGACATGTGAAGCAACACACACATACGTAACTTCCTAAAGTTATTGTTTATGAGAAAACTTTTACCATAATTTCAGAGGGTTGGGTAACAAGCATAAATTGGCACAAAGAAATAAGCCAAGTCTGTAGTGCCAACGTGATGTCTGACTCTGTGCTGACTCGTATTACACATCCGATACGCAGCGGTGTTTCCTAGCCAGTTGCCAACACATAGCACTTCGACATTTGTTATGATTATGATACGAATGCAACTGACAGAAAGTACTTTCCTACTTTACATACTTACATACATATTTAAGTGGCCTTAACTTGAATTTTGGGGCAGTTTTAGGTGACATTTGCCCAACCATTTTGCAAATAAGAAAGTTTTTTTTTTGCAGTTGTTACTGAAAGGGGGTCTTAAAAATTCGAAGTTGGGCATGTGGAGTATCATATGAAAGAGTGCAATTTGCACATTCTCAAACATTTTTTTCTTTTTTTTATGCCGCGCTGTTTTCGACTTTTGATGAAAAATTTAAAAAAAAAGTCTCAGCATCATCATGGTCAATATTAAAAGTAGTGAAGGTATCAAATTGTGGGAGGAGCTCGTGGCTAAGTAATAACACCCGCACGGGTCGATCCATCAGGTTAAGCCACGCTTGCCGGGGTTGTTCAGTGGATGGGTGACCATCTTTACATATCGAGACTCCTCCGTGCCTCGGAAAGCACGTTAAGCCGTTGGTCCCGGCTGTCATTCGTGGATCTTTGACAGTCGTTACAGGTCGTCAGAAGCCCGAAAGTCTGACAACCAGTCTTACCAAAGGGTATCGTATTACCCAGTTACTGGGTTGTGGAGGTCAAATAGGCAGTCGCTCCATGTAAAATACTGGTATTCAGCTGCATCCGGTTAGACTGGAAGCCGACCCCAACATAGTTGGGAAAAGGCTAGGCAGATTGATTGAAGGTATCAAATTATCAGTATGAATATATCAAACTGTTTCAGTAATATTTTTTAAAACTTTAGTTATTACAACTTATATATCAGCTTTTTGATCCTTAATAAAGTATTATATTAATAGTACTTATCAGAAGTTTCAATAAATATTTTTATGACAAATATATTTATGTAAATGAAAATTGTAAGTGTATTATAATTATATTAGGGTTATCAAAATATGTTGTTAGCACACAAAAATATACATCTTGTAAGTTATCAGTATCACTAATTTAAGAACTAGCCAAATGTATGTCAAGGATCACATTGTTCTGTAACTGACTGACAGACAACGCTCCGACTGACAAAGCACAAGTCCCAACCGCTGAAGAAAGAAAGAAAGAAATATGAGATCAGCACGCGTAGCATGACCGACGTTTTGTCGACGGAAGAATAGACAAAACTACTCATTGCCATGTTTAGACGCGTAGAATGCGTACAAACATTTCTACTATCTGCCATTTTGTCTATTCTTCCGTCGACAAAACCCGTTTCTATGGCGGGCATGCTAAGCGTGCTGGAAAATATTTTCATAACACAACCCAACAAGAGTATAGTTTGTCTGGGAATGAAATCACAGATAGTGTGATATGCAGATAGGTAATCTAAACACTACAGTTTCATCACGTTTCTCTATTTTATTTACGATTGTCATCATCATTCTCCTGCCCTTGTCCCAACCTATTTGGGGTCGGCGCAACATGTCCTTTTTTTCCATACTTCTCTATTATTCGTCATCTCGGCAGTCACCCCCCTTCTAGCCATGTCATCTTTCACACAATCCATCCATCGTTTCTTTGGTCTTCCCCTACTCTTATAGCCATCGACATTCATACTCAAAACTTTCCTCACAACATTTTCCTTAATTACGATTGTATTAAAACGAAATAGATTCAATAAATAAACAACTAACTGTAAGTTGCTGTAAATACGTGCCATAGTTGCAATTATGCTAACGATTGTTTTAAAGAACAATTGAATTGCATCTGATCATGTTTACAATTTATAAATAATTGTTTTTTTCTGCATAATGTCATCATTTGCTTCATCGGCTGGCGTAATACTGTTATGTGTCCTTTTTTTTTTGCATTTTACTATTCAGAGTCAAATTTAATTAGATAAGTATAATTAACTCTTCAAGTGCAGTTATATACTAATTTATAAGCCCAAAACCCCCAGGGGCCCTCCCCTGGGGGGTTCGCAACTAACCCCCCACCCCCCTGGGTGGGGGGTTAGTTGCGAACCCCATAGGTTCACAACTACGTAGGATGATTTTTTTTCCAAAAAAATGGTGTTTTTTTACGTTTATATATATAATATATAAGCTTATATACCTATTATGTAAAGGGGTGTTTCCTTATGCACACATGGGGTGCAGGAAGCCTTTGAGGGGCATTAGGCACGTCTGTGAAGTTAACAGAAATAAAAACATATATTTTTTTAAACTTATATTTCAAGTAACTATTTAAATAAACTACCTACGGTCGTTGAACGCCAACAAAATATCATAATTTTTTTTTGTTTAAACATTTATAAATATCGGTTCCCATCACGTCCACAGAGTTTCGCTAACTAATTTAATTTGACCCTGTATTGAGTGCTACAATGATCTTGGCCCCTGAATCACATTCACAGGGTTAACGTTTGTGAAAATGTCACAGAAATTTTATTGAAAAAACAAGATGGCGGCGTTCATTCCGATTTTGAACTTCGCGGGTCTTCGGAAAACCAAAAACTTATGTAATATGCCAAAATTGCACAGGAAATGATGATAACTGTTTGCAAAAACCGTTATTATTAGTACCCCGAACGGGGTGCTTATTGGGGTGTTATCTTGTAGTCGCTTAGTTTAAGTTTATGCCCTGGCTGGAGGCCTTAAATTTATAACACAATGCCGGTTAAGCAGCCGACCACCTCATCAAAAAAAAGTCCCAAAAAATGCCGTATGGATAAAAAAAAACTTTCAAAAGGCTAGTTATATTTCTGATTAAAATGTAGAAACATTTGATACCTATATTTTTATAATTTACAATACAGGTGAATACAGGGATGGGGCGAGTTGACTTGGGCCCCTCGCACGCCTTCCAAAGGACCGGGACCCCAGGGCCCCGAGATCATCATCATCACCTGCCTAGCCTTTTCCCAACTATGTTGGGATCGGATTCGGACAGAGCATCAGGATACAGCTGATTACCAGTATTTTACATAGAGCGAGTGCCTGCCTGCCATGGAGGTCAGATACCTCTACAACCGAGATTTTGGGTAATATGAAACCCCTGGTAAGGCTGGTTGTCAGACTTTCGCGCTGTTGACTACCGTAATGACTATCAAATATCTATATTCTTGATAATATCAGGGTCCTGAGATATGTAAAAATAAACAAAAATATAATAATAATAATCAAATGACCATTTACGGGCAACTACCTCTCAGCCTCTCACAGAGAGGAGGCCTGTGGCCCAGCAGGGGAAAAGTTAGAGGATAATTGCACAAATTACCATTTCGTCGCCATAGAGTGAAAACCTCGGGAATGCATATTTGCTCAAATTTATTTTACTGCGTTTCTAGGAAGAAAACCTCGCAACGCACATCCTGATCTGACTAATTTGTTCATTCGATACTCGTAGCACCGTCTATGATTGATGATATTCTAAAAAAAAAAAAAAAAAATACAAAAGACGCCGTACAAAAATTTTACAGCACGCAGTTTTTTCTTCCTCTGAAAAGTTACTTCTTTTACACTTACGAGGTTTTTACTCTAAGGCGTCGATTTGAAAACCTTCACATATTGTGATACATTGTTGCAAGACAATAGTGGTTGAATTAAATATAATTAATTCAACCATTTATGTGGCTTGCAACAATGTTTCTTGGTTGGTTGGTTTGTTGACCCAGAAATAATTGTCTCGACGTTACCGGGTAATCATGATAATTGTTACACCTATGTACTATGGACAAAACTTAAGCATGCTCACTTAAGAAAATATTCCTGTGAGAGAGCAGCTAGTGCCAAACGAACATTGTGCGATCGAGTCGTGAGCCGTGCATGCGATTATCGCCTTTGAGGTGATCATGCGGAACTTTGGCCCATAGTACATTGCATGTTACGTCATCACCATGTTACTATTTCTTGCCTTAATAACGTATTATCTATGACACAATGAACAAAACCGCCTAAACCGGCCAAGTGCGAGTCGGACTCGCACACAAAGGGTTCCGTACCTGCCCAGCCTAGCCTTCTCCCAACTATGTTGGGGTTGGCATCCAGTCTAACCGGATGCAGCTGAATACCAGTATTTAACATGGAGCGACTGCCTATCTGACCTCCACAACCCAGTAACTGGGTAACACGATACCCCTTGGTAAGACTGATTGTCAGACTTTCGGGCTTCTGACGACCCGTAACGACTGTCAAAGATCCACGAATGACAGTCGGGACCAACGGCTTAACGTGCTTTCCGAGGCACGGAGGAGTCTCGGTATGTAAAGAGTGGTCACCCATCCACGGACCAACCCCGGCAAGCGTAGCTTAACCTGATGGATCGACCCGTGCGGCTGTTATAACTTAGCCACGAGCTCCTCCGTTCCGTACCATTATATGTAAAAACGGCAAAAAAATCATGTCAGTTGTATGGGAGCCCCCCTTAAATATTTGTTTTATTTCAATTTAACTATTTATTTTTAAAGTGAATATATTCTTAAATATTCTGTGATTTCAAGCATCTACCTGTTGCCGTTATCAATATCGAGCAAAACCGAGCAAAAAATCACGTCTGTTTTTTAGTATTTGTTGTTATAGCGGCAACAGAAATATGTACATCATCTGTGAAAATTTCAACTGTCTAACTATCACGGTTCATGAGATAGAGCCTGGTGACAGACGGACGGACAGCGGAGTCTTAGTAATAGGGTCCCGTTTTACCCTTTGGATAGGGAACCCTAAAAATACTTAAAGAGATAGAAGAAGTACTGCTAGGCGTGCTGTTGAAATGAAAAATTCGATCTTGCACCGACTATAAATTGTTATCTATTTCTACGGCAGGTAAAACAAGAATAATAACAGGTGTCATATTAGGTTAAAGCCAAACTTCAAAGCTGAGTTTAAGTCCCATTTACACGATGCAAGTTTCTTGCCTATGGTATACAATAAAATTGTAGCAACATATGACTTGCATCGTCTGTAAGAAATACTGCTTAGAGACGGTGCAAATTTTATTGTTACTTTTTAACCTACGGTATGCCACAGGTAATTAAATCGCATCGTGTAAATCAGGCTTTTGATGATATTCGAATGCGATACCTCAGCCTAAAGACTTTTACACGGATTGATTTAGTCGTTATTCAAATAATAGTACCAACATTATTATAAATTTATGCATATAATAAATTCTATGAAGGACGTAGGTACAATATATGAACATATACGAGTTCCTACGTAGGTAAATATGGCAAATTAGTACTAAATGATTTCTCACTAATCATGAAAAACAACACTAAACTACATGAATTGATATTTGCTTTATACAACAACTAATCAAGTTTACAAACAGTCCTTGAAATACCCGACTTTTGTACTAAGGGTTCCGTATCACGGTTTATGTTTTACCTTATTTTTATTATTTGTTCATTACGTTCGATTGGCTATTATTAAATTAAATTAAAATTGTTTATTGGGTCTCAAACAGTTACATTTGCAGATGTAATTGAGACATCAACACTTTTTAAGGTGGAGATCTATTGAAAACGGTCAAAACGGTGGTTTTTAAAGCAGTGTATCTCATAAACCGCAAATAATTTTGACAAATAAAAAATATGATATTTTCAAGACCTTTTCGCATACCTACAGTGATGGAACTCAAAACATAATTAAACATAATTTAATGCACCAAAAAAATCTTCAAACATACCTCTTAACAATCTTTAAAAGCAGTTTAAGGGATAAACTGCTTTTAAAGATTAACAATTATGATTATAATTAAAAATATACCAAAAAATTTCAAATGCCAAATAGTTAATTTCTAATTTTATACGATTTTATTTGCACTTTTACGACATGCGCGCGCGTGAGAGTCTTCTATCTCGCGCGTCAAACTAGACACCCATAACGCCATGTCACTTAAACAACGAGCTAAACCACGCTTGGATGTAGGGCCTTAACCGTAAAAAAAAAACAGTTAAAAAGTTACAGCCCTATGAGTGCCAAACTTACGACCCAATCAATCTGCCTAGTCTTTTCCCAACTATGTTGGGGTCGGCTTCCAGTCTAACAGGTTGCAGCTGAATACCAGTATTTTACATTGAGCGACTGCCTATGACCTCCACAACCCAGTAACTGGGTAATACGATACCCCTTGGTAAACCTGGTTGTCAGACTTTCGGGCTTCTGACGACCCGTAACGACTGTCAAAGATCCACGAATGACAGCCGGGACCAACGGCTTAACGTGCTTTCCGAGGCACGGAGGAGTCTCGGTATGTAAAGAATGGTCACCCATCCACTGACCAACCCCTGCAAGCGTAGCTTAACCTGATGGATCAACCCGTGCGGCTGTTATTACTTAGCCACGAGCTCCTCAAAAAAACTTACGACCCAATGGGGCCCTCTTAATAGCAAGCGATATCGTGGCAGGCACAGACGGAGACTGCTGGATGAGCTGGACTCCTTCAACAAGAACTGCCCTTAGCAGCTTTATACGAGAGAAGTGGAAAGAGGGGAGGCCCTTGCCCTGCAGTGGGACATTGCAGGCTTTTAATAATATGACACACTTTCTGTACGGAACCCTGAAAGGTCATGTTCTCAACTGCCTTTATATAAGACGTCAATTGTTTAAATAAACATTAATATCTACTGGTACAATATAGTACCGAAAGGTACATAGTACCTAAAGGTATATAGTACCTAAAGGTACTATATTTATTTTAACAGATTACTGCATCATCTGCCTAGCCTTTTCCCGACTATGTTGGGGTCGGCTTCCAGTCTAACCGGATGCAGCTGAATACCACTAGGTATTTTACATGAAGCGACTGCCTATCTGACCTCCAATACCCATTTACTGGGTAATACCCCTTGGTAAGACTGGTTGTCAGACTTACGGGCTTCTCACAACCCGTAGTGACTGTCAAAGAATTCAAAGATCCACGAATGACAGCCGGGACCAACGGCTTAACGTGGTTTCCGAGGCACGGAGGAGTCTTGGTATGTTAAGATGGTCACCCATCCAAGGACCAACCATGGCAAGCGTAACTTAACCTGATCGATCGATCCGAGCGGCTGGTAGTACCTACTTAGCCACAAGTTATTATTTTAACAGATTTTGTACTTAGTTGATAGTAAATGAGTTTGCTCTTGCTAGGTACAAGAAAATAGCATTATGCTGACATAAGTGCAGTTTTCCCGTTTCCTATATGTTTACGTTTTGCTCGGCAGATGATTTCCGCCAATCCGCCATACTGTGGAGAAAGCGCGTTGAATAATTTTAAAGAGGATGCTCTAGATTGCTGTGTGTTTGCTTTTATCTTTTACTAGTTGCGCCCCACGGTTTCACCCACGTAGACCGGAATAAAAAGCAGCCTATGTTTTAATCCAGGGTATAAGCTATCTACATACCAAATTTCATCCAAATCGGTCCAGCCATTTGAGCGTGAAGAAGTAACAAACTTTCACCTTTAAAATATTAGTGTGATACTTTTGAGTTTGAATCTTTCTGTGTACATATTTGGTCTAGAAAGATTATCATTATCACATTCTTAAAGAAAAGACTGATTAAGCAGTAAGTAATTATTCTCTTCATCATCTTCCTGCCTTTCTCCCATGTTGTTTGAGCGGCGTAACGTTTTCTTCTTCCATTCTCCCCTGTCAACCGTCACGCTATCATTCATTCCCTTCTCTTTCATATCATTCCTCACACAATCCATCCATCTTTTCTTTGGCCATCCTCTCCCGCTCCATCCATCAACATTTATATTCACCAATCTTTTAGTCACATGTGTTTCCTCTGTACGTTTGGTGTCTACGTTTGGCTTGCAAAATTATGGAAGCAGAAGCCAGCCCCCAAAACGCCCGTCGTTCACCATTCCTAAGGCCCTCTTGCACTACAAATTACTAAATACGTTTAGCGCTAAACGAATTAAAAACATCGTTCTGTTTATGTCAATCGTTTGAAGTTGATACAGACAGAATGATGTTTTAAAAATATGTTTAGGGTTAAAGGCATTTAGTGGTTTGTTGTGCAATTGAGCCCTAGTGAATAAGATGCGCAACAAACTCACCTTTTGGGCCAAGTATAAACTGTCATAAAGAGGAATAGAGACTGACGTAGATTTATAGTCCCACAGACGTATCATTGTATACCTATCATTGCCGTCACTGTTTCACATTTTCACAAAGCAAAACAAACAATAGATGCACCTTACGTCCTAGAGACGTGCGAAGAATATTAATAGTCCGGACGCTTAAATTAATTAAAGTTTGATGAATGCGATCTTCAATGCAAGGAAGATGAAACATGCCAATACGGAAATATAGGTGACCTTTATTTTTTTTAAATTGATGAGGAATACTGAAAATAGTGACCATGTCCTATTGGCCAGTAATTCACACCGTCCGCATATAGTCCCTCCTTAGTGCCCTAAATTAGGCCCAAACTCATAGCACCTAACTCGACTGTTTCACTCGATCCAAACCGACCATCTTACACACAATCTCAGTTGGCACATCATCTACAATTACTCTTTTGCACAAGAATCGAAGCACACACATACATATCCGCACTTTAGTTAGCTCAAGGGCGGGTTACACCGTACGACGTGAGCTGCATCAGTTAAACCAAGGTTAATTTCACTGGCGGTGGTCGTAGAATACCGTATGTAACATTTTTGTGGGCAGTCAAACGGTTTAATGACACTTCTGTGCTCGTGGTATGCATGGTTAAGTTGATGTGTTCTGTTTATTCATAAGCTTTTGAATTGGGATTTGGTGAAAGATTTGATGCCATCGACTGTTTTATTTTTGTTTATTCTGGTGTCTTGTTAGATCTGTAGGTTTCTCATGCATTAAAATAAATGGTACTCCATCTTACCAAACTGAGGGTAATTGGTATCTATCCGCCTCCTATGGATGGATATCTGCAACGCCAGAGGCACACAATGCTAGAGGCATAGCAGATGCATTTGCATCTCAGAGACAAACTGACCAAACTGAGGGTAAGTGGTCTCCGTCCGCCTCCTATGGATGGACATCTGCAACGCCAGAGGCACACAATGCTAGAGGCATAGCAGATGCGTTTGCATCTCAGAGAAATAGCTGAAATGTTTCATCATGTGCAGATAATTAAATTAAACCGGCACAAAAAATAGGTTAAAAGGAATTTATGAAATAGTAATAATGTTAATCTAGAAGTAAAAAAAAAAAAAGAAAAAACGCACATTACAAAAAAAAAAAAAAAATAGTTATTTTCTGAAAGGCATTTGATTGGCTCTTATTGTACACTGAGGAAAGGACCAACGACAGTGTCATCACTTGCTGGTTGAAGGTAGGCCAGTAAAAATGTTCAAGACATAATACTAATAAATGAATCAACGTTTTATAAAATATTCTTTATTTTTATAACCTACAAATACAATAGGTAATTACGCTAGAGTCACTTGAAAATGTTTGTGTTAAAACAGCAAAACGAAGTTGAACTAAAAATAAATGAATGCATTTTAATAAGGAATACAGAAATAACTGCTGATACGGCTCTAGATATTGATTTAAAACTCCCAAAAAGTGGATTCGCAAGGACGGAAATCTGGGATGAACTAAACCCCGGTGATGCTGCAAAAGACCGGAGATATTTGAGACAATTTGCAATTCTATTAAATATAGCCTTGAATAGTCTTAAATAATGGAAACAACCCCACCATGGGGTAATTGTAACTATTTCTTCCCAATAAAAAAAAAAATTGTTCTTTATTTGAACATACATTATAGACCTACGTAAAAAAGATTTTAACTAAAGCTTCGACATAAATGTTTTTGAGTCGAAATAGACCGACCTTATAGGTATTTTTAAATGGGAAAGGATTTAGATTTGGTGGAGTAATGGCATTATCATTTTGTTTGAAAAAAATATTTTGATCGAATAGACAAAACGATCTTTTAAATATGTTTAGCGCTTGTGGCGCAAGTAGATTTCAAGACGGGGACGCCTGACTTACATTTAGTATAGCCACTAGTGTGGTCTATTTCATAGGCATCTATGCCCAAAACGGTAAAAGAAAACACCAAAAGGAAACCGGCATGTCCTACTAGCACCAAAAATTCGAAGACATGTGTCATCCACCAACCCGCACTGGGCCCGCGTGATTGATTACGGCCCACTGCCTCTCAGCAGTGGCAACAATATAGGCTGATTATGCTGTAGGCTATTTTATTGCACCTTGCAACACTGAAGTTATAGTAGATGTGATGACAATGATCAAGAAGACTTGTAGATGACTTTTGTAACAAAGACGTATTGTGACATTTACCAACTCGCACTGGGCTCGCGTAGTGAATTATGGCCCACTCCCTCTCACAGGGAGGAGGCTTGTGTCCCAGGATTGGGAACATTATAGGCTAGGATAGGATTATGATTATTGCACCTTGCAACACTGAAATTATAGTAGATGTGCATGATAATGATCAAGAAGACTTGTAGATGTTGTGACATTTACCAACCCGCACTGGGTTCGCGAGGTGAATTACGGCCCATTCCCTCTCACAGAGAGGAGGCTTCTGGCCTGTGTCCCAGCAGTGGCAACATTATAGGCTGATTATGCTGAAGGCTATTTTATTGCATCTTGCAACACTGACTTTATAGTAGATGTGGATGATAATGATCAAGAACGTAGAGGACTTTCGTAACAAAGGGTCTACCTTTGTTACTCGTATAATTAATTATATCTACCGAGTAATCAAACAGGTTTGTAATTAAAAACGTTGTATTTTTATGATTATTGTGATAATAATCTGAGAAATTATTTTGTAAGATAGTGGAAAATACTTATTTAACGAGTTTATTTTTGATGCGCGAGAGCAGCGAGGAAATGTTACAAGCAACATTAATTTATTTTAGTCACGATATAAATATAGAAATATCCATATTTATACTGTGACTTAGTAATCGATTCACAGGACATACCTAATTCGCTTAATTTGGGCGAATCGACATCATTATTTTTCTATAGTTTTACAGTAGGTGGTCGAATCGCACGGAAATATCTACCACATTCAGAAACTTAATTTAGTACCTAGTGTAAATAGTCATTTGTATATAAGTTGTACCTGTTAATAAATAAAAGTTGGTTAAAAAATACTGGATAATAGGGATGATGACTGGGTAAAAAAAAAAAAATCATTTAGTCCATCAATTAGATAATAAAAAAATATTAGACACGTATTTTTTACTTTATCATATCATTAAAAAATTACTTAGATAACACGCATTCAAGTTAGGGAGTGGGGGCTCGCTACGTCACTTCTACGTATAAAATCTAGCTAAGCGTGACGTCATGGCATATTTTAACTCAATTTATCGTAGTAATCTTTTGATTACGTAAAAAAAGAAAAAATTCGTGTTCTATATTTTTTAATAATCTAATGATGATGATTTTTGTGATGTTTCTGTTTATATTTTGTTTTGTTTCTTAATTAATAAATAAATAAAAAAATAAAAAATGACGGACTAAAAAGAAATGTTTTGTCACCTCCGTATTGGATATTAATATAAAACCATCAGATATACGACGCTTATCAAAAAGATGGGGTACTTTTGAATGGTCAAAGAGTCGGTCAGTCAAAAAGATAAAGCTAGTTGCCCATTTGAAAGCGTAACAACCTCATGAAAAAAAAATATATACCTAGACCTCATCCGGGGCCTGAAACCAGTAATAATTAATCTACCAAAATCTAGACAACTCAATCAATCTGCCTAGCCTTTTCCCAACTATGATGGGGTCGGCTTCCAGTCTAACCGGATGCAGCTAAATACCAGTATTTTACATGGAGCGACTGCCTATCTGACCTTCTCAACCCACTTACTGGGTATCACGATACCCCTTAGTAAGACTGGTTGTCAGACTTTCGGGCTTCTGACGTCCCGTAACGCTTGTCAAATATCCAAGAATGACAGCCGGGACCAACGGCTTTTAACGAGCTTTCTGAGGCACTGAGGGGTCTCGGTATGTAAAGATGATCACGCGTACCTGATTGATCGACCCGTGCTACTGTTATTTACTTAGCCAAAAACCTTCATTAAAATCTAGACAATTTGTCTTATTATCATTATCACACATATTACAATTTTCCTGTTCTCCCAAAACCAAAATCTAACTTTAGCTAAGTCAGTTCACACAACCGTGACAGCCATACTAACAAGACGACTTCCTTTACGAAACATACACACCGATGTTCTGCGGAGATGATACTTGATACGAATAATAAATGGTTGAAAACCGTACTGTTGATTCATGGGATCAAGACTTTTGCACTTGGTTGTATTCATAGTAACATTACGTGCATATAAAATACAACGTTTTTTTGGCTGTCTGACCGTTACCATTTAGATATCATAGACCCAAAACCTCAAATACATGTGACTTCCACCAACCTGGCCCTGCGTGGTGGATTACTCCCTCTCCCAAAGAGGAGGTTGTGTCAAAGCTGTGGGAACATAATAAGTTGATTATACTAGGAGAGCAGTGGTGGCCCAGCAGCCAAACGGCCCTAACTTACGAGTCGTAGGTTCGAACCCAGGCAGGCGCTTTACTTTGTGTAAATAATTTCATCACCACGGCTCACAAAAGGCGACGGAAAACATTGTGAGGAAACCGGCATGTCCGAGAACCAAAAATTTGAAGACATGTGACATCTACCAACCCGCACTGGGCCCACGTGGTGGATTACGGCCCATTCCCTCTCACAGATAGGAGGCCTGTGTCCCAGCTGTGGGAACATTATAGGCTGATATATATTACTAGTTTAGAAATAATAACCAACCTTGCTCAACCTCCTGAAGTGCGTATATCCAGGCCAGGCGCATTCGGCATTTTATGTATGAAGCTACAAGTACGCGGCGGGCTCGACTTGTCGGGCTAATTCAGTGTGGACTGCCGCAAACCGGCCGGCTCGGACGTTAAGGCTCCTTCACACAGGCGCGACACACAAATGCACCGCTTGCGTGCCCTTAATGTTTGAAAATGTCTACTGCACAGCCACATGACAAATGAAGACCAACAGAGACATGAGCACGGAATCGGCTCGCCGACAGCGTCGGCCGCTAAAGTGTCTCGGTGCTCTATTTTTTAGGGACTAACTACAGATACGCAGCTCAATTCAGCTTTTGTCCATAGAAAAAAAAACTGTTTTGTATGGAACGCGGAAAGCTGAACGCATCTCCATACAAAACTGTTTTTATTATATGGACAAAAGCTGAATTTAGTTAAATTGAGCTGAATAAGTGTTAGTTAGTCCCTTAGACATAAATAGCAGCAGTGCTATTCTGTACAAATCTCACCGTGAAAACTTAGGTGAAGTGAGTTGTCATTCTAACAAAACTAGATTGGATTGACACTATTGACAGCTCACTCCACGCTCACTTCACCTAAGTTTTCACCGTGAGATTTGTACAGAATAGCACTGCAGATATACAGTAGAAATATTCACTAATCAAAATGGGGACAACCCTTTGGATAAAGTTTTTGATACGAACTTCTAATTTTATCAACGTCATGAAGACATCCAGTCTTCATGCTGATCACAGCGTTTTAATAAAGTAGACAAGAGAACGCACTATCGCAATCTAGCTGATTCTTACGACATCAACACTGGGAGAGGGAGACGCCATTACGTAGCTATCTGCTACTTAAAATCAAGGTGAAGTGACCACAGGTGCCCGACTGTTGGCATGGTTACCGGAACAAAGTCGACCACCTACTTTGCGTGGGTGTTTATAAAGAAACCGACGCGCGGCCATGATAGGATTATGTCAGAAGGGTAGAAACTTTTTCTGAGTTCACAGCAACACCTCACTGTGAGGGCAAATCTAGCGATTTAAATCTTTTGGGGGCGGGGTTTGATTTAATGCCAAATACTGGTGCAAATGACAGATTTTCATGACGGCCGTTACGGCCTCTTTCGTAGGAAACCAAGCGTTATAGCCAGATTATATAAAACTTCTGAGAAAAAAAAATCCCATACAAACCTACCTACTCCATATCGCATGTCCAGTCAATATTAAACAAACATAAAAAAAGATCAACCATCTCGGAGAAGCTCGTGGCTAAGTAATAACAGCCGCACGGGTCGATCCATCAGGTTAAGCTACGCTTGCCGGGGTTGGTCAGTGGATGGGTGACCATCTTTACATACCGAGACTCCTCCGTGCCTCGGAAAGCACGTTAAGCCGTTGGTCCCGGCTGTCATTCGTGGATCTTTGACAGTCGTTACGGGTCGTCAGAAGCCCGAAAGTCTGACAACCAGTCTTACCAAGGGGTATCGTATTACCCAGTTACTGGGTTGTGGAGGTCAGATAGGCAGTCGCTCCATGTAAAATAATGGTATTCAGCTGCATCCGGTTAGACTGGAAGCCGACCCCAACATAGTTGGGAAAAGGCTGGGCAGATTGATTTGAAAAAAAGATCAACCATATTTGCAATGGAAACACAATGGACAAGATAATTAGCAGAGAATTGCGAACCTCTTTTGTTTATTTACTGTTTACATAAGTAGTTTATATAGAGAAAAAATGGAGGCATTGTTTTATTTAGATTTATTGTCTTCTTGATATTCTATTGAATATTGTCACGTAATTTTTATAATAGCCATGCAATCCGTGAGTGAATAGGTACTATAAATACACGTGTTATGACGTAGAAATATTGACGATGACTTAGGAGTATTGTGAAGGACTGAATATAGGTTCAAGTATTTTGGAGTTGGGAGGTGCCTAAGGCCAGCAGTTGACTGCGGTAAGCTTAGGACAGTAAACAGACCGATTGAGGCAGATAATGGTATCATAATATTTCTTATCTCATAGGTACGTTTCTTACACGATTTAACATGTCGTAGGTTAGGTCTTATACAAGGTGTAAGGGACAGCCCTCCGCAGACTGATGACTGATGGGCTGGATTCAGTATATCATAGAGATGACCGGTACTTGAAATTATTACAGGAACGTTATGGGAATCCAATAAACCTGATTTGTTTGTGTTTTGTGTACAAATTGGAGCGTCTGTTACTGGTTGGAAGGGGGGTAATAGTATGATGAGTTCGATGAACTCTGTAGCTAGGCAGAAAGTGAACAGCTGATTTTACGCGTCGTTCGTTAGAGTATTTCAACATTCATTGCTGCTTATTTTTTTTTTGCGTTTTTTTTTTTTACATAAATGGAGTGCTGCGTGCAGAGAATGTAATTTTACATTGAAATTTCAACTTAATCAGTCCATTAGATTCGGAGCAAATTGGCTGTGACAGACAGACAGACAGACAGACGGACAGACAGACACACGAATGATCCTATAAGGGTTCCGTTTTTCCTTTTTAGGTACGGAACCCTAAAAATTAAAATTTTCCTGATAAATTTACCGGTGGAATCTGATTCAAAATAAAGAGCTGAATGCACCCTGTTAGTTTGCGGAGGGCTGTCCCTTACACCCTGTATTTAAAGAAATTGATGGAAGGGTTAGAGTGGCCCAAGACGATGCTTGAGAGCATGCCATTGGAATGACCTTTGTGCAACAGTGGACTTCTATAAACAGACGCAAATAACGAAGAATGGCTGGTGCTTTCGCCCAGAAGTAGAACGGTTAAAGGCGAATTTTGTAAATGAAAGCTATCTGACACAGAAAAGTTACTGGTTGACTTGGTTTGGTTGGTTGGTTGTTTACTGGTTGGTTGGTTGAGTGACTGGTTGGTGGTGGTTGGTGGTTACTGGTTGGTTGGTTGGTTGGAGACACAGAACAGATAAACCTCTTTATCTTTTCTGTGGTTGGAGAGATCGCAGAAAGCGATAAGGCCGTCCATTGTATATTTTTGTAATAATAAATAAAAGTTACTAGTTGTTTTAAGTTCAATATAATTCTTAATTCAATATTGTCCTATCATTAGTCTGTAAAGTTATTCACTACTTAAGTATATCATCAATCTTAGGAAATATTTATGCAATACGCTAATTTGCACTTATGATACCTGCAGGTTGCACTTATTGCACTTATGATACCAGTAGTGCTATTCTGTAAACATCTCACCGTGATAACTCGGGTGAAGTGAGCGTGAAGTGAGCCGTCATTCCACATAACGCTAGGGGTTGACACTATTGACAGCTCACTTTAAGATCACTTCACTTATGTTTTCACGGTGATGTATTTACAGAATAGCACTACTGTATCATAAGTGCAAATTAGCATACAGGTTGCACTTATTGCACTTATGATACCTGTATCATACAGCAACCTGCAACCTGTATCTCGGGAGATACAGGTTTATCCTAGTTCAGGTTGATCCCATTATTATGTGTAATAAATATGCTTTATTTATTTAAATAAATAAAATAAACCGCGTTCAAGGCTCTTGAACGCCAGTGACTATCATCGTTGTGGGACATTGACTCGTGATTGATACTGACAGGTCTTGAACGGGGTTTAAATGTGCTGATCGAGTTTAGTTTCATCGGAGAAATTCGCCCTAAGGATGATAAAAAATTTGTGTAGGATAATGTAGGATGGGTGAATAATAAATAGCACCCCTTACAGTTTCTTAGGAAAAATAATAAAGAGCGACACAACCCAGTAACTGGGTAATATGATACCCCTTGGTAAGGGTTGTCAGACTTTCGGGCTTCTGACGACCCTAACGACTGTCAAAGATCCACGAATGACAGTCGGGACCAACGCTTTAACGTGCTTTCCGAAGCACGGAGGAGTCTCGGTATGTAAAGATGGTCACCCATCCACGGACCAACTCCGGCAAGCGTAGTTTAACCTGATGGATCGACCCGTGCGGCTGTTATTACTTAGCCTCGAGTTCCTTCTCTTAGAGAAAATCATTTAAGTACTAGATAATTTTATAAATAAGTATCCAAACTCCTTTTTTAACCGACTTCAAAAAAGGAGGTTCTGTATTCGACCCGTATGTATGTTTGTTTGTTCGCGATTTTCTCAAAAACTAATGAACAAATTTTGTTGATTCTTTCACTACCGTAATCTGCATACTCTCAGGAAGGTTTTAGTGTATAAGGTAATTATTCTTATGTACGAAGTTATATTCATAAATGTACTGTATCTCCATCTAGACGGATTTTGTGATGATTCTTCTTTTTGTTCGTCTTGGGCTCATGTAATTGTCCATTGTATATTCAATTAAAAATGGAAAAATAAATTTTCTTAAAAAAAAAGTAAAAACCGACTTCAAAACCTAAAACGAATAAAATAACTTTCATAAAAAACTTAACAGCTTCTGAAGTCGGTGTCTTCCATTCTTCAATGCACCTTAGCTTGACACCGACTTCAGAAGCTGGTAAGTTTTTTAAGAAAGTTATTTTATTCTTTTTAGGTTTTGAAGTCGGTTTTTACTTTTTTAAAGTAATTTAAATTTTGCAAATAGCAAAATCATATTCAAGAAATTAGATTCGCATTTCTAGCTCATTACTGTAACATATTTAACTTGACCTTAATGCTACATGAAGCCTAAATCACTGTGAGAAAGTTTTCACGAGAAATATCATAGAAAGTAAAGTACAACGTTTTTGGTATATTACAGCAATTTCGGTAATTTCAAACTGTTTATCATTTTAGCTTTCACCACTTAAGTAGTTACAATGAGACTTGACACACCACGTGGTTAGACTTGCGCAGTAGACGATTTTAGGTCTCTTTAACGGTATGAGGTCTGAGGCACGGGAAGGGACCGGGCGTCATCGGGGCGGTGGAAAGAGCGCGGGAGGCGCGGTCAAGTCTCATCTTTCGTGGCGCGTATTGTACTTACTGATATTTTTTTAAACATTTTTGACCAACGAAGATTTCTTCTGTGACTAAGAACTGTACTTGCAGCCCAGGATCATACGAGGCTTCAAGACATGAGAGAATTAAGCCTGGTTTACACAGTGCGATTGTATTGTACACCATAATATGTTAAAAGTAACAATAAAATAAACAGTGTTTGTAATCTTTCCAAGTATGTGCAGTTGATTCGCGCGATGTACAGTCGATGCAGTACCCAAGTCCGGTCTACAGTGGGCACTACTGACAGCTTCGATGTGGCTGTCGGCTTGCACCAGGGGTCTGCACTCAGCCCTTACCTCTTTGTGCTGATAATGGATGCTCTTTCTTCGGATATCCAGGAAGAGGCTCCCTGGTGTATGCTGTTCGCCGATGACATTGTGCTGGTTGCCGAGAGTGGCTTAGAGGTCCAGAGCAGATTGGAGGTGTGGTGGAAAAGACTGGAGACCGTTGGCCTGAGAGTAAGTCGGACCAAAACAGAGTATCTGTTTTGTGATTTTGGCGGACTCTCCGGTCCTGTGCCCATATCTCTTGCCGGAACGCCCTTACCGATCTGCTCCGACTTTCGGTACCTCGGGTCGCTTGTCCAAGGGGATGGCGAAGTAGACCGAGACATAACGCACCGGATCAACGCAGGATGGATGAAATGGCGACAGGTTACAGGAACAACTTGCGACCCACGGATGCCCCTCAAGTTGAAGGGGAAAATTTACAAGTCCGTGATAAGGCCTGTCGTACTTTATGGATCGGTATGCTGGACAGTGAAGAAGACGGATGAAAAAAAATTGCATGCAGCGGAGATGAGAATGTTGAGATGGATGTGTGGAGTGACAAGAATGGATAAAGTGAGAAATGAGTATATAAGAGGAAGTTTGAAAGTGGCGCCAGTGACAGAAAAGTTGAAAGGAAATCGTTTGTCTTGGTATGGGCATGTAATGAGGAGAGACGAAACGCATGTGACTAAAAGAGTGATGAATATAGATGTTGATGGATGGAGAGGCAGAGGAAGGCCAAAGAAAAGATGGATGGATTGTGTGAGGAATGATATGAAAGAGAAGGGAGTGAATGATAGCGTGACGGTTGACAGGGGAGAATGGAAGAAGAAAACGTGTTGCGCCGACCCCAAGTAATATGGGATAAGGGCAGGAAGATGATGATGTAATCTTTCCAAGTACCTACTTATTTTACTTTATCATCCATAAAGTATTGCATTTGAGGGGCTTGTGGTTAAGTAATAATAGCCACACGGGTCGATCGATGAGGTTTAGCTACGCTGGGCGCGTAATGTCCCGGCTGTCATTCGTGGATCTTTGACAGCCGTTACAGGTCTTCAGAAGCCGAAAGTCTGACAATCAGTCTTACCAAGGGGTATCGTATTACCCAGTTAATGGGTTGTGGAGGTCAGATAGGCAGTCGCTCCATGTAAAATACTGGTATTCAGCTGCATCCGGTTAGAATGGAAGCCGACCTCAACATAGTTGGGAAAAGGCTAGGCAGATTGATTGAGACAAGAAACTTGTATCGTGTAAATGGGGCTAAGAATATGAGGAATGGTTGCATCTAAGCAAGAGAATTGTAAATTTGTAACATCGTTTTAGATGTCAGATGAGTGAAATAGCGGTCCAACGTGCGTGAGCCTATTTTTACCTGACTGCGCCGAAGCGAAAAAAGGAGGGTTATGTGTTTGACCTGTATGTATGTATGTCCATCCCTAAGTTCCCTCGTAACTACTAAACAGCTTAACCGATTTTGATGAATGATGTGTCGTTAGATCGTCTTTAAGTTTTATTTTACTTATAAGCTACAAAAGCATGAAAACATAATTATTGTGATAATTGCTTGAATATGGAGTCGAAACTGTCTCTAATAACTACAGATTACTCAGTTTTGAGGTACTAGGAGAGCAGCGCTTCACCCAACAATCGCCTAGCTGACAGTAAGAAAAATATACCTTATGAATTTTATTATGTAGAATGGTTGTGAGCTAAAAGTATCAAAATTCAACTTGGTTTTGTAAATGATTTTATTGTTTAAATAGCTACCCGGTGGGTGGTTTGAATGTTGGTGAAACACAGACCCATAAAGATGACGACATCACTCGAGCCGCCATTGCTCTGTGCCTCGTTTTGAATACGAAAATATGTTGAGTTTTATAAATGAAAAAATAGTATTATTGATGTTAATATTTTGATGAAATATTCATGTTTTAAGGAGGAGCTCGTGGCTAAGTAATAACAGCCGCACGGGTCGATCCATCAGGTTAAGCTACGCTTGCCGGGGTTGGTCAGTGGATGGGTGACCATCTTTACATACCGAGACTCCTCCGTGCCTCGGAAAGCACGTTAAGCCGTTGGTCCCGGCTGTCATTCGTGGATCTTTGACAGTCGTTACGGGTCGTCAGAAGCCCGAAAGTCTGACAACCAGTCTTACCAAGGGGTATCGTATTACCCAGTTACTGGGTTGTGGAGGTCAGATAGGCAGTCGCTCCATGTAAAATAATGGTATTCAGCTGCATCCGGTTAGACTGGAAGCCGACCCCAACATAGTTGGGAAAAGGCTAGGCAGATTGATTTTTTTGATTCATGTTTTAAGGAAAATTTACCACAAGGAATATAAACCGTCAACTAGCCTATCCGTTGTACAGTCAGCAACACAAGTCGATTTTGTTGCTTGCAGTTTTTTAATCTTAATTATTAAGCGAAATATTATTAATATATTTAATTCAAATCGGAACAGAAGTACCTACTTAAAATTTGAGGAACATTAACTCGTTAACAGTTAAACGAAAAAAAAGCAGTTTATCGAATCATTTTGTGTTAATTTAGATGATATCAAAAAGTAGCAGTGTTAACCGACTTCTGTTGCTGACCGTACACCATGTAATTAATAAGGCGACGGTACTTTGTAAGTCCCTCATGTACTACAAAACCGTTAATGTGACTAAATAAATAAATGATTATTATTTTAATTTCTTTTTTTTCCGCGAACTCGTCTGCTCCACCGGCCATCGGTCCTTCGACAAACATGGCCAGCCCACTGCCACTTCAGTTTACTCACTCTGCAAGCTATGTCGGTTACTCCGGTTCCCTTCTGGATTTATAACTTCATTCCTGATTGTATCCGCTATCCGCTTTCGTCCGTGGAGACCGCGTATCGGTAAGCGTAGTATGGGACGCCCCCCAGCTAGATGGACCGACGCGACGACCTGAAGAAAGTGGCTGGGGCAGACTGGATGCGGAAGGCGGAGGACAGGGTGTTGTGGCGCAACCTTGGAGAGGCCTATGTCCAGCAGTGGACTGCGATTGGCTGAGTTGATTGATTGATTGTTCTTTTTTTTCAACCAATTTGGTAAACAGACATGAAGACTCGATTCCCAAGAAATCTTTCAACTCAAATACTTCGTAATATTGGTAATATTTGATTCGTTTATAAGGCATACAGCATTCGTCATGCACAATACAGTTTCAAAGGTAACCGTAATCGTAAATCTAGTGAAACAAGATTACATGATAATTGCTTTTGTCACGCATGTAATAAAGAAGGATGAATGAATGATGGAAGCAGTTATTATAAACTAGCTGCGCCCCGCAGTTTTACCCGCGTAGACCTAGATAAAAAGTAGCCTATGCGTTAATCCAGGGTATAAGCCCACTTTCAGCATATTTGCGCCAACCACAATAGAAATCTACGTTCATCTCACAATCGTCTTCTTCTATGTCCCACTCACCGTACAGATTTCATTCACTCTTCTTTCTTCATTCAGTCCATCTCTCTGTGGAATGCGCTCCCTCAGGAAATCAGGATGGTAACCAACCGATTATCCTTTAAAGTTAAAGTTCGTGAGCACATTCGCAAGAAGTTGGCAGTATCATCACAACGGTAATGTTTTTCCCATTGTTTGTCTTATTTGTTTTAGCTTATTCGTGTATTAGTGTATATTTATTTGTGCTTATATTTATAGTTTGTAATATGTATATGAGTATCTTTATATTTGAATAAATATTTATTCCTTAATTTTTCATCATTGCACCTGCCACTGTTTGTCTCTGCAACACCCAAAGGTTGACTGGTAGAAAATGCCCATGGCATTAAGTCCGCCTCTCTACATTTGTGTGCTTGAAGTATCAAATAAATAAATAAATAAATAAGCTACATACCAAGTTTCATCCAAATCGGTCCAGCCGTTTGAGCGTGAAGAAGTAACAAACATGCAAACACACACACTCACTTTCGCGTTTATAATATGATGAGTGTGATAAATCTTATGTTGATTGGATTTTTGTGCTAGACATTGGTAGAGTTGATTTCCACTAAAACGAAGCAAAAGGAGTAGCTATATGTGTATATAAGGACCGTAGCAGATGGCGTTCTACAGTTTCTGCTTACCCCCATGGGAACAAGGCGTGAGTTTATGTAAGTACTGTATTTCCATAAGATTCCCGTATATACGTCGCAGCCTTTAATTACCCAGCCTAGCCTTTTAAATAAACGGCGCCGCCGTTCAACTAGCGGCCTGAATGATATTCAATTTTATGTTAGGTTGGTACTGTGACCATACACGCGCGAGCCGAGTTGGTTGCAGTAACTAAGCCAGGTCACCCTCATTAAATGGGTAGGTTTATTAGGTTAGAACGGAGGACTTCCATGAGGATTTTCACCCCAACAAAAAAAAAAAAAAAAGTTAAAACTATGACCAACCGCGCGAGCCGAGCGAGCGAAGCGACCGGTGCCGCGGTAGCGGCCGGCGCGCGGCGGCGCGTACTCTACTTCCAAAGCCTAGGCTGTTAACGGGTCGGATTCTAGTATCGTTTAGCAGGAGAGGGGTTAAAGGGGTGAAAGCTGGTAGGGGTTGGGTCCCTGATTATAACGCTACCACTCTTATTACAAGTACATATTGCATATTTTACGAGAAATTAATAAAAATTGTTTCTTACCTCAAATCAGATAAATAGTGAAACGAAACGTTAAAATGGTGATTGACAACCAAATCTGTACCAGTATAAGATCCCATTAAAATAGATGGACAAACTTTTAGAAATCATTCAGGCCACCAAAATAAGGACAATGGTAAAAAAAAAAAAATAAGAATAACGCATTAGATATTTACAAGAAAAAAAAATCAGTTAACGAAAGTACAGTAAAAATGTTGGTTACCCAATGCATAAAATCATCCATATCTTTGTTATCTCATAATTCTGATACTACAAATGTGCAGGCGCACGTGACCACGTCAGCGCTTGCGCCCACCGCGTTTTTTTAATTATTTTAGGTCAAAATAGAATCACTTTGATCAGTGTTTTTTTTTTGCTTGGATATCTTTGGTTAGACGTATTGAACGCTGTGTTTAAATTTGCCCATCTATTTTAATGGGACCTTATATTGTCTGCGGTGTAAAATGTCGTGCAAAATCGTTGAAACGAAACGTAAAAAAAAACCATGCCATTTGCGTCATGTGTCAGTGTCATAACAACCTAGAAATCCATCTCAGAAGGAACTTAGTGTACCTCCACTTCATAGTTCATTTAATTAATTTTCAGCTATCTTTAATTAATCCTAAGAAACACATAACAAAATGCACTTAACCTGAGCTACATTAACACATTAATTGAAGCACTTTATGAGGCTAACGATTCGCCTTTCAAAGTCTATGAGACTTGATCATTTATAACTGTTTACAACAAACTCGACACACAATCATTACAGTGGGAACATGATTTTAATAACGCAAATATTTAATAAAATATAATTTTGCTAATTGCATAACAAAAATATATTTAAGTAATTTGATCAGCTAATTACGTAAATTTACGTATGTAAATACAAGCAACCGTGCGAGGTGATCAGCAGACGGAAACGTAAAAAAAAAACTATGCCATTTGCTTCTTATGTCAGTGTCATTAACAACCTAGAAATCCTACTCAGAAGGAAGTTAGTGTACCTCCACTTCATTGTTATAATAGGTCGAATCAGCCGGTCGATTCTGTAAAAATCTCACCGTGAAAACTTAGGTGAAGTGAGTTTGTTTTTGCTAGGAATTGACACTATTGACAGCTCACTACACGCTCACTTGACCTAAGTATTCACGGTGAGATGGTTATACAGAATCGCACTGCTGTTCCAAAACCGAATCGGGGCACCCCGATCCCGTGTAGTCTTTTGGCTGCTACCCCTAGAGTGTATATAAAAATCCGGAGGCGCGAAAAGAGGGCAGCCCCCGCCTGCTGTAATAAAGTACAGCCACCCGTGTGAGCCACAGCGGTTGAGGCTGCGGAGGTGAGCATGGGTGCCTATCCTTTGTTACATAAGGGTGAAGGAGCTGCACTTCCCGCAGCGCCGGAGATGTTGCAGAAGCAACTTTAAAGTGTTTTGAGGTTAGGTTACAATAATTAGTTTTTCCCAAGAACGGTGCGTTACCTTTTCATAGGAGTGGTACCAGGGGAGTGAGGGCACCCCCCCCCACACCCCCCCACACCCCTCTCACCCCCTCCTCCTGCCAAACGATACTAGATTTCAACCTATCACCTGCCCGCGCTATTACTTCGTTTTCGCTTAGCATTCTTTCTGACTTTTCTTCTTTTTGCTCGGCTCCATAGAGTCATAGCGTAATATTAAATAGCCTGTAGCCTTCCTCAAGAACAAAAAAAAAAAAAAAAAAAAAAATAAAAAAACAATGTTAAATATTAAAATAAAAAATATTAAATTCAAAAATAGTTTTTCAAATCCGACTGGTGGTTCCAGAGATTAACGCGTTCAAACAAACTCATCAGCTTTATTATTAGTATAGATTAGGGTTTTCGATATTTTTATTTTACTATTAAAAATTCTCTCACATAATACAATCCAATCAGAGGGCAATTCCCGTTTTTTTAACAACGTTCGCAATCTCATCTGTCTCAATCTGTCAAAAATTGTATAGCGTTTACCTAAATTTTTGATATTTGATTGTCGCTGGCATGAGGTTGCGACTTGAACTTGAACGTTTTTAGATACGGGAATTGGCCTTCGGTATTTTGTCTCAAAAGATTTTCCGACGTTAAAAACCTGATTAATTCACGGACCTTCAAAAAGATTAGGATCCAATATTTTTACAACATTAAAATACTTTTGGCCATAACCTTTTAATAGCAACCTTCGTTACCTAGTGTCATTTATTTATCAGTATCAGTCTGACAGTTTTTTAGCTTATTAATGACATTCCGGATTGTTTTAAAAATTCCTATAAAACCAAATGTTTATGGTTAAATCATTTGGATTTCCATATGTTATTCGACTATATTGTCTACTGCTGTACTAAAACCGAAACATGATTACTTGTACTTTTTTCGATAGGAATAAATTTTTTAAATATGTTAAGAACTTACTAAGCTAAAAATAGCATTTAGTCATAAAACTACATTTAAACGAAGCGCGTTTAAATTCCGGTGCGCGTGAGAGTCTTCTATCTCACGCGTCAAACTAGACAGCCATAACGCTATTTCACGCCACACACCACGCTTGGATGAGGTCCCGGCTATCATTTATCTTTAACAGTCGAGTCGTTACGGGTAATCAGTAGCCCAAAAGCCTGACAACCAGTCTTACCAAGAGGTATCGAGTTAACCAGTAACTGGGTTATGGAGGTCAGATAGGCAGTCGCTCCATGTACAAATATGTGGGCTGGTATTCAGCTGCATCCGGTTAGGGTGGAAGCTGATCAGAACATAGTTAGGAAAAGGCAAGGCAGATTGATTGAGTCTGAAAGTCGGTAGGTCTTTAGCTTATTAAGATATTAATAAGTACTGATAGGGTTAACATACTTTTTTATTATGACTGTGGCGGAATCTTCCTGATATCAGCAGTAATTAGTCTTATTAATGAAAGGGCTCTACTTAACTACTGCAAAAACAAAACAGTTTTTTTTTAGTCCACAGGTTTTACTCTATACCTAGATTTTTTCTACCTACTGCTTTAATGCTGCGCAAATGTGTGCAGAACTCGTATATTGCCTATATTTTTTCTTTTAAATGAAAAAAATATGTCATTATTAATGCTGAAATTAACCTTTTTGGCGCAGCCGTGGTACACTCTATTTTTGTTATAACATTATTTTCACTTTTTTTTTTCTTTAGTTTTTTGTATTTCACGAACTGTGTCCAAATATACGTTTTTCTTGCTTTCTTTTATTATGAGTTTTATACACTTAAGCTGCTTTTGGGCTTTTCCTGTTGACATCGATGCTGACGAATCCTTCCGAATGTGATTCCTTCCGCTCCTTTTTATAAAGGTACATGTAGATACATATTATTATTACTTGCAACTTGGCAAAATGTATGCATGCATGTATGTTTGTGTATACAAATTTTCTTATCTGAAAAATGTTAGTCAAAATAATCTTTATTTTGTTTTCCAAGTGCATTTTGACTCTGGGATTATCTTGATGAAAATCTCATAGGTATTCCGGGTTAGTAAGATTGAGAATGATAGCTAGATAAAATACTCTTTATTAAGTACCTACACCATAAAAATGTAGATATAAAGCTCCTTCAAACAGGCGCGACACGCGATATAATCGCGCGTGGCACAAAGTCACCGCGTGCCGCGCGATGAGCGGTGCCTTTATGTCACGCGCGGTTATATCGCGTGTCGCGCCTGTTTGAAGGAGCCTTAAATGTAGAAAATTTTACAAGGAGTAACACAACGGGTGGTCTTATCACAAAATGCGATATTTTAATGACAACCTTTCTCAATACTTAATAATAAATTTTGATAAATGGTTCTCAAGAAGTAAGACAATGAAAACATTGCATTCGTAGATAAAAAAAAGAAGATAATATGTATCAATTACTGATAAGTAGTAGATTAATCGCAATAATCGCTTTTGTCTTTAAGCGAAATGAGATATAAACGTACAGTCCACCACATAAATTGTTTGACACAGATAAAAAATATGGTTTTCTTACTCGTTGCTGGCCGTAGTGAATATTCTTCACACTGACTCTGGCAGTCTTATACAAACAGGCCAATTTTTGACAGCTATTCTTTATACAAAAATTTACAACCTAATCTTGCACTATGTCGTCAGGATTTATTAAGAACTTCCAACTACAAAAAGCTCTACAGTAATTTAGAACTCTAGTTCTAAATAAAAAAATGGCTTCATGGTTTAAACCTGGGTTTGAAGATAAACCTTGTGTTGTAATAAGCCGGTGTTATATCAGAGAACTTTTGAACCTATGATACTAAGCAAGTAACACGGATATGTTAGCTAATTTTATGTCTTGTTAATTTAATTTCACGTTGTTTGATCATAAATTAAAGAACATTACTTTGACAATGATATGTCAAATGAACAGATAGTAACTTTACTATCTGTTCATTTGACATATCATTGTCAAAGTAATGTTCTTATAAAAAATGTTGTTGTTGTTGTTGTTGTTGTTGTTGTGTTGTTCTTGTAAAAAATGTACTTACATTTTTTAATTTCGGAGACTAAATTGACAACTGCAAATTTATGTCAAACTGACTTACATACATGTGTCATTTTGACATTTGCACTTGTCAATTTGGTCTCCGAGATTAAAAAACAGACTTTAGGTATTTCGCATGGTAATATTTTTCAGTGTGATGACTGATTTTGTTGCTAACTGTACATAAATGCCAGAACCATGTAAAATCGTGTTGTTTCAGAAGTTAGTTAGCTAATTGGACAATTAAGTATTTAGATTTATTTGTGAAAGTGTGGAAAGTTCTACAGAGAACTGAAAACCACTAAGAAGCTAAGGCATGGAATGGTTAATTAAAAATTAAATTCTGACGACGATAAAAGTGAGTTGTTGCGGTTTTGCTACGTCTGTCTTCTCTACTGCTAAATTTTACATTGCGTCGTCAAAGGGAAAATTATGTTAAAAACTCGGAAAATTACATCCCGTACCTGGGGATGTCATTTTCTGAGTTTGTTCTGAGATCTAGAAGTTTCTGAAGGAGCGTTGGCAGACCAATAACCAGGATGACCGTCTATATGTGGACGACCTATAGAAGATCGCGAGGAAGACCTGGATGAGACTCGCATACACCAGGGAAGCATGGCATAAAAGGGGGGAGGAGGCCTGTACTCAGTTGTGGGGAACAAGGCTGAAAATGAACGAATGAATGAACTTTTCATTTCGGTTAAATGAAAAGCTGGTACTGATAATACAATTGAAATGCATGTGTAATTATTTTCTTGAAAACAAAGCCGTTTTTTGTATATAACGTCGACAAAAAAGCGTTCGTTATTTAAAAATGTGTCAACGAAAGCTACGTATGTTTCAAATGACTCATTTTGCGATTCTTGCAAAACACAAAAATGATAATGAAACACTTCTTAAAAGTAGGCAACGACAAACAACCATTCAGCCTGACATAATGAAAATTATTCATACTGAATGATTTGTAATTGCTCTAGCAAAGCTTATTAAATTCATTATTTATGGAGATAACGAATCTAATTACTGGAAAATAAGGTTTCATAACCATGTCATAAGAAGTAGGCAATGATTAATTTTTCAATTAACACAAACTACTTAATTTTGCTTAAGTACTTAATTCTTTTTCTCAAGATAAAAAGATTAAAAAAATATATACTTATTATAGGTGTAACTTTCAGATTATAATCGTATGCTTAAATGCTGAAGTATCGGTGTAGATAATAAAATAATATTACATAAAAATTGAGAACGTTCAAACACAACTCACCGAAAAAGTAACAAACGTTTCACCTCCTTTTACTTTCGTATAACACACTCACACAAAAATTAATTTAAATACCACGTCAAATCAAATTGTAATACAAAAACCTACAAAAACACTTTTATTTTAATCAAAATTTAATAAAGCTATCGAATTGAAAAATATTTACGAAAACGGCGCGAATTTGACGGCGATTCGGAAATGGAACACGTTTATTTTTTAAACGTCGCGCGGGAACCGAGACCGAGAACGCACTGCCAGTCAGCCAGCAGATCGCTCTCTCCGAACTCAATGTAGTGTCATAAAGTATGAGAGGGGACATGTTTTTTTTATAATGGCATAATAAATTGTCATGTGTAGTAAATAATATTACAGAGATTATGGTTTACTTGATGGAAGCTGAGAACAACCATTTGTGACTGGTGACTTCATAGAGCTTTTTTTTTCTTAATAAAAATTGAAAATTTTTCAGCGACTCTAGAGGAAATTAATGGGAATTCCCTCTCACAGAGAGGAGGCCTGTGTCCCAGCAGTGGGAACGCTATAGGCTGATTATGCTAAATGGAAAATACGCAGTTTTAGATTACGTTGTCGTATTATACGAAATTAATTAACCTTTAGTAGTATTGATAACCTTCATTATTAACACAGGAAGATCATCGTGATAACCCATTGTTATTCGTACGAATTTATTTTATGCAATAATCAATTCATTCATCCATATACAACGTGTTGTTTTGCATCCTCGTCAAATTTAAGGATGTGGTATAGACAAACCGAACAACTTTTTCCATGGCACCAACATCTTAATCGCGAAAAAATAATCAGCCGTCCCATACATTTGTGTCGAGTAGGTATTGAAGTTTTCTATGGGACAGTTGATAATTTTTCCGCGATTACGATGTTGGTCCCATGGAGAAAGTTGTTCGGTTTGATGTTGATGTTGTTGGTTTTGTCTGTATCACACCCTGACATTTGACGAGGATGCAAAACGATTCGTTGTATGTGTCTGTCGTGGCCAGATCTTAGAATTATTGATCATTTCATGAAGTGTTCGGTCATTCCATGAAATGGTTGTGTATCACAAAATGGCCAGCTAAAATTGACCATATTATTATCGTTAACGTTTAGATAATTAAACACTTACTGACATTAATATGTCAGTCGCCGTTTGGCCATATCATAATGCACAGTCAGCAACAAAAGTCGATTAACACTTGCAGTTTTTTAATCTTAATTATTACGCTAAATATTTAATTCAAATCGGAACAGAAGTACTTAACATTTTAAGAACATTAACTCTTAACGGTTAAACGAAAAAAAAACAGTTTATCGAATCATTTTGTGTTAATTTAGATGATGTCAAAAAGTAGCAGTGTTAATCTGTTGCTGACCGTACAAGAGCAATAATATCACAGAATTCGGTGTAGTTGAAAACATGGCGGTCGAAGCAATATATTTAAGACAGCAGCTCTATTGTTGGGAGCTAAGCTTATACCTAGAGTATCTGTCGTGGTCCGATTGTAGAAATGGCCACATTAGAAAGAAGAAAGAAAGAAAGAAAATACGTTTATTTGCGGTAAACATGACGCAAAGGACAACAAAATAAAATAAACAATGTAAAAAGCAAGTTTTGGGGAAAATATGCGTCACATCTACGCAAAACGGCTACCGCTCAGCATAATGCCGCGATCCCATGCGAAACGGAGCCCCAGCGCTGGTTTTCAGCGATAGCCGGCGTTGACGCGATGACGTCGACCTATTTATCAACATTTCCAGCTGGCCACTGGGTATATCGCAAAGTACTTGCATTCCACGACGCTAGTGACACTCCAACCAAATGGATTAGGTTATAGAACTGTGACAAACACCGCGCGAGCCAGGCGAGCGAAGCGAGTGGTGCCGCAGCTCCATCCAAGTTGGTCGTAGTTACTTGGCTATTTAGTATTTTATGGATCGATGCACAACAAAAACAGAGCGACATCAACGCCTCTACCGGTGGATAATCTAATTATTTTACGATATTGGCGCACTAATGTTTGGCCATGTCATGTTGAAAATTCAATGATCTGGCCAGACCACCTCATGATTTGACCAGCGCAGCGGTCGATGTTCTGTTTAATGAAATACAACTATTTCATGAAATGGTCGAACACTTCATGAGATGATCAATTCTAAGATCTAGCTATGACATCTATATTGAAATTAATAATAAAAAAATATATATGAAACGTTCAAATGGCAGAAAAATATGGGTGTGACTGAGACGGCAACAAAAAAATCTGTTCTTTTTTTTAACAGACAAAGGAGATAAGATAAAGATCCTTCTTTATAAGTTGGATTTCCAAAAATGTTTCTTAATTTTTGAAATCTTATTTTCTTAAATTGTAACAGGTTCTAAAACTTGTTTTTCTCCGAAACAAAACTTCATCCTAGGTTTTATTTTTTCTCTAACATTTTCACGCTTCTAAATCTATTCGACGCGTTACGTACGTTCACCTCTACCACCTCATAGCTCTACGTGCACCGTGACAACGAAAGTGACGTCACGAGAAATAAGACACCTTTCTCTGTAGGTATCGGAACGCAAGCGCACCGATACCACCCGATACTAGGGAATGCAATTAACCAATTATTATTATTGTAATTCTTATGAAGTTACGGCACACTTTCCGGTCTTTTACCTTGGATGACCTAGATTAAAATAAAATGAAAAAAAGTGATAATTTTTTTTGATTGCTAGTGATCGTTGTAGTAAAAAAAAAGAAATTCTATTTAGTCCATCACTTAGATAATAAAAAAATATTATACACGTATTTTTTGCTTTATCATATTAATAAAAAACCGGCCAAGTGCGTGTCGGACTAAGCACAATGAAGGGTTCCGTAGTTGAAAAGAATTTATCCTAAAAACAAAGTTAACATTAATTAATTCCAAAAAAATGATTTTTATGTGATAAAATTACAAATGAACCATTTTCAGTCTTTTTCCTTTACTTGTGCTGTGTTACCGTACTTCTTGCCAATTTCAATTTAATGAAATAATCACGAAAAACCTCTAGAAATGCGACGTTGCCAGCCTGATCGCGATCAGCGCTCTTAAACATTACTGGCGAAATATAAGTGTACGATGGGAGCATCTCTGCCTAACCCTTTGGGGTATACAGGCGGGCATGATGTTAAGTTTATTTTCATTCCCAGATAAAACTTAGCAGAATATCGTCACAATCATCATTCCACAGCCATTTTCCATACCAGCTTATTGAGAATATCAAGGCCAGAAAAACTACAATTTGGAAAAATTATCAACAGCACCCTAATTGCGTAACACACTATCGATCGGAATTTGAATAATTTTGAAACAAATTGTTAATCCATTGCTTCAAATATTCGAAAAATTTGTCTGCTCGACAACGTAAATAACGCAATGAATGTTGTTGAACTGTCAAAATGAAACTAACTCCGATTGATAATGTGTTACGCAATTAGGGTGCAGGTTTCTCTAGTTCAAAATTCAGTCTTTTTTTTAATAAAATAAAATTTGTTAAAGTACTATGGACAAAACTTAAGCATGCTCACTTAAGAAAATATTCCTGTGAGAGCGCAGCTAGTGACAAACGAACAACAAGTAAAAGTAAGATTTAAATTAATTACAATCGAGGAAAATTAAATTCTAACTGTAATGTAGATCCGTCTGATCTAGGTTTATGAAAACCTAGATCAGACAGGTCTATATTTACCAATTTACATCAAATATTTAATAAAAAGAAGACAACAATAAAATTAGAGAAGAATATTATCAGTGAAGAGTTGGTAACTATTTCGGTATATTATTTTAAAACTAGATTAAGTATACTAAATGTGTTTAAATAAAATTAACGAATAATAAGATAGAGACTAGAGTAGATAGATAGAAATTTTATTTTAAGATTTCTAGTAGTTTTTCCGTGTCTGCATACTTAATTGAATTATGCCAAATGTTCCTGTACTAATAAATTACACCTTTACTAGTAGGGTCCTAAAAATAAATAAAATCGATTAGCAAAAGCATGTGTAGTCTGAGAGAGAGGTCTACAAATCATATCTACTTAGTTTTTATTTGGAATTTTAAGAAACGACGTAACTGCAGGTTTCACTGCTAGAGGTAGGTACGAAAATTATATAGGTAGCTTATTAGCATAGAATATTATATCAGCCCGTAATGTTCCCACTGCTGGGACACAGGCGTCCTCTCTTCGAGAGAGAGTGGGCTGTAATCCATTCCACGGGCCCAGAGCGGTTTGGTTGATGGCACATGGAGACCGTCACCGTTTTGAGAGCAGTGGTGAGGAAATAATAATAATAATAATAAAGTATTTATTTCTCAGTATATGGTACATTTAGATCTTAAATTATACATTGTTTCACATATACTACCATTACTGGTGTAGAAATGTTAAATAATAAGGTAGGCATGCAAATCTAAACAAATCTAAATATTAATAGTTAAATCTAAAATATAAATCATAATGTCGAAAATATTAATAATAATGTCAAAGAATAAATCATAATGTCAAAATACAAAGTCAAAGTACAAATTACAATGTCCAAGAATTATAATTATAATTATTAATATTTGAGAATTATTGTCATTATTACGAAATTATTTACACAAAGTAAAGCGCCTGACTGGGTTCGAATCCACGACCTACAACTCGTAAGTCGGGGCCGTTACCACTGGGCCACCACTGCTCACGCGAAAATTTTATATCTATAAGTATTTTTGGAGTTTTTCTAAGCTTTATACATAATAATGTAACCAGTCTTATTGCGACAGCATTTATAATATTTTAGTATTATAAAAATATTGATTGCCTGTCATATTAAGTCTCTAAAATACATAAGTATGATTTGATTGTTAGGATTGCTCATTTAGTATTTATTGGTATCCAACCCAATGGTTCCAAATGGTGTACTTGGGGGTAAGTATCCAATCATTGCCTGATTGCATTGCTATTCTACATGGCAATGCTGCCAGCCTTTTGGGCACTCCTTTTGACAGCGCTGCAGACGACTTTTTTGATGTCTCGTGGGGCCTTTCCCTTTTTTAACCGACTTCAAAAAGGAGGAGGTTCTCAATTCGTCGGAACCTTTTTTTTTTTATATGTATGTTCCCCGATTACTCAAAGATGGTTGGACCGATTTGGTGTTTTTTGTTTTATTCGAGAGGGTATACATCACAGTTGGTCCCATATAAAATTGATTAACTTTGCTTCGGTAGTTTTTGAGTTAGCTTCAATAATACGTATTTTTTCCTCACTTTTATATGGATGATGTTCTAGTTTGTTTTACAGGTAGTGGTATTACAATTTGTGTGGGGTAGGTACACAACTAAAAAGGGAAAAATAAAAACTTTTTTACAAAAAAATACAACCGACTTCCAAAAACAACACTACAAAGTGAAAAATAACTTTAATTTCGGAAGTCGGTGGCAAAAAACGAAAACACATTTAACAAGACACCGTCTTTCGAAATTAAAGTTATTTTTCACTTTGTAGTGTTGTTTTTGGAAGTCGGTTGTATCTTTTTGTAAAAAAGTTTTTTATATATTTGTAGATAGAGTAACTGCTGTAATAATTGGCCACGCTTTAGTAACTGGCCACTCAAAAAAAAAAAAAAAAAATAGGTATAATAAAAATTTTTAGTCCTTATAATTCATCAGCTTGCTTCTTGTCCTTGTTTCTACCCCTTCTTTTATGAATGGCCAGTTACTAAAGCGTGGTCAATTACTACAGCAGTTACCCTATATAATGGTGCCGATTCTGTTGTTCACAAACTAAACTAAATTTAAGTTCAGTGCATCTTTTTCTTTCTATTTCATTAAGAAAAGGACAGAAGATAATTCTTAGTTTAGTCCTGTCAAATTTAATCAGCGCCTGACGTAATTGACGTAATTTTAGTAGGCAAGTTTTTAATCGTGTCTAATCTTGTCTATGGAGCATCTTAATTTGACAGGACTAAACTAATATTTATCTTACGTCCCTTTCTTAATGAAATAGAAAGAAAAAGATGCACTGAACTTAAATTTAGTTTAGTTTGTGAACAACAGAATCGGCACCAATATTATTTATTTTAGAGTTAGCTTCTGAGGGCAAATTTTTCAATAGACAGATAACTTTTATCTGAAGCATAAATATGACAGTTTGACATATTTTTTAGACAAATGCTGTCAAACCGCCATATTATTCCATAAATAAAAGTTATCTGATGATTGAAGAATTTGCCCAAGTATTACATTAAATTAGTTTTTTTAAAGCTGCCACAGAAGAATGTATGAAACTTCAAATTTGCATCATGTTATAAGGTCTTTGACCTTAAGAAGTGGTTTCGGGCTAATAACAGAAACTGTAAACTCTTTTGCCAACATGATCAAAATAAAAAAATAAAAATTTGGTAGGTAGGTAGGTATATGTTCGTTGTCATATTTTCTGTTTTAAAGATTTCATTTTGAGTACCATTTCGTTACCATTATGATATTTCGCCTTCATTTTGTAGAGTTTAATTCTCAAAGATAATAATTAGGTAATAAATAATTATCTTTCGGAAAAATGCTTAATTCGTTTGTGAAGATTTATCTCTTATTCCGAATCACTTAGGTATACTTACAGTACTAAGTACCAGCCCTGCAGTGCAGGGCATAGGCCTCTTCTCATACAGAAAAGGCACGAGCATTGATCACCACGATTGCTCAAGACGGGTTGGCGATTTCAAGCTTATATATATCCAAGTTATTGTCGAAGTTTCCTCACGATGTTTTCCTTCACCGATGTCAGTAATTTCCAAGATAAACTCAGAAAATACATAAGAATTGAAAAAGTCACATTGGTACTGTGCCCGAATTTGAACCCACAAACAACCTCGTGCATGAGAGGCGAGTCAGATACCTAATATTGGTTGTCAATGCTATCACAGTAGCGATGTAGCTGTCGCAGCCAAGCCTTTCAACTCAACGGCGCCTGCGCCGTTTAACTAGCGGCCTGTATGATTTTCAATTAAGTACTTATAGGTTAGGTTGGAACTGTGACCAACCACGTTCGAGTCGAATTGGTCACAGTAACTAAGCTAGAGTACCCCGACCAAATGGGTTAGGTTAGGTTAGAACTGGGAAAAGCCGCGCGCGGGCCAAAAGAGCGCAGCGAGAGGTGAGTGGTGCCGCGGCAGCAGCGGGCGGCGAGCACTATTTCCACAGTCTAGGCTGTTAAGGCGGAGATTTCTTGAAAACGGTCAAAAAGGTGGTTTTTTAAAGCAGTCTCATAAACCGTAAATAATTTTGACAAGTAAAAAAAAAATGTAATATTTTCAAGTCCTTTTCGCATACAGTGATGGAACTCAAAACATAATTAAACATACTTTTCAATACACTTCCTCGAAAACTGGTTCATATCGCACTACGGTTAGGTTCACAATGCAATATATATATCACCCGCGTGCGATTCTTCATTTTCCTACACGTGTGCGGGAATTAAAATTGCCACAGATAACTTATACCTATACTTAGTTCAAATTGATTCAATGCCTCTATTCACACTGTCTCTATTCGGAGGTGAATGTTTTTTTTAATCTCGCCAAAGAGATATGCGTCTTTACGGCGTTAGTATTTTTTGAATATTTAAATAATGTTTATAAATAGAATATCATCAAAAGCCATGATTATTACAATAAAATAAAAAAAAAACGTTTATGAACAAATTAACATTTATTTGTGTTCTAAACTCAAAAATATTAGAATTTTCTACTTTTCATATTAGGCTGTTTATCGGTTTTATACCTTTGCTTTTCCTTCAACCTGGCGAAAGCAAAGCGTGGAAAAAAATAAAATTTAAGTCATAGTTTCCTAGTAATTCATGACAAAAATATTTTTCGTTATTTTATTTGATTTCTTCAAAAGTGTATTGAAAAACGTCGTTTGATACACGTGGACATTTGTTATTGCGGTTCTCGGTGTACTATTAATGCACCAAAAAAATCTTCAAACATACCTCTTTACAATCTTTAAAAGCAGTTTATCCCTTCATTAACAATTATAATTATAATTAAAAATATACCATAAAATTTCAAATGCCAAACTGCATCCAGTGATGGATTATTTATTGTTAAATAGTTAATTTCTAATTTTATACGATTTTATTTGCACTTTTACGACATAATTCCGGTGCGTGTGAGAGTCTGCTATCTCGCGCGTCAAACTAGACAGCCATAACGCCATTTCACTTACACACCGAGATAAACCACACATGGACGTAGGGCCTTAAGGACGCTGTTACAAATGGGTAATCAAATCATTACTTTTTTTATCCAAAAACATGTTTTATTAAATAAAATGCTTTGCATTCTTAAAATGTTTTTTGGCTGAACTGTTGATAGCGTATGTTGCACATAGATGTGCATGGTACGATTCTGAGCTGTAAATATAATTTTAGATAGGTACATTTTCTTAATAAATGTACCGAAGTAAAAATTTTCACTTCGGTACATTTATTGAGAAATTGTTTCTTAAAAAATATATAAGTATATAAAGTTCAGAATCGTACATTGCCGATCTATCAACAATTCGGCCAAAAAACATTTTAAGAATGCAAAGCATTTTATTTAATAAACATATTTTTGTGTAAAAAAGTAATGATTTGATTACCCATTTGTAACAGCGTCCTTAACTAAACGGCTTATTAAGCTGGCTGTGACATAGCAATCACGAAGACTTTTCACTCGTGAGTTTGGATAGAAGGATATGCAATGGCCTGTTGACTATTTACGCAGTGCAGATCACAGTGACGCAAAGAACTTGTGTTTATGTACTTAAATAGGTAGATGTATGTACACATGATATTAAGCAGCACATTGACTTGTAAATTTACATTAAGTGCTCATTTTAAGTTCATTGTAAATAGTTTACGTTATGAAAAGCTCAAGTTTATGTTACTCTGATATTCGTTTTTAGGGTTACGTACCAAAATAGTAAAAAGAAACCCTTATGGTGTGTCTCTCTGTCTGTCTGTCACAGCTGGATATCTCAAGACCTACTAAACTTGTTGAACTGGCAGACATCTTAAAGAAAGAAGAAAAGTTCAATTTATTTATAAAAAAAAACTTAAAAATATACTAATAAACAAATGCTATTATTCCTTAGATGAATATTTAAATGATAAACATAAATAATAGAAGAAATGTAGCACATGTTCAGGAAATTACTAATATAATAAAAAAATAGTAATATAATAATAATAATTGATAACAAAAGTAAATGATAAATACGCAATTTATAGGTATATTTAAAATATATTAATGATATTGTAATTATTAATCACACTAATAATAGGTCTTTACCTATGAAATTGCCGTTTTGTATGAAAAAATTTAAATGAATTTTTTTCATGCATTTTTTATTTGTATTAATCGAAGTAATCACCCATGCAATCGATGCATCTTTGCCAACGCAGTGGCAGTTTATTGATGCCCTTCTTAAAGAAATCAGCTGGACGGGAGGCAACAAATTCTTCAAAGGCATTTTGTACTGCCTCTCGGGTATTGAATTTTTTTCCCGCCAAGAAGTTATCCAAATTCTGGAAAAAGTAGTAGTCTGTAGGCGCAAGGTCTGGTGAGTAGGGCGGATGACGGAGAGCTTCCAACCCCAGTTCTTGCAACTTGGAGACCGTCTGCTGTGCAGCATGAGGTCGCGCGTTGTCGTGCAGGAGCAGCGGAGACGGGCGATTGACCAATGCTGGTTGGAGATGTGCCAGCTTCTCCATCATTGTGTTCAGTTCTTCACTGTACACATCTGAAGTAATGCTCTCCCCGTTTGGTAAGAAGCTGTGATGAATCACACCGGCGCTAGACCACCAAACAGTGACCATCGCTTTTCTAGGGGTAAGTTTTCGTTTAGGGCATTGTTTAGGTGCTGAACCAGGATCCAACCAACTTGCTGAGCGCTTGCGGTTATCAAACAGAATCCATTTTTCATCGCAGGTAACAATGCGGTTCAAAATTCCTTCATTTGTGTGTCTGTTGAGCAGTGCAAGGCACGTCTCGACGCGTACTTCGCGCTGGCGATCATTGAGTTCGTTGGGCACCCATTTGTCAAGCTTTTTTACCTTGCCAATTTGACGCAAATGGACCAATATTGTTTTGACGCTAACGTCGAAAGCTGCTGCTAATTTAGCCATAGATTGTGTATCATCAGGTACCACAATCGCCTTTAATTCGTCATTGTCGACCAAAGTCTTCGGACGACCGCGAGGTTCATTTTTCAGGTCGAAATTTCCAGAACGGAAGCGAGCAAACCAATAACAAGTGGTGCGTTGGTTTGTACTGTTAGCTCCGTAAACGTCGTTGATGTTGCGTGCCGCTTGTGCCGCGTTGCTGCCACGACGGTACTCATATTCCATAATTACTCGAATTTTTAACGTATCCATGATGACGAAAAAGATTGAAATGCGATGAAAATGTAACACTAATCAATAAACAAATGACTACATTTGGAAAAAAAAATGCATGTTTTTAAAATAAAATTAATTTGAAATTAGAATTCTTAGCCAAACAAAAATTATTTTGATTTGAAATGGCCAGTACTGCAGAACGGCAATTTCATAGGTAAAGACCTAATATTATAAAGGCGAAAGTTTGTGAGTGTGTGTGTGTGCGTGTGTATGTTTGTTACTTCTTCACGCTCAAACGGCTGGACCGATTTGGATGAAATTTGGTATGTAGATAGCTTATACCCTGGATTAACACATAGGCTACTTTTTATCCCGGTCTATGCAGGTGAAACCGCGGGGCGCAGCTAGTAAATAATATAACAAAAATAATAATTAAATAAAATAGCAATAATATTAGATTAAATAATATAGCAATAATAATTATTCATAATCTCCTAAAACAGGGCTTCCTCTCTCCTATCCATTTGCTGTGCCCTACAGGGTCCATAATGATCTCAATTATATAAATCAAATCTGCCTAGCCTTTTCCCAACTATGTTGGGGTCGGCTTCCAGTCTAACCGGATGCAGCTGAATACCAGTATTTTACATGGACCTCCACAACCCAGTAACTGGGTAATACGATACCCCTTGGTAAGACTGGTTGTCAGACTTTCGGGCTTCTGACGACCCGTAACGACTGTCAAAGATCCACGAATGACAGCCGGGACCAACGGCTTAACGTCCTTTCCGAGGCACGGAGGAGTCTCGGTATGTAAAGAATGGTCACCCATCCACTGACCAACCCCGGCAAGCGTAGCTTAACCTGATGGATCGACCCGTGCGGCTATTATTACTTAGCCACGAGCTCCTCAATGATCTCAATTATATAATTACCACCTAAGTACACATTATGGTAAAGCAATAAAGTTATTGAGTATTGAACTGTTTTAGATGACGTTTGCTGAACTATTTTGCAAATAAGAAAGAAATAAAAATATATATAATTTTTTTTTGCAACAGGGACTGAAAGGGGGTTTTAAAAAACCGAAGTGCGGCTACTAGGGCATGTGGGGTATCATATGAAATAGCGCTGTTTGCACATTCTCAAAATTATTTTCTTTTTTTTAGGCAGCATAGTTTTCGACTTTTGATGAAAAATGTTAAAAAAATACCTTCCCCCTTGTCTCCGAAGTTTGCATAGAGAAAAATCACAAATTATTCTATGTGATAGAAGTTTATGTATACATTACAGCAAAAATAAAACGATGTCTCTAACGATGGCTCAGTTTTTCAGTAATCATCAACAAACATCACATATAAATGATGGTACGGAACCGTCGGTGCGCAAGTCCGACTCGCTCTTGACCGGTTTTTTTGTAGAAGAGCTCGAGTTATTTTGTGGCTGCCTTCCTTTATCAAAGTCAAGTTTTGCTTAGTTTTAGTTACCTACCTAGGTACTTGACCAGCTGAAAAGGTTTTTATACACGATTAATTCAGTTAGGTAAACCAATGTTAAAATTACCAAACTTTATGTAAGTACTGTCAATTGTCAGCCACATCAGAAAAACAACAATGCTAATGCTAAATAAAATTTTTCAAAATTCTTTTATTTGGGTCAACATAGGAACCATTTTTGTTTAGTAAACATCATAAATACAACTTATACACTAGGATTAGTGACAAACCTGAATAAAACCAAGTTAATGAGCCATGTACCTACGAGGTACTTCATGCGGACAGTGACTCTGCATGAAATGCCTCAGTACAGGAGCTCTCGGGTCATCAGCCACGACTTTCAGGATGCTATTACTACTCTCTCGAATCCTCCCGACAAGCGATGCCACCTTTTTCCTGATGATAGCATGGAAACCATCTGTGCTCGATTGGGCAAACATCCCCGAGGCACTACAGAAACGAGGGAGTTTCAACATCATCCTGAAAACATTATTATATTGGACGCGCAGTGCATTTAGCGTCCCACGAGAACAGCTGAACCACAGACTTCCCGTGTACAGGCCTTGACAGTACGCTTTAAACAAGGTTATTTTGACCTGATCTGTACAACGAGAAAATCTGCGCGCCAACATGTTCCCACGGACCGCCAACGCCCTGCGCTTCCTCTCCACGTCATCATCTTCAGGCTTTTATTCTGCATGAAAAATAAAATGTTGATTCGCAGTTTACATTACTTTAAAGGATGGTAACAATCTGCCTAGCCTTTTCCCAATATTATGTTGGGGTCGGCTTCCAGTCTAACCAGATGCAGCTGAGTACCATTATTTTACATGGAGCGACTGCCTATCTGACCTCCACAACCCAGTAACTGGGTAATACGATACCCCTTGGTAAGACTGGTTGTCAGACTTTCGGGCTTCTGACGACCCGTAACGACTGTCAAAGATCCACGAATGACAGCCGGGACCAACGGCTTAACGTGCTTTCCGGGGCACGGAGGAGTCTCAGTATGTAAAGATGGTCACCCATCCACTGACCAACCCCGGCAAGCGTAGCTTAACCTGATGGATCGACCCGTGCGGCTGTTATTACTTAGCCACGAGCTCCTCTCAAGGATGGTAACAATCTTGTTTAAAAATATAATAAAAACCAACGTTACATTTACATACTTACCTATCTGTAAAATAAATTGTTTCTTTTGAATTCGGCACCCTAATTGCGTAACGCACTACCAATCGGAATTTGAAACAATTTGAAATAAATTGCTAATCCATTGCTTCATATGTTGGAAAAATTTGTCTGCTCAACAACGTAAATAACGCAATGAATGTTGTTGAACTGTCAAAATGAAACATTCCAATCGATAGTGTGTTGCGCAATTAAGGTGCTGCCATGCTATTCTGTAAACATCTCACCGTGATAACTTAAGTGAAGTGAGCGTGAAGTGAGCTGTCATTCCACCCGATGCCACTATTGACACTATTGACTGCTCACTTTAAGCTCACTTCACCTATGTGTTCACGGTGAGATATTTACAGAATAGCACTACCGTTTTATGAAGATCAAGACAGCCACTGAAAATAACATGAATTATGTCACGTGCGAAAGTCGAAAACTCTATTTTCTTTTCAAGTTTTCATTAAGTATTTCAAATAAACCATCTTAATGAAATGTATTTCCTTATGCCAATATTTAAGTCATATAAGTGTATTAACACGTCATTTTCGATCAATATTTAGTAGAAAACTTCAATAATTCGTGTCTCCCAGTAACTGGGTTGTGCAGGCCACATAGTAGTAGCTCCATGTAAACGATTGGTACCTAGTCAGCTGTCACAGTTTTGAAAAACTTGTGCAGGATAATTTAAGCGGAATGTTTTGCAATAGGTACGTGTGTACCTATTGCAAAACATTCCGCTTAAATTATCCTGCACAAGTTTTTCAAAACTGTGTTAGGGTCGACTTCCAATCTTACCGGATGCAGCTGACTAGGTACCAATCGTTTACATGGAGCTACTACTATGTGGCCTGCACAACCCAGTTACTGGGAGACACGAATTATTGAAGTTTTCTACTAAATATTGATCGAAAATGACGTGTTGATACACTTATAATCAATCTATATATTTCCAGTATAAGCTGATCTCGCATTGTATAGGATATCCGTACAGTGAGAGGTTAGCTTATACTGGACGTGTATATAGCTTGATATGTAGCCGTGTGTACCTACCTAAAATTATTATTTTTACAAGTGACTAAATTACGTATTTGTTTATTGTCCTTGTACAGGACTTACATATGAATATGCTTTGACAATGAAATATATAAGTTTTATGTACAATAAATTAATGCACATAGTATTATTAGTGTCTTACCTTACCTTTGGCCGGCCTTGGAGCCTGAGTAAGTTGTCGCAGGTTTTGTCCGAATCAAAGTCATTTGAAGACTTTAGGAACCTTTTTAAATTGTGGCGGCATCTACAACGTCACAATATGCGAACTACGCATCACACCTGACGATATGCAAATCCTATACCTCGCAGAGTTATCCGCGCGATCAGCATAATATACAACATCCGTTTGGTCGTAGGTACCTTCCTTTTCTATGGAGGATAAGGAATTTTCACAACGTGTCTTGTGTGGTATAGAACGTCAAACCGAACAACTTTCTCCATGGGACCAACATCGTAATTGCGAAAAAATATTCAGCCGTCCCATACATTTGCGTCGAGTAGGTATTGAAGTTTTCTATGGGACAGTTGAATTTTTTTTCGCGATTACGATGTTGGTCGCATGGAGAAAGTTGTTCGGTTTGATTTTCTGTTTCACACCCTGAAATTTGACGAGGATGCAAAACGACACGTATAGCTTCATGGCTTCGATGAACACGGCTAGGAAAGTTTTTACAACAAACTATGAATCTAATTTAGCCCAACTGTTATACTTAGCGCTTGGAGGTTATACTTGCTAGGAGCTTGTGGCTAAGTAATAACAGCCGCACGAGTCGATCCATCAGGTTAAGCTACGCTTGCCGGGGTTGTCCGTGGATGGGTGACCATCTTTACATACTGAGACTCCTCCGTGCCTCGGAAAGCACGTTAAGCCGTTGGTCCCGTCTGTCATTCGTGGATCTTTGACAGTCGTTACGGGTCGTCAGAAGCCCGAAACTCTGACAACCAGTCTTACCAAGGGGTATCGTATTACCCAGTTACTGGGTTGTGGAGGTCAGATAGGCGGTAGCTCCATGTAAAATACTGGTATTCAGCTGCATCCGGTAGACTGGAAGCCGACCCCAACATAGTTGGGAAAAGGCTCGGCAGATTGATTGATTGTTATACTTAGCGCCATCAAAAGAGGACATAGATTTTTATTCGAGTGAAAATCAATTCATCCCCATTAGTTTTTGCCTCCCAGAGTGTCAACCAGTAGCTGTAACGAACTTTAGTTAAATTGATACTTAAACTCATGCCATCCCTTACATTATGTATCAAAAATAAAGTGACAGCATCCATTCAACTAAGGTTCGTTTCTGCAACTCGCCGTGAGATTGATAAATCTTCTAATCAGAGAAATAGGTATGGAAAAATTTAATTACTTATCTAGAAAAAGTTACACGTTTTTCAGGAGTATTTTTGTGGCTAAGTAATAACAGCCGCACGGGTCGATCGATCAGGTTAAGCTACGCTTGCCGTGGTTGGTCCGTGGATGGGTGACCATCTTTACGTAACAAGACCCCTCTGTGCCTCGGAAAGCATGTTAAGCCGTTGGTCCCGGCTGTCATTCGTGGATCTTTGACAGTCGTTACGGGACGTCAAAAGCCTAAAAGTCTGACACTACTGGTCTGGTACTCTAGGGCATTACTTTGGCCCAAATCGAGATAGACGCTTAGTGTCACCAAGTTAGTGTCCAACTCCACCAGTAAAATCCGCCTATGCACAAAGACTACCACATTTTCTTCATGTTCACGTATATAACGCGGTGATCAAACATTGCAATATAAGAAATTGCACTCGCAATCAAATAAAAAATAGACTAACATCCTGGCTACTAAACTTGTCATATGACGAAGCAGAAAAGCTAATTACAGTGGTAAAATAATTATTGCACACATTCTTTCGTATCTCTCCCGTTCTTACTCACACACACATACCATCTAAACCACCATCACATAATCGCACACATTAACTCATACTCATTCATAACACATGATCACACATCTTTACACCCACACTCATGCACAACACATGATGATCACACACTTATTCACAAAAGTGTTTTTTCTAGTTTTATAAATTTTATTTTCTATTTTTAATATTGATTTGTTTGTTATGTTTTCTTTCGCTTTGATTCTTGGATTTTTATTTGGTTTTTGTAATTTGAAGCAATAGTTTTATTACCGAATATGTTTTCAATATGAATGTTTTAAAATATTAATATAATAAAGTTTATTATTTAAAAAAAAAAAAAAAAGTTTCGCAAGTACGCGTCTATAACGCCATCTATTAGTTACCGAAGGACATAACCATAGATATATGAATGTTTTTTATATTTCTATGGACATAACGTTCGGCTGTGATTCGGGCAGTTTGAACAGTCGTCTCGATTTGGGACAAAGTTATGCTCTAGAGTCAAAGTAACTCGCCCTTAATTGTTAAGTTAGTGCTTTACTTAGTTATTGTTTAGTTAATCAATTGCAAAACTTGTACAAGAATACCTACTCTATTGCTAACTGTGGAGGCTTGAAAATGGCTTGTTGTGAATAACCTCACTCTTACTTTTGTATTGATAACTGTAAGCCCTCAGAAGCCCAAAAGTCTGACAACCAGTCTTACCAAGGGGTATCGTACCCACCCAGTATCCAGTTACTGGGTTGTGGAGGTCAGATAGACAGTTGCTCCATGTAAAATACTGGTATTCAGCTGCACCCGGTTAGACTGGAAGCCGACCCCAACATAGTTGGGAAAAGGCTAGGTAGATTGATTGAACTGTAAGCCACCCAAACAACATAAAATAAAAAACTTTTTTACAATAAAATACAACCGACTTCCAAAAACAACACTACAAAGTAAAAAATAACTTTAATTTCGAAAGTCGGTGTCTAGTTAAATGTATTTTCGTTTTTTGCCACCGACTGTCGAAATTAAAGTTATTTTTTTTTACTTTGTAGTGTTGTTTTTGGAAGTCGGTTGTATTTTTTTGTAAAAAAGTTTTTATTTTTCACTTTTTAGTTGTGTATCTACCCCACACAAATTGTAATACCACTACCTGCAAAACAAACTAGAACATCATCCATATAAAAGTGAGGAATAAATACGTATTATTGAAGCTAACTCAAAAACTACCAAAGCAAAGTTAATCAATTTTATATGGGACCAACTGTGATGTATACCCTCTCGAATAAAACAAAAAAAATCCAAATCGGTCCAGCCATCTTCGAGTAATCGGGGAACATACATAAAAAAAAAAAAAAAGGTTCCGATGAATTGAGAACCTCCTCCTTTTTGAAGTCGGTTAAAAATAAAACAATGATTCCCGCGTAATGAAAATCTGTCAAATCACTGGCTACCTACATAACGCATAAATGTTGAACATAAAGTGTGGCTCACTCGGCATTATATAATTATTTTTCGCAATAGTCTGTTGAAATTGAAACTTCCGCAATCATGTTCGTTTGACATTCATAATTGTTGATATTTGGAACTTGAACTCAGCTCCACTGTTAAGGAAATGATATTTTGTCATTTCGTGAAGTCCTGTGGTGGCCCACCGTTTTCACCAACATCATTCTCCTACACTTATCCCAATTTTTTATGGTTCTAGTCAGTAGTAGTAGATTCATTTTATAATCTCTTTTTTTTCCGTACTTCTCTATTAGTCCTCATCTCGGTAGTCACACCCTTTCTAGCCTTATCACCTTTCACACAGTCTTTCCATCGTTTCTTTGGTCTTCCCCTACTCGTATAGCCATCCATTCATACTCAAAACTTTCCTGACGACATTTTCCTCATTTCTCCGCATCACATGCCCATTCAAAATACAATGACAACATGTCAACGGATGTCCGCACAACTTTTCAGTCACCGGTGTTACTTTCAGACTTCCTCATATTTTTTGCCCGCGGCTTCGCTCGCGTTAATTTAGAATTTGACAATCAATTCGGGTTGTACTCTGCTTGTAATAATTCGCAAGACACGTGGCGCCATCTATTATCATTGTTATTGTTGTTTTCCTCGGGAACAGTACTTTTTTCGGGATAAAAAGTAGGTACGTGTACATTCCTTCCTACGTTCGTTTCTGTACACCTGTATGCAAAATTTCTGAATGATCGCGGTTCAGTGGTTTAGGCGTAAACAGGTAACAAACAAACAAACAAACTTATTTTCGCATTTTTAATATTAGTTACGATTTCTTATTCTATCCATTCGCGTAACAACATCCCTCTTAGCATTCTCATCTCAGCTGCATGCAATTGCCTTTAATTTGATCAAAATCACTAGCGGACGAAAATTTGAATAATATTTATTTCTGTAGGGAAGGGCTCGTGGCATACCGCAACCGCATAACAGCTGCACTGGTCGGTCAAAGGATAAGCTACGCTTGCCGAGGTCGGTCCTTGGATGGGTGACCATTCATAAACTCAAACTCAAAGCATTTATTTCAAATAAACCAATTACAGGCACTTTTGAATTGTCAATGGGTCGGTCAGTCAGAAAGATGAAGCTAGTTGCCCATTCCAAAGCGTAGTAGATCCCTATGGAGAAGAACGGGCAAGAAACTTCACGGACACTCTTTTAAATCATAGTATTTTTACAAAATATTGGTTACATCGTTCATGTTGAAAATATACATGTGAGAACAATGTAGAAAGACGTGCACGTTAAAAAGCGTCCGTAATAAAAAGATAAAAACTAAAACAACTAAATTAAATATTAAAATTAAAAATAAGCCATGGCAGCTAAGAGACGACCAGTCCCAACTGACGGCGCCCGTTCACGAACATGACGCATGGATCAGCACCAATTAGCTCAATCATTTTGAAGGGAACTTAATGATCCAACACATATCATATCGCGACCCTCCGTATCTCACGGGTACCATTCGTAGATCTTTGACAGTCGTTATGCGGCGGGTAGTTAGTCCGAAAGTCTGACAACCAGTCTTACAAAGGGTATAATATTACCACAGTCTATACATTTTTATACTGTGATATTACCCAGTTATGGAGGTCAGATAGGCAGTCGCTTTATGTGAAATACTGGTATTCAGCTGCACCTGTAAGACTGGAAGCCGACCCCAATATAGTTGGGAAAAGGCTAGGCAGATGATAAACTCGTTTATGTCTGCTAAACTAAGGACCTTTTTATATTTTATAACGCACGTATTCGAAGATCAAAATACTAAATTTTTCAAAAAACTTTTCCTTGTGCAATAAATTATTATTAAAAGTTGAGTCCAATGACATGACTAACACAGGTTGTTTTGAAGAAGCGATACCAAATTAATGTAAACAGTCAATACAAGGTCATTAGCAAATGCAGGGGTTCGTAACTTTTTGGAAAAATATATTTAAATATTTATTTAATTATATATTTTTTTTTATATATGTACCTATTTTGTATTGAATTTAATTGTATTTTTTGTAGCAACATTTTTTCTTATAAGTCATAAGTCGTAGACGAGTCTCAGTCAGTGTTGACGTATCTTAAATCGTTCGGAAATAGATAACGCATCAAATTAAATGCATAGAATTCGATATTAGTACTTAATAGTGATGGAACAACGTTAATAATAAAAAAATATTTTCTTGGTATAGAACTCATACCACGTACAATATTAGGTAAAATGATCCACGGACCCGATTCACACCGCGTTCGTGTGAGCGGATATAGTTAGATGGATTAACAAAAAGTGAATCAAAATTAAATCTAGAGCCTCTGTATTTAGTCTTAATTATCTTTATTTATTTTATAACTATAGAATCCCAACACCTGACAACACCTCATTGCGACGCTCCCCAGCTTAATTTCTCATTAATACCTACTTACAATAAAGTCTGCAAAGTCTGCGAAATTAAAAATACTACCTACCTTATTCATCTGTAAAAAAATAATAAAGAAAATGTTGCAAAACTCTGGTTTCGATGACTCGGAACAACTAATATAAATACCCTGACCTGACATTGAATCAAACGTCAAACGACGCACAATGGGAACAAATACGCACACACACACAACCCCACACACACAACACACACACATCACATTTATACAAACATACCATACAACACCTGAAATCACCTTTCTAGTCTCCACTCTGGAATCCGTACCCTGAGCCCCAAGATACAGACTAACTGTCTAGTTTGGGGCTCACTGGAAAATAATATTTTGTAACCTAGCTTTATGTAATATTTTTAACCGACTTCAAAAAGGAGGAGGTTCTCAATTCGTCGGAACCTTTTTTTTTAATTTTTTTTTTATGTATGTTCCCCGATTACTCGAAGATGGCTGGACCGATTTGGATTTTTTTGTTTTATTCGATAGGGTACATCACAGTTGGTTTCATATAAAATTGATTAACTTTGCTTCGGTAGTTTATGAGTTAGCTTCAATAATACGTATTTTTTCCCCACTTTTATATGGATGATGTTCTAGTTTGTTTTGCAGATAGTGGTATTAGAATGTGTGTGGGGTAGGTACACAACTAAAAAGTGAAAAATAAAAACTTTTTTACAAAAAAATACAACCGACTTCCAAAAACAACACTACAAAGTGAAAAATAACTTTAATTTCGGAAGTCGGTGGCAAAAAACGAAAATACATTTAACACCGACACCGACACCGACTTCCGAAATTAAAGTTATTTTTCACTTTGTAGTGTTGTTTTTGGAAGTCGGTTGTATTTTTTTGTAAAAAAGTTTTTTAAGCTACTCATGTCGTCTCAACTTGTCTGCTTACTGTATTACCTGGACAATAAACTATTTTCTATTTATTTGTCATGCGACTGGATCCACCTTTTGATTAAAACATTTGATGTTTTAATAATAAAATGAGGATTTTGACCTTCGAATACCTACCTAGGTTTAACTAAAATTTCATAAGTTTAGTAGGCGTATGCCCCGTTTGTGAGGTTTTAAACGGAGTTTATCCATTCAATAATAATTATTGGTTCTATATCATTTTTCTGAACACTTCTTATGTGTTCAGAAAAATATAAACTAGTAAGTAGGTACTTCTTACTCGTTCAATTCTCGGTTTCTGAGGAATTCTTAAACAGAGTTTAAACTCTCAATAGCTATTGATTCGACAAAATTATCTAGTTATGCGAATTCCTAGCTTAAGGTCGGTTTTTGAGGTCCGCAGATAAACCCTCGATAGTAGTTAACACGACTATTCTAACCTAGGAAGAATTTAGGTTATTCTTCCTAAGGAAGAATTTAGGTTATGGTTGGTTGGAGTGGGTGTGTGTGTGTGTGTGTCGTCAGGAAGAATTTAGGTTAGAATAGTCGTGTGAATTACTATCGAGGGTTTATCTGAGGACCTCAAAAACCGACCTTAAGCTAGGAATTCGCATAACTAGATAATTTTGTCGAATCAATAGCTATTGAGAGTTTAAACTCTGTTTAAGAATTCCTCAGAAACCGAGAATTGAACGAGTAAGAAGTACTTACTAGTTTATAGTGTTGGATCATTCGGTTCAAATGATTGAGCTGGATCACAGAGCTGGATAGTGCTGATCCACGGGTCATGTTCGTGAACGGGCGCCGTTGGTTGAGGCTGGTCATCTCTTCACTGCCAGGGCTTATTTTTAATCTTACATCAGGCTTCCGTACCAAAATGGTAAAAAGGAACCCTTATGGTGCGACTCAGTCTGTCTGTCAGTCTGTCACAGCTGGATATCTCAAGATCTACAAATGCAATCAACTTGAGTTTTGGAACAGTTTAAGATGACGTTTGCCCAACTATTTTGCAATTATGTAAGAAATAAATAATAATTTTTTTGCAACAGGGACTTTCGTAGTGGGGCTACTAGGGCATGTATTATGCATACTTCGGTAACCCAGGTACCCTCCGTGAGGTTGTCAGTAATATCAAGGCGCTGCTGGCCTTCTTTGAGGAGCTGGGGTGGATCGAATAATCGATTTTCCCACCCATACGCAAAATACGCGCATTGACGTGGAGTTGCGGATACCAGCCCATATTGCCTATTGCCTACTAGATCATGTGGGGTATCATATGAAAGAGCGCTGTTTGCACATTCTAAAACATTTTTTTTCTTTATTTTAGGCCGCATAGTTTTCGACTTTTGATGAAAAATGTAAAAAAAAAATAACGGTCCCCCCTTATCTCCGAAGTTTGCATAGAAAAAAATCTGAAATTATTCTATGTGAAAGAAGTTTATGTAAAGATTACAGAAAAAATAAAACGATGTCTCTAAATAGTACACTTTTTCAGAAATCATCTTCTATATATAAAAATCAATTGCTGTTCGTTTGTCTCGCTAAGACGCGAGACCGGCTGGGCCGAGTTGAATATTTTTTTTTTGTTTTATTCTCCTCTTTACTGGGGTGGTTTAAAAGAAAAAAAAAATCAATTTTGACAAGACAACGTCTGGCAGGTCAGCTAGTCAACAAATTATTATCTAAGGTAGGTACAAATCCCTCGGTACGCGCGTCCAACTCGCTCTTGACCGGTTTTCATTTACCTAAAACTGGTATTGGGAGTTTTCTTATCCGAAGAGTAGGTACATGACCCCTCTAGCCACACGTCAAAAAGAAGATTATAGGCGAATATACCACGAAGATATATTACCAATACGAGTACCTACTCACATACCTATTGAGCAAATCTTTGATAATTTTTACGACATCAGGTGGTCAAAATTGATTAATCTTTTATCCCTAATCAGCAATTAATATTCCACATAATTGATTGAAGACTCTAAAATTAGCGAAATAAAACCAGTTTAATTAAACCGTTTCAAGTTATTGACCCATCGTTATCTGAACCTTCAGGAACAACTTCAAGGTCAAAAAACATTTCGTATATACGGACGATTATAACATTAAGGACTGACTTTCAAGTAGGTACGAATATTTCTTCATTTTTGTAGCCATTTGATGATAGACTCTTTTATACACTACTATTTTTTAATTAGTACAAAAAAAATGGGGCTCTATCCGTACTCGTTACTGATCATATTTATGTAGTCAAAAGTTAAAAAAATTGAATCCCAAAATTGTACACGAAAATTTGTCATGATTGGTAAATTCATAATTAAATCAATTATTCATAACAATTGCTACTAGAAAATACTACGCGCAGTGCTTTTCAATGATTAATGAATACTACTATGTAGCCTGTACAATATTTCCATAAACTGAGTGACATTTTGGGATATAAACAAACGCTAATAACTTTCCTGTTTATGAATATTATTTATTGAGACTTTACATATATAATAAAAAGACCTTCTCTAATAAGCCCTTTAAGTATTTGTACTAATTAAAAATTAGTGGTGTATTTTTTAGCTTAAGAGACGTGGCCCGCATGGCGCGTGCCATCACCAGTCCGGGGTTGCGGAAGTCAAATTCGCACCTGCAGCCCCCGACGCAGAACACCGGGGTGGTTTTAGTCAGTAAGAGTCTCAGACCCCTCTGCCCACTCCTGGGCGGAGGACATCCATGACGATTTCCATCCCGGTAACAAAAAAAAAAATTACCACTCGCGAGCCTAATTGGTCGCAGTAACTAAGCTAAGGCACCCCGAAAAAACAGGTTAGGTTATAACTATGACCAAACGCGCGCGACTGCGCGAGCCGAGCGAGCCAGATAAGTAATGGTCGCAGTTTACTTTGGGTATTTAGTATTTTTTAGGACCCCAAAATACGAATTATTTGAGGATTATAAAAGGAGGCGCAATTATTAAATTACAGTTCAATAATATTTTAAAAGCGCAAATGGGAATTAACAGGTACAGTAGTGCTATTCTGTAAATACATCACCGTGAAAACATAAGTGAAGTGATCTTAGAGTGAGCTGTCAATAGTGTCAACCCCTAGCATTATGTGGAATGACGGCTCACTTCACGCTCACTTCACCCGAGTTATCACGGTGGGTGAGATGTTTACAGAATAGCACTACAGATGCCAACACATCAAGCTACTTTGTAGTAGAAGAAATTTGACAGATTGTTCTGTCAAATTTCTTTAATAGATTTTCATCTTTATCGCTCTAACATTAGGTTCAAGGTTGATTGGGAAAATTTGACAGTTTCGGGTGGCTTGACCTGCTGGCGTCTGTACATGCCATTGGGTTATGGGTAGAAAAATGTTGATGCTTCAGTCATTGAGTTCGATTTGGATAATATTACCTATGGTTCTGCACGTGGTTTAGAAGTACATAAATAGGGACCTATACCTGCCGATGGCCATGCTTAGCCTGTTATTGAATTGGCACCTTCGAAGGAAGATCGGCTCTTGTAATGGAATGCGGAGCAAGATTGCTTTACTATCAGGCAGAAATACTGAGACATGCCTACTACATGGTAGTATATATTATGTACCTAGTTACGACTTACTGGGTAAACTGTACTGAAGAAAATTTTAGAAAAGTTAACATAAAAAACATATGTTTTGCCATCTGTTGGATTCTAAAGGAACCCTTTAAGCTAGAATGAGGCTTTCTTTGCAACTAATTTTAAACAGCCTCAGGACTACTTAGTTTGTAGTGTTGAAGATAGATGGCGTTAAACATAACTATTGCTAAAACAAAACCTTTTCCGTGACACCTTCCTGCCATGCTGTCAACTTACTTAATTTTGTCACTCGATAATAGATGGCGCTGATTTGAGCAATTATTTATGTTTGTTAGAATGTTTAAGTTTAGGCTGTAGGCATAATACAAGGGCAAAGGGCGATGCTCGTCTATGCTATTAATAATAAACTAGTACGTGATCTGACTAGAAGATTTTTAATGAAAAATGATGTTATTTATGGTCTAAGGTTATCAATTTGAAATTTAATATTAAGATGACAAGAACGTCTATAACAAAAAAATGTTTAGGTACTTACATAACTTGAAACTTATTTTGCAAATTAAGAAAAATTTAATAGAATTTTTTTTTTGCATGTTATGTAAGTTGTTGTACCATTTTTTGTAAGGCTGAGTTCAGGTAGGTACCCAATTTAATAAATAAGGCTTCTTCTTCTTTTCGAGTCGATGCAAAGGTAAAAATATTGTAGATATTAGGTCTTTACCTATGAAATTGCCGTTTTGTATGAAAAAATTTAAACGAATTTTTTTCATGCATTTTTTATTTGTATTAATCGAAGTACCTAATCACCCATGCAATCAATGCATCTTTGCCAACGCAGTGGCAGTTTATTGATGCCCTTCTTAAAGAAATCAGTTGGACGGGAGGCAACAAATTCTTCAAAGGCATTTTGTACTGCCTCTCGGGTATTGAATTTTTTTCCCGCCAAGAAGTTATCCAAATTCTGGAAAAAGTAGTAGTCTGTAGGCGCAAGGTCTGGTGAGTAGGGCGGATGACGGAGAGCTTCCAACCCCAGTTCTTGCAACTTGGAGACCGTCTGCTGTGCAGTATGAGGTCGAAATTTCCAGAACGGAAGCGAGCAAACCAATAACAAGTGGTGCGCTGGTTTGTAGTGTTAGCTCCGTAAACGTCGTTGATGTTGCGTGCCGCTTGTGCCACCTATTATTAGGTACTGACCGAGCGAGCGAAGTGACTCTGCGTCAAGTCTGGCAAAGTTTGCTTTCCTCTGTCAGTTTGTTATTACTCCTCTACAGGTCGTATTATACGACCGATTTGGACGAAACTTGGTTTACAAGTTTTACGATTGTAGAGAACTTTTTGTCATCGGGGATTCTTGATTGGAGGGGTACTTCCTTCAAAAAGGGGGGATACTGGATATTTCCGCCTTATGAGATCGGATTTCGAAGGTGCTTTTTTATTTGAAAGGTGGTAAATGGTCCCATAAAAATTTGGTAAAGATCTGATGAAGATCTTCGGCGTGATGAGCAGAATATCTCCTCAAAATGCAGTAAATTGCTCAATTTTAGATTTCTACCACTGGAATCGGCCCTATAACTACTAAAGATTGGTGAAGCACCTGGGACCACCTCATCACAAATCTAAAGAATTCTGAAAATAATAATCAGAATACTATCTAAAACAAGGCTCTAAAACCAATATTAATTTTAGTTTTAAAATAAGGTAACTAGATGGCGTTACTGTGCAACGCGCTGTCATTGTCGCTCGCCAAATGGTTAGGTCCCGTCCCGTTGAACTGACTGAGAAGTTAGGTGTAAAGTACGAGTAGCTTCAAAATAAAGTCTCGTGTTTAACAGATAGTTGTTGATTAGTTGTGGGTTAGTTTATTTCTGTTTAATTATCGTCTGGTCACTTGCCATGAATTTTTTCGCTAAGCGCGGTTAAAGCAGTAGCTTCTATCAGTGTTCTGACTGCTTTGACTATCCAAAGCAACACTGTTTTGGCGTCGCTGCGACTAACGCGAAAACTTATTTGACAAAAAAGTTTGTGCTCGCGAGATCTTCTGTTCACAGAACTACTAGTTATGTTATATGAGTTGATCCCAGTAGATGGGCACGCCAATAAGGACATCAGTGGCGTTTTTCTGGTCCTCTGAAGAGCAGCTGTATGAGCATTTTGGACACTCCAGCGTTATGGGACATGGTTTGGTCAGGAGCACCGCATTTGCACTGGGTGTCGGTTGGGCCAATAATCCTCCATTTCGCTACATTGTGATTGCCTACCTGGGTCCGCAATAGATTGAAAGCTATCCATATTAAGGCGACTGTAGGTCACGTCCGGGTGGCAGGTGAGGCTCCTGTGGCTGGACGAATTTGGGTGGTGGCGGGTGATGTTTTTCCCACAACTAAATATAACTTATGAGTTTCTCCTCTTTGCCGAGGCAGTCGGTACCTAACCAGCATCCATTATGAAAATAATTCTAATACTTAATGGAAACGCTGCCAAGCAGGTACAATTCATTATTATCACAACTCGCGACCACTTGAACCACTAGTTTAGTAAAAGGTAGGTACTGTTAGCGCTGGGTGCTCTGAGGCTAAATCCTCTACAGTATATAAAAAAAGGCGGGAAGGACAGACTGGAAGCAGAAGGCGGAGAGCCGAGTGAGGACCACTCAGGGACCAGAGATAGCGCTTACGATCACTAGTCAACGAGGCAGTCAACATGCTTACATCTTCCGAATTATCTATGATCAATGCTCTATTACATTTATATACCTTGTGAAGGCCCCAGGAATCCGCTTGATGCGAGAAACCCAGGACCCGTCGATGTGGCCACCTTCGCGGCCTATATCCAGAGGACGTCTTTCGGCTGAAATGATTTTACTAAGTACTTGATTTTACTTAAATGATTTTTCTAATTTAACGTATGACCTCCAAGTTTCTATAGATTCAGTATTACTGTCAACCTTCAAATGTAAAAACCTGTAGGGTAGGGTCGAGGTCAAATATCTGCTAAAAATAGATTGATGCGTATCTTAAGTATGAGTAAAATCATCTAAGAATAATTGAGATATTAATCTGTTGTTTATCTACATTATAAAAAAATCTATTGCTGTTCGTTTGTCTCGCTAAAACTCGAGAACGGCTGGGCCGATTTGAATATTTTTTTTTGTTTTATTCTCCTCTTTACTGGGGTGGTTTAAAAGAAAAAGAAAACGAGAAAAAAAAAGAAATTGAAATTTTAACAGGACAACGTCTGGCGGGTCAGCCAGTTATTAATACCAGAACATCGCTAATCGACTTCAGCGACTATTTCTGTTTCTTATGATTATACGTTACTATTTTTAACCGACTTCAAAAAGGAGGAGGTTCTCAATTCGTCGGAACCTTTTTTTTTTTTTTTTTATGTATGTTCCCCGATTACTCGAAGATGGCTGGCCCGATTTGGATTTTTTTTGTTTTATTCGAGAGGGTATACATCACAGTTAGTCCCATATAAAATTGATTAACTTTGCTTCGATAGTTTTTGAGTTAGCTTCAATAATACGTATTTTTTCCCCACTTTTATATGGATGATGTTCTAGTTTGTTTTGCAGATAGTGGTATTAGAATTTGTGTGGGGTAGGTACACAACTAAAAAGTGAAAAATAATTTTTTTTTTACAAAAAATACAACCGACTTCCAAAAACAACACTACAAAGTGAAAAATAACTTTAATTTCGGAAGTCGGTGGCAAAAAACGAAAATACATTTAACACCGACACCGACACCGACTTCCGAAATTAAAGTTATTTTTCACTTTGTAGTGTTGTTTTTGGAAGTCGGTTGTATTTTTTTTTGGCAGCACAGATTATAATCTGCACAGTGCAGACACCTTAAAATGATGTTGAATGATGGAGTGAACCTGCTCTTCACAATAGGCGATCATAGACGATTACCTGAAAAACTAAGCTAAACCACTGAACGGATTTCGATAAAATTTAGCATGGAGATAGATGGCATCCTGGGGAAGGACATAGGCTACTCTTTGTCTCAAAAATAATCCTAAAGGGGGTGATAAAGGGGATGAAAGTTTATGATCGCCGATGGTGTAGAGGTGCCGCTAGACCCGATTAATTAACTTTTCCGGACGGAGTAGGGACAGCTGTCAAGTCGTGGTGCATTCATTCTTAAGTCGGGTCTCTAACTAATCTTATGTCCGTAGGTGATACGGAGTAGGAATCGCCCGTAACTTCGGCCAAAACTACGGTTTACATGCTTAAGAAGTAGACGTCCAGGACTGAGATAGACATGTTCATTCACCAACCTACACTGCACCCGCGTGGAGGATTACGGCCCAGTCTTTCAAAAAGAGGAGGCTTGTGTCCCAACAGCTGATCACCTTCAAGCCAGGGTTCAAACGGCAAAGATAAATGTAAGCCCTCAGGTTAATTGGATCAACTATCTTCGCAGGGTGGCTGATAGCAGCTGGATGAGAGTTGCCTAGAATCGAGCTGAATGGCGTGCAATAGGAGAGGTCTATATCCAGCAGTGAACTACTGTAAGCTGGTGATGATGATGAAAGGTTCAAAGCATTTGCACCGAACAGTTTCAATAAGAGCATCAGCATAAAAACTCGATTATGCATGCGGAAATAAGATTGTTTGTAATAATGCAACCTTGCAACAACGAGAAGTGAGCACGTACTATAATTATGTAGTTATGTGACTTTTAGATATATCACGTTACATTAGATGTGAGTTCTAATTATGTACTATGTAATTATTTAGTACTAATGTGACTTTTTCAATTTCTATGTACTTTCTGAATTTTTCTTGAACATTTTCGAACCGACCACCGTGAGATGTCGTGAGATTTGGCTCTCCCTCCCCCCCTAATCTCACGTGAGATTTTTCAAGATGCGTATTTTTAGTGTAAATACATATCTGTGCTTGATTGCGTTGGATATATTTAACTAAACATAATTTGCAAAATTATTTTTTATAATAAATACCCAGTTTTCTCGCAATTTTACAATGTATCTTGCGAAAAAAATAAATTACGTGAGATTTGCCGAGACTCCCCGCTTTCCCCCACGTGAGATTGGATGAGATTCGGCTCGAACCCCTCCCCCTTAACGCCTCTCGTAATTAATGTACACCCCTTAGTGACACTGCCTGAAGGAAATAATGAAATCGCCAACCCGTCTTGAGCAAGTGTGGTGATCAATGCTCGTGCCGTCTCTGTATGAGAAGAGGCCTTTGACCTGCAGCGGGTCTATAATAGGCTGGTATTAATATTATTTAAGTAAGGGCTAATTTTTCAATAGTCAGATAACTTTTATCTGAAGAATAAATAAGACAGTTTGACATATTTTCTATACAAAAGCTGTCAAACCGCCATATTTATTCCTTAAATAAAAGTTATCTGACTATTGAATAATAAAATAAAATGAGGTGATATTAGCAGCTCTATAGAATTCTATACAGTTACTTTTTTTTTTTTTTTGTGGATGAGAAATTGTCAAATGACTTCTCCCGCTCTGGGCGGAGCGGAAGGGCGTGTCAGACTTTTACTGACTAAAACCCACTCCTGTTCCTTCAGTTGCCCGTGCCAGGGCCACGGTATCTCTTTCGAACAACCCGCGACCCCGGCGACATCGGCCCAATTGGACCCCGTCACTGTTGACATCTCTTTGAGGCGCGCGTGGAACACAACGCGCCGTCGACCCGGGAAAGGGTCCTTACCGGACGGCGAGCTACCCATTACTCGTCGTCCGCAAGCCTGCGCCTTCTTCTATAGAGCTACTTATGTGCCGTTTAACTGCCACCAAGGCTCTTTTGAAGTGAGGGTCAAATCCTTCTTGCTGATTTGAAAAAGGTCTCGTAGTCACTGGATTGTTCGGAACTTTGGAGGAACAAGGAATTTCAATTTGTAAAATTATGTTATTAACTGAAAAATTTTTGGCTGGCCTTCTGATCCTGGAATCTAAACCAGGATACGGGCGGTAACCCCTGTTTATACAATATGTCCCAGAATTAACACACAACCTCTTAAGGGGTCATTGTACTCATCATTATGAACAACTTATAACATGGGACCAAACCAGAAATCGCGAAAAAAAATCTGCTGTTCCGTACATTTTGACGAGTCATGCGAACATTATTATGTAGGGAACAGCTGTTTTTTTTTACGATTTCAGGTTTGGTCCTATCGTAAAAGTTGTTCATAATGATGAGTACAATGACCCCTTAAGAGGTTGTGCGTTAATTCTGGGACATGTTGTATAAACAGGGGTTACCGCCAAATTACCTACGGCCGATTTGATAAACAGCTCATGGATGAATTTTAATTTCAAACTTTATGACAACGGTTATTTTTTACTCAGATACGTAAAAATAATTATTTTATTCCTGACATTGAAATTACAGTCCATACGAGTACAATTTAAGAACATTATCATTAATTAACAGTTTAAAATAGTTTATTGCTTATTTTTGTATATTATTTTTTAGCTTACCTAATTGCCTTTTTTAATTGGCTTCGCCCGCGTGGATTTCGCACAATACCCCACGGTAAAGTACTAACGGGAAATCCTTCCTTATTCATTGTCTACATTTTATAGGGAACCTTTCTGTAAAAAATCAGCTTTTGGGCTGGGCGTTGATTAGTCAGTCAGTCAGTCAGGACTTCTCTTTTTATTTATATAGATAGACTAGCTTTTGCCCGCGGCTTCGCCCGCGTGGATATACTACCGGGATTAAAAGTACCTACCCGACCTATTACTACAATGACTATATTTCCAATCATAGAGGTACTCACACAAAATTTTTAATATTTTTTGTGAATTTTATAATCATCTCCTATTTTACCCCATTAGGGGATGATTTTTCAAGAACTACTATTTCCTATCAAAAGCATAATTTTGAATTTTCATATCCCTAACTTAAGTAATGCTGGGTTTCTCATACAAACTTTCATCCTCTATACCAATGATATTATATGTAAAAAGACGTAGATAGGTTACCGACCCAACATTCTGTGTTCAAAAACGGCACAATTTCGTATCATTAGATGACATGTGGAAGTAGGACGGCATGTCTTAATTATCGGGAGCGAAAAAGAGACAAGACGACGAAAATGTGGCTAATTAGCCAGATTTTGACGTGCCACTTGCGGAGCGTGTGTAACCTATCTACCTCTTTCTACATATAATATCGTTGCTCTATACTATCACCCCTTATAGGATTATTTTTGAGAGAAAAAATAGCTTATGTCCTTCCCCAGGATGCCATCTGTCGCCTTGCCAAACTTTATCGAAATCCGTTTAGTGATTTAACCGTGAAAAGGTAACAGACAGACAGACAAGAGTTACTTTCGAATTTATAACATTAGTATGGATAGATGAATTTTGGAAAACTTTCGACAGCCTATCCTACACACATATCCTTCTATTCTGGAAGGATACCTACCACATCTAATTTACTACAGGAATTCTTGCAGAAGAAAGTCTTGACCAATAATTCAACTTCTGAACTCCAAAGACTCACTACAATCAATATTGCTAATATTTATCAGTCACACAATACCTTGACACGCTTACCACAGGATAGACCTTGAGGGATGTCCAAAAGTTCTCTAGCTGCATGTCGCAAAGGCTAACCAGACGGCAAGGATGTCCAAGAATGGGCAAATGTGCTGGATTCGATGGGCAGAGAGGGCATCCTATGAAGGATTTGAGAAATAGAAATGGCTATATAAGGATTGAGTGGTCTAGTTTCGCGAATTTGATTTAGAGAGGTAAGATTACAAGGCAATCGACAAGTTTTGAAGTTGGGATTACGCAATGACTGTGTGATTAGCCAGCATCCTGATTATGTAACACACTTGCAATCGCAATGCGAAAGATTTTGAAGGAAGCTAATCCATATGTTTGAAAATTGCTAATCCATATGTTTGAAAATTGTTAATCCATATGTTTGAAAATTGTTAATCCATATGTTTGAAAATTGTTAATCCATATGTTTGAAAATTGTTAATCCATATGTTTGAAAATTGTTAATCCATATGTTTGAAAATTGTTAATCCATATGTTTGAAAATTGTTAATCCATATGTTTGAAAATTGTTAATCCATATGTTTGAAAATTGCTAATCCATATGTTTGAAAATTGTTAATCCATATGTTTGAAAATTGTTAATCCATATGTTTGAAAATTGTTAATCCATATGTTTGAAAATTGTTAATCCATATGTTTGAAAATTGTTAATCCATATGTCTGAAAATTGTTAATCCATATGTTTGAAAATTGTTAATCCATATGTTTGAAAATTGTTAATCCATATGTCTGAAAATTGTTAATCCATAATGTTTGAAAATTGCTAATCCATATGTTTGAAAAATCTCCTGCTCAGTAGTGTAAATAATGCAATGAATGTTGTTAAGGTGCGGACTGACTACGATTTAAACGGCACACAACCGCGTAATCTGTTGTCACCATTAGCTGGCTTGAAATAAGGTTGAAAATTGAAAATAATATTTGTGTTACCGAGATGTGACTAAGCTGCGAATCTGAATTTATTTTCCGGGTTTTCTTTAGATTATTCAGAATATACACAATAAATTAAATAATTGTCCGGTTAAAGTTTAAAAAAATGCTAAATCTATTAAATTCTTTAAAAAAAAAAGAATGTCGTTATCGCTGAAAATACAGAGATGTTCGACGCCAATGTTTATCGGGGTCATTCATCCGTCCATATATCATAAGATTACAGGTAACTAAGCAGTACTTATATTTTGGGGAACAATAATTATGTGCTTAATAAATTCTAGGGTGAAAAATGTGTGGTGAGTGGGTTTTAGGGTGTGTGTTACTTGAAGGGGTGTGCGACTGTGTGTGTGTGTGTGTGTGTGTGTGTGTGTGTGTGTGTGTATACAGTGGTCTTAATATTGGTCATGTATAATGCGATTTTAATGGGTCTTCTATTAGGGCTTCGTACCAAAATGGTAAAAAGGAACCCTTATGGTGTGACTCAGTCTGTCTGTCTGTCTGTCACAGCTGGATACCTCAAGAACTACTAATGCTATCGACTTGAAATTTGAAACAGTTTTAGATGACGTTTGCCCAACTATTTTGCAATAAGAAAAAAATAAAAATATGCGTATTTTTTTTTTCCAATAGGGACTGAAAGGGGGTCTTAAAAATTCGAAGTGGGACTACTAGGGCATGTGGGGTATCATATGAAAGAACGTTGTTCGCACATTCTAAAAAATTTTTTTTTTCGCATAGTTTTTGTACTTTTGATGAAAAATGTAAAAAAAAAAAATACCGCCCCTCCCTTGTCTCCGAAGTTTGCATAGAGAAAAATCTGAAATTATTCTATGTGATAGAAGTTTATGTAAAGATTACAGGAAAAATAAAACGATGTCTCTAAATAGCACAGTTTTTCAGAAATCATCAACAAAAATTACATATAAATACGGTACGGAGCCCGCAGTGAGCGAGTCCGACTCGCTCTTGACCGTTTTTTTTTTTGCAATAGACGTGCCCCCTATTACATGGGACTTAATACATAACTGGCGAAATGTTGGTGTACTATAAGGTACTCCACTGCCTAACCCTTTCCAATACAGGCTTGATGTTACGTGAATTTTATTTTAACCGATACTTATTAATCGGTAAATTATTCGAGCTTTAATCATTCGCTCTATATTTTTAGAACATAATTTTCTTGCTAGTGAAAAGTCATAGGGCAAATTACCATAGTTCTAGTTAGATTATCCTATAAGAATAATTATGTAAAATTAATAATCTCGACGGTCAAAGTCCAGCGGGATTAAAAAACCGTGACAGTCTTTAACAAAGAACATCCAGTATATTGACCAAGCTTGTTGGCTTTAGTGGAAAATCCGCAAAATATATAAATTACTAGACAAGCATCTGATTATTAACATCGATGACAAAAGCGATTATATACTCTATTTTCTAAGTCTAAAGGTAGGCTTTTGAAAGGAAGTTCTTGAAGGTAATCAAGACGCCAACCTGCGCGGGAGTTGTTGCACGATTCTTATTTCAAGTTCAGTGTTATATCTACGTTCGAAGCGCTCGGACGTGGAGGCTTTTGTAAAATAAGAACGCGGATTTTTATCATTTATTTACGAATTAAGAATTTAGCAGTGTTTGTGTAGTGTTGTGCAGTTATTTGTATTTTGAAAAGTTAATGTTTTCGGTGTCTTCGAAGCTTGGAAATTTAACCGTGAGTTTTTATTATTTTTACGATAATAGTGTGGGAATTTAATTAGGAATAACAAAAATTTTTTGAGGTAAACATAATTGTTGTCTACCTACCATTCTTCGTGTGAACATCAGTTTTTTTTTTAAATCGTAATCAGTTCTGATGTCTGAAGTTATTGCTAATCAACAAATCCCGCAATTTAGACAAATTGCCGGTCATTAAAGACACATTATACGTTAATGATAATTGTGGTCGTTTCCACAATTATTGTGATATCATACGAAAAATATAGGCAATTTTTATTATTGATAATTTTTAACATGATTCCTATTTCCCTAAGAAAGAAAAAAACATCGTGTCTCTTAAGCTTCGGTTTCCTAAGCGGTGAATGATCATAGCTGTCCAAATATTTAGCGTTTTTGACATCGTAATGTCAAAAACTGGTCAAAATTACAGATTTTCATGACAGCCGTTATAATAATGATGGAACCGCTTTCCTAGAAAACTCTAGTTTTAGACCAGTCATAAGAAATCATTAGATGGCCATTATGAGTTTTTTCGAAAGACAATTTGCAATAACGTATTGCATATTAGGAGATTCGAACGTGTGACCTCTAGGACGCAATCCAGACGCTTTACTACTGAGTGACTATGATTACGACATGAATTAAAAATAAATTAACTCGTTCGTAACTAAGTTTGATTATGTGCTAACCGGTTGGCTGCTTGAGAAAGAAAAGAAAAAAAAATATGCTAATAATAAAACTGAAGAATTTGTTCTTTTTGCTTGTTTGAACGCGCTAATCTCTGGAACCACCAGTCGCATTTAAAACAATATTTTTGCATTTGAAAGCCCAATTATTGAGGAAGGTTATAGGCTATTTAACATCATGCTATAACTATTAGGAGCTGAGCAAAAATTAAAAAAGTCAGAAAGAACGATAAGCGAGAACGAAGTAATAGCGCGGGCTGGCGATGCGATGCGGTCGGGGGAATAAGAAATTTCACGCGAACGAAGTCGCGGGCTCAAGGTACTTTAATATTTGTCTAATTATGTTTAAGTAGTTACGTATATTAATTAGATGAATATTATAAGGTCAATAAGACGATAATCATGATGAATGTAGTCTGCAGATCATCATTCCTTCTTGTTATCCTCATCGCTGTCACTGTGGTGAAGTTGTCAACAGCCTCGGACACCACGGCCTGTCTTGCAGCCGAAGTGCGGGTCGCTTTGCGCGGCACGCGAACATCAATGACATCATCCGATGAGCCCTTGTCACCGTCGGCGTTCCAGCTGTATTAGAACCCAATGGCTTGGCACGCGACGATGGCAAGAGACCGGACGGCATGTCTTTATTTCCATGGAAGGTGGGAAGGCCCTTAGTGTGGGACGCAACGTGCGTCGATACTCTTGCGCCATCCCATCTTCCTGGCTCGGCGTGCTGTGCTGGAAACCTCAAGCGGCGAAAGTATAATAACTTTATCGGTAATTATATTTTCGAGCCGTTTGGGGTTGAAACCCTTGGGCCGTGGGGTCCGTGTGCTCATGGTTTATTCAACGAAATCTCCATGCAGCTTGTTGACACTTCCCGTGACCCAAGAGCTGGCTTTTACCTTGGCCAGAGGCTTAGCATTGCCATACAAAGTGGCAATGCCGCCAGTCTCTTGGGTACTTTACCAGTCGACAACGATGCGGAGGACTTTTTCGATGCAATATTTTAGTTTTTTAATAGTTTTAGTTATGTTAGGATATCATTTTGTTATTTTTAGGTTCCCTTTACAATTTAAAATTAGCATGAAATTCTGATAAAAATTGTAAACAAGTATTAAAAGCTTTTAAAAAAATACGACAGTTCGGATTATAATCGAACTCTTTATTTAAATCGGCTTAAATGACTTTTTAAACTTAGGACAAATCCGGTAAAACAAGAATTTCTGGTAACCCTATTTTTAAGGAGGAGGAAGATTTTTTCCTGGACCAAGTAATTTCTTACACAAATTGTCGATCCCTTAAATTATTTATTATCTGCTTCATCCTAAGGTAGAGGCGAATTATCAGTAAAAACTCAAGCATTTTTATTTAATTTACACCAATATTAGGAACAGGCACTTCAGAATTATTGTCAAGGAGTTCCAAAGCGTAGTGGGTTCATGTGAAGAAGAACGGACAAGAAACTCAATAGACACTCTTTTAAATCAAAATATACGCAACGCAAACGCGCAGACGCGGTTTAATACGCAGATTAAAACCTATACACAGAAATCTATTTTAAGAGCAAGCCACGCTGCTGTAACCCTTACTACCACACCGTCATTTAAATATAATTAATTTTTAATTGAATGCTGAGGAGCTCGTGGCTAAGTAATTACAGCTGCACGGGTCGATTCATCAGGTGGATGGGTGACCATCTTTACATAAAAAGACTCCTCCGTGCCTCGGAAAGCACGTTAAGCCGTTGGTCCCGGCTGTCATTCGTGGATCTTTGACAGAAGCCCGAAAGTCTGACAACCAGTCTTACCAAGGGGTATCGTATTATTACCCAGTAACTTGGTTGTGGAGGTCAGATAGGCAGTCGCTCCGTGTAAAATACTGGTATTCAGCTGCATCCGGTTAGACTGGAAGCCGACCCCAATATAGTTGGTAAAAGGCAAGGCAGATTGATTTGTTTAATTGAACGCAGTCAGTCAAAAATATGGCAGATTCCAATTGTGTTGACATAATATGCTGTTGCAATTTTAGTTATTGATTGACCCCTGTGTGGAAATCGATAATTATCCCATGGGCTGAGCAAAAAACTGACTGGACTGAATAAAAATTGTGTCCTGTCAGAGTTCTAAATTTCATCCCAATTAGTACGAGTATAGCCATTTAGGCTTGAAAAGACAAAGACAGACAGTGGATTAGTGTGGAAGAATCGATTATTAAGTGACATCTCTGAGTGCGGCAGTAAGCCATTTAAATGCAATAATAAATTCCAAGATGTGCTAACTAAGATTGCTATTGTTTTCGTTTCTGACTCACTGTGTGGTGTCGAAACACATAGACAATGTATCTCGAAGAGACCTATCACGAATGCACGACGTTAAAGACGTGCATTCTGAGCAGGGCAAGTAGTGTGATTTGGAATAGTTACAGTACCTATATTTACTTCACGCCCGTATTCCCAAAAAAGGGGGAAGAGGTGAAAGGAAGGGCAAAAAAAGCAGGAAAACCGGATTTACACGGTGAATTTAATTGCCCATGGCATAACAAATATAGTTTTAATTACTACTACTACTTGCCAGTGTTTCCGTTAGGACCATCTAGTTTGTGGCTACATCAAAGAAAAAAGTTGCTAGTTTTGTAAATAAATTACTTTCGAAATTCCGTTAAAAGTGGCTAAAGTATTTTTGGCTTACTTTATCCTATTATTTTATATCTTTAATAATTTTAATATGAATGGATTAGTGGATTTAATAAAACAATATTTAATATTGTTGTTAAAAAAATATTAAAAACTGGTTACAAGTTTAAAGCTAAAAACATAAAAATTACTGTTTTTTTTAGTAAAAAATTAAAAATCAGTTTGAAAGTTTACAATGTCATCTGGAAATTCTGGAATCTCTTCGTTAATGGATGATGTTATGGATGGTATTTCAGTTGGTTTGACCGTTTTTGTGATTTTTGTATAAACTTCAGGTGGCAAAACAGTAATAAAAGTAGGTATGTAGTATAATAACCTAAAAAGTAGCCAGAAATAGCTAGATTCATTTTGGTGGCTAAAACAGATTATTTTTTGTCTAAAACCTCCGAAAACCCGCTAGATCTAGCCACAAAGTGGCTAAAACGGCAGCACTGCTACTTGCCCTCTTCCTCTCTCCTAATGTTGCTGTGCCCGACAGGGTCCATATTGATATATTACATATTATTATGGAATGCAATAAAGAATGGAGTAGTTTGTAAATAGAAGTTAATTTGCATCTGTATTAAAAGCTTAGGTAGGTATTTGTAGATATTTTTAATATTTCCTTATCTGAATGAAAACGGTTTTTTTGGGGATTAGGTGAGTCTTGACCTTTCGTATGCTGTAATTACAGAAATCATTAAAACATCATTGTTTCTCGCGTAGATCTGCGTTTCCGGCAGTCGAGTGGTTAATGCAGGGTGTTAGGTTTAACGAGGGACATATTTTAATGTAGTAGGTACTACCTAGAAGAAAAGAGTAGGTAATCCAAAAAAAGACAAGGGAAACCTGTTCAGGTGGAGATTCATAGATGCCTCCGCCCTGAAGGTAAATGTGGCGTAATTCCCGGTAGTACGTTCCCGTGGAATATTTTCCGAAACCCACGCGGGCGAAGCCGCAGGCAAAAGCTATAGTCATTAATATAATTATGATAAGCTGTTTCAATTTATGATGGAACCAATCAGGTGATATATCTCGTGACAGTTGTCAATATCTCAGGAAGAGAGCTACATACTTTAATGTTTTTAACGCATGATGGTTCCGTACCTCTAAATGAAAAAACGGAACCCTTATAGGATCACTTCATTGTCCGTCTGTCTGTCTGTCTGTCTATCAGTCAATTACGTAGGTCAGTTGTCCCTTGGAGCTCTAAAAAAACCCTTCATTCTGCGTGAAAAGAAAAACGGGCCAAGTGTGTGTCGGACGACACACACTTGGCCCGTTTTTCTCTATGTAAACTTATAACATAAAATGTCTAAAAAAAAATTAGTAACATAACCATATTGATTACGTAAGCCGGCTTAGTAAACCTGTACTTTTTGCCAAACCAACTAAGAATTTTAATTAATTAATTTAATAAAACTAACTCCGACAATGGGCACCATTTTGGACATTTATTATTTTAATCTGATAAAACATTACACGAAAACTCGTTAATTCGACGGAAAATTATCTGCGATGTTATTTGCAATTTTTAACGGTGTATTATTTTTACAAACTTACTTAATTATTTTTTTTTTATACGAAAGTCTGCAAAATTATTAAAAGACTCGTAACAGTGTTAATTAGGATGCCAGGTTAATGGTTACAGGTAGCAAGCAAAGGGTCAGAAAGCAATGTGCCTGAATGCCAGGAGCTAACTTAAAAATAAACCGGAGGGCTTAAGGTTCCCCGAATCGATCAATAGAGATGATGCCGGGGTAAAAAAAAAAAGAAATTCTATTTAGTCCGTCAGTCAGATAATACAAAAATAATGTACACGTATTTTTTACTTTAACATATTAATAAAAAATGACTTGGATAACACGCATTATAGTTGGAGAGTGGGAGCTCGCTACGTCACTTCTACGTATAAAATCTAGCTAGGCGTGACGTCATACCTTAATTTAACTCAATGTATCGTCGTAATCTTTTGATTATGTAAGAAAAGAAAAAATAAGTGTCCAATATTTAAAAAAAATCTAAATGACGGACAAAATAAAATTTTTTAGTCATCATCCCATTGCAATTGTCAATTTTTATGTGATTGATACACATTGATGCGTGAATTGTACTTGGTAAACGATCGTCTACCAAGTGCAATTGATGCGATTGACAATAATTTTACTACAGTAGATTAATGCTAACAAATGATTAATTACAATTGATCGTTTCGGGGACCCGCGGGGCAATTGTGGAACACACTATCAATCGGAATCGGTTTCATTTGACAGTTCAACAACATTCATTGCGTTATTTACGTTGTTTATTTTGTGCAGACAAATTTTTCGAACATACGAAGCAATTGGATTAGCAATTTGCTTCAAAATTATTCAAATTCCGATTGATAGTGCAATTAAGATGATACATGAATATGCTCATAAAGATGGAAACATCATTTTACCGGATCAACATTTTTTGCCTCACTCGGCGTACAAAATGTTTATAATAATATGTTATTAATTAAATTAGCAATTATAAATTATTTATGAATGACAGTTTCTTATATAAAATTAGAGTCAGTGCAAAATAAAGACAAGTGACTATCGATTTCAAAGCGTGTCGTATTTATAAAATAACTTTCAGCTGTCAATACATTTTTGACATTTCCATCACCGTTATCGCCGCTGATAGAATGTCACTTTGTCTAGGCACTCTGGACGGACGGAAAGATAGACAACAAAGTGATACGGTAATAATATTTTTCATTAAAATTTACGGAAGTCGCAAAATAAGGTCAGAAATAACATAATAATTAAAATTGCCATATTGTAATAATTCAAGATTTTTTTTTTTTCACTTTTCGAAATGGAGCCATACTGCCGCCATATTGAATGTTTAAAAAAAATATAGCCAGTGTTACTCGGGATGACGTAAGGATTCTAACGATACCCCATACATCCAAATCTGTTCAGGAATTTCAAAGTTATGGTGGAATAAAGAAACTCACATACAAACATACATCAACCTAGAAAACATTACACTCCTTTGGGCACTATTTGGGCAACCGTGTAATTAGTTTATTTTGTTTGGAGTAGGTTAATAACAACCAAAAACTTGACAATTGATGCCGATTATGATGAATGATAAACTAAAATTCATCTGTAAACCAGGATTTACAAAACCATATTTGTTTTGTACAAGACAAAAACTGTTTGTGAATAATCTCTGAAGCCTGATTTAAGACTCCCGCAGACAGGCGCAATGCGACAGCGCGACGCGACTCTAATAGAACAATTTCTATGAAAACTTCATGGAAATTGTTCTACCAAAATCGCGTCGCACCGTCGCCGTGTCGCGCCTGTCTGCGGGAGCCTAAACGCGGTGCGATATAATAGCCAACAGCATACCATAAGTTGAAGCTACAATAAAATTAGCGCTGTGTAAAGGGTGTATCAAAAAGGTGTGATCAAATTTAAGGGTGTGGTAAAGACCCTCAAACTGAACAACTTTCTCCATGGGCCCAACATCGTAATCGAGAAAAAATTATTAGCTGTTCAATACCTACTCGTCCCAAATGTATGAGACAGCAGATTATTTTTTCTCGATTTCGATGTTGGTCCCATGGAGAAAGTTGTTCAGTTTGATGGTAAGTATGTACCCTTAAATTTGACCACACCGTTCTGATACACCCTGTGTATGTCTTTTCTAGGTTAAGAACGCATATGATACTACCAATTACACAAAAAGTCATCTCGCAATCATTCGTCTGATGATGTGGCGACCGCGCAATCATTGCGTCTTGTGATTATAATGCTGTAATCATAGACGTATAAAAAAGGCGGACAGCTTCTCGCTAACAAAAAAATGTGTCTATCGGAGTCAGCCAGCTCGCTGTAGCTTCAGGCCTACGCACACATTTCACAAGACATGCTGTATTTTTACCTTATACCTATACCTTACCATATTACGAATACGTTACCATATTACGAATGGTTGACTGATGTGTGAATGTGTGCGTGCCCGCCTGTAGGTACAGCGAGCTGCCTGCCTCCGATAGACACAGTTTTTTGTTAGCGAGAAGCTGTCCGCCTTTTTTATACGTCTATGGCTGTAATATAATAATCTGTAACGATATTTATGTAGATAGGATCGTTTTAAGCCTAAAAGTCTGATAACCAGTCTAAGGTAGCCCACGAAATTCAAACTTTCTTACGTTTTTTGCAATTCGCAGGTAAGTATCAACTTGTACGTTGATTAAAATATGATACGCGGCCGTAACTAACATGGCTTTACAGAATTATAATCATTAGAATCAGCAATGTAACTCCATAAGTTAGAATTGACCTCGAACCTCATGATTTCATGAAATTGCTAGATTTGAGGTCATTTCTAAGTTTTGTATTGTTGATTCTAATGATTATAATTCTGTAAAGCCATATTAGCTAAGGCCGCGTCTCATATTTTAATCAATATACAAGTTGATACTTACCTGCAAATTGCAAAAAAACGTAAGAAAATTTGAATTTCGCGGGCTGCCTTAGCGCATCCTTCTTAACAATGGGTATCGTGTTACCCAGTAACTGTGTTGGGGGTGTCATATAGGCAGTCGCTTCTTATAAAATGCTGGTATTCAGTTGCATCCGGTCGACTGGAAACCGACTCTATTAGGAACCAATTCCTAAAAATACTGAATAGCCATATAACCATGGTTGGTCACAGTCAGTTCCAACCAAACACGCAGCCACTTACTGCAAACTGTGTGACAAAAAAAAAGGCCAGAAAGTTAAAAAGACGCTCAATAATTTAAAAAAGTGTGCATCATTAGAAGGTTAATAATTTTTTAGAGGATCAGTTAAATATTTTCCGATTTAAATTAATAAGTAGCCATAACCAAGCTCGTTTTGTCATGACAATGATCACCTTGTAGCCTGTCTGTTGTTTAATAAAACAATATGACAGATGTTATTGTTAATTCTCTAATAACATTAATACTGCGAGAATCGTTGAAAAGAAAAAATAATGTACTTACAACATAATCAGTCAGTGAGAATGAAAAAGGTAAACTACATTCTGTGCTACTTCGTTTTATAAACCTGTGGATGTAGGTATCAGAAAGTAGCTATAGTGCGCGCAAGTGCTAGTCACCGCCTGAGGAATGTGAGCAGTGAGATGGGGGAAGGCGCGAATGACAAGATTGGCACCTTCACCTTCATCTACCTCCCCTCATTGGGAAGCGGCTTTCTTTAGGTAAACATGAGAATACCATTCACCACTGAAAAGCAGGCAGATTGTACCTATTCGTTTGACAAGGATGAGATTTAGATGGTGTAATGGACATCGACGCGGTAACTAATACCAATTCAGCACATGATGAATGTCTAGAGGTGACTTTGAAAGTTTCCTCCATGTAAGTATATAAAATAACATTGTTCTTGTATACCTACCTACTTATCAGTTGACAAAAGTCAGATGATTGGCAATGATTTTTGGGGGTGCCCTAAAAATGGCTTCCCCAAAAATCATTGGGCTGAATATCTACTTCTTTTTGCCAAGAACAAGAGATGAAGGAAAATCAATGATTTTGTTATGTTTTAAATACCAAACAGTATCTAAATATGCCTTAGTTTTATAACAGATAATTTTAGTATATGCATAGTTAATTTGTAGTTATAAATCACGTTAATTAACTTCATTTTATAAACTTTGTGGCATTGAAATAATAATTGCTCTTCTCATTATTGCTGTGTTCATCCGGTCGGGGAAACGGAGTCTAAAGATAAGACTTCAGCTCAAGATAATGCTCCTTTTCGCTAGGTAGCACCTAAAGCGATGCCTTAACCAAAGCGCGCTGTTGGATTTACAACGCTCGGCTTGTCGTCGAGAGTTGAAATTCCAACATCGCGCTTAAATTTTTATTTCATTTCTACAACAGACTATTATACGGTTTGTCTGATTGGCTTCTAAGGAGAGTTGGGAGAAATTGAAAGCTTAATTAAATTTTTATTCAAGTATTTATAGTTTGTTAAAAAGGTAATTACTTAAGGTAAATATCGCGGCGGGATTTTATCGCGCAATGGATTTTCAAGTCTAGTTGTTGAGCTTTGATTGAGAATCCAACCTAACAACAACAGATTGCAAAACACACTGTTGGATTTTCAACTCTCGGCGCTGAGCAGAGCGTTCAAAATCCAGTGCGCAAAAAAAAAATCGCCGCGATATTTTTACGTCCGTGCGAACGTCGGCTTAATGTATGTATCCCTACTTCGGCGCCGTCATCTCGTTCTCGTTGACGTGGCGGTGGACAAACGGCCTTATAATTTTCGTGTCGCCCGTGCTGACACTTGAAAAGCAGTATTTAAAACAACAATATTAGCTTATCTTAATATAGTTTCTTATTTGCATCAATTTATAGAAATGCTATTTCCTTAAATTAATAAAAATAAACTGTCGAATAACTCCAACTATAGTCCTTTCACATTTATGTTACTTTTGTTAGCAATCCAAGTAGCAACCCACTAGCAACCTTATTACAACGGTAATAAAGATCACTTTGATTTTGCCAGTGATGCAAAATCAGAGGTAGATTTACGAAGCAAAAAGAGAACTATGTAAGGATCGTAGCAGGTGCGTTCTGTAGTTTCTGCCTACCCCCATGGGAATAAAGCGTGAGTTTATGTATGTGTAAGTATCTTCTATACTAATAACAAAGCTGAAGAACTTGTATTTTTTTTTGTTTGTTTGAACGCGCTAATCTCTGGAACTGCCAGTCGAATTTGAAATATTCTTTTGCATTTGATAGCCCAATTCTTGAGGAAGGCTATAGGCTATATAACATCACGCTAGGAACCTTAAGAGACGAGCAAAAAGAAAAAAACCAGAAAGAACGCTAAGCAAAAACGAAGTAAATGGCAGGGGTATGCGACGGGGTGGGTCGGGGGAACAAGAAATTGCACGAGGACGAAGTCGCGGGCAGAAGCTAGTGTTATAATAACTATGAAAGAACTATAAAAGAAAGAATTTACAATAAGATTATAGACATTTAAACAAACCTTTTTTACAGTCCGTTCAACCGATTTTGACTTCTATTGCGTAGGTGACATGACAAATGGCAGCTGCAGTAAACAGTTGGTATTGCAACCACTTTTTTGCCTTTAATGCCATCCTTAAGCCTACGGAATAGAAGTCAAAATCGATTGAACGGACTGTAAAAAAGGTTTGTTTAAATGTGTAAATGGTGGTATACGTGCATCAAAAACTGACAATAAAGCAGTCACCAAAAGACCGCCTAACGTCATCCATTGTTACAATATTTAACGACTCAACTCATCAAGACATCAACCTAAATGTTAGCGGACGTGTTATTAATAAGGTATTTAGATGCGTACCTACGTGATGCATAATGTAATTAATAAACTGCTAATTACACTGGTTTTAAAAACGTTATCCTAATTACGTCATCAGTCAGTAATGATGTTACTGCAGGGCAAAGGCCTCTCCTCCAAAAGAGAAGAAACGAACATGGATCACCAGTAAACACCACGCCCGGTGTGTTGCAATTAAATGCCCGTATTTTTAAACAAACCACATTATAGAATAGAGTTTGTTTAAAAATATGAAGAATAGTCTTGAATCAAATGGTTAAAATAAAGAATGTTGATATCGTTCTAGAATACGGATTTCAGCCTAAGCGTTAAGTTTACGAAGTTCTCAATAAATATTATTTAACGGAACTGTAGTTTCAACTTATATGATCTCATATTCTATAGGTAATAACATGTTTTACGCAAATAAAAAAAAAAAACTAATTAATTAAGAAACTACGAGTTCAATAATGATGTCTCAAATTAAATATAAACCTATGTTTCTCAAAAGAGCCAACAAACAAAATAGTTCTTTTTAATAATTCTTTAGGTTGTGATATGCCATCATGATTCCAATGGACAATGATGGAGCTTTACATGAGAACGATAGCACCGTTTTTAAACATGCTAGAACGTGCTAAGCAGAAAACATTAAATTATACCGGATGACTCTTTTACAGTCTTGAAAAAAAAAAATGGGGTGAACGGAGTAGAAGCCTACCAAATCGGCAAAAAAAAAAGCAGGTATTTTTCGATCAATAAATACTACAAATTCTAAGTAAACTTTTCATACTAAAAAAAATAAAAACAGAAATTATGACTCCGTTCACCTATTATAACCTATTTTTTTCAAGACGGTAAAAAAGTCAGGTATAAGTTGCTAAAAATAAATAAAACCTTCCTAAGGCTTATGAAATCCCTCAGTGTTCGTTTAGTAGATAATTACATTTTGTAACTTACTTAATTAAGTAACTTCAACTTCAGTTCAAGATCACGCCATTCAAAATGTCACGTCAAGCCTTGTCACATTTTATCTAGAAATTGTTGTTTGTCAAAACTGTAACCCTCACCCTAAGCTGTAACTTTAAGACCTTGTAATATTCAGTAGCTTCCTAAAACCAGCCCGTTGAGGTCAAAGGAGAGGTCAAAAGTGGTATAATATTCCGAAGATTTTTAAACACTAATGTGATGTACCTTTGTATAAAGCTTATTTAGAGATACTCGATTGCTATATTCGAGAGCAGTGGTGGCCCAGTGGTAACGGCCGCGAATTACGAGTTGTAGGTCGTACGTTCGAACCCAGACAGGCGCATTACTTTGTATAATTTCATCACTACTGCTCTCAAAACTCTGAAGGAAAACTTCGTGAGGAAACCGGCATGTCCTAGAACCAACAGTTCGAAGATATGTGACATCTACCAACCCGCACTGGGCCCGCGAGGTGGATTACGGCCTGATCCCTCTCACTGAGAGGAGGCCTGTGTCCCAGCAGTGGCAACATTATAGGCTGATTATGCTATGTTATGCGATTATAGTTAAATATGATTTTTTCAGGAGCCCGTTTTTGTAAAAGAGTGAAAAATGTTGCAGTACAAAAAAAACGCATACATGCAAACGACTTTATTAATTCATTTCTATACAATATGATTATTTTAAATGTGACTAAAGTTTCCGTTTCTAGTAAATAACCAACTCTAAAATATAAATAATGTTTGTAGGTAGTTAGTTATGCAAGCATTTTACTTTTCAACACTTGTTAAAAAAAAAAAAAACGGGTGGCTGTAAAAAACTATTAAATGCTCAAAAACATCAAAATAATTACCCTCTTTCAGCCTATATAGCTCAGACGGCAGTTTAAATTTTCAATGAATTTAGTACCAAACCCATACATTTATTGATCATCTCCTTTTAAATGGGAGCCACCTTGACCCTATACCGAGAATAGTTACTAATTATGCTTCTACATAATTATGTCACACAGCATATGTAGGTTATGAGTTAACTCAGGATAACTCAGAGCTTCCCTCGCTATGCTCAGGAGCCCTAGAATACTTCGTTACGTTCGGGATTTAATATAGCGCCCCGCTTTATCCTCTTAGTGAATAATCAAAAGTGCAAAGTGCCCAAGTGCTATAAAGTGATTAATATTCATTATAATTTAGACGACACGGTTGGCGCAGTGGTTGAGCGATTGACTGCTGCGCAGCATGTCGCGGGTTCGATTCCCGCACGGAACAAATATTTGTACGACTTACAAGTATTTGTTCCGAGTCTGGGTGTTTTTCTATCTATAATATGTATGTATTTACAAAAAAAAAAAAAAAAAAAAAAATGTATATAAGTAGTTTATCAGCCATCTCGTTACCATAACACAAGCATTAGGTTGCTTAGCTTGGGGCTAGATGGCGTTGTGTGATATGTCCAAACATATTTATTTATTTATTTATAATTTATACTTTAAATAAACCTAGGTTTTATTCAAACTCAAACTCAAAGCATTTATTTCAAATAAACCAATTATCGGGTCGGTCAGTCAGACAGATGAAGCTAGTTGCCCATTCCAAAGCGTAGTAGATCCCTATTCAATATCAACTCGACTTAAGCTGGGCCCAAAGCCCAATGCAAGTTGTTCCATGTCCTTTACCATAACCTAGGGTTCATGTCGCTTTAAGGTGCATCCACACCGCAGTTACTTTTTGTTGAACAACATTTTGCAACAGTATAACATTAAGTAACTTTCTCTATCTTTTGCAGCTTTTGGCAAACGTTGAGTAACTTCGATGAGGATGCACCTTAAGACCAAATATTCAGTAACTTCCAAGACCTGTAGAGATCAAGGTTTATGTGTCAGCTTCCTTGACTACACCACAAAGTTTTTCTCGTAATAATATTATATATTATTATATTATAACGACGAACATTTATTTCTTATATTGCTGTAATAGCTAGCGGGGTTTTTAAAATATTTGATTGACAGCAAAAATAAGTTTGGGTGACATATTTTGTAATTTGTTCTACAGTGCTAATATTAGGTCTTTACCTATGAAATTGCCGTTCTGCAGTACTGGCCATTTCAAATCAAAATAATTTTTGTTTGGCTAAGAGTTCTAATTTCAAATTAATTTTATTTTAAAAACATGGATTTTTTTTTCCAAAAGTAGTAATTTGTTTATTGATTAGTGTTACATTTTCATCGCATTTCAATCTTTTTCGCCATCATGGATACGTTAAAAATTCGAGTAATTATGGAATATGAGTACCGTCGTGGCAGCAACGCGGCACAAGCGGCACGCAACATCAACGACGTTTACGGAGCTAACACTACAAACCAACGCACCACTTGTTATTGGTTTGCTCGCTTCCGTTCTGGAAATTTCGACCTGAAAAATGAACCTCGCGGTCGTCCGAAGACTTTGGTCGACAATGACGAATTAAAGGCGATTGTGGAAGCTGCTGATACACAATCTACGGCTGAATTAGCAGCAGCTTTCGACGTTAGCGTCAAAACAATATTGGTCCATTTGCGTCAAATTGGCAAGGTAAAAAAGCTTGACAAATGGGTGCCCCACGAACTCAATGATCGCCAGCGCGAAGTACGCGTCGAGACGTGCCTTGCACTGCTCAACAGACACACAAATGAAGGAATTTTGAACCGCATTGTTACCTGCGATGAAAAATGGATTCTGTTTGATAACCGCAAGCACTCAGCAAGTTGGTTGGATCCTGGTTCAGCACCTAAACAATGCCCTAAACGAAAACTTACCCCTAGAAAAGTGATGGTCACTGTTTGGTGGTCTAGCGCCGGTGTGATTCATCACAGCTTCTTACCAAACGGGGTGAGCATTACTTCAGATGTGTACTGTGAAGAACTGAACACAATGATGGAGAAGCTGGCACATCTCCAACCAGCGTTGGTCAATCGCTCGTCTCCGCTGCTCCTGCACGACAACGCGCGACCTCATACTGCACAGCAGACGGTCTCCAAGTTGCAAGAACTGGGGTTGGAAGCTCTCCGTCATCCGCCCTACTCACCAGACCTTGCGCCTACAGACTACTACTTTTTCCAGAATTTGGATAACTACGGCGGGAAAAAAATTCAATACCCGAGAGGCAGTACAAAATGCCTTTGAAGAATTTGTTGCCTCCCGTCCAGCTGATTTCTTTAAGAAGGGCATCAATAAACTGCCACTGCGTTGGCAAAGATGCATTGATTGCATGGGTGATTACTTCGATTAATACAAATAAAAAATGCATGAAAAAAATTCGTTTAAATTTTTTCATACAAAACGGCAATTTCATAGGTAAATACCTATTATTAGCACTGTAGAACAAATTACAAAATATGTCACCCAAACTTATTTTTGCTGTCAATCAAATATTTTAAAAACGCCGCTAGCTATTACAGAAATATAAGAAATAAATGTTCGTCGTTACTTAATACTTGAAATAAACCTAGGTTTTACTCAGTATCAATTGTACTTACTCTGGGCCCGAAGTCCCTTGCTCCATGTCCTTTACTACTGTGACCTAGGACTACGTCACACCAGTAGTCGTCTATAGAGGTCAATGTTTATAAATAGCTGACATTTATTACCTTGACTTACACTACAAAGTCTTCTCTGTAATATTTAGCACTGCTTAACAAATAGTTTCAACATTTTTCGCACAAACATATTTCCGCTGTCAGTCAAATGTCAATGTTTTGCACGAAATTGTGTGCATGACCTTATCGGTAGTTCTTTTTGGCATGCGGGTCTGAAAAGTGAAATGTAGGCGGCTTTGTAAGGGTTGGAGTCGAGGCAATGGTGATAACATTCAGTATAAATTATTTTGTTTGTTTGAAACTGCAAGTCGATCTACAAAGCAATATATGCATTGTTTTTATCTCTTCCGTTATTGTGACTTTGAGAGTAGGCCTATGACTTGACGTAACATGTCATAACATAACGCCTGTAATCCCGAAGCGTTGGGCAGAGGTGTATCTATAGTACACCCTCATTTCAGCAGTTATGTCTAAGTCCCATGTAATAGGAGGCGAGCCTATTGCCATCAACCGGGCACAAATGCAGTCTCCGGGCTGCTACTGAGAAATTCCACATTGGAAAACCTGGGAATCGAACCCAGGACCTTAAACTCAGCAGTAGCGCTTGCGACCACTAGACCTGCAAGGCTAGCGAGGAGGTATAATTGGTTATATTAATTACTAGCTGTGCTCCGCGGTTTTACCCACGTAAAACGGGATAAAAAGTAGCTTGTTTTAATCCAGGGTATAAGTTATCTACATATAGAGTTTCATCCAAATCGGTCTAGCCGTTTGAGCGTGAAGAAGTAGCAAACATACAAACGCACACACACACACTCACTCAAAAAGTTTCGTCTTTATAATATTAGTGTGACGACTTTACCCTCATGATGATACCGGCCACAAACCATGTTGCCATTTTCATTAATCTGTTTTCCCAACTATGTTGGGGTCGGCTTCCAGTCTAACCGGATGCAGCTGAATACCAGTATTTTACATGGAGCGACTGCCTAAATGACGTCCACAACCCAGTTACTGGTTAACACGATGGGTACCCCTTGGCAAGACCGGTTGATGTAAGATCATAATGTAATTCTATTAGTAAGATCTTCATGTACCATCGCATCGTGTAGGTACACTGGCGGTGAACCACTTTTCAACTTTACTACCTTAGTAATAAGGTTGAAAAGTGGTTAACCGTCTGTGTCCGCGATTACGTACCATGTTTTATTTTAATGCAAATATTTTTTTAATATTCTATTACATTTTTTCCCACTTTGGTTTCACTGCCTAGCCTTTTCCCAACTATATTGGTGTCGGCTTCTGGTCTAACCGGATGCAGCTGAATACCAGTATTTTACATGGAGCGACTGCCTATCTGACCTCCACAATCCATTAACTGGGTAATACGATAACCCTTGCTAAGACTGGTTGTCAGACTTTCAGGCTTCTGACGACCCATAACGACTGTCAAAGATCCACGAATGACAGCCGGGACCAATGGCTTAACGTGCTTTTCGAAGTACGGAAGAGTCTGGGTATGTAAAGATGGTCACCCATCCACGGACCAACCCCAGCAAGCGTATGTTAACCTGATGGATTGACATCGACCCGTGCGGCTGTTATTTAATAGCAATATTTATATATATATATATATATAAAAAAAAACGTTTATCTCAGACAAAAAAGTCCACAGGCAAGGCAAAGTTGTTAGTAACAAGAATTTTGCATACAACTAATTTTAGTAATTAAAAAGTAAAAGAAGAAACAAGACACGCCGTCTATCCCTGCATAGTAGCCTCATCAGTCTCGCAACACATGGAGTTCAGTGAACCTACTGAGCAGAACAGTATCGGTTCTCTCGACAATCACCCTTAGGACGCTATTCGGGCTCCCCCGTACTCGTCGCACCACCGCACCGACGCAACTTTTTTACGCATAGGTAATTGCGTAGAAGACATCTACGCTGGCGTCAGTAAAATATGCACTGCAATATCGTGGGAGCCGAAACAGAGCCCCGAACACATGGACGCGTAAGGCATTGTAGGTATATAATATTTATGAGGAGCTCGTGGCTAAGTAATAACAGCTGCACGGGTCGATCCATCAGGTTAAGCTACGCTTGCCGGGGTTGGTCAGTGGATGGGTGACCATCTTTACATACCGAGACTCCTCCGTGCTTCGGATAGCACGTTAAGCCATTGGTTCCGGCTGTCATTCTTGGATCTTTGACAGCCGTTACGGGTCATCAGAAGCCCGAAAGTCTAACAACCAGTCTTACCAAGGGGTATCGTATTACCCAGTTAATGGGTTATGGAGGTCAGATAGGCAGTCGCTTCATGTAAAATACTGGTATTCAGCTGCATCCGGTTAGACTGGAAGCCGACCCCAACATAGTTGGGAAAAGGCTAGGCAGATTGATTGTATATAATATTTATGGCAGAAGGAATGGAGTCTTGAATTCTAGCCGCTTTCTATAAATAGCCGACTGGTGATAGGGCTGGTAGGCAGCCAACGAATCTATTTTAAACGTAAGTGGTTAGCCTTCAAAACGGCTGTTCATATTGGAAGGTATTCATAAGAATAATTTGACAAAAATCTGAACATGAGTTTAGCTTTTTTAGAGTCACAACTTGCAATATAGGAGCTCGTGGCTAAGTAAGAACAGCCTCACGAGTTGATCCGTCAGGTTAAGCTACGATTGCCGGGGTTGGTCCGTGGATGGGTGACCATCTTTACATACCGAGACTCCTCTGTGCCTCGGAAAGCACATTAAGGCATTGGTCCCGGCTGTCATTCGTGGATCTTTGACAGCCGTTACGGGTCGTCAGAAGCCCGAAAGTCTGACAACCAGTCTTACCAAGGGGTATCGTATTTATTTATTTATTCAATTGGTCTTACGAGCTAACAGACATACTCGTACCATCCAAAACGCTCATATGATTAACTTACAATTCAATTGTGGCTACACACTCGTCTCCTTATACAATAGATATTACACAGTTACTGGGTTGTGGAGGTCAGATAGGCAATCACTCCATGTAAAATACTGGTATTCAGCTGCATTCAGTTAGACTGGAAGCCGACCCCAACATAGTTGGGAAAAGGCTAAAGGCACGAATCGCTAAATACGAGGGGGGATCAAAAAGTAGTGAGAACGACATACTCCTTGGTAATAAAAAAAAATTAATACTGGCAGGCATAACTCAGATACATATTTGTGATATTAATAAAGAAAAAAATCTTCGATTCTCTTTTGTTTTTTTCTGAATGTAGTCATTTGTTTGCTTCGTGTCGGAACGTGTTCTCGAAAATGGAGAAAAACGAAGTGCGAGCCGTTATTAAATACCTCTGTTAAAAAAAGTTAACGACGCAAGAGATTCATTGCGATTTGGAGGCAACATTAGGAGAGTCTGCTCCGCCTTATTCCACTGTCGCAAGGTGGGCTTCTCAATTTCGAGTAGGGAGAACGACCGCGGAAGACGAACATCGTTGCGGCCGTCCATCGACGTCAGTCACCCAAGAAAATGTTGCGAAAGTCGAGAAAATTGTATTGAGCGATCGATGAGTTACCATCCGATACTTAATTCAAGAAACGGGCATTTCTTATGGAAGTATTCAATCCATATTGAAACAATCTTTGAATATGAGAAAAGTCTCCGCAAGATGGGTGCCGAGAATGTTAACCGACAGTCAGAAACAAAATCGACTTGACATTTCGAACATATTGTTGGACAAGTTTCAAGAAGATTGTGATAACTTTTTGTCTCGTTTCGTAACAATGGACGAAACATGGGTCCATCATTTTGATCCCGAGACAAAACAGCAATCTTCGCAATGGAAACGGCCATCATCACCGACCCCGAAGAAGTTTCGTGCCGTGGCATCGGCTGGCAAGGCTATGGCCTCAATATTTTGGGACTCAGAAGGGATATTGTTGATTGATTACCTGGAGTGTGGAACCACTATTACAGGCCAATATTATTCAGCTTTAATTCCTAAGTTGAGGAATGCCATCAAAGAGAAAAGGAGAGGGAAACTTCGAAGGGGCCGTGCTGTTTCATCACGACAACGCACCCGCGCACAGGTCGGCAGTTGCGATGGCTGCCATTCAGCAAGCTGGCTTCGAATTGGTTGACCACCCCCCTTATTCACCAGATCTGGCACCTAGCGATTTTTATCTGTTCCCCAAATTGAAAGAATACTTAAGGGGAAACAGGTACGAAGACGATAACGAGGTGATGGATGCCGTGGAGAGCTTTTTGCAGGACCAAGACAAAACTTTTTTTTTTAAAGGGATTGAAGCATAGATATATGATTATATTTCTATGGATTGAAGTAATGGAAAAGCGCTGGACTCGGTGTGTAGAGAGACTCGAAGACTATGTAGAAAAATAAATTATTAAGTTATCAATAGTCATTATAATCTATCTCATTCTCACTACTTTTTGATCCCCCCTCGTACATTTAACGTTAAACGAATTTTAAACATCGTTGTGTTTCTGACAAACGTTTGAAGATGACAGATCGATGATCGATGTTTTAAATACGTTTACCGTTCAATGTATTTAGTGATTCGATTGGTGGTGCAAGCGGGGCTTAAGGTTTGGTCTCCTGGGAAAGCGGTTCCGTCATATTATAATGACCGCCATGAAAAGCTGTCATTTTCACCAGTATTTGACATTAATTCAAACCCCGCTGCCCAATGATTTAAATCGTATAGTCGCAACAAAAAAATTAATTCCATTTTGTAATACAACACTAACTAAAAATAATGTTTATCATATGTGCATTACCATTTTTAACAAATTACCAAAGTATTTAAGAGAACTCCCATTTATATATTTTAGAATAAAATTGCGCAGATGGTTAGTCGAAAATTGTTTTTATACACTGCAAGAATTTCTGCAGCATAGAGAAAAATCATTATTTTAAGATATCTATTATGTAAATATTTTTTTTTAAGATAAGGTTGTTTTGTAGTTTTGTAATTTTCTAATAGATCATAATTCATAATATTAAGGTTGTGTGTATTAGATATTAAGGTTGTTAGGTTATTTTGTAATTTATATAGATTAGGTATATTTTATAGTTTTGTAGTGTGTCCTACTAAAATAAATAAGTACCTACGTAGGTACCTATTTTATTAACTAATTTGCATGCCCTAAACAGGCAAAATATGGACTGTGCTTACACCACCAATTTTTACATCTGGTAAAACCTGTATTTTCTGCAAATAAATTATTCTTATTCTTATTCTAAGAAAATTATCCATACTGAGAAGAGAGAGCTTACACATTATTACAATAGCGTTTCCATGATAATCAAGTAAAGTCACTGCGACCACAGTGTGTCAGAGGTGTCAAAACGAATTAGAAATGCGACTATCTTTTGACGCGGTAAGGCGAATCTACCGATGTAAATCTTTGCCGCTGTCATCATTTTTATGACAGACTCGCACAGTATCAAATGCAAGTAGAGACACGTGAAACAGACATTTGATAAAGGCCTGTATTTAATTGAACCACAAATAATTCTCATTATACTTTCCTGAAAATATTATTGAACACTCTAATATAATGATTGCGCCTCTTTTTGTGAACCTCAAATAATTCCTGTTTTGAGGTCCTACAAATACTAAATAGCCAAGTAACTGCGACCAACTTGGATGTAGCGCGGTTGATCACAGTTCTAATCTTACCCATTTAGTCGGGGTAACTGTGGGAAAAGGTCAAAAGATTAAAAAGAGGCTCATTAATTTAAAAAAGTGTGCATCATTAGAAGCACAAATAGTTTTTCGAGGTTCATTTATTTAAAAATGCGTATATCATTAGAAGGTCAATAAGTTTTTTAGACGATAAGTTAAATATTTTCTTTTAAAATATTACAGAAATCGCTCAAAAAAGAACCATCATCAAAATGATGATTGGTTTAGAATACCTAAGTTAGCTAAAGTTGTTTGATCACCGTGACACAGCACTAAATTGTTTTTCATAGTTCTTAGAACTAATACGTCATTGTGGAACATCATAAGACCTTTATTCATAAGTCAATCATCTGCCTTTTCCCAACTATGTTGGGGTCGGCTGCCAGTCTAACCGGATGCAGCTGAATACCAGTATTTTACATGGAGCGACTGCCTATCTGACATCTACAACCCAGTGACTGGGTAATACGATACCCCTTGGTAAGACTGGTTGTCAGACATTCGGGCTTCTGACGACCCGTAATGACTGACAAAGATCTTCTAATGACAGTTGGGACCAACGTCTTAGGGCGCTTTCAATTTAAACGTTTCGTGTCGGACCGCTGCGGTGCCGAAGCGGTACGTTTGTCGTATTGCGCACGGACGGTCGTTTGTTTTCATACAAAGCGCGCGGTGCGGCAACAGTGTGGCATCGATATCGCGAACGCTCGAGAACAGGACGGCTACGTCGCAAACTCCACGTGTATGAAAATAAACGACCGTCCGTGCGCAATACGACAAACGCACCGCTTCGGCACCGCAGCGGTCCGGCACGAAACGTCTAAATTGAAAGCGCCCTTAACGTGTTTTCCGTATGTGTTTTCGGAGGGCTCTTGGTATGGTAAGATCCGAAGTCCTATCCGACATTCAAGCAAAGAGATGAGAATTCCTTTGATCGCTTGGAGGCCACTAACTATACAAACATGTAAAGTTGACGTCCTGTTTGTCACATTTTTGTATTGACTTATGGAATATAGGTATTATGATGTTCCACAATGACGCATTAGTTCCAAGAACTAAGAAAACAGTGTTTAGTGCAGTGCGCTGTCAGTGTGGCTAAGTAATAACAGCCGCACGAGTCGATCGACCAAGTTAAGCTACGCTTGCCGCGGTTGATCCGTGAATGGGTGATCTTTACATACCAAGACCCCTCCGTGCCTCGAAAAGCACGTTAAGCCGTTGGTCCCGGCTGTCATTCGTGGATCTTTGACAGTCGTTACAGTTCGTCAGAAGCCCGAAAGTCTGAACACAAGTCTTACCAAGGGGTATCGTATTACCCAGTAACTGGGTTGTGAAGACTCTATACCAATTTTTACCATCAAGAATGTACAACGGCATACATTGCTGCTTTAAAAACCACCTCCTGGTTTGAGATCCAGCTCTAAACCAAAATCCTTAACGTACTCATCGTCATACCGACAATTCTCACTGGCCTTCGTGTAAATTACTATTTACCTGACCATTACGAGTTGTTGGCTTATTACTGATGTGACGTCACTATTTCTCCACGTCCGCTTGATCATGGTCATCTGTTAAGACAACCCTCTTGTTATGTTCACACTCTCTTTCCCTTTGGGTTGGTATGAGTCTTATGCCATTTTACTAATGTTAGTTGAATTATTAGCAGCAGTATTATATAGTTCTTAGATACAAGTGTTTTGTACATCATGGTGGAACTAAAAATCGTAACGAAAAGTTTATGGAATCTGTAGAAATTTTGTAATTTTTCGTCGCATTGCGGATATTGTGGTGCCGCCACCACATTTCAACCTTATTATAATTAGCAATAAGGTCGAAAAGTGGTTTACGGCAAATTTCCGCGATATATTCAAATTCAAATTATTTATTTCAGACACGAGTCCATAGTGTTAGTATAACATACTTAAAGATATATACCTATAGGTATATTAATTAAAAATAAAAAATAAAAAATCTGAAAAAATACATTTACGGTTCACAAAAACAATTTTCCAAGTAAAAATAGAATATTCCACAAAAAAGTGTATAGTGTGTAGTGTAGTGAGTGTGTGTGTGTGTGTGTGTAGGTATTAAAAATGAATCCCTATTGCCCTTGGTCATCGCATCACGCGTGAACGGATGGAACAATTTCGCTAATTCTTTTTTTGTTGAGTTTATGATTGTCAGGAGAAGGTTCTTATGACAAAAAATTAAGAAAATTTCGCAGAAAATTGGAAAAATTCAGAAAAAATATTTTACTTCACGCGTTTACATTAGAATATTCATAGCTAAGATAGGACAACGTCTGTCGGGTCAGCTAGTTACCTATAGGTATCAAGACTACAAAAAATTATAAAATTGGAAATTAAAATTGTGATCGATGGACTGATTTAACAAAGGACCTCCAAAGCGGGGATGAGATCCTATCAGCCACAGTCTTCAAGATTTCGTTGCGGCTGCCACGCATTCAGAGATACCGTCCTTTTGCGAATGATGGCATAAACGCCTTCATTCAGTGCGATACAGCGCGAACATCCCCGATGCATTACAGAAACGTGGTAGCCCCAATATCATCCTGAAGATATTATTGTACTGGATGCGCAGTGCATCCAGCGATCTTTTGGTGTGACAGACCTCACAGACTTCCAGTGTAAAAGCTCTGACAATATGTGGCGATTAACACCTCGTCAAATGATCATGTAACATCAACACGATGGTGACATATCTCTATGGGTTTTTCACAAGAACTGAGAGCTTTTTTTAAGGTTAAAGCAAGGCACTAAATCAGCCAGATGGCATTTAAATGGATTAATTATTAACAACACCAAACTCAGAAAAATAATCTTCTTAGTTTCTGTCAAAAACCTAGAGATGTGTCACCATCGTAGTGATGTTACATGATCATTCGACGAGGTGTTAATTGCCATAAAGATGCCTTATCGTAATCTTCTCTTGTTCAGAGCAACAGGAGAATCTGCGGCCAGCATGTTAGTTCTGAAAGATACAGCCCTTCCCACCCATCTCAATGATAAACTGACGGAAAATAAGCGCGACGCTGGGTCTAGAGTCTGAGTCTAGAATCATGTATACTGAATCCACGGTAAAGTCCCTTGCACCGTGTATAGAGCGGCTGCCTATCTGAACCTACACAGCCTCGTTCTGCGAGGTTTAAGTACCGTAAAATAAAGAGGTTATATTGTTTAATTTTAAAATAAAAGTTAATATAACTTTATCAGTTTATTATAAAAAAAAATATTTAAAAAAATACAGAAATGGCGACTCATGGGTAGTCTTTATTCATAAAAAGCATTTCTTTTTGTATAAGTTCCGAGAATATACTTGAATATACTTGGGTCGCTTTGATTGCTCCTGTTTTGTGTATGTAATACACAAAACAGTGTGCTTTTGTTATTAAGTTTTGTTTTAGCTGTAAGTCTTCCATGCTGAAATAAATAAATAAATAAGAAAGTACCCCAGTATTAGGAATTAAAAACAAAAATAAAAAAATTGTTCATTCCGAGATTTTATTAAAAATCAATGAAAAAAAAACATCCCGCATCAAACGCATCCCGCTATTCAAATGTCACCTCATTTTACGGAATCTAAATAATAGTTTCCGTGAGGAACGAAGGAACTTATACCATAAATTGACTAGTCTTCCAAAAACGGAAAAATTGGTAGGGAAAACCCACACAAAGAGTTGTTTTTCCCGTTCCACGAAGGTTTTTAGAGCATCCACAACTCCTTAATTGATTGACGAAAGGATTTTTCGCCCACATCTTCCGTATTTTTGCATTCTCAAGGTTCGAAATTAATAAAAAAAAAAAAAAAAAATACGATCAAGAATACACCCAGTATTCATGACATTCACAGTATGTTCAAACCTGTTTAGGTCCAGAACCTCGTAAGGTCTTGTAACTAGTTTTGTAAAAATACATGGATCCTGTTTATCTTACCAGTAGCTTTGTTAGGGTTCCGTACCTCAAAAGGAAAAAAACCCTTATAGGATCACTTCGTTGTCCGTCTGTCTGTCTGTCAAGACCCTTTTTCTCAGTAACGCATGGAGGTAACAAGTTGAAATTAATTCAAATAAGGCATACGTCCCTTTGGAGCTCTAAAAAAAATCAAACTTCTAAGTCAATGCAATAAAAAAATACTGTCATTTAAGCGACACCCCGTTAACCTAGAGTCATGAAATTTGGCAAGAAGCAAAGTATCAAAGTAATCATCACAAAGTAAAAAGTTCGAAAATCGCTAATTTGTAATCACATCAAAAAACAATTGAGATTACTAACTAAAATTTGCATGTATGGGAGAACTTGTTTTTTAACTACAATGTTAAGTTGGTTTTTGGGATAAATTCTTTTCAACTACGGAACACCATTGTCCGTGGTCCAACACGCACTTGGCCGGTTTTTTTTTGTTGTTGTATGAATGGAGTTTTGCAGGGTATATATATCATAAATATATTTATTATATATATTATAAGAATTATAACCATTTACTTTTTATTTTAGCGTCCATGAAGTATTGCATTTTTTGTCTATGGTTGCCTCTAAATTATTATGGAACTTCTTCGGCATGCTTACGTCAAAAGCAAAATAAATGGTTTGGAAAGAGTCATCATCTGCTTAACCTTTTTAACCGACTTCAAAAAGGAGGAGGTTCTCAATTCGATGTTCCCCGATTATTCAAAGATGGCTGGACCGATTTTTTTTTTTGTTTTATTCGAGAGGGTATACATCACAGTTAGTCCCATATAAAATTGATTAACTTTGCTTCGGTAGTTTTTGAGTTAGCTTCAATAATACGTATTTTTTCCCCACTTTTATATGGATGATGTTCTAGTTTGTTTTGCAGATAGTGGTATAAGAATTTGTGTGGGGTAGGTACACAACTAAAAAGTGAAAAACTTTTTTACAAAAAAATACAACCGACTTCCAAAAACAACACTACAAAGTGAAAAATAACTTTAATTTCGGAAGTCGGTGGCAAAAAACGAAAATACATTTAACTAGACACCGACTTCCGAAATTAAAGTTATTTCTCACTTTGTAGTGTTGTTTATGGAAGTCGGTTGTATTTTTTTGTAAAAAAGTTTTTCCAACTACGTTGGGGTCGGCTTTTTTGGAAAGAGTATAAATGTCATTTTTATTGAGACGAACAGCTTAAATTGTATTTTTTTTGGTGACCCTTTTTATGTTCGTCCCTATCCTTCACACCGGAATACAGCAGCACTGCTTGCGGGCAGAAATAATAGAAATGGTGGTAGCAGGTACTTCCCCGCACGGGCTCCTTCACAAAGAGCTTTAAGGCTGGTTTTCCACCAAAGATGTGCGAGGTAGGTGGGTGGTGCGAGGATGCGTAGCGAGGCCGTGAAACGGTGCGAGTGTTTCCACCAGAAATGTGCCAGCGGTGAACGGTGTGCAAATGTGTGGCGCGAGGATGTGTAGCGGGCTCTTTACAGATGCGAGCGGGGTGAGCTGTGGTGGGAGCGGAGCGCGCACACCTAGCACACATCCTTTCCTTGTTCTGAACGTACAAAAACCTCGCTCCGCCGAACCGTTTCCACTAGAACTGCGCCGAGCGAGGCTAGCTAAATGAAGTGATTCTATTGGTTCTTAACAAACACATCCTTCACTACGCATCCTCGCACATCCCTGGTGGAAAGGCAGCCTAAGACAGCCGCGACGCGACACCGGTAGAACAATTTTAAAGTTTTCATAGAAATTGTTCCACCAAAGTCGCGTCGCGCCTGTCTGAGGGAGCCTTTACTACCATTAAAAGATGTATGAATTCTTGTTTATTTGATGGTCAAAGTCAAATCATTTACTTCAATCAGACTACTAACAAGCTCTTTTGAAAGACGACCAATTAACTAGAAAAGAAATTCACATACATACTTGCAAGATACGCGCGAAAAACAACCCTTCCTTGGAGTCGGGTAAAAAGAAATTCTCTTTTTACCCGACTGCCAAGGAAGGGTTGAATTGCTCACAAAAAAATGTAGTTTTTTATTTGTGGAAAAGAACAGAAGTACGTAATAGACTACATAAGCAGTGATGGCCCAGTGGTAACGGCTGCGACTTACGAGTTAGGTTGTAGGTTCGAACCCCGACAGCCGCTTTATTTTGTGTAAACTGTTTCATCTCAAAACTGTGAAGGAAAACATCGTGAGGAAACCTAAAATTCGAAGACATGTGACATCTACCAACCCGCACTGGCCCCACGTGGTAGATTACGGCCCACTCCCTCTCACCGAGAGGAGGCCTGTGTCCCAGCAGTGGGAACATTATAGGCTGGTTATGATATGTTATGCTAATGCTACAGAGGCTTGATGGGATCCCATTGCCTTCTCTTCTCTTGGGTTCAAGGGAAGAGAGGGGATGGCCTGATATTAATTTATCGTCGACATGGCAATACGCACGTACCTACAATGCGTTCTTCAAGGCGAGCCACTTACTTAATTAGGTGTCATAATCAGAACCAGAATTTTAATTAGTCTTAATTTGTATGGTCTAATGGACAAACAATTTCGGAGCCGTGTTTAGTATATCATTCTGAAAGAACTAACACGTACGGTCAGCAACAGAAGTCTGTTGACACTGCTACTTTTTGACATTTAACACAAAATTATTAAATAAACTTAACTGTTAAGAGTTAATGTTCTTAAAATTTTAAGTACTTCTGCTCCGATTTGAATTAAACATTTCGCTTAATAATTAAGATTAAAAAACTGCAAGTGTTAATCGACTTTGGTTGCTGACTATACTTACTACCTATGTAGGTACCATCGGCAAAATTTCTGGTGAACCAATTTTCGACCTTATTACTAACGCAATACACATACTTGTCCTCTCTCACACACACACATTACACACCGGCACATAAATGTATGACTTAACCTCCCTCGCGCTAAACACTGGCTGCAGCAATACCTACATGACAAACTGCCCTATATGGCCTAACACTGTCTCCTAAGATACAGGACTACCTAGTTTAGGAGACAGGGTTACTTGATCTGTGTAGATTTATGTAGATATCCGTGTTTTGTTGTTTTGTACATCTGCTCTTGTGTACCTATTGTGAATCTTGTGTGTGTAATAAATATTATTCTTATTCTTACTTACTATTAAGCTACCTTTTACTGGGTACGTCTTTCACTGACATGAGTGTGCCCTGGCGGTTGAGAGTATGTCATGCTCACTCAAATGTCTCGCTGGTGGTGGTGTGTGTGACGATCATTAAGTTCCCTTCAAAATGGTTGAGCTAATTGGTGCTGATCCATGCGTCATATTCGTGAACGGGCGCCGTCAGTTGGGACTGGTCGTCTCTTAGCTGCCATGGCTTATTTTTTAATTTTAATATTTAATTTAGTTGTTTTAGTTTTTATCTTTTTATTACGGACGCTTTTTAACGTGCACGTCTTTCTACATTGTTCTCACATGTATATTTTCAACATGAACGATGTAACCAATATTTTGTAAAAATATTATGATTTAAAAGAGTGTCCGTGGAGTTTCTTGCCCGTTCTTCTCCATAGGGATCTACTACGCTTTGGAATGGGCAACTAGCTTCATCTTTCTGACTGACCGACCCATTGACAATTCAAAAGTGCCTGTAATTGGTTTATTTGAAATAAATGCTTTGAGTTTGAGTTTGAGTTTATTCAATAAGGTTGAAAAGTGGTTCACCGGAAAGTTTGCCGATGGTACATTAGTTTAGTACGATTCCCGGGTCGGGCAACGATTACGATTATTGGGTTTTTCTATCTGGAATTCCTCAGTAGCAGCCTGGTGGCTGGATTTGTGCCCGGTTGATGACAATAGGCGCGCCCTATTACATGGGACTTAAAAACATAACTGGCGAACTATGGGAGACGGAGAACAAGGCGTGATGTTTTATGTTATGTTAATAATCCTTGTGATGCTTTTCGATGGCGTAAATTCACAACTACATATCACTAAAAACTAAACTCTTTTGCAGTGTGTCAGTGATAGTAGTTGGGGTCGGCTTCCAGTCTAACTGGATGCAGCTGATTACCAGTATTTTACATGGAGCGACTGCGTATCTGACCTCAAACTCAAACTCAAAGCATTTATTTCAATTAAACCAATTACAGGCACTTTTGAATTGTCAAGGGGTCGGTCAGTCAGAAAGATGAAGCTAGTTGCCCATTCCAAAGCATAGTAGGTACCTATGGAAAAGAACGGGCAAGAAACTCCACGGACACTCTTTTAAATCAAGATATGGTTACAAAATAATGGTTACATCATTCATGTTGAAATTTTACATGTGAGAACGATGCAGAACGTTAAAAGCGTCCTTAAAAAAAAAAACAATTCAAATATTTAAATTAAATTAAAATAAGCCGTGGCCGCTAAGGTATGCCCAGCCTTCACTGACAGCGCTTGTTCACGAACCTGACGCATGGATTAGCTAAATGATCCAACACGCGCCACCATCAGCGAGACATTAGAGACCTCCACAACCTAGTTGCTGGGTACGATACCCCTTGGCAAGACTGGTTGTCAGACTACCGGGCTTCTGACGACTCGTAACGACTGTCAAAGATCCACGAATGACAGCCGGCAATGGCTTAACGTGCTTTCCGAGGGACGAAGGGGTCTTGATATGTAAAGATGGTCACCCATCCACGGACCAACCGCGGCAAGCGTAACTTAACCTGATCGATCGACCCGTGCGACTGTTATTACTTAGCCATAAGCACCAGTATGTAATCGTACATGTAATTTGTAAATCTATTACAACATAATCTACAAATCTTCCAAGTATTCATATTGCAAACTAAAACAGATAGATTAGTATAAAACGAATGTTAGAAACACGAGATGAGTTAAATGTAGTATGTTGTAATAACTTGCTACTGTGTTATCTCGCGAGATCTTTAAACAAACTTGAGGCATTACCCAATTTTTTGTCGTCTTCCAATGTTGCACACAATTGCTAGATCTGCTTACTTTGTTATTTTACCTACTTACATAATAAAAATAAAATAAAATAGCCTTTAATTATTCCTTAATTACAATAAATGAAGCTAAATAAAGTATTTAATAATTTTTAATTAAGGACCCCTCGACGGGTATAGGCCTCCTCCAGTAATTTCCAGTTTTTTCTGGTTTTTGCTTTCTCAAGCCATGCTTTGCCAGCCAATTCCACTATATAGAATAGCATAGAATAGAATAGAATAGAATAGAATACTCTTTATTATGCACACCATTTAAACACAATATATAACTACTTTATCTTACTATTAAGCTAAACAATAAATATTGATTCGTTAGTTTTCGTAAGTTTTGGAAAACAATTGATTAATAATAATCGAATCACCAGCTCTAAAAAATATAATAAAAAATAAAAACAAAAAACCCGATTGGTAAAACACATAACTGAAAAAACAAGCAATAAAATCAATAGAATTTTGGTATCGCAGGCCCCGACAAACAAAAGTTACACCATAAATGTTAATTGGTTTGTCCCCCGCCTGCAACACCTACCACAATTCTCTATATTAAAAATTAATATTATCCTATTTGGTCACTCCTACAATTAAGGCGACTATAACTGACTTTTAATGATTTTAAACTGAAGATCACGTCTAAACCAGTGGTGCTGATAATTTGGAAAAAATATAATGTTAAATTAGAGCATTTTCTCAATAACTTAACATGTGAATATTTTAGATTATGTTTATATTACATAGTGTAATTAATTTGTAAAATTATGTCTAACGCGGATAAAAAAGTGAGAAACACGCAAAAACTATCAAGCGTATTTTTATGGAACCTTCACCATTCTAAAGATATATTTAAAGAAATATATGGAACCTTTGAATGTTGTCGTACTGTAGCAGAGTATTTACCGAATCTTTGCAAAGACCCTGTCAGGTGCAAACCTTCAGACTTACCTACTTACCAGCTGTAAGAGGAAAAAAACAACAAAATATAATTCAAAGCAACATTATAATTCGTAGGAACTTCAACAATTGTTATGAGCAATTAAAACAATGTCAATTGTTTAACTCTTGCCTAATGGGAGTTAAAAATCTTTAATAAGGAAAGTCGTTGTTTAATGAGAACTGTGGTGACGATTGTTACAGTTTTGTTAGGGTGCATTCCGATGGGACGATTAGTCGCATCGTGATGCGACTGAATATTTATTAGATAGCTTATTTTAAACGTGCTTGTTTTAATATTATAGTTAGGTACCGCCAACCCGTATAACCGACTTTTAATGATTTTAAACTGAAGATCACGTCTAAGCAAGTAGGTAGTGTTAATGATTTGGAAAAAATGTTTGTTAAATTAGAGCATTTTTTTAATAACTTAAAATATGTGAATTTTTGAGATTATAATTATATTACATAGTATAATTAATAAGAATCACGCAAAAACTATGAAGCGTATTTTTATGAAACTTTCAGCATTTTAAAGATAATTTAATTATTTATCTTTTAGTATAGTACGTGTTTTAATATACGTAATACATTTTGTTTTATGTAGGTATAATAAATTAATAATGCGGACAGCGCTCCTTGATGGGAGGACGTAAGACGCGTTGCTTGAGCTCAGCAGAGAATAGCAAGCTATTATAACCACTCAAGGCCATTGGCATGTATCTGCGTCTTAACCAAGCATGGTAATCAATGCTCCTGCCTCCCATGTCTATACATATAAGAAGAGGGTTTTACCCTGCCATGGGAGGGGTTGGGATAATGGGCTGGTTTTATTATTATTATTTATATTAAGAAAATTTAAGACCAGTTTTTAAGTAAATACTAAATAGCTAAGAAAACAATGTTCGGAAGTTATTCTTTATTTTAACTTATTTTTTACCAGTGCAGTAGCGTACGCACGGTTACAGATCAAACTATACATTCCAGTATAAGCTGATCTCGCATGGTATAGGATTTCTTTACAATGAGAGGTCATTGTAAACTGGAAATTTATACGTGTCTCGACATTAAATTAATAATGATTGGAAGTCGAAAGTCATTATTATTATTATGTGTATCTGTGTCATTATATTCTAAATTCATTTAACAGAATTTTAATAAAATTACAAAAACGTATGTCATATTCGAAGAGCTTATAAATCAGACATAGATATTCAGTTAACTACAATCTCTGATTTATTACGATGTCATAAATTCTCTTACGTCATAAAATTATAGGCAACTGTACCTTGATCAAGGTTGATCGAAAATTACAAGTTTTTTGTATCAATATCATTAAATTGAGCGACAAGATTAATAACAATTAAGTATATAGGTATAAATATATATATATATATATATATATATATTATATATATATATATTATATATATATATGTCGAGATATATAAGCGAAATATTTAATTCAAAACAGAACAGAAGTACTTAACATTTTAACAATTAAACGAACTCTTAACAATTAAACGAAAAAAAAAAACAGTGAATCGAATCATTTTGTGTTAATTTAGATGATGTCAAAAAGTAGCAGTGTTAACCGACTTCTGTTGCTGACCGTACATACAACGAGCTCCGAGGAATCATTTATGGAAAGTTGACGTAATGAGCTAGAGTTGAGATTTAGTCGATATTACGTTATCGATACACAAACATCTTTTGCGCGCGTGCGCATTTAATTAATTATTACAGATTATTAAAACCTTTATTATCAGACCACAGAGATCCATACAGTAAATAAAACCTAAAACTAATATTAGTATCCTAATTATAATCTTATGTTAAAGTCTAGAGTCGGAGCTCACATTAACCACGTCGGCTACAGATCAAGTTATAATTATCCAGTATAAGCTGATCTCGCATTGTATAGGATTTTCTTACAATGACAGGTCAGTGTAAACTGGAAATGTATAGCTTGATGCGTAGCCGTGTGTACGTACTTGTAGATGTATGAAGTCAGATCCAGTGACGCAGCATCTGACAATCCCACCTATACAACGTAGCTTCTTATTCTATTTAAACTCCGTACAGCGTACTCCGAAGGCGACCTCAAGGAGTGTTAAGGCTCCCGCAAACAGGCGCGAATAATATAGAACAATTTTTATGTAAACTTCGTGATTGTTCTAATTTCTACTAAAGTCGCCTTCACCGCCGCCATTGGTATTTTTTTTTGCTATCTGATCAACAACAAATACAACAACTAGTTATGTTTATTGCGTCAGGTGGTTTTTTTTTTATTCTTGAGAGATAAATGTCAAATTGTTAAAAAAAAAAATGATAGTTACAATGTAGGTAATGGAGATTATTTGATAACCCGCGCCCTAATTGCGTAACACATTATCAATCGGAGTTAGTTTCGTTTTGACAGTTCAACAACATTCATTGCGTTATTTACGTTGTCGAGCAGACAAATTTTTCGAACATATGAAGCGATGGATTAGCAATTTGTTTCAAAATGATTCAGATTCCGGTCTATAATGTGTTACGCAATTGAGGTGCAGTTTTGGCAGGCCATATTAAAGTTTAGAGGAAGTATCGATATTAATTCGATTGCCGGCTCAGTTTTCTCTACAATTTACAATTTTTAAATGGAGTTACATTTACAGATAGACCGTGTCCATTATTCCAAAAGATTTTGTAACAAATTGTTATTGAGGAGCTCGTGGCTAAGTAATAACAGCCGCACGGGTCGATCCATCAGGTTAAGCTACGCTTGCCGGGGTTGGTCAGTGGATGGGTGACCATCTTTACATACCGAGACTCCTCCGTGCCTCGGAAAGCACGTTAAGCCGTTGGTCCCGGCTGTCATTCGTGGATCTTTGACAGTCGTTACGGGTCGTCAGAAGCCCGAAAGTCTGACAACCAGTCTTACCAAGGGGTATCGTATTACCCAGTTACTGGGTTGTGGAGGTCAGATAGGCAGTCGCTCCATGTAAAATCATGGTATTCAGCTGCATCCGGTTAGACTGGAAGCCGACCCCAACATATTTGGGAAAAGGCTAGGCAGATTGATTGTTATTCATTTTATAAAAATTTGCAGAATACAGAATTATGCCGTGAGTTTTATACATCTCTCGGCAGTCATTTTAATTTATACTTTACTAGCTTCCACCCGCAGCTTCACCCGCGTGGTATGTCGATAAAAAGTAGCCTATGTCCTTTTCCAGGACATGGTCTACCCGTGTGCTAAATTTCAGCCAAATCCGTTCGCTGTTTTAGTGTGAAATCGTTACAAACAAACTGCTTATTTATAATATTAGTTAGCATAATAATGACATAAGAGTTACTTTGAATTGACTTACTTTTTATGCTTTACGTAAAAAAAAATACACAATCTTATTTTCAATCAGTCGCAAATCCGACCAATTCCTTACGTACGTCGTAGCGTTCAAAGTAAAACCATAATTACTGACGATAATTTCCTTTCCTTGATCGCGAATGATCTAATTAGAGTGACATTGGACCCTTTGTGGCTGTAATCAAAGGGTAAAGGGTAACAGTGAGGGTAATCGAAGGTCGAATAGAGTATTTTTTTAACGCGTCATAGTCAATTAGTAAAGGCATTGAGGAAAGTTCAAAGAAATAGTCAATTTCTTCGTTTTTAATGAGGTATTTATTTTGAACCTTCTAACAAGCACTAATATCTCGTGCAAATATTTTGTTTTTTTTTTTTTTTTTAAAATAAGTATCAGATTCGGTACCTGGATATAGGAACTTACAAAAACTTAAAATGCTGTTTAACTCGTAGTTCTTTCCTATCATCCGGTTTCTGAATTGAGAGTTTGAAGTAAAGAATTTAGCTGTAGGTAGCCTGCAAAACTCAAAATTTCTTAAAATTGTTGGTAAGAAATTTTGTATTACGCTGGCTTTCACCGCAGCGTTAGCCCGCGAAATTCAAATTTTCTTACTTTTTTTTTTGTTTTGTTTTTGCAGGTTGTATCTTGATAAAAATAATGATCGCGACCATAACGTATTAACATAATTATAATCATAAGAATCATCAATACATCTCTCTAAATTATATTTGTTCTAAAATGTCAGAATTTCGAAATCCTACCATTTTAGAACAAATCTAACTTAGAGAGATACGAGTATAGTAGGATTTCGAAATCCTGACATTAAACATACGATGTTAGTACTTGGCTCTAGACAATAGCCCCGCTGAGTTTTTCTGACAAGACGTTCTATTAGCAGTCTACTATAAAAACGTTGACCATTGCGTAATTGCTACCTACTTACTTTAGTAGTTACTTTTTTGAGATAAAACAATGGTGAAAATGAATGCTTATTTAAAGGTGCATTCTCAAAGTTGGCCACATCTCAAATAGCTGTCACTTTATTTACTGTTTTGATTAATTTGTTAATCATCGTTCTCTCATCATCATCATTGTCAGCCTTGTTTCACACACTGTTGCGTACTTATAGGCCTCCTCCATCTTGTGCCATGCTTCCCTGATCTGTGCGAGGCTCATCCAGCACCCTAATTGCGTAACACATTATCAATCGGAGTTGGTTTAATTCTGACAGTTCAACAACATTCATTGCATTATTTACGTTGTCGAGCAGACAAATTTTTCGAACATATTATATGATATCAATGATAGCAATGGATTAGCAATTTGTTTCAAAATGAAACCAACTCCGATCCATAATGTGTTACGCAATTAGGGTTCTGGCTATTTATTGGTCTTATGTTTAATAATGCTGTTAAATGAAATTATAAAATATCGTTCTGTAGTGCACTAACATATTTACTATTAACTAGCTGCGCCCCGCGGTTTCACCCGCGTAGACCGGGATAAAAAGTAGCTTATGTGTTAATCCAAGGTATAAGCTATCTACATACCAAATTTCATCCAAATCAGTCCAGCCGTTTGAGCGTGAAGAAATAACAAACATACAAACACACACACACTCACAAACGTTCGCCTTTATAATATTAGTGTGATTGCATTGAGAAGCAAACCTCTCTACAACATTATATGAAATCTTTGGAATGTTTGTAATTAGAGAGGGACCCAGTGTGAGTGAATGCCATTTTCGACCGAAGTTTGGCTAAGTTTCATTCGCCTTTGTGAGAGTGACAGGACCGGGGCTCAACTGTCACCCTCCATTTTAAGGTACCCGTCGACCCTGCGGCACAGCCTGCGGCATCTCATTTCATTTGTTATGTGTCCTCTATGATTGCAAAGTACCTACCTACACGTGTATTCAGTGTGACAGGAAAATTCGACCTATTCCTTGAAAGGTATACTAGAGGTCATTAGCAACAAATTAAGTCCAGTTAACTAGCGGTCAAAACTGGACTGAGCTGTGACGGGCGACAGTTCTTTTTTTTTTATATGTTTTTACTTGTTACCAAAAACGATTAAATATGCAAAGACTACTCTACTCTACAACGTGTCGTTTTGCATCCTTGTCAAATTTAAGGACCATCAAACCGAACAACTTTTGCCATTGCACCAACATCGTAATTGCGAAAAAATAATCAGCCGTCCCATACATTTGCGTCAAGTAGGTATTGAAGTTTTCTATGGGATAGTTGTAAATTTTTTCGCGATTACGATGTTGGTCCCATGGAGTAAATTGTTCAGTTTGATGCTCTGTATCACACCCTGAATTTTTTTCACACTAGAATTAATATTCTTGTGTGAAAAAAAAAAAAATGCTATGCCAACCCATAAAAGACCTTTAGTAGAAATTATTTTGTAGGTATTATTACAAATTACTATAATGACTAATTGGTTTCATAAACTTTCCAAAAAGGTACAAATGTTATTAACATTCACATCTATCATTTTTTTGTTTTTTTTTTACCCCTAGTTAACTGGACTTAATTTGTTGCTAATGACCTCTAGTATAACCCCTTTCAAGGAATAGGTCGAATTGCCCTATAAACCTGTATATAAAAAAAAAAATACCGGCACCTGACAGGAGACAATTCGAAATTACCTGCTTTATTAACTGCTTTCACTTATCCTGAAAATGTGGCAATTTTTTAATATTTTGACAAATATGAGTGAGTACGAGTACATCGCATTGTCAGTTATATTAAACTAGCTGCTCACCGCGGCTTCACCCGCGTAGCCCGGGATAAAAAGTAGCCTATGTGTTAATCCAGGGTATAAGCTACCTACATACCAAATTTCATCCAAATCGGTTCAGCCGTTTGAGCGTGAAGAAGTAACAAACATACACACACACACAAACTTTCGCCTTTATAATATTAGTGTGATGTGATAAGGGCCTTGGGGCCGTACTATGATGACGTGTTAACGCCATCATGATTCCGTTGTGAATAAAGGACGGTGCTATTGGTCGTATATAGCTCCGTCTCTCTCTCACAGACTGGAACAATGATGGATTTAACACGTCATAGTAAACACCCTGGTCATTACTTTGACCACCTCTTTTTTCTACTTCTGAGTGTGGGTCCGGGGTTCGGTCACCGAGTCCTGGTAAAGAGGCTTCAATGCCATCGATAAAAATATTATTAGTTTTATCTACCTAATGACGTGCATAAGAGCTAATAAGAATTATCACGTATCTGTGAAGATTTCTTAAAATAGCAATATTGTTCATGGTTAAATTCTGTTTTTATGTTTTTATAGATACCGAAATGTGTAAACTGGTTTTGGTTTTTCTATTGACGTGTTATTTAGATATGTTCTGGGTATTTTTAAATGATTTAATACGTATCCAATCAATCCATAATAGAATATACAAATGTCCACTGCCTATTAACATGAGATTCCTAATTATGCTTGATTAGAGGTAGTAAAATAATGAGAAACAACATTCAATAACCATTCTCGATCCGATAGCACTTGTAAAACTATGGTGGTGTCGCCTTATAATTTCGAAAATTAAGTGTCCAACATTAAGTCCCGTAGTAAAGAACGTCACTCAATACTAAAGCATTACTTAAAACAAGTTTCAACCAATCAAATGGCTTGAATCTAGTTATAAGTACCTAATGCTTGAGTATTGAGTGACGTTCTGTAATACGGACCTTAGACTTAGATTAGACTAAATAATAAAAAATAAAAAAAAATATCAGCTCTAACCTTAGCTGCAGTATTAAGTATTTATTATTCATCACAAAATAGTTAATTTTAGTATTATGTCTACAAGGACAAATACACACATTTCTTGCAAATAGATATTTAATTGTTTTAGCCATTGTGGTATAGTAATTTTATTCTAGGTATATCGTCTTCAGAAGATCTCGTGGCTAAGTAATAACAGCCGCACGGGTCGATCCATCAGGTTAAGCTACGCTTGACGGGGTTGGTCCGTGGACCATCTTTACATACCGAGACTAACATAAGCCTTTGGTCCCGGCTGTTATTCGTGTATCTTTGACAGTCGTTACGGGTCATCAGAAGCCCGAAAGTTTGACAACCAGTCGTACCAGGGGGTATCGTATTACCCAGTTACTGGGTTGTGGAGGTCAGATAGGCAGTCGCTCCATGTAAAATACTGGTATTCAGCTGCATCCGGTTAGACCGGCAGCCGACCCCAACATAGTTGGGAAAAGGCTAGGCAGATACAAAATATTGATTTTAAAAAAGTAACGGTTGATTTCTTGCTCTTTCTTCTCCATACGAATCTTCTTTTTGAATGGGGCAACTAATTGATTCAATTTTCTTCTAAATGTTGACGTTCAAAGTGCCTATTTGAATTAAATGATTTGACTTTGAAGATTAATCTTACATACCTAGATTGATCTATGTGTTTCACTAACGACCTGCAGACATCTAAACTTCACCTTTCTGACATGGTGATCACATTATGTACCAATTACAAATCCAAACAGTAGGTACTCGAACATAGCAGTCAGACTGGAAAAACAAGTTTATCTAATAGCATTTTAGGCGAGAATTCAGGCCTGTTCAAATTTATAAAATAATTATTGTCCTTGAATTCTGATAGCTTATTCAAAAAGGCCGGTTATGGCCAGTTTTAATATAAAAGGACTGACTGGTTTTCCTAGAAAAGCGGCCGTAACGTCTGTTATGAAAATCTGTCATTTTCACCAGTATTTGACATTGAGTCAAACCGAGCGGCGTTTGACCAAAGATTTAAATCGTTAGATTTGCCCTCACCGTACTTAGTCACAAGAAAAAGTGTCCAAACTGAGAAGAGTAGCTCACACATTATTAAACAGCGTTTCCATGATAAACTGAAGTCATTGCATCATTGCGTGTAAGTGGTGTCAAAACGAATCAGAAATGCGACTATCTTTTGACGCTGTGACGAATCTAACGATTTAAATCTTTGCCGTCGTCATCAGTTTCATGACAGCTGTCACTGCGGCCGTTAAGTGCGGCCACCGCTCTTCTAGGAAACCGTAGCTTTATAGAAACTATTTTAAATGACCTACCTTATACATGACCTTTAAGTTTACAAGCAAATAGGATAGCAGGCCTTTGGCAAAAAATAAAATCAAAGGAACTTTCGCTCTGAATATGAGCAGTTGATCAAATGAATACATTAAAACTTATTTCAGGATAACAACACCCTAATTGCGTAACACACTGTCTATCGGAATCTGAATGATTTTGAAGGATATAGCTAATCCATTGCTTCATATGTTAGAAAAAATCGTCTGCTCAGCAACGTAAATAACGCAATGAATGTTGTTAAACTATCAAAATGAAAGGCAGTGAAATTGTAATTGTTACCAATTATTCCGCAGCTCGATTGATTTGACAAATTGTAATAACATGTTAGTTGTTGCATCAAAACAACGCATACCTAAATCATGATTCGTGTCAATATAAACATTTACATTCATTACCGTCCGTCTGTCAAATCAATCAAGCTATGCTAAAAGGCGCGAGCTATGCAACTGTTATTTAAGATAATTATCGGGTCGGGCAAAGTGTTAATGGATTTTTCTACCTGGAATTTCTCAGGAGCAGCCCGGAGTCTAGATTTGTGCTCGGTCGATGGCAATAGGCTCGCTTCCTATTACCGGCGAAAAGTAGGTGTACTATCGGTATACTTCTGCCAAACCTCTCGGGGGAAAAAGGGTTGATGCTATGTTGTTATGTTAAAACTTTAAATTAAATTAATCCTATTACTCTGTCTTCTCACAGAACTGCACAAATTCTAGCCTAAAATTATCATCTTCCATTATCAGCAAACAGGTCTAATTCATGGCCTCCACGAGCGCGTTGTTCTCATAATAAATATTCAAAATTCGAACAAAAAAAAAAAGTTATATTCCTTTAAAACATGTTATTTTTTCCACTTTTCATTAGGGGACCTAATCTGTACGAATTAAAAAAAATACTGTTGTCAGTATGTATCTGCTAGAAGAATATTAGTAAAAAAATAAAAGAAAAATAAATAGGGAAAAACGTATTCTTTTGGAAAATTGTTTTTTTTTTTTGTTTGGCTTTTACTTTTACATTTAGCCCAAAAATGTATGGACGGTGTCATCTGCCAAACACGTACACTATTCCTGAAAGCGGTTTACGCAACATAATTGCTAAACAGTCTTTTTAAAGCTCGATATTATCCGTCAAAAAATATGTTTGTGCAACTAATTCTCATACATTTGTCAAGTTTATCTAACCTTGTAAATACTTATTGAGTTACAAAATAAACTTGAAACTACGTCAAGATCCTGAGATATATTTGGGTTTACGTTTGTGTATTTCTTCGAATTAATGCACCGGTCCCACCGTCGGACGAGGAAGCGAATTAATGAATGAATGAATGATAGCGACTAGTTATTAAAGATTTTGTCGCTCAAGAAACATAAGTAAAAAAGGTAGTTCCCGTAGTAAAAGAGATACATGTATAATAATATTATAATGGTATTTATTCCTTCGACTTCAATAAATTGGTAACAATGAAACTAAGACGTAAATGCGTTTCTCTTTAAAAACGAAAGTTTTAATTTAAAATATGTTACTACAATTAACAAGTACAGAAGATTTACTGCGCAAAATCATTTAAATAAATAGCGACTCTTGTTATGACACAATAAAGTGCAATTCAGGTCGCACAGCTACACCTACAGTTATATTCACCTAGAAGTTGCCTCTCTTTCTGTAGCGTAACGCTTATACCTTCTGACTCGTTAGGCTTGTGTTCTTTTACGACGCGGCGCGTGAGTGAGTATTGAACTAACTTGAGAGCCGGCCGGTGTGCGGCAGCCCACGCTGAATTAGCCCGACAAGTCGAGCCCGCCGCGTGCTTGTGGCTTCATACCTAAAATGCGGAGTGCGCCTGGCCTGGTATAACTAATTACATCATCTATAAATCATCTATATTTATTACGCAAGATTTATTACTGTAAATGATAATTTGTAATGTATCCCGTTGGTAATCCTTAAATAAATAAAAGATTTATCTACCTGTAAAAACGAAAAGTTTTTAAGAAAAGCTTACATTCACCATTTTATCACTCTTTCATCTTCCACTGAATATGTCAACTGTCAGTGTCACAAATGATCAGTCATCTCATCTCCTCGTCTGTGCTAGTCATGTTAGTCTCTTGTGGTAGTCTTGCGAAAAGCCACCTTACAATAATGATGGTAGTGTTGCACTCCCTAACACCTCTGTCGATAACGTGGCAAATTCAAACTTAATAGCGACACAAGTATAGATTGTTCACACCGCCGGTCGTAGTACTCGTTTGTCACAGCGACAAGAGCTATCAAACAGAGTACCTAGTCTCTTAGAGACGCTCGCTTGGCGGGCAGAACAGCACTCGCTGAGGTACTCACGCTTGGTACATACACATACTAGCGAGTAATCGATCTTCGCCGTCGTGCACTAGCTGCTCGTTGTTCGCCAACTCGTTTGTAACCAGTGGCGGCGGCGGCGGTGGGACAGGTGCTTAATGCGTTGCTCATTTTACTTCTAACTTTATAATAATATGCTTAAAGCGGTCTTTTACTAAGTTATTTTTAACTTTACAAATAGGTGACGGATTTGACATAATATTATATTGCTTCTTAGAAAAAGATGAAATAATTTTGTGAATACCTATACCATTTGCCAATGATGTCTGTCTGAGAGTTAAAGTTGAACTTTGAATTCATTGGCAAGGATTTTGTTACTTCATAGTGTTTGTCAATACTTTTAGTAATGAATTTTATCCGTGTATATTATAGGTACTAGCTTTTGCCCGCGGCATCGCCCGCGTGGAGGTCCGAACTCCGAAATTAACCCACGAGAACGTACTACCGGGTACTTTAACCGGGGCATTCATGGTAAACAGACCATAAGTCTCTTATAATCAAACCATTAAAGTCAAATGATTACTTTAGAACTGCTGGAGTTGTGCCGTAAAGTACTCCATGGGTCTATTATCCCCTCTGGCGAAGAGGGGGTTGATAAAAAATGTGGAGAAAAAACATTAGTGTCACATTTGGGAATTTTATGGAAGAAAATACGCGTTTGAAAGGTTTGCAGTATTCGTTTGAGTTTAGGATTCGAATGTTCCGAAGATTTGAATTTTTGAGATATTTTAATGTTAGAATTGTTCGAGAGAACAGGATTTGTTATTCAAATTGAATATTAGACGGATAATTGGATCAATTACAAAAAAAACTTGAGAGAAATTTAACAAAGCCGATAACTTTAATAATTAATAAATAAAATAAAGATTAATAAAGTTTTTTTCATTCACTCAAACTATAACGGGTTTTAAGTCCAGATGCGAAAGAAGTTGGGCACGCCACAATTGCGGCGATAAGTCCCCTCTTTGAGGAGTGGTTGGAGAGGCGCCACGGCGTCCTCACCTTCCGCCTGACGCAGGTCCTCACCGGACACGGTTGTTTCGGGAGGTTCCTGTTTCGGATAAGGCGGGAGGAAACGCCCGGGTGTCACCATTGTGTGGATCGCCCGGAGGACACGGTGGAGCATACACTGGAGGTCTGCCCGGCTTGGGCGGAGCACCGCCGTGTTCTCACGGAGGCGATCGGCGGCGGCGATCTCTCGCGTCCAAACCTGGTCCAGGCCATGGTGCGGAGCGAGAGTGCATGGGAGGCCGTCACCTCCTTCTGCGAAGCAGTAACGCTCGCGAAGGAGGAAGCGGAACGCGTGAGGGAGAGGCAACAGCCGCGCCCTCGCGCCCCTAGCCGCCGTAGGAGACGCCCTGGGCGGCGGGAATCGATCGCCGATTCCCGGCCACCGTAGGCGCGGGCTTGCGGACGACGAGTAATGGGCAGCTCGCCGTTCGGTAAGGACCAGGCCCGGGTCGACGGCGCGTTGTGTTCCACGCGCGCCTCAAAGAGATGTCAGCAGTGACGGGGTCAATTGGGCCTATGCCGCCGGGGTCGCGGGTAGTTCGAAAGAGATACCGTGGCCCTGGCACGGGCAACTGAAGGAACATGGGTGGGTTTTAGTCAGTAAAAGTCTGACACGCCCTCCCGCTCTGCCCAGAGCGGGAGAAGTCATTTGATGATTTCCCATCCACAAAAAAAAAAAAAAAAAAAAAAAAAGATGCGAAAGAAGTGGTGTTGGCAACTAGTTACTTTTCAAAAGTTATTTAACTAATCTTTGAAATCAAAGTCAAAGTCAGATCATTTATTTAAAAAAAAAGGCATTTTTAAACGTCAATATTTACAGGAAAATAGAGTGGATTGTGATTGCCCCATCCAAAAGTAGTGTCGTATGAGAAGAATGAGCAAGAAACCCCACCATTAAGGGGACAGGACATAAAGGGTGATCACTGAGAGACTGCATACAAAAGAAACAGAAGTACGATGACACCACCCTATTTACAAACTTCTTGTCGGTCCTATCATTACAGAAATGCATTGTAGATTATTGAATGATTGTAGATATAATTTTATTCTTATTTTTTTATGTTATACCAAACGTGTATTTTCTTCTTTTTAACCGACTTCAAAAAGGAGGAGGTTCTCAATTCGTTGGAACCTTTTTTTTTATGTATGTTCCCCGATTACTCAAAGATGGCTGGACCGATTTGGATTTTTTTTGTTTTATTCGAGAGGGTATACATCACAGTTGGTCCCTTATAAAATTGATTAACTTTGCTTTGGTAGTTTTTGAGTTAGCTTCAATAATACGTATTTTTTCCCCACTTTTATATGGATGATGTTCTACTTTGTTTTGCAGGTAGTGTATTAGAATTTGTGTGGGGTAGGTACCACAACTAAAAAGTGAAAAATAAAAACTTTTTTACAAAAAAAATACAACCGACTTCCAAAAACAGCACTACAAAGTGAAAAATAACTTTAATTTCGGAAGTCGGTGGCAAAAAACGAAAATACATTTAACTAGACACCGGCTTCCGAAATTAAAGTTATTTTTCACTTTGTAGTGTTGTTTTTGGAAGTCGGTTGTATTTTTTTGTAAAAAAGTTTTTTTTTATTGGCTGTGTAAATTGAAGTTTGATTACTTTAAATAATTTCATGTTACAAATTATTATTTTTTTCAATTGTGTTATAGATAGTCTTAAAATAAGCTGATAAAATAAGCACCACACCATAACTCCTATTAATATTTGCATGCCAAAATATGGCGAAATGTGTCGTTGCACAAGAATATTTACCACCCTTGTATTACCGCATTTATAGCAAATAAATGACTTTGACATTGACTTTACAAAAAATCTATTGACTGGACCAAAAAAAAATAAAAAAAACTTTTACGTTAATATGTTTTTTGCTGAATAATCTGACAAAAAAATGTGAATAATTGCATATCTAATAGTATGGTTATATTTTCTAACCTTTGAAGATCTTAAAGTGTCATACAATCTAGCCAGCAGCTTAAAGGCTAGACCAGACCACAAAATTAAGACACTGTAAAACCTATTCGAAACCTGAAAGACAATAAATCACACGATTTGCATATTTTAGAAAACGTTAAAACCTGAGAATTTAAGAAAACCGGTCAAGTGCCTGTCGCACCACGCACAATGAAAGGTTCCGTAGTTGGGATGATTTTATCCCAAAAATAAACTTAACATAGCAGTTGAAAAACCTGTCTTCCCATACATCAATATACGTCTCTCGTTCAATTCTCCAACTGCAAAATGTGTAAGTTTGTAATCGCAAAAAAGTTTATTTAAAGTGATAAAACAAACAAACGACAAAACACGACAAACAAACGACAAACACACACAAAACAAACAAAAAACACAACACACAAAAACAACAAATTAACGATTTTCGGTCTTCTTCATTACTTGTGCTGTCAGACCTTGCTACTTGCCAAATTTCGTGATTCTAGGTCAACGGGAAGTCCTTATAGGTTTTGATTTACTTGCGAGTATCAAAATATGTTGCGTATATGGCCGTATTGTTTTACTGCGTTGACTTAGAAGCTTGATTTTTTTAAGGCTCCAAGGTACCATAGACTTACGTATTTGCTATTAATTTCAACAAAAAAGGTCTTGACGGGAAGTAGGTATAGGTACCCTATAGGTTTTGATTTTCTTGCAAGCATCAAATTACATCGCATAAATGGCCGTATTTTTTTATTGCATTGACTTAGAAGCTTGATTCTTTTAGAGCTTCAAGGGACCGCAGACCATCGTATTTGATATTATTTTCAACTTGGTACTGGTACCTCCACGTGTTCCTGAGAAAAAGAGTCTTGACAGACTTACAGACAGACAACGAAATGATCCTATAGGTAAGGGTTCAGTTTCATCCTATGAGGTACGGAACCCTAAAAACGAAGATTTTGAGACTTATTCAAAACTTACTAAAGTACATAGATCAAGGTAGATCTAAATAATATTTACATGACTATGACTTTAAGGAGGAGTTCGTGGCTAAGTAATAACAGCCGCACAGGTCGATCCACCAGGTTAAGCTACGCTTGCCGGGGTTGGTCAGTGGATGGGTGACCATCTTTACATACCGAGACTCCTCTGTGCCTCGGAAAGCACGTTAAGCCGTTGGTCCCGGCTGTCATTCGTGGATCTTTGACAGTCGTTAGGGGTCGTCAGAAGCCCGAAAGTCTGATAATCAGTCTTACCAAGGGGTATCGTATTACCCAGTTAAAGGGTTGTGGAGGTCAGATAGGCAGTCGCTCCATGTAAAATAATGATATTCAGCTGCATCCGGTTAGACTGGAAGCCAACCCCAACATAGTTGGGAAAAGGCTAGGCAGATTGATTGACTATGACTTTAAAACTGACTGCCCGTTGTCTAGTAGTCGCAAACGCTACTGCTGAGCATGAGGTCCTGGGTTCGATTCCAGGGTCGGGCAAAGTGATATTGGATTTTTCTATCAGGAATTTCTGTAGCAGTCTGGAGTCTGGATTCGTGCCAGGTTTATGGCAATATGCTCGCCCCCTATTACATGGGACTTACACATAACTATGAAATGTAGGTGTACTATAGGTACACCTCTGCCTGACCCTTCGGGGATTGCAGGCGTAATGTTATGTTATGTTATGGTTGTATAACTAGGTTTGAATTAAAAAACAACACTAGCAGGCTACATAGTACATAGGTACTTACCTACACCCACGCTAATTAGTTAATTAAAGATGGTTATTTTCCTTATAGGAATAGAACGTGTTAATTTGCATCCTCATTAAATTTCAGGGTGTGATACAGAACATCAAAACGAACAACTTTCTCCATGGGACCAACATCGTAATCGCGAAAAAATTTTTCAACTGTCCCATAGAGCTAACTGTCAATACCTACTCGACGCAAATGTATGGGACGGCTGATTATTTTTTCGCGATTACGATGTTGGTGCAATGGAAAAAGTTGTTCGGTTTGATTGTCAATACGACATCCTAAAATTTGACGAGGATGCAAAACGACCCGTTGATACACGGAATCTCTTAAGGGGTAATTGTACTTATCATTATGAGCAACTTTTACTATGGGATCATACCTGAAATCGCGGAAATAAAATCAGCTGTTCTGTACATTTATCTACATCAAACTCGTTAAAATGTAGGCAACAGCTGATTTTTTTTCGCGATTTCACGTTTAGTCCCATAGTAAAAGTTGTTCATAATGATAAGTAAATGACCGCTTAAGCGATTGTGGCCTTTATTCTAGGATATGTTGTATAAAGCCCATAAATTCTCGTGAAACCACATCTAAACAATTAATGCCTTCTGTATGCAAAGAGCATAGTTTTCATTCGCTCTTTTTTGTAATATTCCTTTGTTTGAATCCTGAACGTTAAAGCTACGACGCCATGTTGAATTTTAATCAAAAACCATCCCGAATATCAATCTGCCTAGCCTTTTCCCAACTATGTTGGGGTCGGTTTCCAGTCTAACTGGATGTAGCTGAATACCAGTATTTTACATGGAGTGATTGCCTATTTGACCTCTAAAACCTAGTTACCGTATAAAACGTTATTCCTTGGTAAGACTGGTTGTCTGACTTTTGGGCTTTTGACTACCTATAATGACTGTCAAAAATCTACGAATGACAGCCGGGGCCAACGGCTGAACGAGCTTTCCGAGGCACGGAGAGGTCTCGGTATGTAATGGATGGTCACCTATCCACGAACCGACCGCAGCAAGCTTTGCTTAACCTTCGATCGATCCGTGCAGCTGTTTTTTTTTTTTATTAATTTTGTTAAGTTTTATGCTGGCAATATCAAGGTTGCATCGGTGATCTCAAAAATTTTAGAGTTGAATAAACTATTAAATTGTATAATTAATTGTTATTACTTGAAAAGTTAAAGATTAAGTTTTAAATTTAATTAAACTACATAATAATAAAAAGATAAAAACATTATTTTACTAAAAGGTAACATAACTAAAACTATTAAAAAACTAAAATATGGCGTCGAAAAATTCCTCCGCATCGCTGTCGACTGGTAAATTTTCCTGATTAATTTATCTGTGCCGTGGTTATTATTAGTTTTTAATTAAAGTCAAGTATTATTTTTGGCCAAAGTCGGTTCTATTTTTTCTTGCAATAGTCTATTAAGTGGGCCAGATTTTCTCAAAAAGTTTTAGTTGTAGGATCTCGTTGCTAAATAATAATAGCCGCACGGGTCCATGTTCAAGCAACGCTTGCCCAGGCAGATCCGTCGATGGGTGACCATCCATACCGAGAACCGTTGGTCCCGGCTGTCATTCGTGGATCTTTGACAGTCGTTACGGGTCGTCAAGAAGCCCGAAAGTCTGACAACCAGTCTTACCAAGGGGTAAGCTGGTTTTATAATATACATATTATTTATTTGGGTGTGAGTGATAATTCAATTGCAGGATTTTCTTATATAAAGAAGTTCAGGTTGAGCTTTTACAGTCTTATTTGAAAATATATTGCGAAATTAATAATTAATAAAAAAATAAATGCGTAAATAATTCAAATCAATTAATTTGTTAAATTCGAAGGTGATAATTGGGATTTCGTAAATTAAATTGAGATGGAATTTCGACAGGTTTACAATACATTGTCAATAAAGCCGGTTATTTCTCATTAAAATTTGTCTGCACAATTGTGAAATTTTCCTTATCTACAATAACTGGAAAATCAACTTTATGAAAATGAAAACACACTTGAATCGATTATTAGGATAACGCAAAATGAAATATTATTTACGATTTTTTGAACGATTCTCTTATTTAGAAGGAAAAGCATTTTATAAATAGAAAATAATAAATAAATGTCCAAGTACTATAAAAATAATTTGCTCGATTTTATTTCAAACAGTTATGTTTTATTCTTGGATCGTACTTTACATCACTTTAAGGTTAAAAACTGTGTGCAATATTATATTTTACCCGTTTACAATTTTGGCAGTATATTATACCTAATACTTTTTGACAAACTACACAATTGAGGTTATTATTTTAAATTCGCAACACCTTTGTTTACATTTTTAATCTCGAATTCCATTTCCAGGTAGCTTGATCTGCCCTCAGAGAGCATTCATACTTAATTAAAAAAAAAAAAAAAATTAAAATTCATTTATTTCGGAACCAGTATTTATGTTACTCAATCCAGCTACAACCTTTTTTTTTTCATTTTCAATCCAATGACTTGCAAGTTTCTATGCTTACAAACTTTGCCGATGCAATTCATACTTTTTGTATTAACGGTACATTTAAAAAAAAAATCCTTATTATTTCCGTTCGTTGACCTTCAGGGGTAAATAACTCGCTGGCTGCAAGATGGTGACGACGTAAATATTGAATAGAAAAAGTGAAAATTTTAGCTCTAACGTCTAGACTTTTATTGGAGACGAAACTATTGAAAGGCACTTACGTAGTACTTAGATTTATATGAAAATGGTTGGTTAATAGGAAATTCTCAAATTCGGTTTCAAACATGAATTCTCATGAAGAAACAGCTGATGAATTCTCAACAGTTAGTGATTCGATAAAAAGTGCCTGTATTCCCCGAAGCCCTGGAGCTAGACCACCACCTCTTAAAGCAGTATTATTTTAATCTTACATGAGTGTGGGAAAGAGATGGAGCTAGACGTCCTGTATAGCTCCATCTCTTTCTCACACTGAAGTAACATTAAAATAATACTGCTTTAAGAAGTGGTGGTTGGCCCCCAGGTCATGTTTAAGTGTATAACGGGGTGGGGCCCGTTTATGCGAATATGTGAATTGTCAAGCACTATTACATTTTTATATGTCACCGTAAGATTGTGAGAACCGTTGGCTTATAATCTATCGGCATTATCTCCGTTAGATTATAAACTGTCGAAAAATTGTGAATGTTTAGGATAAAATGTGAAAAATCAGGCGCAAGTCGACCGAGCGAAGCGAGCGGTGCCGCGGCAGCTGCCGACGAGTACTACTTCTCTTAGGCTATGTAGTATTAGCGCAAAGTTGATACCAGTTCACAATTTGTCGGTTTCCCAGGATAGAATGTAAACTATCGTAAAATAATAACGGAAATAATACTGATAGATTATAAACTAACGAAGTTCATAATTTTGTGGTGACATTTAGATATTGTCAAGTAAAGGCCAGTAACCTGCACTAAAGAATGCAAGTAGCTTGCATGCCATGACAGCTACGTATTTAAATATTTTTCAGCATTTTGATAACCTCACTGCAGCAATCAATCAGTCTGATTGATAACTACGCTGTAGATGTTGTAGAAAAAATACCGATACATCATTCGATGAATAGACACCAAAATAAAATATAAAAACATCGGACATTGAATTCTATTGATACTTTTTTATTTAAAAAGTCAATGCTCTTGTGGTTAGAGGTGACACGTAGTTAAAATAAGCGAAAACAAAACTTTAGTTGGTTTTTAAAAATAACTTGGACTAAACAAGACTCTTGATAAAAAAAAAAAAAAACACCATAAGAAGAACTGGATTTTAAATACGAGTACAAAAAGAACAATATAAATTATGGAGCGTTGCAATCAATGCTAAGTACTTACTTGTTTTTCTGTATGAGAAGATGCCTTTGTCCTACAATTATTGAGAGTTGATACTGGCCAGTACACCAGTAATTCTCTTTTATTATCAAAAGCAGTAAAATTACTCTGTTTAAGGCGTACTGCCAGACATTGTACACCTGCAGCCTGTGGGTCCGCTAAAAGCAGAGGGCTTTCAATGCCCTGCGGATTCTCCACAATAATGGGTTTAGAATGCTGATGGGGTTGTCGCGATACTGTAGTGCATCGGGGATGTTTGCGGAGGCCAACACCGATTGCTTTAGAGTAATAGTGCGCAAGAGAGTGGCCTCCTTGATGCGTCGTGTGCGGGGCAGCTCCAACGGCCTTCTAAACACCATAACAGAAAGGGTTGAGTGTCCTATTGTGGGGCACTGGAATAAGTTGCACAGTTCTGGTGGTGTCCTTTTTAATGTACCTAAGTTAATTGTTTAAAGTGTATTAAGTAGGTTTTAAGTTACTAACATAGTGTTAAGCTTTATAGCTGTTTTTTATGGAACTATGTTCTGAAATAAAATTATAAATAAAATAAAAATCTTCCTGGTTTCCGGCATGAAATATCATAAGAATATGAATAGCCATAGCATATTCGAGAGGTTTGTGGCTAAATGATAACAGCCGCGTAGGTACGTGGATGAGTGACCATCCATTACATATCGAGACCTCTCCGTGCTTCGGAAAGCACGTTAGGCCTTTTAAGTAGATCTATGACTACTAAAAATCCCCAAAACGGCAAAAAATTATTACAAAACAGATTCTTTGCACCGTTGCCTTTAAATTTCTTAATACGTGTATCACGTTTTTCATGCAATACTTCTTCGGTCATCAGTTTTGCTGAGTCACAGTCCTCAGTTATAATGAACGTGTAAATATGAAAGTTTTGATGTGTCTAACCTTCGGGTTTTGCCTTACGTTTGTCGGTTGTAGCTCGGTGGAACTAATTTATATTAAGTTTTGATATGAAGAATATTATTTTACTCACTGCGTCATTTTTCTTGTGGTCGTAAGCGCTGTCTGAGCATGAGCATGGCAAATTGTTAATCGGTTTTTTCATCTGGTATTTCTCATCTGGATTTGTGCCCGGTTGATGGCAATAGGCTTGGCTCGTATTACATGAAACTTAAACCACAGTATAATAAAGTAAGCAGTAAGAAACTTAAACCACAGTTTAATAAAGTAAGCAGTATCACATCTTCATATAAAACAGCCGAAACGACGCGCTTCGTACAGAAATCTCAGTATATACCAGTACGCAACAGTTCAAGCTCGCGGCAGTTACAATATGGCCGATTTATCTTGGCAGGTCCCACACTCGCCTCATGTCACCATTTGGTTCTTATAAAATCTTACTGCGCAGCCTTATGCGCGAAGTTCAGACCTGCCAAGATAAATCGGCCGTACTGTACTATCGGCAAACTTTCCGGTGAACCACTTTTCAACCTTATTGCGTTAGTTATAAGGTCGAAAAGTGGTTCACCGGAAAGTTTGCCGATGGTACGCATGGGTGGACGCGTAGTATCTATCAAGCGGCCGTAGGTAATTAATTAATTCAAGGTCACTGCCCGGATAAACTATTGTAGCTTTATTATTTTGTGCTTAAGGACGCTGTTAAAAATGGATAGTCAAATCATTACTTTTTTATTTACGCAAAAGTATGTTTATTAAATAAAATGCTTTGCATTCTTAAAATGATTTTTGGCCGAATTGTTGATAGATGCGCATGGTACGATTCTGAACTATAAATATAATTTTAGATAGTAGTTTAGCATTTTATTGAATAAACATACTTTTGTGTAAAAAAGTAATGATTTGACTACCCATTTGTAAGAGCGTCCTTAAAAATAACTGTTGAAATGTGGGTATAGGAGATACACCTCTGCCCAACCCTCCGGGGATTACAGGCCTGATGTTATTGTATGTTAAAATGATTGAATTTGGAATAGATGACGTCATGACGACGGTTTATTTTACATAAAAACGATTTACTTTTAGGTTATTGTAGACAATAAATTTTTAAAAATGAGTCAACATTTAGATACTTATAAAGTCTATTTGTTCCGGCTTGTTTTAAAGCCATTTAACAAAATTGTAAAACATGGTACACTCCTACCAACTTATCTGTGAAATGGCGAAAATTGGAACTACGGCCGTCATGTCGAAATGTCATTCGAATGTCGACGCATCGACGGTGGCGTCCTCTTTCAGTTCACAGATAAGTTGGTAGGACTGTATGTTTGTTTGTTCCCTCATAAATTGAAATTCACGTAAAAATTTAAGTTAGATTAAAATTGCTTATAAGTCTAAAATTGCTAATAAGTCTAAAATTGCTTATAAGTCTAAAATTGCTTATAAGTCTAAAATTGCTTATAAGTCTAAAATTGCTTATAAGGCTAGATTGTAATTAATTAACAGGAACCAGGTTCTTTTTATAAAAGTATTAAAAAAAAATGGAAAAAATAAACCTACCTAATCTAGATATTTTGTTAGATTTTTAAGACTTTTTTCATTCAGAGTAGGATTAGGTTCATTGAAAGAGTTCCAAATACGATAAATAACAATATTAAGTAATTAATTATCTTTTTCCGTGTCATTTCCATGCCAGCGCATAATTACTTATGTGTTTATTATTTACAATAAATTCAATTAATTTAGAATTTCTCAGTAACAGCCCGGAGTCTGGCTATGTGCCCGGTTGATGGCAATAGGCTCGTCCTCTATTACATAAGACTTAAACATAACTGGGCGAAATGTGGTTGCCTAGCCCTTCGCGGATCACAGGTCTGATAATATGTTTTGTAACAAAAAAAAAAACTTAAAACATAAGGAAATTATTGATCGCCTTCGTTTTTTTAATAAGAAAAAATATTTTCATAAGAAAATATTTTTTCTTATTAAAAAAAAAAAAAATAATAATAATGTGACGGCCAATGGCATAATAGCCAAGAGCCTCGATCAACACCTGAGGAGGCTCTCGTTAGGCAGCTGGATTAAGGGCTTGATTCAGAAAGCGGTACTTCTGGACACGGCGCGTATCGTTAGGAGGTTCCTCTCTCAGCAGCCCTGACCAACAGTAGCTTGGACCCTGTTCCCGATATCGGTGGGCTACTATTTTTTTATATTTTTAAATGTTTTTATATTTTTTATATTCTAATATTTAAAAATATAATTTATATGTATATAATACTTAAATAAAGGAGATAATAATATTATTATTTTTTTCTTTTTTTTTTCTTTGTGAATAAAGTGACTCATATTATTAATAAATGTATTAATATGAGTCACTTTATTCACAAATATTTGTGTAACGAATTGTATGTAAGTATTTAAATAGAATGGCCTCGCGTTTGTACGCAATATCGTAAGTTAATGGTTTTACCATCTTACATTGCTTATTTTAGGCCAGTGACTGATTTCTTAAAGAAAATGACTGATGCAGTCTCATGTATAAAAAAGATAACACACACACTAACTTACTTACTTTGTGTTGTTGGTAAAACTACGCGAAACCTTGAAGAGATTTTTTTCCAAAATCGATCGATGTTAACTTCAAAAATATTAAAAAAAAATAATAATAATATTAAGTTGTGGTAGTTTATGTCATCACACTAATATTATAAAGTTTGTGAGTGTGTGTGTGTATGTATGTTTGTTACTTCTTCACGATCTGGCGGGACCGATTTGGATGAAATTTGGTATGCTTATACCCCGGATTAACACACTTTTTATCCCGGTCTACGCGGGTGAAACCGCGGGGCACAGCTAGTTGTAGATAAATAGTTTAAATGAAGAAAAACTTTTTTTGCCCTTATTATTTTGATTATAACTGTGGTGTGTACAGAGGCGGATTAAATGTCGAGAGCGCCCTAGGCAAACACCTCATCGGCGCCCCTCTGGTCTGGCGGCCGTATAATTATTATAAATTTTAACGTGTATTTATAGGTATAATAATTAGCTGCGTCGCACGGTTTCACCCGTGTGATGATCCATCCCGTGGAAATTCCGGGATAAAATGTGCAAAGGGTCTCCAGATAACTACATACCAAGTTTCATCACAATCAGATCAGTAGCTTTTCCACTGAAAAATCAGTGAAGTTCCACTGATTTATTTTAAGAGAGTACATCTCTATAGAATTAACTAATCTTTTATATTTTATTTTTATGTTAATTATTTTCTTGGTCTAAAAACTTGCGTACGCGCGCCCTTGTAACCTCGCACCCCTAGGCACGTGCCTAGTTTGCCTTAGGGATAATACGCCACTGGGTGTGTACCTACCTAAATATGGCTGTATCATCTTTGCCCATATAATTTGCAAAAAAAAATAAAATGGTGGCAATTAAATGGTGTGCATAATAAAGAGTATTCTATTCTATTCTATTCTATTCTATAATTTCCCTCAATAGAGTGAGACTTTCAAACAAACTTCAAAATATTGCCTCCCGTAAATCCTATAGGGTTACGATATCATTCAAACAACATAATAACAATTTGTTTTAAGGGCAAGCCTCCTTTTGTGATCACGATTTACTGCCCTTAAGGTTCAGGTAGACAGTTACCGTTATATCTATAATTACAATCAAAATTGATAGTTTTAGTTAATTACAATTGGGAAAACAAAGTGATATTTCTGTTGGTGCCGCCATTTTGTATTTTGGCGAGTTCTAAGTTTAATGGCAGTCACGATCACCCCCGGTTGTTTGCTTAAAATATCTGGAAGGAGTAAAAAATAAAAATATGTGACCTGATTTATAGTTAGTTCAGTTAGTATGCAAAGTTTCATGATCTAATTTGATGTAGTTTTTGAATACCAGCGGTTTATTGTTCGGTTTGGAGGTAACTTTTTGTTTTTTATCGAGAAAATTTTATGGAATCGTGTTTTCGTCAAACATAGTAGGTACTTAACATTAATCTTCAACTTTACCATAAACCTATTTATTTCAAAATTAATGCTGCAGTATTTTCGTCATAACGGATGATCATGATATAGTATAGTCAAAATCTCGCTGCAGACTTGGTCATAAATCATAATCGGAGTAGGGATGTGCGCTAGTTGCGCGCGCTCAAGGCCATTATCGATAACAGAATCATTAAGGTTATAAGGTCTCCATTGAAAATTGGCGAAAATGTGTGGAACATGCAGAATTGCTGCAAGATGAAGACTTCAGAAAAGCACATTAATGCGAAGAGTTCATCATTCATGTGGATGATGATGACGATGACTCAGACGAAGAATTTTAATTTTCTATTTTTAGTTTTCTATAAACGTTCTTTTGTTTATATATTTAATATGCTTTGTTGTAAATTTGGTAATAAAATAAAAAAAAAAATGTGTATTTATTTCTATCACCCATTTATAAATAAGTATATAAAAGTATCGATATCACTCATCCACTGCAGTAATGCACAGGACTACATGTGGGCGTGGCCTGCCCATAAGGCCCGTGAGTGGTGAAAGAGAGCGAAACACTCGAATGATTTATGACCGAGTCTGCAGCGAGATTTTAACTATACTATAAGCCATTTGAGGTAGTATAGGCTAAACGTAGTTTCAAAGCAATTTTAACCAATATTAGGTTACAATCAAGCAATATTAGAAACAAACAAACAGAAACATTAGATTAACTGACATAATTACCATATCTCGTTTGAACTAATCCTTGACAGATCTGCGCATGGTCAGTGGCCTTAATTCTGGTTAGCTAGTATCGATTCAATATATTAGGGCCAATTTAATGTTAAGGAAAATTCATACAAGTTAATTCGACCAACGTTGGTGGAATATATATTATTGATTATAATTTAATGAAACTAATTTCAAGTTGGACATTGCTGACATTGGTGAAGGAAAACATCGTGAGGAAACCTGGAATGAAGTCAGTAAAAGTCTGAAATTGCCAACCCATCTTGAGCATGCGTGGTGATCAATGCTTGTGCCTTCTCTGTGTGAGAAGAGGCCTTTGCCCTGCAGTGGGACAATAATACCCTGGTATTATAAATTTTAAGAGGAGCAGTTTATGTACTACCGCGGAAATTTGCGGTGAACCACTTTTGAGGCGTATTGCCATAGCCAATGTCTTGCCTTTTTTGTCTTTTTAACCGACTTCAAAAAGGAGGAGGTTCTCAATTCGTCGGAACCTTTTTATTTTTTTATTTTTTTTTTTATGTATGTTCCCCGATTAGTCGAAGATGGCTGGACCGATTTGGATTTTTTTTATTTTGTTCGAGAGTGTATACATCACAGTTGGTCCCATATAAAATTGATTAACTTTGATTCGGTAGTTTTTGAGTTAGCTTCAATAATACGTATTTTTTCCCCACTTTTACATGGATGATGTTCTAGTTTGTTTTGCAGGTAGTGGTATTTGAATTTGTGTGGGGTAGGTACACAACTAAAAAGTGAAAAATAAAAACTTTTTTACCAAAAAATACAACCGACTTCCAAAAACAACACTACAAAGTGAAAAAGAATTTCGGAAGTCGGTGGCAAAAAACGAAAATACATTTAACTAGACACCGACTTCCGAAATTAAAGTTATTTTTCACTTTGTAGTGTTGTTTTTGGAAGTCGGTTGTATTTTTCTTTCATAGTAACCGAAAAGTGGTTCACCGCAAATGTCCGCGATGATACGTTGTGTATATAAAGTTTAGAGATTGCTACGTTATAACGCGTAGTAATTTAGTTAGAAATGTGGCCGAGCCTTAATAAGGCATAGTATTGCAATCTGCGAACCAAACCGAAGTAAAATCGAAATACCCACAGAAAAAAAATTACATATTTTATTATTAGCAAAGTTATAAGGTAGGTAACTATAGAAGCTCATTTGTATTATTTATAAGAAACATTCCGCAATACGCAAAGAAAAATAACTTCTTGTTTATGTCAATCACTTGTTTTTATACAAATTCAACAACTTTTATTACAAATATTACCAAACAATTCAATTGTTTACTTTAAAATTTCGCATAACCAATGACATAACGATACAAAAACAATGTAATATTATATTTATGGCTTGAAAACGAGTTCCGTTGGCCCAAACCTTGGCCCCAATGTGTGCCGAACATTGGCCGGTTACGTTGCGTTGCTCTGAAATGTACAATTATGTTGTAACTTAACTATTACTCTTAATGATATTAAGTATTAGTAAATTCTTGGTAGATATTTTCTGAGTAAGCAATATGAAACTTAGTTTGAGAGATTTGTTTATGTCCATTATTGTTTTCATTACCACTTTCAATAGAATGCTCTAGTATAATAATGTGTTTTTCAATACACTTCCTCGAAAACTGGTTCATATCGCACTACGATTAGGTTCACAATGCAATGTATTTCACACGCGTGCGTTTTTTCATTTTCCAACACGTGTGCGGGAATAAAAATTGCCACAGATAACTTATACCTATACGTAAGAAAGAAGGCCGTAACTACGTCAACGTTGATTCCGAAATAATTGAAGTTTTATCTTAAATGAAGGCCCGCGATTTACTGAATGATATTTAGATAGTGATTCTTGTTTTAGAAGACGCCAAAAATATATGCTTTATTTTGAACCATAATTTATTTAAATTCTTACACGCGTATTTATTTTATTTTAATTGTTCCCTTTTGCATTAGCAAAAATATAATAATAAAATGTGAAATACTTATCTGAAAGGGTAATTGCGGCCTTCCAGACTAGCAAAACGAAAATACTAACACAAAAGGCCGTTATTGTGTAATTAAGGCTTTACAGATTCAAAAACCAGAATTTATGTCGTAGTTAAGGCTAAAATAAAATAAATCTCTAAATCTATACGAGTTACAGCTTTGTATGTAAGACTAGAAGATAGCATTTTCTTTGCTGATTCCGATTATAACAAAATCCATTATAACTCATTTTTGACAAAATTGTCAGTTCTCTTTTCAATTATGTGTTTTTGCAGTCGGGATTTTTGTTTTTTTTTTTAACATTTTTTTCCTATCAATAAGATCATCATTTGACGTAAATTTGAACTTTTTTTTTGTAAAGTTACTTAGTTTCGCCGTATTTTAGGGAGGTCAAGCCTAAAAACCACAACTGTTTGCAAAACAGTATAATAATTTCGGTTTTTTCCCTAACAAATTGCTACATTGCTGATTTGTAAAGGAAATCATTATTAATGTGTTTCATAATTAGCGTGTTTATTATTTCGTGGTATCTCAGCGTCCATCTTTTATTAGATTTAAGGAAAGACTTGCAATGTAATATACGTGAACATACGTTGTTTCGTTGTTTTGTTTCGTTTCGTTGTGTGTTGTTTCGTTGTTTGTTGTTTTGTTGTTTGTTGTTGTTGTTTTCGTTGTTGTTTTTTTTTATGCTATTGGACAATATAATATTATGTTTTGCGCATATTAAACACAACCTTAATCAAAGAAAAATGAACCGGGTTTGTAAGAAGTTCCTTAGTAACCTACCTTAATTCTGTAGAGATTTACTAAGAAAGGATTACTCGAAACTATACCCCTAAGGGGGAAGCACCAGGGTAGCCCGAGAAATTCAAATTTTCTTACGTTTTTTTTTGCAATTTTTTTCAAGTTAGTATTATGTTGTAAGTTGATTAAAGTATGATTCGCAATCGTAACAACTATGTATTTACAGAATTATAATTATTAAAGTATTCAATACAACTTTTTAATCCTACTGAATGAATATTTCATGAAATCTTTTTTTTTAATATTTATTTACGGAGCTTGTTCAACAAGACTAAGTCGCTCCGGAAATTATTGACATTTGAGGATTATAATAATGTTAATGTTTAAAATTCTGTAAATACATATTTGTTACGGTAGCGAATCATACTTTAATCAACATACAACCTAACACTGACTTACAAATTGCAAAAACATAAGAAAATTTGAATTTCGCGATCTGCTCTGGCGCTTCCCCCTTAAACTCTTATGAATTAATGAATTGCATCGACCCAGCGTGGTTTGACCAGACTCGATTATTCGAATGTACCCAAAGATTCATACAAGACCCTGGAGCCTCATGTTCCATGGGTCTACGTAGACCATTGCGTATCAAGGAGTAGACCAATTATCCTTTTAAACTTTTATCTTAAAAATCGCGACTGCTGAATCGAATTTTGGAGTAGATTAGTAAAGTGTTATGTTCTTTTATACTGGGTCCAATTAAATTAGCTAGCGAAACTCCGCAGACGTGATGTGTATCGATATCTAAACAAGACAAAATAATTTTTTGATTTGATGATTTTTTTGGGGTCAATGACCGCTGGTAGTGTTGTTACACAAACTCAAAGCATTTATTTCAAATAAACCAATTACAGGCACTTTTGAATTGTCAATGGGTGGTCAGTCAGAAAGATGAAGCTAGTTGCCCATTCCAAAGCGTAGTAGATCCCTATGGAGAAGAACGGGCAAGAAACTCCACGGACACTCTTTTAAATCATAATATTTTTACAAAATATTGGTTACATCGTTCATGTTGAAAATATACATGTGAGAACAATGTAGAAAGACGTGCACGTTAAAAAGCGTCCGTAATAAAAAGATAAAAAACTATATTAAATATTAAAATTAAACATAAGCCATGGCAGTTAAGAGACGACCAGTCCCAACTGACGGCGCCAGTTCACGAACATGACGCATGGATAGGTACTTGTAGTGTGAGTTGATAAAATCTGTTCTGTCGTGTTGATTTGACCCTGTATAAAACATTCTCAATAGATGCCGAGAGCCTAGATTTGTGCTGTTTTAATGCCTTGCTTCCTCTTACATGTGGCTTAAAAACTAACTGGAAAAATGAGGGTGTACTTCTCACACGACTTTTAGGAATGATACAGTTTGAATGATACACTTTTAGGAGCACGTGGCTAAGTAATAACAGCCGCACGGGTCGGTCCATCAGGTTCAGCTACGCTTGCCGGGGTTGGTCAGTGGATGGGTGACCATCTTTACATACCGAGACTCCTCCGTGCCTCGGAAAGCACGTTAAGCCGTTGGTCTCGGCTGTCATTCGTGGATCTTTGACAGTCGATACGGGTCGTCAGAAGCCCGAAACTCTGACAACCAGTATTACCAAGGGGTATCGTATTACCCAGTTAAGTACTGTGTTGTGGAGGTCAGATAAGCAGTCGTTCCTTGCAAAATAATGGTATTCAGCTGCATCCGGTTAGACTGGTAGCCGACCCCAACATAGTTGGGAAAAGGCTAGGCAGATTGATTGACAGTACAGAATCTAACATGATGTTATGTATCATCCACTAATAAATGGGTCAAACAGAAAAAAAAAAATAAAAATAAAATGTTTACAAAAAACTGTACATTTAGCCAAACAGTAATAAAATTTTCCTATACAAATAAAGTTCCTAATAATAAACTAAAGCTAAAATATTTTTTATTACTGGTGCAAGTAATGATGGTTCGGAGTTAGAACAGTAGGTAGCGACCCGCCCGATCTAGGTTTAAACAAACCTGTGTTTCAGGCCCTAAACAGATGTTGATGCATATAAAAGTCGCGGAAAATATCTAGTTTATAAGTATCTCCATTCTTCTTTCCCAATTCTTCACATTAGCGGATATATCCGCAATACTTCATTCGTAACAAATAACAAAATAGTCATCATCACACTTCTTCGTAATAATTGTGTAATAGCTCAGTGTGGACATGCCCCGAATGGCAGCGGTGTAGTAACTCGGTCAGCGCTAGTGATGTAGCGAGTAGGCGAGTACTCGAATGATTCAGTTGCGATTTTTATTCGATTTTTACTGATGAGGAAACGCGGTCACGTGTTCGCTGGCGTTCATTTCTTGCTGACGTATTCCTCTGTTTTTTCCATGGTTATGATACTAGTCCTTTTTTAGGGTCCCGTACCTCAAAAGGAAAAAACGGAACCTTTATAGGATCACTTTGTTGTTCGTCTGTTTGTCTGTCAAGACCTTTTATCTCAGGAACGCATGGAGGTATCTAGTTGAAATGAATATCAAATACGTAGGTTTATGGTCTCTTGGAGTTCTAAAAATTCAAGCTTCTAAGTCAACGCAATAAAAAAATACGCCCATTTATGCGACATATCTTGATACTCGGGTACCTACTTCCCGTAGACCTAGAATAATGAAATTTGGCAAGGAGCAAGGTCTTACAGCATAAGTACCTAAAGGAAAAAATCCGAAAATTGTTAATTTGTAATTTTGTCAAGTAAAAAAAAATTTTTTTTTTGAAGTGAAGTTTCGTTTTTGGAATAAATTCTTTTCAACTACGGCCCCTTCATTGTGCGTGGTCCGACACGCACTTAGCTGTTTTTTTTTATACCATAACTATCGTTCTTATATCTTCCACTGCCATGCCAATGTGTTATTTTCTGGCGTAATTATATGTTTTTTTTTTTAATTAATGGGGGACATGACAGTGGTAGATATACATTATCATCATCATTCTCCTGCCCTTACTTCAATTTATTCGGGATCGGAGAAACATATCTTTTTCTTCCATACTTCTCTATTAGTCGGTTTCTAGCCTATTATAGGGTGCAAGTGTAAACAGTGGCAACCTTTTAAGGGGTCATTGTACTCATCATTATGAACAACTTTTATTGTGGGACCAAACCTGAAATCGCGAAAAAAAGTCAGCTGTTCCCTACATTTTGAAGAATTATGCGAACATAAATGTACTGAACAGCTGACTTTTTTTTCGCGATTTCAGGTTTGGTCCCTTAGTAAAAGTTGTTCACCCTATATATCATCTTTCACACAGTCCATCCATCATTTCTTTGGTCTTCCCCTACCCTTATAGCCATCGACATTCATACTGAAACTTTCTTCACGACATTTTGCACATTCCTCCGCATCACATGCCCCATCATGGTATATACATTATATATTAAAAATATATTAACAGGAAATATTTGGACTAGTATCATAAAGCAGGGAAAGAACGCCAACGACCACGAGACCGTATTTCCTCTCTTTTATCAAAAGTTTTATTTACTTTCAGCAGTCCCGGTGTCTGTCTGTCTGTAATCTAATCTTGCAAGTTAAATTTGGCCCACTTCCCGGTTTCCGATTGAGCTGGAATTTTACATGTGAATCGGATGACAATGTAATATTACTATGACATGGAGCTGATCTGATGATGGAGCCGGAAGATGGCCATGGGAACTCGGTACTAAAACGACGCAACCCTATCGAGTTTGGGATCGTTTGATTCGTAATGACAAGGAATCTGGTCCTAGATGATCAATCAATCTGCCTAGCCTTTTCCCAACTATGTTGGGGTCGGCTTCCAGTCTAACCGGATGCAGCTAAATACCATTATGTTATATGGAGCGACTGCCTATCTGACCTCCACAACCCAGTAACTGGGTAATACGATACCCCTTGGGAAGACTGGTTGTCAGACTTTCGGGCTTCTGAAGACCCGTAACGATTGTCAAAGATCCACGAATGACAGCTGGGACCAACGGCTTAACGTGCTTTCCGAGGCACGGAGGAGTCTCAGTATGTAAAGAATGGTCACCCATCCACTGACCAACCCCGGCAAGCGTAGCTTAACATGATGGATCGACCCGTGCGGCTGTTATTACTTAGCCACGAGCAAAAACATATTTATTATAGTCGCGAATCATATTTTGACCTGCAAATTGCAAAAAACGTAAGAAAATTTGAATGTCGCGGGTTACCATTGCGCATTCGCCTTATACGTGTTAAAAGTTATAGTACAGGGCACCTATAACATAAATATAAATATGAAGCTACAAGTAAGCGGCGGGCTCGACTGGTCGGGCTAATTCAGTGTGGGCTGCCAGGCTCCGGCCGGCTCGCACGTTAGTTCGATACTTACTCAAACGCCGCGTCGTAAAAGAAGACAACCTTAACGAGTCAGAAGGTATAAGGGTTACGCGATAGAAAGAGAGGCAACTTCTAGGTGAATATAACTAGGTAATTAAAGCTGTGCAACCTGAATTGCACTTTATTGTGTCGTTGCAAGAGTCGCTATTTATTTGAAAGATAGTGCGGAGTGAATCTTTTGTTTTTGTACTATTAGGTATAATATATTCTGTGCCTGTAGTAATATATATTAGGTTTGTCTCTGGGACCGTAACGCTCTTATTAATCTGTGCATCTGATAATGCGTCCAAAGTACTGTGAAATATGAGTGTACTATACAGGGTTATACTTGTAATTTGACATATTCCTTGCAAGACGTCATAGTGGGGTTAAAATGCAACAAATTAAGCCACCAAATGTTCTACCAAAATTCAGTTTTTTTTTTGTAATTTTTGTCTAAAAAAATTATAATTCACGAAAAATAAAATATTTAATTAGTGACATTTGCCAAAATTTTAAGCAATTTTAAATTTTTAACAAAGATCTGCTACGGCATCAGCTATGATAATAACTTAAATTCCAGTAAAGTCGCGGCGTAAAACATTTTTCAATTGTATTTTTCATAAACAAAAACTAAAAATCTAACTAACTCAAAAACTATTGAATTGCGGTAGAACATTTGGTGGCTTACTTTGTTGCATTTTAACCCTACTATGTTTTAACGGTTACATCACTAATATTCATGTAATATACGCTTGTATTCAAGTTGGACGTTATCTAAACCTGTGTGACACGATTTAGCCGACTTTAGATGAGTTATGATTAAGACACATTTAGTAAGAACATTCATCGTGAGTCGTGACACGAAATTGTAACAGAATGTGTTAAATTTGGGTGTGGGCTGGGGATAGAATCATTTGTTTTAGTACTTACTTAAATAATACGTTAAAATTATTATTTCGCACCTTCGGTAAGACAAGGGCACAACTGCACTTTGTGATTTTACACGAGAGCCATTTTAAGATTTTGTTTTAGTACATTCGATACCGTATTATTCTGCTCTTACCACAAGTGATCTTTGCATGAAATAAGCCCTATACTCACTTTTTTGATTCGTTGCATGCAATATTTATTATTTTTTTAGTTAAGAAAGGGGTAAAAGTGAAGTTGTGCCCTGGTCTTACCGAAGGTGCGATTTTATTATATTGTAAAATTGTTCTCCGGTAGAGCAATTTTTCATAGAAATTGTACCAACATAGTTGCGTCGCGTCATCGCGTCGCGACTGTCTCCGGGAGTCTTAAGTCTCTTTTAAACTATGAAATAATGGTTTTGATGGTAAGGTACAATTTTTATGTCGATCATCCTTTTTTGACAACATTTCGTTGCTGAAAAAGCAGGCAGCCCATCTAATGGGAAATTGTCTCTGCCACCTAAAAAATTAAGGCCGCATTCTAAACGAAAGCGATCGTTGCACTATTTTATATTAATACTAGTTTTTGCCCGCGGCTTCGCACACGTGCATGTCAGAAATTATCCTACGGGAACGTACTACCGAGATAAAAAGTATCCTATGTCCTAATTCAGGTCATGGTCTACCCGTGTACCATATTAGCCGTGTTAGCGTGAAAGCGTATTAAACAAACTCACTTTCGTATTTATAATATTAGTTATGTTATATGAATACGATATAGGTACTCGTGCGATGAATCAATTCACGTTTATACGTCATGTCATGATTCATACAAACGTTCGCGTAGAACACGTACTCGCGACACGATCGTTTTCGGAGAGTTGTAGTGGTTATGTAAAACAAAACAGTCGATAATATAGTACATTTTGATACAAGTGGAGAATTGTTGTTATTACATTCGAGGCGGAATTAACACCCGAGTCGTAGGCGAGGTTGTTTTTGAGCCGAGAACTGCAATAACAAATGTCCACGTGTATCAAACGACGTTTTTCAATACACTTTTGAAGAAATAAAATAAAATAACGAAAATTATATTAAAATATTTTTGTCCTGAATTATTAGGAAACTATGATTTGAATTTTCTTTTTTTTTCCGCCCTTTGTTTTCGCCAAGTTGAAGGAGGTGCAAAGGTATAAAGCCGATAAACAGCCTATATATGTAAATAATAGAAAATTCAAATATTTTTGAGTTTAGAACACAATTAAATGTTAATTTATTCATAAACGTTTTTTTATTATAATAATCATGGTTTTTGATGATATTCTATTTATAAACATTATTTAAATATTCAAAAAATATTAACGCCGTAAAGACGCATATCTCTTAACAGAGATTAAAAAAAACATTCACCTCCGAATAGAGAGGACCGGTGTGAATAGAGGCATTGAACCAATTTGGACTAAGTACCTATAGGTATAAATAAAATAAAATAATATAAAAATAATTTATTTCAGACATTTCGTCCATATGATGTTAGCATTGATGTTAGTAATACACACTACTTATAAACTATGTTAGTAAATTAGTGACAAATCTTAGACATTATTATTAATTCATGTATCTGTTGCACTCACCTGACGCACCAGGCACATGCACACGTACATGTACCCAATGCGCCCTAATGGCGCAACAGGGCTTCTCACAGATGACCTTCAGAATGCCGTATAAGTTGTCTGTGGCAATTTTTATTCCCGCACACGAGGTGGAAAATGAAAAATCGCACGCGTGAGAAATACATTGCATTGGTGAACCAAACCGTAGTGCGATATGAACCAGTTTTCGAGGAAGTGTATTGAAAATGCACCTATAAGTACTATACTGCACTCGCTTCGCTGTACTATAGGTATACTTTTGTCTGAGTCGCGTCGCGCCTTTCTGCGGCAGCCTTTATAAAGCTAATTCCCTGATGGAAAATAATAACAAAAAATTTTCTCAAGCGTTTTTTTTTGTACCTAATAGTTTTTTGTAATTCCAAATGAAGAAGCTTTGTTTTTGCTGTAATCTGTAAGTTTTTTGCTGTCCATTCTTGTCGTGTTTCTAAGTAGGTAATTTGAATATATACTAACAATGAATCAGATATTTGGTAATTGTTTTAAAGTATCTAATTTACAAAACTGCTGAATTTGAATTATGTTACCTATGTTTGATGTTTTTGATAATTGAGGAAGTAGGTAGATTTTTGTTTTAATTGTACCTACGTCAAAATACAGAGTATTATTGTAAAAATTTATTAGCCTAAAACCTTCCTCAAGAATTGGGCTCAAATGCAAAAAGTATTTTTCAAATCCGACTGGTAGTTCCAGAGATTAATTACGTTCAAACAAACAAACACTTCAGCTTTATTATATTATAAATGATAAGTAATATAGATAAGGATAAACCATAAATGAGCAATTCAAAGAACTATCTATTTTATACTATAACTCAACTACAAAATTGCTATTAATTGAAATAATCAAAGCAATCGGCTTAAAGCGGAATTTGGGGCGCAGGTGTACGAAATAGTTATTTTCCATTTAGCATTTAGTTAAATTGTGATATATAAATACTTATTGAAAGTATGAAATTACCGCGAAATTATAAGGTTTTAGGTTTAACAGGATATACTTAAGTCATTAATTAATGTCTTAATTTGGTGCTACGCTCGACCGCTCTGTTTACCTATACCTAATAAAACAAATTATTAAAAAAAACCCGACCGCAAAAACAACTGAAAAGAGACAAACTAGCATTATAATCTTTTGCCCACGGCTTCGCTCGCGTTAATTTAGAATTTGACAATCAATTCGGGTTGTACTCTGCCTGTAAAATAATTCAAATCATGATTCAAAAGACACGTGGCGCCATCTATTATCATATGAACGATAATGTTGTCTTCCTCGGAAACATTACTTTTTTTCGGGATGAAAGTTATGTCCGTTTCTGTTTATCTGACAAAGGTATGTGCAAAATTTCAGGATGATCGGTTCAGTGGTTTAGGCGTGAAAAGGTATAACAAACAAACAAACAAACTTACATTCGCATTTATAATATTAGTTAGTATCCTAACTTATTGTGTATCGCAATTGTGGTATCGCAGGCAAACCAATAACCTGAAATATGGTGTAACTTTTGTTTGTCGGCCTGTGAGATTACCAAAATTCTATCACACTAACGACGTGATGGCGACGTACGCACGGACGTAAAAATATCGCGGCGGGATTTTATCGCGCACAGGATTTTCAACTATCGTTGTTGAGCCGAGCGTGCGTCGAAAAAACACTGTTGGATTCTCAATTCTCGGGGCTAAGCATAGCGTTGAATATCCAGTGCGCGAAATAAAATCGCCGGCATATTTTTACGTCCTTGCGAACGTCGATAAAGGCGAAAGTTTGTGAGTGTGTTTGTATGTCGGTTACTTCTTCACGTTCAAACGGCTGGACCGATTTGGATGAAATTTGGTATGTAGATAGCTTATACCCTGGATTAACCCATAGGCTACTTTTTATCCCGGTCCACGCGTGTGAAACCGCGGGGCGCAGCTAGTAAATTATAAATTATAATGCTCGTGTGTCTCTTTCAGTTATGTGTTTTTGCGGTTGTTTTTTTTAAATAGTTTGTTTTATTTCAAGCGTTTTACTTTTATTAATATATACCACTGACCACTGATCTGACTACTAGTAAATTTGTTTTTTCTAAGCTACAGTTTTCCGACTGCTATGCAATCCAATTGTCTTTCACATAACTCTCTACAGTTATAAAGACATCTACGTCACCGTCCAACTAATAATAACTAAATTTATTTAGGCCTTATCACACCTCCACCGCGAAACTACATGATGTTCCGCTACTTGATTCGAAGTAGTACATCATGCAATCATGCGAGTCAGTTGTATTGAACTACTGCGTTTCGCTGCTATGGTTTTGCAGCGGAGGTGTGCTAACGTTACTTACTTAATATACCTCATTATTATTGCATTGTTCACTGGACTTCATAAATTAAATGCCGCTGACCTATACAGTAAACAACATAAACTAACTATAAATTAATTGACTCATCAGCTGCGCGGAAGGAACTGTCTGTTCATGTAGGTATTTATTATTTAACCTTCTACTTAAAACGAAAGAAGTATTGACAATACCTTTTTTTTCCGGATGATTGAAGGTCCACAACTTTCTTCGTGGTATTTAGAATGCGGAATTTTTGTGACAACTGTATTAAATTTACGCTGACCCGAGAGGCGTGATCCTGTCCAAATTTCAATAATTCATATAAAATTCATATAGTAAACGCACTTTCAGTTTTTCCGAATTTTCCAATTTTCCCGGTAATTTTTCCAATTTTTCTCTTTGTAAGAACTCGGACGTCAACGAATACTTATTTGAAATTAATAATAATTGGTGAATTGGTCTAGCCGTTCTCGAGTTTTGCACATAGCAACACATTATTAGCCATTCATTCTTATTTATAATAGATTTGTGATAAACAACGGCATTTTTCTTGCATTAAAATTACCTTGAATTTCTCATTGAAGACTCATGGCCGTAAATGCGACTTCTGGTCGTCGGCTCCTGGTTTCGATCTCCAGATCGAATTCAGTAGCTGACGGCCAGAAGTTTTCCAGAAAACGGCCTTCGTTCAGACAAAATAACAAACTCTTAGTTGCAGCTCTTGGTTTGAGTTTGTGACCAGTTACCAGCAATATGACTCGCCACTATTATTAAGCTACACAAGTCTTAACAGCACCCTAATTGCGTAACACATTATCATAGAAAAATATAGCTTAAAATGAGAAAAACATACAGGCTGGCAGCCAAAACGCTCTTTGTAAGCCAAAACAAACATAAAATTCACTCATTTTCACGGGCATTGAGCCCGTCGCGTTAAACAGATGCTGTACTACTTACCGGAAAATATACTTACTAAATAAACTTTAAACCACATTTAATAAGACCAACCCAGCTCATTCTGTTAGCACGTGTATTTAATAGTTAATTTGGAAACCCCATAATTTAACATTAGAAGTTAATGCAATGCTATTTGTACGGGATGGATTACCATTTGTTTGTCACGAAATGTGTCACCCGCTTCGTGGTAAAAAATATTACAGTGACATTGGAAAATTATTGTGAAATTCGCGGAAAGTAAGATGGATCATCTCCTTTATAAATGACTGACATTCAGTTTCTGGAAAAATCAACACATTTAGCAAATTGTCAAATGCATATAAATTTAGGAGGAGAGTGGTGGCCCAGCGGTAACGACTCCAACTTACGAGTAGGGTCGTGGGTTTCGAACCTAGGCAAGCGCTTTACACCTCACATAATTTCACCACCACTGCTCTCAAAACGGTGAAGGAAAACATTGAGAGGAAAACGACATGTCCTAGAACCGAAAATTTGAAGACATACATCTACCAACCCGCACTGGGCCCGCGTCGTGGATTACGGCCCACTCCCACGGAGAGGAGGTCTGTGTCCCAGCAGTGGAAACATTATAGGCTATATATTTTGCTGTAATTGGTTGCCAGAATTATCAACAGCCAATCAGATCACATGATCAACAATCAGATAAGGCCAATTCTCGTAATTAAAAACGTCCAAAATCTATAATCTCAATACCACCTAATCGACAACTAATGTTAAAAACTTGTCAAAAATGTAGGTAAATCTGGGTAAACCAGAGGCATTTTCGACAGGTTGAGACTAGAATGAATAATCAGCCTATAATGTTCCCACTGCTGGAACAGGCCTCCTCGCAGTGAGAGGGAGGTGCCGTAATCCTCCACGCGGGCCCAGTGCGGGTTGGTAAATGTCACATGTCTTCGAATTTTTTGATTCTAGGACGTGCCGGTTTCCTCACGATGTTTTCCTTCACCGTTTTGAGAGCAGTGGTGATGAAATAATTTACACAAAGTAATGCCTGTCTTGGTTCGAATCTACGACCTACAACTGTCGCAGTCACGGCCGTTACCACTGGGCCAGCACTGCTCCAATGAGAATGTTCTTAAAAATATGGGAATTGTCAGATGACTTCGGTGTTGTTATGAAATAAAAGTTTGACGCTTCTAAATACCACCGTTTTTATTATTATTAATTTTATTTCAGATAATTAAAATCCATAGGTACAATACAATACATTAAATTAAACTAAAATTAATAAGCACATATACACTACCATTACATAAAATTTAAATAAAATAGTATTACACAATATTATAATAAAATAATTTACAATAAAATCAAAATTGTGTTAGTAGCTTATCAAAGATGTAAACAATGTGTTAGTAAATGTTATTATGATAGGACACAAATAGAAAAAAAAAAAAACTTACAACAAAAAGGTACAAAGGCGAACCATTCTCTATCAGTCAACCAAGGGTGGTGAAGAAATTAGAGAATAACCTTTTTTTGTCACTCACATAATCATCCTGCCATCAATTCCCTTAGTAGGGGGTTTTCCAATAATATTATCTAATAGCATACATTTCCGCACACATAGATTTAATACTCGAGGCCAGTGTTTTGTTGACATTATGCTAATTAATTGTATATCGAGACGGCATTCGCATGAATACTACGTTTATTTATGAGAATTTGCATAATTTCTGCGAACCGAAAGCTATCATTGAGAGGACACATCGAAGCGTGGTTTAGCTCGGTGTGTAAGTGAAATGGCGTTATGGCTGTCTAGTTTGGCGCGCGAGATAGAAGACTTAGCCGATGTTCACACGGACGTAAAAATATCGCGGCGATTTTTTTTCGTGCACTGCATTTATAACACTCTGCGTAGAGTTGAAAATACAACGATGTGTTTTTTCGACGCGCTGGGATGCACTCTGTTGTTGTTAGGATGGATTCTCAATGCTCGGCTCAACAACTAGAGTTGAAAATTCAATCCGCTATAAAATCCCACCGCGATATTTTTACGTCCGGCTTACGCGCACTGGAACTAAACGCGCTTCTTTTAAATGCAGATTTATGACAAAATGCTATACTTAAATCAATTTTTAGCTTAGAAGCAAGCAACTGAAAAGCAAGATGATTGATTGTTCCTTGATTTTTAAGCAAGGAACTGCTTATTCAATCGTTTAAAATAGAAAATAGATGATGCTACTTTGGAATACATTTTCTAAATGATGCTGAATACCATAGATACTGAAAACCATGCCAAAATTCGTAAAAGCTACTTTAATTTTATAATAAATGTATCTAGTTATAACAGAGGAGCTCGTGGCTAAGTAATAACAGCCGCACGGGTCGATCCATCAGGTTAAGCTACGCTTGCCGGGGTTGGCCCGTGTATGGGTGACCATCTTTACATACCGAGACTCCTCCTTGCCTCGGAAAGCACGTTAAGCCGTTGGTCCCGGCTGTCATTCGTGGATCTTTGACAGTCGTTACGGGTCGTCAGAAGCACGAAAGTTTGACAATCAGTCTTACCAAGGGGTATCGTATTACCCAGTTAATGGGTTGTGGAGGTCAGATAGGCAGTCACTCCATGTAAAATAGTGATATTCAGCTGCATCCGGTTAGACTGGAAGCCGACCCCAACATAGTTGGGAAAAGGCTAGGCAGATTGATATCTAGTTATAGCATTATTGCAATTTGCCTTGATTGTTGTAGATACGAGAATATTTTATGCGGTGGTGAACAGGTAAGCAAGTAAGCAAGGTTGATAACGGGTTTAACAGCCCAGGATACACTGCACTTTAATAATATCATCCCAGCAAATGGTGATTATTCTATTTCTAGTAATTCTATAAATTCTTAAAGAAAAACAAAAGAAAGAAAATAACATTTATTTGCAGTAAACATGACCTATAGAAAAAACACAAAGAAAGAACGGCCATCTGTAAAAAGAAATGCACTCGTAAAATTGTAAGTTTGGACGGATGGATGGATGTTTGTTGCTCAATCACGCCAGAACGGCTAAACTGATCTGGATGAAATTTGGCACAGAGATAGATTATAGTCTGGAATAGTACATAGGCTACTTTTTATCCCGGCAGTACGCAAGCGAAGCCACTGGCAAAAGCTAGTATTAAATAAATATATAAATAAATCTCTCAGCATAATGCGGTGAACTTAAGCGAGACAGAACCACATCATTTGTTTGTGTTAAGACATCAATAATCAAACAATCAATCACTTTATTTTCAGGCAACTGAAAGCCCATAGAAAAAATACACAAAATACTATAAACTAATACATATTACTTTATAACTAAAACTATACACGGAATGTTGTCAGCGTCGTGTTTCGCTGCACGGAGTCGCGTAACCGTCCTCGGAAACGTCGAAACACGACACCTTTCGGCCAAAAGTCCTCTTTCAAGCAGGTAATAAATAAGCAACGCAGGTAGGAGGGTAGGGTAGGTAATAAGGTAAAATGCAACGGGTGAGGGAACTCACGACTCCAGCTTGCCAATCCACACTCAAAACTTCTGGGTTCTTAAAGCATAAAAATTGATTGCAATTTCTTATAGCCCATAATCAATGGAAGTTTACAGGCTAATTATGATGAAACACACTTACTAATCTTGTTCTACATGAGCCTTTCATAATACCAAGACCACGAAGGTCAACCGGTGGTCACACCACATGACGTCACCAGAAACCAAAGAGAATTAAACCAGAAACTGATCACCTAGTGAGGTGAATGGATGAAGCAACTTCTGATCGCTTCACTAATTCATGACATTAAATGGTCCTCAAAAGTTTTTTTTTTTTGTTTTATAAAGTATCACAATTAGACGTGATACTTTATTCACATTACAGGCTAGCCTATTAGCTAATAAATAATTTAAATAATAACAAACTGATAAGTAACTACATAATTATAATATTAAGAATTCGTCCAATAACTTCTTTCTATTCACTTTGCGTTCACCGAGCTTTTTATACACAGAAACACGTTTTTATAACCGTTGTTTGAAGTAGTAAACAATTAAATTTAAATCTAGGGTAATATATTGGTAACATTGGGCATATACAGGGTGGAATTTTGTAATGCCACGTGAAGGGAAAGTCCTCTTAATACTGTAGATAGAAAATTTTACTCAAAGAAAACATTATTTTTGAATAGAAAGAAGACTGCCTTCAAAGATTTTCGAATATTCGCTTGCCACACCCGGGAATCGAAGCGACTAAAATCTGTAAAAAATACACCCCGTACTTTTATTGCATTGATCGTTAGGATCAATTATAAGTATGAAAACTCTTATTAATTACCAACTTATGTAAACAGGTGGATCTTTGAGTTGAGTTAAAGAGCTATAGGTTTTCCTTTCATTTAATTTATCAAGTTTCCTAGAGAGATTTCATCCTTATAATTATAACTGATCCTAACGATCAATGCAATAAAAGTACAGGTTGTAATTTTTACAGATTTTAGTCGGTTCGATTCCCGGGTGTGGCAAGCGAATTTTTGAAAATCTTTGAATGCAGTTTTCTTTCTATTAAAAAATAAAGGAATGTATTCTTTGAGTAAAATTTTCTATCTACAGTATTAAGAGGACTTTCCCTTCAGGTGGCATTACAAAATTCCACCCTGTATACTAGACAGTATACACGATGGAAACACGATTTGATAAAGTTGGCTCGATAGAATAAATTCGCGAAGTTACCTCTTGTCGAGTAATTTTTCCTCTATTTCCCTACTTTTGTAGATAAGTAAGTAATTTTTTATTATGATTCATTTACTAAAATAAAGTTCATAGATGACTGGAGCGTTTATACACGATAGTTTTTTTATTTAAGAGCATCTTGGGTACTTTACCAGTCGACAGCGATGCGGAGGAATTTTTCGACGCCATATTTTAGTTTTTTAATAGTTTTAGTTATGTTAGTACCTATATAATTTTGTTATTTTTAGGTTATGTTTACAGTTAAATAAAAAATATCTCTTCAGAAAAAAGAGCATTATGATGAAAATAACAACGAAAAACATTGAAAAAATGCAAACTTTACTCTTTACACGTCAAGAAAAATACAGAAACAAAGAAAAAAGCTCGGTGCGCCCTTAAATACTCAGAAATTGGAGTCCACCATTTCCCGAGAGACCCTAAAATTAGAATATTGTGGATTAAAGCTACTCGTAAAGATAAAAAAAATAAAAAATAAACAGAGTTGGAAACATTTTTAAGAACGTGATTACGAGGACATATTTATGTTTTTAAATTCCGACACTTTCCATGTCAAATACTTGATTTAAAATATCGAAATAATCGAAAATAACGAAATCACACTAATAATTATAAAGGTTCCCACCGAATTTTTTGTTTCTTTCAAGGTGGGCGGTTAAACCTATTTAAAAAAATAAGTTCTGGACATTCTGTCCATGGTGGGCGGGATGTTCGATCGCGAGCTTCCTTCGTGCTCGATAGATGGCACCATTTGGGTGCATCGCTGAATCGTGGTGTTAAGTCTCCGCGAATATCGTATAAGGACTAGAACAAAATAAGTTTTTTTGGTACTCGCTTGAAACGACTTGTTTTATTACAATAAAGCCCTCGGGCAGTTGTTGAGTGATTAACACTTGGTATGTGTGTGTAGACAACAACAACAACACAACTTAGACCGGAATGGCGACAAACTGTTCATAAGAGCGTGGAAAGTTTTGAAACCAGGCGTCTAGAAGATCTTGACGCAAAACGCCAAGTACGGAAGACGAAGCCAAAACCCTCCTACACTTACACTACCAACTCAGCTGGCCAGCTGTACTGTGCTTCTTGCAACCGAGTCTTTAAGACGAAGTTCGGTTTTGCTAGCCACATCAGAGCTCACCGGAATAAAGACCCAGATTAAACATAGAGTCGCCATCGCCGGATACGGTGTGGACGACATGATGATGTGTGTGTATGTGTTTGTATGTTTGTTACTTCTTCACGCTCAAATGGCTGGATCGATTTAGATGAAATTTGGTATGTAGGTAGCTTATACCCTGCATTAAGACATAGGCTACTTTTTATCCCGGTCTACGCGGGTGAAACCACGGAGCGCAGCTAGTAGTGAAATAAAACCAAACTCATGACTGAACGAAATGTCTTTACTGCTCGTATAGGCCTTAGGCCTCTGCCTCGAATTTCGCGGGCAGCGGGGCGGCGGCGGCGACGGCGCGGGAGCGGCAGGATTTTATGCATAAAAACAAATGGACCGGACCTCGAAAACAGCGGGGCGGGACAATTCGAGACGCGCCGCCGCCGCCGCCGCCCAGCTGCCCGCGAAATTCGAGGCAGAGGCCTCAGGGACCTAACTATGACCACGCCATCTACAATTAGCTTTGCCCGACCTTCCCCATTGAAGATCACTGTCAATATTATCATAGCTCTTAGAAAATTATGAATATTAATAATATCTTATTGCATTGTTTGTTAATAACTTCCATTTTGTTTCCGCATGGATTGAGCCAAGGTTATGTGAAGTTATTAATATGTTTCCTTCGTATTCAATAGATTATTGTACTATAGAGCCGGGTTATACGGTAACATTATCAGTCCCTGTGTTGTTATATGAATATTAGAACCAAAGGTTGAGGGGCCTGTGTCTATGTAAGAGGTAACAGCCGCACCGGTCAATCGATCAGGTTAAGCTACGCTTGCCGCGGGTGACCATCTTATAATTATACCGTGAACCCTCCGTGCCTCGGAAAGCACTTCAAGGGATTTAACACATCAAAGCCGCAAAACCTTAACAGTGACATTTTTATTGTGGCATTTATTTAACTTATCTCAAAAACAGATCATACTTTTTAAGAGTTTATTAGATAACGCAATAGAAACGTGTTTTGTGTGAGCAAAAAAGGAGGTTCTGTATTCGACCCGTATGTAAGGAATGTATGTATGTATGTTTGTTTGTCCGCGATTTTCTCAAAAACTAATGAACCAGTTTTGATGATTCTTTCACTAACGTGCTCTAAATACTTTCAGAAAGGTTTTAGTATATAATACATTATGTAATTATTCTTATGTACAATATTATATGCATAAATGCACTGCATCTCCGGCATTTCTAAGCGGATGTTGATGATTCTTCTTTGAATGATGAACCTAAAACGAATAAAATAACTTTCTTAATTAAAACACTTACACACAGCTTCTGAAGTCGGTGTCTTCAATTCTTCAATGCAGTTTAGCTTGAAACCGACTTCAAAAGCTGTTAAGTGTTTTATGAAAGTTATTTTATTAGTTTTTTTTTTGTTTTGAAGTCGGTTTTTACTTTTTGTAAAGTAAATTTATTAATAATTAGGTAGCTATTAAATTAATGTTATTTACTAGTTCGCTAATTGATGACATTTTTCAAAAAAGCATCTTTCTTTTAACAATCTTTAAACTTGGTCCATTCTGAGCGAGAGAGGTGACAAAATACGACAGCCTTCTTAAAATTACCCAATCACACAGCATAAAAAGAATCCCTTATAGCCTTCAATAAATCAATTACACAAAACATCAAAACGAGTATTATTAATACAGCTACTTAATTATATCTGGACATCCGACCAAATATGGTTGGAGAAGACCCTTTCCGAACAATTTATTGCATAATTATTAAACCATAGGTGACCATAGCCAATCGATGTCAAGGCAAAGGCGTGGCTGTATGACCATAAAGTTCAGTGCCATGTTTTTAATCTTCTTCCATAAAAGTTCAATAGCCATTTACCGGTGAACATTTCTTGCTTTAAAAATAATATAGCTTTATCGATTACACAAGGCTTTTTAATTTGCGTAATGACTACTTGGTTATTTATAACCTCTTCCTTTTATGTAGTTGCGTAAAAATACGGAAGAAAGCATTACTAGCTGTTGTTCGCGACTTTGTCTGCGTGTATTTTGTAGACATCATTTTATGTTTAAGGGCGCTATTACATTTTGACCGTGATTTTTTCATAAATTGAAATTGCACACTATAAACAAAAAAATAATTATTATATGACTCAAAATAAACACACTTGCTAAATTGCTACATAATACGATGCGTCGGCGTCTAAAGCTAAAGACCGCGTGTCCCGAGATTTACATTGATTTTTAGCACTGCATGCAACAATTATTGATTAAAAATACTATTCTACTTTTAAATAGGACTATTTTTTTTTTATAATAAAGTAATATAGTAACCTTACTTATTAAATACTTTTTGTTTGAATTTGGATTATATATTCATAGATAAAACATATAATTTCGGACGAAAAATTATCAGTAACTCTCTGGTATACGGAATTATTTTTGGTGTATTACTGTGTGAAACATAATAAATTGAATTGAGCACTTCAAAGTAGAACGTACAGTTGTACCTAAGTCATTTTTATAAATTATTAAATTATTATATCTTTGATGTAACAAAGCATCAAAACATATGCAAAAGTAAATTTATATGAAACATGCTTTGCAGAGACAAGGTTTTTACTGATTTATGTAAACAAATCGTAATATTTATTTAGAACACTCCCAAGAGAAATAATCAAGCTTTTTTGGGCATATCTTTTTTTTAATTTTGTGGCTATATCTAAACCATAATCACACATCAAAACTCGAGTCAAACGCTCAAGTACAAGAAAAATTGTAATAGCCCTCTTAAACAAAGAAACTTTATTCTCAATAAAGACACCACGATGGTCCACATGAAGAACTAAGTACGGAAACCAAATCCTTAAGGAGGACGTGCTGTGGTAGGTAGCAGCAGAAATTAAAATTTTCTTGCGTTTGGAATGTGTAAGTACCTCCCTTTGAACAGACCCTCCTCATGTAACAAAAAGATTAAGGAACATTTAAGTACTGAAGAAAGATCTCAATAAAACTCAAAACTAGTAAAATTAGAAACTAATTTTCTTATTTGTTCATAGACTACTTTACTATTTGTAGCCCGCGACTTCTGCTATCCTGGATGAAAAGTAGCTTAGGTTTTTTCCAGATTATGGTCTACCTATGTGCCAAATTTCATCCAAATCCGTTCAGCCGTTTTAGCGTGAAAGCGTAACAAACAAAAAAACTCACTTTCGCATTTATAATATTAGGTCTTTACCTATGAAATTGCCGTTCTGCAGTACTGGCCATTTCAAATCAAAATAATTTTTGTTTGGCTAAGAATTCTAATTTCAAATTAATTTTATTTTAAAAACATGGATTTTTTTTCCAAAAGTAGTCATTTGTTTATTGATTAGTGTTACATTTTCATCGCATTTCAATCTTTTTCGTCATTATGGATACGTTAAAAATTCGAGTAATTATGGAATATGAGTACCGTCGTGGCAGCAACGCGGCACAAGCGGCACGCAACATCAACGACGTTTACGGAGCTAACACTATAAACCAACGCACCACTTGTTATTGGTTTGCTCACTTCCGTTCTGGAAATTTCGACCTGAAAAATGAACCTCGCGGTTGTCCGAAGACTTTGGTCGACAATGACGAATTAAAGGCGATTGTGGAAGCTGATGATACACAATCTACGGCTGAATTAGCAGCAGCTTTCGACGTTAGCGTCAAAACAATATTGGTCCATTTGCGTCAAATTGGCAAGGTAAAAAAGCTTGACAAATGGGTGCCCCACGAACTCAATGATCGCCAGCGTGAAGTACGCGTCGAGACGTGCCTTGCACTGCTCAACAGACACACAAATGAAGGAATTTTGAACCGCATTGTTACCTGCGATGAAAAATGGAGTCTGTTTGATAACCGCAAGCGCTCAGCAAGTTGGTTGGATCCTGGTTCAGCACCTAAACAATGCCCTAAACGAAAACTTACCCCTAGAAAAGTGATGGTCACTGTTTGGTGGTCTAGCGCCGGTGTGATTCATCACAGCTTCTTACCAAACGGGGTGAGCATTACTTCAGATGTGTACTGTGAAGAACTGAACACAATGATGGAGAAGCTGGCGCATCTCCAACCAGCATTGGTCAATCGCTCGTCTCCGCTGCTCCTGCACGACAACGCGCGACCTCATACTGCACAGCAGACGATCTCCAAGTTGCAAGAACTGGGGTTGGAAGCTCTCCGTCATCCGCCCTACTCACCAGACCTTGCGCCTACAGACTACTACTTTTTCCAGAATTTGGATAACTTCTTGGCGGGAAAAAAATTCAATACCCGAGGCAGTACAAAATGACTTTGAAGAATTTGTTGCCTCCCGTCCAGCTGATTTCTTTAAGAAGGGCATCAATAAACTGCCACTGCGTTGGCAAAGATGCATTGATTGCATGGGTGATTACTTCGATTAATACAAATAAAAAATGCATGAAAAAAATTCGTTTAAATTTTTTCATACAAAACGGCAATTTCATAGGTAAAGACCTATTATTAGTTAGGATTACTTCGGTTGGTAACAATTACACTCATCAAAAACGTTTGTGATCACTAGCAAAATCTGATAAATGTTTAAAATTTAACTTTATCAAGAAAAGTGTTTACGTTACATACAATAAAATACACTGTGTCTGTGTGTTGTGTGTGTGTCTATTAAAACAGTTTTTCTTGATAAAGTTATAAATGTTAATTAATTGTATGTACATAATAAATAAACTAACATATTTAAAATAATAATATGTACATGGTATATAAAGAAGAAAGGGAAAGGATCATAGGACATCAAAAAATTCTTCCGCATCGCTGTCAACAGGAAAAATGCTCAAAAGGCTGGCAGCATTGCCACGTTGTATGGCAATGCTGATTCTTTGGCCAAAAAATAGGCCAGCTCTCTGGTCACGTGAGGAGTCGACCAACCGTTTAGCGATGTCTTGAAAAACCAAGTGTGCACTCGGACCCCATGGCCTTAGTGTTTCAACCCCAAACGGCTCGAAAATATAACTCCCAAAAATATTTGAATATTGTCGCCGTTTGTTTTCCGCACCTGCAGCAGCCGAACCAGCACAGCCCACTGTACTAGGAAGGTGGGATGGCGCAAGGGTATCGACACATGTTGCATCCCATACCAAAGGCCGACCTAACTTCCAAGGCATTATGGTCTTTCCGTCAGGTCTCTTTCCATCGTCGCGTGCCAAGCCGTTGTGTTTACTTAGGTTAACCTAACTAACCTTACCTAGTACCTAAGTAATCGTAGGAACAATAATTATCTAAAAGTTTTCGTTCATACAAATCAACTTGCCATAGAGTAGGTATGTACTCGTGAAAACTTTGAAAGTTCCCTGAAACTCTGAAGTAAACCGCTTAAGAGTAAGCCGAAACTGAAAATGCTGAAGTTGGTTGAAAGACTCCGTGAAAATGACAGTTTAATTGAGACTTCCGTTGAATAAACTTGGTCCATCGTTGACAAATCCCGTTCATGAAAGTGAATTTTATCTCTAGATTTAAGTATATCTTTCAATTTCAATTTATTTATTCAGTAACATTGCGTTCGAAATATAATCCAATTTGAAATATATCTATATTTTTACATAGTATAACACAAAGTCATATTTCTTCTGTCTGTGTGACCTCGTTTTTCTTCTATACTCATCATATGCCTCATCATCTGCCTAGCCTTTTCCCAACTATGTTGGTGTCAGCTTCTAGCCTAACCGGATTCAGCTGAATACCAGTATTTTACATGGAGCGACAGCCTATTTGACCTCCACAACCCAGTTACTGGGTAATACAATACCCTTTGGTAAGACTGGTTGTCAGACTTTCGGGCTTCTGACGACCCGTAACGACTGTCAAAGATCCACGAATCACGACAGCCAAGGCTTAACGTGCTTTCTGAGGCACGGAGGGGTCTCGGTATGTAAAGATGGTCACCCATCCATGGACCAAACACGGCAAGCGTAGCTTAACCTGATCGATCGACCCGTGCTGCTGTTATTACTTAGCCACAAGCTCCTCTGTATGGTCATGTTTAAGACGCGTTCATATTTAACTTAAGATAATTATAGCAGATTTTTTGAAATGTCACCATTGTAATCTTGAGCGCTAGCTCTTATGAAGCACGGACGGGTCACTAGTAGTAGATTTGTCGCAGCCAACTAAACAGCTTACAGCCTTTGTGCTCGCCGGCCGCGACAGCAGCCGGCTTCGCTCGCTCGGCTCGCGCGCGGTTGGTCACAGTTCCAACCTAACCCATAATTGAATATCATTCAGGCCGTGAACGGCGCCGCGCCGTTTAGCTGTTAATTGAAAGGTTCAGATATAATATAAAATGGACTCGTTATTTCATCCTCATTAACCTATTAGCAGTCCACAGCTGGACAAGGGTAGGCCTTTCCAATCCCATGATATTTAACTTGATCCTCGGTTTCTCTCATAGCGGCCATTAGCCTCCCATAAAATATATCTAGGAATATGTTGCTGTCTTATTTACGTGATTTTACAGTTATAATACTGTATTTCTATAAATTTTAATGCACGACATAAAAATTATTTCAATTATGATCTAATGTATGAGCTACTTTTTTATTTTTATTATTTAATTTTGATTAATCGACCTCAACCGGCGACTGGTTTGTGAATCTTTGCTGTAAGAGGTTTAGAATATCACATAGGTATTTACGAATTCTTTTAACGTCTAAAAGGTATGGAAAAATTACAATGTATTATTGTGAAAGTTGTCTATACAATGTATTAATCACTTTTACCACTTTTATATAAATTTTTTGAGTAAAAAAAATATTTAACTGGGTCTAATTTTAGAGAAAATTGGCAACGTCAACAAAAGAAAAAGCAAAAGAATGACAAATTGTCACATACAGGGAAATAGGTATCTACCTACTATTAGATCAGGTAACACAGTTGTGACTTGTGTAGTCACAACAATGTTATAGAAAAACATTCCAGCAATGTGCATAACGTTGTACTTACTTATGTTATTTTTACATCTGAATGTGGATGGAAATTACCGCCTGCAAAGGTCATCGCGTCGGGAAGCCCGGCGCATACGCAGCCTCACGTGATCAATTCACGTGAATAAAGGCTCCTTCAAACAGGCGCGACACGCGATATAATCGCGCGCGACACAAAGAATAAAATATAATAGAATACTCTTTAAGGCACCGCGTGTCGCACCTGTTTGACGAAATGTGGGTGTGCTATACACACACACGCACACACACCCCCCCCCCCACACACACAGGCGTTATGTTAAGTGAAAATACACGTGGTGTTAGTTGTACAATGTAAACTAGCTGCGCCCCGCAGACAGGGATAAAACGTAGCCCATGTGTTAATCCAGAGTGTCGGCTACCTCCATACCAAATTTAATCAAAATTGGCCCAGCCGTTTGAGCGTGAAGAAGTAACAAACATACAAACACACACACAAACTTTCGCCTTTATATTAGTGTGATAGTGTGATTAACCTGAGATGAGACATTGGAAAGACGTTATTCAATCGAGATATTTATGGAAGCTGATAACTGGTTGGCAATATGACTGACTGAATGTTTGGCTGGTTGGTTGGCTGGTTGGGATTGGACTGGTTGGTAGGTGGGATAGCCCTATACTGAGACATTGGATACGCCTACATGCCACTGTGGCGTAGTAATTAATAGTTTGTGTAGTTTTTCCGGTAGATTTAAGTACTAACACTAGTCTAAAAGTCGTGTGTATACTAACAAAAAAATGGATTATTTTTGGGTCTGAAATAAATGATTTTTATTTATTTAATAGAGCTATAAAAAAAACACAAATGCATTAATCACACTAATATTATAAATAAGAGAGTTTGTGAGTGTGTGTGTGTGTGTGTGTGTGTTTGTATGTGTTGTTACTTCATCACGCTCAAACAGCTGGAACAATTTTGATAAAATTTGTTATGGAGGTAGCCGACACTCTAGATTAACACATAGGCTACTTTTTATCCCGGTCTACGCGGGTGAAACCGCGGGACGCAGCTAGTATCTACAATAAATGTTTGCAAAAACGTGTGGTACAGACCATCAAACTGCACGACTTTCTCCATGGGACCAACATCGTAATCGCGAAAAAATTGTCAGCCGTCCCATTCAATACTACTTGATCCAAATATTTGGGACGGCTGATAATTTTTTCGGTTTTATGCTCTGTACCACACCCTTAATTAAGACCACACATTAATTCTGATACATTATATATAGGTAACATAACAACATGAAGGTACCTACAGTGTACAGTCAGCAACAAAAGTCGATTAACACTTGCAGTTTTTTAATTTTAATTATTAAGCGAAACATTTAATTCAAATAGAAACAGAAGTAGGTACTTAAACATTTACTCATTAACTCTTAACAGTTAAACTAAAAAAATCCGTTTTATGTTAATTTAGATGATGTCAAAAAGTAGCAGTGTTAACCGACTTTTGTAGCTATCCGTACCTACAATTGAAAACAAAAACTATTCAAACTTTTTGCTTGAACTGCGATTAGGTTTTTTATTGACCGATCAATGTTCAGTAATTACTGGTTTTAGACCGGTCTGTATGTGAATAGACGTCATAACAATTCGTCAGTGATGCCAACATTCAGTTTAGAATTTTCCATGAATGCATAAGTCTAGGTTTTTATGTAGAACGCTATGAGATTATACCCCTTATTCATAAAAACTAACACGTATAGAAGTGTTTTGTCTTTTTTTTCCAAACTCAAATCATATTCGAAAGAAATTGACAAAACACTTCTATAACTAAAATAGGTTTATTCCTTTTAACGAGGTAAACAGGTACAGTCAGCAACAAAAGTCGATTAACACCTGCAGTTTTTAATCTTAATTATCAAGCGAAACATTTAATTCAAATCGGAACAGAAGTACTTAAAATTTTAAGAACATTAACTCCTAACAGTTAATCGAAAAAAAAGCAGTTTATCGAATCATTTTGTATTAATTTAGATGATATCAAAAAGTAGCAGTGTTAACCGACTTCTGTTGCTGACCGTACCTACTTGTTTCCCGACGTTTCAACCGCCTTGCAGCGATCGTGGTTAATATCGCGAGAAGAGTTCTCAATTTGTTTCCATCTTTCGTTCTCAATAAGTGTACAAATCGCGAAAGTTTAAAAAGTTTAAAATAGGTTTATTGAGTGTTTTAATTTATTATGAATAAGGGGCTAACTGTTTACGGATTTATTAGTGTTTTTTTATCAGAATAATTAACACATTTTCTATAGTTAAAAAAGTTTTAATTGATTAATTTGATTTGATTTTGTCAAATCACAATTATCCTCAGAATGAAGTTATCTGAAGATAGAAAAAGTGTCTCGTAGTGTTTTAGCAGCAATAATGATATTATTAACTGTGCCGGTTCTTTGTTAAGATCAATATTTTGTGGTATAAATGGCACAAAATAGATTCCTTGGATCAGCCTTTTTTTGTTGTAGTTTTAGCCCCTCGGATTACGATAAGAAAACAAATGTTAGAACGTCATTTGATAGAAGAATAAAAACACGAACAAAACGTCACTTGATAAATCAGGTTATAAACAATTTTATTATAAAAATAAATTGATTTTCGATGACGTCACAGTATGTCAAAGAACAGTTTTTTACTCAAGTAAAAAACTTGACGTAAGTTTATAAAAAAAAAAACAAGAATTTTATGAGTTTACTACTTAGCTATTTATGAAGTTGTAGATATTAGAGTTATTTAATAGCTATATTACATTGTACCTTATTGTATTGGTGATGTTCTTCAGAAAGGTCGGGTAGTACAGTCAGCGTCAATAATAACGGGACGAACAGACTGTTCAAAATGATCTAAACAGCTATGAAAATGAAATATTATCTCAATGACACAAGGAATGTTTCAGAATGAAGACAGTTCACGTCAACTGTCATTTCTGACAAGAATTTTATCCAATTGAGTTAGTTTAATTTTCTTAGTTGTTGAGATTATTTTGAACAGTGTGTTCGACCCGATATTTTTGACGCTGATTGATTCCTAGTCGCAAGCAGCGTTGCGGCGGCGTGCGTGTATAAATACATGTATGATCGCGTAAACGAAGCAAAAGGAGTATGTAAGGATCGTAGTAGGTGGCGTTCTGTAGTTTCTGCCTACCCCCATGGGAATAAGGCGTATGTGTATTGTAAAGACGCCAGCACATCTAGCTACTACAATCTGTCAAATTTCTTCAATAGATTATCATCTTTATCGCTAAAGTATTAGGTTCAAGGTTGATTGGGAAAATTTGACAGTTTTGGGTGGCTTGACCTGCTGGCGTCTGTACCCAGAAGATGACGTTATGTTGATAAAGATATTCTTCATTTTAATTACCTCAGTTTTATACATCATAAAACGTGCTATTATATTAATTTATTATTTGCTATAAAAAAATCCAACACTTAGGTAATTGTTTGTATCGCTGTAAAAATGTTAAAGTATAAGTATCCCCTACTAGCTGCGACCCTCGGTTTCACCCGCGTAGACCGGGATAAAAGTAGCCTATGTACACACAACTAAGTTATACACAACAAAGCAAAAAGGGGAATCGTTAGTTGTTCGATTGCCGAGACATTCCCAGGTTTATTAGAAACACCATCAGTCTAATAGATGGTTGTCTACAACAATAATAAAATGATTTACAACGCCATTATATACTAAGACAGCAATACAAGTGTCACACATAAAAGTTTTATCGCTTTTAACCTCGGAATCGTTTAAATCTCTAGGTTTCTGATACATACAGTCTAATTTATTATTCAACACTGAAATACTTAAACATACTTAATTAGTACAAAGCAAGCTTAGGTACAAAATATTGGTTTGAAGGCCAATTCTCGTAAGTACCTAAAAACGGTCAAATTCAAGTCGCAATCTCATGCCAGTGACAATCAATCAATATTTATGTACTTGTATACAGTCTATTTATAATTAATTAAGATATATTTTTAGTGTTCTTTTTATAATTATTCCTCTCATACTGAGCACCTGCCATCAATCTCTTCACCACCCTTGGTTGACTGGTAGAGAATGCCTAAGGCATTAAGTCCGCCTTTGTACATTTTTAGTGCGAAAAGTTTAAATAAATAAATAAATCAAATGTCAAAAACGTAGGTAAACCGTATACCTACTATTTTTGACAGATTGAGACTGAGATGAGGTTGAGAACGTTGTTAAAAATACGATAATTGCCCCTCTGGTTTTTGAAACCAGTAATTTCTGACGAACGTGTGTTACATCACGCGTAGCAAGACCTCCGTAGAAACGGAATAAACAAAAAACAAAATGGCAGATCACACTGACAGATTGTCGATGGGGCAATGTTCTCTTATCTATAAAACATTGGCGTAGGACAAGCTTTATGGCTAATTAATAAAACCGCTCTCGGGTTGATCGATCAGGTTTAGGTACGCTACGTTTGCCGCGGTTGGTCCGTGGATGGGTGACTATCTTTATCTACATACCAAGGCCGTTGGTCCCGGCTGTCATTCGTGGATCTCTGACAGTCGTTACAGGTCGTCAGAAGCCCAAAAGTCTGCCAACCAGTCCCAAGGGGTATCGTATTACCCAATTACTGGGTTGTGGAGGTCAAATAGGCAGTCACTCCATGTAAAATACTGGTATTCAGCTGCATCCGGTTAGACTGAAAGCCGACCCCAACATAGTTGGGAAAAGGCTAGGTGGATTGGCGTAGGACATGATGTTTTACTAAAATCGAGTTTTACCGGTGACTATCCGATAAGTACCTACATTATGCTGATTCTAATATTAAGTATTTATTAAACAATTTTTTTTTTGAAACCCTTGTTTTTTTCCATGGTTATGCGATAACCTTGATTCCTTGGGTTATTGGGTATTTCTGATGACGTCAGAATAACCGGTTTGTGACAACTCTAGCAATGTGGTTGTTTAAATTAAGAAGAATTTATCAATCTGGTATGACTGGTTCATAGTATTCCCTTACATGTTTATTTATCTGTGGCATATGTAAATTGTGTGAATTCTTTGTATACGATATTGTAAAGATTAATCACTAAGGTTAATTCCATTGTAAGATTAAAAAAGAATACAGAATTTACATTTAAACTGGAAAAGTTTGTTCACACGGTAGGAAAATCCCATGTCATTGCGGTTACATTAGACAAAACTAAAGAACAAAAACGATTAGGTATAATGATGGCAGGCTTACTTAATCTTTACCTATACTAATCATGTTCCCGAAACGATCAATTGCAATTTATTGTCAATTTTTACGTGATTGATATACATACGCGCAATTTGTTCGTCTACCAAGTGAAATTGAAGAGATTGCCAATAATAGGTCTTTACCTATGAAATTGCCGTTCTGCAGTACTGGCCATTTCAAATCAAAATAATTTTTGTTTGGCTAAGAATTCTAATTTCAAATTAATTTTATTTTAAAAACATGGATTTTTTTTCCAAAAGTAGTCATTTGTTTATTGATTAGTGTTACATTTTCATCGCATTTCAATCTTTTTCGTCATCATGGATAAGTTAAAAATTCGAGTAATTATGGAATATGAGTACCGTCGTGGCAGCAACGCGGCACAAGCGGCACGCAACATCGACGTTTACGGAGCTAACACTACAAACCAACGCACCACTTGTTATTGGTTTGCTCGCTTCCGTTCTGGAAATTATAATATATATATATATAATATTACTAACAATATAAATTGTTCATTTGCGAATTGATCATTTCGGGAATCCCTGACAGACAGCTGTGCTGCTGGGGAGTTTTTTGCGCCACAACAAAACCACATCGGTGACGGCTGTCATGAAAATGATGGCACTGGGGTTTGATTTTAAGGTGTCAAAAAATGCTCTCCAGCGTAGCTCGATGGCAACTTAGCCGACGTTCGCACGGACGTTAAAATATCGCGGTGGGATTTTATCGCGCACTGGATTTTTCAACTGTCGTTGTTGAGCTGGGCGTTGAGAATCCAACGTGCATTCTAGCGCGTCGAAAAAACACTGTTGGATTTTGAATTCTCGGCTCTAAGCATAGCGTTGAAAATCCAGTGCGCGAAAAAAAATCGCCGCGATACTTTTACGTCTGTGCGTACGTCGACTTACTTTCATAAATAACGTTTCAGTGACGCCATTCCACGGTAAATTGACCACGCTATATGGCGGCCACCGCAGTCTAGATATCCTAGCTTACCACCTTACTATTGAGTAGCGTCGTAGACGATGAACCTAAGGGCATCATGGCGGCGCAATCATGGTCGCATTGCCAAAAAATGTATGATTGGTTGTGCAACCGATCGGACGCCTGGTGAGATATTACCATAGAAATATAAAAAAATGGATATTACCCATCATAAAGCTATATATTTTGCTGGCAGTAAAAATTTAGTACACATATGAATTTTTGTGACCCAAACACGGACAAATGAATTTTGAAAATGGGGGTCACTTTTGGGGGGCAAATAAGAAAATTAAAAAAAACTTTTGCAAACTGTACCATGTGACATATCAAATGAAAGGGCTTACGTGAGGGTTTAATTTTTTTTTTTTAATTTTAAAATAAATTGTGTTAGAGTTATTAAAGAAGTTTAAAAAGACGAAAATTGACCATCCCATCTCCGAAACTACTGAGCCTAAAATTTTGAACGAAATACATAAAATTGTTCTATACCTACTTAAATATTACAGAACAACCTATAAGAAGTCTAATAACGTGGCAAATCTCTCAACATTGTGCATACAAACTTACAAACTTACATTTTCAGTTGGAATGTATGGGAGAACATGTTTTCCAACTCCAATGTTAAGAATGTTCTTGGGATAAATTCATCCCAACTACGGAACACTTCATTGTGCGTGGCCGACACGCACTTGGCCGGTTTTTTTTCAATACAAATCTCATGCTTACATTGTCATCAGAACTATACCGTTTATCATTCTTGAAAGAAGAAGAAAGAAAAGAAAATACGTTTATTTGCGGTAAACATGACGCAAAGGACAAAAAAAAAAAATAAGCAATGTAAAAAGCAAGTTTTGGGGAAGATATGCGTCACATCACACGTTCTTAGAGTTTATACTTTATCATTTACTACCTATTAATTCAATATGTACAAGTTTATTAAATATCTTCTACGTAACAGTAGGTTGTAATTTTCCATTCACGTACTTTGTACGAGCTATAGTTGTTGTTGTGATGTTCAAAACAACTTTTTTACACATACATACCGTTCAGGAAATGTTGACGTAGATTAAGTTTGAGTTGAGGATATTTATCAATTAATTTTAATAGTATAGTTTTTCTAAGGTATGAAGTATGTTTCCGTATTCTGGGTCTTCGAATTTATGACCAAGGCCTGTGGTTAATAAATTTAACTGGGTAATTATTTAGTCTCAGAGGTTTTTGAAGTGCATAAACAGTCACGGAAATTAATTACGAAGGTTTTAGCCATTTCATTAATCTGTCAAACTGATAGTTGTGACTCGAAAACGGATAATTTTAAGTTGGGAGTCAATTAGCATAGCAATTAATAGGAATGATGCCTTAATTTGTTTTTATCCGCCAGGTAGGTTATTGAAAAATTTTGAAAACGTATTTTTTCTTGTTTAGTCTGTCAGCTGTCAGTTGTCAGTTGTTTAGTAGTGTTTAGTTTGTTTAGGCTGTATCTCATGAACCGTGATAGTTAGACAGTTGAAATTTTCACAGATGATGTATTTCTGTTGCCGCTATAACAACAAATACTAAAAAAACAGAATAAAATACATATTTAAGGGGGCTCCCATACAACAAACGTGATTTTTTTAATATATTATAGCCGTGTAACATATTTTTATCAACATACAACATGAAACTGACATGCAACTTGCAAAAAACGAAAGAAAATTTGAATTTCGCGGCTACTACCGCGGATCCCCCATAAAAGTCGGGAAAATAAAGGTCACCCCTGAAAAAAGGTATCTATAGGTTATTCTATAATATAATGCTGCAGGTAAGTAAAAACATAAGTACCTGTTCATAAATAATCTACTTACTTTGTTATATCTAAGTCACTCTTACACTTCCAAACTCCCATACATCCATTCACACATCCACTCACACATCTAAGCACCCACACATCCACACACCTACACTTACAAAAACTTTACTCACACGCCTACACTCTCCAACACATAGTTTTTCTTCCTTGTTAGTTTTGTTTTTATTTTTATTGTATTAAATTAGTCCCTTAGACATTAGGTTTGAAACAAAATTGTACTTGTCGGCTAAATTTTTATTTTTATAAATATCTGAGAGGATTGGCGCTGTATGCCGAGATACAGGTTTACACCTAGTTCGGCTGCAGATGCTCATGATGTATTGTTTCATAATAGCCTGCTAGTTATCTTTGATTTTTTATTTGTAACAAACTTACTAGTCTCAATAAATAATTTATTTATTATTTATTATTATTTACTATCCCAGGTAATCACACTATAATTTTTTTATTATCAATAATGTTTTCCGTGTCATCACAACATTATTGTCATCGCTTACAGTAATGGCGCTGCCCAGTAATTGACTTATAACCTAACATGACAATCTGCGTGCGCGCATAATGATAGATACATACCTACTATCTAACAATATGACCAGTCATTTTGTTTTGTCATGTCTGACAGAAAATGATGTTATTATTTAGGGTGAAGCCAGACGAGCGTATTTTTTTAAGAAGTGAGTCGCGTTATTTCAGTTGCGTAATTTCTGCTACATTCGGTTTCATACAAAAATCCTGTTTCGTTCACACGGCGACGCAAAATGAGTTGTCTGCCGACTCACGCGCCCCACACACGCGCCGCACAGGACCGAAATTACGCGACTCACTACTCAAAAAATTACGCTCGTCTGGCTTCACACTTTATCTGTATTAATGTTGATAGCGAAATTTTTTGAGTTGTGAGTCGCGTAATTTCTGCTACATTTGGTTTCATATATAAAAATCTTGTTTCGTTCTCTCGGCGACGCGAAATGCGTTGTCTGCCGACTCACGCGCACAATCCTGGCTGAATTGAGTTCGCGGGGAGAGGAGGGCGAGGGAATCGATGTCCGCGCATCAGTCTTTCACTGTTCAGTGGATTCACCCAGTATTTTCTTTTATCATCATCTTCTGTGTCTTTGGCTCTACAAGCATGTTATTTTGCGCAAGAGTGCCTTATACAGGGTCAAAAAGGTGTGGTCAAATTTAACGGTATAGTACAGACCATCTAGACAACTTTCTCCATTGGACCAACATCGAAATCGCGAAAAAATTATTAACCGTCCCATACATTTACTTTTTATTATCTTTATTTTTTTCTCTATTTTTTTTTTTTCTATTTCTACTTGGAAAATTGTTTTTGTGAACCGTAAATGTGTTTTTTCTGAAATAAAAATTTATTTATTTATTTTTATTTTATTTGTGTCGAGTAGGTATTGAAGTTTAGTATGGGGCAGTTGATCATTTTTTCGCCATTACAATGTTGGTCCCATGGAGAAAGTTGTCCAGTTTGATGGTCTGTACCATACCCTTAAATTTGCCCACACCTTTTTGACCCTGTATAAGGCACTCTTGCGCAAAATAACATGCTTGTAGAGCCAGTGGTTTAGGCTGTGCGCTATCTATCAATGAATTTAAGATTTTATAAACAGATTTTTAAGTTTGATTTTTGGTTACAAATATTCTTCGATCAAATTAATCCTGTTTACTAAACCTACCATTTATTATTAATTTTCATAATTTTATTAGAAGGTTGGCTCCATTAAAAGGTTGTGGACCTTGTGCCTTAACCTTTTATGTGCCGGAACATAACTTCTTGCATAATTATATTTATCACATAGATTAATCGTTAAACAACGTGTCGTTTTGCATCCTCGTCAAAATTAAGGGTGTGGTATCCATCAAACCGAACAACTTTTTCCATGGCACCAACATCGTAATCGCGAAAAAATAATCAGCCGTCCCATACATTTGCGTCAAGTAGGTATTGAAGTTTTCTATGGGATCAGCTGAAAATTTTTTTGCGATTACGATGTTGGTCCCATGGAGAAAGTTGTTCGGTTTGATGTTGTGTATCACACCCTGAAATTTGACGAGGATGCAAAACGACACGTTGTAGAGGAGCTCGTGGCTAAGTAATAACAGCCAGGGTCGATCCATCAGGTTAAGCTACGCTTGCGAGTGCCGTGCCGAGACTCCTCCGTGCCTCGGAAAGCACGTTAAGCCGTTGGTCCCGGCTGTCATTCGTGGATCTTTGACAGTCGTTACGGGTCGTCAAAAGCCCGAAAGTCTGACAACCAGTCTTATCAGAGTATCGTATTACTCAGTAAATGGGTTGTGGAGGTCAGATAGGCAGTCGCTCCATGTAAAATACTTGTATTCAGCTACATCCGGTTCTACTAGAAGCCGATCCCAACATAGTTGGGAAAAGGCTAGGCAGGTTGATTGAGATATTAATTATTTAGCTTGTAGATATTAGAACTTCGATACTACAGGTTGGTAACTAACAGGTTTTTTTGCCAAGGGTTATAAAGGTCGCTAACCAGTCGTCGAACCAGTTTAATTATGGATTACGATTATGTACTACGAGCTCGTAGCTATATTGCGACAAGACGGCCTTTGAAAACGGGAAATAAGTACATAAAAATTGAGCTTTTAATGATGGACACTTTTTAGCCGACGTATGCACGGACGTAAAAATATCGCGGCGATTTTTATTCGCGCACTGAATTTCGCCGAGAGTTGAAAATCCAACAGTGTGTTTCTTCGACGCGCTGGGATGCAGTCTGTTGTCGTTAGATTGGATTCTCGAAGCTCGACTCAACACCGAGAGTTGAAAATCCAGTGCGCGATAAAATCCCGCCGCGATATTTTTCCGTCCGTGCGTACGTCGCGTCGGCTTTAGGGTTCCGATAAACTTATATATATAAATAAAAAGAGAATCCTGACTGACTGACTGATTGACTGACTCATCAACGCCCAGCCCAAACCCTTAGAGACCTAGAAAGCTGAAATTTTGCACAGAGGTTTCCTTTATAATGTAGACAAGGAATAAGGAAGGAATTCCCGGTAGAATAGAATAGAATAGAATACTCTTTATTATGCACACCATTTAAAATACAGGTATGAATGTAGTACGTTCCCATGGGATATTTTCCGACATCCACGCGGGCGAAGCCGCTGGCAAAAGCTAGTAATAAATAATTATGATCCTTTATTTATACAGGATTCGAAATTACGGGTAATCAGAAGCCTGAAAGTCTGACAATCAGTCTTGCCAAAGGGGTATCGTGTTACCCAGTAAATAGGATTATGGTCAGCTAGGCAGTCGCTTCAAGTAAAGTACTGGTATTCATCTGGATCTGGTTAGACTGGACACCGATCCCACATATTTGGGAAAAGGCTAGGAACAGAAATCGAAGTTGACCGCTCAGCCACTGCGAAAACTACCTATGTACGTATACAACGTGTCGTTTTGCATCCCCGTCAAATTTAAGGGTGTGGTATAGACCATCAAACCGAACAACTTTCTCCATGGCACCAACATCGTAATCGCGAAAAAATAATCAGCCGTCCCATCTAATTGCGTCGAGTAGGTATTGAAGTTTTCTATGGGACAGTTGAAAATTTTTCGCGAATACGATGTTGGTTCCATGGAGAAAGTTATTCGGTTTGATGTTCCGTACCACACCCTGAAATTTGACAAGGATGCAAAACGACACGTTGCATAAAATATTTATTTTATTTATTTATTTAACCATTTATGTACACACAAATAAACAGACAAACAGAAAGGAACAGAAAAATACGTACAAACGTGATGCTTATTTCAAAAGAAATCTCTTCCAGCATACCTGCGATAGGACAGAGGATAAAAAGAGATGTAGACAACGTGTGTAAGAGTAGAAGAGAAAATAAAATACATAAAATCCAAAACAATTAACTCATTAAATAAAACATATAATAAATACTTAAATACCTACATACATACTACTAAAATAAATACCACTAAAATAACTAACAACTATGACGAAGTGGAAAGATAGTGTTCTTTCACTCTTCTTTTAAATACTGCAATTGTTTGGCAGTCCCTAATATTTATATATAGATTCTCTACCTCGACAAAGGCCGTTTGTAATCTTATTTCATTATGGCACATTATGTTCTAAGTAAGTTCTTGTTTTTCTAGGGAAAGCAGACGATAAGATGATATAATAGGACTAGAAAGAAAAGAGAACTACTAAAGTAGTTTACTTAATCCATAATTCGTTCCGCGAACAAAATTTTAGTCACACAGTATAATAATTTTAGTCTATTAAAGCTTTTAGAATATACTTAAACATAATTAAAGATAGCCGGTGTTCTTAATTTAAACGTTTCTAGGAATATTTATTTTTAGTTAAAACACGATTTTCCGAGTTAAACTCATTTCATAGCTGTTATTCTCAAGAGCTGGCCCAGTGATAACGGCCGCGACTTACGAGGTCGTAGGTTCGATCCCCGGCAGGCGCTTTCCTTTGTGTAAATTATTTCGTCACCACTGCTCTCAAAACGGTGAAGGAAAACATCGTGAGGAAACCGGCATGTCCTAGAACCAAAAATTCGAAGACACGTGACATCTACCAACCCGCCCTGGGCCCGCGTGGTGGATTACGGCCCACTCTCTTTCACAGAGAGGAGGCCTGTGTCCCAGCAGTGGGAGCGTTATACGACATAGATCCCTGCTGATACAGGTTGTCAAATGGAAACCCCACTATTTATAAGCTGAAAAGCCTCGCTTCACTTACATTCCTTGTTTCCACTATTTTATTATTTTTTAATTATGGTGCACAAAAATGCATATTCTATGTATAGGGTATATATTTTTTTTGACTTGAAACACTAATAATTCCTTTTCTTGTTACAGTAAAAAATGCCAGCATACGACAATGAGGGGGCGACGATATCCCTGGAGGATGTCCGAGCTCCTGAGGCGCCTATCACTATCAGCACCATTGAGGAGGAGCTCATCGCCAGGAGACACAGGATGTTCAAAACGCAAAAGTCTACTGTTGCTTCTAGGTATGACATTTAAAAAAAAAAAAATAATAAAAATAATTTATTTCAGACATTTCGTCCATAAGATGTTAGCATTGATGTTAGTAATACACACTACTTATAAACTGTGTTAGTAAATTAGTGACAAATCTTAGACATTATTATTAATTCATGTATCTGTTGCGCTCACCTGACGCACCAGGCACATGCACATGTACATGTACCCAATGCGCCCTAATGGCGAAACAGGGCTTCTCACAGATGACCTTCAGAATGCCGTTGACGCTCCCACAAACTCTGTGCATCATGGACGCAATCCTTTTTCGCAGGATGGTATTAAAACCATCTGTATGAGCTTCAGCAAACATTCCTGATGCACTGCAGTAGCTCTTTGTCTTAGAAGACAAAGAGCTACTGCAGTGCAGACTCAAACATATGGCCAAAATGCGTACCTTGTGTGGTTGTCACAGCTTCAAGATAAATCACCTTCGACGGTAGAGAGTCCCTGAAGCATGGGGTGAGCCTCCAAGAATGACAATTTTTGGAACGAAGATCCTTAACGCGATTTGCGGTAGGTATAAACTGGCAGAAATTGTGACGTAACTAAAAAGCCAGCCAGCTAGCCGTTAGCTTACTGAAAACTATACGAGATGTCTCTGTAATCCTAATCCTAACATACGAAAGCGAGTTTGTTTGTTTGTTACGCTTTCACGCTAAAACGGCTGAAAGGATTTGGCTGAAATTTGGCATATTGGTTAGGGCATAGGATACTTTTTATCCAGGTAGGACATCCCCGTCCCAATATCCGACCTCCACGGGTCCGGAGTAGCGGGCTAAAGTTAGTAATACATAATATAAAACGAAAGGAACTTCGTTCCAACGTGGTATCCTACGACACCCCTTGACTTTTGTAAGTTCGTCAGTCCACTTTGGTCTTTATTATAACCTGAATAACCTTGCAGGTGTTAAGAGAAAACAAACTGGACAGTCGGTTCTGCGTTCTGGCGATGCTTTCGGTATATGCTGGACGACTCTTGGCTTAGGTGTCGATGATGGTGTCTAACGTTTAGCTGGTGATACCAGAAGATACTTACATCCCAAAAAGCTGTACTAAATAAAATGACGTAAATGTTTTGTTTATGTCCGCAGGAAACAACAGGCGGTCTGCGTGAGGAGAGCACACAAGAAATATGGCACAAAGAAGAATCCCAACATCATTTTAGATGGATTGAACATGACAGTACCCAAAGGAGCTATGTAAGTAAAAAAAAAATTAAAATCCAAAATGCACGCCTCACAGTCAAAAATATGTTGACGATAAATTTTACGAAAAATAATCGATTTTTTAAACGACTTCAAAAAAGGAGGTTTCTCAATTCGATATATATTTTTTATGTGTGTTCGCGGATAACTTCGTCGTTTATGAACAGATTTTAATTTTTTTTTGTTGTAATGGAGATATCCCAAGGGTGGTACCATGATAAGGAAACCAGGATCTGATGATGGCATCTCAGAGAAATCGAGGGGAACCTTCAAATATTATAGGCAACCTATAGCGCTTTGGGTATTTTTTAAAGTAATTCGTGCATTTGCTTCCGAAAAGCACCATTCGGTGAAGTAAAACTGATGAAGAAGACCACAGATGGCCATTGGAACTACTTAATAATACGTATTTCACGGATTGAGATTCGATTATTACTAAGCAATTTATGCTTGTCACAATACATGTAGAAGTGGAGCAGATGGTGACTTCACCATCAGTTTCAGTTCTCCTGGTTCTTTACTGGGAGAACTCTTCAACAATTAACGTCCTTGTATCGGGAAAAGCAATATTTTATAAAAGGTGATGAGTAGTTGACCTAAGGCTATTTTAACTTAGATAAATTACAGACTGACCCACTAAAAAGTGAAAAATAAAAAACTTTTTTACAAAAAAAAAAAAACAACCGACTACCAAAAAAATACTACAAAGTGAAAAATAACTTTAATTTCGGAAGTCGGTGGCAAAAAGCTAACTAAAATACAGATCCAAAGACACCGACTTCCGAAATTAAAGTTATTTTTCACTTTGTAGTTTTTTTTTGGAAATCGGTTTTTTTTTGTAAAAAAGATTTTTGTTAATATCTTTTGAACGGATAAAAGTTTGTTAACAAAAATCAATAAGGCTCATCCGAAGGATGAAGGAAAGCTTATAGAAAAAGATTTAGATTAATCCATTGTGTGTGACGACGTGAATCGTGACGACAGACACACTTCCCAACGGAAGAACGTAATTTTTTTATTACATTTTTTGTTTTAAACGAGTCTAACAAGTTATAACTAAAAATATATTAAGTAATCTTATAATTTCAAGTGTCTAGTTTTTAAAACTTCCATGCTAATATGAATTCCATGTACAATTGAGAGTTTATAAACGATTTTATGTTGGAAAATTTTGACAAGGCGACATATTGAGAGTAGAAAACTCTCACTCTCACACGCTGAAGCGTTGTGAGGCGTGCAATACATTCATCATCATGATCCTGCAATCATCCCAATTTATTTGAGATAGGTGCATCAAGGCTACTTCTTTCATACATCTCTAGTGTCCGTCATTTATGAATTCATTGGTGCTCAAACGGGAATCCGTTTGAGCACCAATGAATATTTTAACGTGGTGCTCAAGGGGAACAATAAAAACTATTCAACTTTATTCTCTTTTGAGCACCTACGGTGCAGTAGCTTCTAGTGATGGGGTGTATAATAAAACATATCGATAAAATATAAGGCTGATTGTGATACTAATAATAACTACTTACCTTTCTACAATATTAATATGATAACATAAAAGTAATGCCAATTTTTATCGATATACTAGCTGCGCCCCGCGGTTTCACCCGCGTAGACCGGGATAAAAAGTAGCGGTATGAAAAATAGATGTTAGCCGATTCTCAGACCTACTCAATATGCTCACAAAATTTCATGAGAATCGGTCAAGCCGTTTCGGAGAAGTACGGGAACGAACATTGTGACACGAGAATTTTATACAGGGTGTCTGTATTCGGACTGGCGAAAATTAAGGGGGTGGTACAGACGATCAAACTGAACAACTTTCTCCCGGGGACCAACATCGTAATCGTGAAAAAAAAATCAGTCATCCCATACAAAACTTCAATACCTACTCGGCCAAATGTATGGGACGACTGATTTTTTTTTCACGATTACGATGTTGGTCCCCGGGAGAAAGTTGTTCAGTTTGATCGTCTGTACCACCCCCTTAATTTTCGCCAGTCCGAATACAGACACCCTATATATAAGATTTTACACCCCATCACTAGAAGCTACTGCACCGTAGGTGCTCAAAAGGGAATAAAGTTGGTATTTTTTATTGTTTCCCTTTGAGCACCACGTTAAAATATTGATTGGTGCTCAAATGGGAATACCTCTGGTGCTTGAGCATTGATGCATAGGTGCCCAAAAAATAGGTGCTCAAACGGGAATACTTCCCATTTTGACACCTAAGTGCTCATACACACAAGCGGCACACGGTAAGGGCAGAGGCAACTGCAGTCGTCGACAGCGTGACGGGAGCAATAAAGGAGCTATGCAAGTCAAACTTATCCTAATTTACTTGGGGTCAATGCAGCTTATCTTCTCCTTCCATACATCTGTATTAACTCCCTTATAATCTTTCACACAATCCATCTACAGTTTTTTTATTCTTCCCGTACTTGTAGTCATCCATATTCAATCTCAAAACATTTGTCAGGACATACTATGTACGCCTCATTATCATTAGAAATCTTGATTATAAATAATATTATGGCATTGTGTGTAATAATTGTTTACGGATATTCATTAAGCAACAATTGACGCGCTTCCCATGACTCTCCAACAATGTTTGGCAACGATGCACAATAGCGTGTGAATTTAGGATGTCTTCGTTTTGTTCACAAAACTAAACAAAAGCCGATCGTTGTTGTACGGCATGTTATAGGAGCCATCACTTCGGCCGAACGTCCACGACGGCGATGCTACACCTAAAAGTCATCATCATTCTCCTGCCTTTATCCCAATTCAATTGGGGTCGGCGCAACATTTAGTTTTCTTTCATACTTCTCTATTAGTCGTCATCTCGGTAGTCACCTTCTTTCTATCCGTCATCTCGGTAGTCACCCCCTTTCTACCAGTCATCTCGGCAGTCACCTCTTTTCAATCCGTCATCTGGGTAGTCACCCCCTTTCTAGCCGTCATCTCGGTAGTTACCCCCTTTCTAGCCGTCATCTCGGTAGTCACCCCCTTTCTAGCCGTCATCTCGGTAGTTACCCCCTTTTTAGCCATCATCTCGGTAGTCACCCCCTTTCTAGCTGTCATCTCGGTAGTTATCACCTTTCTATCCGCAATCTCGGTAGTCACCCCCTTTCTATCCGTCATCTCGGTAGTCTCCTCTTTTTAGCCGCCATCTCGATAGTCACCCCCTTTCTAGCCGTCATCTCGGTAGTCACCCCCTTTCTAGCCGTCATCTCGGTAGTTACCCCCTTTCTAGCCATCATCTCGGTAGTCACCCCCGTTCCAGCCGTCATCTCGGTAGTTATAACCTTTCTATCCGCAATCTCGGTAGTCACCCCCTTTCTATCCGTCATCTCGGTAGTCTCCTCTTTCTAGCCGCCATCTCGGTAGTCACCCCTTTCTAGCCGTCATCTCGGTAGTCACCCCATTTCTAGCCGTCATCTCGGTAGTCACCCCCTTTCTAGCCGTCATCTCGGTAGTCATCCCCTTTCTAGCCGTCATCTCGGTAGTCATCTCCTATCTAGCCGTTACGACGTACTCAAAAGTAACGTGTTAAAAACTCGTATCATCAATGAGTAGCCAGACTGTCACATCACTAGAATTTCAATGGTGTTCCGTAGGTACACACAGCTACACATCAAGCTATACTTTCCAGTTTACACTGACCTCTCATTGTAAGGGAATCCTATACAATGCGAGATCAGCTTATACTGGAAATGTATAGCTTGATCTGTAGCCGTGCGTACACGACGTGAATTACCAACGCGTTATTGACGAGCACCCTAATTGCGTAACACTTTATCAATCGGAGTTGGTTTCATTTTTACAGTTCAACAACATTCAATGCGTTATTTACGTTGTCAAACAGACAAATTTTTCGAACATACTCGTATATGAAGCAATGGATTAGCAATTTGTTTCAAAATGATTTAAATTCCGATCGATAGTGTGTTACGCAATTAGGGTGCAGTTTGTGATAGGTTGCTTGTGTCATTTACGACGGGTTTAACATTAATGTGTGGTGAGGCTGCGAACCAAATTATCAAGAACTCTCTCCGTTGGAGCCTGAAAAAAAATCGTTAAGAATCATAGACTGATTTTTTTCTCTGTATAAACCCTCAATTACTAATAATTAAATTGGTTTGAATATGAGATTCTTTCAATTCAAATGATCTCGTAACGTAGGTCGTAAGAATTAGTCGCAGACTGCCATAACGACTTATTTCAACAAAACTTGACCACATTTTCCTAAAAAATTCAACCGTAATCATTCTTAATTTTCCGCATTACCATTTGAAGAAACGTCACCGAATTTCCCGCCAAAATTAACGTCAAAAGCGAGCCTTTTCAATTTGACAAAAGGCTAAGATCATTCGAGGGAATGGTCTATCACGCTTTTTAAATAATTTGAGCCGAATGGGGTGGACTAAACGATAATGTTTTCAATTTGCGGAGCGAGATAGAAAAGCCTGAATAAATACATTTGAAATTCATGGAAACTTGAAAAAATTCTTTGAATAAACAACTGCCATAACAGCTGCACGGGTCGATTGATCTGGTTAAGCTACGCTTGCCGCGGTTGGTCCGTGGATGGGTGACCATCTTTATATAAGAATAAGAATAATTTATTGTTTAAGAAATTACATTCGATGTGTTGTTTCCTAGAACTCACACTAGGATTCCCTGTGTCGTGAGGTCCAGGCTCCTTCGCTCCGTTAACATTTGTAGTTATACATGAAATAGGTTTAAGTACGTTACAATAAATTTCTTAGTCTCAAATAATTTACTCGTAATTACTATGAAAGGAAAATACAATAAAAACTAATTTACAAAAGAAAACTAATGATAATTACACAAAGAAAAACAGTAGATTTCCAAATATAGTGTGTGTTGTGTGAGGGGGTGTGTTGGTGTGTATGTGTGATATATAAATAGTATGTTTGTGATATAGAATAGTAAATAAATATATGTATCAGAGCCTTTTTTTTTTTTTTTTACCAAGACCCCTCGTGTCTCGGAAAGCACGTTATGCCGTTTATCTCGGCTGTCTTTCTTGCATTCATTACGTTCATCTATGATCCCTTGGAGCTCTAAAGAAATCAAACTTCTCATTCAACGCAAGCCATTCATGCGACATATTCTCGCAAATAAATCAAAACCTATAGGGTACTTCCCGTTGACCTAGAATCATAAAATTTTACAAGAATCAAGGTCTCACAGCACAAGTAAAGGAAACAGTCCGAAAATTGTTAATTTTTAGTTTTTTTTCACATACAAACTTACATTTGCAGTTGGAGTACTTACGTACGTACACGGCTACACGTCAAGCTATACATACCATATCATTATACTCAGAAGTCATACAGTGCCCTTCGCATTCAATACAATAACGCATTCAGGGTGCTGATGGGGTTGCCTCGATACTACAGCGCATCCGGGATGTTTGCTGAAGCTCGCGTGGACTGATTAGTAGGGTGCGGGATGGCACCAACAGCATCCTGTATCTGGTAGCCAGCAGGCTAGGTTGTGCGTTTGTGAACACTGCTGCAAGGTATCGGCTTGGCCTGTCTCCTGCAGCAGTGATGTCACAAGTTGTTTCTGTATTAATGTTTTACTAACATAGTTCGTAAGTATATTGTTACTAACACTATGAGTCTTGTTATTTGATAATAAAATTAAATTAAATTATACATTTCCAGTTTACACTGACCTCTCATTATAAGGAAATCCTATACAATGCGAGATCAGCTTATACTGGAAATTATAGCTTGATCTGTAGCCGTGCGTACGTACGTATGGGAGAACATGTTTTTCAACTACAATGTTAAGTTTGTTTTTGGGATAAATTTAGAATCAACTACAGAATCCTTCATTATGCGTTGTCCAACACGCACTTGGCCGGTTTTTTTCTTTTCTTTCACTTACATTTTTGCCAAGTTTTTGACATTGAGACGAGATTGCGACTTGAATTTGAACGTTATTGAAATACGAGAAGTGTCCTTCAGGTAGTTGGTGTACCTTGTGAGCTCACACAAGCTACGCTTTGGGAACAGTACAATCCAAACTACAATTTCTCACACAACCAACCGAATAAATAAATAATGTCATGCAAAAGTTTCCGAAAGTCAACATGACTGTGTAGGAACTGGAAGTTATTCTCCTGAGTCGGTTGTAGTTTTACTTACAACCAAACTTTTGCAATTTTTCAAACCAGTACACTTGAAGTATTGTTGTTTGACACTGTTCGTAGAAGTAACTTGATTTTGTGCCCCTTTCCCTTAACGTCACCATTTTCTTTATTGATTGTGACCCGTAAGAGTAAAATTTTGGAAAACGTTGCCTAAACTTGTAGATTTTATTGTTCCAGAAATGAGATGTGAGTGAATTTGCTTGTATGGAGGAGCTCGTGGCTAAGTAATAACAGTCGCACGGGTCGATGCATCAGGTTAAGCTACGCTTTCTGGGGTTGGGTGACTATCTTTACATACCGAGACTCCTCCGTGCCTCGGTTGGTCCCGGCTGTCCTTCGTGGATCTTTGACAGTCGTTACGGGTCGTCAGAAGCCCGAAAGTCTGACAACCAGTCCTACCAAGGGGTATCGTATTACCCAGTTAATGGGTAGTGGAGGTCAGATAGGCAGTCGCTCCATGTAAAATACTGGTATTCAGCTGCATCCGGTTAGACTGGAAGTCAACCCAAACAGTTGGGAAAAGGCTAGGCAGATTGATTGAAGGGTGGGTAAATTTACGAGAAAGGGACAGCGAAAAGGATATCAATTCTATGAGAACAGGGGTTAGAAGAGCTTGATGAAGGAGAAATAAATAATATTTTTTAGTTTTGATCGTCGTAGAACTAAAGCTGGTAGTTAGTTAGTTAGAGGGTATGGTTTCCGCACTTAGTCCTTCATGTGGACCATTGTGCGTGGGCCATGGCGGCCGTCGGGGGGAGTGGGGGTTATTCCAACCAGCCCACCTCATTCCAGAAGTCGATCAAGTCTAAATCATCCATATAAAAGTGGACAAAAAATACGTATTCAATAATACGTATTTTTTTGTATTTTTTTTTTTTTGAATTAGCTTCAATAAGCTAACTCAAAAACTACCGAAGCAAAGTTAATCAATTTTATGTGGGACCAACTGTGACCCTCTCGAATAAAACAGAAAAAAAAAATCCAAATCGGTCTAGCCATCTTCGAGTAATCGGGCAACATACATAAAAAAAAATAAAAAAAAAGGTTCTGACGAATTGAGAACCTCCTCCATTTTGAAGTCGGTTAAAAAGTGAACTAAGTTTTTTTTGGCGTAAGATATATAGGGTGACTGGTAATTATTGACTGATACTTAAACACATGATTTAAACACATTATAACAAATAACTTTTACTATGGGACCAAACCTGAAATCGCGAAAAAAAAATCAGCTGCTCTCTACATTTTGACGAGTTATGCGAATGAATATATGGGACAGCTGATTTTTTTTTCGCGATTTTTGGTTTGGTCCCATAGTAAAAGTTGTTTGTTATAATGTGTATAATCATGTGTTTAAATATCGTTCACTAATTACCAGAGTCACCCTTTATATACGAGTATAATATGTGATAAATGATATTTATTTTAGTAAATTGGTTTAAAAAAACACTTTTACACATGATCAGAATAATATTTATCAATGGATAAGGTCGGTGTTTTCTATGCGACGACTCTGGTCGGATGGTCTTTTGAGGAAATAATCACACAGGTATAGCTCGACACAAAAGAGTAGAAAAAATAGGGACGCCACTAGCCATACATAATAAAATTTAAACTTTAAAAACCATTTTATTGACATGTATTGTTAATTTTGAATCAATCTAATCGTTGTCATGCACATTTGTTGCCTAATAAAACACGGACTGAGCAACACTCACAATGATTAAAAATTAGTTCCGTTTCTAGACTTTTTTGCCAGACTGTACAAATTATTATCCAGTCAGTGCAATAATATATGCATCAAATTATAAGGACTCACTTAGTCGGTTCCGATCTATACTTCTTGATCATTTGTCTCGCAGGTGATTTTTAATTATTATTATTATCTTAATTTTATTTTTTTTTAATTGTAGCGCGCTCATTATTATATATATTTTTTTCCCTTTTCATTATTTACTTTTTGTCAATTATTAAGGAGACGGTTGTATCCCTCTTTACTTTGTTGTATACAATTAAAATTAGACAGTTTAAAATTTTAGGATTGTTCACCCAGTAGGTGATAATAAGAATATGCTGTATTTACCTATAATTGTTTGTTACATTTAGTTCTTTATTTTTAGTTGCTTCCTGTATTTTTTTTAGTGTATACGAACATTGGTAAATCTAAATAAATAAATAAATAAATTCCTGCGCAGGAATTTATACGTCATAGCCACTGTCAAATCTAAGGAATGACATTTTTTATTTTTTTTTCTTATGGCACATTCTTTTGTTTCCAGATACGGTCTCCTAGGAGCATCAGGGTGCGGGAAGACAACCTTGCTATCATGTATTGTGGGCAGACGAAGACTGAACTCCGGAGAAATCTGGGTGCTAGGTGGAAAGCCAGGTAGTCCTGGGAGTGGAGTGCCTGGACCTAGGATTGGTTATATGCCTCAGGTTAGTATCTAAATGGAGTATTCTTTTTTGTGGAGATGGTTTGAAAACAATCGAGTTGTGATTACCTACAGAGGAAGATTTTACCTATTCCTCTATTTTTTTTTTTGAACTCAACAATTCAAAAAAAAATCAAAAATATTTACGAAAAAAATCGATTTAATTTAAGTACGGTTGACGTACGTATTAAATCGATTTTTTTCGTAAATATTTTTGCGCGGCAGATCCTGATAAACAATATGATTTGAATGTTATTTTTTACGATTACTAGTTTAGTTAAGTAACATCACGCTTTGTTTCACCGATGGGTTGGGCAGAGGTGTACCTTTATAGTACACCCACACTTCGTCAGTTATATTTTTTATCATTAAAAAATAACAGAGGTTCTTGGACAAAAAGCTTATGTACATATAACGACTCTATGATATAAAATAATTCTAACGTAATCCTGCACCTTACGTAACTCATTTATGGCCTATTTTACGATGTCCAAATAGCCACTATTACGCACCGAATAAATTCAAAAATGGAACAGATTTTGTATGAAATTATCTGCCAAGTAAGTTAATAGGAACTTAATCGTAGGTAGTGAAACAAACCCTTACAGTAGGAATCGGTTTCATTTTGACACTTCAACAACATTCAAACATTCATTTTCGTTTTATGGTATGCATAATAAAGACCCAACGACGTTCTTCTGTCTTAGCTATGAATATTCTAATGTAAACGCGCGAAGTTCCCGAAGGCGCAAGCTGAGAACATTTTGAATTGTGTGGGAAAATTTAATTTATATTTTAAGAATTGAACTACGATTTTTTGCTTATAATTAAAAAAATCAAAATAAATTTAAAGTAATAAAGTCAAAAATATGAAAAAGATTAATTGGAGCCAATTCATTTGAAGAAAAAAAAAATTGTTTTGAGTATAAATGATTTTTTGACAATTGATTTTTATTTTAGAATACTACATACAACTCCTACCAACTTATCTGTGAAATGGCGAAAATTGGAACTACGGCCGTCATGTTGAAATGCCTTCGATTGTGCCGACGCATGTCATTCGATTGTGTCGACGCATCGACGGTGGCGTCCTCTTTCAGTTTACAGATAAGTTGGTAGGACTGTACATAGCTGACCCGCCAGACGTCCTGTCAAAATTTTAATAAATCTAACGGCAGGAAAACAAATGAACTGACTATAAAATTAATTTGAATTTGGAATTCTAAATAGAATTAAAGATTCCCGACAGACATTGCCCTGCCCAAATTTCATGTATGAGAAAATGAATTTTCTTCACATTTTTTTCCGTCAATTTTTTTTATTCTGCTATTCGGGACGTAGACAAATACAACAAATCAAAAAGCATAAAAATCGGTCCCGCCGTTCTCGAGTTAGTTCGAACAAACCCGACTTACTACTAACAGCCTATCACGGCTATGTTGCATCAACACTCAGATATGGCGTTATGTACTGGGGCAATTCAGTTGATAGAGAACTCGTATTTAGAGCCCAAAAAAGATGTGTCAGAGCTATGTGTGGCCTTAAAAGCACAGACAGTTGTCAACCGTTCTTTGTACGTCTAAAAATTCTTACCTTACCATCGTTGTACATATACGAAACAAATATGTTCGTCAAATCTAACATTTCATTATACAAAATAGCTACTAAAAGTTACTACAGAAAATTACGCGATAAAAATAAGTCAGAACTCGAAGTGACTTATGGCAAAACTGCACTAATGAATAAAAGTTCCTTCTGTATGGCCAAAAAAATATTTAACAAACTACCTGAAAAAATTAAAACGTTACATCTAGACAATTTCAAAACGGAACTATTAAAAATATTGATAAATAAATGCTATTACTCACTTCAGGAATATTTGGACGATAATTCTATAATTACTACCTAAGAAAATTATACATTCTGACGACTTAGAATTTTATTTGACATTGGTATTACTATGACATGTAACATACTCGTAATCTATTTGACATTTTTACTGAATTTGATTCTATTTTCTATTTGTATTGATATTGCACGTTTATTGTATTTTGTTAATGTACCAATAAATACTAATGTGAAGTGTTAAAAGTAAAAATTCGACAATTTATAATGTTATTTAAATGTATTTGTACGCCTCTGGGCAAAACATAGAGGATCTACCTACCTGTAACATCTCGCACACTATTGTAATTTTACCTATGTTTACAAATAAAGCATTCTGATTCTGATTCTGATTCTTTATTATTAAGATTCATTGCGTTGTTTACGGTGCTTGTGGCTAAGTAATAACAGCCGCACGGGTCGATCCATAAGGTTAAGCTACGCTTGCCGGGGTTGTCCGTGGATGGGTGACCTTCTTTACATACCAAGACTCCTCCGTGCCTCGGAAAGCACGTTAAGCCGTTGGTCCCGGCTGTCATTCGTGGATCTTTGACAATCGTTACGGGTCGTCAGAAGCCCGAAAGTCTGATAACCAGTATTAGCAAGGGGTATCGTATTACCCAGTTACTGGGTTGTGGAGGTCAGATAGGCAGTCGCTCCATGTAAAATACTGGTACTCAGCTGCATACGGTTAGACTGGAAGCCGACCCTAACATAGTTGGGAAAAGGCTAGGCCGATTGATTTTGATTGCGTTGTTTACGGTGTAGAAAAGACGAATTTTTCGAACATATGAAGCAATGGATTACGCAATTTGCTTCAGAATGATTCAGATTCCGATCAATTATTAGGGTGCTGCATGCTGGTCTTGACATAACTTCTTCAAACTTATTTTTCTTTAGTAATACTTTCCTAGCTACTTGATAACTAGAACAAACTTCATACAAAAACCAACTCTTAATCGCTTAAACAAAACTAGGATCACCCATCATTCTTATTGTTTCAAAGTTTCTGCTAATGTCACGGCAATTTGTGTCCAGAGCGACACTGATATGACACTTTATGTAACTTTACATAACGTCTTAACTCACAAACGATTGCTAAAGGACATTGAATCTTATGTAAAAGACGTTAAGGTTGACAGAGGTTTTTGGTCCAGGCATTGTTGCAAAAATAATAGTATAGTGATCAGTGAAGCGTTATTCATTTGATATGCGGGTAGTTATTTATAAGGGGTAGTTACATAAGTGTTTTGTAAGTAGTTTGTAGGCAATTATTTTGTCATATATACCTAGTTTGTTTTTCTTGTGAAGGAAATTGGTATTATGATGACAGTATTAGCACAGAATAATAAAGAAACAGTAGTTCATCTGAGCAGGGACCTTGAATTAATTACTTACGGCCGCTCGGTAGATAAATACGCGTCCCGTCATGCGTCTGCTGCTCGTTCGAACTGTAGTGCTATTCTGCAAACATCTCACCGTGATAACTTAGGTGAAGTGAGCGTGAAGTGAGCCGTCATTCCACCTGATGCTAGGGGTTGACACTATTGACAGTTCACTTTAAGATCACTTCACCTAAGTTTTTACGGTGAGATTTTTACAGAATAGACCGGCTGTTGCGTACTGGTATATATTAGGTTGGGGAAAAAGTCTTTTCGCATTATAGTATGTATGAACTTAAAATAAAATCTCTTTGGCTATACTATTTGTATCTGGCTGGTTTTGGTATCATTGAAAGTTTAAATTTTAAAGAACATAATTCCAATTTCAAATTAGGAAAATGTGTGATTTTCATTTGTTTTTCGTACTGTCAAGATGAGTGAATCTAATGATGAAATTCGATACATTTTAAAATTTTACTACAAAAAAGGTAAAAATGCAACGCAAGCCGCGAAAAAAATTTGCGATGTTTATGGACCCAGTGCAGTGTCTGTGAGAGTAGCACAAATTTGGTTTAAGCGTTTTCAATCCGGAAATTTTGATGTCAAAGATGCACGTCGCTCTGGTCGCCCTATTACGGATAAAATGGATGCCATTTTTGAAAAAGTGGAGCAAGATCGGCATATCAGTAGTTACGACGTAGCTGAAGAACTGGGAATTGACCACAAAACAGTTTTGGCGCATTTGAAAAAAACTGGGTACACAAAAAAGCTCGATATTTGGATACCTCACAAGCTCACTGAAAGAAACCTAATGAACCGTGTACTCATTTGTGATTCTTTATTACAACGTAATGAAACCGAACCATTTTTGAAGAAGCTGATAACTGGTGATGAAAAGTGGATCACGGACGACAAGAACGTGCGAAAAAGATCGTGGTCAAAGGCCGGTCAGGCTTCACAGACTGTGGCGAAACCCGGGTTAACTCGCAACAAGGTGATGCTGTGTGTGTGGTGGGATTGGAAGGGCATTATTCATTTTGAGCTGTTACCACCAGGCAGGACCATCGATTCTGAACTCTACTACGAACAACTGATGAGATTAAAGCAAGAAATTGAGAGAAAGCGGCCGGAATTAATCAACAGAAGGGGTGTGGTTTTTCATCATGATAACGCTAGACCTCACACATGTTTAGCCACTCAGCAAAAATTAAGAGAGTTTGGCTGGGAGGTGTTAATGCATCCGCCGTATAGTCCTGACCTTGCACCTTCAGATTTCCACCTGTTTCGGTCTCTTCAGAATTTTTTAGGCAGTGTCAGGTTAACGTCGCGAGAGGACTGCCAAAATCACTTGTCGCGGTATTTTGAACAGAAGTCCCAAAATTTCTATAGCAATGGGATCATGTCCCTACCTACAAGATGACAAAAAGTTATCGAACAAAATGGTACCTAAATACTTTAGATAAATGTAAATAATGTAAATTAAAAAATGTTTTGAATTTTCTTAAAAAATGCGAAGAAACTTTTTCCCCAACCTATTATATTATGTTACTGTAAAAGCCCGAACTGCGGTAAACCCTAGGTTTTACCGGTAAATCCTAAAATTTACCAAGTCTCACCGGTAAAAGTCCGAATTTTTGTATTAATTATCTTTAATTTCGGACTTTTACTGGCATTCAGTCGGTAAATCCGAGGTTGGTAAAACCTCGGATTGGTCATTTACCGGTGTCTGCGGTAAGCAGACACCGGTAAATGACCGAAATCAAAGATTTAAATAAGTATATTATTAGCCGTGTCAACTACTAATACTACTAATGATTGTACCGAATAACGAAATGATTATCAAAATACTGTTTAGCTTACTTAGCTAAAGTAGGGGTTAGTAGTGAGAATTAACTTTTATTTGTGTTATTTTTTCTGCAATTTATTTTTATAAAGCATGTTAAACATGTTTTAAGACTTGAGTAATAACAATAATAATGATAGTAATGTTGAATAAATAGTCTGATTTTTAATTGCATTGTTTTACTCTGAAAACTAACATTAACCAGTATCTGTGGTAAAACCTAAGATTTACCGACTGAATGCCGGTAAAGGTCAGAAATTGATGATTATTATAGAACTATTCGGACTTTTAGGTACCAGTGAGACTTTGTAAATCTTAGGACTTACCGGTAAATCCTAAGATTTACCGCAGATCGGGCTTTTACAGTACCATTTACACAGATTTCGAAGCGTGTTGTTTCAGCCGTTTTGTATGAATTTGTAATACTGCTTACTTTATTATACTGTGGTGTAAGGAAGGTGTCTGTTTTGGTTTATGGTGTATAAGTAAAAACTGCTTATAACATTGTTTCATATCTTTGCAAAATTGGTAGGTATATGTTGAGGTCATTTACCAAAATTCCAAAGTAATGAGAATTACTTAAATAGGTATTTAAAATTTTCATTAAAACACACACATAAAAATAACACATTCATATTAGAATAAGAAAAACAAACTCATCACATGATTTTAAAATTAAGTATGAATAATGTTAAAATAATATTAAACTTTTTATTGCATACAAGTTCACTCACATTAATTCCAAAGACAACACAAATTGTACAATTTGGGGTTTTCACACTAATATTTTTACAATTTGGGTTATTTTTGTGTAAAACCCACTTTATAATGACATTTATTTTTAGCTTTTCTGACTCATTAGAAAACTCTAAAGATATCTAAAAAAATATTTACAAAAATAGTTGTTTGACCTCACTTAATTCCGATCGAATTCAACGAATTCTTACTATGAAGTTTTATCAAATCCTACAAATATAGATGATGACTAAACCTGAGATGACTAAACAAACCTGAGAAACTACATCTAAGTATCTATAAAAATAAAAATTTACGGCTAATTGAGTTGCTAAGCGCAAAACTCGAGAACGGCTGGAGCAATTCGGCAATTCTTTTTTCAAATATTCGTTGAAGTCCGAGGAAGGTTAAAGTTTTTATTATTTTTTTTAAAAGAAAACCAATAAAGTTGCCCGGAAAATTGGAAAATTCCGAAAAACTGAATGTGTATTTCTATGGGAATTTTGTATGAATTATTGAAATTTGGACAGGATAACGTATGTCTGATCAGCTAGTTATTATATAATAAAGTAAATAATGTTTACTTTTTTTTTATCTCGATTACTAGATAAGTAAATAATGGCCATGCGATAAATCAATTATTAAAAAACAAATTGATTTCCCACACAGTGGGCGCATGCACCCTTTCAAATGTCATTTTGATTCAAAATATTGGCAATGACGTTGTCGTGAAAATAATTAGGTACAAGTAAAAATTTACCTTTAAGTGCGGTAGGTACGAGTACTTGACTACTACATACCTACTCAATATTTAGAAAAAATGAAAAAACCTTCACCAAAACTGCCATTTTCCGAAGTATAATTGTAATTGTTTTGGACAACATCTGCGTAGCCTTTTCCCAACTATCGTTGAGGTCAGCTTCCAGTCTAACCGAATGCAGCTGTGTGCCAGTATTTTACGAGCGACTGCCTATCTGACCTCCATAAGTAACTGGGCTTCTGACGACCCGTAACGACTGTCAAAAATCCATGAATGACAGCCAGTACCAACGGCTTAACATGCCTTCCGAGGCATGGAGGGATCTTGGTATCTAAAGATAGTCACCCATCCACGGATAAACTGCGGCAAGATCGATCGACCCGTGCGGCTGTTATTACTTAGCTACTAGCTATAATGGTTTCGGATAGTTTATGCCAATTAATTTGAAATCTATCTATTGGATTTGTAACACTTCGAGTATTGGATTTGTTTGACGTAATTATATGAAATAATGAAAGATTGTGGGATCGCTCACTGTCGAATAACTAAGTCCAATCGTCACCCATCCAGACTAATTAACGAGGCTAATAATTATTATTATTTGTGCATTGTGGTTGTAAATTATTGTTGTTGTGAGGGGCTCGTGGCTAAGTAATAACAGCCGCACAGGTCGATCGATAAGGTTAAGTTACTCTTGCCAAAGTTGGACCGTGGATGGGTTACCATCTTTACATACCAAGACCTCTCCGTGCCCGGAAAGCATGTTAAGACGTTGGCCTCGTTGTGGATCTTTGACAGCCGTTACGGGTCGTCAGAAGCCCGAAAGTCTGGGAGCCAGTCTTACCAAGGGGAATCGTGTTACACAGTAACTGGATTGTGGAGGTCAGAAGGCAGTCGCTCCATGTAAAATACTGGTATTCAGCTGCATCCGGTAAGACTGGAAGCTGACCTCAACACATTTGGGAAAAGGTCAGGCAGATGATGTTGTTACTTTGTAAACAATGTACAGATTTACTTACTCTTTTAAATCTTTTAAACTTTGGCGATTTGTACACATTATAAAACACATTAGGAATAGGTCTTCTCGCGATATTCCTTTTTACGAAAGCAGTATTATTTTAATGTTACTTCAGTGTGAGAAAGAGATGGAGCTATACAGGACGTCTAGCTCCATCTCTTTCCTACACTCATGTAAGATTAAAATAATACTGCTTTAAGAGGTGGTGGTCTAGCTCCTGGTACCTGTAACAGGTACCAGGGAAACAAGGAGGTACCTGTTTACCTCGTAAAAAGGAATATCGCGAGAAGACCCGTCCCTTTGTTTTATAATCTTTACACAATATAAAATACAGCAATCAAAATCAGTGATTTTCATTGTAATAGTAAAATGAGTCAGCACTCATTTCACTTTATTACAATGACCTCAACAGATAAAGAAACAATGGATAATGGACATACACATCATTTAGTAAGCTACCTATATGTTTAGCTATGATAATGATTTATATCGTTGTTAGAAGTTATTATTTGTATTCTATAAAGTTTCTTTGTGATTTCCTTGGAAAATATCACGAGTAGCTCATGACTTTGTACCTCAAGAAGTAGTAAGTCAGTACTGTAAGGACCAGGGGCCGTACTATGACGAGAAAAAAGATCATGGATCCACCATGATTCCGTTGAGAAAAAAGGATGGTGCTACAGGTCGTATATAGCTCGGTCTCTCTCACACACGGGAACCATGGTTCCCATGGTTTGAATCCATGATCTTCTTTCACGTCATAGTACGCCCCTGAAGGACCCTCACTTCCTTGGAACCGTTTAAATAATAAACTATTCACGTAGAACTCTAATACATTTGTTACTAGCTGCGCTCCGCGGTTTCACCTGCGTAGACCGGGATAAAAAGTAGCCTATGTGTTAATCCAGGGTATAAGCTACCTACATACCAAATTTCATTCAAATCGGTTTAGCCGTTTGAGCGTGAAGAAGTAACAAACATACAAACACACACATACACACTCGCTTTTATAATATTAGTGTGATTTATAGTGTGATTATATTTCGATACTCTTTTTACCCGACTACGGCAAAGCCAAAAGGAAGGGTTACACAAGGGTTAAAATCATAATTTTAGCAGTCTATGTATGTATGTAAGTATGTACTCGTATAGAAGTATGTATTTACGTGTGTTCCACCGTAGCGCCTAAATTACTGAACCGATTTTAATGAATGAGGTATCAATAGATTCGTAATAATGGTCCGGGTGATATAGGCTATATAAATTATCCCTAAATTTAATATGGTGGACTTTACATGTAAATTTATGGCCACGAAAAAAAATTTATTGAGATAACCGCTCACAAGGGCAGGAGCGCCCGCTTAAAAAAAAAACTAGTCGAAAGTACCACCCGCTGACGTCTTTCGGCCCGCTGCGCGCGTTTGTTTACAAACTGCGGATAATAATGACATGTTTGGTGTCCAAAAAAAGGTCTTGACGAGCACATTACAAATATGTATAAATGTTGTATGTTGTTGTTGTTGTGTTGTTGTATGTTTAAGCAAATATATTTTTAAATTGATAAAAATAAGTAAAAGTGGAGGTAAATAATATTAATTTAATTGGTTACAGACCAAACCGCGGTGAGCGTGATTTTTCAGTAGTCGGGTTTTAGTTTTGAACTTACTTTTTATTATATCTAGCCTTTCGGCTCGAGGCTGAGTGATATTTACACTCCTACCAACTTATCTGTGAAATGGCGAAAATTGGAACTACGGCCGTGATGTTGAAATGTCTTCGATTGTGTCGACGCGACGCATCGACGGTGGCGTCCTCTTTCAGTTCACATATAAGTTGGTAGGACTGTAAGCTCCATATTTAAATCCAAGTTTGTCACGAAATCTATTTTACTACCGTGCAGGTTGCATGCTAAAACGCTTATTAAGGTGGAAGTCTTTACAGTACTTATTTACGAGTATACTAGTACTACAGGCAGGATTAGTGAATGCTGTCGATGGTCAGTATCACTCTCTGCTAATAACTATCTTTAGATCCTTTAATTCTAACTATCGTACCCTAACTTCATCCTACTATCCTAACTAATATTATAAATGAGATAGTGAGTTTGTTTGTAACGCTTTCACGCTAAAACGGCTGAACAGATTTTGATGAAATTTGACACACGGGTATACCATGACCTGTAAAAGGACACAAAGGCTACTTTTATCGATACCACGCGGGCGAAAGCTAGTAATATAATAAATGTGCAAGTTTGGATGGATGGATATTTGTTACTCAATCACGCCAGAACGGAACGGATCTGGATGAATTTGGCACTGATTTACAGATTATATTATAGTCTGAAATAACACAAAGGTTATTTTTTTTTATCCCAGTAATACTTTCCGGTGGGATAATTTCCGACATCCACGCGGGTGAAACCGCTGGCAAGGGCTATGGTCTGATTTTTAATCTCGGTGACTAAATTGACAAGTGAAAATGACCTTGAAATAAGTTGCCAGTTTGACATTTGCACTTGTCAATTTAGACTCCGACATTAAAAAATGTACTATAGTAATAGTATAAACGCGAAAGTGAGTTTGTTTGTTTGTTACGCTTTCACGTCTTAACTACTCAACCGATCATCATGAAATTTTGCATACACGTTGTCAGGGGTACAGGAAAGAATATAGGGTACCTTTCATCCAGAAAAATGGAACAAGGGAACGCTGAACGAACTTGAGAACATGTCAAACTCACTTGGTGTGAAAGTCCGTGAAATTCAAAATATCTTTGTATTTCGCGAGCTACATTTTTACTTTGCTTGTCACAGTAATACTCACAGACTATAAGTAGTCCTGTAATGCCACAGATACTTTAAGCGTAGACAGGTAATTTAGTAACGCTGGGTACTCATACGCGGTTTGAATTGATTAAACTATTTTATTTGTAACTTTTTATATTTATCTATTTCATTATTGATAATTATTTATGTATTTTTGTATATGTGCCCGTGACATCACAGCGGGCCCTATCAGAATACCAGCGCTGCGACACTTATTTTAAATGTCGCAGCATAATGCTGAGATATGGGCCTTTTAGCCTCGTACAGGACTTTCAGTTTTTTTTAAATTTTTGTTTTGTTTCTTGTTTTCAAACTTTTATTATTGTGTTTTAGTTTAGTTGGTGATCTTCCTGTGCGAGTCACAATAAATACTTATTCTTTATTTTTTTTCTTACATTGAAGGAATCACGTACTTTATTCTAGTACTACCTACACTTAAAATTCTCAAAGTACACACCGGCACCCTAATTGCGTAACACACTATCAATGCAAACAACAAATTTCATAAGCAGATACCCTACCCTAAAACCCACCCCTGGCCTTAAACTACACAAACTAAGGTTTTATTTATGTTTTAGTACCCAGGTAGCCAATACCCAATTCTCTCGACACCATAACCCTTATTCCATACTACATCGCCGAAGGTAATCCAGCGGATGTTTTTCCAAGAGTTTCCTCGTTAAGCATGCTAATATTAAACACTTTGTTAAACAAACAGATATTGTTTAGTATATTAGTGACGGAAGATTAAATATGAAAAGCCTTGACCAGTTAAAAATTAAATTTAAAAAAAAAATGAGGGTAAATTTGAGTCGGGGGAACTCAAATTTACCCTAATTTTTTTGCTACTCCATCATCAGAATCTGATTGCCATCTATCTAAAACATATTCACTGAGAACATTTCAATGAGCCCAATCATTATACTTCTGCTGTAAGTTGGTGAGGAAGTTGGGTATGCTGCAAATTCCAGGTAATGCTTCAGCATCAGTTCAAGGTTACTAAGTTATTCTAATATCATTGAAGTAATAGAATACCAAATTTCGACTCGATCAGACATGTGGAAGACGTTCACATCCATTCATCAACTAGAAAAGAGCTGATAATCTTCTTGAATAGATTTTTTTGAATCATAGCTAAGAACACTCTCCATCAAGTCACCTTTCAAACAAAAACAAAAAAAAAAACTAAATCAGTTTAGTCGTTTAGGAGGTACGATGCCACAGACAGTTACACAGTTTAACAGTTATACAGTACATGTTAAATTTATAACACCCATCTGTTTCCGTCGAGGGTTAAAAATAGGGAGGTGTGGTAGCCCTAGTCAATATACTTATGTGAAAACTTTCAGTTGTAGTTTTACTGCTGAGCAAGATGTCTTGAGTTCCATTCCTGGGTCGGGCAAAGAGTTAATGGGTTTTGCACTAGGAATACATTGCAATTAAATCAAAGAAAATTTAAAACCGATATTAAAAGTATACTTTGTAAACATACTTATTACAAACTAGCAAACTAGCTTTTTCCAGCGGCTTCGCCTGAGTCGATGTCGAAAAATATCCCACGGGAACGTACTACTGGGAACTCTTCCTTATTCCTTGTCTACATTATAAAGAAAACCTCTATGCAAATTTCGGCAGACGTCTGGTGCGACCTCCCCTGCGCCAGGACCAGCGTGTCGTCAGCGGAACATACCAGCGCGACGCCCCCTAACACGACGTCGAAATTTTTTGTCGGCGCGCAACGGTGCTCATGCGCATTTATACACAGCTTTTATGCAAAATATTTCTATGACAGTAAACTAATGGCTGTTTTTTAAAGTGGATAGACTAGGCTAGATTACGAATTTTGTTTTAGAACAATAGATGACTTAGTTCTTTCAATACCCAAAAACAAAATCAATTTGTTTATATTACCGTCAATAAAAAACAATTAAAAAATTATTTCATAATCTAAAGCTTTAACCCTATTTTTTTGCCTAAAATATTGCCCATGCGTCAAATAATCAAATGACATCATAATATTTATCTTTATTCTTCCAAAATTTTGAAATATGAAAAATAATCTCGGTTAAAAAACGTCCGTGCGCGTAAAATTTCAAATGATTATTGGTCGAATTTTTAAAATATTTTATGTTAGGCTTAATTGCCAGGTATTATTGTTGATTTTTTATCTTTCATGTTTTTTAGACTCCTGAATCCAGAGCCCCACTTTTTTAATTTTGTCAGTTGATTTTTGAATATTTTTAATTGTTGAATTATAATATAAAGTCTTTGATTTAAAAAAAAATGTTATTTAAATATATTTGCAAAGCTTTTGAGCTGACTGTACGTCAGCTACCCTTTTATAGTAGAATGCAACATAATAATCCCGTACATATTTAAATTAGCTTTTTGATTAAAATTGGGTGGAGTACTTTGAGAACATTTTAATATTATCATGGAGTAGAATGAAACCTAATTAAATATATTATATTTTTCATGGAGTAGTTTGGGAACTCTTGGAGTACTTTGGGAATAACCCGCATAATTGAAATAAACGATTTGACTTTGTCTTTGAATTTCTCAGTAGCAGCCCGGAGTCTAGATTTGTGCCCAGTTGATGGCAACAGACTAGCCCCTTAGGGGACTAGTCTACTAGACTACTTATGGGACTTAAACATAGCTGGCGAAATGTGGGTGTACACCTCTGCCTAGTCTTCGGTGATTACAGGCGTGATGTTATGAGTGTGTGCGTGTACTTATTTTTATAGTATTAATAGATTATTACTTTGTTACAGGAACTTGCACTATTTGGAGAATTTTCCATCAGAGAAACACTAATCTACTTCGGATGGATCGCGAACATGTCTACCAGAGCGGTGGAGGAACGCATAGACTTCTTGATCCAGTTGCTGCAACTACCAAACCCTACCAAGTAAGACATTTATTTGAATGGTGTGAGGTGACCGTATAGAGTAATTAAGGTGTGGCGGCATCTACATCGCCACATGCGAACTACGCATCACAATGACATGACGTCAGCAAATCCTGCATCGCACAATCAGAGTTTACCGCGCGACTAGCATATATACAACGTCCCGACCAACCGTTGCCCACCAGACACGACCCACGACTCGTCTGGTCGGAGGATCCTCCCTTTTCTATGGAGGATGAGTGAACTTTATACCCTGTTCCTCATGCCTCTATAAAGGTCTCATAGAAAGCAATTAGGTAAGTACGTAGATATATTAATAAACGCCATATATATTTTTTTTTTATATATGGCATCTCGCTGGTCAACCTTGGAGATTGTCGGCTGCTCAACCGGCAGTCTTGCCTGTGGGTGCCTCAATAAATTAAGGCCTCCAGCCAGGGCATAAAAAATTATAAACTTACGACTTAGGGCGTCGCTGGGGGGAGGACAGCAGGGGGATTAATTATATTATTTGAGGATGAATTGAAAGCTACAGGCTCAGCGGTGCAGGCTGGCTTGAGGAAGGGTCGGGGCGGGGTATAAACGGTAAGTCATCATTGTGAAAAAAAGATAAGGATTATCTTCAGAGTTAAAAGGCTAGGTTGTTGAAAAGAGTATTAAGTATTTTCTTGCTGGTAAAGTTAAGCATTCGGTTCTGATTTCTACGCAAATAGATTTGACAGAGGGTCACAAGTAAAAAGAAAACGGAAAAAAAAGAAAGAAAAAGAAGAAGTAGATAAAGAAAGATTGACTTTGAAATTAGCCTATACAGCCTATAATTTTCCCAGGGTAGGGGCAGAGGCCTCTGCTCTTCTAGAGGGAGTGTGTTGTCACATGTCTTCGATTTTTGGTTCTAGGACACGTTTTCCTTCACCGTTTTGTGAGCAGTGGTGATAATGTTATTTATACTTTAGTAAAGCGCCTGCCTGCTTCGAACCCAGGACCTACACTCGTAGGACTTTGTTGTCACTTTGAGATTAATTATATTTATTTATTAATACTTTAAGCACGAAAAGTGTAGCTACAGATGTGTACTCTAATAATTATCTGTTCAAAGGCTATCCACGACAACAAAATCCAATAAACTAACTAACAAGATACATTTTCTATTCCAGACAAGTCAAGAACCTATCAGGAGGTCAGCAGAGAAGGACTTCGTTGGCCGCCGCCTTGATCCATGATCCTGAGCTGCTGATTCTCGATGAGCCTACAGTGGGAGTCGACCCTGTATTGCGACAGGGGTGAGTTTATTTTGTGGAAAAACTATAGCCACTCATGGCCAGCTTACAAAGATTCCATTGCTGGGGCTCTGAGCCAGGACTCTGTGACGAAGAGGGTCGTTCGTTGTGAAAAAAAAATTACGAAAACAGTCTCAACCTGTACCTCGTATAAAAGTGATAGTCTGTTCAATTATTGATTTAAATTATGAGGTGTTGGTTGAGACCTCTTTTGATGTCTTATTTAATTGGTATAAAAAGAGCTCGCATCGATTACAATACAAGGTGTAATTTAAAATAACGCACAATCTCTTATAGGGTCATTGTACTCATCATTATGAACAACTTTTACTATGGGACCAAACCTGAAATTGCAAAATAAAAACAACTGTTCCCTACATTTATATTTTCGCATAACTCATCAAAATGTCTAGGGAATAGCTGGTTTGTTTTCGCGATTTCTGGTTTTCCCACAGTAAAAGTTGTTCATAATGATGAGGTTTTACGTTACTTAAATCACACTTTTTAGAAGACGCTTGGAGTTGAAAACTTTAAAGTAAATAAAGTTACTAGATAGAATGCTAGCTTCTTAGCGGTATTGAAAAATAATGAGACTATAAATATGAACTTTTTTGAGCTCCTAAATTGAAAAAAAAAACCATAAATATTGCATTGAAAATGTGTACAAGCGTAAAAATTTACATTATGAATAAAACTTTATCGATACGAAATAAAAATTTTGTAATGAATTTAAACCCTTGCTGGGTTTACATTAATTACAAATTGTAACTATTTTGGATTATCCAAAACTGTTTGGTCGCAAATTCTAAATGCAATTTATGGAAATTTTAATTACCTATTTATATTTAATGTTTGTTTGTAGCATCTGGGACCATCTAGTGGATATCACCAAGGGTGGGCGCACTACTGTCATCATCACGACCCATTATATAGATGAGACTAAGCAGGCTAATATGGTAAGTAATGCTTTATTTATTTATGTTTAGAATGAGTGTTCATTCAGTTAAGTTATGCAGTACTGCTACGAGTATAAACTGGATGTTTTGTGAACTTTGTAAAATTAAAATGAGTTTTAACTTACTTTTTCTATGGACGAATGTATTTATATTTTTGATGCTTTTTTTTGGGGAGCTCGTGGCTAAATATAACAGCCGTACAGGTCGATCCATCAGGTTAAGCTGCGCTTGCCGGGGTTGGTCCGTGGATGGGTGACCATCTTTACATCCGAGACTCCTCCGTGCCTCGGAAAGCACGTTAAGCCGTTGGTCTCGGCTGTCATTCGTGGATCTTTGACAGTCGTTACGGGTCGTCAGAAGCCCGAAAGTCTGACAAATAGTCTTACCAAGGAATATCGTATTACCCAGTAATTGGGTTGTGGTGGTCAGATAGGCAGTCGCTCCATATAAAATACTGGTATTCAGCTGCATCCGGTTAGACTGGAAGCCGACCCCAACATAATTGGGAAAAAGCTAGGCAGATTGATTGACATTTTGGGGGATCTTTTTCAAGATAAAATAAAACTATGGAACACTTTCATTCTACATTTTAGAATTTTAAAATACAGGGTCAAATTAAATTAGCCAGCGAAACTCCGCAGACATGATATGTATCGAATCTAAACATGATAATGCAAAAAATAAATTCATTCTATGCTTTTTTTGGGTTCATTAACCGCAGTGTAGTTGAAACATCAGCTTAAAAAAATTTTGTTTTTTTTTTGTTGTAAACTTCACAGACGTGATGAGTTACGATATTATAAACACGATAAAACAAAAACAATATAGATTTCTCAACTCATACTTCAAGTAGGTAACAACATTACCATCGGTCCTTGACCCCAAAAAATCATCAAATCTTTTTTATTTTGTTGTGTTTAGGTATCGATATACCCATTACGTCTGCGGAGTTTCTCTAGCTAATTTAATTTGACCCTGTGTATGCCAAAACTTGAGTATAAAGTTGTATTTAAAAGACTGATAAACAGTATTAAAATCTTTCAACCGATACCTTGATTTATTGTGATAAAACAAACACTACTGATTTTTAAAACACGCTACCTACACTTATAAACATAAAAACTACTACTAATAATTAAAATGAAACATTGTCTACGGCTCTAATAATCCTTCCATATGCTAAGAGCACGTCTTCCCTACCATTATCGCACCTTCCGGCCTACTCCTTGATATAAACTCAAACTCAAAGCATTTATTTCAAATAAACCAATTACAGGCACTTTTGAATTGTCAATGGGTCGGTCAGTCAGAAAGATGAAGCTAGTTGCCCATTCCAAAGCGTAGTAGATCCCTATGGAGAAGAACGGGCAAGAAACTCCACGGACACTCTTTTAAATCATAATATTTTTACAAAATATTGGTTACATCGTTCAAGTTGAAAATATACATGTGAGAACAATGTAGAAAGACGTGCACGTTAAAAAGCGTCCGTAATAAAAAGATAATAACTAAAACAACTAAATTAAATATTAAAATTAAAAATAAGCCATGGCAGCTAAGAGACGACCAGTCCCAACTGACGGCGCCCGTTCACGAACATGACGCATGGATCAGCACCATTTAGCTCAACCATTTTGAAGGGAACTTATTGATCCAACACACACGCCACCACCAGCGAGACATTTGAGTGAGCATGACATACTCTCAACCGCCAGTATACAATAGTCTTCGTAGAAAAAAAAGGCTTCAGGGGCTAGTGTGAATCTTTGGGTACATTCAAGTAGGTAATCGAATCTGGTCAAACCACGCTGGGGTCGGTGCGTTTCATTCAATTATTCATTAATTTCATCTTTTTCATTCTTCCAGATCGGACTCATGCGAGGTGGTAGATTCTTAGCAGAAGAATCACCAACCGAGCTCATCCGTCGCTACCAAGGCGAGAGCTTAGAAGACGTGTTCTTGAAGTTGTCGGTACTCCAGAACTTGGGGAAGAGGAGGAGATCCAGTATCCTTGCTGATGTAGTGGAAAGAGTGGAGCTACCAGCTATACCAGTAAGTATTTTAGCCAAGAATAAGTAAGCCTGAAGACTGAGAGGATAGGAGGTATGGGGAGGTGAAATTAAGGAATAAGGCTCTCACAGACAGACATGATGCGACGGTGTGACGCAATTTTCGTACAACCATTTCCATACAGTTTTTATAGACATTGTTTTACTAGAGTCGCGTCGTGCCTGTCTGCGGGAGCCTTTATACTACGTGGGTATATCTTCTGGGTTTGGAAAGAAGTCGACTACTGAGATGACGGCTAATAGAGATGTATGATAGAATATTAGGGACAGGAGAATGATATGACGACGCAGATAACCAGGAGATAACTCCAAGAAAGTACAGTCAATTGCACGTCTTTGGTACCAATAATTTGACTTTGGCATCGTCTATATTTCTTAGCATAAGGCGTGTTACTTACTGCCGTGTGGTTGACAGTACCAATCTTCTTTATAGTCTTGATTCTATAACTATGATAGAGTATTCAGCACTTCTATATCCAAATGGTTTTATCTTGAAAGGATTTTTTAACCAAAAAGATTTATCAAACTAACTTAACTGATAATTTTTCCCACTTTTCAGAACCCCTCGGCAGTAGACTTAGAAGAAGCAGAAATAGGTGAAATATCTGGTGAATTTGGTGACAATGTGTCCATGAGCAGCAAAGGCCGCGTGGTGGTGACCCCAGAGCTGATCAACCCCATAGAGGCGATGCCCCCAGAAGAGAAGCCCACCAGAAGCTTAGAGATGTACATGCCTATGAAGTGGCATCACATGAAGGCTTTGATTTGGAAGAACTTCTTAAGTTTGTTTAGGAATTTTGCGTAAGTGAAGATTTAAAGAGTTTCAAACAATTATGATATCTCTTTGTCTAAGATTAAAAATATTGCAATCTGTATCATCTGCCTAGCCTTTTCCCAACTAAATTGGGGTTGGCTTCCAGTCTAACCGGATGCAGCTGAATACCAGTATTTTACATGGAGCGACTGCCTATCTGACCTCCAGAACCCAGTACTGGGTAATACGATACCCCTTGGTAAAACTGGTTGTCAGACTGTCGGGCTTCTGACGACCCGTAACGACTGCCAAAGATCCAAGAATGACAGCCGGGACCAACGGCTTAACGTGCTTTCTGAGGCACGGAGGGGTTTTGGTATGTATGGTCACCCATTCACGGACCCACCGCGGCAAGCGCAGCTTAACTTGACCGATCGACCAGTGCGGCTGATATTACTTAGCCACAAGCCCCTCTGCAATTGCTGATTGCAATCTGTATGCACTGTCAAATTATATTAGCTAGCGAAACTTCGCAAACGTAGTTGGTATCGATATCCAAATATGATAAAACTAAAAGTAGGTAGTTAAATTGATGATTTTTTTTGGGGTCATCAGTTTTTTTTTTGTTTAAACTTCACAAACGTGATGGGTTTATGATTTACCAACACGATAAAACAGACTTTATCAACTTATACTTAATGTAACAACACTACCAGCGGTCATTGACCCAAAAAAAAATCATATTATTATTATTTATTGATAGCAGTTTCACTAGCTAATTTAATTTGAAGTGATATTACCCATGACCGAAAAAGGTAGGCTGTAGGTAAAATTACAAAAAAAAAAAAAAAAATAAATAAAAAAAACAAAAAAAAAATAAAAAAAAAACTAAAAAAATAAATAAATATATATTATATATATTTATTATTATTTAAATTTATTATTGGCCATAATTTTAGTATTACAAGATCTATAATGTGTTCCTAATTATTGTTTATTTCTTCCAGTGCCTTAGCTTTCCTCCTCGGCCTACCAGTCTCACAAATGATATTCTTCTGCCTCGCCATTGGTCACTACCCGGTCGGCTTACCGATCGCCGTGGTGAACTACGAAGTGAACTCTACGGAACCCCTCTGTGATTACGACAAGAAGCTCTGCCCGCAGGATCCTATAACGTATGACTGGAATTTGACGAGATTCAGCTGTGAATATCTGGACTTTTTGTCGAAACGACAATCTAACTTGGTGAGTTGTGATAAATGTATTTTCTTGGTAATGCTAAGCTGAAAAACCGGCCAAGTGCGTGTCGGACCACGCACAATGAAGGGTTCCGTAGTTGGGATGAATTTATCTTAAGAACAAACTTAACATTGTAGTTGAAAAACATGTTCTCCAATACATTCCAACTGTAAATGTAAGTTTGTACTCACAATATTGATAGATTTAGCATGTTATTTTAAGACCACAAACTTCTTATAGGTTTTCCTGTAATCTACAGGTAAAGATCTATTTTCTGTATTTTTTTCAAAAATTTAGGCTCTGTAGTTTCAGAGATAAGGGGGGAATGGTCAATTTTCGTTTATTTTCTTAAATAACTTTAAACAATTTATATTAAAATTATAAAGAAAAATACATTTGAGACCCTCATAGTAAGCCCTTTCATTTGATATGCCACATGGTGTAGTTTGCAAAATTTTTTTTTAAAAATTTTCTTATTTACCCCCCAAAAGTGACCTCTATATTCAAATTTAATTTATTTACTTTACCCGTCCGTGTTTGGGTCACAGAAATTCATGTGTACCAAATTTCAACTTAATCGGTCCATTAGATTCGGAGCAAATTAGCTGTGACAGACGGACATACAGAGAGACAGACACAAGTGATCCTATAAGGGTTCCGTTTTTTCCTTCTGAGGTACGGAACCCTAAAAACTAGATAAAAGAAGATAAAAGAAAAACATCTTAACTTCCTCGTCACTGATAATGATAATATTATATATACATATCTCGCCTCGTACTAATTTATAATCTTTATTGTTTCTACTAGATATACTACCCCAACAAAGAGCTAGCAATGGAAGAAGCCGCCCATGGCAAAGCACGAGCTGTTCTGGTGTTCGCTGCCAACTTCTCCGAGTCCTTGCAGCTCAGGATCACAGACCCCAGGAAGGTCAGCTTCTGGAGTGTCAAGAGTTCCGATATGGAAGCACATATGGATGAGACTGGTGAGTGAGCTGATTTTGTAGAAAATATTTGACGAGGTAGATTTCCAGTCGTAAAAAATTAGTGTTACATTTTTAAATTTCACATAGGTTTACGCTGAAAATAAGCCATAGTCTAAGGCTGTGTTTCCACCAAAAATGAGTGAGGATACGTAGCGAGGGATGTGTGTGAAACTCGCCATCAAACATAAAATTTGGCGCGTAAAATTGTTTAAATTAAAAATTATTTAAAAAAAAAGACTAATGAATAACATCGCTTCATTTTCATAGTTTGAGCCTAAGCCAGTGTAGTTTTACGCACATTCCTCGCTACGCATCTTCGCACATCTCCGGTGGAAACGCTCCCTACAGATGCGATCTGACTTTATACTCAGCAGAGTCGTTCCTTTTGGCGTTGCAATTGTTTTCTATTCACATGGCTTTGTTCTGTACGATAGTGCATTTGTTCATGTGATTTATTCCAACTTTTTACCGTAAAATGTACTCGTAGTACACACGGCTACATATCAAGCTATACATTTCCATTTTAGGCTAACCTCTCACTGTACGAAAATCCAATACAATGCGAGATCAGCTAATGGAAATGTATAGCTTGATTTGTAGCCGTATATACTAATGCATCGCCGTGTGAATGGGATCCTCGAGCTCCGTACCAAAATGATAATAAAAACTTTTTTACAAAAAAATACAACCGACTTCCAAAAACAACACTACAAATTGAAAAATAAATTTAATTTCGGAAGTCTGTGTCTGGTTAAATGAATTTTCGTTTTTTGCCACCGACTTCCGAAATTAAAGTTATTTTTCACTTTGTCCTGTTGTTTTTGGAAGTCGGTTGTCTTTTTTTGGAAAAAAGTTTTTATTTTTCACTTTTTAGTTGTGCCCCACACAAATTCTAATACCACTACCTGCAAAACAAACTGGAACATGATCCATATAAAAGTGGGGAAAAAATACTCGTACGTAATAATGAAGCTAACTCATAACCCACTCAAGCAAAGTTAATCAATTTTATATGGGACCAACTTTGATGTATACCCTCTCGAATGAAACAATTTTTTTTTCAAATCGGACGACTCTGTAAAAAGTTATGCGTGGTCATACATAAAAAAAAAAACATACGTGTCGAATTGAGAACCTTCTCCTTTTTTGTCGTCGGTTAAAAAAGGAGCCCTGGCGCGTCTTTGCTCTAATTCGACCATATAACTAGTATATAAAGACATAATATAGTTGTTATACACATTTTTTTAAATTTATTTATTTAAAACTATGCTAGCAGCCAAAGATAATATAACTAAAATACAAAAACACAAAACACTTCTTTTACAAACAAACAAACAACAGCAAAAAGACTGAAGTAGGTCCTGAATATAAAGTCAAATTGTATTTACTTTATGGCCCCATTAAAAATTAGAATAAAAAGCGTATTGCGGCGTTTAGATCTAGCATCTGCTATTGTATTACGATCACCATGTTATAAAATATTTTCGCAAAGAGGCATCGCTACTCTTTGTAAAATGCAGTATTTTAAACTTCAGTAGCATAATGAGTCTCTTTTTGAAAACAGTCCGATTCAGAAAATTAATAAAAATCTGCTATTGACGTAAATGCAACTACGCAAATACGTATTCACGAATTACAAATGAAAACATTTTAACTTTACCATTTCTCTTGTTTTTAACCCTATTGTTGAAAACAAAAGAATGTATGGAATTTTAATTGAAAATACACCTTTATTATTGCTGAGTTTTTTTCATTGTTAAATTGAAATTAGCTTAGCTTTTGTAATAGATGAACAATAAGAATTTGTAGTATAAAGGCTGCTTTGTGCCTTAAAGCCCAATTTATTCATTAATTTGTTAATTTTCAGACCTTGTTTCAACAAGCAAATATGGTGCAATGAGTTTTAGAAAAACTTCCGCTTTGTAGAGCGTGGTCTCTGGCAATTATAGATCGGACATTTGGATGCGTATTTACATAAAGTTGAAGTGTTGGCTATTATGGAATGCACTTTTGTATCGATCGTGCAAAACTCGCGATCCCGGAATTGATAAACACAACATGTCATTTTGCATCCTCGTCAAATCTAAGGGTGTGGTATAGACCATCAAACCGAACGACTTTTTCCATGACACCAAGATCGTAATCGCGAAAAATAATGAGCCGTCCCATACATTTGCGTCGAGTAGGTATTGAAGTTTTCTGTGGAACAGTTGAAAATTTTTTCGCGATTACGATGTTGGTCCCATGGAGAAAGTTGTTCAGTTTGATGTTCTGTATCTCGCCCTGAAATTTGACGAGGATACAAAACGACACGTTGTACATGTAGTACTTTTTGACTTTTTGAAAAGTTGGTTTGTCAACTGGCATATCAAACGTCAGGATAAGTAAATTAAAAAGATATTATTTGGAAACGTTAACTACAGTGCTACCTAAGTCCTAAAGTAAAGAGTTTAAGATTTTAATAATATTAAGTAATAATAATAAAGACTCGCCAGCCCCCACAGTCAAACTATTGACATGGTTTTGTGGGGCTTATTATATTTATAAGCTAAGTAAATCATTGTAATAAAATAAATAAATAATAAATAATGTTAAAAATGAATTTCAAGTAAACAAGCATACGATTAGGAATGTGATCCCGGTGTCCCGGTATTTTTAAATAAAAAATGCCACATAATTAAGAAGTAGTCATTTCCATAGCATGCATCCGCTTAGTTGTGCATTCCCGGATTTTCTGAGATCCCGGGATTTCCTGTTAAGAAAAAAAAAATAAGAAGCCGCTTCCATAGTTTCTTAGCAAAAATTAACTTTAGGTAAATATGACTGTAAATTTCTCCTTACTACATTAATGGTATTACTTAAAATTTATACCAAAATAATGAATCATCGCATGCACGCGTGAACGGATGGAACAATTTCGCAAATTCTTTTTTTGTTGTGCTTATGAATGTCAGGAGAAGGTTCTTATGAAAAAAAAAATTAAGAAAATTTCGCAGATAATTGGAAAATTTCAGAAAAAAACATTTTAACTTCACGCGTTTACATAACAATATTCATAGCCAAGATAGGACAACGTCTGTCAGCCGCTAGCTTCAATACATATCTATTATAATCTGTCAAAACCATTGATCTAATAGAGGAAGATATGTTACGCACTAACATCGCAATCACTAAACCTGGACTCGGCACACGACTACATGCACCGAAACTCGCACATCTGTGATCACAGTCGCAAACGTAAAGTTACCGATAAACAAAGATAGAGATAGGAGCTGGCGCTGTCGTGCAAGCGAAATCGCGTTAGCCGTCGGATGTTTCCCGAACGTTTACGATTATGAGTGACATTGCATGTCTATCTCGCTCTCACAAACATGGCGAAGCAGACATTAAATATTATTATATTTTTCAACAAATTAAGATTTTTGGCTATAGTCACGATTGAAAAGTAATCCAGTGGAAATTGTTTTTGGTTTTGAACTATTTGTGTATGTTTTGAAAACACAGTAAGGCATTGTTGCTGCATATTTAGACGATTACGGTAATTTTACTTAACGTGTTACACAAACGCCAGTTCTATTGTGACTAAGGTCAATTGTGTGCGTTAACTCAGTTTATGCGGTCCACGTCGAGGAGCGCGAACCTTATCTTCCTAATTTATACATCAATGGTCAAAACGTTACTTTGTGATAGGGCTCTTAAACCTAAATAATACCAAAAGTAATTGGAAGTTTCGAACACGTGCGAAGCCTGGACGAGTTGCTAGTACCAAAATATCTCATTTTCAAAGACACTGAGCACATCAAAATAAATACAAGAAATAATAGTTTCTTCGGATGATTGATCGCAATATTGTCTAGACCCGTCTGAAAGAATCCTGATCCGTTATTTGTCCGTAAATAAGCATGTTTGTTTCAACGTTGACTATTTGATCCCTTAAGCTTTATTCGACCGGATCCTAAGTAAATAAAATATTTAATTTATGTACGTAGGTGTATATATGCGTATTTTGAATGCCGAGAAGCGTGTTTTTGGCATGAAAAAGGTTTAACGTTGTCGGGAACTCGTCACAAATTAATAGCATTCATTATCGGCCTGTATGTTCCGACTGCTGGGACACAGGCCTCCTCAGTGTGAGAGGGAGTGGGCCATGCTTCACAGCACGGGCTCAGTGTGCGTTGGTTACACACACATGCTGATTTCCTTCACCTTTTTTGGAGCTGTGCTGATGGTATAGATATTCATAATAAATGATATATGATTTATTTCTGTAAGTAGGTTTGTACAAACACTTTTACAGGTCAATCATATTTTAAAAACTAGATGAGGTCGGCGTTTCCTATCTGACTTCTCTGAGAAGAAAGGCCGAAAATAATTCAGAGGTCACAGTCCCTTTTAATGTCCAGTCATAATCTTGGTCAGATCATGTGAAGACCATGTAGATTGGTGTCTGAAATAGTTTAATACATTGGTGCTTTCAGGGGAAGCCGGGGAAAATACAACAGAATTAGGAATAACATACATTGAGGCGTCGTCCTAATTGGCTAACGATCGTACGAGCAAATGATGCGATTTCGTCGCGCGATGAAAATATGTTCCTGTGCTCGCGCGATGACTTGCAAGCTCAATTAGGACTGTCTGAATAAATGTATGTGTTTAATCTCATCGTGCGTCGAAATCGCATCGTTTGCTCGTACGATCGAAGCCAATTAGGAGGACGCCACAGTCTAGGCAATTATATGAATTTGAATTACTGTTTGCCCAAAGTCAAAGTCAATTATTGATATGTTTTGACTTATACAACGTGTCGTTTTGAATTCTCGTCAATTTTCAGGGTGTGAAACAGAACATCAAACCGACCAACTTTCTCCATGGGACCAACATCATAATCGCAAAAAAATTTCAACTATCCCATAGAAAACATCAATACCTACTCGACGCAAATGTATGGGACGGCTGATTATTTTTTCGCGATTACGATGTTGGTACCATGGAAAAAGTTGTTCGGTTTGATGGTCTATACCACAACACCCTTAAATTTGACGAGGATGCAAAACGACACGTTGTATACGCGGAGGCTGTGTAACGTCCTTTAATTAACGATTTGTAGGTCCACCGTTAAAATTGAAGGTCTTTACAAATAGCTTAGGTACTTGTATCATTTACATTTAAATTACATTTTCATGCCCCAATCACCGTGATTGGACCATTAATGTTATTTTTTATTGAAATAGGGTAGCCATACAATGTTATGGACTTTAACTGGAAAGCATTACAGTTTAATTTTGAATGGTCACTAAGGTGCTAATCATGAAAATCTGCGGGATTAATTTAGATTTGTATTTATTTTCTTTTTACAAAAAGTAATGGTTTTTGAAATATAATTTGTATTTTCGGTTGTGATTAACTTGAAATGAATGAGGGCCGATTTGTTAAGGGTATACACTTTTGCTTATTAAGAATGTGAATGAGTGAAGGTGAATATCGATTAGCGAGTCCATATTGCTATCCTCTTTTTTTAACACACAGCTAAATACTAGAATACATAATTTGTGTATACAAAAATACATTAATGTTGTGGAGACTGGAGCCTGTACTAGGAATACCTGTGATACAGGTCTCCAGGCCTCCAAACTACACAGACAAGTCACAGTAATACAAATTATTCATGAAAATGTTGCGATAAAAACAATTTAAGACAAGGAATAAGGAATAACAAATAATTAATTAATCAGCATAGTAGGGTGTGTTGGTGGGGTGTGTGTGTGTGTGTGTGTGTGAGAGAGGAGGTGTGTGGATGCATGTGAGGGTGTGTGGGTGTGTAGTGAGTGTATGATATTTAAAGCTGGTCTCCTAAAATGTAATATGTAGGACATGTCGAGTAAATAAGTAATAGAAATTAATAAATATGGGCTCAAAATTAGCTTTTTATTAGATTAGCTGGCGAAACTTCAAAGACGGTAAATCTTGATAAAGAGAAGAACACTTAAAAAAAAGATTTTCGAAACTCATTATTATATGCTGGTTACGGGATCAAAGAACGCAGGTAAGTAGTACAGCTAACTTCTTGAAGGTATGAGTTTAGAAAATCTTTTTGAAGTGAAAATTTCTATAAGCACGTTGAGCAATTTCTGGAAGGCGGAAATCTTACGGGTTAGCAGCACCCCGTCACCGCGACTCCCCGACGCCGCTACATGCTAAGATTAATACAGATGGGATACTCCGCAAAATCATCTAAATAAAAAGCGACTCTTGCTACGATACAATAAAGTGCAATTCAGGTCGGACAACGCTTCATTACCTACAGTTATATTCACCTATAAGTTGCCTCTCTTTCTATCGCGTAACTCTTATACCTTCTGACTCGTTAGGGTTGTCTTCTTTTACGATGCGGCGCGTGAGTGAGTATCGAACTAACGTGCGAGCCGGCCGGTGCGCGGCAGCCCACACTGAACTGACCCAGTGAGATGAGCCCGCCGCGTACCTACTTGTAGCTTCATACATAAACTGCGGAGTGTCCCATCTGTATTAATCTGTGGTTTAAGGCGAGTATTGCTGTTAACAGCGCCACCATTGAGAAAAAAATATTAATAAGTCTGGAGATATTTATTTTTGGAACATTTTGAAATTGCCTATGCTCACATGGTAGAATTTTTGTATCAAAAACTTCTGACTTACTTACAAGTTTAGCAATGGTGGCGCTGCCGGTTAGCAGCCATTCTCGCCTTAAGTTTTCACTTCTGTCGGCAGTCCTGCGTATTTTTAACCGACTTCAAAAAAAGGAGGTTTCTCAATTTGACCGTATATATATATATAATATATTTTTTTTTATGTGTGTTCGCGGATAACGTCGTCGTTTATGAACCGATTTTAATGATTCTTTTTTTGTTGGAAAGGAGATATCCCAAAGGTGGTACCATGATAAGAAAACCAGAATCTGATGATGGCATCCCAGAGAAATCGAGGAAAACCTTCAAATTTTATAGGCACACCTATAGCGATTTGGGTATTTTTTATAGTAACTGGTGCATTTGCTCCCGGAAAGCACCATTTGGTGAAGTGGAACTGATGAGGAAGACCACAGATGGCCATCGGAACTACTCAATAATACGTATTTCACGGGTTGCGATTCGATTATTGCTAAGCAATTTATGCTCGTCACAATACATATGTTGAAGTGGAGCAGATGGTGACTTCACCGTCAGTTCCAGTTCTCCTGATTCCTTACTGGGAGAATTCCTCAACAATTAAAGTTATTTTTCACTGTGTAGTATTTTTTTGGAAGTCGGTTGTTTTTTTTTTGTTTTATCGACATTTACCCGTTAGATATCGATACCTATCTCATCTGTGAAGTTTTAACAACAAGTTTAATTTGACCCTGTTAGGTACAAACACATTAATTCCAGGCTTTATGCTAATTAAGGCCCTTCCTGTCTCGAGCCCCATTATACGGGCCCTATTTGTTGAATTAAGTGCCAGTTGTCTTAATTTCCCTCCGAGGTCACAAATTCAGTGGAAAAATAGAGGTGGAAAGAATATTACGCATGATTTTTTCCGCAGTTTTCCTTGTGTTGGAAAAAATATGTTAGTTAACGTGTTATTTTGGGTATTTTTACCTTGAGTATAACGATTTCTAAGGAATGATAAGTTTGTTGTTTAGAGGAGCTTGTGGCTAAGTAATAACAGCCGCAAGGGTCGATCCACCAGGTTGCCACTACGCTTGCCGGGGTTGGTCCGTGGATGAGCGACCATCTTTACATACCAAGACTCCTCCGTGCCTCGGAAAGCATGTTAAGCCGTTGGTACCGTGATTCGTGGATCTTTGACAGTCGTTACGGGTCGTAAGAAGCCCGAAAGTCTGACAACTAGTCTCACCAAGGGGTATCGTATTACCCAGTGGTAATACGATACCCTCGCCGATCCACGAATGACAGCCGAGACCAACGGCTTAAGTTTTATTTCAACCATATGGTGATAACAAGTTCGACTTTATCAAGTTACAAGTATTACTAGGTACATTAAAACTTAATTTTCTTTAAAATTATCTTGATTATTATTGCTGCTAGATCGCTATTTGCAGAAAGGGATAGAAAATATGATTCGTTATACCGGGGCCACATTATACAGACATCGCCGTTGATTACCGCGTTGAAGGGCGATAACCGTAGGTGTAGTCACCACTTTCGGCAATAATTTGACCGAATCTTGCTTAATCGAATTTAACTATCATGGGCATTGACGTTAACGTTGTAGTGTAGCCGGGGCATAGAGTCTCAAGAGACAAGTGGCAACGCAACTGTTATGGGTACGTAACTGTGACAATTATTGCTATCTCGTTCCCGCTACAGCCCGTGTAATTGTCTCTCTATTTCGGTTGTTGATGCACATGACACACGCCATCGAATTTAGTTGTGTTGGTGTGTTTACATGTAATTGTTTCTAGTCCAATAATGTTTACATGACATTTTAGAGCATACCTAATCTTCCCTTTTTTAATTCCATGACATTTGTCACTAGAAGTTTTCTCTAGAGGGATAGTCCTGTGGTGTATTTTCAAGGCCCCTTCGTAAAGCGCTCAAGGGAACACAGTAGCTCATTTTAGAGTGCCTACGAAAGGTTTGCTCAAATCAACCACAGGTAATAAATTATTTGTTCACTAAATTGTAACTTCCTCTTTACATGCAAAACTCACCAAAAAGTACGAGTAACAAGTCAAGAAGCTCCTTTGAGAGATTTTCCTTATTTATAGTTTTGCTACCTAAAAAGGTTTGTGAATAAAAAGACGAACTTTTGTCTTAAAACTAAGTTATTCTCAGGACATGTTGATACTAGCTGCGCTTCACGGTTTCACCCGCATAGGTCTCAATCCCGTAGAAATATCGCGATAAAAAGTATCATAAAGTCCTAACTTAGGTCATGGTCTTCCCATGTGCCAAATTTCATCCAAATCCATTCAGCCGTTTTAGTGTGAAAGCGTAACAAACAAAGAAACAAATAAACAAGCAAACTAACTTTCGTATTTGTATTATTAGACGTATTAGTTAAGATTTTAACTTTGCAGTTGTATAAAACTTTTTCGTGACATAGTTCATGTTTAACTTGCAAACAACGTTTTAAGATGATTAACCGAATTATGGCAACTTTTCAGCGTTTAAGTTTCCCGTATTCTAGTGCGTTCCGATATACAATTACAAACTTGCAAAGTGTTTGTACAAGTATTCATTTCAATAGTGCAACAAATGGTGTTTCACAGACTCTCGCTCATCATTATATTCATTCAAACTCAAATTCAAAGCCAATTTATTTCTAATAAACCAATTACCTACACGGACTTTTAAAGTGTCAACGGGTCGGTCAGTCAGAAAAATGAAGCTAGTCGCCCATTCCAAAGCGTAGTAGGTTCTTCTGGAGAAGAACGGGCAAGAAACTCCACGGACACTCTTTTAAATCAAAATATTGTTGCAAAATGTTGGTTACATCATTCATGTTGAAATTATACATGTGAGAACAATGCAGAAAGACGTGCACGTAATCACACTAATATTATAAAGGCGAAAGTTTGTGAGTGTGTGTGTGTTTGTATGTTTGTTACTTCTTCACGCTCAAATGGCTGGACCGATTTGGATGAAATTTGTTATGTACATTGCGGGTACCCTAGATTAACACATAGGCTACTTTTTATTCCGGTCTACGCGGGTGAAACCGTGGGGCGCAGCTAGTAAAAAGATAAAAACTAAATTAAAACTAAGCCGTGGCAACACTGGCAGCAAACAGATGACCAGGTACCCTAGATTAACACATATGCTACTTTTTATCTCGGTCTACGCGGGTGAAACCGTGAGGTGCAGCTAGTAAAAAGATAAAACTAAATTAAAAGTAAGCCGTGACAACACTGGCAGCAAACAGATGACCAGTCCCAATTGACGGCGCCCATTCACGAACATGACGCATGGATCAGGGAACTTAATGATCCAATACACACCACCACCAGCGAGATATTTGAGTGAGCATGACATACTGTCAAACACCAGGGCATATTCAAGTCAGTGAAAGACATACCCAGTAAACGGTAACTTTATAGATAGTTGTTACATAGTGCTCACACACACATGTGCTATGCAATTATATAATACTAAGAGATTGGATTATAAGCCGGGTGTAAAAAGACACCTTCCGAAGCCGCAAACCACATATTCTACCCATTATTTGGATCGTTTTTTTTCACTAGACCATACCCTGGGAATCCACTGGTTCTGGAGATGTTGAAGGTCAAAGTCGCATTTTTTTTTTACTTTCTTACTAAAACGTTTTGCAAGTGTTATTGCTAAACTTTTTCCGACAAGAGTACCTACGCGTACCGTAGACCGAAGCGGGCTTAACTCGGTTTGTCTGGGTTCGCGTTACATTGCGCGCAATAAAAAATAGCTTTTTATACCTAAAAATAAAAGTCGTTTCAAAGCAATAATATTAGCGCAAATCTACTTAGTTAGATGTACAGTATGCGTCGCTGATGGCTTTGTGATATCTTTGATACCCTGAAGATTAATTATACAACGCGCAACGTGTCGTTTTTGCATCCTCGTCAAATTTCAGGGCTGTGAAACAGAACATCAAACCGAACAACTTTCTCCATGGGACCAACATCGTAATCGCGAAAATATTTTCAACTGTCCCATAGAAAACTTCAATACCTACTCGACGCAAATGTATGGGACGGCTTACGATGATTACGATGTTGGTGCCATGGAAAAAGTTGTTCGGTTTGATGGTCTATACCACACCCTTAAATTTGACGAGGATGCAAAACGATGCGTTGTATAGACTAGCTTTTGCCCGCGACATCGTCCGCGTGAAATTTCTTGTTCCCCGAGCCACCCTGTCACACCGCATCGCCTCTGCCCGCGCTATTACTTCGTTTTCGCTTAGCGTTCCTTCTGACTTTTTTCTTTTTGCTCGGGTCCTAACGTGATGTTAAATTAATAGCCTATAGCTTTCCTGAAGAATTGGACTATCAAATATTGCAAACAAATATTGCAAAAAATATTTTTCAATTCCGACTGTTAGTTCCAGAGATTAGCACGTTCAAACAAACAAACAAACTCTTCAGCTTTATTATTACGAGTAGTACTGATTACTATAGATATTAGGGTAGTTTAAAATTTTAGACGTGTTTTTCAAAATAAAATCCCGTAACTTTGATTGCAAACTTCTTTTGTGACGTAGGTTCGTTCGTTACCCGGTTTGAGGTTAAACCGGGGTTCAGCAAAGAGATTAACCGTTTGTTTATTTACTCAGACGTGGCAGGGATTAAGAGTATTGTTTGATCTTCATTAGCAGCTTAAGCGGGCTTGGTGATAAATTTTTAATTGGTATTTACAAAGAATGAAATGTAAGGTAAGGTAAGGGGTATACAAAAGCAAAGCTAATCTCAAAAGTGAAGGCGGGGACTTGGAGAATTAGCAATCTTTAGGTACTGTTAGCAAAACTTAAGCATGCACAGTTTAGAAAATATTTCTGAGGAAATGCAGCTAGTGACAGACCACACTCCTTACTGGTTTCGCCAAATTAGAGACTATGCATTTGTGTGAGTACACAAAAATAACAACAAAGATGAGCAACAAATCAAATCAAAAACAAACGAGCATCCTATTGGTCAAAACGCATGCATCGGGCGATCGATTCGTGAGCTATACGATTAACTCATTAGAGGTGAACATGCGGAATTTTGGCCGATAATACATGCAGTAAAGTTGATGATTATTAAATGCCAGGACGATCTAGGTATTCAAAAATGAAGAATGTTAAAAAAACCACAGTTTTTTAAGCCCTCTATCTACTCTTTTTCTGCTCGCAAACCAACAACATAAGGCCGCGTCCTATTTAAAAGCGATCGTTGACGTCTCGCGAATATGCGATGGCGATCGGTCGCGTCCATTGTCACTTTTTGTTCGGAAAGCGCCCTCTGTCGCCGCGACCACGCGTTCAGTTTCACCGAACATATTGTTCGAACGATCGTGTATGATCGCGCGACAATCGCTTAAGGGGATACATCGATAATTGTGTGTTTTTGAAATTCGTATAAGTAAAACAAAATGTATATGGCTAAATCATTTGGATATTCCGTAGTGTTATTTGACTGTATTGTTTACTGTTGTACTAACATGATTACTTGAAATTTTTTTCTTGAAATAACAGTTAAATGGTTTCCAAGCAAGTAAATAAAAACATTTCTCTAAAATTAATTAAATTAAATCTGTCTCATATGTGAACTTTTTATAATAACACTATTTTGAGAATTGTTTGGTAGTTCAGAAACATGATTGTACGGCGGCCAAGCACATCAAGCTACCCGAATCTGTCAAATTTTCCCAATTGAATATGAACCTTATTCCTTTGTGGTAAAGTTGAAAATCTATCAAAGAAATTTGACAGATTGGGGTAGCTTGATGTGCTGGACTCTGTACAGTATGACAACGTTCAAAGGTTCCATCGTTTATTTTCGAAAAAACCGAACTTTGCCGAATTAAAAGTCACTGGTCCATTAAGGGAGTGACGGTGTTAGTGCGTCAATCTATAATAATTTACGTGGGAATATAAAACAATTTCTATTGGTTGAATAGACACATATTATTCGTTATATTTCGATTTTTTCGAAGTTAAACGATGTAACTTTTGAACGTTACTGTATTTAAATATATTAAAAAAAAAAACTGCAATCCACCACGAACCTTGCATAATAGCCAGTCAACCAGAAGTAAAAGATCTTTATTGTTATTTTAACCCACAGCCTGCATCATTCACCTTTAATTAAACAGTCAATCACGAGGTCTCCTCGACCCCCAAAGTTAGGGTTTTCTTAAAATTAATGTGCCATTATTAGACACGGGTTTCCGGATGAAGTGGCTTTTATTGCTAGGGGGTAACAAATACCCCTAGCTTCCTTGTTTACTGTAAGCAAAGGGTTGAATTGGGTTAAATGTATTGGGTTTATTTGGTGTCCTACGACCTACGTAATCACATCAAACTATTACTTATTATAAATTCGAAAGTTTGTGAGTGTGTTTGTTACTTCTTCACGCTCAAGCGGCTGGACCGATTTGGATGAAATTTTGTATGTAGATAGCTTATACCCTGGATTAACACCTTTTATTCCGGTCTATGCGAGTGAAACCGCGGGCCGCAGCTAGTGAGAATATAATTATCATAATGTTTGTGTCTGAGGCCTTAGTGCGAGTTTTTATATTACTTGATCACGTTAATGTAAACTTCAATTTGTACTGAAACTGAATTAGCGCCATCTGGTGACTATAATGGGAAACTATTTTTCCATACAAATTAACGTATGTTAACGTTAACGTAAACGCAATCGAGTAAGTATAAAAACTCGCAGAAAGGCCTCTGTAGAAGTCATTCCTTTCTGTGTCGCGTTTAAGGCGGGAAAAACATATTTATGATTGAAAACATCCATTTTTTAACCGACTTCAAAAAAAGGAGGTTACTCAAGTTGACCGTATATATGTCGTAGGATAATTTGATACTTCGAATCTTCGCGGAAATCCTAGGGGTTTTGCGAAAACGCGGATAATTAGACATAGGCGAAAAATTATCAAATCTTACTGGACAAAGTCAGGATTTTTGCGAAAATACTCGTTACTATAGTAAGATTTGATGTGCTCAACACTGATTGGCTACAATTTTGCTGGCTGACTTCTAATTGGTTCCTAGTTTGCCGATGATTAACTTCAAGTAATGTATCATAGAGTTATGAAGGTTTAGAATAGGTGAGAAAGGAAAATCACTAAATTGATTTTTATAAACTTTTTATTGAAAATTACTCGTCCTGTAATGTTTCAACAATTCCTGTTTTTGGGCAACTTTTTTTATTCAGACAGATCTTACACAAGTTGAGGAACAATATCATAATCGGTACCGGCATCACATATTGTTGCTTTAGGTTATATATCAGTTTGTCGCGTCCTCCATGCCCAGTTGATATGTGCGCCTGCAGAAGAATATCATAGTACATATCTGTTGAAGGTACTTGTACAACAGGAGAGTTAAGATCCTTTCTTCTCAGTATCAGAAGTTTTTCTTCACCTACACTCATCACGTCGTATTTTTTTGCATTTCTATACTGTTGTTGTGTTTTTGGTTGCTTAAGTACACTCGCAGTTTTAAATTGTTCAATTGAATTTATTACAGCATTTACGCGTTCTTTAGTCCATTCTGGTTTAGTTGTACCGTCAACTCTATTATCGTAAAACTTTCTTAACTCTATGTAAAATTAACCTCCTCGAGATAACCTCCAAATTCTCCGATTCTGCTGAAGGTTGAACATCATTCTCTGTCGAATCTGTCATAATTATATGAAAACCAAACCTCCTATTCACACCGTTTCTTAGTTCAAGTCCAATTTTATAGTCCACTTTTAACACAATGACAAACAAAACACCGCTAAACCAATCTCGAAAGCATTGTTGTTGTTGAGTGGTTGACTAAGACTTTTATGATATATGACACTATGTACATCCGTGTAGCACTTTTATTTACCACTTTATTTAAGTCCAAGTAGGTACACTATTTACGATAAAAAACAAAACACTTCTGCAATTTAACTCAGACACAAACGTAAACAAATAACGTGCGGCAACAAATGATTGACATTTAAGACGTCAACCAATCAGAGACGATCTCTTATTGAACGCGCTGACCGACCAATCAGCGTTCTTATTTCATAACAGCCAGCGTTTCGTTTCGCAATATTGCTATAATAACGAGTATTTTCGCAAAAATCCTGACTTTGTCCAGTAAGATTTGATAATTTTTCGCCTATGTCTAATTATCCGCGTTTTCGCAAAACCCCTAGGATTTCCGCGAAGATTCGAAGTATCAAATTATCCTACGACATATACAATATATATTTTATTTTATGTGTGTTCGCGGATAACTTCGTCTTTTATGAACCGATTTTTATGATTCATTTTTTGTTGGAAAGGAGATATTCCAAGGGCGATACCATGATAAGGAAACCAGGATCTGATGAGTATCCTAGATAAATCGAGGGGAACCTTCAAATTTTATAGGCACACCTTTAGTGATTTGGGTATTTTTTATAGTAAATCGTGCATTTTCTTCCGGAAAGCACCATTTAGTGAAGTAGAACTGATGAGGAAGACTAGAGATGGCCATCGGACTACTCAATAATACGTATTTCACGGGTTGTGATTCAATTATTGCTAAGCAATTTATGCTCGTTACAATACATATGTTGAAATGGAGCTGATGGTGACTTCACCATCAGTTCCAGTTCTCCTGGTTCCTTACTGGGAGAACTCCTCAACAATTAACGCCCTTGTATCGGGAAGAGCAATATTTTGTAAAATGTGATAAGCAGTTGACATTAGGCTATTGTAACTTAGATAAATTACAGACTGCCCCACTAAAAAGTGAAAAATAAAAAAAAACTTTTTTATAAAAAAATAAAACAACCGACTTCCAAAAAAATACTACAGAGTGAAAAATAACTTTAATTTCGGAAGTCGGTGGCAAAAAACTAAAATACAGATCCAAAGACACCGACTTCCATAACTAAAGTTATTTTTCACCTTTTAGTATTTTTTTTGGAAGTCGGTTGTTTTTTTTTTTGTAAAAAAGTTTTTGTATCTTTAAAATCTAAAGGCTGAGAGCGTCAGTCGCTCGCCCGCGTAAAACAAATACACTCCAAATAAAAATTCGCCCTAGCACTAATAATGTCTTAATGTAATTTTGGCTTTACAGTATACGTTTCGTAGAACAATTGCGGTCATCAGCAAAAAGATTTAAGAAATCCCGTTTTTAAAAATTCACCCGGAATACTCTCACGTTTTTTGACCGCGACTGTTTTGAATCTTGTCATTAAGTGCCATGCCTTCGTGCGAAGCCAGGTCCTATTGCTAGTGTTCAATAAAAATTGTATTTTTTTTTCTTTTTTGTTCACAGACAAGCAAGTTGAATGGATGTTAAACAGAGACCTGTCACTTGCCTTCATGGAAGCCACAGAACAGCTCGCTAAAGTGTGCGATCTGCCGCCCAGAATCATGTCCAGTCCTGTCTATGTAAGTATCCAATGATGTCTCGTCTTAAAGTATTGTTAGGTTTTTGAGTTCTTCCATTAGTAATCTCTCAGCTGTAGCTTAGAATCTGGATATCTACGTGTCTGGATAAGGGCTCGCGTTTAAGTCCCACGTGGTAGGAGGCGTGTCCATTGCCATCAAGCGGACACAATCCAGACTCCGGGCTGTTACTGAGAAAAACCTGATAGAATATCCCCAATAACACTTTACAAAACTGTGACCTGGAAATCAGACCCAGGACCTCAAGCTCCGCAGTAGCGCTTCCAACTACTAGACTTTTTTTTATTTTATTTTAGTAGCCATAATTGTCCCACTGCTAGGCAAAGGCCTCCCTACTCCAGCACCACCACCACCACCACACCACCCACACCACCACCACCACCACCACCACCACATCACCCACCACTACCACCACACCCCCCACCACCACCACACCACCCACACCACCACCACCACTACCACACCACCCACACCACCCACCACCACCACACCACCCACCACCACCACCACCACCACCGCCTCTCACCACCACCACCACCACCTCTCTCCACCTCTCTCTGTCCCTGTTTCTCTGCCTAGACAAAATAACAATCGATTAGCGATGACGCTAGTAGAAAATCCAAAAAATGTATGGCGTTGACATAAGCTATCGAAATGTCACGTGATCATGTCAATGTCACTTTGAAGCTGTAGCGATTGTAGAAATAGAATCACTCCGAAGCTAATGCAATTGTCTAGGCCCTCTGAGCTACCAAGGACCAATCTTTATTAAAGGAATCCAGCTCATCCCGCCATCTCCGTCTAAGCCGAACGAAGATTTAATCACATCAACAGAAAAAAATAACATCACCATGCGTATGAAAATAAATTCCAAAAATGAAACAGCTAGCTCCGAAGATCTGAGTTTCTTAGGAGATACTATACAAACAGAAGATGGCATGATTAATGTAAAAATGCTTAGCGATACACAGCCTCAATTATCCTTGCAAAGTTTGAGCGAATTAATAATACTACGTTTAAAGGAAAATAATAAATCTATCATAGAAGAACTACAAAACACAATACAAACAGAAATTAAAAAGGCAATTAATGAATTGAGAAAAGATTTTGATTACAAAACAAAAGCCTTAACCGCACAGAATGACCAAAGAAAACAAGAAATAGAAAGTATTAACATTGAATTAGAAAAGTTACGAACACAGAATGAAAACCTGAAAAAAGATATAAACAAGCTATTAACACAAACATCCCGATCACCTAGCACTCTTGAAAGCAATCATAAAAAAATTGTACTCTATGGCCTCGCAGAGTATTACAAAGAGCCTGAATGCGAACTCTACAGCAGACTAATAGACTTATTTCGCGATATTGCTAACGTTGACTTATCAGGCTATATAGAGGTCATGTATAGAGTGGGAAGAAAAGGAGTAAAGCACCGGCCGCTAGTAATTGAATTGCTCAGTAAGAGAATGAGCAGGTACATTATAAACAACAGCGTGTATTTTCAGGGAACTGGGCTGTTTATATCAGAATTTTTAGATACAAACGCACGACAGGAAAGGGCACAAATGCGAGAAGAACTACTTAAGGCCAGAAAAAGCGGCCTCTATGCAATAATAAGGAACAACAAACTATATATAGATGGTAAACATGTCAGCATAAAGGAAAACAAACACCTAAACATAAATATAACAAACCAAGAAGAGTATACTATGAGAGCCATGAGTAATTCTGACCAACCTTGCAATAACAGTATGATTGACGAAACTGTAAATAATACATTTCGTAAACAAAGACCTACCATTTAAAATCTTGTTTCAGAATATTCAAAGCCTTAACAATAAACAACACATACTTGAAGCCTTCATTACTGAACATTCATTATACAAAGCAATATGTATCTCGGAGACGTGGCTAGCACAGGACAAGTTAGACATTATTAAAATTAGTGGATATAAGCTTGCATCATCTTACTGTCGCAGCACTCGAGCAGGAGGCGGTGTCTGTATCTTGCTACAAGAACATATAGAGTTCATACCAAGAAACGACATTACAGATATGTCTATAGAGTATATTATAGAGCTATGTGCTATTGAATTACCAAAAGAAAATTTATTAATAATTACTATGTATTGGAATAGAAGAGAGGAAGAAGTATTTTATCAACAAATGAAACAAATTCTGAAATATATAAATAATAAATATCCTAAATTAAATATAGTTATAGGAGGCGACTTCAATGTAAATATATTAATAATTAACGAAAAAACAAACCAATTTTTAAATTTAATGCAAGAATATAAACTAACACAATACATAAAAACCCCTACACGTATCACACCAACTACTAAAACATGTTTAGATCTAATATTCGTAAACTTTTACTATAAAGACATGTACACAACAGTGGAAGAGTTAGGTTTTTCAGACCATAACAGTACTATTTTACATTTAAACTTACCCCAAAAAACAAAAGAAACCATTTGGTTCACAAAGAAAAGACTATACAATAACACAAACATATTACATTTCAAATCTAAATTACAGGAAATAAATTGGAAAGATATAATAACAAGTGATAAAAACATTGATGATAATTATAAAGCGCTTAACGACATACTTATTAAAATCCTAAACCAATGCATGCCACTACAAAAAATTAAATTAAATTCAAAGTTTAAGAAATATTGGCTCACTGTAGGCATAAAAAACTCTTGCAAAAACAAAAGATTATTGAAAATAATAACAACAAAAACTAAAAATCCAATTATAACACGATATTACAAAAGCTATGAAAAAATATTGAAAAAAACTGTAGCAACAGCAAAAAAACTGCACTTTAAAAATAAAATGATAAAATCAAATAACAAAGTTAAAACTATGTGGGGAATAATCAATGAACGTACAAATAAGAAAATTAAAAGTGAGAAGAATAATATAACTTTAAATATTAATAATAACACAACTTCAGAGCCCAAGGAGGTAGCCAATACTTTTAATAATTCTTTTGCTTCTATTGGGGAAGGTAACACGAACTCAACTAGTAACAAACCGAAGGGAACTCCTGGAATCTCACAAACAGAGAACACAATATTCCTTACTCCAGCGGATCCTTACGAGGTCAATGCAATAATAAAAACCTTAAAAAATAAAAAGAGCCATGGTATAGACGAGATTCCACCTACTCTATTGAGACAATGTGCAGATGAATTAACTCTACCATTTTACCTACTAATAAACCAATCTTTTGAAGAAGGCGTTTTTCCTAATCTCTTAAAAAAAACCCTAATAAAACCGATCCATAAGAAAAACATAAAAACCGACCCAAATAATTATCGCCCAATTGCTCTCCTACCAACGGCTTCAAAAATATTTGAAAAAGCCATGTGCAATCGAGTTTATGCATTCTGTGAAAAGTATAACATATTGAACGACTGTCAATATGGTTTTCGTAAAAACCGATCCACAATATTGGCAGTATACAAGTATATCCAAGAAGCCCTCAATATTATTAATAATAAAAAATATGCAGTAGGTTTACTGCTTGATATGACGAAAGCTTATGACAAAGTACAGTTTGAAATATTATTAAATAAATTATATAGCATAGGAATCCGTGGCAAATGTCATGATTGGTTCACATCCTATTTAAAACATAGAGAACATCTGGTGGAAATTGAATTTTACAACCACAGAACAAACGAAATAGAGTTAATCCGATCCGGAAATAAAATAATTAACGCCTCTATCCCACAAGGAAGTGTAATAGGATGTTTCTTATTCCTTGTGTATATCAACGACCTTCCTAACAATATAAATGAACCATGCGTCTTGTTTGCAGATGATGTATCAATACTGACTTCATGTGAATCTAATATCAATTTAAATGAAAAATTAAATTCTGTACTTAACGCCACAATCAATTGGATGACCGAACATAATCTTGAAATAAATTTCACCAAGACAAAAATAATAGCATTTTATCCCTGTCAAAAAACACCCATAAATATAAATTTCAGCATAAATGGCTCAACTTTAGAAGTTGTTAATAAATTCACCCTGTTAGGACTAAACATAGACTCGCATATTAATTGGAAATTTCACATTCAAAAAATAAGAGCTAAATTATCAAAATTTTCTTATGCCCTCCGCGAGATCAAAAAAACTACAGATCTTAAAACTGCTCTAGTAACCTATTACGCATATGCCTATGCCTGGCTCAAATATGGAGTCATCCTATGGGGTAACAGTACAGACGCGCCCATATTATTTATTTTACAGAAGAAATTAATTAGAATCTTAGTAAATATTGAAGAAACCGTCAGCTGTAAACCCTACTTTAAAGAACTAAAAATGCTAACTTTACCCTGTATCTATATATTTGAAATATGTAAATTTGTTCGCAAATACCCGGATTTCTATACTAAGCGAGAAAATATACAAACTAGAATTACACTTAGATATAAAAACAGACTAAACATACCAACTTCACAACTAAAAATGCACTCCTCCAGTGCCTTTGTCATGTCTATAAAAATATATAACAAGTTACCAGAACCTATGAAAAGTATAAATAAAGATAACAGTTTTATTAATAAGTTGAAACTATTTCTATTAGACAAAAGCTATTATAGTATAAAAGAATATTTAGATGATAAATTATAATTTACAAGTCTTAAATAGAAAATTTACATTTAATACCACATATAACATACATAATTAATAAATAAAACAATTAATATAATTAAACTTAAATATCTAAATATATATTAAATACATAATTAAACAAATAAAACAATTAATTTAAATACTTCATTATCCACTTACACGATAATTTTCAATTAATAATATTATTCCTATGTATTATTAATAATAAATTCTAGTCATTAACAAATAAATAATCGTGCAATAAATTTAGTACAATAACCAAATATCAATAGTTTAAACATATTGGTACTGTAACAACAGGAATAACTAATTAAGCAATATTACCTATATAGGTATACCTAACATTAAAAAGAGTTACTTACTTAAGCAGGTACTATTTATATCTTACTAGCAAAGAAATAAAGCTTAAACTACTTAAATAAATTAAATAATAAAAGAAGCGCTCTTCCTCCTCTCTCCTACTATGCAGTGCCCGACAGGGTCCATAATTGTGTCATTAATTTTAAGCTTACCAACTGTTTTACATTATGGAATGCAATAAAGAATTGAGAATTGAGAATTGAGAATTGAGCCTGCCGCGTTGTCGTTTAGAATTATAAAAAAAAAAAATCTACATAGAATTTCTTTTCTTTCAGTTTAACAAGCCGATCTACGGTTTGGACGTCCCTAACTTCACAGACTTTGCGGGTCCCGGTGTTATTCTTACGTAAGTATTATCATAATGCCGTTAGAGATGAAAATTTTATAAATTTTTATTCGGAATTTTCACCTCGCTAAACGCTCACTTTGCAGCACTTTTGAGCCGAAAAAAGATTCAATGTTAACTCCAATCTTTAACATTGTAATATTAACAGAGTGGCGATAAGGTTAACATGCTAAATAGAACAATGATTAATACAAGTTTAATCTGCGAAGCCTTTTCACAACTACGTGTATGTTAGGGTCGGTCCAGTCTAACCGGATGCAGCTGAATACCAGTATTTTACATGGAGCGACTGCCTATCTGACCTCCACAATCCAGTAACTGGGTAATACTCCTTGGTCAGACTTTCGGGCTTCTGGCGACCCGTAACGACTGTTAAAGATTCAAGAATGACAGCCGTGACCAACGGCTTAATGTGATTTCCGAGGCACAGAGAAGTCTCGGTATGTAAAGATGATCACCTATCCACGGTGCCACCCCGGCAAGCGTAGCTTAATCTGATGGATCGACCCGTACGGCTGTTATTAATTAGCCACGAGCTCCTGCCGATATACTTAATTATATCTGCCAAAATCACACTGATATTATAAACGCGAAAATTTGGGAGTGTGTGTTTGTATGTTTGTTACTCCTTCATGCTCAAACGGCTGAACCGATTTGGATTAAATTTGGTATGTAGATAGCTTATACACTGGATACAGGCTACTTTTTATCCTGGTCTACGCGGGTGAAACCGCGGAGAGCAGTTAATAATGTAATAAAAGTTATCCGCCTCAAAAACCTTTGGAGGCACTTAATCGAGGGCCCACGTCACCCATGGCTTCCACTGCTTGGCTTTAGCCTGCCCTGTCAGTTTTCTTTGCATACACTATAGAAGCCTGGGTTGGGTAACTGTAACTCATATTGTTTGTCAACAGAATCGTCTTCTTCTTGGCTGTTGCTCTGACTTCTGGCTCCATGTTGGCAGAAAGGAACGAGGGTATTCTAGAGAGGTCACTGGTTTCAGGAATCACTGGTAAGTTTACTTTATTACCCGACTGCCCCAGAAGGAGGGTTATGTTTTTCGAGAGTATGTATGTATGTATGTAAAGGGTCTTTCAACAAGGACGGGTCGATGTTAAAATTGAATAAAACAAGATGTGTGTGAGATATTATCGAAATTTATTTTTTATTTAAAAGGCCCATTTATGCCATTATGGATGGAATATGACATCGTTCAAATGTCCGCCGCGGCTTTGTATGGTGGCACGAATCCGAGAGGTCCAATTTTTAATGACTCTGCTGCATAGATCTGGCTGAATCCGAGCGATGGCCTGCGTTATGTTGGCTTTCAGGGCAACGGTCGAATGTGGTTTATTGGCATAGACCTGCGACTTCAGAAAACCCCACAAGAAAAAGTCTAGCGGAGTCAAATCACACGATCTTGGTGGCCAATTCACGTCACCTCTGCGAGAGATAACTCTACCCTCAAACCGTTCATGCAGAATGTCGATTGTGTCGTTCGCTGTGTGGCAAGTAGCGCCATCTTGCTGGAACCACATGTCGTTCACGTCCATATTGTTCAATTCAAGCCAAAAGAAATTGTTTATCATTGATCTGTAGCGCTCGCCGTTGACGGTGATGGCCTCGCCAACGTCGTTTTCAAAGAAGTACGGACCAATGACGCCGCCACACCAAAATCCGCACCAAACAGTAACTTTTTGTGGATGCATTGCCACCTGGTGAACCTCATGTGGGTTGTGGTCATCCCATATACGGCAATTTTGCTTATTAACAAAACCATTCATCCAAAAATGTGCCTCGTCGCTAAAGATTATTTTTCGGCCAAAATCGGGGTCCTCTTCCAAGCGTTCCGATGCCCATTCAGCGAACACACGGCGTTGTCTATGGTCATTAACTTTGAGCTCTTGGGTCAGTTGGATCTTGTACGGATGCAGACCCAAGTCCCGACGCAAAATTCTCCAAGTTGAGGTCTGCGAAAGGCCGAGTTCTTGAGCACGGCGAGAAATCGACTGCGTCGGAGTCTCCTGAACACTCTCACGTACAGCGGCGATGTTCTCGGCCGATCTGGCGTTCCTTTGACGTAAAGGTGTTGGTTGGTTGTTTACCGAACCGGTCGTCTCAAATTTAGTCACCAATCGTTGGAGAGTGGACTTTGAAGGGCCACCGCGTCTGCCGTAAAATGGGCGCAATGCGCGCAACGTTTGCACTAACGAACACTCATTTTGATAATAAAGTTTTATCATTTGCACATGCTGCTCAACCGTGTAACTTGCCATGGTGATTTGGCATCAGTGACTGAATAAGAAAAAACAGATTTGACAGTTGCCGCCAAAACAAAATGGCCGCCACAGATTATTAACATCGACCCGCTCTATTTGAAAGACCCTTTATAATTGTTTGGCACGCTCTGCGGCCTGAACGGCTCGATGGATTTTAGCTTGAGAGGTGTCGTTAGATTCGTATTTACTGTGAGAGTGACACTGGGTATATCAAAATAAAAAAAAACAAAATGGCGGATTTTTGGCGCCAAATTATGTCAAAAAATTTTATTTTTCAAAACTTGTCGAGTTGGGTATCAAAATAAAGGGTTTAGAAGGTGATAATACTTATATAGTTAAAAGTAATTCGAAGTGACAAATCGTAAAAAACACGTACCAAGAACTAAATCCCCTGTCATGTGTATACATATAGGTACAAATAAATACAAACTTATTAAATAATAAAATAAAAAAAAGTAATTAAAAAACAAAACTATAACTGAAAAGCTAAAAACAAGCCCATTTTAAATTAAATAAATATTGGGAGCAGGCGGGACCCATTCAAAAATATAATAAAAATGGTATGGGTCCCTCCTGCTTCCAACATTTATTTAATTTAAAATGGGCTTGTTTTTAGCTTTTCAGTTATTTCAACTTAAGTTTTTTACCAAAGTCGGGTTTTTTTAAATTTTTTTAATTACTTTTTTAATTTTTTTTCTCTTCTTCGCAATTGAATTGACCACTTTCTGGTATAACGTGCAGATAGCAGAATACGCTATTAAGTTTCCCATCGTTTTTGTAAGAGCACCACGTTTACACTCTAGGGCGGAGTTATCTATGAATATCTACCTGAGAGGTTTTCCCGGCTTTGGCCAACTTGGGTCTGAAGTCTATTTAAAGGCTTCCAGGTTAACCAGGTTCTTTTGTAAGACTAGCTTTGAGGGCTGCAAGATCCTTGTCAGAGGATATTACCACCATTTTTGATCCAGCCGCCAAGCAGCATTTCTGATTATCTTGTCCTGCGGCTATTGGTGCCTAACTCGAAATTTTCTTAGCCCTATATCTCGAGAAATATCTTTGTCCTAAGTCGTCCTTGTGCAAAATCTATCTTATATAGATAAAAATAAAAAGAGTAATGGAGAATTCCAGACTGACTGACTGATTGTCTGAATCATCAACGCTCAGCCCAAACCCTTGAACCTAGAAAGCTGAAATTTTGCACAGATTCCCTTTATAATGTAGACAAGGAATAAGGAAGGATTTCCCTGTAGTAAGTTCCCGTGGGATATTTTCCAATATCCACGCGAGCGAAGCCGCGGGCAAAAGCTATTTAAGAAATAATCTTGTAGTAAAATAAATTGATGTAACACCAATACTTTACGAGATTTTAGCTAAAAACTGGTTTTCAGGTCCCTTGACAGCTATATTGCGGTAGGAGTGATTAGTAGAAATCGTCACTTAAGGATAAAGAGTTATGCCTCCTCCATGTGACTTTCTCTCTCTCTCTCTCTCTGTCTCTTTCTATTATATAAGAGTGTGTGTGTGCGTGCGAGTACCGCGTAAGGATCTTCGTTCCTGATGGGATTCCTCGACCGCACACGTTTTTCGTACACGTAGTAATTTCTTTGTGGATTTCCACACAGCATTGCTACACTATTATGATAAGCATAATTCTAGTGAAAACCTTTCAATAGAATAAAATTTATTTCGCTGGATATAAATTTAATGGCAAATCCATTAATTTGTTTAACTGTAGTGGGCCTTATCCCTAGCTAAAATTGAATGTCTAATAATAAAGAGAACAAGACAAAGAATAACGAAATGTGATGATACGTAGTATTTTGTGTTTTCTCTTAATACTTAGTATTTAGAGATTTTGATCCGTAGGTGGTGTTTGTTTGAAAGGTAATTTAGAAATGCCTCAGGAATCTTCCATTAAAATAGATTAAACCTTTTAATACTTTCTGAGAATATTTTCATTCATAATCTGCAGGCTACTATTATAGTTTTAGTTTTAGATGTTATGTAGCTTTTAAAATCATTAGGTATTAACGTTGTGTTAACTTTATCAAAGAAGCTTTTTACTTATAGAAATTTGTTATACTACATTTTGATACAAGTGGAGAATTTTTGTTATTGCATTCGAGGCGGAATTAACGAGGTTGTTTTTGAGCTGAGAACTGCAATAGCAAATGTCCACGTTTATGAAACGACGTTTTTCAATACACTTTTGAAGAAATGAAATATTAATTATTAGGAAATTATGCTTGATTATTTTTTTTTCTATTCTTTGCTTTCGCCAGGTTGAAGGAGAAGCAAAGGTATAAAGATAAGCAGCCTAATATCAAAAATTGAAAATTAAAATATTGATGAGTTTAGAACTCAAATAAAGGTTAATTTGTTCATAATCGTTTTTTTATTGTAATAATAGAAGAATAGAATAATAATAAAAAATAATAATCATGGTTTTTGGTGATATTCTATTTATAAACATTATTTAAATATTCAAAAAATATTAACGCCGTAAAGACGCTTAAATAAGATGTGTCACAAGCACTGAACTATAACTAAAATTAATAGGTGTTTAATCCCAATTAAAAGTACAATTAAAATCAGAATTACAATTAAAAATTAAAATCGAAATTAAAAATCAGATTAAAATCACAATTAAAATTAAAATCAAAATTACAATCAAAAATTAAGATCGAAATCAAAGTCACAATTAATATTAAAATCAAAATTAATTAAAATCCGAATCAAAAGTCAAATTAAAATAACTATTAATATTAAAATCATAATTACAATCAAAATTAAAATCAGAAACGAAATCAAAATCAAAAATTTAAGTGAAAAATTAAAACGAGTAAAAAACATGCAAAAACAAATCAAGATTAAATTATAATCATAATCAAAATCAAACAATTGATATAGTTGTTCTCTGAAACTTGGCATATGAGTCAAAATGCACGTCAATAAGATCACTGCAGCTATCTAACAATTTGCAAAGACGAGGAACGACAGAGTTCGCACCAAGTATAGTTCTGCGGAGTGGATTCTAGCAGGAGCACGAAACCGAAACTTTGATAGTAGTAGAGGACAATCAATTTTGCATCGGAGTAGCTTATAAACAAAGGAAGAGTCAATGATTGTTCTACGTTTCTCAAGTGAGACCATCTTAATATAAGATAGTCGGGATTCATAGGATCGTATCCTTTTAGCATTTCCGCTGGCATAGGCTTAATGCCAGAGGAATCTTGTATTCGCTCCAGTCGAAGAATGTGCGTAGAGTAATGAGGTCTCCAAATCGTACTGCAGTATTCTAAGATACTACGAACGATGCAATTGTACAATAAGATCTTCGTCCGATTACGCTTAAAACCAGCAACATTCCTTATAACAAAACCTAGCATTCTAGAAGCCTTTTTGACGACGCCCTCGACATGAGGTACGCTGCAAGGCGCTGTCGAAAACAACTCCCAAGTCCCTTGTTTGATCTACCTCTTGGATAACGTTAGGGCCCATGCGATATACACTAGCAATTGCTTTCTTTTTTCGGGTATATTTCACGTGGTAACACTTTTTTATGTTTAAGCTCATTTCATTATCATTACACCATTTAGCCAACGAGATTTGCCGAGATTTAAAAAAAAACATTCACCTCCGAATAGAGACGGTGTGAGTAGAGGCATCGAACCAATTTGGACTATGTATAGTTAAGGAATATATAAGTTATCTGTGGCAATTTTTATTCCCGCACACGTGTTGGAAAATGAAAAATCGCACGAGTGTGAAATATATTGCATTGTGAACAGAATCGTAGTGCGATATGAACCAGTTTTCGAGGAAGTGTATTGAAAAATATTTTCCTAAATTTCTTGTATTTATTGAACAGACAATAAACTTGATATGGAAATTATTAAATGGGTCAACACAATGAGGTAATTAAATGAATAATGCTGTTCAACTCCTAATCTATTCAAAACATTTCGTAACTCGTTTAAGTCTAGGAGTCAGTTTGAAAACCAGTTACGGAACCCAACCCTAATCAGTGTTAAGAATCACCGCAGTTATAAGTGGTACCCAATTTTACTCATTTGTGGAACCCTAATTAGATTTTCACCCCATCCGGGAAAAGCAATAACTCTAAAACGGATAAAAATTAGGTAATATAAAACATTTTGAGATGGTAAAGTTAATAATCCCTAAATACTATTTTCCTAGATCGGTTCTTTCTAGAATTCAAAACCCTTTGTGTTTTTTTTAGGAGTTTCTGCTCAAAGATGTCTATATAGAAATAGGTCTGTTTATTTATTCTTCTATTTATCTATTTACTTAGGTCCGTAATGGTATTGCTGAGCAAAGTCCTTGCCCCTTTTCCACAGACAATAATTGTCCTTTGCCATTGCGGGCAAGTCCTATCAGGGAATCTAGTTCGTCCCTCCATCTGAATAGGTCTGGCCAAAAATAAAAAATAAAAACCTCTTAAGTTTGACAAATCGAAAAAGTTAGTCCACTACAAGTCAAGTTAGTTCACGAGTTCTTACTTGGTACAAAGACAGAAGAAGAAGTAAATGGACTGAGAATTCATATAAAGCTATAAAAAATCTCTAAGTTGAACTATTTCTAAGTTGCAATGTTATTATGTCCGGCCGTCGAGAGGCATGTTCTTAATACCGAATGTGTTTTGCAAATTTGATCCTTATTACGACTAGAAATAGTCCAATTGTCAGGTATCAGGAACGTATTCTTTTAACGGTTATGAAGCGGTAATGTAACACCTGCCAGCAGTGTATCTCAGCATCTGCCTTTTCCCAACTATGTTGGGGTCGGCTTCCAGTCTATCCGGATGTAGCTGAATACCAGTGTTTTACATGGCGTGACTGCCTATCTGACCTCCACAACCAAGTTACTGGGTAATACGACACCCCTTGGTATGACTGGTTGTCAGACTTTTGGGCTTCTGACGACCCATAACGACTGCCAAAGATCTACGAATGACAGCCGGGACCAAAGGCTTAACGTGCTGTCTGAGGCACGGAGGGTTCTTGTAATATTAGGTCTTTACCTATGAAATTGCCGTTCTGCAGTACTGGCCATTTCAAATCAAAATAATTTTTGTTTGGCTAAGAATTCTAATTTCAAATTAATTTTATTTTAAAAACATGGATTTTTTTTCCAAAAGTAGTCATTTGTTTATTGATTAGTGTTACATTTTCATCGCATTTCAATCTTTTTCGTCATCATGGATACGTTAAAAATTCGAGTAATTATGGAATATGAGTACCGTCGTGGCAGCAACGCGGCACAAGCGGCACGCAACATCAACGACGTTTACGGAGCTAACACTACAAACCAACGCACCACTTGTTATTGGTTTGCTCGCTTCCGTTCTGGAAATTTCGACCTGAAAAATGAACCTCGCGGTCGTCCGAAGACTTTGGTCGACAATGACGAATTAAAGGCGATTGTGGAAGCTGATGATACACAATCTACGGCTGAATTAGCAGCAGCTTTCAACGTTAGCGTCAAAACAATATTCGTCCATTTGCGTCAAATTGGCAAGGTAAAAAAGCTTGACAAATGGGTGCCCCACGAACTCAATGATCGCCAGCGCGAAGTACGCGTCGAGACGTGCCTTGCACTGCTCAACAGACACACAGATGAAGGAATTTTGATTCGCATTGTTACCTGCGATGAAAAATGGATTCTGTTTGATAACCGCAAGCGCTCAGCAAGTTGGTTGGATCCTGGTTCAGCACCTAAACAATGCCCTAACCGAAAACTTACCCCTAGAAAAGTGATGGTCACTGTTTGGTGGTCTAGCGCCGGTGTGATTCATCACAGCTTCTTACCAAACGGGGTGAGCATTACTTCAGATGTGTACTGTGAAGAACTGAACACAATGATGGAGAAGCTGGCACATCTCCAACCAGCATTGGTCAATCGCTCGTCTCCGCTGCTCCTGCACGACAACGCGCGACCTCATACTGCACAGCAGACGGTCTACAAGTTGCAAGAACTGGGGTTGGAAGCTGTCCGTCATCCGCCCTACTCACCAGACCTTGCGCCTACAGACTACTACTTTTTCCAGAATTTGGACAACTTCTTGGCGGGAAAAAAATTCAATATCCGAGAGGCAGTACAAAATGCCTTTGAAGAATTTGTTGCCTCCCATCCAGCTGATTTCTTTAAGAAGGGCATCAATAAACTGCCACTGCGTTGGCAAAGATGCATTGATTGCATGGGTGATTACTTCGATTAATACAAATAAAACAAGCATGATAAAAATTCGTTTAAATTTTTTCATACAAAACGGCAATTTCATAGGTAAAGACCTATTATAAAGATTGTCACCTATCCACGGACCAACCACAGCAAGCGTAGCTTAATCTGATCGATCGACCCGTGCGGCTAGCTGTCTACTTAGCTAAGGATAATATCAACGGCATCACAATAAAAGCCCACTCATTAAAAAAGTATAGCAGTCTTCAATCCTTCATAATTTTGGATCTTCATCCCAACTTCTTTATGATTAAAAACTTAGCTTCATATCTAGTTAACTGCCATTCAAGGTCACCTCAATGAGTAGCAATAACACCTTAATATAATTTTATTAGACCAAACTGTTTCCAAAAAGGTACCTCTAACTGCTGTACTGAATAGGCGGTTAGCCCTTTTAATGTTGTCATTAGTTTTGACATTACTGTAGGTGTTGAAAAGATAGGTTAAAGGGGATACATTGATAAATTTGTGTTTTTGAAATTCCTAACCAAATTTTTGGGGTTAAATCATTTGGTTTTTCCATATGTGTTATTTGACTATATTATCTACTGCTTTAAACCAAACCATGATTACTTGAAATTTTTTTCATAGAAAAAAAAACCAAATTAGCACCGTCTATTTTCTGTTTTATACGATTATACGTAAACAGTTCCTTATTGTGCAATAAAATTTGCTTTAAATCGAAGGTATTTAAATATGTTAAGAACTTACTAAGCTTAAATTGATTTATGTATAGCATTTTGTCACAAATCTACATTTAAACGAAGCGCTGCCTGAGAGTCTTCTATCTCGCGCATCAAACTCGACAGCCATAACGCCATTTCACTTACACACCGAGCTAAACCACGCTTCGATGTGTCCTCTTAAACCCTTTTTGGTAAGCTTCAGGTATCCTTTTTTTTTTTAACCACCTCTACGAAAATTACAGTTACTGATTCTTTTTTAATAGTAGCTACCTGTCTAGAATTTACTACGCATGTACTAGTTGGCCCGAAAAACGACTATCAATTATTGATATATTATCGATTTTAAGATTTTATAGATGCTATAACCACCTTCCATCTTTAGCATAATTTTCTCTAAACGTTACTTTCTCGAAATTCAAACGGTAACTCGTTGTGAATCCGCGCTTACATTAAAAACAAGTGAGTTCGCTTTCAAATAGGGACATTTCCTGGGTAAAAAAAAATATTCTAATTAGTCCGTCAGTCAGTTATTAAAAAAATATTAGACACGTATTTTGTGCTTTATCATAATGATAAAAAATGACTTTGATAAAACGCATTAAAGTTGGGGAGCGGGTATAAGACGGGGCGGGGGCGAGACGTCACAATTCAATATAAAGTCTAGCAAGGCGTGACGTCATGCCACATCTTAATGTATCGCCGTAATCTTTTGATTACGTAAAAAAAGAACAAACACGTTCCAATCTTTTTTTTATTCTACGTGACGGACTGATAAAAAAAGCGGCCAAGTGCGAGTCGGACTCGCCCATGAAGGGTTCCGTAGCAGCAAGTAACATAATATAAAAGTTCTTGTAGTTCGTTGTAACTTTGATCGATGTTTTATTAGTAGTGTATTTAAAAAAAATAATAATTTATTGATAAGTAAACATTATAATTAGGTACCTAAATGATGGGGTTAAGGTAAATTGCGGTTTACGATTTATGACGTAAAAAAAAATTACTTACTAGATCTCGTTCAAACCAATTTTCGGTGGAAGTTTGCATGGTAATGTACTCGTACATCATATATGATGCTCCATGGACTTGTACATAATAGGTTTGGTTGCTCTGAATTAATCAGTAAAATATGCTATATTGTACCTAGAACAGTGTTGAGACGTGAGGCGCGCTCTTATCCACTGTTTGCTACAACTCCCTGCCGCACAAATGCAGGGGAGAGAGCGCCGCTCCAGAGATTGGTTCAGGCTTACAATAATAACTTTAATGATATTGATGTTTTTGCCCTATCTGAATATACATTTAGAGAACAAATTATTAAGCGCCTTGAACATAAATTTTAATTATTATGTACCTTTTATTTAGACATGTAATAGCTAATTAATTACTGCTTAATTTTCCCAACACTGTATCTTTTTTTTTTTTAAACTAGTAACATGTGGAAACGTAGTGGATTGTACATTTACTTATAGCACTTACTTATAGCTTTTACTTATAGTATCTAGATTTAATATACAATGTACGATTGTCTGTTTTCCCAAATAAAATAAAATAAAATATATATTTTGTAGTTTTATCATTCTGTTATTTTAGAAGTTACAGGGGGGGGGGGGGGGGGGACGACGACGACACATTTTACCACTCTGGAAGTGTCTCTCGCGCAAACTATTCAGTTTAGAAAAAAAATATATTGGAAACCTCAATATCATTTTTGAAGACCTATCCATAGATACCCCACACGTATTGGTTTGATGAAAAAAACTTATATCACTATATTACTATCACTTAAATACCTACTACTATTACTTCTTAAACTTATCTTTCTTCTAAGTATGGGGAACCCACAAAATTTAGTTTTTTTTTTCTATTTTTGTGTGAAAACCTTAATGCGGTTCACAGAATACATCTATTTACCAAGTTTCAACAGTATAGTTCTTCGGAAAAAAGTGGCTGTGACATACGGACGGACAGACAGACAGACAGACATGACGAATCCATAAGGGTTCCGTTTTTTTGCCATTTGGCTACGGAGCCCTAAAAATGGCCATCATCCCTATTGTGTGAGGTCACTTAGTGAGGTTCGGTACACAATAGCACTCCTACAACCAGCTTGTTTTTTATCCTTAGAACAAGAGCCTAACCAACTTCTTTCTTTCTTTTCTTCCAGGTACGGAGATCCTGTTCTCACACGTGTTAGTCCAGATGCTGATAATGATCCTGCAGTCAGGAATGGTGCTGCTCCTCGGTTTCCTAGTCTTCGGCCTGACCATCAAGGGACCTGTCGGATGGGTCATCTGCCTTACTTTGATGACGGGACTCTGTGGAATGACTTTTGGTAAGTGATATTGGTTGATGTTTTGTTGGTTGATTTTTTTGGATCGTGAAAGATGTAACGTTGCAGATATCAGACGCTTCAGTTTTTGTTAATTTTTGGCTTTCAATCGACATCTTTTACTCGAAGCAAAACGTCTGAACACAATTTTTGTTATGGTGGTGGCATTCTGTAGATTCTGCCTACCCACGATTGAGTTTATGTATAAATATATGTATGCATTATTGATGTCTAATAAAAAAAATGTTGTAATAATTTTATTTTCTTTTCAGGTTTTGTGGTATCCACAATTTGTGACACAGACAGAACGGCTACGTACTTGGCTCTCGGTTCATTCTTGCCAATGGTGCTGCTTTGCGGAATTATCTGGCCTATTGAAGGTAAACATAATAACATAAGCCTTAAACTAATCATAACAAAGTTTTATTTGAAAAAAAAAACCTGACTTTTACAAAACAGAGTTTCGACTTAGCGACGAGTCTAAGTACAATTTTTCTTCTTTTCTTTATTTTTTTTTAGAAGCTTTTTTTCTGCCAATCTTCACCGCCGCCTAATTCCCGTGAGATCAAATCCTACATGTATTTTGAGAATATAGCCCCATAAACACGGTGCAGCTTCCTTATGTACCTGTCTATTAAATTGCAGCAACTACACCACCATAGTGCTTGAATAGCCAACCGACCATTTTTTGGGAAAATGACTTTTTAATGTATAACTCAAGAGAAGAAGAAGAGCTCGTGGCTAAGTAATAACATCCGCACGGGTCGATCCATCAGGTTAAGCTACGCTTGACGGGGTTGTTCAGTGGATGCGTGACCATTCTTTACATACCGAGACTTCTCCGTGCCTCGGAAAGCACGTTAAGCCCACGTTGGATCTTTGACAGTCGTTACGGGTCGCCAGAAGCCCGAAAGTCTGACAACCAGTATTACCAAGGGGTATTGTATTACCCAGTTACTGGGTTGTGGAGGTCAGATAGGCAGTCACTCCATGTAAAATACTGGTATTCAGCTGCATCCGGTTAGACTGGAAGCCGACCCCAACATAGTTGGGAAAAGGCTGGGCAGATTTATTATTAAGAGGAATTGTTCGCGACGATAGGTCTTGGTAGAGGTAATTGAAATAGAGCGGACTGTATAACATGTATAATATGATAGAAATAAGTAAATACAAATAAAAAAACAAAAAACACTACTAAAAATACTACCACAGTAAAAAACAAAATAAAACAACTACTACAAATAAAACTACTAACTACAAAAACTAAACACTACTGAACACTTACTGACTACTTTTCTACAGTTATACCTATACATTAAAAAGTAATTTTCCCAAAAAATTGACGGCTGGCCATGGCACTAGGGCGAAGATTACAACTGGACTTGCATTGATTAGACGTTCCAACTTTTATTGTTGCTTCAATGTATTGCGTGCCACTGGCAATTAAATTGCACTGTGTAACTTAGGTTAAAGCCAAAAAATTCTCTTCCTTTGATCTTACACGTTTTAGACCTAAGACAGCTGCAAATATTAACCCAACATTTTCTATCACCAGGTATGCATTTCATCCTTCAATGGATAAGCTACTTCTTACCCCTCACCTTGTCCACTGAGGGTCTTCGCTCCATGCTGCAAAGAGGCTGGGATATCAACAAACCCACAGTTTATGCTGGTTTTATCTCCATCACGACTTGGATAGCTGTCTACCTCACCACGAGTATCCTACTCCTCAAATTCAAGAAGGGCTGAGGGCTGAGGATATTTAGAACATTTTTGTAGTTTAGTTATCGTGTTTGAAATTGCTCAATGCTTCGTCTGTTAGTTAGTTTGCCATAGAGTAGTTTGAGTCACAGAGTGACAAATTTTAGTAAGAAACAAATAAATGGAATTAATTTTTAGGAATATTTAAGTATTGATGATTGAAAATAGAAATAGTACGTCTGGGGTTTTTGTAAGCTTATTTTATGTTCATGGACCTGAACTTTTGCTCAAATAATTGGATATTTTTTCAAGTTTGACGGTCGATAAAGTCGATATTGGTATAAACTGTTGTCTATTATTTTGTAATCTTTTGTTTCGGTGCAGGTTCATTGCAAATGGGTGGGTTTGTCATTATGTAGGTATGTTATTTGACATTAATTTCCTTTTCTGTTACGAGGTATTATAATAAGGACTATTAGCGACTAGCATTTCCCCTTTTTTCGTTCATTTTATAAGAGATCAGTTAGTAGCAAAAATGACGCGGAGTAATTAGAAATGGAGTGCTCAAATCCTTACTCTGAGATAACGTCGACAGCGTCATATATATCAATAAATAATCTATATCATGAAGATGACATAATAAAAACGTGGTAACAACAATGTCGCTTGTCGTGTCTGTATGTGTGACCGCTTAGATCTTCTAAACTACACCATGGATTTTGATGTGGTTTTCAACATCACTTAGAGAATTTATTCCAGAAGATTTTGGTGTTTATTACATTTTATAATATTTAAATTAGATATAGCACGGAAATCTCGATGTTTTGAGTAGTGACATGACTTTGCCGTGTTTTCCGTGAAAAAACACATGCAGTCGATTTTTATAAAATAAATCTGGTTTTAGTATGAACAAAGGTTTGGAGATCATTCATTTTGGACTAAATATATGAAAGTAATTTAGTCAAAATTATATTCCGTTAGAAAATGTTATTCTCGTGAAGAGAATAACACACTATGGGACTTTTTCACTATGGGACCAAATCTGTAGGGTCATTACCTTCGCTTTCATATGAGTTTGAAAATACTGTTTTCAGTATGTATTAGTTAAAAGATACATAGTAAAAAAATAAAAAAAAAAAACAGAAATAAATAGAGAAAAACGTATTCTTTCGGAAAATTACTTTTCTTTGTTTGGTTTGGCGGCACTTTCACATTTAGCCCAAAAATGTATGGACAATGAATGATCTTCTAAAAGCGTCTGTACACAAATTAACAAATATAATTTCGTAGTACTTTATCTATTTATTTAGATACGTATTAGGTAAAGGTTATTTTTTAGAGAATCCATTGTAAATAATTAATTATTAAGTAATTGAATTAGGTTAATTTATTTAAGGTACAATTTGTACGCTTTTTACAGAGTTGAACTTCTAGATTTCAGTAGGTTGTAATTGAAATTTTAACTACACCTTGTATAAATGTCGCAGCCAACTAGCTTAATTAGCCGATTAGTTAACAGCCAAGTCTTTTGAAGTAGCGCTCGCCGTTCGCTGCCGCGGCACCGCTCGCTTGTTCAGTGTTCTAACTCAACCCAACCCATTTGGTGCCCGGGCTTAGTTACTGCGACACAGTTTCAACCTAACCTATAACGAATATCATTTAGGCCGTTAGTTGAAAGGCTAAGCTACAAGGCTGTCTGCTATGTATTATATATTTATACTGGACAATTTTTTAAGCAGCGCGCAAATTTTCGTAGAGTGTTCTACCCATGAATTTGAACAACTTTTACTAAGGGACCAAACCTGAAATCGCGAATAAAAATCAGCTGCTCAGCTGCTACATTTTGACGAGTTTGGTGCAGATAAATGTACTGAACAGCAAATTTTTTTTTCGCGATTTTAGAGTTAGTCCCGTATTTTTTTTTTTGAATTGGCATCTCGTTGTGTGACCATGAGAGGTCTCGACTACTTAACCGGACTTTTCTGTGGGTGCCTTTAAGCGAGCTTTTAACTAAATGACTGCGCACTAAGGGCACCCCCTGTGGGGTACGGACCTCGACCTCGGCTTAGGGCGTCGTTGTCATTATTATTAGAACAGCAAAGCAAATAAATAGGCTGGATCAAGTTGGGGGGAATTATTATTAACAGGGGAGTTTAAAGCTACAGGCTCAGCTACGCCACCAGCTGGCTCGAGTAAACCGATCAAGGGTCATGAATTTACATTTACATTTACGTTAGATGGTCTTAAACGTGGGGGCCTCGGCGGCGAGGCCGGAATGTAGATCTGTGTTTGTGTTTGTAATGAAAGTTGTTCACATTCATGGGTAGAACTCCCTGTGCAAATTTGCGCACTGCTTAAAAATTATCCTGTTTATGATTTTATCTGTTTTCACCAAGTCGTTATTTGTCTCTACTTTTGTAACGATTAATCAGTAAACCTGAATTAAAAATAATATTTGTATTGTAGGTAATTTTTACTGCTGAGGCCTAGACGGCTGTCCAGAAATTAAATTACAAAATACACATTTAAAATAGTTTCAATTTGAACTAATCTTTGCCAGCTCAAACTGTATTTGTTAATTACAATAATTGCATTGTGATAGTATATTATAAGTCATCATAAATAAAATTATAGAATATTGTAGTCACGTGTATCATTTCGTAACGTAACGTTACGGTTACCCCTAATCCGTGATCAGCCGAAGAAACAAACTCGTGTAACGGTATGAGAGTTTGTACAGTACTACCGACATCGTCTAACGATGCCCGACAGTAACCGATTAACCATCGAATCCGAACTTGTTTGGTTTATTGTCAGTGTAACATAAAGTTCTTCAAAATCCTCCATTTTTATAAAACGCGTTCTCATTCTAACATATACACTGCACAGTCAGACTACTTAGTCAAGACACCTGACAAGAGCAATAATGTCGGATGAACGGCTGAGCCAGTCTTTCGAATAGTTCCGACTCGAAATCGACCGTTGATTCGGTTTTGGTGCAACCGTACCGTAAGGTTCTAGCTGGGTCTATGTTGAGTACAGACCTGTCGGTCGTACGACAAATATGGCCTGCCAATACCACTTCAGCTTGCAAAGTCTTCAAGCAATATTTTGTCCAGTGTCTCAGGTTTCCACAAGGTACCATCGACAAACGTTGGCCTTTTCAATTTTGAAACAATTTTGCTTGCAAGCTGCAATTGTACTTGTGACAAAGTAAAACAAAGGAACATAGGGGCAGGGTTTTTTCAATGAATCAGTGATACAAAAAGCAACTTTAAGGTGTAAAGTTGTCCGTTTTGTCGATAGTACATTTAAACTGTATTCAAGAATGAGGAGAACAACTAAAATGACGCAACATTCATATCTTTGACTAAATCTTTATTAAGAGTATCTATCGTATCACGAAACCAAACATTTCAGAATCTCATGGTCTTTCAAGTTTACAACCATACACTAAAGCATAAGTTGTGGTCAGCGTTAGTTGACAGGAGGCAGCATTGTTGTGGAAACTTTGCTCTGCTATTCTTGCGTGGGGATTTACTGCCACCTGGAAAAAGGCATGATGACGTCAGTCTTTTACGCAATACTGTTTTAAGTTTTTTTTGGGTGAATATTATGTGCCTTAACCTAGGTCAAATAAATTTATTAACTATAATTATTTTAAAAGTCTAGCCTTTGTGTTCGCGCTAAAAACCAGCTCTAAAAACATTCGCGCTGATCCATCGATCAGGAGCTAGACCACCACCTCTTAAAGCAGTATTATTTTAATCTTACATGAGTGTGGGAAAGAGATGGAGCTAGACGAGCACGTCTTCCAATTATTCTGCAGGAGCCGTATAAGTAAGGGTTAAAGTCACCATTGTCACATAATGAGAATGAGATGGAGATTGAGAGGAAGAACAGCGCAATCCTTTTTTCGCTCTTTTAAAGCCATATCGTTTTCCGAATCCTATAATAAACTATAGTATTTGGTAGCCCCATTGGCAACGATGGCTTTAAAAGAGCGAACTTCCCCATTACACCCAAGTGCAGTCTTTAGAGACTGCACTTGGGTGTAATGGTCAACTTAGGTTGAGCTGAGCGACAAATTGTCAATTTCTACCTAAGTATGTATCTATGAATTTTGTTAGTGTTAGCAAAATCTTACCTACAATGCTTTTGGGATCAATTTTGAGCTCAGAGTAAGCAAAACATTCTGTCATTTCTAACTGATTGATGAAGTAAGCAGAAGGCAAGAGAATGCGGTTACCCGGTCATCATCTGCCTAGCCTTTTCCCAACTATGTTGAGGTCGGCTTCCAGTGAAACAGAATGCAGCAGAATACCAGTATTTTAAATGGAGCGATTGTCTACCTGACCCCCATAGCCCAGTTATTGGGTAACGTGATGCGGTTTTACACTATCGTAAAGAAATCCTACAAGAAACAATTATTGATGATGACAATGGAATTTGGAGTTTGTAAGGATCGTAGCAGGTAGCGTTCTATAGTTTCGTTATACCTCCACAGGCTGAAGACGTGATTTTATGTATATATGTGTACGATGTAGTTTCTGAGTAGCAGCCCGGAGCCTGGATTTGTGCCCGATTGATGGCAATAGGCTTGTCCCATAATTACATGGGACTTCAAAAAAAGGCGAAATGTGGGTGTAGATACACTTCTGCCTATCCTTTCGGGGATTACAGGCGTGATGTTATGTAGTAATGATGACGATGATGTTGAGGAATACTGTAATGTATATACGTACCCTGAACGTGTATTCTCCGGGCAAGACATCAGTAACATCTACCCACTGACAGTCAATATTGTACATGTAGACGTCAGAACAGTTAACTGATATACCTGAAACAATTCACCATGATATCATTGATCTGCAAAGGAGAGGGCTGACCAGGGAAGATAAATCTGTTGTGTTCACAAGAATCACTGGTTAGGACTTTTGATTTAGAGTAAAACCACCGAACTATCAGTAAGTAACAACACTCAGAGAACGTCTAATCGCCACCGAGAGTGGAACTGTATTGAGGCGCTACTCTTGAGCTGTGCTGTACATTTTATAGTATATCACACACTCATATTGCGCCGACCAAAAGTGATACGTATGGGCATAAGGTAGAAAGAAACAGAAGAATATCATCGATCTGCTCTAAGCCGACGTTCGCACGGACGTAAAAATATCGCGGCGGGATTTTCAACTCTCGTTGTTGAGCCGAGCGTTGAGAATCCAACTTAACAACAACAGAGTACCTACATTCCAGCGCGGCGACAAAACACACTGTTGGATTTTGAACTCTCGGCGCTAAGCAGAACGTTGAAAATCCAGTGCGCGAAAAAAAATCGCCGCGATATTTTTACGTCTGTGCGAATGTCGGCTAACCCTTCACAACAACGTACTTAGCTTCGTTCGCTTCCGTGAGTCACACCTTTTTTTTTGTTGATGGGAAATCATCAATGACTTCTCCCGCTCTGGACGGAGCGGGAGGGCGTGTCAGACTTTTACTGACTAAAACCCACCCGTGTTCCTTCAGTTGCCTGTGCCAGGGCCACGACATCTCTTTCGAATAACCCGCAACCCTGGCAGGCCGTGAGGCATACCTGAATTTTAGCATGCCAAGTTTGAACTTCCAATTCCCAAGTCAACTCAAACTTTGAGCATTTTTAGATTCTTAGAGCCACGTTTTCTGGCGTCCGATAATCCATTTAATCGTATTCAGTAACTTGACAGTTGAAGGGATAACTGTTCCTGACAAAAAAAGGAAGTGAGGTGAAAAAGTGCTTACAGTTTTAATTGAAACACGTTATATTCGTTTATACTAGTACCATAATATTATGGTACTAGTATAACGGTATACGTGTATTATGGTAGTAGTTATCGTTTATATAAACGATAAGTAATGACGGTGATAAAGTAGGAGTACCAATGGTAGAGATGACTTATTTTATAAACGAATCCACAAAACGTGATTATTTCAATGTGTGAGAGGAAATACTCATTGCAACACTTTACTTGTGTGCGGAGACTTTACTGTCAACATGGACTCATCGCCACACATAGTGGTCAACCAATCGTGCGATCAGTCCAGGTAACAACATTGCACGACGGGGAGTTTGCGCTTCGTATGGAACGACACGTTCGCTCTGTCGTGCGTTCGTGTCATTTATACACTAGTTGGCCGACAAAACCGGCTGCTTGGCGTTTGGGCAAATCGAGTAGGTACCGTTTGCATAAAAATAATCAGTTTTATTGTGTATATTTTTATGTATGTTAGTCTGTAAGGTATTTATTTAGTTTAGTTGTTGACCGTACTCGCCGGTGACTGAGCAACCAATGACAAAGACCAATAATTATGTGTATTGTGTCTATACACTTATTTGCATGTGAGCGTAACCGCTGTGGAGGGGCGTTCATTTATAGAATGGCTTATCTCTAACATTATTTTACTTCAAAGTGTCAAGATACTGAATACGATTAATATAAGAATCTTTATTACATAAGGAAGTGATTACAAATTGTGTGAAGTCCCTGACACTTGTGCTAGATGATTAACCTGTGTTACAAGAGCCAGCGCCCTCTCCCGGGAGTAAAAGATTAAAAGTCCAAGTATTGATACAAGTATGACAAGCATTATGAAATATCCAAGCTAATTGGCGGTAGCAATACACCGGTGTTACCAAGAGTTAACGGTAAAATTTTGTTCAACATACCTTGATCACCATAATTCTTGCAAGAGTACTTCTTCTGAACTCCTCCATTGCAAGTGTTGTCTTCTAAGCAGAACGACGCTTTATGACCTTCAGCCACCCGCAGACCATTTGAGTCCAGAACATCAAATGTGGCAAATACTTCCATGCTGTGGTAATGCCTGGAATATCGGAAATTATAAACAATCATCATCTGCTTCCATTTCTAGCTTTGTAAGGGACAGCTCCTTCCTATTCTAACATCATCATCATCATTTCAGCCGAAAGACGTCCACTGCTGGACATAGGCCTTTCCCCAAGCACCGACACTTCGACCGGTTCTGTGCTTCCCGCATCCAGCGGATTCCTGCGGCCGTTACAAGGTCATCGGTTCACCTTGTTGCCTTCCAACGTTCGTACTCCAGAAACTTTCGGCCCCATCGGCCATCTGTGCTGTTCTTTGCAACCCAATAATTAGTTACCTAGTACCCAAACCAATATCTTTTGTCTTTTGGTCTTCAGACTACGTGAGACGACTGTTGAATGTGTAAAGTGTTGGTCAGGGGCAGCTCACACAATACGTTGAATTTCACAAAACCAACATTAGTTTAAAGGCTATTTAAAATTCATGCGATCCCTTACATTTTCTATCAAAAAGAAAGTGACAGCATCAATTTAAAGTCTCCGTTAAACTAATGTTGGTTTTGTAGTAGCATTTCAGTCTTATTGTGAAAATCCACGCCGCCAGATGGCGCCACTTTGAGAAGAGGTCTTCCATTTCGACAATGCATATAAAATATATGATGATGTTCATCATTCGTTTCATTTATTCATTCATCATTCAATCACGACTTAAAAATATACAGGCGCTTTGACACTTTTTACATGTGTCCGGAGCTGACTTCTCAGTGCTGCCACCTAGTGAACGGCATTTCAGAAAACCCTCATTGAGGCGATCGCATAAGATCATCATTGCTTAGAACATCATTTTGCTTAAGTACTCTTAAATGAGCACAAAATTGTATCGATGTTATTGCAGAAGAAAATACAGTTTAAAAGCCAGCAAATCTGGTGATTTGTTTACTTTTAAGTTCTCCTGCTATATCAGGCACCAGTTTCATAAAGAAGACCTTGTAATGGTTAGTACTCACATATGACAGAGATGCCACTGCCACAAATGTTTCGGCAGGTACGGCCTGAACTCGGCATTGCCCGCGTTGAGCGATGCTGCAGTGAAACGGAGCAGGCGACGAGTCTCATACTGCCAGTCTGGTACTAACTCCTGCATCTGGTGATGGTAGGTAGCTTCAAAAAATGGAGGTTCTGTATTCGACCCGTATGTATGTATGTATGTATGTTTGTTTGACCGCGATTTTCTCAAAAACTAATGAACCAATGTTGATGATTCTTTCACTGCCATGATCTACATACTTTCAGGAAGGTTTTAGTATATAATATATTATGTAATTATTCTAGATACGAAGTTATATGCATAAATGCACTGTATCTCCGGCATTTCTAAGCGGATTTTGATGATTCTTCTTTTGGCTCGACTTGGGCTTAACTACTTATGTAATTGTATATTCAACTAAAAAGGGAAAAATAAATTTACTTTAAAAAAAGTAAAAACCGACTTCAGAACCAAAAACAAATAAAATAACTTTCATAAAACACTTAACAGCTTCTAAAGTCGGTGTCTTCAATTCTTCAACTTTAACTTGACACCGACTTCAGAAGCTGTTAAGTGTTTTATGAAAGTTATTTTATTTGTTTTTGGTTTTGAAGTCGGTTTTTACTTTTTTTTAAGTAAATTTATACTGTACATTATCCAGGTCAGGCAAAGCGTTATTCAAGTTCAAGTTCAAGTTATTTATTTCATAACAAAAATACATTTGTGTGTTTTTGTGTATTAGGTTTTTTCATCTGGAATGTCTTAGTAGCAGCCCGGAGTCTGAATTTCTGCCCGATTGATGGCATTAAGAAGTTACTAATAAAGAAGAAGTCAGGTAGTTACTATACTGTATATATATATATAGTATAATAATATATAAATTCAAATTCAAATATTTTAATTCAGATAAAAAAATCCATATAATGTTAGTAGTAGTATAACTTAGGCTAATGTTACTATTAAATTAAAATAATAATAAAACTGAACAACTAATGAACTCCACACCTATCCAAAGAAACTAGTGTACTATTGAACGAATAGTTCAATGGTACACCAGCCTACCCGGACAATTGTATCTGAACTCTTACCCACCTTCGTAAGAGGGGAGAGTCCCACCGGTCTGAAAACACATTCAGGATGCCATTGGACGAGGAGCGCAAGCGCGCCATCATGGAAGCGCATTGCTTCCGCATGATCGCAGCAAATCCGTCAACGCACACTTCAGCGAACATCCCTGACGCGCTACATCGCCACGGCAACCCCAAAAGCGCCCTGATGTATGCGCAGGTCGCTGTATTCCCGCTGGGTATACTCGGTCCACAGGCTGCACGTGTAAAACGACTGGCAGAAGGCCTTAAAAAGTTATCTTAACAAACCTGCGGGCCAGCATGTTGCAACGGACAGCCAGCGATCTGCGCTCCCTGTCTATGTCTACATTGCCTTCCAAGTCCTCAGTGACCCAGTGGCCCAAATACTTAAACTTCGAAACCCGACCTAAAGGAGGCCCAGAGAGTGAGAGTTCAGGTAGCTGTTACCCGATTTAAAAACCAACACTCTTATCGGTATTTTATTTGAGCTCGTGAGCCACTGCAAAATTTTCACAAATTTTATGATGCCTTCTCACTGCACTGATAGATGGGCTTAGCAGTACCATATCATCAGCGTAGCTGATGTTGTTCACGCAACACCACCCACGTGACAATCGATTTTAGTGCTACTGAGCCTGCCTACCTGTCAGAGAGTTCAGTTCATAAAGAAGCAGTCAGGGTAAAAGGTACTCAGACAACTTTAAAAGGTATTCCCCTGAATATAAAACAGTGGGTGATAAAGTAAAAAACTAAAGAAAGGATTAAACTAATACTGGAAAGATATTAAGTTAAAAATAATGACCTTATAGGCGCTTCTACTCAAGCAGTTCTCCTCCATAGCACATCGGAGCTGATACATCATCACATCCTGTAGGTGAGCTGATCGTTCAATAGTTTTCGTGTCCAGGACCAGGTCTGCTAGTTTATGGGTGCAGACGACGGCTGCTGCATGTCCTGATTTATGAATAAGATAGATAAAGATTAATGAAATCCTAAATTTCACTAGAACTCTATGCGTTCGGGCAAATTGCCCAAGCGCACAGATACTATCCAAAACGTAATGTATCCATAAAAAAATCTTTATTATAGGAACCAGCCTATTCAAATCCAAATTCAAATTCAAATTTAAAAATCTAATTTCGAGCGAAGACTCATATAGGGTTAGTAATATTGTTCCTTAAAAACAAAGTGTTAGTAAACAACACGAAACGATGGCACATGTAACTGACAGCAGTGGATTATATACGGACAGTCCACTCTGTCAGCAATCATTTTCAGAACCCTGTTAGGGCTAGCCATGACTCGAGCGACCATGGATGCTGCGCGCTTGCGCATTATTGTGTAAAAACAATCTACACGCGCCGCCGCAAACATCCCTGATGCACTACAACGCCATGGCAACCCCAACAGTTTTCTGAACGAGTTATTAAATTGGACACAAAGGGCTCCGTACGACGCCCGCGAATACTTCTCCCACAAGCTGCACGTGTAGAAGGTTGTACAGAATGCTCTAAAAAGCGTCACCTTTACGTCTGCAGTATTACTGTCCCACTGCAGGGCAAATGCCTCTTCTCATACAGAGAAGGCACGAGCATTGATCACCACGCTTGCTCAAGACGGGTTGGCGATTTCAGACTTATCTAATACTAATAATAAAGCTGCAGAGTTTGTTTGTTTGAACGCGTTGGAAAGAAGAAAGAAGAATTTTCCAAAGAAAAATCATTTTGTATTTGATAGCCCAATTCTTGAGGCAGGTTGTAGGCTATTTAATATCACGCTTCGACCCTAAGGAGCCGAGCAAAAAGAAGAAAAATTAAAAAGAACGCTAAGCGAAATCGAAGTAATAGCACGGGCAGGCGATGCGATAGACGCGGCGGGACGAGGGAACAAGACTTTTTTTTAAACATAGTTTTAATTTGTAAATCTAGGTTTTCTCAAAATGTTTTCCTTCACGGATTTCAATAATATCTAAGATAAACTTTAGTCTCCATCAAAAGATACAAGAAGAATTAAGCCACGACTGCCTTACTGCACTCCACAAGACACAAGACCTAGTAACACCGTAAAGGCTCACAAGCAGGTGCAACACGCGACACGAATCGCACGCGACACAAAGACACCACGTGCCGCGCGCCGAGCGGTGGCTTTGTGTCGCTTGCGATTCACGTCGCATGTCGTGCCTCTTTGAAGGAGCCTTAAATCTGACCACAGGAAATACTTAAAAATTTCTTCATGGAAAACTTTTACAGAGCCCAGAGACCCCCCTATACTTTGAACTTAAAACCTATCAGAGAAAATTCAAATAATTTGAGACTCAAATACATTTTCATTCGTCTGACAAGTGTCGGCAAGATGAGATAAACTATGACAACTAATATTTATGGCCTAAGAAATAATGTATCAATGGAAGTCGGTGAACTGACTCGAATGTGTGGAAAAATTATCAAGGGAGTGTCCGCATAAATGTGTGGGTTCCGTACCATAGGAAAACTAAAAATAACTTAGTTTTCTAAACGGAAACTTTTAACTAGACAAAATCAAAATATTTTATTTCACATAAACCTACATGGGCACAGATGAAACGTCAGAAGCTAGGTGCACGGTTCCAAATTGGTCGTTTCCTATGGAGAAGAGCCGGCAAGAAACTCCACAGTTACTCTTCTTCTGACGCGCCAATAGCACCCCATGTGTGCTGTAGCTGTCGATGGCTATAAGGGTAGGGGAAGACCAAAGAAACGATGGATGGATTGTGTGAAAGATGACATGGCTAGAAAGGGGGTGACTACCGAGATGACGAATAATAGAGAAGTATGGAAAAAAAGGACATGTTGCGCCGACCCCAAATAGATTGGGATAAGGGCAGGAGAATGATGAGAATGATGATGTGTGCATAAGGAAAATCCGTTAAAATCTTTTACATAATAGGTATATAAACTTATATAGTATACACAGTCTGGCAATAAATACTGTTACAATTAAAAATAAGAAAGATATTACATTTCAATTTGGAATCTGTCATTTTTATACGATTGTTCATTGAGTTTTCTAATTTTGGCGCCAATAGATTGTACAATATTTTGCGATATTAAAATGGAGTGGGGTGATAAAGAGAACCGAATCGCTGTGATTTCATAACACAAAGTTGCTATGGAGCCAAATGCAATTTTTAAAACTCTCCATACGCTTGGTATTAGTCAAATGTTTGTGTACCGGGCTATTAATATGTACAATGAGACCTCCTCTGTTTGTGGCAGAAAAGGATCTGGCCGTCCACGTACTGTTCGTACGAAAAAGGTGGTCAAAGCAGTAACGGAAAGAATTCGAAGAAGTCCTGTCCGAAAGCAAAAGATTTTATCTCGGGAGATGAAGATAGCACCCAGAACCATGTCGCGTATTTTAATAGATGACTTAGGACTTGCAGCCTATAAGAGACGCACTGGTCATTTTTTAACTGACAATTTAAAAAAGAATAGGGTGGTAAAGTCGAAACAACTACTGAAGCGGTACGCAAAGGGAGGTCACAGAAAAATTTTGTTTATGGATGAGAAATTTTTTACAATTGAGCAATATTTTAACAAACAAAATGACCGTATTTATGCTCAAAGCTCTAAGGAAGCTTCACAATTAGTCGACAGAGTGCAACGTGGGCATTATCCGACTTCTGTGATGGTTTGGTGGGGTGTTAGCTATGAAGGAGTGACTGAGCCATATTTTTGTGAAAAAGGTATCAAAACATCGGCACAAGTGTATAGATATACCATTCTTGGGTGGTAGTTAAGCCCCTTAACAACACCATGTTCAATAACCAAGTATGGTCCTTCCAACAAGACTCGGCGCCGGGTCATAAAGCTCGGTCCACGCAGTCTTGGTTGGAAGTGAACGTTTCGGACTTCATCAGAGCTGAAGACTGGCCGTCGTCTAGTCCCGATCTTAATCCGCTGGATTATGATTTACGGTCAGTTTTAGAGAGTACGGCTTGCACTAAACGCCATGATAAATTGGAGTCCCTAAAACAATCCATACGATTGGCAGTGAAGAATTTTCCCATGGAAAGAGTGCGTGCTTCTATTGATAACTGGCCTCAACGTTTAAAGCACTGTATTGCAGCCGATGGAGACCACTTCGAATAAGCTTTTTATATTTTAAATTGTTTTATATTTATGTATTAAACTAACACACTGTAAAAGTAATAAATATTATTTGCAATAAAAAAAAAAATATTTTCTTCGTGACAATATTTATGTGTATGCAGGGTTACTGGTAATTCGACGTATATCTGTCAGGGGCTGATAAAGGGGCCAAAATACAACAAATTGAACCCCCATATGTATGGCCGAAATTCAATAGTTTTCGAGATATTTAAATTTTAACAGTTTTTCGATATTTACCCAAAATTTGACATTTAATGCCAAATAAAAAAAAAAATACATATTTGAATGGGTACCATTAAAATGATGTTGTAGCTGGCACTTTAATTAAGCTACTGACATAATTAAAACTACTTAATTTAACAAAATAATTAAAATAATGAGCGATTTAAGGATAATATCTTTTTAATATTTTCATTTTACGCTTCAAAAATGTTGTCTCGTCACAAAAATTACTATGACATTAATCGTACAAATAACTAAAACAACTTGCCTATTCTGTAAGCTTTCCAAAAAGGTATAAAAGTCAATTTGAAAATACATAATTCGTGGCATGGCATGTGTTTGAACCGGCGCGGCGGCGCGCAGTGCGGGGAGAGAAATCATCTGTGTTTTTAGTTTATGATCCTCGTTAAAACAACCGATTTTACTGGCCAAATTCTTCGTGATGGGGCGGGGTGTGCGGGCGGGGAGTACACGGCGTCTGCTGCGCTCGCGTCGCCTTCCTTAGTAAGTTTCGACTCTACGCCGCGCAAGCACGTGTGTTGTTATCTTGCTATTAACCAATCTCTCATCGCGTTAATTTGTTATCGATAATTATTGTTAATTCTTGTTTCTCTTGTTATTTTTTTTTGTTCTCATTGTTATTTCGGATAACATGGCTTCGTATTCTAATAACGAATACGCAGACATAATGTGTTGTTATGGTTTTGCCGATGAAAACGCGGCTGCGGCTCGGCGAGAATACCAACGCCGCTTTCCCGATCGTCAACTTCCGCACGTTAGTGTTTTCGGGAGCACCTATCGACGATTGTCTGAAACTGGCAGTGTTCAGAGAGCACAAGTCAACGCTGACAGACCTCGACGGTACACGGCTGACGAAGTTCTTCAGTGTTTTATTGATGACCCAAACATCTCAACGAACATTGTTGCAAGACAGCTCGGTATGTCCCAGTGGAAAGTGTGGTCGGTAGTACATCTATCAGGTAGACACCCATACCATTATCAACCTGTCCAAAGATTGCACGAGGGAGATCCTGCCAGGCGACTCGAATTTTCTCGGTTTATGTTAAACGCTGACGCTGACCAGGAACATTTCCTAAGAAATATTTTGTGGACTGACGAGTCAAAGATTGACCGGGATGGTATAACGAATTACCATAACTTACATTTTTGGGCACCTAAAGTAGCCAGGAATCCAAAAAAACTAAAAGAAACTGCGTCGCAAATGAGATTTTCCCTGAACGTATGGATGGGTGTCCTTGACAATTATTTGCTGGGCCCTCATTTCTTGCCCCAAAATTTGAACGGCGAAAATTACGAGGAGTTTTTAAGAAACAACCTAGATGATTTGTTGGCTGATGTTCCCGAACAAATAAAAAACAACCTCATGTTTCAACATGATGGTTGCCCAGCACATTACCGGATTACTGTCCGACAGTAGCTAGACGAGAGATATCCAAACCGATGGATTGGGAGGGGAGAGCCAATTCCGTGGCCAGCACGAAGCCCTGATATCACATCACTTGATTTTTACGTTTGGGGTCATATGACCCACCCACACACACACACACACACACACACACAAACACACACACACACACACACAACACACACACATACACACATAAACACACACACACACACACAGTCACAAAAACTTCTAAATTCAGTCGAAGAACTTCGACATCGAATAATAAACGCGGCGCAGCAGATGAGAACAACGTTCACATCAAGAGTGACGAAAACCGAAGTTAGGAAGAGAATTCGAACCTGCGTTCGTAATCGAGGGGCTCATTTTGAACAAGATGTGCAAAATTTTCTTTAAAATTTGACGTAAATTTTTAATGCATTTTATTTCATACGAATACAAATGACCCTTTCTCTCCCCGCGCCGATTCAAATACATGCCATGCCACGAATTATGTATTTTAAAATTGACTTTTATACCTTTTTGGAAAGCTTACAGAATAGGCTAATTTGCTTTAGTTATTTGTACGATTAATGTCATTGAAATTTTTGTGACGAGACAACGTTTTTGAAGCGTAAAATGAAAATATTGGTAAGATATTATTCTTATATCGCTCATTATTTTAATTATTTTGTTAAATTAAGTAGTTTTAATTATGTCCATAGCTTAATTGAAGTGCCAGCTACAACATGATTTTAATGGTACCCATTCAAATATTATATGTATTTTTTTTTTATTATTTGATATTAAATGTAAAATTTTGGGTAAATATCGAAAAACTCTTAAAATTCAAATATCTCGAAAACTATTGAATTTCGGCCATACATATGGGGGTTCAATTTGTTGCATTTTGGCCCCCTTATCAGCCCCTGACAGATATACGTCGAATTACCAGTAACCCTGTATATACACGTAAAAAAACATCATCCGATGGGGAAAAAATCATCATCAGTTATTGTGAACCTATGGGATTCGCAACTAACCCCTCGTCCCCTCCCACTGGGGTTTTGGGTTCATACATAAGTACATATGTCCCTTTGAAGGGTTAAAAATAATTGGCTTTTATAATATTTTCAAATAACAGTGTTAATAGGTATGGGAGGAAAATGTAGGCCTTTCAACAACTACCAGGTACTTAACAAAATAGAAAATAGTCAACAAATGTACAGTCTACTAGGCCTGCAACGTTCTCACATTCACAAAATAGAAAATAATCTATATAAAAGATTAATAAAAGAATAAAAATAAAAACCTATGACCTGACACCAATGGCATGATTGCCATTACAACTACAGTAACAAATCTGAATAAATATCATCTTCACAAATATAAATCTGAATAAAATCATGTTAAAATTGGAATTTTAGTTATACTCGTATAATGTCAAATAATGAGATGATTAATAATAATCTATTATGTCAAGGAAGAATTTAAAAAATAATATAAAAAATAAGCATCGTAATTTGGGAGCAGTTAATAGACACTTAAGTACATAATTATGCCGTTAATGAGGTACTATGGGCCAAAGTTCCGCATGATTACCTCAAAGGCGATACTCGCATGCACGGCTCACGACTCGATCGCACAATGTTCATTTGTCACTAGCTGCGCTCTCACAGGAATATTTTCTTAAGTGAGCATCATCATTCTCCTGCCCTTATCCCAATCTATTTGGGGTCGGCGCAACATGCCCTTTTTTTCCATACTTCTCTATTATTCGTCATCTTGGTAGTCACCCCCTTTCTAGCCATGTCATCTTTCACACAATCCATCCATCGTTTCTTTGGTCTTCCCCTACTCTTATAGCCATCGACATTCATACTCAAAACTTTCCTCACGACATTTTTTGTCACTCCTCCGCATCACATGCCCATACCATGACAACCGATTTCCGCACAACTTTTCAGTCACCGGTGCCACTTTCAGACTTCCTCTTATGTACTCATTTCTTATTCTATCCATTCGTGTAACACCACACATCCCCCTTAGCATTCTCATCTCAGCTGCATGCAATTGCTTTTCATTCATCCCTTTTGTGGCCCAACATTCTGATCCATACAAGACAGCAGGTCTAACCATTGTTTTATATATCTTCCCCTTAAGTTTAAGGGGAATGCGGGAGTCGCAGATTGTTCCCATGACCTGCCGCCATTACATCCATCCAGTGTTAATTTTCTTAAGTGAGCATGCTTAAGTTTTGTCCATAGTACCTACCAGGGAAAAATTGTGGAATAGGTAGGTAGCCTAATAACTTAGATTTTTAAATAGAAATGTCATAAAACTAGACTTTCAGTTTTTATTATTATTATTATCTTGTATTGTTCCTTTACATACTATTAAAGGTACTAAATTCTCAAAAACATTTTGGTTAACAGATTTCATTTAATCAAAATTTTGTTGAAACCTGCAATAAAAGGTTTCTAGTTTCCAGTACAGTACGGCACCACACTGATGTAGCATAGATTTAAAAATTTGGATACATTCATTTCAATTTTACGAATTTATTTAGTTAATAGACTTTACAAGTTATTGCGTATGCGTAAAGATAATTTTCACCTAAAGCAGTAATAAAGATTGGTGATGTTGAAGGCGCACTCAGTTCAGCACCCTAATTGCGTTCACATTATCGATCGGTGTTGGTTTCATTTTGTAACAAATTGCTAATCCATTGCTTCATATATTCGAAAAATTTGTTTGCTCGACAACGTAAATAACGTAATGAATGTTGTTGAACTGTCAAAATTAAACCAACTCCGATTGATAATGTGTTACGCAATTAGGGTGCTGATCGTGATCGGTTTTACGAATCTTGCCGATGCTACATCTGAGTTGTGTACAATTTCTATGATGCATATTTATTTTGTGGCAGACAGACATACGCGCTGTAGCAGTCTGAAATGCAAGGATTTCATATTCAATCTGGAACCCTAAAAACTTTTCTCTTTGTGTGTATTACTATCGATCATAGTTCGTAACATTTTTTTGTCATTTGCTATGTAACTTCGTGAAGACATAAAATATAATGTATTCTTAGAAAGTTATTTATTTGAAAGGAATATCAAGAAGGCTTGAGCCTTGTAGTTACTGTAAGGGTACAGCTGTTATTTGATAACGATGAAGCCTGTTACTAGCTTTTGCCCGTGGCTTCGCCCACGTGGACGTCGGAAATTATCCCACGGGAACGTACTACCGAGATAAAAAGTATCCTATGTCCTAATCCATCTAAGAGCTAAATTTTATTAAAATCCGTTCAGCCATTAAGGTGTGATAGGCAGAAGAACTGAGTTACTTTTGAATTTATAGTTATATACTAAGGATTACGAGTACATCGGATGCAGGGCAAAGAATCTCATACTGAGGAAATTCAAGTAGCAACTCTTACAACTACGAGTAAATATGAAAACGTAGTCATTCCATTTGACAAAATTATGTTTGTAAGAAGGTAGCACTAAACAGTTTTCTGTTAACTAACTCTGAGATTGGATTGATTAACTCAATCTGCCTAGCCTTTTCCCAACTATGTTGGGGTCGGCTTCCAGTCTAACCGGATGCAGCTGAATACCAGTATTTTACATGGAGCTACTGCCTATCTGACCTCCATAACCCATTAACTGGGTAATACGATACGAACGGCTTAACGTGTTCGGACCGACCCCAGCAAGCGTAGCTTAACCTGATGGATCGACCCGTGCGGCTGTTATTACTTAGCCACGAGCTCCTCATGAATGATTTGATGAATTATTAGAGCACTATATAAATAAATTGTAACTGAAAAATTATCTTCGAAAATTGAGACTATAAAATTAACCTCAATAATCAAATGAGAAAATTTGAATTTCGGGTATTTAGGATAAATAGTATGTGGCATGACAAAATAGATGCCTACGTTTTGTGATTCGTTTGTTAACGTTTTCATCAGATTCTTCTGGAACATAGTTTTGTTGCAGAGCTTATAAAAATCAAGGTTATGCGAGCAACTGTAACACGTTTCGTGAATAAGATGTTGCCACAGAAAACTGAGGAAAACAAGATAAGAGCCATCTTTGCCATATTTGCTTTGTGTGCGCGGCAGCCCCAACACATAGGTGGGACTCTCCGATCTTGGGGCGGTGGATACAACTCCACGCAGTCAAGTAGACACTCCCCAGGATCGGTGGCCTCACGCAGCTTAAGAATAAATGTTACTAACACTAGTTCATAAGTTTACTTTGTTACTAACAAATATGGAAGTGATTCTGCAACAAATGTTTATTTATTTTATTTTATTAATTTTGCTTACACGCTGGAATCCGATCCGGGATACTACGAGTACCTTTACAGGTACTGGTAGTATCTCGGTCGGATCGGAGTTTGTACTCACGACCAGTCGTGAGTACAAAATCTACTCTTAAACCTGATGAATCTTATTTCCTATCACGGCTGGTTGCACACGGGCGAGACCAATGAAATCAATATAATGATCAGCCATATTTATGTACCTATAGACAGAAAACAGATTACAAGAGCACGCTGACGAGGGCAGTTAGGCGTCGTCCTATTTGGCTAACTGCAAACGATGCGTTTTCATCGGACGACGGGATTAAACACACACATTTCTTTAGAGTGTCCTAATTGAGCTTGCAAATCATCGCACGAACTCAGGAACATCATTTTCATGTCGCGACGAAATCGCATCGTTTGCTCGTACGATGGTTAGCCAATTAGGACGAGACGTCTTAAAGTTAAGATGGAATTTGTGCTCACGACTCGTGCCCGAATCATACCTAAGTTTGTTATTAGCCTAATGAGTAACAAAATACCAACGTAACTACTGAACTGGTTAATGTACTGTCTACCCTGGTAGGGTTACCATTTTGAAAGATGAAAAGTCCTGACAAAAAGCCGGACATTTGCAATAAAATCCGGACATTTAATTCTTACATTATATAACACTAGCTGTGCCCCGCGGTGTTACCCGCGGTTTATGAGATACACTAAAACGTGTATTATTTAATCGGTGAGAAAAGTATTCACAAAAAAATTGCTCATCCCACGGGAACACTACATTTTTTCAGGATGTAAAGTAGCCTATGTGTGCTATGTATTTATCCAGAGTGTCAGCTACTTCCACACCAAATTTCATCAAAATCGGTCGAGGCGTTTGAGTTTGAAAGAGTAGCAAATATATTTGAATTTCTTGCTCATCCCACAGGAGCACTACATTTTTTCGGGATAAAAAGTAGCCTATGTGTTAATCCAGGGTATAAGCTGTCTACATACCAAATTTCATCCAAATCGGTCTAGCCGTTTGAGCGTGAAGAAGTAACAAACATACACACACACTCACAAACTTTCGCCTTAACACATAACATCACGTCTCTAATTTCCGGATTCCAGGATAGGATAGGTGTAGTGGTACCTATATGTTTAAGTCCCATGTAATAGGGGGCGAGCCTATTGCCATCACGGGTACAAATCCAGACTCCGGGCTGCTACTGAGATATTCCAGATGGAAAAACACAATAACACTATGACAGTTCCAGACCAATGTTCATTAGGTAAGCACAGAATTTTAACACTTCCGTCAACTCTATACAGGGTTAGTTTCCAATGGCCAGCCAAATTTTCACAGGGCGTTCTACCCGTGAATATGAACAACTTTTACTATGGGACCAACTTTAAAATCACGAAAAAAAAACAGCTGTTTCATACAAAAGTTCAATACCTACTTGACCAAAATGTATGAAACAGCTGTTTTTTTTTTCGTGATTTCAAAGTTGGTCCCATAGTGAAAGTTGTTCATAATCATGGGTAGAACACCCTGTGAAAATTTGGCTGGTCATTGAAAACTAACCCTGTATATTGGAAATGGCTGTATTTGTAAAAAGTAATCCTCAATGGTTCCCTCATGCTGTATGCATGCTGCATGTGTGGCTTTGGGGTGCAGTCATACGCGGCCAAAACAGCACTTCTAAGGAAAAGTATTATAAGCATGGCCCCATTAATATACTCGTACCTACTCGTACAATAAAATTCCGAATGATATAAAGCAACTGAATTTTAATTTATTTAAGAAAACACTCAAAAAGTTGCTTACTGATAAGTGCTACTACAGCATTGTTGATTTTTTTAATGATAACTTTTGAATTTTATTGTTGATTTTAATTTTATTGTATATTTGACATTAATTTTGTAATATTGAATTATTGACTATATGTTAGCACTCACTCTAATTTTATTTAAGAAACTGACATTAATAAATAATTAATAAAAACAACATAATATTATAAACATTTTGTACGCTGAGTGAGGCAAAACATGTTGGTCCGATAAAAAATATTTTTCCATCAATATGTGCATATTCATGTATCATGTTCATGTTACACATATTTTAACAAATAAATTTATCTTTATCTTTGTCTTTAACACTTTGCCCGACCTGGGAATCGAACCCAGGACCACCAACAACAACAACAGCAGCCCTCAACACAACAACAGTACCCTAACAACAACGAATGCCTCGTTGGTTTAATGCTGGCAAGCGCTACTGTTGAGTCAGGGGTTCGATTTCTGGGTCGGGCAAATAAAAGTGTTATTGGGTCTTACAATCAGGAATTCCTTAGTAGCAGCCCGTAGTCTGGATAAGTGCCCAGTTGATGGCATTACATGGGACTTAAAGATACCTAACTGGCGAAATATGGGTGTACTTTAAGTACTGCACGACACAACTTAGATGTACTCGTAACATCGGCAAAATTCGTAAAACCGATCACCATCCGTACTCGTGCGCATTCATCACCAATCTTTATAAGCAAAAATGATCTTTACGCAAACGCAATAATTTGTAAATTCATATAACCTTTACACTAGTGAAATTGAAATGAATGAATGATTCCATTCGTGCTACATCTAAGTTATGTTTAATGGTCGTTCATGTCAAAAAACTCTAGTGATGTATCACCACCATAGTGATGTTACAATATCGTTAAAAAGTGGGCGATGTATTATTCGCCACATGCTCTCTTCAGCAAATCAAATGACAATGAATCTAAAATAATATTATAGGTAAAATTATTTGTTTTGTAATCTCTGAAATGTGGTAATCTCTGAAAGTACTGATAAGATTTAAAAAAAATATTTCACTGATAGAAGCTAGACTATTACCGAGCGCCATGGGATGTTAATATTACAAGCTTCTATTTAACTTGCAATGTTCAAAAGTTGTCTACACAGCTGCTTAACCCTTCGGCGAAACAAAGTGTGATGTTAGCTATGATAAGTAAAACAATAAATTATAACAACACACAGTTCCAATTTTTGTGCTCTGTTTATTCAGGCGTTCCATTTTTAAATGGCGAAGGTCCAGGTTAATCAGATTAAATTATTATAATTCGATTAAAGGATTTTGTCATGATTTTGTTTCGTTTTTCACCAATACAATGGATTTAATTATTTCCTGGGATTTTGGATAATATACGTGTTAATTCATCCGTGAAAAGCTATTAGGGGGACCCTACGAGGTCGATCTGGGTTTTTTAAAAAAAAATCATAAAGTTTATGTATGCTTCGTTATATAAAACATAGCCTCCTTTTAAGCAAACAATGCCTGTGTTAGGAGAAAAAGTTTTGGATTGGTGGCTTTCAAGACTTCATCAGGCCTTTGTATCCCGTTTGCCACATTGTTAACACGTCATATTATTATAATTTATGACAGTCGTGACAGTCATAATCAGCAGTCAGGGATCGTTTGGCGCTCGAATGACGTTCACAGGGGGCGCTGTTGGTGAACATTTGTGCAATTGTATTGTGAAACTTATTGAAAAACAAGATGGCGGCTTTAGTTCCGATTTTGACCACGCGCCAAAAGATTATTGTAAGTGTGACAGCCATTTTATCCTTGGGATATGAGTAGAGAGGAACAACATGATTGCAAGCCAAATTTTATTTATTGGATAAGGACCAAAGTATGATGTAGCTTGGGAAAAAAAATGTTTTACTACCTACCTACCTACCTACTAGTAGTTCTGCGAACAGTAGGCCTCTTCTATGAAGTCGTGAAATCTGTAAACCAAGTTTCGTCCAGATTGGTTGTAAAATACGACCAGGGCTACTATGGCGTGAAAAAACATCATGGATCCATCATGGATTCGTTGAGAAAAAAGGATGGTGCTATAGGTCGTATATAGCTCCGTCTCTCTCTCACACTGGAACCTGGAACCGTTCAACTTCTGCCCTGTTATAAGAGCTCATAGTAAGCCCCCTGTTGAGGAGTAGCAACAAACTGAAAGACGAAAGCAAATTTTGGCAGACATGGAGCACAGGTGCTTCGCTAGCTCGGTCAACAATTAAAATGCATTTTAATTTATAGTTTCCCAGAAATACTCATACACAAGGTCGATTTTGGGGTTCCTTACCCAAAGGATGCTAAATGGGCCCTAAAGTCCGGATTCCAGCGCGAGCGGAGCGGACTCATTAAGGACTCCGTTTAACTTGCAAGAGTAAACTGCATACTATTGGACGATTTGTAGGTGGAAATACAAGTATGCAGTTTACTCTTGCGAGTTAAACGGAGTCCCTAATAGGTCCGCTACGCTCGTAGTGGAAACCAGGCTTAAGGCTCCGCTCTCTGTCCGTCCGTCCGTCTGTCACAAAGCTGTATCTTAAGAACCGTAATAGGTATGTAATTTCCACAGAGACTGTGTACTACTATGGCCGCTAAACATTAAAGATATACAAGAAACATGTTACTTTTCGGCGTTTGAAAAAAATGTAGTGTTTATAAATATTGCATGGGGGTACGGAACCGTTCGTGTGTGAGACCGACTCGCAGTTGTCCGGATTTTGTATTTAGAAAACTGTTTAGAACATGCTGACACGAAAATCCCAATCCAAAGGTAAGATCTATTTACTCGAATCAGTTAATCTAAATCACGTAAACAAGCGTAAACTGATAAATTAAACTATTAAACGTGATTCAATTTACATCACTAATATGAATTTATAATTACCTACGCTTCTCACGTAGTTAACAGGGTTGTAAATTATATTACGTTACACATTTAATGTGAATAGTGAATTGGCAATTATCCTATTAAGCATTCCTATTCGATTGGGTGTAAACTTGTGAGATGCATCAGAATATTAATAATGCAAAAAACCCTTTAGTGTATTTTTTGGCAATGGTGCCGATTCTGTAGTGCACAAACTAAACTTAATTTAGGATATTGCTAACTTTTTCTCTCTATTATGACAAGAAAGGGACGGAAGTAAATTAGAGCTGTCAAATTAGTTAGAACTAATTTTTCCATAGACATTTAGACGACACATAAAAACATGTCGACTAAAAAACACGGTGAAGCGCAAGGCGTGAACTAGTTTGACATCTCCAACTTAGTTCATAGCTATAGCCGTCCTTTTCTCGCGCTGCCTGTTAGTAAAAGATAGCGATTCTCTAATTTTAGTTTAGTGCGTTCACAAGAGAATCGGCACCAATATCCCTCAAATAAATAAATTATAAAACTTATAGGTACAGTTCAGATAATGATTTATCTGCCTACAATTATTGCAATCATATTGGGTTAGACTGGAAGCTTACTTCCCGTCTAACCTGATGTAGCAGCTGCAGCCATTCTGTTACATGGAGTGACTGCCTATCAACTGCCTATTACAACCCAATTACTGGGTAACACGATAACACTCGGTAAGACTAGTTGTCAGACTTTTGAGCTTCTGACTACCCTTAATTACTGTCAATAATCTTCGAATGATAGCCAGAACCAACGGCTTTTAACATGCTCTCCGCGGCACGGAGAGGCCTCGACAAATTTATGAAACTACTCACCAAAATCACCAGGACACCTATCATTTTCATCAACTTGCATATGTTTGCAGTCAAAAAGGCTGCTCTCGTTGCCCTCACACTGGATACCGCTGATCACGATTTGGGAGAAACCGTAGATATAAGTTTTAAGAGCCTGCTCAGCATAGCCCATGTCTAGGTGCCTGCAGACGGCGGAAGCTTCGTAATGTGTCCAGCCATCGGGGCAAATACTGCCCCAAGTGTTCTTATGGAAGATCTGAAAACAGATTTTGCTTGAATAAAAAAGGGAAATTCGCAACCGAAGTATTTGTAGCCGTTTTTATAGACGACACTAAAATATAACTTTTCAAACCAATTTTATTTATACTGTTACGAAATGCTTTGCCTTAATTATCTTTTTTCTGAGGAAGAGACAGAGTTAGGATAAAGCAGTATCTTATGTCACTGGTACTATTGAATCCTGAGTATAACGAAGGATTCTATAATCCTGAGTGCAGCGAGGGATTTAAGCTCGTCCACGAAGAAGACTCCTTTATCCGCAAGGAGTACAGTTTTCTCACTTTCTGCGAAATAAGTAAAAGTAATTCGATTTTCGAATTTATATTTATAAATTTTCATTTGAATTTTATTTTTAATCAGACTTAACGGGGTTTTCCATTCTTCAATATTACGAGTATAAATAGTAGAAAACAAAGTCAGTTGTCGTGTGTCTGTGTGACCGATTTGTTGAAGTTAAAACTTATTTTACGCGCGTTGAGCGATTTTTGGTAGGGGAAAACCTTATGAGTTCGCGTCACGTCACGCGTCACGTCACGCTGTTAAGTTTTCACTTCGACAAAAGTGAAAACCAAACTTAGCAGTCCCCATGACTGACTATGGTTTTTTCGATTTTGATACCATAACACCATCATTTAGAAAACATAATATGTTTCGGAAATTTTATATTTTTAAAGCTTTATATCACACTAATATTATAAAGGCGAAAGCTTGTGAGGGTGTGTATGTGTCCGGGGTCGCGGGTAGTTCGAAAGAGATACCGTGGCCTTGGCACGGGCAACTGAAGGAACACGGGTGGGTTTTAGTCAGTAAAAGTCTGACACGCCCTCCCGCTCCGCCCAGAACGGGAGAAGTCATTTGATGATTTCCCATCCACAAAAAAAAAAATAAAAAAAAAATAAAGGGTGTGTGTGTGTGTATTTGTTACTTCTTCACGCTCAAATGGCTTGACAGATTTAGATGAAATTTGGTATGTAGATAGCTTATACCCTGGGTTAACACATAAGCTACTTTTATGCGGAAAATGTAGTGTTCCCGTGGAATGAGCAAGGAATTCAAATATATTTCCTATTCTTTCAAACTCAAACAGCTCGACCGATTTTTATGAAATTTGGTGTGGAAGTAGCTGACACTCTGCATTAACACATAGGTTATTTTATATCCCGAAAAAATGTTGTTTTCCCGTGGGATGAGCAATTTTTTGCCTCTAAAAATGTGAATATTTTTCTTTAGTGTATCTCATAAACCGCGGGTAACACTGCGGGGCGCAGCTAGTTACTTATACAACGTGTCGTTTTGCATCCTCGTCAAATTTAAGGGTGTGTTATAGACCATCAAACCGAACAACTTTCTCCATGGCACCAACATCGTAATCGCGAAAAAAATAATCAGCCCCACACATTTGCGTCGAGTAGGTATTGAAGTTTTCTATGGGACAGTTGAAATTTATTTCGCGATTACGATGTTGGTCCCATGGAGAAAGTTGTTCGGTTTGATGTTCTGTATCACACGCTGAAAGACGAGCATGCAAAACGATACATTGTATATATAGCACATAAATCTGGATATTTTGACATGTCACTACATCAATAGATTTTACCCGTGCGAAGAATAGGTGGGTCGCTAGTTAGATTAATAAATCGTACCTCAACTCTTCCTTCATTGGAATTGGTACTACCAACGAGTCTCAATTCTGCTGTTGCCTCATTTATAATGTGTCTAAACTTTCTGCCTGACCATGTAGTAATTACTGCTCTATTCTTGGGAGATTCGGATTCTTTCATGCATATAACACCTGCTGCTTCATATTTTTCACAGTCTGAAGCTCCCCAGCGGTTGAACACACATGTAGAAAGCGACTGTTCATCGCCTTGACATACTACGTCATCCAACCAGTATTTTTCTGAAGAAAATATAATAAAGCAAAAATTATTTAGAGAAGTTCTTAATTACAATTACATTATTAACACTTTCACTGTCCTTAACAATATAATTCAAAAATGGTCATAAATAATAATGTAATCAATCAATCAATCACGGGACGGGATAGTCAATACACTTTCTTGTCATCTGAATGTTTGATATATAATCTCTCTAATACTTTTTATGGTAACATTATGCAAATAATTGGATATGACTCTTTTATGATTAAAGTAGAAACTAAAAATTTAATGGATGCATTTCTGTCTTAATTTAAAGTGACTGGAATCAATAACACAAGATCAATTAATCTGCCTAGCCTTTTCCCAACTATGTTGGGGTCGGCTTCCAGTCTAACCGGATGCAGCTGAATACCAGTATTTTACATGGAGCGACTGCCTATCTGACCTTCACTACCCAGTTACTGGGTATTACGATACCCCTTTGATAAGACTGGTTGTCAGACTTCCAGGCTTCTGACGACCCGTAACGACTGTCAAAGATCCACGAATGACAGCCGGGCCCAACGGCTTATCGTGCTTTCCGAGGCACGGAGGAGTCTCGGTATGTAAAGATGGTCACCCATCCACGGACCAGCCCGGCAAGCGTAGCTTAACCTGGTGGATCGACCCGTGCGGCTGTTATTGCTTTGCCAGGAGCTCCTCAATCAATAACACAAGATCAGAGGTAATTAATAATATAAAAACTGACCAACGGTGGGTCCATACGATCCTCCTAGAGTCGCCACTCCAGTCCTGTTAAAGGATTTGCAGACCACTGTAGCCGCTTCATCATCCCAGGAATCATCGCAAACGGCACCCCAGCGACCAGCGTGATAAATATATACGTTTCCTGAAAAAACCGTAACGAAAGATCATACCTGCATAACATCTATATATTTCGCTAGGTTTGTTAAAAGGAGTGATCGTTTACTGCGATACTTTTATACTCATGGCTGATACTTCACATTTAATCATCCATCTGCTTTTATCCTAATTCAATTGTGGTCAGTGCAGTATGTCTTCTTCTTACATTAATTTCTAAAGCCGTTAATGTATAGTCACCTCTTTTCTACTGTTTCCATTTTACAAAAAAAAAAAAGTATACCTACACATAAATTCTGTACCTACTCAATAAATTTATGTTTTGACTTAAATATCTGCCTGAATATATATGTCTTACCTTCATATTTACTTGAACCGCCCATTAGCTTGATTTTTCCTTCTAAAAGACTTTGCTTGTTCAATAGTTTCTGTATGAATTCGGCTCTCAACGCTCTTTCTCGCTCACCAAGATCTCTACTAAGCACTTTTTCCGTCCGTTCCAATAAGATTATCAATACTATTAAATTCACCGTGTATTTTATTTGCACCATTTTTTATTTATTATTTTTCATTAAATTAAGAACTTGTTTCTTTCTACTACTGTTATAATTTATTTAAATAATGTTGGCACCAATATGCTTCTTTGCGGGAAACCATAAAACAAACAGTTATTTTGATTTCTACTGTGGGTTTTGTATTACAGAAAAATCTTAACACAGTCTCAAATATTTAATTACAACAATAAAATATTATTTAGCACACATATTTATTCCAACCGTTTTATGAAACGTACACTTTAGGTTTTCAAATGGCGTCTTGGAAATAACTGAATATGACGATGGAATCCGTTCGTTCTATTAGTATGAATGCCATGTAATTATTAGTTCAATGTCATGATATATGGTAAAGTAAAGAGTTCGCCACACGCTCGTAATTTTATATCTTTAAGGGGAAGACATTCAAGACTTTTATAAGCTATTAGATTTACTAGATCACAAATAGGAACCGTTTGCTTCTAAACAATAACAGTACCCACTTTTTACCCTTATAGTAAAATATAATATTTATACGATTTTCTTTAGAACAACCGACCATTATGTAACATACAGATTAAAAAAAAGAGATTTTAGACTTGTTTTTAACAAATTATACAAGTAGTCTAGACAAAAGTAGCGGACACACAGCTAGCCCTCCAAATCAATTGTTTAATAATACGTGGCTATTTGTTTAAATTTGAGAACAATAACGAAATAAACAATAGAAACATCCGGATGATCTAAAATGTTTAATAAGACATCATTCAATGATTGATTACAATGAAAAGGTTGATAGAAACATCTTAAAAATATATATATTACATTATACACACATCAAAAGTGTCTAGAGTACAGGTACGTTTTTGAGTATTGCCGCAATTGAGGTTTTTTTTTTGTTTTTTTTTTTTGGTGGATTTGAACTTTTTTGAATCGTTATTGATTCTTTTTAGTGAATTTCACTATTTAAATAAAGAATTTTCTTTAAATTTTGATTAAAAATAGAAAATAAACTAACAATAAGGATTCCTATAAGTGTATTAGCGTTTTTACAAAACCATTACAATTTCTGCATCGGAACTGAAAAAAAATGCTTCGATATGGAGCGACGACAACATTTGACACGAGAAGAGATGATGAGAGCCGTCGGAATGTTGCAAAGCTGGTTCCAGGCAGCGTACTGTGGCTGTCGCCCTTGGCACTACACAAAGGGGTATAAGCCGCCTCTGGACACGCTATCATATCACGGGCAGCGTGGCCGAGCGAAATGGACGATGATCTCGCATCACCACTAGCAGACAGGACCGGTACATCCAAAATATGCTCGAAATAATGTTGGCTACAAGGCTCCACAGCTCTTCAAGCTTACTGATAAGCGACCAAACCATCCGTGAAGTGGGTCTGCGTTTCCGAAGGCCACTGAGACTTCAACCTATAGCACCCCACAGTTGTAGGGCCCGTTAACAATGTGCTCGCGAACACAGAAACTGGGAGGAAGAAGACTGGCGTTGTGTTTGCTTTTCCGATGAATCTTGTTTCGGTACGAGGCCCAACACAAGACGTATTTGAGTTTGGAGGACCTCTGGACGTCAAGAACGTTTGAAATTTTGTCAGGAAGTTCATTTATATGGAGGGGAAACAGTAATAGTTTGGGCCGTATTTGGAGCGGTGGAAGAACCGATCTCATTTGAATCAGGGGCAACCTCAATGCTCAAATTTATGCGGAGAGGATTGTTTCAGACGTGATTATCCCTTTGCGAAGCCGGTTGGGTGATTCGTTTCGACTAATGGACGAAAATGCACGTCCACACACGGCTAGAGTCGTAACACGCACTCTTGCCGACGCTCGCATCACCGTTCTGACGTAGCCTGCTCAATCGCCAGACCTCAACCCAATTGAGCATGCATGGGATATGCTCCAAAGAAAAGCTCTGCCAAGTATTGATGCCGTGCATAGCCTACAACAACTTTTCGACTTGTTAGAAAGAACGTGGGAGGCCATTCCTCAAAGTGATTTTGATGAACTGACTTTAAGCATGCCAAATCGCTGTGGTTGTATGATTCGTGTCAATGGTTGAAACACAGATTGTATATTTGTTTTATCTTTACAATAAAAATTAAAAAAATCGTAGTTTTTGCCTTTTTTGCCATTTAATTAATTTTCCAATAACATTAACATAGGATAATTTGTAAAAATTGCAATTTTTCTTAATTTTTACAAAATATAGGGTTAAGTTATTAACCTAAACATAGGAATTAAAGAAAGACGCCAGTCTGGAAGACTAGATTTGGTAATTGGATATTTTTTTTTACATAGTTAAAATTTACGTTCTTATTCATTTAGTCATTGTTTGTTACAAGTGAAGACAGTTCTTACAATTAGCATTTTTGTATCACTGAAACATACCCATGAGATGTACAATATTTGCTATGTTAACCCTTTCAGACCTGGTGTCCACAATTGAGGACATAAAAAATATAATTATAATGAAAAGTAATACATGATGATTATAACCAAAATCCATACAAGAAAATCAAAAAATCAGGACTGAAAGGGTTAAAAAAAAATTCTTAATTTATAAAAATACAATTACACTTTTAATTTTTGGTGATTATTCCATTGCATTGGTTGTTTTGGTCAACCTCGTTTTACATTAATTATTATACATATTCATTACGGTCATACAATTTACGTTTGATTAGGCAAAAAAAAAAAAAAAAAAAAGTTTAACAAAAATGTAGGTACTTGATCCCTTGACACTTGTGATGTGTGTAGTTTTTTGAAGCGATATTATCTCTCAATTTAAGTATCCAAATAGGATTTACGAAAGGAAAATGAAGAAATAAACGAAGTATCATAATAACGGATGATTAGAATCCTAGACACGCCAAGCTTCCTTATTCCCAGATTGGTGTAGTAATCCTTTTGAGAGTTCCGTTATAAATTCGTAACAATAACACCTACTAGCCTTATTCAAAAAAAAAAAAACCGGTCAAGTGCGTGTCGGACCGCACAATGATGGTTTACGTAGTTGAAAATAATTTATCCCAAAAACATAATTAACATTGTAGTTGAAAAACATGTTCTCCTATAAATCGATATACGTCACGTCCAACAGAAAAGGTAAGTTTGTAATCCAAAAAAAAAACAACAATTTTCGGACTTTTTCCTTTACTTGTGCTATGACACCTTGTTTCTTGCCAAATTTCATGATTCTAGGTCAACGGCAAGTACCCTGTATGCTTTGATTTACTTGCGAGTATCAAAATATTTCGCATAAACGGCTATATTTTTTTATTGCGTTGACTTAGAAGCTTGATTTTTTTGAGAACTCAAAGAGACCATATTACATTATTATTCGTTTATTCATTTAAATTCTTATTTAGTTACATTTTTAAATATTTTTTAACAAGAAGATATTAAAAAAAAAAACATTAAAAAATATAAAAAAAATAGAGGTTTCCCGGTGTCGGGAGCAGGGTCCAAGCTACCGGTGGTTAGGGCTGCAGAGACAGGAACCTTCTCACAATGCGAGCCGTATCAAGGAGTACTGCCTTCTGAATCAGGCCCTTGATCCAACCGCCTAACGAGAGCCTCGAGAGTGTTGGTCGAGGCTTTCCGCCATTAGGCCATTGGCCATTATTATTATTATTTTATTTTTTATTATTATTGACATACATATTTGATATTAATTTCAACTTGATACCTCCAAGAGTTCCTGAGAATAAGGATCTTGACAGACTGACAGGCAGACAAACAGACGGACAACGAAGTGATCCTTAAGGGTTCCGTTTTTTCCTTTTGAGGTACGGAACCCGGAAAAGAGCACCTGGAAAGGAACAAGACTACAAAGTTGTGAAGCAAAATAATTAAAAACGGGAAATTATTAATCGCAACCCAGACGCTAGAAAAATATGCAAACATCAATTGGGTACCCCAGTTCTATAAAAAATTTAATACAACTGGGGTACCCAATTGATGCAGCCCACTGTACACCAAATCGATGATTGCACTACTAATTAACTAATTGAATATCTAAACTTCTACAAATAACAATCATTATTTATACATCAATTTTTGTCTAAAGTCAGCTAACTGTTCATCAAAAATAAGAAATGCGCATCTAATAAACTTATTATTGCACTACTAATTAATTAAGTGATTATCAAAACTTGTACAAATAATAATTATTGGGCACCCCGAAGCACAGGTTTGGTTAGATTCTTTTAAAACCTGCAGAGAGAAACAGGAGCCCCGCGCAGCGGGGCTCCGTCGATCTCCCGTTAAGTTTAATTTATTTAGACATGCAAATTTTGATGTGTAAACAGTATTTTGATCTACGTATTCTGTTGGGAAAAATTGATAATTTTTGATGTGCGTTTAAATACTACCCATTAAAAACTGGTATCTGTCAGTCGGTGGCATCTCCTTAATAATAGCAATGTACACAACAAGGAACACTTTAGACCACATCAGAGCATTTGACCTAAATATGTGTCTGTGTAGACGCAAATGATTTCACATATTGAATTGTTTGTTCGTGTATCACCGCAATCCAATGTAAACCATGTTGTCAAACACACTGAGTGTAAAATTGAATGGGTTGTTGGTCGAAAATATTTATGTTGGTGTTCTAAGCAAAAATCTTTGCTAGGAAAAAAACTGGAAGCTATGTTGATGTCATCAGTGCAGTTTGGAAGATGATTTGATATGATTTAGATAAAGCAATTGAGTTAGTATTTAGTGTCGTCTTGATATTGTAGTATCCTCCTTGTTTTTCTAACTGAACAGACAGCTGTGCTGCTGGGGAGTTTGTTGCGCCACTTCTTCTTCCCAGCTAAAGCACTAGGAAGTGGTGCAGGGCGGGTGTTTTGAGGGACTGTCTTATGTAATTTTGACAATCGAAAAGGCCTCATTTTCAGCCTAGTTTGAATAAATGACTTTTGTTTTTTTTTTGTTACTCCTTAAATTATTTTGGCATTTAGATGAGTTATTAGAACGATTATAGAGTTGTTAACAGGTGTCAGAAAAAGTGGGCAGGAAGTGTTAATTATGCTCCTCAATGATCACTAATTATTGGTTAACACTCATTTTATGACAAATCTAACAGCATTTGCTAAAGATTGTGTCTCCGAAGAGAACTATTTTAAAGCTTAATTTTATTATTTGAAATTAAACCAAAACCCTAGACTAACAATGCTGCCTATTAAGCCTTATTTTTACCCGACTGCGGCGAAGCCCAAAAGGAGGGTTATGTGTTTGACCTGTATGTATGTATGTCCGCTTCTTTGTTCCCTCGTAACTCCTAAACGAATGAACGGATTTGGATAAATTATACGTCTTTAGATTTGTCTTGGTAGCGCGAGTGTTACTGGCTACATTAAAATTAAAATAAAGTAAAATGGCGGATTTGGGGCGCCATATTGTGGAGATCAATTTTTTTTTGTCTTCAAATACCATCGAATGGGATATCAAAATGAAGGGTTTTAAAAGGTGATTACAAAAATATATGCAACTTATATGGTTAAAAGTAATTCAAAGTAAAAAATTGTAAAAAACACGTAAAAAAATGGCTTGGCTATTTTTGTGCACTTGAACCAAAAAAAATACTCTTTCGACCAAAACTCGTTGCTAGAACTAAATCGTCTGCGAAATCTTTCACATTCGTAAACTAAAAAGCTGGAAATAAAAAAAAGTAATTAAAAAAACTAAAAAACCCGACTGCGTAAAAAACTGAAGCGGGACCCATTTGAGTTAGAAAATATAAAAAATGGAATGGGTCCCACCTGCTTCCAACTTTTATTTAATTTAAAATGGGCTTGTTTTTAGCTTTTCAGTTTTTTACCGTAGTCGGGTTTTTTTAGTTTTTTTAATTACTTTTTTTTAAACTAGCTTCTGCCCGCGACATTGCACTATGGATCGAAACTGCTATATGAGGGACATTGGGATTTTTTCTTTAAATTTCATTTTTTTAAAATACCTATCGAAGGATCTGTCATTTTGATGAATTAAGAAACTTTTTTCTCTAAAACTGATAGTTTACCTGGAAAAAAATATTTTAAATTTTTGTTGTATGGAATGAAACAGAAACTGCTAAAATTTGGCCAAGTCTTGACAGGTCTTGCTTTAAAACTACTTTATTCTTATTATTTGGCTTGTTGGCTATAATTCAACGCTATCAGCGCACGCCCATAGTTGCCCGTTCAAGAAATATGAGGTTCAGAAAAATTAAAAAAAAGAAGTGAGTAAAAGGTACCTACTTTTTATAATGATATCATAGGTAAAATAATTCTGTTACATTAAAATACTTATAATTAAGGAATATTAATCATTTGAAAATATATATTTATCGAAAAAAGTACAAAAAATATATATTCAAAATTAAAACAAATAATAAATTTAAACAAAATTAAAACATTAATGAGGTGGAGAGGTATCCATTTGTTTTTAGTTTTGTTTAAATTTATTATTTGCTTTAATTTTGAAAATATTTTTTTTTGTACTTTTTTCGATAAATATATGTTTTGAAATGATTAATATTCCTTAATTATAAGTATTTTAATGTAACACAATTATTTTACCTATGATATCATTATAAAAAGTACCTTTTACTCACTTTTTTTTCATTTTTCTGAACCTCATATTTCTTGAACGGGCAACTATGGGCGCGCGCTGATAGCGTAGAATTATAGCCAACAAGCCAAATAATAAGAATAAAGTAGTTTTAAAGCAAGACCTGTCAAGACTTGGCCAAATTTTAGCAGTTTCTGTTTCATTCCATACAACAAAAATTTAAAATATTTTTTTCCAGGCAAACTAACAGTTTCAGAGAAAAAAGTTTCCTAACAATTATTCATTAAAATTACAGATCCTTCGATAGGTATTAAAAAAAAATGGAATTTATAGAAAAAATCCTATAGCAGTTTCGATGCATTGTGCATCGTATATCTTGTTCCCCCGACCCACCCGGTCGCATCACATCACCTGCCCAAGCTATTACTAATATCGTTTTTGCTTAGCGTTATTTCTGACTTTTCTTCTTTTTGCTCGGCTCCTAAGAGTCTTAGCGTAATGTTAAATAACTTATAGCCTTCCTCGAGAATTGGGCTATGAAATAAAAAATAATTTTTCAAATCCGGCTGGTACTTCCAGAGATTTGCGCATTCAAACATACAAATAAAAAATCAAACTCTTCAGCTTTATTATTTGTATCAGATAATACGTGTATACTTGACGTAAACGTTTTTCTTTTAAATACCTAATTATAGAGCTATTTGGTACAATTTTTACCAAATATTCTTGTGACTCTTGAAGCAAGATTTTACTATCAGGCAGTGTCATCAAAACAAAAGTACTAGAATAGTAGTACTTATTTTTTTTTTTTTTGTAAACAGGAGTCAAGGGTTCAAGCTGAAAACCAGCGCTTAGCAACTCGATAGAGGACCTAAGCATAATGCTGACGCTTAAACCTTTTGCTTTCGGTACTACAGTTTTGTGTAGCCTTTTCACTAAACGCCGTCATTCAATCAAAGGTCTGAATGATATTCAACCATTCAATCAAACGGCTAGGCAAATTACTTGGATCGATAGCGTTTAACTACTTACCTAGCCCAGACATTTAAAATTAATTCCATTTTCTGTCACCTGGCGCTGAAATTCACACTGTCAATATGGCGTCGATAAGCCACAATATTTCTGGTGTTTCACACAGTTTAAATGCGTTTACGCAAAACCGAATCAGAGCACCCCGATACCACGAGTCTTTTGGCTGCTACCCTTAGAGTGTATATAAAAATCCGGAGGCACGGAGGGAGAGCAGCCCCCGCCCGCTGTGACAAAGCAAAAGCACCCGTGCAAGGCGTAGCTGAGGCTGAGGGTGATCGCCAGAGGTTACCAGCTAGCTGAAGCTGTGGAGGTGAGCATGGGTACCTATCCTTTGTTACGTAAGGCCGAAGGGGCTGCACTTCCCGCAGCGCCGGAGATGTTGCAGAAGCAACTTTAAAGTATTTTGAGGTTAAGTTAGGCTAGGCGATTGACCAAACGACTAATTCAACCAGTTGGCTGCGGCATATCTACCTCTAGCTACTACTTAACTGTAATATTGGAAACAATAAACATTATTCTATTCTATTCTATTCTAAATAGGTAAATGCTTAAAGTTTATTAACTTAAACTGGGTTCATTAAGTTAGTTCACAACTAACTAAGCGGTCTCACTAAGCTACTTAACTTCTACTTAGCAACGTCAAAACTAGGACGCGGGGAGCGAGAAAAGTAGTCTTTACGTAAAGTAGGTCTGTGATGTTTTACTTAAGTACCCACTTTAAACATGGGCTAAATTTACAGTGTTGTGTAACTGTCGTACATGTTTACTACAGTAGGTAGCGGCCTATAATCTCATCTTATGTCCGGTTGATGGGCCTATGCTTAAACAACATTATTTTTAGTATATGCGAAACCTGAATATAGTTTATTCCGTGTTATATTTTGCCCCAAAAATCTTTAAAAAAGATTAAAATATGGATACCGAGCGACGAACACAAGTCACTGCAAGTCATAGTGGCACTAGGCACGGGCGCAAAGCGGGCCCGCGTGGTGATCATGTTTTTGTACGGACAATCAGGTAACATAACAAGCTTATAACTTTGTGATTTTTCATGATGCAGTTTTGAAATTTTGTATATAGATTCTTATACTAGACACGTGTTTCGTGTTTCGCATATACTAAAACTAATGTTGTATACATGCCCAGCCCTATTACAGGGACAGAGACTGGACCCAGGTTGGCCGTCATGGAATGACTCCGCCTTGGAGTGCAAAACTCAAACTCAAAGCATTTATTTCAATTAAACCAATTACAGGCATTTTTGAATTGTCAAAGATTCGGTCAGTTAGTCAGGAAGTTGAAGCTAGTTGCCCATTCCAAAACGTAGATCTTTTCAAATGTTCTGCTGCTTTTTTCCAACGATTTTTTGTTGAACTAAAATTGAACTAACGTTAACTAACTGTTGGCTGAACAAAGGTGATGTTGACAGACTGTTTTAACTGCCAATTTATGTTTCAGTGTTAGTTTAAGGTTTTCCCAATTTACGTTGTCTACTGTGACCGTACAGGGAAACGAGATTTTTCAATGCAAAAAAAAAAAACAACAATAACAAACAACAACAACAACTGTGAAACACGTGTGTGTATTTCTAGTTGTAAAAATATTTTTGGGATTTGCCTTTTGAAAAGTTATCTGTATTGTGTTTATTGTATGTTATGTATTGTGTGTGTGTGCGTGTGTGTGTTGTTTGTACCTCTAATGGGGACGTTGTGCAGATACACTTTTAGCTTTTATACTACTACTTGCTTCACCCCGCGATTCCACCCACGTAGACCGGGATAAAAAGCCTATGTGTTAATCCAGATTATAAGCTATCTACATACCAAATTTCATCCAAATCGGTCCAGCCGTTTGAGCGTGAAGAAGTAACAAGCATACAAACACACACACAATCACAAACTTTCGCCTTTATAAGTGAAGTTTTTGAAAACTATGGAACTGAAAGATTATTTACACAAATTTTCGAGTTAATCAAGCCCCGCAGTAAATAAAAAAAAATACTCCTGCCCTGTAAAATTGACTAATCCTTTACACCCCTTTCGAGGTAGATTTTCGAAAAACCCTGATACACGTTATTCTTAATTTTTGGTCTCAAGTACAAATACTGAATTTCGAGTTAATCGGACCGCGCGTTAAAATTACTCCTTACAAACTTTGACACCCCCCAATCCCTCTTTAGGGGGTAGTTTAGGAAAACTAAAAATGACGAACTTTATAATTTCTTAGATAAATATTCGTGCCAAGTTTCAAGTTTATTGGCTCTAGGAATAAGATTTTTCATACAAACTTTGGACCCCCATTTCAACCCCTTAGAGGGTGAATTTTGTAAAATCCTTTCTTAATGCACCTCTCGATCTCATAAGGAACTTACGTGCCAAATTTGGAATCTCTAGACCCAGTGGTTTGGGCTGTGCGTTGATATGTCAGTCAGTCAGTTACTTCTTTTAAATGTGCTCCACATTGTAAAATTAATGTAATTATTGTAATCAATAATTACATTAATTTTCAATTTACATTATTTACTTTAATTTAAAAAAATAATACTGTTATTTCAATTATTTTTGTACGGGCATCATCTCTTGAAACGCTTTGCAGTGGAGCAAGATGTGGCTTGTTTTACAAACAGGACAATTTCTGTCAGAGCTTGTATGGTTTGTCTTGGGATAGCGTCTGTATCTGTTGTACGCCTCCCTTGGTACTGTTGTCGTCGAGCTCCCTTTGTTCGGGGGCGCGTCGGCATCTGTTTGTTTGTTTGGTTTGCTTGTTTTCTTCGCCACTGATTCCAGCGCCGTGAACTTCCCTTCGATGAACTGGATGAACTCTTTAAAATCGGGGAGTCCTCTTGGACTTTTCCTCGCTTCCATGTAGTCAGAGTAGGTTTGAGTGTCCAGTTTTCCCGTCAGGATGTGCACCAAAATTGGGTCCCATGTTGATGTGTCGATGTCCAAGTTACGCAACGCGTGCACGGTTTCGAGACTTGTGTCGTGTAGACGTTTCAACTCGTAAGCGTTTTGATGTTGAATCGTATGTTGACTCATCAAAACTTGCATTTGTTTGGTGAAGAGCAGCTGCAAATTGTTGTATCTATGGTGGAGGATTTCCCAGCAGGAGTCGTAGTTGCTTTCAGAAACAGATAAGTGTTGCACAAGGCGCTCAGCCTCCCCTTTTAGCTTCCCTTTTAGGTGCTGCATCTTCTGTCCCTTCGAGAGTGAAGGGTTGTTGTGGATAGCCGCAATGTATAGATCGAGGAATGTCGGCCATTGTGCGTAGTTGCCAGAGAATATTGGTATTTCGATTCTCGGCGCACTGTCCCGTTGTTGGACAGCGAGGTTGAGCTTACGGTTAAGATCTCGCTTTGTGCACTCGTACGTTTCTTCATACCGCGAAAACTCAAGCTCGTAGTTGACGTCACTTCCGACGAGAATGTTGTCGAGCTGCCAGTGTACTTCGTCAATCACCCTCCATCGAGATTCGAGAATCCTGAGCTTGTCTTCTATATCCCATTTCTCGATAATGTCAGCAGTACACAGGTTGCTGGTGAAACGGGAGAAGGCTCTGAAGTTAGTTGATTGTTGAGTTTTGAGCTCGTCTGATTTTGAGAGGACTCCAGTGTTCTTATTCTCTTCCCCTTGGTGACCCGCGGGCTCCGCAGTGCAGGTAGGCCAGGTTTGCAGCTTATGTTGTATACTTGCGTATTCCGCCTTGACCCTGTCATACACTTTTGTAGCGTAGTATGTGTCGGTCCGATCTGTAGCGCCCTGTAGCACGCCATGGTTCATCTCGAACTCGTTCCAGTGCGCCTGGAGGGTATCCAGCCTGCCCCGGATGTATGTTGTTGTTTTGCGGTCAGGGCCATCCTTTCCGAAGTTGACGCCAATTTTCCGGATGCCCTCTGGGATGATTCCCTGCCGCTTGAGAAGTTCTTGTTGTCTAGCGTCCATGGTTGTTGTGCGAGTATGTATGCGTATTGTTGATGGACGTTAGCCCTGTTGACTTCTTCTCTGTTGAGTTGTTGTTGTTAGGGTGTAGTACCCGAACCACCAAATTTTGATGTCTCCTACGGTGATCACAGGGTCCGAAGGAATCTCTCCGTACGATATTGTGCGCCTTCTCAATCTGACTGGGGCGATCCGCTTGTGGAAGACCAGTCAAACCGATTCGCTCTCGTAAGTAGAAACCCTTCGTACCTGTGCGACTTGCAGGACTGTTTGTTCCAGGAATGGCGATCCGGCTCGAAGGACCAAAAATGTACGGGCAATAGCACCGCACACTGAGATTTAGTATGTAGATGGACGAATCACACGGGATGTGTACAGGAAATAAAATCACTGTTATGTGTCCGTAAATGATTGACCATTTATTAGGTAAAACATTAAAATATATAATACCTAAAGTAGGTGATTTGTGGCGGGCGTAATCGCCTAGTCAGCGAATGTACATAAATCGGTGAATTAGCAACCGCTTGTTCAGGTAAAAACTAAAACAATTAACATCATGTGGCGATGCTCGTACAATTTTAATATACCATCATTTCCATTTTTACCATTTTATTAAATAAAACACAAACATTAACATATTATCACTTAAATTATTATTTATGCCTGTAATTTAATGCCAGATCAAGTGAATAAAATTTACAGGGATATTTTACAAAAAATTCGTGAATTGAGTAAAAAGATTCCTGCAACAACCACTTCCGTACTCAACTGCATACGTTCAACTGCAATGTTAAGTTTGTTCTTGGGATAAATTCATCCAACTACGGAACCCTTCATTGTGCGTGGTCCAACATGCACTTGGCAACTTATTTTTAATTTAGCTGGTGGATATCCGGAGTCTGTGAAACAGATGAGATGAGAGACCTTATTTATCAAATAAATATTGTTATTATTGTCGATCACGTTGCGCTACGGAAATGAGAAATCTGTAGCAAATTGAGAAGTGGAAGAAAATTAAGTTTTCTGCGTCAAGTAATATTTTTCAATAGGTATCGAATTGAAAGCGTTCCCCAAAGTTCTGTTTAAAACGTTTATTTTTGTACGAAATCGTTCGGGTTTCGGTCAGCATGGTAGCTACAGTTAAGGCGAGTAGTGTTGCCAACTAGCGCCTGCATTGAGAAAATAATCATAAGTCTGGAGATATGGAACTTTTTGAAATTTATTATCGTCACATTTTTAGTCAGATGAGGTAGAATTAAATCAGGGGAAAAAATCAACACTAAACTTCCTAGGTTCGAAGCCATAGCAGATAACGCCAAAAACGGCCGCTTTTGGCGTTAACTGCTAAGGCTTCAAACTTAGGAGGTTTAGTATTCATTTCATATTTTTTTGTATGTTGGCACCTTGTTTTTAAATTTTTATTTAAATATATGTAAATTGAAATAACTTAATTGCACTTTTATGTGTTGTGCTGTGTCTTTTGTGTGCACCGAAAATGTGATCATAGGAAATTTCAAAATGTTCCATATCTCCAGACTTATGTTTTTTTCTCAATGGTGGCGCTTGGTGGCAGCACTACTCGCCTTAATCAGTGCCTTTTCAGCTTCATAATTTACCAGCTAGACTCGGCTTGGATTTTTATTTTCTTGTCGTTCAGTCTGCTTGTTATAAAAACTATTCGATGAAGTTTCGAAAAAGAAAAGTTACATAATATTCTAAAGTAATACAGACACAAAAGTATGTTCTTGAAATTACTTTAGAATATGTAACTTTTCTTATAAATATGATAGACTGAAAGATGAGACTTGACACACCATGTGGGTTGACTTGCGCAGAAGACGATTTTAGGTCTCTCTAGCGGTTTGAGGTCTGAGCGCGGGAAGGGACCGGGCGTCATCGGGGCGGCGGAAAGAGCGCGGTCAAGTCTCATCTTTTGTGGCGCGTATTGTACTTCCCGTTGACATAGAATCATGAAATTACGCTGGTAGCATGATCTCACAGCGCAGTAGTAAAGGAAAAAGTCCGGAAATCGTTAATTTGTAGTTTCATTACATAAAAAAATATTGTTTTTTGCGATTACAAACTTAAACTTGCGGTTGGAGACTTGGCCGTGAAGTTCAGAACATATTTTTCAACAGCAGTGTTAATTTTGTTTTTGGGATATATTCTTTTTAACTACATACGGAACCCTTCATTGTGTTTTTAATTAAATTACTGGCTATTTCAATGGCCATGGCTCTATTTACTCTTTTCTTATTTCAACTTGTCAATATACTGCTCTAACTCATTGCTAAAACAAACAAACATGACCACGTCCTTCCATCCTCTTTTTCCTCATCATTTGTTCGCCAGAATTTCTTCCGGTATTCAAAATGAAGGAAGTAAAAAATGACCCAATAAATTGTGTTCCCGTTCCCTAATAATATTATACCTACCTACCTGTACTTAGAGGGTCACACAGAGGCCAATAAAAACGCCACGGTGTATAGATCCGGCCAGATTTACGGCCGCAACAAAAGTTATATTGGGGACGTCTAAAACCAGCCAAACTTGAGCTCTTTTTCTTGAACATTTTCAAGGATCGCTGTGCATTTTTTTTGTGAAAGCGAAGGAGTTGAGGTCTATTGGAAATGGTCTTGTTAGGATATAAAACAGGAATTTTTCCTGGCATCTTGTCTTGAATTATTTGGTTGGGTTATATATTATCATACGTTGTAAGTGTAATAAAGGTGTTTTCGATGTTTTATTGCGGAGTGAATCGTTGAGAAAATCTGTTATGGGTCGTAATGGAAATTAAACAAGTTTATTGGTAATAAACAGTTATTTCACTGTCATCATTTTACTAGCTGCGCCCCACGGTTTCACCCGCGTAGACCGGGATAAAAAGAAGCTTATGTGTTAATCCAGGGTGTCAGCTACCTCCATACCAAATTTTATCAAAATTAGTCCAGCCGTTTGAGCGTGAAGAAGTAACAAACATACAAACACACACATACACTCACAAACTTTCGCCTTTGTAATATTAGTGTAATTCAGTTCTTACCATTATATTTAAAATTATTATTAATATCCATCCCCTTTTAGAACTCATCTGCCTAGCCTTTTTCCAACTATGTTGGGGTCGGCTTCGGACCAGTGTTACAGTAGGTATTTTATATGGAGCGACTATCTGACCTGGAGGTTGTGGACAACCCAGTAACTGGGTATCGTAATACCTAGTGGTAATACGATACCCAGATACAAACCACGATACGATACGATACCGGTGGTGGTGGTGGTTATCCTCTCAAAACATATATTTATCAAAAAGAGTACAAAAAAATATATTTTCAAAATTAAAGCAAATAATAAATTTAAACAAAATTAAAACATAAATGAGGTGGAAAGGTACTCATTTGTCTTTTAACTTTGTTATTTGCTTATTATAATATAAGTTTATTATTTGCTTTAATTTTGAAAATATATTTTTTTTGTACTTTTTTTTTGATAAATATATGTTTTGAAATGATTAATATTCCTTAATTATAAGTATTTTAATTTAACACAATTATTTTACCTATGATATCATTATAAAAAGTACCTTTTACTCACTTTTTTTTTTTAATTTTACTGAACCTCATAACTCTTGAACTGGCAACTATGGGCGCGCGTTGATAGCGTATAATTATATCCAACAAGCCAAACAATAAGAATAAAGTAGTTTGAAAGCAAGGCCTGTCAAGACTTGGCCGAATTTTAGCAGTTTCTGTTTCATTCCATACAACAAAAATTTTAAATATTTTTTTCCAGGCAAACGATTAGATTTAGAGAAAAAAGTTTCCTATTAATTATTCATCAAAATGACAGATCTTTCGATAAGTATTTTTTTTTAATGGAATTTGTAAAAAAAATCCCAATGTCCCTCATATAGCAGTTTCGATCCACCGTGCGACTGCTGTAGTGTACTTGAAGAAGTAGAAGTTGAGAAAATCTGTTTTCTTTTATTTTATCATGTTTAAATATCGATACTCATCAGGTCTGCGGAGTTTCGCTAGCTAATTTAATTTGACTCTGTATACTCCTTACACATGAAACTTCATCTAATCTTCTCCCAAACCTCAAACACCCGAATTAATCCAAAACGACTATCTTGAAAATCAAATCCATTACTCACACAGCCAATTTGTGAGATTTCTAACAAAACTAACAATATCAAAACCATAGTGAACCCTTTATCCAAAGGGTTGAAAATAAATCAAAATAGTTTTGAAACAATAGGGCTAGACACAGCAAAATACAAAAGGTCAACTGCATACAACAAGCGAAAACAGATGTAAGCAACATTATAGACGCGTACAGGTAAACCAGAAAAAGTATGCCTTTCGGGTAATTTTCGTGTTTCCGGATTAGTACGAACGTCGTGCCACAGAGTAATGGCTGGTTTACACAGTGCGACCTGCTGAGACAGCTGCTCGCACTGTGTACTCTTATGTCAATAGCTCGGCTTGCCTTGGCTGTTTTCATTATGAGAGTAGCTGCCTATCTCGTTTGAGTTGTATGCTTGCGACTGACTGTCGAGCTATCGCCCAATGCGTCCGAACGATGCGAGTGATATGTGAGCTGCTGCCATGCCAGTAATGGTCCCTGATCACTCGCATCGGGGGCGAGGCGTGCAGGCAAGTGAAAAAAAAAATAATAAGTTACTCGGCTGCGAGCTACTGTCTTACTCGCAAGTGCGAGTAACTCGAATGATACGTCCACACAGTGCGAGTTGCTGCACTATAGCTACTTGATAGGCCGACTCGCATGCTAGCTCGCACTGTGTAAGCTAGCCATTGCCCCCGCAGAGGCAAAGTTTCTATTGGCTAGTTTACACAGTGCGAGCTAGCAAGCTAGCACTCGCATAACAGCAGCTCGCACATCACTCGCATCGTTCGGACGCTTTCGGCAGTAGCTCGACAGTCACAAGAGCTACTGACATGCGAGTACCCAATTCGAGCTGCTAACTAGACGGTAGGCAGCTGCCTACTATCTAGTTAGCAGCTCGCATTGTGTAAACCAGCTAGTTTTGTACTATCACGCTTTTTAGCAGTGCACCTATGATTGCACGTTTGTACGAAGTTTTCTCTCTGGCGGGTAACATCCAATCGCAGATGTCACTCACAAGTTTTGAAAAGTTATTGGGAATGCCATAAAGTTGTTAATCTATAATTTTATAATTATGGTAATCCAGCCCTCAGGCTAGGTGGAGCGACGATCTTCGCAGGGTGGCTGCTAGCAGCTGGATGAGAGTTGACGAAAATCGAGCTGAACGGCGTGCGATAGGAGAAGCCATGTCCAGCAGTGGACTGCTGTATGCTGATGATGATGGTAATCCAAAATAGGCAAGTATTTTCATGGTTTTTACAGCTCTATATTGAGGGGCTCATGGCTAAGTAATAACATCCGTACGGGTCGATCGATCGGGTTAAGCTACACTTGCCGCGGTTGGTCCGTGGATGGGTGACTATCTTTACATGCGGAAACCCCTCCGTGCCTCGGAAAACACGTTAAACCGTTGGTCTCGGCTGACATTCTGTGGATCTTTGACAGTCGTTACGGGTCATCACAAGCCCGAAAGTCTGACAACAAGACCCAAGGGTATTGTATTACCCAGTTACTGGGTTGTGGAAGTCAGATAGACAGTCGCTCCATGATTAATACTGGTATTCAGCTGAATCCGGTTACACTGGAAGCCGACCCCAACTATATTAGATTTCATGATTTCATAACTGCGCGTTCCCTCTTCCGAAGCACATATTTTTCTTGGGCTAATTGTACGTATAGGTACAGTACGACACCGTCTATCGTTTATCTTCGGAAAAACCGAACTTTGCCGATTTAAATGTGCCTGGTCCAATAGGGGAGTGACGGAATTAGTGCGTCAATCTATAATAATTTAGGTGGGAATGTAAATCAATTTCTATTGGTCGATAGTCATACTTTATACTCGTATATATAATATTATTATTATTTTTTTTTATATATATATGACGGCGTCAGCGATGGCTGAGCAATAGAACCGTCATCATTTGGGTTCGGTGGTATCGGGTTCATTGCGTAGAATAATAAAATCCAAGGCACTTATAACCTTACTTTGTGTTACCGTGGTCACAAAACACAATTTGTAAGGGTAAACCGACAGTTTCGTTATGGACGAGTGTCTTGGTTGGTGTCCCGAGTCAAAGTGAGCTCAGTCCAGTCCCCACTCTCCAACACGACTCTGTCCACGTGCCGCCATTACAATGATAACTGACGTCACGGCGTTTACCACTACCTCAGTACTACAGTATTCAAATCAACAACTTATTATTTAATGATATCGTATTCCACGACACGGCCAGCCTGACAAGTTACACGTCCTCGTGCGTATCTGTAATAAAAAAAAAAAAACTAACAGAGCAACTGCACAGCCTCGGCCAACCTGGCCACATCGTTATGAAACGCATTACTTAACAATAATTAAAAAAAAAACAATAACAATAATCGATAGCAAAAGGTTCCTCTAAGCCTTGGTAATAATTGGTCAGTAACTGTATTAACTTAGATCACATACAACGCTCATGGCCCGGCTGCCGCAGCAGCTAGTGACACTCATGCCACCCATATCGTCATCACCTCAAGTGATACGACCAACACATTACTTCACATAGAGTCTACGACTCCCAGGTCACTACATGACCAACATAACAATAGTCTCCTTTGAGACCCGGGTCCCCGCTGCACCACCAGCTGCCCATCGCCCTCTGAACAACTCACAAGTGAATTGCAGTTACGACTACAGACAAGTGAGTACAGTGCGACCTAATAGCCATGGTATGTGCTCTATTATTCGATGGAGGAACTCTCCTCATCGTCTTCTACGTTTAACTCGTTAGGTACACTACTTAGAGGCATCTTTCGTAACCGATCGTGAGCGTACTTAAACGTTCTTTTACTATTTAAGGATTTCAAAAGATAACGATCGCCATCAAGCACTTCGAGAATTTTAAACGGTCCCTTGTACTTGGGATCCAACTTCGTTTGATTTCGTTCTTCATTTTGAATTAGAACTAAATCACCAACATCAAATTTTATTAACTTAGCTTTACCATTATCGAATCTCGATTTTTCATAACTAGCATCTTTTTCCATGTTTCTTACCGCTTGCTCTCTTGTCTCGTCAAGATTAATCTCCGTTTCGGTATCATCTAAAGTTAAAAGATTTAGAAGTCTACGTAACCTATCAAAAGCTCGAGGGGGCTCGCCTTTGTTACGCGATGGACGGAACAATTTAAAGCAAGTTGCACGTCTCCTAGTGCCTCTTGCCAAGACCGATCGGATGTCTCTACCGAAGTTAACATGCCTTTGAGTGTACTCATAACTCTTTCAACCTGCCCTTTAGCGCGGCTTGATCCCGTCGCAATCAAGTGCAAAGTTATACCATGAGACTCACAAAAATTTTTAAACTCCATACTGGCGAAGCATCGACCTTGGTCAGCAATAACACGAGTCGGCGCTCCGAACAAAGAAACACTAGATTTAAGTGCTCTGATCGCGCTGGCTGAATCGATTCGAAGAGTGTGATACATAAGGACAAATTTAGTGAAAGCATCAATTAAAACGATAACATACTCTTTAGAATCGTTTTTACCACTAAGCTTGCCAGTTATATCGACATGAACTGTATGCCACGGAACACTAATCTTGGGGATCGGATGAAATTCGGCCTGTACACGCCCTGAATTAGGTTTGGACAGTTTACAGGGTTTAAAGTAACTGGTTAGGTTCATAACTACAATCCGCTACACATTTTTGTTTAGAAATAACCAAGGAAGAGTTAGTCACGTTGATTGTGAAACCTTGTTTTAATATTTCGTGACCGATCCGATGACATTATATTTCAAGTGATTATCGGACAGCACATGAAATAAAATAGGCAAACAATGACCATCAATGAAAACGTCGCAAAGAATTTGTTCGGTACAGTCTATATTAGCACAACCGATACCTTTTTTACGGACTATCGCATAAAAATGTTGACCTTTGAAGCAACGGCTAATAGATTGCTTGACAAGAGAGCATTCAGCACTGGAATCAAAATAAAAATAGTACGACTCACCCGATTGTTCTAATTGCCCGCATACACCCGCTATTTCACAGCTATCGACGCGTCGCTCCGGCGCTGCGTTGCTCGCACTGCCCATTGACGACGACGAGCCACCCACGCTGGCTCGGTGACAATTCGTAGCGATGTGTCAGTTTTCTCCGCAACGGAAACATATTATTTGCTTGCTGGAGCTCGATGTAGTGTTACCGCCGGTGTAGTTTTGTTGACGTTAGATCCAGCAGGCTTCATAAACTTCGAACGACAATTCACCGCTTTATGTCCCGGTTTTCCACACCGTTATTTAAATTGATGAGTGTTGCAGCGAGAGTTTCAGTGGAGTCATAACGCGCGAGAAATAAGTCACGAAAATGTTTCCAAGTCATGCCCACGTGTGAAATCTGCGACAACCATGATGAAGCACTGCCTTTCAGAGCTTTACTGAGAGCTATAATGAGAGATGCACCCTCCAGTGGGCGTTCGTTGAGGCAAATATCGATTGTATCACACCAAGCACGTGGATCGGCATCCGGTTGCTCCGGATTGATTTCTGGCAGCGTGATCATAGGTGACGCTGTTGGTGTTCTTATAGCTTCGATTAACTGCATCATGTTCTTCTGCTGCATCTCGAATATAGCACGCCAGTGAGAATCGAGCCCAGATCCCACTTCTGATGACGGCGTCAGCGATGGCTGAGCAATAGAACCGTCATCATTTGGGTTCGGTGGTATCGGGTTCATTGCGTAGAATAATAAAATCCAAGGCACTTATAACCTTACTTTGTGTTACCGTGGTCACAAAACACAATTTGTAAGGGTAAACCGACAGTTTCGTTATGGACGAGTGTCTTGGTTGGTGTCCCGAGTCAAAGTGAGCTCAGTCCAGTCCCCACTCTCCAACACGACTCTGTCCACGTGCCGCCATTACAATGATAACTGACGTCACGGCGTTTACCACTACCTCAGTACTACAGTATTCAAATCAACAACTTATTATTTAATGATATCGTATTCCACGACATATATATGTCGGAAAGTGAATTAAAAGGCTTGTTTCCGTATTAGTAGCGCCATCTATTAGCGTTTGAGATACGTCAGTTGATTAATCAAATTGAAAACAGCTGTCATTGAGTCAGTAGTTCGAGTCAGGGTTGTCAATGTCGAAGCTGTCAGTGTCAACGTTGTATCTGTCAGTAGTGCGTTTGTCTATTTTCGAGCTCTCTTGCTCCTGAGACAGCGCTAGCGCCGGTCGTGCGCACTGATTGGTAAAGAAGCAACCTGGCAGACACCAACTTCGAGCACGTGGACGCTAATCCGTTTGATTCTCCGACATATTTATTTCAGCTACTTCGGTTTTCGGGTTCGGGTTTCGCTATATTTCGGTTTTCCCGAAAATAAAAGGTGGAAGCTTTGAACGTTGTTATAGGTGAAGCTAAAACCAACACACACATAGGTGTGTGTTGGTTTTAGCTTGTTGTGTAACCTTCTGCATATATCTTTTTTGGTGGTCTTGAAATAACACGGGAACAAGTGAATTGTACTTGGTAACTACGAGTCGTTAACGGTAAGATAGATACCGGTTACGAAAGGTAAATGTCCATTAAAATTCATCGGGGGATAGTTTTGAAATAGGTTGTAGTTACCGAGGGTAGAAGATGCTGGATATGGCCAGAAATTTTGCTTCATGACAAAATGTGCGTATCATGCCTGTATGCGATTTGATTTACAAGTTTTTTTGCGCGGTTTGCAGTAGGAATTACTGGTAGAAATCGTCACTAGCAAAAAAGCGTTCATACATTGAAACGAAAGAGAGAATAGAATTCATGGCTTTCGTGGATGCTAAAGCCGATAGTGAAGTCAAAAGGAAAATCCACAATGGTGGCTGCGAAAATATTGAAATATTTCATCATGGGTGTCGCTTTCACGGTTTTCGAGGGTGCTAAGGCGCCTGCGCCCGCGTCTCATGCATGGTCTCATCGCTTGTCATAGAAATATAGACAATAGTCTATAGCATAGACAAGTGAGGTTGGACCGTCGGGCGTCAAGCGTGAGTCGAACTTTACACCTTATTGACGGTTTTTGTTTTTTCTTTTCAAGTATTCTAGTGTTTGTATTTTATTTTATTTGATTTTATTCCCCTTGGGATTTTTAATAGATATCCGTGGGTATGTCCGTGGCATCACACAGGCCCTATCAGAATACCAGCGTTGCGGTATTTATTTTTTAAATTTCGCAGCTTTATGCTGAGATGGGAGCCTTTTTGGCATCGCACAGGTCTCTTTTTTTTAGTCTGATTTCTTTTTTTGTTTTTTAATGTTTATTTTGTTACTTTTATATGCTCTTTTTTAACTGTATTTCCTGTGCGTGTCCCAAATAAAATATTTTTCTTTCTTTCTTTTTCTTTCTAAAGCCGACGGGGTTGCGGTGAATGTACAAGTATCTCCCGCGGGACCCCGACTCATGCTACAAGAAGGAACAGTGAGGTTTTAGTCAGTAGGAGCCCGACATAACTTTCCGTTCTTCCACGACGATTTCCCTACAGTAAAAAAGGGTGCTAAAGCTGATAGTGAAGTCAAAATGAAAATCCAAGATGGCGGCTGCGAATTTTTTTTTTTTTGTCATGAGTGAAGGAGTTGAAGAAGTAGCGTAGCGAGGAATGGGTACAGATGAGCGAGAAATGAGCTAAGATAGATAAGGAGTTCCGTACTATTTCTTTAGATAATAAGGTCGTGGGAACGTAAGTCACGTCAGAACAAGTAAACATTAGCTCCGTGTACAAAAATAATTTTAAAATAGTAAAACTCATTTCTTATAAAGTATATGTGAAGATTATGATTCAGTGTTGCGTGACTCCCATTCTATAATGTTTGTGATCAAATATTTCTATAATTAATACCAGATATGACTAAAAATATCAAGTGAAATATAACAGCTAAATTAGTGAAGTTTTCTATAATATTATTACACTACAACATATTATAGACCCAATTGAAGAAATCAGCAAAAAAGTTCAAGGAAATACGAGTAACATGAACAAGTGAGTGTAATTTTAAATATTACTCCGAAAAAATCCGTTGAACAAATAAAACACGGATACATTTTGCCTGATTCAAAACTGACCTTTGGACCTCAACAAATGACAAGCAAGTCGCTCACCCGATGTTAAACATTGTCATAACTTATTTCGACGAAGATTACAAATGTTCAGTTGGCGGCAAGGTCAACACAGTCGACTTGAGCGATAGTTAGCGCCGGTTCGAATCTCAGTGGCGCAGTGACTTTTTGTGGATGTTTCACCAACATTTCTAAGAACGGTATAGTCCCATTCGGTTCAACCGTTCAATTTTAGCATTTACCTACAATCAAAAACAAAAATAAATTACTGACATGGAAGAAGTAAACAATGTTACGTTACGGAGACATCAAATGATTAAATCAAGGTCTATGGAACTCCTTGATCAAAGCAATACTAGCCCAATTTCCTGTGATGAATTATTAGGTAGAAGCCTTGATTTATCCACCAACATATGCTCAACTTACATGGCGGAAATGAAAGATGAAATTAAACAATTACACTTCTGGACACATCTTTTGGCCCACCTTGTATTTTCAGTTTCGTTTGGTCCTAGCTAAAATTTTATATTAGGTCGAGCAAAAAGTTTTTATGCAGTTTTGAACCTGGCACATTCACAATTTCATTCAATAGTCTTTTTTTGAATTTCGAACACAGAATTTAAAGAAACAAAAGACAATTTGGAGCCTGTTTGTTGATATCAAACAATCGAATACTAAGAAAACTTGGTTTTATTGGTTTACTTGGCTTTAATTCTTGAAAAAGTGATTGATATCTTTGGTTTTGCAACAAACATTACTTATTCTTAACATTAAGGTGAGGTTCTATCAATAATCTATGGATACTTCACCTGAAGTCGCCGCCCAAGGCTTATTCAGGCCGGACACAGCCAAAGAAACGTGAGTGCTCAACTTAATTTAAGTCGATCTGCGGTCCGAAATGTTTATCGGAGGTACCTAAAGACTGGCGGCTTTGTTCGTCGCCAAGGAAGGCCACGATCTCGGGTCACAACTGAAAGGCAGGATCGATTCATCGTGACGACCAGCTTGAGAAATCGTCACCTTACCTCCATTGAGATACAAAACCAACTTCGCGACTTCCACGGAGTATCTGTGAGCGCTCGAACTGTTCGGAGAAGGTTAAAAGAACGCGATATGGTACCACACAAGCCAGCTAATGGCCCCAAACTAACGCGAGCCCACCGAACAGCGCGCCTTCATTTCGCACGCAGTCATTTAAATTGGACACAGCAAGATTGGAGCCGTGTACTCTTTTCTGATGAGTCTAAAATTGTGTTACATGGCAATGATGGAAGGAAGAAGGTCTACCGACGTAAGGGAGAGCGTTTCGCACAATGCTGCTTTGAAGAGAGGGTTGCTTATGGCGGTGGCTCATGAACTGTCTGGGGCGGTATATCCGCGAGCGGCAAAACTCAACTTGAGGTTGTTACAGGACCACGGCTGCCAACATTAAATGCTGAAAGGTACATTCGTGAGTGCTTAGAACCTCACGTGATACCATACGCGGACTATGTGGGCCCAAATTTCCTTTTTATGCATGATAATGCAAGAGCCCATGCGGCCGGCATAGTCAGGGAATATCTTCGGGATGTGAACATCACAGTTATGGACTGGCCAGCCAGAAGCCCAGACATGAACCCCATTGAGCACATGTGGGACGAGCTAAAAAGACGTGTTAGGGCTCGTCAGCCAGTTGCCCAGACGATGCAGGAGTTGAAAACTGCCATAGAAGAGGAACGGGAGATGATCCCTCAAAATTTCATAGAGCGGTTGATAAACTCTATGCCTAATCGTATGAGAGCTGTGGTAGATGCCCATGGAGGCAACACGCGTTATTAAATTAAACCTTTATTTGATAAAACATGTTTTTTATTCAAAAATCAATTGCCTTTAACAAGGCGCATATCCGACTTGTTAGGCGTAGCTCCATGTCGTATGGTATTCTGAATTCAAATTTAAAACAATACGATCGAAAAAGATGGTAAAATGTATCAGGTTTAAAACTGCATCAACAGTTTTTGTTCAATCTAGCAATCATATTTCGGTAGGGGCCATCGAAACCTAAACTCTAAGGTGGGCCAATAGATGTGTCCAGAAGTGTAAAATCAAATTTAGAAAGTACTCAGAGTGAAATGGAAAATATTATTTTAGAAAATTTAGAACTTAAAAAAACGATTGCAAACATGAATCAAGAATTGGCCATTCTCAAACAGTTATGTAGAAGCCCACTAAAGACTTTTAGACAAAATATATCCAGCAGCAATAAGAAAAGTGTACGACGTCGACTTACAGACAGTTTTCGGGTCTCTCCTCAAGAACTAAATGAAAGCCCATTAATCCCCTTGCAGCAATTAAACAAGGAATTGACTACTAGCCAATCTTCAAAACGCACACATCTTCGAGTAAATACGTGTGAGAAAAGAAGTACTGCTTCGCAGACGGATACAGAAAATAAAGAATCTAAGACGACAAAAAACACAGGAAACGTGAAACTTAATACTAAAAATAAGTGTAACATAAGGGCAATTATAATTGGAGGTAGTCAATGCAGTGGACTATCATCACAGTTGACAAAATCTAGGTTTAGTAACCCCTATAACGCTTATCAGTTTAACTCTATAGTTAAAACGAATGCCTCCACACAGGAAATCTTAACAAGCGTAAAACTATTTGACATTAAAGCTGACGATAAATTGATAATATCTATTGGACAAAACGATGACAATACCTTAAAAATGACAACAGAATTATGTTTGTTTTTAAAATCAGTGCCTTGTCCTGTAATTGTATTAGGTGTGAATAAAAACATCTGCTCCAATGAGATAAAATTGAATGGAATGTTAGATTTAATTTGTAGTCAGACTAAAGAATGTTATTTTCTCAAAAAATGTTATAATGTGTCCTCATTATGTTATAAAATTAATTCATTATTAGATCAACTAGACTATAACAAACGGTTTTTATCTTTTTACGGTAGTTCTAATTATTATAACAAAAAAACTGGATTAGACTCGAGTGTCAATATTGTTATAACTAAAAGCCAAAGCTCACAGACTGGTGATGATGTATTGATAGGTGATATGAAACAATTACAAAATTATAATAATAATAATAGCTTAGATTCTACAAGATTGTCGTTAAACGAGTTTTTTCTTGACAAATAATGCATCCTGTAGGCAATTGAATTGTAATAAAATAAGTGCTGATAGTCATACTATAATAAATAGTGTAAAAAATAGTAGCCTGACAGATGAACAATTAAATATCTTTCATCAAAACCTATGTGGATTGAATAATAAAATAGATGAGTTTGAGTTATACTTAGAAAGTCTACAAAATAGATTCCATTACTTATGTGTTAGCGAGCATTTTCTTAATGATAATTTAATTAACTTGTTAAATCTCAACGATTATAAAGTAGCATCTTACAATACCAGAACAAAGAAGCAAAGAGGAGGTACAGTCATACTCGCAAGAAAAGATAGAGATTTCGAGGAGTTAAAGATAGCAAAAAAATTATGCAAGGAGGAATCTTTCGAGGTTTGTGCTGTAAAGGATAAAGCCACTGGTGTGTGTATATGTTGTGTTTACCGTAGCCCTTACGATAAAAACCTGTCAATTTTTATGAACAGTCTAGAACAATTACTCGAACATCTTTTTAAATATAACTGTTGTGTTTGTGGTGATTTTAATATAAATCTACTAGCCGAAAATAATAAGAAAAATGATTTTATTAATCTTATGACTTGTTATAACTTTAGAGCTCTTATAAACACCATAACCTTTATAAGGAATAATGCTGAATCGTGCATCGATAATATATTTACCAACACTGTAAATGATCATATAATATCCTGTAATGTTGACCATAACGGGTTAGCTGATGGGCACGCGGGTTTACTGTGCTGTTTAACGATGCCAAGTAATCAATATAACAAACATAAAAAACCAGCAATATATGTAAGAAAAAGATTACTCAGTGTAAAAAATAAAAATGTATTTAGACAGTTACTGTTAAAACAAGACTGGAGCATTTTAGGCATCAACGAGTTTGTTAAAAAGCTTAACGTCACATTTAAGACAGCTTTTAAAAGTAAAACCAGACAGATAAATTCAGAACGGTCTTCCTTAGCATGGGTTACACAGGGCATTAAGATGTCTAGTAAAATGAAGCGATTTCTAGTTACAAGCAAAAATTCTAACGTTCATGGAAGCGTTACAAATTATGGAAATACATATATAAGTTTATACAGGAAAATAATTAAAAAAGCAAAAAAAATAGCAGTGCAGTCTCAAATATCACGTTCTAAAAATGTTTCTAGGGATATATGGAAAATCATCAATAAGCATAGGAACATAACAAAAAAAAAACGTAAAAATATAATGTTAAGAGAAGGCAATAAACTCGTGACAGAGCCTACTGAAGTTGCCAATATGTTTGCAAAACAGTTTGCAGAAAGCACAAATATAAACATCACTAAAAGCATAAGAAGCAATTCGGCATTAAAATTATTACAGCAAAGTACAAAAAGAGTAGATAAAGAAATTACTTGGGAACCCGTCACAACTAGTGAGATAGTTAAATTAATAAATATATGGAATGTAAGTCATCGTGCGGTTTTGATGAATTACCTATAATGATATTTAAAGATAACATAGATATTTTAGCAGAACCTCTAAAAATTTTTTATAACAATTGCTTCAGGAACAGTATTTTTCCTGATCAACTGAAAATAGCCAAGGTGATCCCAGTCCACAAAAAAGGCTCTACTCAGGATCCTAAAATGTATAGACCTATATCTCTCTTGCCAACCTTATCAAAGATTTTCGAAAAGTTAATAAAAGCTAGACTAATTACACATTTAAACAGGAACAGGGTTTTAAATTATAAACAGTTTGGTTATCAATCTGGCGTAGGAACGCAAGATGCTATTGATGCACTACTTATGGAGGTCAGAAGTAAACTAAATTCAAAGAAAATGGTAGCCGGTCTCTTTTTAGATCTAAGTTCTGCTTTTGACTTGATAAACCACGACCTGTTGTTAATTAAGCTTGAGCATTATGGTGTGAGAGGCAAAGCTATACAACTTCTGACATCTTATTTAAAAAATAGAAAAATGTTCGTGGAAGTAAAACAACTGATTCGCGTTGAAAATAAGAATGGGAGGAATGTTTCTGACAATGCATTTCATCAGCAAGATATTAGGTCTAAATTAAAAAACACAAGTGTAGGGGTTCCTCAGGGAATCACCGGTACATTCGGTTTGATGTCTCCGCCCAGACCTCGAGCGCGCCGGTCCGACAGGCCCCGAGTGGTCCGCGGTGGGCGCTGAAGCAGCTGGACCGGGAGCTCCTCCTGGAAGCCTCGATTGTGCAGGCCTGGGTGTCACCACCGGATAGGCCTGCTGACATCAACGACGAGGCGGAGTGGTTCCGGGAGGCCATGTCCGAAATATGTGACGTGGCAATGCCCCGGGTCCAGCCCGGACGTGCTTGGCGCCAGGTGTACTGGTGGTCGCCGGAGCTGACGGCTCTGCGCGAGGCGTGCGTTGCTGCACGGCACCGGTACACCAGGCACCGCAGGCTCCGTATTCGCCCACCGGATACGGAAGCCATTCAGGCGGAGCTGTACGAGGGGTACAGAGCGGCGAAGACCGCCCTCCGAGCGGAGATCTCGCGGGCCAGGGGTCTGGCTCGCGAGGAGTCGCTGGGGACTCTGAACAGAGACCCGTGGGGACGCCCCTATAAAATGGTGCGGGATAAACTCCGCCCATGGGCTCCCCCGCTGACGCAGAGTCTCCGGCCGCAGCTCGTGGAGGACGTGGTGAGCGCTCTGTTCCCTTCGCGAGGGACACATACTCCCCCGCCCATGGCTCCGCCTCCTGCGGTGCCCGATGCGGACCACATCACCGACGACGACGACGATGCTCCGGAAGTGACCGAGGTAGAGCTGAGAGCGGCGGTACGTAGGCTGAGTGCCAAAAATACCGCCCCAGGACTCGACGGCTTGCCAGGAAGAGCTTGGGTTCTGGCCTTTGGGGCTCTCGGGCCTCGACTAGGGGGGCTCCTAAGCGCATGCTTGGAGAGGGGCCAGTTCCCACTTCGTTGGAAGACAGGGAAACTGGTCCTCATTAAGAAGCCGGGGCGCCCTGCGGACTCTCCGTCCGCTTACCGGCCCATCGTGCTGCTCGACGAGGTGGGCAAGCTCTTTGAAAGAGTCATTGCAGACCGCCTCGTCGGGTGGCTGGTGCAGGAGGGGCCGGATTTGGCGGAGAGCCAGTTTGGTTTCCGCAGGGGGCGCTCTACGGTGGACGCCATCATGCGCGTGCGAGCCCTCACGACGGGGGATGCTGTGGCCCGGGGTGGGGTCGTCTTGGCGGTGTCTCTAGACATCGCCAACGCCTTCAATACCCTGCCCTGGAGTTGCATCAGGGAGGCACTCCGGTATCACCGGGTGCCAACCCACCTCCGTCGAGTGGTCGAGGCCTATTTGACGGACAGGGCCGTCATCTACCCCGGTCATCAGGGAGAGTGGAACCGGCGAGAGATGTCGTGCGGTGTCCCACAGGGATCGGTCCTGGGGCCACATCTGTGGGACATCGGGTACGACTGGGTGCTGCGCGCCGACCTCCCTAGCGGCGTCAGCGTTGTATGTTACGCTGACGACACGCTGGTCCTGGCGCAGGGGAGGTCGCACCAGGCGGCGGCTGAACTAGCGACACGCGGGGTTGCGACAATCGTAGAGAGGATCCGGCAGTTGGGACTCGAGGTGGCCCTGCACAAGTCCGAGGTCATGTGTTTTCATGGTCCTCGGAACGCGCCACCGTCGGGTTCCCAAATAACGGTAGGAGGGGTTCACATCGGGGTTGAGTCGACGATGAAGTACCTGGGACTCGTCCTCGACAGCCGGTGGAACTTCGTGGAGCACTTCCGACGTTTGGCTCCCAGACTGGAGCGGGCCGGGGCTGCCTTGAAGCGGCTCCTGCCCAATCTGGGGGGTCCAAACGCCTCCTGCCGGAGGCTTTACGCGGGGGTCGTGCGGTCCATGGCCCTTTACGGGGCACCGGTGTGGGCGCGTTCCCTGAGGCTGCGACCAGCCCGCCGGTTGAACGCGTCCCAGAGGGTCATGGCCATCCGGCTAGTCCGGGGATACCGCACGGTCTCCTGTGAGGCGGCGTGCCTCCTTGCCGGATTACCGCCATGGGATCTGGAGGCAAAAGTCCTCGCGCACGTGTGGGAGTGGCGCGAGGAGGTGAAACGCCGGGGCGTAACTCCGCTGCCGCGAGAAATCACGGTACAGCGGACAGAGCTCCGGCGGGATCTCATGGCGACATGGAGAGTGCGATTGTCGCAACCCAGCGCTGGGCACGCCACAATTGCGGCGATAAGTCCCCTCTTTGAGGAGTGGTTGGAGAGGCGCCACGGCGTCCTCACCTTCCGCCTGACGCAGGTCCTCACCGGACACGGTTGTTTCGGGAGGTTCCTGTTTCGGATAAGGCGGGAGGAAACGCCCGGGTGTCACCATTGTGTGGATCGCCCGGAGGACACGGTGGAGCATACAGTGGAGGTCTGCCCGGCTTGGGCGGAGCACCGCCGTGTTCTCACGGAGGCGATCGGCGGCGGCGATCTCTCGCGTCCAAACCTGGTCCAGGCCATGGTGCGGAGCGAGAGTGCATGGGAAGCCGTCACCTCCTTCTGCGAAGCAGTAATGCTCGCGAAGGAGGAAGCGGAACGCGTGAGGGAGAGGCAACAGCCGCGCCCTCGCGCTCCTAGCCGCCGTAGGAGACGCCCTGGGCGCCGGGAATCCATTGCCGATTCCCGGCCACCGTAGGCGCGGGCTTGCGGACGACGAGTAATGGGCAGCTCGCCGTCCGGTAAGGACCAGGCCCGGGTCGACGGCGCGTTGTGTTCCACGCGCGCCTCAAAGAGATGTCAGCAGTGACGGGGTCAATTGGGCCGATGCCGCCGGGGTCGCGGGTAGTTCGAAAGAGATACCGTGGCCCTGGCACGGGCAGCTGAAGGAACATGGGTGGGTTTTAGTCAGTAAAAGTCTGACACGCCCTCCCGCCTCTGCCCAGAGCGGGAGAAGTCATTTGATGATTTCCCATCCACAAAAAAAAAAAAAAAAAAAAAAGGGGTTCCTCAGGGATCTATATTGGGTCCTATTCTCTTTATTATATTTATTAACGATGTAATAGATTATGTGGAAAATATTTTAGGGAAACATTCAAAGTTAGTGGTATTTGCAGACGATACGAATGCTATCATTTCAGCAGATAACATTCAATCTCTTAATTTGCGCGTAAATGAAGCTTTAGAGGTATTTCATAATTGGTTTACTATCAACGGACTTAAAGTGAACGCTAGTAAAACCAACTTAATGCTGTTTCGTACCACTTCCAAAAATAGAAGTCACCTAAATTGTGCTTTGGATGGAGTCCATGTCAGCATGGTAGAGGCAGTAAAGTTTTTAGGAGTAAATGTTGATTGTTATTTAAATTGGAAACCAGAACTTGAAAGTTTAAAAAACTCCATCAGCTCAGCATGTTATGTACTGAGAAGCCTACGAAATGATATTGACATTATACAGTTAAAAAAAGTCTATTACGCGTTAATCGAGTCAAGGTTACGATACAGCTGGCATCATATCGTAACCTTGACTCGATTAACGCGTAATAGACTAGTACATAACATGCTGAGCTGATGGAGTTTTTTAAACTTTCAAGTTCTGGTTTCCAATTTAAATAACAATCAACATTTACTCCTAAAAACTTTACTGCCTCTACCATGCTGACATGGACTCCATCCAAAGCACAATTTAGGTGACTTCTATTTTTGGAAGTGGTACGAAACAGCATTAAGTTGGTTTTACTAGCGTTCACTTTAAGTCCGTTGATAGTAAACCAATTATGAAATACCTCTAAAGCTTCATTTACGCGCAAATTAAGAGATTGAATGTTATCTGCTGAAATGATAGCATTCGTATCGTCTGCAAATACCACTAACTTTGAATGTTTCCCTAAAATATTTTCCACATAATCTATTACATCGTTAATAAATATAATAAAGAGAATAGGACCCAATATAGATCCCTGAGGAACCCCTACACTTGTGTTTTTTAATTTAGACCTAATATCTTGCTGATGAAATGCATTGTCAGAAACATTCCTCCCATTCTTATTTTCAACGCGAATCAGTTGTTTTACTTCCACGAACATTTTTCTATTTTTTAAATAAGATGTCAGAAGTTGTATAGCTTTGCCTCTCACACCATAATGCTCAAGCTTAATTAACAACAGGTCGTGGTTTATCAAGTCAAAAGCAGAACTTAGATCTAAAAAGAGACCGGCTACCATTTTCTTTGAATTTAGTTTACTTCTGACCTCCATAAGTAGTGCATCAATAGCATCTTGCGTTCCTACGCCAGATTGATAACCAAACTGTTTATAATTTAAAACCCTGTTCCTGTTTAAATGTGTAATTAGTCTAGCTTTTATTAACTTTTCGAAAATCTTTGATAAGGTTGGCAAGAGAGATATAGGTCTATACATTTTAGGATCCTGAGTAGAGCCTTTTTTGTGGACTGGGATCACCTTGGCTATTTTCAGTTGATCAGGAAAAATACTGTTCCTGAAGCAATTGTTATAAAAAATTTTTAGAGGTTCTGCTAAAATATCTATGTTATCTTTAAATATCATTATAGGTAATTCATCAAAACCGCACGATGACTTACATTCCATATATTTATTAATTTAACTATCTCACTAGTTGTGACGGGTTCCCAAGTAATTTCTTTATCTACTCTTTTTGTACTTTGCTGTAATAATTTTAATGCCGAATTGCTTCTTATGCTTTTAGTGATGTTTATATTTGTGCTTTCTGCAAACTGTTTTGCAAACATATTGGCAACTTCAGTAGGCTCTGTCACGAGTTTATTGCCTTCTCTTAACATTATATTTTTACGTTTTTTTTTTTGTTATGTTCCTATGCTTATTGATGATTTTCCATATATCCCTAGAAACATTTTTAGAACGTGATATTTGAGACTGCACTGCTATTTTTTTTGCTTTTTTAATTATTTTCCTGTATAAACTTATATATGTATTTCCATAATTTGTAACGCTTCCATGAACGTTAGAATTTTTGCTTGTAACTAGAAATCGCTTCATTTTACTAGACATCTTAATGCCCTGTGTAACCCATGCTAAGGAAGACCGTTCTGAATTTATCTGTCTGGTTTTACTTTTAAAAGCTGTCTTAAATGTGACGTTAAGCTTTTTAACAAACTCGTTGATGCCTAAAATGCTCCAGTCTTGTTTTAACAGTAACTGTCTAAATACATTTTTATTTTTTACACTGAGTAATCTTTTTCTTACATATATTGCTGGTTTTTTATGTTTGTTATATTGATTACTTGGCATCGTTAAACAGCACAGTAAACCCGCGTGCCCATCAGCTAACCCGTTATGGTCAACATTACAGGATATTATATGATCATTTACAGTGTTGGTAAATATATTATCGATGCACGATTCAGCATTATTCCTTATAAAGGTTATGGTGTTTATAAGAGCTCTAAAGTTATAACAAGTCATAAGATTAATAAAATCATTTTTCTTATTATTTTCGGCTAGTAGATTTATATTAAAATCACCACAAACACAACAGTTATATTTAAAAAGATGTTCGAGTAATTGTTCTAGACTGTTCATAAAAATTGACAGGTTTTTATCGTAAGGGCTACGGTAAACACAACATATACACACACCAGTGGCTTTATCCTTTACAGCACAAACCTCGAAAGATTCCTCCTTGCATAATTTTTTTGCTATCTTTAACTCCTCGAAATCTCTATCTTTTCTTGCGAGTATGACTGTACCTCCTCTTTGCTTCTTTGTTCTGGTATTGTAAGATGCTACTTTATAATCGTTGAGATTTAACAAGTTAATTAAATTATCATTAAGAAAATGCTCGCTAACACATAAGTAATGGAATCTATTTTGTAGACTTTCTAAGTATAACTCAAACTCATCTATTTTATTATTCAATCCACATAGGTTTTGATGAAAGATATTTAATTGTTCATCTGTCAGGCTACTATTTTTTACACTATTTATTATAGTATGACTATCAGCACTTATTTTATTACAATTCAATTGCCTACAGGATGCATTATTTGTCAAGAAAAAACTCGTTTAACGACAATCTTGTAGAATCTAAGCTATTACTCGTATTATTATTATAATTTTGTAATTGTTTCATATCACCTATCAATACATCATCACCAGTCTGTGAGCTTTGGCTTTTAGTTATAACAATATTGACACTCGAGTCTAATCCAGTTTTTTTGTTATAATAATTAGAACTACCGTAAAAAGATAAAAACCGTTTGTTATAGTCTAGTTGATCTAATAATGAATTAATTTTATAACATAATGAGGACACATTATAACATTTTTTGAGAAAATAACATTCTTTAGTCTGACTACAAATTAAATCTAACATTCCATTCAATTTTATCTCATTGGAGCAGATGTTTTTATTCACACCTAATACAATTACAGGACAAGGCACTGATTTTAAAAACAAACATAATTCTGTTGTCATTTTTAAGGTATTGTCATCGTTTTGTCCAATAGATATTATCAATTTATCGTCAGCTTTAATGTCAAATAGTTTTACGCTTGTTAAGATTTCCTGTGTGGAGGCATTCGTTTTAACTATAGAGTTAAACTGATAAGCGTTATAGGGGTTACTAAACCTAGATTTTGTCAACTGTGATGATAGTCCACTGCATTGACTACCTCCAATTATAAATGCCCTTATGTTACACTTATTTTTAGTATTAAGTTTCACGTTTCCTGTGTTTTTTGTCGTCTTAGATTCTTTATTTTCTGTATCCGTCTGCGAAGCAGTACTTCTTTACTCACACGTATTTACTCGAAGATGTGTGCGTTTTGAAGATTGGCTAGTAGTCAATTCCTTGTTTAATTGCTGCAAGGGGATTAATGGGCTTTCATTTAGTTCTTGAGGAGAGACCCGAAAACTGTCTGTAAGTCGACGTCGTACACTTTTCTTATTGCTGCTGGATATATTTTGTCTAAAAGTCTTTAGTGGGCTTCTACATAACTGTTTGAGAATGGCCAATTCTTGATTCATGTTTGCAATCGTTTTTTTAAGTTCTAAATTTTCTAAAATAATATTTTCCATTTCACTCTGAGTACTTTCTAAATTTGATTTTAATTGTTTAATTTCATCTTTCATTTCCGCCATGTAAGTTGAGCATATGTTGGTGGATAAATCAAGGCTTCTACCTAATAATTCATCACAGGAACTTGGGCTAGTATTGCTTTGATTAAGGAGTTCCATAGACCTTGATTTAATCATTTGATGTCTCCGTAACGTAACATTGTTTACTTCTTCCATGTCAGTAATTTATTTTTGTTTTTGATTGTAGGTAAATGCTAAAATCGAACGTTTGAACCGAATGGGACTATACCGTTCTTAGAAATGTTGGTGAAACATCCACAAAAAGTCGCTGCGCCACTGAGATTCGAACCGGCGCTAACTATCGCTCAAGTCGACTGTGTTGACCTTGCCGCCAACTGAACATTAGTAATCTTCGTCGAAATAAGTTATGACAATGTTTAACATCGGGTGAGCGACTTGCTTGTCATTTGTTGAGGTCCAAAGGTCAGTTTTGAATCAGGCAAAATGTATCCGTGTTTTATTTGTTCAACGGATTTTTTCGGAGTAATATTTAAAATTACACTCACTTGTTCATGTTATTTCCTTGAACTTTTTTGCTGATTTCTTCAATTGGGTCTATAATATGTTGTAGTGTAATAATATTATAGAAAACTTCACTAATTTAGCTGTTATATTTCACTTGATATTTTTAGTCATATCTGGTATTAATTATAGAAATATTTGATCACAAACATTATAGAATGGGAGTCACGCAACACTGAATCATAATCTTCACATATACTTTATAAGAAATGAGTTTTACTATTTTAAAATTATTTTTGTACACGGAGCTAATGTTTACTTGTTCTGACGTGACTTACGTTCCCACGACCTTATTATCTAAAGAAATAGTACGGAACTCCTTATCTATCTTAGCTCATTTCTCGCTCATCTGTACCCATTCCTCGCTACGCTACTTCTTCAACTCCTTCACTCATGACAAAAAAAAAAAATTCGCAGCCGCCATCTTGGATTTTCATTTTGACTTCACTATCAGCTTTAGCACCCTTTTTACTGTAGGGAAATCTTCGTGGAAGAACGGAAAGTTATGTCGGGCTCCTACTGACTAAAACCTCACTGTTCCTTCTTGTAGCATGAGTCGGGGTCCCGCGGGAGATACTTGTACATTCACCGCAACCCCGTCGGCTTTAGAAAGAAAAAGAAAGAAAGAAAAATATTTTATTTGGGACACGCACAGGAAATACAGTTAAAAAAGAGCATATAAAAGTAACAAAATAAACATTAAAAAACAAAAAAAGAAAAAAAAAAAGAAATCAGACTAAAAAAAAGAGACCTGTGCGATGCCAAAAAGGCTCCCATCTCAGCATAAAGCTGCGAAATTTAAAAAATAAATACCGCAACGCTGGTATTCTGATAGGGCCTGTGTGATGCCACGGACATACCCACGGATATCTATTAAAAATCCCAAGGGGAATAAAATCAAATAAAATAAAATACAAACACTAGAATACTTGAAAAGAAAAAACAAAAACCGTCAATAAGGTGTAAAGTTCGACTCACGCTTGACGCCCGACGGTCCAACCTCACTTGTCTATGCTATAGACTATTGTCTATATTTCTATGACAAGCGATGAGACCATGCATGAGACGCGGGCGCAGGCGCCTTAGCACCCTCGAAAACCGTGAAAGCGACACCCATGATGAAATATTTCAATATTTTCGCAGCCACCATTGTGGATTTTCCTTTTGACTTCACTATCGGCTTTAGCATCCACGAAAGCCATGAATTCTATTCTCTCTTTCGTTTCAATGTATGAACGCTTTTTTGCTAGTGACGATTTCTACCAGTAATTCCTACTGCAAACCGCGCAAAAAAACTTGTAAATCAAATCGCATACAGGCATGATACGCACATTTTGTCATGAAGCAAAATTTCTGGCCATATCCAGCATCTTCTACCCTCGGTAACTACAACCTATTTCAAAACTATCCCCCGATGAATTTTAATGGACATTTACCTTTCGTAACCGGTATCTATCTTACCGTTAACGACTCGTAGTTACCAAGTACAATTCACTTGTTCCCGTGTTATTTCAAGACCACCAAAAAAGATATATGCAGAAGGTTACACAACAAGCTAAAACCAACACACACCTATGTGTGTGTTGGTTTTAGCTTCACCTATAACAACGTTCAAAGCTTCCACCTTTTATTTTCGGGAAAACCGAAATATAGCGAAACCCGAACCCGAAAACCGAAGTAGCTGAAATAAATATGTCGGAGAATCAAACGGATTAGCGTCCACGTGCTCGAAGTTGGTGTCTGCCAGGTTGCTTCTTTACCAATCAGTGCGCACGACCGGCGCTAGCGCTGTCTCAGGAGCAAGAGAGCTCGAAAATAGACAAACGCACTACTGACAGATACAACGTTGACACTGACAGCTTCGACATTGACAACCCTGACTCGAACTACTGACTCAATGACAGCTGTTTTCAATTTGATTAATCAACTGACGTATCTCAAACGCTAATAGATGGCGCTACTAATACGGAAACAAGCCTTTTAATTCACTTTCCGACATATATATATATATATAAAAAAATAATAATAATATTATATATACGAGTATAAAGTATGACTATCGACCAATAGAAATTGATTTACATTCCCACCTAAATTATTATAGATTGACGCACTAATTCCGTCACTCCCCTATTGGACCAGGCACATTTAAATCGGCAAAGTTCGGTTTTTCCGAAGATAAACGATAGACGGTGTCGTACTGTACCTATACGTACAATTAGCCCAAGAAAAATATGTGCTTCGGAAGAGGGAACGCGCGGTTATGAAATCATGAAATCTAATATAGTTGGGGTCGGCTTCCAGTGTAACCGGATTCAGCTGAATACCAGTATTAATCATGGAGCGACTGTCTATCTGACTTCCACAACCCAGTAACTGGGTAATACGATACCCTTGGGTCTTGTTGTCAGACTTTCGGGCTTGTGATGACCCGTAACGACTGTCAAAGATCCACAGAATGTCAGCCGAGACCAACGGTTTAACGTGTTTTCCGAGGCACGGAGGGGTTTCCGCATGTAAAGATAGTCACCCATCCACGGACCAACCGCGGCAAGTGTAGCTTAACCCGATCGATCGACCCGTACGGATGTTATTACTTAGCCATGAGCCCCTCAATATAGAGCTGTAAAAACCATGAAAATACTTGCCTATTTTGGATTACCATCATCATCAGCATACAGCAGTCCACTGCTGGACATGGCTTCTCCTATCGCACGCCGTTCAGCTCGATTTTCGTCAACTCTCATCCAGCTGCTAGCAGCCACCCTGCGAAGATCGTCGCTCCACCTAGCCTGAGGGCTGGATTACCATAATTATAAAATTATAGATTAACAACTTTATGGCATTCCCAATAACTTTTCAAAACTTGTGAGTGACATCTGCGATTGGATGTTACCCGCCAGAGAGAAAACTTCGTACAAACGTGCAATCATAGGTGCACTGCTAAAAAGCGTGATAGTACAAAACTAGCTGGTTTACACAATGCGAGCTGCTAACTAGATAGTAGGCAGCTGCCTACCGTCTAGTTAGCAGCTCGAATTGGGTACTCGCATGTCAGTAGCTCTTGTGACTGTCGAGCTACTGCCGAAAGCGTTCGAACGATGCGAGTGATGTGCGAGCTGCTGTTATGCGAGTGCTAGCTTGCTAGCTCGCACTGTGTAAACTAGCCAATAGAAACTTTGCCTCTGCGGGGGCAATGGCTAGCTTACACAGTGCGAGCTAGCATGCGAGTCGGCTTATCAAGTAGCTATAGTGCAGCAACTCGCACTGTGTGGACGTATCATTCGAGTTACTCGCACTTGCGAGTAAGACAGTAGCTCGCAGCCGAGTAACTTATTATTTTTTTTTTCACTTGCCTGCACGCCTCGCCCCCGATGCGAGTGATCAGGGACCATTACTGGCATGGCAGCAGCTCACATATCACTCGCATCGTTCGGACGCATTCGGCGATAGCTCGACAGTCAGTCGCAAGCATACAACTCAAACGAGATAGGCAGCTACTCTCATAATGAAAACAGCCAAGGCAAGCCGAGCTATTGACATAAGAGTACACAGTGCGAGCAGCTGTCTCAGCAGGTCGCACTGTGTAAACCAGCCATTACTCTGTGGCACGACGTTCGTACTAATCCGGAAACACGAAAATTACCCGAAAGGCATACTTTTTCTGGTTTACCTGTACGCGTCTATAATACTAAGGAGCTACTCCTCATCGACATGGCCATTAGCCAACAGGTTCGTCGATCCCGCAAGGATCTGTCGACATGCTGGATAGATTATAAGAAGGCCTATGACTCGGTGCCACATACATGGCTCATAAAGGTGTTGGAGTTGTACAAGATTGATGCGACTCTACGCTCCTTCCTTGAGTCGTGTATGGGGCAATGGAGGACGGTCCTTCGCTATCCTGGATGTCGACAGATCCAAGGGAATGATGATCCTGTATGGATTAAACGGGGAATATTTCAGGGCGACAGTTTGAGTCCACTTTGGTTCTGCTTAGCCCTGAATCCTCTAAGCACACTGTTGGAGGATTCAGGTCTAGGCTATCGGTTGAAGAGAGGTGGTCAGGTGATATCTCACCTCCTCTACATGGATGATTTGAAACTCTTTGCCCACAACAAATTGCGGCTGATGGAGCTACTTAAGGTTACTGAAACTTTCAGTAGCGCCATCAGGATGGAATTTGGTGTGGACAAATGTGCAATCATGCATGTAAAACGAGGTGAGGTTATGGAATCCGATGGAATTCAACTTTCGGATTCCATACATCTTAGATCCCTCTCCTCATCCGAAAGCTATAAGTATTTGGGTATGTCGGAAGCGTTAGGCATCAACGTTGCTGACATGAAGCAATCGTTGAAGGAGCGCTTCTTTGGTCGCCTGAAGAAGGTATTAACCAGTCTTCTTTCAGGCGGAAACAAGGTGCGCGCTTTCAACGGTTGGGTCATGCCGGTTTTGATGTACTCTTTCGGCATACTCAGATGGACTCAGACTGAACTCGACGCCCTGGATAGAAGGGTCCGTACACTGCTGACTGCAAACCGGATGCATCACCCACGATCATCGGTGATGAGACTGTACATCCCGCGGAAGTGCGGGGGTCGAGGCTTTTTAAATGCAAAGACCCTCCACAACCGCGAGGTGTGCAGCCTCAGAGAATATTTTTTAAAAGTCGAAGTGGGTATGCACCGTGATGTGGTTGCAGTGGACAAGGGGCTCACCCCGCTGTCCATGGCTAAAGAGAACTGGCGCAAACCTGTAGTACTTACTACCGATGACCGCAAGAAGGTATGGCAAAGCAAGGAGCTCCACGGGCGCTTCTATCGGGCTCTTCATGAGCCCGGTGTAGATTTCTTAGCGTCCGTATCCTGGCTACGTTTCGGTGACCTTTTCGGGGAAACTGAAGGTTTCGTCTGTGCAATTATGGACGAAGTTATCTTGACGAATAACTATCGGAAACATATTATGAAGGATGGGACGGTTGACGTGTGTCGGGCATGCCACCGTCCGGGTGAGTCCATCAGACATATTATCTCCGGTTGTTCTCGTCTGGCTAACGGCGAGTACTTGCACAGGCATAACCAAGTAGCTAGGATTATCCACCAGCAACTTGCTTTGAAATATAAACTAGTCGATTCTGAGGTACCATACTACAAGTATGTGCCCGACCCAGTTCTCGAAAATGACCATGTCACTTTGTACTGGGATCGGTCTATCATTACTGACAGGACTATTATCGCCAATAAGCCTGATATAGTAGTGATAGATCGGTTAGTGCGCCAAGCAATGATAGTCGATGTTACCATTCCACATGACGAGAACCTCGTGAAAGCTGAGAAAGAGAAACAAATAAAATATCTCGACTTAGCTCGCGAGGTTGTTGATATGTGGAATGTGAGCTCGGCTGTCATTGTGCCGATTGTCGTAACGGCCAATGGCCTGATGGCCGAAAGCCCCGAACAACATCTCTCGAGGCTATCATTAGGCGGTTGGATCAAGGGCCTGATTCAGAAGGCAGTACTCCTTGATACGGCTCGCATTGTGAGAAGGTTCCTGTCTCTGCAGCCCTAACCACCGGTAGCTTGGACCCTGCTCCCGACACCGGCGGACCTCTATTTTTTTATATTTTTAAATGTTTTTTTATATCCTTTTTTTAAGAAATATTTAAAAATGTAAATAGATAAGAAATTAAATAAATAAACGAAATAATAAATAAATGTCATTTAAGTAAGTAGAATAATAATGCTACAAATAATTAAATATAGGCAATGTCAGATATCCAAAGTCAATTACTTACATAAATGTCGTGAATGTAAATGAACAATAAAAGATTTTTAGATAATAACAGAAATAATAATCATAGTAAATTTCTAGTATAATATGTATGTTTACAATTTAAATGTCATTAATAGAATAATAGCAGCCTTCCAGTAGATAACGCTTCAATTTAGTTTTGAAGTCCCTTTTGTAAAGTGATAATTTTATATCAACGGGAAGTTTATTGAAGATTTTCACTGACATGTGGCAGGTACCGTGTTCGACTATATTAAGTTTAGGAATATTAGTGTTTTTAAAATCTTTTCTTCTCGTGCTCTCTCTAAGCTTTCTTTCCTCTTCAGTCTCATATTGATGTACATATTTAGAAAAATGTGTTAGGAGCACCATTACGTATAGGGAAGGTACAGTGAGAATATTCAAATTTACAAAGTGTCTCTTACAAGATTCCTGCTGACGAATGCAAACCATGGTGCGAATGGCCCTTTTTTGTAATACAAATGCTCTCTGTATATTATAATCGTAGCTGCCTCCCCAGCATAAGATGCCTGCATGCTGGGGAGGCAGCTACGATTATAATATACAGAGAGCATTTGTATTACAAAAAAGGGCCATTCGCACCATGGTTTGCATTCGTCAGCAGGAATCTTGTAAGAGACACTTTGTAAATTTGAATATTCTCACTGTACCTTCCCTATACGTAATGGTGCTCCTAACACATTTTTCTAAATATGTACATCAATATGAGACTGAAGAGGAAAGAAAGCTTAGAGAGAGCACGAGAAGAAAAGATTTTAAAAACACTAATATTCCTAAACTTAATATAGTCGAACACGGTACCTGCCACATGTCAGTGAAAATCTTCAATAAACTTCCCGTTGATATAAAATTATCACTTTACAAAAGGGACTTCAAAACTAAATTGAAGCGTTATCTACTGGAAGGCTGCTATTATTCTATTAATGACATTTAAATTGTAAACATACATATTATACTAGAAATTTACTATGATTATTATTTCTGTTATTATTAGTCTAAAAATCTTTTATTGTTCATTTACATTCACGACATTTATGTAAGTAATTGACTTTGGATATCTGACATTGCCTATATTTAATTATTTGTAGCATTATTATTCTACTTACTTAAATGACATTTATTTATTATTTCGTTTATTTATTTAATTTCTTATCTATTTACATTTTTAAATATTTCTTAAAAAAAGGATATAATAAAACATTTAAAAATATAAAAAAATAGAGGTCCGCCGGTGTCGGGAGCAGGGTCCAAGCTACCGGTGGTTAGGGCTGCAGAGACAGGAACCTTCTCACAATGCGAGCCGTATCAAGGAGTACTGCCTTCTGAATCAGGCCCTTGATCCAACCGCCTAATGATAGCCTCGAGAGATGTTGTTCGAGGCTTTCGGCCATCAGGCCATTGGCCGTTACGACAATCGGCACAATGACAGCCGAGCTCACATTCCACATATCAACAACCTCGCGAGCTAAGTCGAGATATTTTATTTGTTTCTCTTTCTCAGCTTTCACGAGGTTCTCGTCATGTGGAATGGTAACATCGACTATCATTGCTTGGCGCACTAACCGATCTATCACTACTATATCAGGCTTATTGGCGATAATAGTCCTGTCAGTAATGATAGACCGATCCCAGTACAAAGTGACATGGTCATTTTCGAGAACTGGGTCGGGCACATACTTGTAGTATGGTACCTCAGAATCGACTAGTTTATATTTCAAAGCAAGTTGCTGGTGGATAATCCTAGCTACTTGGTTATGCCTGTGCAAGTACTCGCCGTTAGCCAGACGAGAACAACCGGAGATAATATGTCTGATGGACTCACCCGGACGGTGGCATGCCCGACACACGTCAACCGTCCCATCCTTCATAATATGTTTCCGATAGTTATTCGTCAAGATAACTTCGTCCATAATTGCACAGACGAAACCTTCAGTTTCCCCGAAAAGGTCACCGAAACGTAGCCAGGATACGGACGCTAAGAAATCTACACCGGGCTCATGAAGAGCCCGATAGAAGCGCCCGTGGAGCTCCTTGCTTTGCCATACCTTCTTGCGGTCATCGGTAGTAAGTACTACAGGTTTGCGCCAGTTCTCTTTAGCCATGGACAGCGGGGTGAGCCCCTTGTCCACTGCAACCACATCACGGTGCATACCCACTTCGACTTTTAAAAAATATTCTCTGAGGCTGCACACCTCGCGGTTGTGGAGGGTCTTTGCATTTAAAAAGCCTCGACCCCCGCACTTCCGCGGGATGTACAGTCTCATCACCGATGATCGTGGGTGATGCATCCGGTTTGCAGTCAGCAGTGTACGGACCCTTCTATCCAGGGCGTCGAGTTCAGTCTGAGTCCATCTGAGTATGCCGAAAGAGTACATCAAAACCGGCATGACCCAACCGTTGAAAGCGCGCACCTTGTTTCCGCCTGAAAGAAGACTGGTTAATACCTTCTTCAGGCGACCAAAGAAGCGCTCCTTCAACGATTGCTTCATGTCAGCAACGTTGATGCCTAACGCTTCCGACATACCCAAATACTTATAGCTTTCGGATGAGGAGAGGGATCTAAGATGTATGGAATCCGAAAGTTGAATTCCATCGGATTCCATAACCTCACCTCGTTTTACATGCATGATTGCACATTTGTCCACACCAAATTCCATCCTGATGGCGCTACTGAAAGTTTCAGTAACCTTAAGTAGCTCCATCAGCCGCAATTTGTTGTGGGCAAAGAGTTTCAAATCATCCATGTAGAGGAGGTGAGATATCACCTGACCACCTCTCTTCAACCGATAGCCTAGACCTGAATCCTCCAACAGTGTGCTTAGAGGATTCAGGGCTAAGCAGAACCAAAGTGGACTCAAACTGTCGCCCTGAAATATTCCCCGTTTAATCCATACAGGATCATCATTCCCTTGGATCTGTCGACATCCAGGATAGCGAAGGACCGTCCTCCATTGCCCCATACACGACTCAAGGAAGGAGCGTAGAGTCGCATCAATCTTGTACAACTCCAACACCTTTATGAGCCATGTATGTGGCACCGAGTCATAGGCCTTCTTATAATCTATCCAGCATGTCGACAGATCCTTGCGGGATCGACGAACCTGTTGGCTAATGGCCATGTCGATGAGGAGTAGCTCCTTAGTACCGCGAGACCCGTTCCTACATCCATTTTGAGAGGTAGACATAATCGTGTTACTGTCAATGTGCGTATTAATTTTCGCTCTCAAAATGGATGTAAGAAGTTTATAGACCGTCGACAAACACGTGATCGGTCTATAATTCTTGGGTTCCACGGGACTACCTGACTTATGGAGCAGGTGGGTAACGCCTGTTGTTAGAAACGGCGGTAGCGACCCAGACTCTAAGGATGATTGGAACTGAGATGCCAGGCAAGTGTGTGAACTACTTAGCCATTTCAACCAAAAATTGTGCAGTCCGTCCGGTCCCGGTGATTTCCAATTCGGTAACGGACGGACTGCTCTGGCTACGTCTAATGGTGTAATTGCGACTTTTCCCATTTCTGGTATAGTTTCACACACTCGCTCGACATCCTGCATCCAGTCAGCCTCAGAGTGACAGACGGGTACCGACCATATGCTGCGCCAAAATTCACTCGTAGTGGCATCATCCGGGCGGCATACGTCTGTCACATTTTGTTCAGGTCGCTCCCAAGTTCTATATACCCACCTCTCATCGCTCTGGAACATGCGATTCTGCGTGTAACGATCAACCCGCCGCTTATACCGCCGAATACGGCTCGCCCATGCACAAACTTTCTGCTTCAGGAAGTCAATGCGCTCTGTGACACTGGACATGTATTCTCGAGGGCTAATTCCAGTCCCCGAGAATGCCTGCCTCACAAAGCGCATCACTCGTGGTCGTGTATTGCCCTCCCTGAAGCAGTATAGTTTGCCGATGAGTACCCTGGTCCCATCGATACGACGCTCGATCCTGCATTGCCAGGCTGGTACAGCTGGTTTTGGTCGAGTAGCTCCGTCACAGCTAGGAAAATTGACGTTAGCTAAACGACATGCCGCAACAGCCGCGCAATACAGAATCGAGTGTGTATCAACGAGGTCCTCGCTGCTTTCGAAAAAATTCTTAAGCTGCGAGTCCAAGGCACTCACCAGCGCCCTATTTTTTTTGTGCATAGGTAGGCGTGGTAAACGGGGTCTAAGTTCGGTCGGAGTGGACCTATACTCGCGAAACGCATCCTCCAGTGTGCTCCTCAACCGGGTATTGCACTGGCTACTTACTGTGTCAACCCTATCATCCTCCTTTGCAACATGATTGAACCGCGGTGAGATTGCATCTATAGTTGACGCTTGTACCGCGGTGTGTGCTGGGGGCGAGACGATACGGCTGCTCAGTACCTCTGAGCGCAGCCTATCAAGTGCGGTATCGTCCAACCTGTGATTGCGTTGGATGACCCGCACCTGATCCGACAGTCGTTGGGCCGAGGTGTTGACGGTTGGTTCTAGTTCCTGGAACAGAGTCAGCATCCTAACACGATACGCAGTGAGATTAGTTCCTCCCTCTGTAGACCCGTAATATGCGCGCATGACGTTCTCGTTCATTGACTGAGTCCATCTCATGCGCTGCACACAACCACCGGCAGCGGGGACCCGGCTCGGGGCCGGATGGCCCCTAAGTCCCAAGCTCCTCGGTGGCCGGCCTCTCCCCTGCCGACGTACAGGTGTTGGCGACGTCGGCGGGGAAAAATACTCGTCGCTCGAGCTCGACGCAACTGCCGCGGCCGGTGTCGTCACAGCGCTCATAGTGGGGCTGGATACCGGCGGCGGCGGGGCGGAGCTGAACGGCGAGTCCGGAGATGGTGGGCGTGCTCGTCTTGCAGCTGATCTTGTCAACATTTTAATTTAATTTTCATGTTTGTTTTGTCGGAGATGACAGATGTCACCTCCGATTCGGTAGTTTTTGATGGAAATCTTTATGATTCTGGTTCATTTTGCTATTTTAATTTTGTCTTGTTGGTTTGGGTTTCAGGATGGTTTCAGGTTGATTTTCATAAAATAAAAATAAACTACGATTATTATTTCATGTATGTTTGTGTTTTATTTTTTCATGTTTCTTATTTATATTAATAATTTATGTAATATGAATATACACGGTGGTCTCATATTCTCTTACGCAGATGATACCGCTATTGTCTTTACTGGTAAAACTTGGGCTAGTGTTAGAAGGTTGTCTGAGCGTGGGCTGGCGGTGATAGCAACCTGGTTAAACCATAATCTTCTCACTCTAAATGCTTCTAAATCCAACTACATCTGCTTCACGAAGTATAGCAATTCACAACCGTCGCTAGATTTCCAAATTCAAATTCATAACTGTCCCAACCCCTCAATCCCCGACTGCTCATGTGTAAAAATCGACAGGTTACAGCATACTAAATACCTAGGGGTTATGATAGACCAGCGTCTGTCCTGGCACATGCACACAGAACTACTTATGAAAAGAGTTAGGAGAATGATTTGGACATTTAAAACATTGCGGCATATTGCCTCAAAGCAACTACTGAAGCAAGTATATGTATCTTTGGCCCAATCGATTCTCACATATTGTTTGCCATGTTGGGGCGGGTCATCAAAAATAAAATTTTTGGAGCTTGAGAGGGCGCAAAGAACTTTGCTTAAGGTCATGTTCTTTAAACCTTACAGATTCCCTACCCAGAACCTTTATATACTATCTGACGTTCTGTCTGTTAGGAAACTTTATTTGCTTCAACTCATTCTAAGAATGCACGCATCCCTCCCGTATGATCACTCTAAGCCAAGAAGTAGAAGGAGCTACTTAGTCGCTCCAACTGTTGCGGTCAGGTCTGTTTTTGCTAAAAGGCAGTACCCAAGGCAATCTTCCCAGATATACAATTTGATAAATAAAAAGCTTGGTATTCACCCCCTGAAGCTCCGAGACTGTAAAAAAGTGTTTACCGAATGGCTTAAGTCCAGCACATACGATGATATTGAGTCTATTGTATCTACTCTTCAATAGTTTATTACTATTCACGTGTTTATTATATTGTTAGTGGAAGGAGTTGTAATAGACTTCTTCCGATCCCAAGACTCCGTCGTAGGGCTAACTTAATCTTAAACTTAGACTTAAATTTTAACATAATACTTATACTAACTCTTAATTTTATTTCTATAGTCGTGCTAAATATTTTAATTTTTTAATTCAAACAGTATACATCCTCACACTCTCATACACTCACACTCACTTGTTTACACCACACATACACGCGCATTGTTACCTTTTTCTTCGTAAATTGTTTATTAATTTAGATTTTTTATTTTTCTTTCTTATTTATCATGCTTTCAATTGTAATTTGTAGTTAAAATCCTAGCGGAAGAGCGGAGTCTCCTAACACAAGCAACTATTGCTTAAAAGGAGATCTCCAATACATTTGTGACAAAGCACTTTGTAATTAATAAACATTTTTATTTTTTTTTTTTTTTTATTATTAAAATTGAAAATGTGCAGATATGAAAACAAATGTGACTTGTTGACTTTAGTGTTGCCAGCTTATTATTTATTATTATTATTACTCTTCCTCATTGTAATTAAGTGGCATGTATTTTATTTTATTCTTTTTTTTTGTTTTTGTATTTTTTTTTTTAAGTTATAAAATTGTTTCTAATATTCGACACAATGTAAAAATTGTTATGAATAAATAAATAAATAAATAAAAGTGTCATTTTCATAGTTTTAGATGAAGCTAAAGTAGATAGTGAAGTAAAAATGTAAATCCAAGATGGCGCCTGTGAAAATTTCATTTGTGTTTTAAATCATACGTGAGAAGGATCTTCATTCCTGACGGGGGTCCCCCGACTGCAATGGAAACACTTTCAAATCAAACCAAATCCTTTATTCCTTTGCAAACATGGGTAAATGGATAACATAGGTGCTTTGTTTATAATAGCGCTCCAAGTTCTACCATCACATGGGCATGCAAATCTTATTCAACTACAAAATATATTATAATTTTAAATAAACCATAATAATATCAAGTGCTTTAAGACAAATCATTAGACTTATCTCTTTCTCTTTTGCCATATCCAGCACACTACAAATTTACGTCAAAAAGAAGTTTGGCACCGATGCTGGGTCTACAAACTAAATTAATCACAGAAAATGGGTGTACATTGTATAGCAATACATCGTATGGGAGATCGCTTTATCTTCTTGACAAACTGTTTTGGGCACCCTACTGTAGGGGTGACTATTTTGGGCCCACGTTGTAAATTGTAAAGGAAGCTGTAATGAAGACTAAGTAGTTGTTGAATAAATGGAGGCTGAGGGTTGAGTTGAATTATAATGAGATTTGGGGGCAAGATGGTGGTTCTACCTGCCTCATTAAGGAAGCAATTAATAAGGATGAAGTGGGAAAATTTCGGGCTGTGTCGAGGATCATGACAAAGCACTATTTTTAGTAGAATGTAAATTAACGAGTTTTATACTTTTTAAACTTTCGCGATTTGTACACATAAAAATTGTGAAGACCAAGTGAGGGTAGATGCCCACACCCGCACTTAACGAAGACATCGCTGAGCTGTCATCAGTCCTTCCGTGATCACGATCGCTGCAAGGCGGTCGAAACGTCGGGAAATAAGTAGGTACCTGTTTACCTCGTAAAAAAGAATATCGCGAGAAGACCCGTTCTCAATTTTGTTTATAACGAGTTTTAATATGAATGCCCTGAAACATCATTTAAAATTTTAATATGCTAGTATAGAATATGACACCAAGCAGCTGTCAAGTGGTAAATAAATTACGGGCTTGGACAATTACTACGGCCCTGTTGAAGGCCTTGAGCGAGGTGACTTGCGACGACGCGACTTGCATCAAGCGATTTTTTGTTTTTGTTGAAAATGGCGTCTCACAGGTCAACCTGGGAGGTTGTCGGTTGCTGAACCGGACTTTCCTGTCAGTCATAAAGTTAGGGCACAAAACTTAAAATCTAAGCGACCACTTGCTAAAGGCACCCTCTGTGGGTACGGACCTCGGCTTAGAGCGTCGCTGGGGGAGGACAAAAAGGGACAGGCTGGATCGGATTAATTGCATCAAGAGACAAGCGCGTGCGTCACTTGTTGTCGTCTGTCGTTCCGCAAGTCGCGTCGCGTTGACTCGTGGCATGCTCTAGTGAACATCTTTCATTTGTTTCTTCGCAGTCGCTGTAACAAGACGCGCGCCGTTTGAGTATGAAGAAGTAACAAACATACAAACACACACATACACTCACAAACCTTTATAATATTAGTGTGATTCAGTTCTTGCTTTACTGGCATTCTATTTAAAATTATTAATAATATCCATCCCCTTTTAGAACTCATCTGCCTAGCCTTTTCCTAACTATGTTGGGGTTGGCTTCCAGTCTTACCGGACCAGTGTTACAGTATTATATATGGAGCGCCTGGCTATCTGATCTCCACAACCCAGTAACTGGGTAATACGATACCCCTTGGTATATGGATACTAGTGATAGCCGGGTCTAACGGCTTAACTTGTTTTCCGTCGGAAGCACGGAGGGGTCTTGGTATGTAAAGATGGTCACCCATCCACGGATCAACCGCGGCAAGCGTAGCTTATTCACCCAATCTATCGACCCGTGCGGCTATTATTACTTAGCCACAAGCCCCTCAAGTTCCTAGGTAGGTAAACATAAAACCTACTTAGGAACTGGAAATTATACTCTGACTTTGTTGACGATGAGATTACTTCCCAAGGATCATTTAAAGCTAATTTCGGTAAAATAAGCAGCGTTTTACTATCTTCTACTCATTTCGTTGGCAGGACTTCGAAGATGCTTCTAAATGCGATTAGCTAGTTAGTACTTTTGTCTGATAACTTTGTTGCAGAGTAAGTTACACGTGGAGCCAAGAACATCGTTTTGCAACGTTCTTACGAACTACTCCATCATATAGCTTGGTGCGCCTTTTTCTTCGTCTCTGTCTTTTTCTTTACGTGTAAAGAGTAAAAAAGAAAATAACCACAATTTTGCACTTTTTCAATGTTTTTCGTTGTTATTTTCATCATGCTCCAGTCATCTATGAACTTTATTTTAGTAAATGAAACATAATAAAAAAATACTAATTTATTTAAAAAGTAGGGAAATAGAGGAAAAAATTACTCGAAAAGAGGTAACTTTGCGAATTTATTCTATCGAGCCAACTTTATCAAATCGTGTTTCCATCGTGTATACTGTCTTGTATAAATATCCCCAATAATACCAATATATTCCCCTAGATTTTAATTTACTTGTTTAATAATTCAAACAACGGTTATAAAAACGAGTTTGTGTGTATAAAAAGCTCGGTGCCCCGTTAAGCCGTGTACGCACGAACGAACAAAAACATGGTGAACATGAACATCGAACACTTTAAATGTTCAACAGGGTCCTGAGTTTACTCAGATGATCCGTGTTCGATGTTCGTGTTCACCATGTTTTGATCGCTGGTGCGTACACGCCTTTAAAGACATTATACACTTCTGGACACATCTATTGGCCCACCTTAGAGTTTAGGTTTCGATGGCCCCTACCGAAATATGATTGCTAGATTGAACAAAAACTGTTGATGCAGTTTTAAACCTGATACATTTTACCATCTTTTTCGATCGTATTGTTTTAAATTTGAATTCAGAATACCATACGACATGGAGCTATGCCTAACAAGTCGGATATGCGCCTTGTTAAAGGCATTTGATTTTTGAATAAAAAACATGTTTTATCAAATAAAGGTTTAATTTAATAACGCGTGTTGCCTCCATGGGCATCTACCACAGCTCTCATACGATTAGGCATAGAGTTTATCAACCGCTCCATGAAATTTTGAGGGATCATCTCCCATTCCTCTTCTATGGCAGTTTTCAACTCCTGCATCGTCTGGGCAACTGGCTGACGAGCCCTAACACGTCTTTTTAGCTCGTCCCACATGTGCTCAATGGGGTTCATGTCTGGGCTTCTGGCTGGCCAGTCCATAACTGTGATGTTCACATCCCGAAGATATTCCCTAACGATGCCGGCCGCATGGGCTCTTGCATTATCATGCATAAAAAGGAAATTTGGGCCCACATAGTCCGCGTATGGTATCACGTGAGGTTCTAAGCACTCACGAATGTACCTTTCAGCATTTAATGTTGGCAGCCGTGGTCCTGTAACAACCTCAAGTTGAGTTTTGCCGCTCGCGGATATACCGCCCCAGACAGTCCATGAGCCACCGCCATAAGCAACCCTCTCTTCAAAGCAGCATTGTGCGAAACGCTCTCCCTTACGTCGGTAGACCTTCTTCCTTCCATCATTGCCATGTAACACAATTTTAGACTCATCAGAAAAGAGTACACGGCTCCAATCTTGCTGTGTCCAATTTAAATGACTGCGTGCGAAATGAAGGCGCGCTGTTCGGTGGGCTCGCGTTAGTTTGGGGCCATTAGCTGGCTTGTGTGGTACCATATCGTGTTCTTTTAACCTTCTCCGAATAGTTCGAGCGCTCACAGATACTCCGTGGAAGTCGCGAAGTTGGTTTTGTATCTCAATGGAGGTAAGGTGACGATTTCTCAAGCTGGTCGTCACGATGAATCGATCCTGCCTTTCAGTTGTGACCCGAGATCGTGGCCTTCCTTGGCGACGAACAAAGCCGCCAGTCTCTAGGTACCTCCGATAAACATTTCGGACCGCAGATCGACTTAAATTAAGTTGAGCACTCACGTTTCTTTGGCTGTGTCCGGCCTGAATAAGTGCCACAGCTTGGGCGGCGACTTCAGGTGAAGTATCCATAGATTATTGATAGAACCTCACCTTAATGTTAAGAATAAGTAATGTTTGTTGCAAAACCAAAGATATCAATCACTTTTTCAAGAATTAAATCCAAGTAAACCAATAAAACCAAGTTTTCTTAGTATTCGATTGTTTGATATCAACAAACAGGCTCCAAATTGTCTTTTGTTTCTTTAAATTCTGTGTTCGAATTTCAAAAAAAGACTATTGAATGAAATTGTGAATGTGCCAGGTTCAAAACTGCATAAAAACTTTTTGCTCGACCTAATATAAAATTTTAGCTAGGACCAAACGAAACTGAAAATACAAGGTGGGCCAAAAGATGTGTCCAGAAGTGTAGTAGTATAACCTGATGGATCGACCAGTGCGGCTGGGAATTTAAGATTTTTATTATGTAGAATACACGGGTATATTTATGTCCCGAACCCGACCCCTAATCGTCCGCATGGTTGCTCAGCGAAAACCATAGATATATGAAAGAAGCGCCGTGTAAATGAGGTTTTTAACCTTTCGCTTACAGAAATAATTAAAAAGCCATTGTCTCGCGTAGATCTACGTTCGATACGAAGGGTTAAGCAAAGAACTTGTCCTACAAACTTGACACACTTGAAAATTCTTGCACACTACTTGTGTGCAGTAATTAAATTAGGTATGCATGATGCCACAAATACGATGTCACGAACAAACTACACCACATTAGTTTTCTAATCTTTCACGAACTTCTTTAGTTAGAAAGAAGTGCCTGTGTTGTTGTTATCTTTTAAAGACAAGGGACTTTTCAGTTATAATTAATTACGATTTAATCAGCTTATCTAAGTAGGCAGTGAAGGGCGTGATTTTATATTTCTATGGCGAAAACGCTACCGTAGGATCACAGTAAGTAGTTGGTAGTAGTAGAAAATACTACACTCACTCAGTAAACATAAGTTTGCTGAGTGAGTGTAACTGAGGAGTAATTAGATTTCAATTTTATTTGAAACAGGAAGCCGAGTAGGTATTTGAAGTTTCTTGAAATTAATAGGATACGTAGGTACACGCTACACCTACTAAAGGACAACTTACATACCTACGTACGAACATAGACGATGAACATTGCAAGATAAATAAAAGCTTGTAATAAAAATTATAAGCGTTCACAAAAGCCGTACGTCGAACCCACATAACTTTGAGATCCATTATTAGGTATTTCTCAATTCAACCAGTTATCAAAGTCGAAACAATAAAAAGAAGCCCGAAAAAAGAAATTTATCTTGACAAACAGTTTGTTCAAAGTATCGGAGGTATGTGATCCGAAGATATTTGCTATTTTCTTTCTTTCTTTTATTTGCAGGTAACATTGGGAGTTTTACGGTTGTAATTTTAAGGAGATATTTTTCGACAAAAAGTATTTATGGATAGTAGGAAACGTAGGCTTCCTCCTGTATTTCTGAAGGTTTTGCTTCGGTTCCTGAACAGGCAAGGACCCTAGTTTGAGATGCCATTAATAGCGAGCATGTCAAGAATTATTATTGATAAATTGATACTCTTTTAGATCTTTAAAGAGTTAATTACCTACATAGTTGCACTTAGCAATTTTCAATCTGCCTAGCCTTTTCCCAACTATGTTAGGGTCGGCTTCCAGTCTAACCGGATGCAGCTGAATACCAGTATTTTTAAGGAGCGGCTGCCTATCTGACCTCCACAACCCAATTACTAGGTAATACGATACCCCTTGGTAAGACTGGTTGTCAGACTTTCGGGCTTCTGACGACCCGTAACGACTGTCAAAGATCCACGAATGACAGCCGGGACCAACGGCTTAACGTGCTTTCCGAGGCACGGAGGAGTCTCGGTATGTAAAGACGGTCACCCATCCTCGGACCGACCCCGGCAAGCGTAGCTTAACTTGATGGATCGATCCGTTTGGCTGTTATACTTAGCCACGAGCTCCTCTAACTTAGCACTTAGCAATATTCAGTGTTTATAATACTTTACTAGAGACAATGAAAGTCCGGTGTTGCCATGTTTACGTAGGTGTTGGGAAAATGGTAAGTACCTACCAAATGTGCAAATAAATAAAAAACTGTCCAAGTGCGTATCGGACCACGCACAATGAAGGGTTCCGTAGTTAAAAAACAAACTTAACATTGTAACATTAACAATTTTCGGACTTTTTCTTTTACCAGTGCTGTGAGACCTTGCTTCTTGCCAATTTGATGATTCTCGGTCAACGGGAAGTACCTTAGAGGTTTTGATTTACTTGCGAGTATCAAAATATGTTGCATAAATGACCTCATTTTTTTACTGCGTTGACTCAGAAGCTTGATTTTTTAAAACTCCAAGGGACTATAGACCTACATATTTGATATTAATTTCAACTTGATACCTTTACGCGTTCATGAGAAAAAGGGTATTTACAGACTGACAGACTTCAAAATATTTTTTTATGTGATAGAAATACAAATTAACAGTTTTCGGACTTTTTCCTTTAGGTACACTTGTGCGGTGAGACCTAGATTCTTGCCAAATTTAATTATTCTAGGTTGACTACTTCTTGCCAATTTTCATGATTCTAGGTCAACGGGAAGTACCCTATAGATTTTGATTTACAAGTACTTGCGAGTATCAAAATATGCCGCATAAATGGCCGTACTTTTTTATTGCGTTGACTTAGAAGTTTGATTTTTTTAGAACTCTAAGGGGCCATAGACCTACGTATTTGATATTAATTTCAACTTGATACCTCCACGCGTTCCTGAGAAAAAGGGTCTTGACAGACTGACAGACAGACAGACGGACAACCAAGTGAGCCTATAAAGGTTCCGTTTTTCCTTTTGAGGTATGGAACCCTAAAAAAATATACGATTAGGAAATTTTCAGCTTCAAACAGGATGTATATATTTATAATATATGTTCCAAATCGAATAAAGGAAGACAGGCATTTTCTACCAAAATTCGTACACCGTTTTTTGCCTCCAGGGATCGCAAACAAAATAGCAATGCGATAAACCTTATAAAAAATTCCATAACATCATTTTTCACATCCCAAATCACCACGGAAAACGGCATAACTTGAACGCATTTAAAAAACATGAGTTCCTTCGCCCATAAGTAACAGAAATAAGACGAAGTTAAGATCTGTTGGGAATCGAAAAAGTTCTTTTTTCCATCGTATTTTCGACGAAAAAGTTTCTATGCAATTAATTCTGGCAGGACGTTTAGAACGGAGGTTCGAGTTGTTGACAAAAGAATTTTTATTGTTGGCAATGTTTTGATGTGAATACAAACGTCTATTTGCTTGGTATATTTTTGATGTAAAGCGCAACCAAGGCTATTTTGGCAGATGGGCAAAATGGAGCAGTGGAGGCCCAGTAGTAACCGCCCCTACTTACGAGTTGATAGGTCGTGTGTTTGAACCTAGGCAGGCGCATTACTTTGTTTAATTTACTTAATCACCGCTGCTCTCAAAACGGTCAAGGAAAACCTCGTGAGGAAACCGGCTTATCTTAGAAACAAAAATTCAAAGACATGTGACATCTACCAAACCGCACTGGGCCCGCGTGGTGGATTATGGCCCACACCCACTCACAGAGAGGAGGCCTGTATCCTAGCAGTGCAAACGACAAAGGCTGATTATAGTGGGGCAAAAAGTATGGGCGCCACCATCTTGTTTTTTTTTTAAATAGCGTTCTGCCCTGTCAGCGCCCTCTCAACGTCATTTGAGTGCTAGAAGGTCGTTGTACATAGTAGTGTGCTTGTTTATGGTCGGAATTTTAATTAGCTGCAGTAAAATGACACTTCTACTGTCATTTCGTTTTAAAATGGGAATATTTTTTAACGAAATGACAGATAAGAAGTGTATTTTTTTACTGCAGCTAATTAAAAGTCCGAGCATAGATACCAAATGCGAGAGGGCCTGAATCACAGAGTACATCTGTATATAGGCCTGAATTAACAGGCACATGACTCATTTTATTATTATTATACTCCTTGACACATTTCTTTTCTTGACGCCGACTTTGATGGTCGTCGTTCTTCCCTGAACTAGCTCCTTCACAAAGAGCTCTGCGACTACTAAAAATAAACGAAGATACTCAATATCAATCTGCCTAGCCTTTTCCCAACTATGTTGGGGTCGGCTTCCAGTCTAACCGGATGCAGCTGAATACAATTATTTTACATGGAGCGACTGCCTATCTGACCTCCACAACCCAGTAACTGGGTAATACGATACCCCATGGTAAGACTGGTTGTCAGACTTTCGGGCTTCTGACGACCCGTAACGACTGTCAAAGATCCACGAATGACAACCGGGACCAACGGCTTAACGTGCTTTCCGAGGCACGGAGGAGTCTCGGTATGTAAAGATGGTCATCCATCCACTGACCGACCCCGGCAAGCGTAGCTTAACCTGATGGATCGACCCGTGCGGCTGTTATTACTTAGCCACGAGCTCCTAAACGAAGATACTCATAGATAAATATTTATTTACTAGATACTAAATTAAAAGCGCTGATTTTTCATTGGTCGGATAACATTTAAATAAGGAATAAATATTGCAGTTTGACAATTTATGTACACACGGCTCCATTAAGCCATAATACCCCCCCCAAAAGACATGTGGGGCCATATAGAAAATGTGTCAATCTGTCATATTTATTCTTTAGATAAAATTTATCTGTCTATTGATAAATCAGCCCTACAAATACCAGTATCTGCCTATACGGCGCAGCCGTGACTGCGTGAGGCACACAATAATACTTTAGGTTTTTCTGTTTTTTGTTTTTATATGAATATTGTGTGCCTTACCTGGGTCAATATTTTTTTTTCTTTTATTTCAAATAAAATAATACAAAAACAAAAGGACACTTAGACATCGTAGGTCCGCATTGCTGTCATCCGGAAACGTGCCCAGAAGACTGGCATCATTGCTTCAACGTTTCAGTGCTAATTCTTTGATGAAAGTACAAGCCAGCCCTCTGGTCACGTGAAGTGTCGAAATCTATAAGAAAGAACCAAGAAGGTCGCTATAGTTTGTGGAGGTCAGCCGGCCCTTGCTCCTGTTCATCTTCAGTCTTGTCAATATATCGCATTATGGTATCAAAAAGTTGACATTTTATTAGTAGGTACGTGACTGTTTCTTGCAGATTTATTAAAAATTTCACGTGACTTTTACCCCAACGTATAAAGAAAGAAAAAAATAAAGAAAAGTAGTAGCAGAAGTGTAGTAACCGTGTCGTTGTATCTTTTTAAATTAGAGATTGATATTCTTTTTCACATTTATCTTTATCATTATAATTAATAAGTGAAGCAAAAACTTGTACTCCTATTTATGAAAATTACGCGGACGGAGGAGTATGAAATTTGGCAGTTAAAGTTTATAGAGAGAAGGAGTGCAGAAAGCTATTTTCATTTAATATACATTAGAAATAAATTAAATTAATGAAAAAAACATTACCTACTTTTACTACCATGCGTTTGACACACAAATGTAATATGTGGTCACTTTAAAATCGACTTACATTTATTTATTTTTACATTAGTCATATTATCCTGCGGCACACCCAAATACCCCGAAATATTTTATTCCTAATTTCGATGGTCCGATTTTCAAAAGTCCGAATTTCATAATACCTAAAAATTATTATAATATCTATTATTAAAAATCACGAATTTTTTTTACCGAAAGTCATAACTTTCTCTTGTTAATTAATTCGGTAAAAGATTCTATAAATCTGAGTTTTTCCCGTTATCTAAGTAATTATAGTTATATGATGATGCCAAGATTCGGCGTAATTTTGGGTTCGTGGTAAATTTTTTTCATAAAGTTCTTGAACATTCCAAAACTTTGGGCCAAATGAAGGGGGTGTTTGATTTTTCCTTCAACGTAATTTATTCCAAACCAGATTTTAATTTTTTTTTTACTATCACCAGTAAAATTCTTTATTAGGGCTTCGTAATTGCGAGGCACCTCTTCATAATTCAAATAACTTAGTGCAAAAATACATTTAATATCTTTTAAAAAATCTGGCTTGTTTATCTACAAATTTTGTAGTCCCTCACTTTGTAGACGTCTATAAATAATTTAGCCAAAGTGAAAGTTACAACCTTTTGTCAATACATTTTTTAAATTTTGTCGAAAACTCAAAATTGCTGCTTTTTCAAAATCAGTGATAAAATAGGTTGGTTCTAAGTGAATTTTCAGAAGCATATTCTAGCAACAGTTCAAACAATTTACCGTATGATTTCTTGAACCGATCCCAAGATTTACATCGTAGGGCTGCGTACACCAACACACGGGAACACTCACCCATACACACGGACACTCACTCATACACTCGGACACTCATCCATCCACACACACTCACCCATCCACACACACTCACCCATCCATACACACTCACCCATAATTATTACTGATAAAAACATACATACGTAGATACATGCACGCACTTTACACCGTAATATATAATGATTTAATAATTAGGAAGAATTATTTTGTAACTATATGCACCGTGCAGCGACAAATTTTTCACCTTTGTCCTCGAGCATCAGTCAATGTACGAGTATATTGTTCCCAAAATACAAGCTCTAGCTTAGTTTGGGAATCAATATCAGCATGTATTGTACTATACATTTTCAATTGTTACCCGCTTTAGCCTGCAAATTGGTCTATGTATTTAGTATCAATAAACAATTTTTTTTTTTTTTTCTTGTCTTTATGTGTACATACATAGAGCAAAAACCATAGGAAAAGTTTTCTGTTCATTTATAGATAAACAACCATGGATCGTACATTGTGAGAATATAGATGGCACAATTTTAAACGTTCCATCCAAAATCCAGTACGTACAGTCAACAAAAGAGGTATCTAGGCAGGGTAGAATAACATATTTGTATGTGAATTGCTTCATGTTCAATTTTATATATATTACTTTGTTCTTGCAATACTCGTACATTGTAACACATCAACACAAAATTGTATATTGTCACGAAGTTGAACATGAAGCAATTCACATACAAATATGTTAGTATACCCCGCCTAGATGTCTCTTTTGTTGACTGTACATAGATTCACTGAGCAATGTTATTAATTTGCGAGTGGAGGACAACATTATCCTCTTTTTATCATCGTATTCGATGTCTTTAAAAAAAAACAATCATCATTAATTTTGATCAAATGCATATTCACCTCAAAGTGAACATTATCTGGCTCAATCTGTTTTTTATATTTACGTTTTTCTCGTTAAATACATTGTTTTATAGCTGAAACCGACGGAAAATTATTTAACTCATTATTGGAGCAGTTTTCCAGCACATCTTGGACAATGTTACAAGTTTTTTTTTTGTTGTGTTGTTATTTTTAATTTCTGCTATATAATAGACATCCTCAGTGTCTCAGGTTCGTGAATATGTATCGCTTTTGTTGATAATATTATATGTTGGTCATTGTTGTTATCGTCTAATTTAGTTTTCAATGTTGCATTACATCCATATAATTTATCTTTTTGTATTCACACCTCCAATAATCTTATGTAAATCCATTCAAAAACAATTTTAATCCTCCTTTATTATTGGCGAATGTACGACACTGTATAGTAATATAAACAAACAACTTGGATATTATTTTATGTACCTAATTAGTGGACACTTGGTTTTACAATATATAGTGAAACAAGCAGTATGCTACCTAATTAATTACTTTATTTATCACAAAGATAATAACTATAAACAATCACTTAAATAGGCAATTATGAGTAGGAAAACGCATCTGTCATAATTTTTTTTTAATTCTACCTCCTCATAAACATAATATTATACTTGTCTCTGACGAGCAATTATGTGTTTATTTGTCTTGCTATTCAGTTTTAGTAGGCGTTTTAATTTTGGAATTATAATTAATCGGTACTTTATTAATCGAAGTTCGTATTTTTGTTGTTTCGAATTATCATTAAGTCGGACTTTTTGTTATATTAGGAATATTGAAATTTTGGAATTATAAAACTAGGATGAATGATAAATCGGAAATGTCTTAATAGGACTTTTGAACCATTCGGAATGATGAAAATCGGTATTTTGAAATTCGTATTTGTGATTGACGGAATAAAGTTTTTCGTATTTATGTAGTGTACCCGTCATCCTGTTTGTCACTGTCACATGAATGAAACTATTCAAACTATAAAATGAATATGGGTGAATTTCAACCAATGGGCGAGCACTAGTTTTATTAAACTCTTATTTATTTATTTATTCAATTGGTCTTACGAGCTAACAGACATACCATCCAAAACGCTCATATGATTAACTTACATTTCAATTGTGGCTACACACACTAGTCTCCTTATACAATAGATTTTCTAGAAATAGCGATAATGCCCATGTCTATAAATAATAATAAAAATTAGATTACAACAACGAATTAATACAGCAGCATAATATAATGTCAGTTTAGTGTCAATTAATAGTGATCAATTCAACTCAGTTATTATGTATGATTATAATATGCCATTTAAAATAATACGAAATTTATTATACAAATGTCCTAATTCATCGGCAAATAAGTCCAGTTCGTGGTTCTGAGCAAGTATGTCCCCGATAGTGCGGAGTACGCGGTTGGTGGGCGCATGTCGCCCGCGCTCGGTGCGCGCGGTGGGCAGCTCCAGCAGCCGCGGGCGGCGGCGCGGCGCTACCTGACCCTCTGAGTCCATTGGTATGTCCCGGGGGACCAAAATACGGACTCGCTCTAGTATTTGGGGACTATCGACTTTGTGACGAATTATCGACAAATATTGCGCAACTTGAGACATAGCCCTTCTAAATTTTAACGTTTCCATGTCCACCATTCCCAAGACAAATAAAGAAGGATATAGGTAGGGATAGTATCCGTACTGTACCTTGTAGCTCATTAGCAGCTCCAACAAAAAAGATCAAAGCTACATTCGAAATTTGATTCCAAAAATGTAAACAAATATGAGCTTTTGGGATAATATTACTTTAACACATAACATCACGCCTAAATTCTCCGAAGGGTTTGGCAGAGGTGTACCTATAGTACCTAGGTACCCACACTTCGTCAGTTACGTTTAAAAGTCCCATGAACAGGGGAAGATTCTGTTGCCATCAACCGGGCACATATCCAGACTCCGGACTGCAACTGAGAAATTCGAGATGGAAAAACCCAGGACACTTTGTCCGAAATCAAAGTCAAAGTCAAAGATTTATTTGCAGATAAATATGGTTACAAAAGTTCTTACAGTGGTAGTCTAGTGGTAGTGGTGGTGGTGGTGGTGGTGGTAGTGTAGTGATTAAATATGTTAAGCTGCTACTATTAGCAGCTTAACATATTTAATCATAACATAATGACATGCAAATTTTTGTGTAAGATCATTTTCCCCTGAAAGACGACTTGGATTTGGAGAGGGAGCGCAGAGCGTTGTCAGTCCGGGCGAACATGCTGGCCCGCAGGTTCTCTCGATGTGCAGTGGCAGTTAAAATAGTCCTTTTTAAGGCATATTGCACAACGCTGTACTCGGGGACCCTGTGGTTTAGATATACCCAAAGTGCTTACAATGCTCTGCGTATCCAATATAATAATGCGTTCAGGGTGCTGTTGCGACTGTCACGCTTCTGCAGTGCGTCGGCAATGTTTGCCGAAGCGCGCACTGATAGCTTTGACGCAGTATGGCGCAAGAAATCTTCCTCATTACTTCGGAGGTTGCGTGGCAGTCCTAACATCATTCTGCACTCGATAGCCGCCCGGGCAGATAGCTCGCTTGTGTGGGCGATGACCGTTCGAACCAAATCAGTTTTAGTTATTAAGTACTAACATAGGCTAAATAATATTGTTACTAACACAGTGGACCTTTGTTGTTTGAATTAATAAATGATTATATTATATTTAGATTTAAACTGAAAGAATTCCTGTAGAGTATAGAAGGAATTCTCAACTAACCACCTGCGTAAAGCCCTTCTGAAGGGGACCATTGGAAGTTCTTTAATTCGGTTAGGAATCTTGTTAAAAATCTGAACACACATAGGATAGCAACTTCGTCTATATAGTTTCGTTTTCATTCTAGGAATAATTAATCTATTAGGATATCTAGTCATCATCTTCCTGCCCTTATCCCATTTTACTTGGGATCGACGCAACACGTTTTCTTCTTCCATTCTCCGCTGTCAACCGTCACGCTATCATTCACTCCCTTCTCTTTCATATCATTCCTCACACAATCCATCCATCTTTTCTTTGGCTTTCCTCTGCCTCTCCATCCATCAACATGTATATTCATCACTCTTTTAGTCACATGCGTTTCGTCTCTCCTCATTACATGCCCATACCAAGACAAACGATTTCCTTTCAACTTTCCTGTCACTGGCGCCACTTTCAAACTTCCTCTTATATACTCATTTCTCACTTTATCCATTCTCGTCACTCCACACATCCATCTCAACATTCTCATCTCCGCTGCATGCAATTTTTTTTTCATCCGTCTTCTTCACTGCCCAGCATTCCGATCCATAAAGTACGACAGGCCTTATCACGGACTTGTAAATTAGGATACTATTAGGATATCTAGTATTGAACTTATATTTATCTCCCAGTTTTGATACATCTCAGGGTCTATCGAACCCAGGACCTATAGCTCAGCTATAGCTTAAGTATAATGCCTAGTCCGGCCATGTTCTGTTACAAATGAAAAAGCATTTATTTTTTATGAAGTAATGTAATCTTAATAAAAAGTCTCAGCAAAAAATAAAAAAAATATTATTTTCGAATGGGCCACCTTTGGCTTTGATAAAGGCCTTTGATCTGTCTGTCCACGAATCTATGGATTTACGCACTGTTTCCATGAGAAATTTAGCCACTGCTTTCTCCAGAGATTTCTTACACAATGTCGGCGTGTCATTTAGAGCAGAACATGTGCTCTAAAACTGACTTGAATAGAAAATGAAAATTGAGAATTGTTGAGAATTTGATTGCACGCATAATGTGTTTTATGCATTTCATGATAAGTACGAGTATGTAAGGAAATAATTTGAAACGCAACGGTAACTCAAAAAACCACTCTTAACCGGTTTACGTGTTCATTTAAATGCATAGATAAATAATGTTCTGTTGCTAGGTTTCAGTGAATGAACGTCAGTTGAGCCGTACCATAGTTGGTTTGCATTTTATAATACGAGTAATCTCTTCCTACTAAATTTTTCTCCGCCATATTTTTATTTACCAAAAGAACGGCCTACCGTAATGAGCAAGCTAGACAAAAGAAAACCATCCGCTTTTCCGCTATAATTCTACCACTTTTAACGTAAGCCAACGAAGTAACACGATAGCTCCAAAAGATAGATTACACAGAAGGGCAGCTCTATCCAACGAACGAAAACGCAAGTACACATATACACGTGCTTGACTTATAGTATTTATAACACACCAAGCAACACGCGCAATGTGTGCGTGAAGACGAGTAGCGTCAGCACCAACGCGTCTATGTGTGGTGAAGCGTGTATGGTATATATTTAAAAATAGGGGGAAATTTTAAAGCGGGCGGAAAGATATTGCATGCGAATCAAAACCCAAATACGACGACAAGACGAGAAGAATTAGGAGAATCACTTGATACTTGTTAAAACAGTCCCAACGTCCTTGTGATGTCCTTGAAGTGGCTGATGATGCGGGCAACTGAAGGAACACGGGTGAGTTTTAGTCAGTAAAAGTCTGACACGCCCTCTCAGAGCGGAAGAAGTCACGTGATGATTTCCCATCCACAAAAAAAAAAAAAAAAGGTTCACGAAACATATACACCAGAAGTTTTTAAAGCGGATTACAGAATGTATATAGCAAAATGTGGCCGTGCAGGTTAGCCTTTACGGGACTCGCATGCGTGAAAAGTTATATAGACCGTTTTTAGAAGAGCTTGTAGTAAGTAGATAAAAAATGGCATTGAAGATGTGAACGCGTGTGATGCGAAGAACAGCCGGTCTTTCTGTAAAAATCTCACCGTGAAAAAGTGAAGTGATCATAAAGTGAACTGTCAATACTGTCAACCCCTTTTTTTTTTTTTTTTTTTTTTTTGTGGATGGGAAATCATCAAATGACTTCTCCCGCTCTGGGCAGAGGCGGGAGGGCGTGTCAGACTTTTACTGACTAAAACCCACCCATGTTCCTTCAGCTGCCCGTGCCAGGGCCACGGTATCTCTTTCGAACTACCCGCGACCCCGGCGGCATCGGCCCAATTGACCCCGTCACTGCTGACATCTCTTTGAGGCGCGCGTGGAACACAACGCGCCGTCGACCCGGGCCTGGTCCTTACCGGACGGCGAGCTGCCCATTACTCGTCGTCCGCAAGCCCGCGCCTACGGTGGCCGGGAATCGGCAATCGATTCCCGCCGCCCAGGGCGTCTCCTACGGCGGCTAGGGGCGCGAGGGCGCGGCTGTTGCCTCTCCCTCACGCGTTCCGCTTCCTCCCCCTCACGCGTTCCGCTTCCTCCTTCGCGAGCATTACTGCTTCGCAGAAGGAGGTGACGGCTTCCCATGCACTCTCGCTCCGCACCATGGCCTGGACCAGGTTTGGACGCGAGAGATCGCCGCCGCCGATCGCCTCCGTGAGAACACGGCGGTGCTCCGCCCAAGCCGGGCAGACCTCCACTGTATGCTCCACCGTGTCCTCCGGGCGATCCACACAATGGTGACACCCGGGCGTTTCCTCCCGCCTTATCCGAAACAGGAACCTCCCGAAACAACCGTGTCCGGTGAGGACCTGCGTCAGGCGGAAGGTGAGGACGCCGTGGCGCCTCTCCAACCACTCCTCAAAGAGGGGACTTATCGCCGCAATTGTGGCGTGCCCAGCGCTGGGTTGCGACAATCGCACTCTCCATGTCGCCATGAGATCCCGCCGGAGCTCTGTCCGCTGTACCGTGATTTCTCGCGGCAGCGGAGTTACGCCCCGGCGTTTCACCTCCTCGCGCCACTCCCACACGTGCGCGAGGACTTTTGCCTCCAGATCCCATGGCGGTAATCCGGCAAGGAGGCACGCCGCCTCACAGGAGAAATACTGTCAACCCCTAGCATCAGGTGGAATGACGGCTCACTTCACGCTCACTTCACCTAAGTTATCACGGTGAGATGTTTACAGAATAGCACTACAGTATGATTGAACCTCATTTGGGCCATTATTTATGCGTTCGTTCAAGTATACGATTTAAGCAAGTGAATGATGTTAAAACCCTCGCTTACTGGGTGAGATCGGCGTGAACAATGTGTGTTTGCGTTTTCGCACGTTGTGTAGATCCAACCTTCTTTACATATCTATTTTGTGACTATAGCTCATCAGATTATAATAATTAATGGATGAAATTCTATGGAGTGTCTGGTAAACAACTTGGTAAATACTTAACAACTGCTTTACATCGGTTTGTTAACTTGCAGTTCATTTAAGTTTGTGTATTACTGAAGTTATGTTTAAGCGTTTTGATGGGGAGGAGTTTTCAAGGACTTTCCTTCAAGGAAAGCCTGCAGATGGCTAATATGTTCAACATGAACTAAAACAAAAATATCCTTGTTAATTTATTTTTCAATTGAAATGTTATTTTAGTAATCCATACATTTTTCTATCTAATTTATTGATACAATTTAAATTAATCTAATGTCTGTGTACACGTTTAAATGACTTATTAACACATAACGAATATCCTTTGTAAAATGAAATGTATTTTTTTTTAAATCAGTTGACATTTTGACAAGTTATGCGAACATAAATGTAGGGAACAGCAGATTTTTTTTTTCGTAATTTCAGGTTTGGTCCCATATTAAAAATTGTTCATAATGATGAGTGCAATGACCCCTTAGGAGGCTGTGCGTTATTTAAATTACACCTTGCGTAATATATTTTTCAGAAAAATTAACTACATACATAAATAATGACGGATATCGATTCTGAACAAGGTACTCTCAGGTCGTGCGTTTATTCTGATACACATTGTATACTACTGTGCTCTACCTCACTCTACTCTCTGCTCTCTGCTTACTGTGTTCTCTCTCTTGTACTTAGCACATGGTTTGCCACAGACATGTTCCCTCTCTATCTTGTACATGTATTCTATTCTATTTTTAATAAATGGCATGCAAAGCCGATGTCGACGTTTCTGCCAATGTCTAAAGTAAGCTAGAAGTTTGACAGTAAATTGTGCGACTGTGACAGATATTAAATAACGCTCTGCCAAAGCGTGTGCTAAGGAAGGATTATAGATGTCGGCCTAAAACATTAACTGGCTAATATTAAAGGCACCCCCCACCCCTGTCATATTCAATCAATGGGTAGTATAAAATTTAATCGGGATCGATAATTTAATAGAAGATCAAATCCTTTACTGACAGGTCCTATTATGTTCTTCATTGATATTCAGAAACTTATTTTTTTGCTGTGTGGTCATCATATATTTACATGGAGCGACTTTCCGGCTTCTGACGACCTGTAACGGCTATCAAGGGACTGTGCATAAAAGATCAAATAAGTTTTTAGAGGATCAGTAAAATATGTCCTTTTAAAAATAAGTAAATTCTTAATTTCCATCGAATTTTATTCAAATTGTATTGCATTTAAATTCCTACACAGGCGCGACACGCGATGCGAATCGCACACGACTCAAAGGCACCGCGTGTTGTGCGACGAGCGCGAGCGGTGCGGTGTCTTTGACTTTCGTGTGATTCGCGTCGCGTGTCGCGCCTGTTTGTAGGAGCTTTCGGCCTTATCCTAAGCTCGCCTCTTTCGTTAAAACTGTTTAGTAGTTTTTATGAAACTCAAAACCATCTATCCTCAGGAGAAGAATAGTAACATTATCATTATCAAAATTATCAAAACATTCACAAGTTTGTAAGTTTTATTTAAAGTGCAATAAAGAGAATAGTCAGCTTTTATCCTTTATTTTTTCCACATTTTCCCACCATATTACTTTTAATGAATCAGTAGGGACATGACATTTAAAGTAACGTTCGGACTGGCACGTTCTGATTTTAAATGCACTTGAATGTTTGACATTATAATTTCGTTTTATTTTTGATTTGAATTTTTGCTCGAAATATGGCGCGAAAAGACGACCCTCTGCAAATGTCGTGCTTGTATTTCCCGAAGAGATTAAAATTTTGCGAGTGGCACATGACCTATTCAGTCTTGCAATGAGTAACCCCTTTCAATGTTTGGATTGCCATATTCATCAGGAAAAGTAAAAATAATAGGTTGGGGAAAAAGTTTCTTCGCATTTTTTAAGAAAATTCAAAACATTTTTTAATATACATTATTTACATTTATCTAAAGTATGTAGGTACCATTTTGTTCGATAACTTTTTGCCATCTTGTAAGTAGGGACATGATCCCATTGCTATAGAAATTTTGGGACTTCTGATCAAAATACCGCGACAAGTGGTTTTGGCAGACCTCTGGTGATGTTAACCTGACACTGCCTAAAGAATTCTGAAGAGACCGAAACAGGTGGAAATTTGAAGGTGCAAGATCAGGACTATACGGCGGATGCATTAACACCTCCCAGCCAAACTCTCTTAATTTTTGCTGAGTGGCTAAAGATGTGTGAGGTCCAGCGTTATCATGATGAAAAACCACACCCCTTCTGTTGATTAATTCTGGCCGCTTTCTCTCAACTTCTTGCTTTAATCTCATCAGTTGTTCGCAGCAGAGTTCAGAATCGATGGTCCCGCCTGGTGGTAACAGCTCATAATGAATAATGCCCTTCCTATCCCACCACACACACAGCATCACCTTGTTGCGAGTTAACCCGGGTTTCGCCACAGTCTGTGAAGCCTGACCGGCCTTTGACCACGACCTTTTTCGCACATTCTTGTCGTACGTGATCCACTTTTCATCACCAGTGATCAGCTTCTTCGAAAATGGTTCGGTTTCATTACGTCGTAATAAAGAATCACAAAATGAGTACACGGTTCATTAGGTTTCTTTCAGTGAGCTCGTGAGGTACCCAAATATCGAGCTTTTTTGTGTACCCAGTTGTTTTCAAATGCGCCAAAACTGTTTTGTGGTCAATTCCCAGTTCTTCAGCTACTTCGTAACTACTGATATGCCGATCTTGCTCCACTTTTTCAAAAATGGCATCCATTTTATCAGTAATAGGGTGACCAGAGCGACGTGCATCTTTGACATCAAAATTTCCGGATTGAAAACGCTTAAACCAAATGTGTGCTACTCTCACAGACACTGCACTGGGTCCATAAACATCGCAAATTTTTTTCGCGGCTTGCGTTGCATTTTTACCTTTTTTGTAGTAAAATTTTAAAATGTATCGAATTTCTTCATTAGATTCACTCATCTTGACAGCACTAAAAACAAATGAAAATCACACAATTTCCTAATTTGAATTTAGAATTATATTCTTTAAAACTTAAACATTCAATGATACCAAAACCAGCCAGATAGAAATAGTATAGCCAAAGAGATTTTATTTTAAGTTCATACATACTATAATGCGAAAAGACTTTTTCCCCAACCTAATATTAACAGATTTTTTTTTTTTTTTTGTAAGGAATTGTCTGATAGATTTTATGGGAACTTATACGGAGGTACAGAAATAAGTCAAAAGGCATTTTTTTTTAATGACGCGCAGTTATGTGAATGTGACTTAATCTATAATAATAAAGCTGGTGAGTTTGTTTGTGTGTTTGAACGCGCTAAACTCTGGAACTACCACTTGGATTTGAAAAATTATTTTTGTGTTTGATAGCCCAATTCTTGAGGAAGGCTATTTAACATTACTCTAGGACCCTTAGGAGCCGAGCAAAAAGAGAAAAAATCAGAAAGAACGCTAAGTGAAAAAGAAGCAAGCGAGCAAGCAGTAAGTGAGCGCGGTCAGGCGATGCGATGCGACGGGGTAGGTCGAGGGAGCAAGAAATATCACGCGGACGAAGTCGTGGGCAGAAGCTTAGTTCATTAAATAAAAGTATCACACTAATATTATAAAGGCGAAAATTTGTGTGTGTGTTTGTATGTTTTTACTTCTTCACGCTCAAACGGCTGGACCGATTTGGATGAAATTTGGTTTGTAGATAGCCTATACCCTGGATTAGCACAAAAGCTACTTTTTACCGCGGTCTACGCTGGTGAAACTGCAAGGCGCAGCTAGTAGGTAAAAATTATGATGATTGTCGATGGCTATAAGAGTAGAAGAAAACAGAAGAAACGATGGATGGATGGATGGACTGTGTGAAAGATGATTATGGCGAGAAAGGAGGTGATTACCGAGATGACGACTAATAGAGAAGTATGGAAAAAAGAGATGTGTTGCGTCGACCCCAAATAAATTGGGATAAATAAGGGCAGGAGAATGAAAACATAATATTACGATGTTTCACAAATATTACACAATCAAATAGTATTTTGTAGACAGAAATTTTACCAATTCCGTAAAAAAACTTATGATCCCCAAACACGTTTATTGCAGTCGTGTTACGTATAATAATCACACCAAAATCACACAAAAACTGAGAATCTATTATTTAATCATTAAATAAGTAAATCTGATGTTGTATTTTCTTTTATTGTCTTCATATGTTAAAGTAGCTGTTTTGCTAACAAAAATTGAGTTAGTTTTTTAAATCACTTGAAAATAATTCTTATAATTTGTATTTAATATTTTCTATTAATTTATGTTTAAGTTATGTACTTCTTTAGGTGAGAAAATCTTCATAGTAATAGATATATACGTTCTTTTATGTAGTAGTGCATAAGTCTTTGGAGTACTATTATTTATACACCACTAATTTTTAATTGGTACAAATACTTAAAGAGCTTATTAGAGAAGGTCTTGTTATTATATATGTAAAGGCTCAATAAATAATATTCATAAACAGCAAAGTTATTCCGTTTGTTTATATCCCAAAATGTCACTCGGTTTATGGAAATATTGTACAGGCTACATAGTAGTATTCATTAATCATGGAAAAGCACTGCGCGTGGTGTTGTCTAGTAGCAATTGTTAAGAATTATTGATTCAATTATGAATTTACCAATTATGACAAATTTTTGTGGATAATTTTTGGATTTAATTTTATTGACTTTTGACTACACAAATATGATCAGTAACGAGTACCCCCGAGAGCCCCATTTTTTTTGTACTAATTAAAAAATAGTAGTGTATGTAAATAAATATTATTATATAACCTAATCCAATTATACAGGTCGGCCAACTTAGTGACGTGGAATTTATACGTAGTCTCAGGTTTGAGCGGGCGACTTTGTGAAGACTGTCTCGTACTCGGAAGAAACAGAATTCCAAGGAAATCTATTTCGGATTACGGGAAAAAAAAAAAAAAAAATATTAACTTCAGTTGTACACTAACACTTATCTTAAAACTATGCAACGATTCAACAATGGAAAAAAGTATTTTCGATGAACTCTGGCACCCAAAGTAAGATTTAACTTAAAAAAAAAAGAAAAGAAAAAAAGAAAAAAAAAGGATAAAAAAGATTTATAATTGAGTAGGTAAGTGTCTGTTTGTTTTTGAATAAACCGACGAGTTGAAAAATGTATGACTAGGTATTAGGCTATGTAATAACAGCCTAAACAAACTTAATATTGCAGTCCAAATTTTTATTATTTTTATTATGTGGTAAAATTACAAATTAAAAATTTTCGGACTTTTTCCTTTACTTATGCTGTGAGACCTTGCTTCATGCCAAATTTCACGATTCTAGGTCAACGGGAAGTCCCTATAGGTTTTGATTTACTTGCGAGTATCAAAATATGTCGCATAAATGGCCGCATTTTTTTATTGCGTAGACTTAGAAGCTTGAATTCTTAGAACTCTAAGGGACTATATAGACTTACGTATTTGATATTGATTTCAACTTGATATCTCCACGTGTTCCTGAGAAAAAGGGTCTTGACAGACAGACTGACAGCCAGACAGACAGACGGACAATGAAGTGATCCTATTTTTTTTTTTATTTTTATTATTCAAAACAGTTTACACACATTAGTTATACTTTAAACATACCATAACATTAGGATTCCTTTATTGCCTTTTGAGGCACGGAACCCTAAAAAACAAATGAGGGCGCCCTTCGGCGCCAGTACATTTACTATGGCGCCGTCATCTGTTTTCTCGTTGACGTCCCGTTCCCGTTGCGGTAGACAAACAGTATAAGACGAAACATTCAAACAACAACCCGTAACATCCTGCCTCCATCACATCCATCACGCTTGTAATCCCTGAGCAGAGGCAGACGTACCACCGTAGACATTTTGCCTGTTATGTTTAAGGCGCGGTAAGACGCAAATCTCCAAGGTTAGGTAGTAAATCATAGAGGTATACAAATAGAGGGTCAATCTCGTGTCCGCCAATATGAAAGTTAGTGCTGTTTGAATTTAATTAGAAAAAAAAATACACCAATAACATTAATTTTTTATAGTTACAAAAAAATTAATAGTGGTCGCTCAAAATATTGAGCATTTCAAGACGAAAAAGTTTTTTCGTCTCCTTTTTTGTGATTTTTTTTTTCAAGGTTCTAAATCGTTTCTATAAGATTATCTTTGTTTAATTTTTTTTTTTGTACACTATTTTTTTTGGGCTTGTAATATATAGCAATACGGGTAACTGTGCGACGAAAAAATGGACGTTTTTAAGTCTCATGTAATAGGGTGCAAGCCATACGTCATGTTCGTGAACGCGCGCCGTCACTAGGGACTGGTCATCTCTCAGCTACCACGGCTTGTTTTAATTTAGTCGTTGATGTGTAACATCTTTCCTCTCGCTTTCCTGCAATCTGTGGGAGTGATTTCGTGAAAAGGGACGGAAGTGTGTAACAGGAAGTGAAAATATTTTTCTAAAAGATTTGAGTGACAGATTGAAATGTTGCCTTACCTTAAATGTTGCTTACTTCTTTCTCCATTGTTCTCACATGTACTTATATTTTCAAAATGAATGTTGTAACCAATAATTATTTTGATTTAAAAGAGTGTCCGTGGAGTTTCTTCCCCGTTCTTCTCCTTAGGAACCTACTACGTTTTGGAATGGGCGACTAGCTTCATCTTCCTGATTGACCGACCCCTTGACAATTTCAAAAGTGCCTGTGATTGGTTTATTAGAAATAAATGCTTTGAGTTTCAGTTTGAGATTGCCATCAACCGGGCACAAATCCAGACTCCAGGCTGTTACTGAGAAATTTCAGATGGATAAACCCAATTACACTTTGCCCGACCCGGGAACCGAACCCAGGACCTCATGCTCAGCAGTAGCGCTTGCTACCACTTACCAACGAGGTGGTACGAAACAATATGTAAAAGGAGAAAAATAGAATCTTGCTAAAAGATTAACACCCCTAAAGCTATATTTTTCCACACACCACTTCACCCAACCAACTATCTCCAACTACTTAACTTGTAATTAAACAATTAATCAAGTAACAGACGTCAGTGCAACTCTTTCCAATTGTTTTGATCCGTTGGCTCGTTGGATTGAACCCGATGTTCGAGACGGTTACTGATTAGTTAGAAATTGATGAAGTTTGTAGAGTCAAAAGGCCGAGATTCAATGTTCTCAAAACTAGAAACTTGTCTGAGAAATCGAAGAAAGCATATTTTTATAGTAGGTACATAACGGAATAATTAGATACTGTGATTTGCTTTTGTTTTCACTGGAGGAGACAAGCCAGATATAGGGAATAATGGAGAAAGTTGGGGGAGGCCTACGCCGCCGCCGCGGAGGCGACTTCCATTAATAAATAATTTCACTTGCATGCCAACATTAATAATAATTTTTAATCATTATACAACATTATTTTTTGTAGACCTTAATATCTTAATTAATATATATAAAATCGTGCAGCTCAACTCAAAACTTAAGGAGCTCAACGATTCAACGAACAATACAAAAGAAAAGACATTTGGGTAGGCCGCATAAATTACTCAAACTGCCAGACTATGATCAAAACTAACTGAGAAAAGGATAAAAAATAAATTATAGTTTAAAAAACTAAAAAAACACACTTTAATAAAGTGAGTAACGAGAAAATTAATGTCATTGTAAAAAAAAACGTGACACGATTTTTTTTACAATGACATTAATTTTCTCGTTACTAACTTTATTCTTATATTGGAAAAAATATTTTTTACTTTTTAGTTCACTTTGATGGTATTAAAGCGTGTTTTTTTGTTTTTTAGAGTAAATTATTTTTCAATTTTTTAGAGATAATTTGTTAATCTTGATGATCCTAATCAGGATAATGGGACAAAAGTTTTAAATTATTGTATTGTCATCGGGCCTTGTTATGTGTGCAAAATTTCGAATTAATCTGACCACTTAAAGTGGGTAAAAATAGAGTTCAAAGATTCCGTTACATACAAACTTACAAACATACATACATACAAACATACATACAGGTGAAGTTAATAAAAACGTGTTAAATACAATGACCCACGTAATCTTCACATTCACAATACCTAATTAAAAATAAAATAATACCTACTTTACAAATATACAATTTAGTATTGTAATGGTTTAATTGAATTAAATGCTACTTTACAAAGTAATTCAAAATTAAATGAAAGTAAGTAAAGCATGAGTCTGTTTCTTTTACCGGTACTCCTGTAGGTATGTAATATCCTGTTATAAATGTACTATTAATCATTATCTAGTTAGTCACATTTAATTAAAACTTCTAGAGGTGCAAGTTTCAGCTACTGTGTGCTACCTAGACAGAGAGGCAAATGGCGGAACTTCGTCTTTCACGGATTTAAACAAAGCCTTTACTACAAACCAGGCACCATTTATGAATACAATAAAAACTATCATAAAGCACCAGCTTACAGTGCAGCAATTGCTGACAAAAGCCTTAGTACGAACCTTTTTTTTCTGTGGGGAATTCATAAATACCCTCCGTCTGGGAAATTACCTATATTCACATTTTTAGTCAAATGTGCTATAATTTTTTGTAGCAGCAGTTATGGCAAAAACTAGGAAGTATAGTGTTGATTTTTTTGATACAAAAAATTCTACCTCATTTGACCAAATATGTGAATGGCAACTAGCTTCATCTTTCTGACTGACCGACCCCTTGACAATTCAAAAGTGCCTGTAATTGTTTTTTTTTTTTTTTTAATAAATGCTTTGAGTTTGAATACCATGATGATGGTAATCAATGCCTACTGTAGTCCTAGCAATAATAATTTTGACTATAAGATAAGATAAGTATTGATAAGCTGAAATTCTGCAAGAGTTAATAAAAAAACCGGCCAAATGCGTATTGGAATTTTGATTTATCAATATGTTAGTATATGTTAGTAAAACATACGTAATAATACACATTATCACCAAATTTCAAGCTCAATTTTCAAGGTCACGCACCAAATTTCAAGGTCAATGAAAAGTTAAAAAATTCTTGAGAACATAATTTTATAAAAAAAACCTGACTTTGGTGGCTTCTCATTCCTTTGTTTTCCAATATTTTTTAAAACAAAAAATACAGTATTTAACTAATCAACGAGGTCTAAACAACGATATTCCACTCGATGGGGTAGCTCAACATTTTTTTTCACGCCCCCCTTTGTTTGCATGACTCTCCCCCTTAAAAACATTTAAAAATATTTTTTGACAATTTGTATGGATTTGGGTACTGTGAAAATTTGAAGACTGTAGCTCCAACCATTTGGCTGTATAACCTGTGAGACGACGGACAGGCGGACAGACGGACTCGTGAGTGATCGCAAAAGGGCTCCGTTTGGACCCTTTGGGTACGGAAGCCTAAAAAACTTAGTAGATATGGCGAATGATTCCCTCCTTTCGTATCGCTTTCGCGATCTGTGTGCTTTTGGCGTTAATATCCGCTGAAAACTGGTTCATGCCGATTCTAAGCGGTTCAAACTAAATTCGTGTTTCAAACTTTTAGGGTCAAAATTAGATTACAGCTTATTAGGAAAGTTGGTGTTATAGCCAGCCACTATTTGTGAGTGATAGTTAATATTGATCTTTTTGACGTGTTTGATAATTAAAGTTGGCGTGCTTCGAGGTTTTGGTTGAAAGATGAATGAGTTTTTATAGCAATTCAATCTAGGTGTAACACGTACTTAGGGCATAGATACTGAAAGTTTCTGGATTCTGATAAATAAGACTGAGATATTAGACTGTCACGATATTACAGACTGCCAATAACTGTCGTCCATTAAACTTTTTTATCATTCGACACGCAGTCGTTTCGGTATCCATCGATTGCAAAGCTTCCGAACCTTCAGGTGCACATGCAAAATGTTTTGCTCTTGATTCATTCCAATGCCTAATACAGTACAAATTTGCTGACAAGTAATTTTTTTGTCAGTTTCAATCAGTTGTCGTACGGTACCAATATTGGATCCTGTAACCGCGGTCGCCGGCCGACCTTCACGTACATCGTCATGGAGATGATCACGTCCACGTCTAAATTCTCCGAATACACAGAGCTGTCACATGGGGCTTTATCAACAAATGCCAATTGAAGTCTCTGGCAACTCTCTTGGTTGGCTTAAGCCACTGCGAAAATCGTAAAAAATCATTGAGCGAAAATTTTCACGAGTTAAATTCATTGTAATAGCGACACACAATTTTCTAAAGGACGCCACAGTGAAAAAAACAAATGACAGTCTCGCAACATGTTCCCAGAGAATTCAATTTTCGAATTTCGTAATTGCTTTTTTATTTATTTTTATTGTAAGTGGCCAGTTTCAGATACTTTGAGTACTCACGCATTATTAAAAAGGCAATAAGTAATACAGTTGTTTTATTTACTTGTAGTTATAATTTTAAATAAAGTTTTAGGTGGGTATAGCAACGTTAGCAGCAAAAACCAAATATTTGAAATAAAAACGTTTTTTTGGATGTTACCTGTCGGCGCAAAGACGGCGGGGCGTGAGCTAAGACGAATATTACGGCATAGGGCTAGCACACTACGCTTTTGTTATTTATGACTGATAAATTATATTTTATTTCTGTAAATTGGTTTAACAAACACTTAAGATATCTCAGGGGGGCTCGTGGCTATGTCATGACAGCCACACGGGTCGATCAATAAGGTTAAACTACGCTTGCCGCGGTGAGAGCCCTCCGTCCCTCGGAAAGCACGTTAAGCCGTTGGTCCCGACTGTCATTCGTGAATCTTTGACAGTTGTTACGGGTCGTCTGAAGCCCGAAAGTCTGACAACCAGTCGTACCAAGAGATATCTTATTAATATTACCTAGTTACTGGGTTGTGGAGGTCAGATAGGCAGTCTGCTCCATGTATTACCATTGTATACTGGTATTCAGCTGCATCCGGTTAGACTGGAAGCCGACCCCGACATAGTTGGGAAAAGGCTAGGCAAATGATGGAACGCTTTACGTATCAAAAGAAATAGTAATATAATATTTTAAAACTAGATGAGGTTGATTTCCTAACCAACTACTTTAAGATTTTAAACATCGAAACATACACAGAGGTGTTTTTCGAACTCCAGACATTATTTGGTCAGACCATGTGAGAACCATGAAGATTAATGTCTGAGATAAATAAAGAAAGAAAAGAAAGAAAGAAAACTTTTATTATTAAAACGTTTATTCTGCACAAATAAAACGCACATTAAAAAAAAATACAAAATACGCTCAAAAGCAAGATGGTGATGAGATGGTCTTTTGAGGAAAGATCTTTCCAGTCCACTGGAACGATTACTCGTATAGCTCAATTTATAACTTTTACTTCATTACCAAACAGACAGTACGGACCAGACTTTTTAAACTCTGTTGTAGGTTATTTTACCTTTTTTACAACTTCTTCTCCTTGGTGCTTAAATTAGTTCAGCTATTGTGGCCGAGTTCTGGTCAAAGAAAATTTAAATGATTGGAATCATCATTGAATAAAGAAGTCAAAGCTCATATTGTCGCCTTATTATAGTTTTTTTTTTTTAATTTATTTACTGAAATAACAATACAGCGATGTTTCTAAACTCGCCAAACTTTTACGTTTGATGGCGAGACGCGCTCTTTTACATTAATAAAAAAAAACAATGAACCACCTTACGTACACACAGCAGCAGGTCTAGCTACTACAAACTATCAAATTTTCTCATTCGACTTTGAATTTAACTATCAACATTTTAAGGTTTAAAATCATTTAGAGAAATTCGACAGCTCGGCACAACCCGATGTGCCGCTGTCTGTACATACCTACTACTTATATAATTATCCTTTTATAGCTTAATCAATACAATGTTTTAGTTCTGTTTACTATCCTGTATAATGTTTTTTAATTTTGTTTTAAGTGATCCTTTACTAATTTTTACTTCTTCTCTAAATAAATCTAATTTGTTAAACACTTTAGGTACCCAAATACTTAGATGTTCTCTTACCATAATAATTTGTTATATAAAATTTGAAGAGCACAGTGAAAAGAATGATCAAAGTAACTTTACGCTAATTGTTAGAAATACTGTTTCTTAACTTTATAGACTTGTGTTTAATTAATAAATGTAACACATTAATTTTTTTTTATACAAGGATGACTACTGATATATTTTTGATATTGTTTTATACATAAAAAAGAAAAAAAAAAGATTAGATAGATTATATTTTATTAATATCTTAATTAACACACAAAAATAAATTGAAATAATGATCAAAGTCATGTTGAAAATGTGCTATTACAGCATCATCCAAACTACATTCACTTTCAGACATGACTTAAATCCTTATAAATTAACTGATCGGCGCAAATTTTGTACAAAACAGTTGTTGAGAAAAATACGAATAACACGAAACGTCAACTGTCTTCTTGACGTTTAGAAATTCGTTCGAAAACTTGTATAAACGATCAATGTCGTATGACTATGATCGTTTTCACATTTTAATCAAGGGACTATGATCACTAATAACTTTTAGGCCGAAATATTAAAGACATTTTTTCGGGACTATGAACGTTTTTGCCCTTTTCATATTTTGAGGTAAGCAAGCTTAGCGTATTGCGAACAAGATGGCGTTACTAACTCAAAAAGAGTTTTAGGGTTACTTAGATCATTCTTTCCCTGTACTCTTCATTTGTGTAAAAAAACTTAAAAAAAAAACAGTTAGCAAAGTTCGTAGTAGGACCGCAATTACCCTAACACGGTTTGTACACCACTCAACGTCAACGGGACGTCAACGAGAAACGAGATTATTCGAACCGAATGTGACGTCCCGGTGGTGATGTGCGGTGGTCACGCGGCCATAGTAAATGTAGGTATATGTATCGCTACTTCGTCACCGTCATCTCGTTCTCGTTGACGTCCCGTTGTCGTGTCGGTGAACAAACGGTCTTAGACTGTTTTTAATTTTTAATTTAAACTACTGTTGCTGCTGTTGAAATTAAGTTCGATTTCAATGTAGAGTAGTTTTTTACGTGACTTTGAACCTGTTATAATATTAAATGGTCTGGTCACACCTTTTTAAGGTGTGACCAGAAAGTTTGCAAATAGTTGTGAAATATTTCGATGTTTTGATGTAAAAAAACAAAGGAAGAAAATACGTTTATTTGCGGTAAACATGACGCAAAAAAAAAAAATACACTAACACAAAATAAAATAATAAAAGAACAAGTTGGGGGAAAGTATGCGCCACCCCCACGCAAAACGGCCATCGCTCAGCATAATGCTGCGACTTATACGAGACAGAGCCCCAGCGCTGGTTTTCAGCGACAGCCGGCGCTAACGTGTTGACGTCGACCGGTAATTAAATATAAATAACAAATAAAATAAATATACAATACTAAATTCTAAAAGTTTATATGAATATAATATTGAAAATGACAATATTCGGTTCCGTCAGCGTCGACTCCCACGCCGCCGGATACGCTATCTGTGCGCGCAGCTGTTAGAAATATTTTGTTAGACTTTTGAGTTTGACGTAGGTACTTATTTATTATTGTTTACTTAATAATTTCTAATTTGTCAATTATGAAATAAAGCTCACTCGAAAATTGATGTAAATAATCTTTCGGTCAAGTTACGGAAATATCCCAAACGATTTTTTAATAATAATTTTTGCGATTGTTAAACATATAGGGTGACTGGTAAAGTGACCGATTAAATAGCGACCTTAAACACAATTGTACTCATGATAACAAACAAATTTTACAATGGGACCAAACCTGAAATCGCGAACCCTACATTTTGACGAGTTATGCGAACATGAATGTAATATGGGCAGATGATTTTTTTTTTCGCGATTTCAGTTTGGTTCCATAGTAAAAGTTGTTTGTTATCATGAGTATAATCATGTGTTTAAGCATCGGTCACTAATTACCAGTCACCCTATACAACATCAGTTTTAGTAGGTATATCCAAATCCCGAAACACGAGTCTAGTATTTTTATGTAAAGAATCTATGTACAAAATATCAAAACTGTGTCGTGAAAAATCACAAAGTTATAAACTTGCTAAGTTACTCGTACCTGGCTGTCCGTACAAAAACATGATCACCACGCGGCGCCCGCTGTGCGCCCGTGCCTAGTGCCGCTATGACCTGCAGTGACTTGTGTTCGTCGGTCGGTGTCCATATTGTAACCTTTTTTAAAGATTTTTGGGGCAAAATATAACACGGTATAAAAATTATTGGAATCTATTCAGTTATTTATTCTGAACAAACTATATTCAGGTTTCGCATACACTAAAAATTATGTTGTATATGGTACGGAATTCTTCGTGTGCGAGTCCGACTCGCACTTGGCCAGTTTTTTAGTCGTACTGAGGATTACAACTTAACGAGGTTCGAGTTATTGTAATTCTACTGAAGTATGAACGCTTTTAAAGTGTGAACGCACTTTTTCGCTACGTGACCATTTCTAACATCATCATCTGCCTAGCCTTTCCCCAACTATGTTGAGGTCGGCTTCCAGTCTAACCGGATGCAGCTGAATACCAGTATTTTACATGGAGCGACTGTCTTTCTGACCTCCACAACCCATTAACTGGGTAATACTATACCCCTTGGTAAGACTGGTTGTCAGACTTTCGGGCTTCTGACGACCCGTAACGACTGTCAAAGATCCACGAATGATAGCCGGGACCAACGGCTTAACGTGCTTTTTGAGGCACAGAGGAGTCTCGGTATGTAAATATGGTCACCTATCCACGGACCAACCCCGGCAAGCGTAGCTTAACCTGATGGATCGACCTAGAAACAAAAAAGAAGAAGAAAGAAAAATTATTAATATAATCACATAAAAAAATTTTTTTTTGGGATTACAATGTTAAGTTTGTTTTTGGGATAATTTCTTTTCAACTAAGGAACCCTTCATTGTGCGTGGTCCGACACGCACTTGGCCGGTTTTTGATATTTAGGGGTGTTGAAATTTTTACAAACAATGTCCGCTGATTAGAGGATTTCCGTTTCACCGTTTGATTTAATTAGAGTCTTTAAAGATCATCATCATCATCAGCCTACAGCAGTCTACTGCTGGACATGGCCTCTCCTATTGCACGCCATTCAGCTCGATTCTCGGCAACTCTCATCCAGCTGCTACCAGCCACCCTGCGAAGATTGTCGCTCCACCTAGCCTGAGGGCGTCCCTTACGTTTGCCGATTCGCAATCTTCTCTCAAGAATACGTCTACCCCAACGATCATCGGTTCTGCGGCTAGTATGGCCGGCCCATTGCCAGATGAGCTTGCTTATTCTGTGAGCTATGTCTACAACTTTAGTTCTCTGCCAGATCACCTCGTTCCGGATTCGAACCCTCAGAGAGACTAAAACGCATAACTCGTTTTTTCATAACTCACTAACCACCACCACTCACCTTGAATTTATGGATCAGTCGTACCGTGAGTGTCCACGTTTCGGCACCGTAAGACATAAATCTTCGTCTTTGTTTTCAAAAATAAACCTGTAAAAACCAGCGAAATTTTGACTATTTGCTGATTTTTCCGATACTTAAAAAAACTTTTTGATTCAATGCAAAAGTATAGTTTATTTCCAAACCACTATGAACTAGTAGGTAAGCAGGCTAGTTGACGCTAGATTTCTTTGTTACAACGCTGCAATGAATTTCAATTATTTAATTTATTTCAATTAGGGCTGAAATGTGAAAGGTTTGATATACAAAATATGTCAAACTGGCATTTTTATTCTAAATTAAGTTATGTCTGAGGATTTTAAAATCAGCCCTGAGGAGCTTGTGGCTAAGTAATAACAGTCGTACGATACATCAGTTTAAACTATGCTTAACCTGATTTACGTACGGGTGACCATCTTTACGTACCATCAAGACCACTCCGTGCCTCGGAAATCACGCTGTTATTCGTGGATCTTTGTCAGTCGTTACGGGTTGTCAGAAGCCCGAAAGTCTGACAACCAGGGGTAGGGGTAAGGGGTATCGTATTAACAGTAACTGGGTTGTGGAGGTCAGAAGGCAGTCACTCCATGTAAAATACTGGTATTCAGCTGCATCCGGTTAGACCTGAGACAATTTACCTGCAAGTACTTTTGGAAGTCTATAATTTGACTGAGTTTAATCAATTTAAAATAGGTACAGTTTCGTAAATAGACACGTCAATTTGGATAGCTTTACGAATCGATCAGAATGTAACACACAAATCAAACTCCTAACGAGTTCAGCCAGCAAAATGTGTTGATTAATGACCTGTGACGTCACATTAATGGCGCCTCTGACTTTTCCTCATTCTTTGTGATGGTGCGAACATTAATGGTGGAATGATATTGGATAGATGAAGCATCATTACTACATAGGGGGCCTATCGGGCTATCACAGGCTATTTTTCTAGCTTAAACGGTCCCACAGCTGGGCATAGGGTTTCTACAAGTATAATATGACCCTGATCATGACCTTTCTGATCTCTGATACATTTGACAATTAATTTTGACCTGACCCACACAGATTTGTACTTATCTTACTATCTATCCTGAACTTATTATCTCACTGCTGGGCAAAGGACTGCTTTATGCTTCTGCCACATACTTTGTGGTCTCTGCTTTGCGGTCCAGTCTTTTTGGCAGGAGTCAAAATATTTTTTTTAATCTATTACTACATTTATTTAGATACTAGCTGCGCCCCGCGGTGTTATTGTGTATACACTAAAACGTATATTATTTAGTCGGTGAGAAAAATACTGACATTTTTATAGGCAAAAAATTGCTCATCCCATGGGAACACTACATTTTTACGAAATATAAAGTAGCCTATATGTTAATCCAGAGTATAAGCTAACTACATACCAAATTTGATCCAAATCGGTCCAGCCGTTTCAGCGTGAAGAAGTAACAAATATACAAACATACAAAAACTTTCGCCTTTATAATATTATACCGGCGTGGACCGGGATAAAAAGTAGCCTATGTGTTAATCCAGAGTATAAGCTGTCTACATACCAAATATCATTCAAATTGGTCCAGCCGTTTGAGCTGGAAGAAATAACAAACACACACACACTCACAAACTTTCGCCTTTATAATATTAGTGTGATAATATAAGATAGTGTGATTAAACTGTTCCTATCAGGGTGCAATTGCGTAGGTAACTCACTGTCAATCGGAATCGCTTTCATTTTGACAGTTCAACAACATTATATAACTACTACCTACTACTACTTTGAACCAAAATTGTACCTTTTTGAGAAAAATAAATTACTGTTGTATTGTATTGTATTGTAATCATTGTGCTAATTACACTAAGTTGTTGAGCAGACAAATTTTTCAAACATATGAATCAATGGATTAGCAATTTGTTTCAATATGATTCAGATTCCGGTTGATAGTGTGTTTCAATAAATTAGGATGCTGCCTCACTGACTGGAACCCACTGAAGATTGATAAACAGGAAGATAATACCAACCTTAGAGGATGTAGATGGTGCGGATACTATAAACTAAGAAATTACAGAATAGAGATAATTCCTTAGTATAGTACTCGCTTTATGAACTGAGTCGTCGGGCCATAAATGTCAGAAGCAATAAGAATTTGCAACGCCTCCCTACTGTTACGCACATCATTATGGTACTCTATAAGCTCCATAAGTGCGAGCGAGACAGACTAATAACAATGATTTATGGTCCGACGACTCAGTTCTTAACGCGGTGACTATAGTAAGAGACTCACAGATAAACGGATCGTAGGAAAACTGGTAACGACTACGAAGTTAGAGGAAACAGACATTAACTTTGCTGTTTACTCTGAATCACATAAACATGGTTTCTAACGATTACAAACAAGTCGCTTCCATTTATTATTTTGCCTAATATATAATGTCATAATATATAAACTAACGGTTCTCACAATCTTACGGTGACAGTCAGATTGTGAGAACCGTTAGATTATAATCTATTGGTATTATTTCTGTTAAATTGTAAACTGTCGTAAAATTGTGAACTGGGTTAAGTTAGGTTAGAAATGTGACCAACTGCGCGCGAGCTGTACGTCGATTCTGTAAAATTCAAACAACAACTAGCATCTCACATCGCTATTCACTCTCACTCGTAAAATAGATGCTTTTTATTTGACACTTTGAATCGGGTTCGAGTCCGAAGTGAGCGTCGAAGTGACGGGGGAACTACCTCACTGAATGCCACTTCTTACGTCATCTCATACTTTATTCTGTCAAAATCTTACGGTCAATTTAGTTCAACTCTCTGACACGCTCGCAAGGGTAGCGCTAGTGTAAATTCGAATTATCAACCGAGTTTTTAGAATGCCAATCAAGAAACTCACAGCGGATTCAGATTCGAAGTTTAGAATGAGAGGTCTTACAGAATCACACGGCTGAGTAGCGATACGAGCGGTGCCACGGCAATGGCCAGCGCGCAATTTTTTTTCTTGCGATTTCTGGTTATAAACAAAACTTTTTAAACTTTCGCGATTGCGATTGCTTTTGCGATTTCAGGTTAATTCCAATTCAATGTTGTTCATAATGATCAGTACAATAATCCATTAAGAGGTCAAATTAATTAAAAAAATAATTTAAATTAAACCTTGTCCTTGTCCTTGTGTACGAGACCACTGGCAGCTCTTTCACTTATTAGGCACCACACATTGTAATAGTGTGTGTAATATTAGTCTTCGAGTTTGCTCGTTTTCTAGTTTATTAGTTACTCTACGACAACCCGGACTTCAATTTAAGGTGAAGATCGCAAGGACACTTGTACTTTCAATCTGCCTAGCCTTTTCCCAACTATGTTGGGATTGGCTTCTAGTCCAACCGGATGCAGCTGAACACCAGCATCATACATGGAGCGACTGCCTATTTCACCTCCATAACCCAGTAACTGGGTAACACGATACTCCTTGGTAAGACTGCTTGTCAGACTTTCGAGCTTCTGACGACCCGTAACGACTATCAAAGATCCACGAATGACAGCCGGGACCAACGTGCTTTCTGAGGCAAGGAAACTTAGACTTTATGGTCTGAAATTCTCCAACACACACTGAGCAAGCGTGGTGATAAAAATGTTCGTTCCGTTCTCTGTATAATAAGTGACTTCGCCGTTGAGTTGGATAAAACGGGATAATAATCGTGTCGTTTCATTTTTAATTCACCAGAGCAAAACGGATTGTCAAAAAATTCAAATAAGCTGACACTGAAAGGGTCCATCACAACACTTTATACATTTTAAACTCAGAAAACAGGATAACGGATAATTTATATTCTTGCAAAATATCATAATATCCGGGCACGAAGAAAGAATATTAATTTAGCTCGGAGCCGGAAAAGGCGGATTTATAAAGTTTTGAAATGGTTTTGGTACAGATTTTATTTATTAACAAACAACACGGTTTGGTAAGGTTTTGTGTTGCGTGACAAGTTGTGGCGTTCAGGCAAAGATTTTTCATTACAATAAAAAATATTTATCAATGCAAGAAAGCAATCTCTTGTAGTATCTCGAAAAGATGAATTTACATCAGAGAAAAAAAACTGTTTCATTAATTCATACATAACTCATAAAGTAGATGAATCTGAATCACAGAGAATGAATTAATTATAATGAAATTTATCAGATGCCACTAATGATAGCATTCTAAAGTTAGTCTAACATGCCTTTTATAGTAGTTTAGTTTAGTTTTATAGTAGTTACAGCAATTGTTTTTTCAATTTCAAGCTGCAATATTGCTGTATCTTGTTAGTTGTAACATATGGCACAGCGAAATAGCTTTAACATTCAAAGCTTAGTATCTCACCAAAATTGTTACTTATATTGTTCTTGCTGTCGCGCACAATGGTCCACATGAAGGAGTGCGGAAACTAAATCCTTTACTCAACTCAATAAGTACCTACTATGATCGGTTCTTCAGACGAGTTAAATAAATGTCACAATAAAAATGTGTTTATAATATAATAAATATTATTTACATTTTTCAAAAAAGCGTCTTTTCATTTAACAATCTGCCTAGCCTTTTCCCAACTATATTGGGGTCGGCTTCCAGTCTAACCGGATGCAGCTGAATACCAGTATTTTACATGGAGCGACTGCCTATCTGACCTCCACAACCCATTAACTGGGTAATACGATACCCCTTGATAAGACTGATTGTCAGACTTTCGGGCTACTGACAACCCGTAACGACTGTCAAAGATCCACGAATGACAGCCGGGACCAACGGCTTAACGTGCTTTCCGAGGCACGGAGGAGTCTCAGTATGTAAATATGGTCATTCATCCACGGACCGACCCCGGCAAGCGTAGCTTAACCTGATGGATCGACCCGTGCGGCTGTTATTACTTAGCCACGAGCTCCTCCGTCTTTTCATTTAACATTTTTCAAAATTTGCTCCCGTGGGAGCGAGAGAGGTGACAAAATGCGACAGCTATCTTAATACCATGTGGAATCTCCACCAGTGCACTTTCATGTCAAAAAGAGAGGCTTCGAAAGAGGCATAAAAAGCGTTAGTACAGCTGTGACCTCTGCATTAACTTGATGTAGTTTTATAATTAAGCAAACCGGAGGACGCTACTCGTCTTCCAGGGAATTATTTGCCCGGCGATCTCTCGCGTCCGAACCTGGTCCAGGCCATGGTACGGAGCGAGAGTGCATGGGAGGCCGTCACCGCGAAGTATTACTGCTTCGCAGAAGGAGGTGACGGCTTCTTTCGCGAGCATTACTGCTGGCGAAGGAGGAGGCGGAACGCGTGAGGGAGAGGCAACTTTCGCACCCTCACGCCCCTAGTCGTCGCAGGAGACGCCCTAGGCGGCGGGGATCGATATCCGATTCCCGGCCACCGTAGGCGCTGGCTTGCGGAGTGCGAGTAATGAGCAGCTCGCCGTCCGGTAAGGACCAGGCCCGGGTTGACAGCGCGTCGTGTTCCATGCGAAAGAGATGTCAGCAGCGTTGGGGTCCGATAGAGCCGATGCCGCCGGGGTCGCGGGTTGTTCGAAAGAGATACCGTGGCCCTGGCACAGGCAACTGAAGGAACACGGGTGGGTTTTAGTCAGTAATAGTCTGACACGCCCTCCCGCTCCGCCTAGAGCGGGAGAAGTCATTTGATGACTTCCCATCCACAAAAAAAAAAAGAAAAAATGGGGATTATTTGCCAAGAAGCGAATTGGAAATCATGGCAATAAACTTTTCATTGATAAATGACTCAAATAATACCCAGACACATCATATCAATCACTTAACTTCCCTAATATCCTAAAAGTCATAGGATATAAAAACCCCCATGTATTTCACGATAACACCCGTATCAGGCTAGTAACTCACATAGATTCGTACGATCGCCATTTGTCATGGTATAACGGGGAAGGTTCACTGAAAATCATAATAAATCTGTCACGTGGTTTACGCATCATACAAATTTGACCTTTTGCTGGCTAGATTTAGGGTTCCGTCTGTGGTGTGGGAAGCCATTGGTTGAGTTTTTAAACGACTTCTGAAAGGAGGTTTTCAATTCGATTCGGTTTTGTCCACGTGGACGTTGGAGATCGGAAATTATTCCACGGGAACGTAGGTACCTAAGTACTACCGAAATAAAAAATGCCCTATGGCTAGGTTATGGTGGTGGTGAATTCTTCGAACTCCGTTATGTCGTGAAAAGGTAACAGAGAGACCGAAAGACAAAACAGACAGACAGAGAGAGAGTTACTTTCGCATAGGGTTATCTATTCATACACGAAATCTCTTAAGAGGTCATTGTTCTCATCATTATGAACAACTTTTGCTACAGGACAAAACCGGAAATAGCAAAAAAAAATCTGCTGTTCCCTACATTTATGTTCGCATAACTCATCAAAATGTAGGGAGCAGCTGATTTTTTTTTGCAATTTTATGGTTTGGTCCCATAGTAAAAGTTGTTCATAATGATGAGTACAATGACCCCATTTCGTGTATTAATAGATAGAGCTTAAATAATTTAAGTTAGTATAAGATACGTATTAACTTTTTTTATTGGAAAAACTTTTAAAATTCATACTGATTTAACGCAGTATCTCTGTAGTTTTTACAGTTAGGATAACGGATTGTTTATTTAGATTTACTATAAACTTCAACCGTCTTATTACAAAACTAGGCTTAGGGCTTATAGGTATATTTATATATATATATTAATGTATGTATATGTTGTATATGAATATGGTATACCACGGACTATCTGCAGAATTGTTTCTCCTTGTCCTCATACTCCATCCAAAGGTTGTCTGTAAAAGATCGCTTTTAGCGATAAGACCGCCCATTGTGTAACCCTATGTAAAATTTCAACATTCATACTCGTACCTGTATTTTAAATGGTGTGCATAATAAAGAGTATTCTGTTCTATTCTAAACCATGGACCCTTTTTTGAATTTCGAACTCGATAGTTTAAACCATGACAGATGAAACACCTCGTTTTGTAATAAGAACGCAATTGTTCATAAATCCAAATCACAATTACTATAACTGCTTTACAATTACTTTATACAAGGTGTAAGGGACAGCCCTCCGCAGACTGATAGGGTAAATTCAGTATATCATACTAAGATGACTGGTAGGTACATGAAATTATTTCAGGAACGTTATGGGAATCCAATAAACCTTATTTGTTTGCGTTTTTGTGCACAACTTGAAGCGACTGTTACTGGTTGGGACGGGTAGGTCAAAGAAATGCGGTGAGTTCGATGAACTCTATGCAGAAAGTGACATAATGAAACTTGAATAATATGTACGGGGCCACTATTCATAGGGGAAAGTGGTTACCCTTCGTACACTTTTTAGATTTTATTTTTTTACTTTATCATTAATTGACGAATTTATCTAGTTTATGTACCTAAGTGTAACAAATATATTGTAGTTTGTTACAAAAAAGTCCGAAACTATTATTTCAAAGGGTTAAAGGGTTATAGCCATTTTTCTACGATAAGATATTTGTACGAACGTACCCCACGTATGGGGTACGTTCGTACAGTAGATGGGGTACTTTCGTACGCCATGGGGTAGATTCATACAGGGTAATTAAAAAGCCAAATAAAGTCGTTAAATTCTTATTAATTATTATAAAAATATTTATTTATCAAAGAACTAACTTAATAATATGTGACTTGTGACTCATAGTCGATAAATCTTTCTTTAGAAAAATAGCAAAACATAAAATCGTTCATCCTTACTTTACTTATTGATAATTCTAAGCATTACAATCAGTCTAAATGAGATGTTTACAATCATTTTGTATGACATCGTTGTACAGTCTTTGATAATTTAAACTTAAAGTAGGTAAAAAAGGAAGGTAAACATTTTCGTCCCATTTCGCTGGATATTTTAAATTCAACGCTTTCGCGTATTCGTAGGCAAGTTTCCGAATTTGTACTATCGTTAGCTCATAATGCATTTTGCAGCAATTAGTAATATAGTCATTTAAGAGTACCTCTTCTTCCAAGGAGAAGACTTGTAGACTCGTGAATTTTGAATGAAAAGTTCGTGAGGGTCCATCGGCGTTAGAGCCATCCTTAAATTTCTAACTCTGCTTTCCGACGTTGATGTTTTGATGTTGTATTTTAACGCGGCTTTCCTATACGACAACCGTCCTTGTATTACATCATCAATTGCTAAATTCATGGACTCTTCATCCACTTCTTGAGTACGCGTACCCTTTTTTTATATTTGTGTACCATGATTCTGCAGTAAAATATTAATTGTAAGGTTGACTTCATAAAAATATTTCATTTTGTTAGAAGTAGAATACTTCATAAAAGGAAAAATATGTTATTGTGCTGTCTGCACGATAATTTAAAAAGGTAGTCTATATTTTATTTCATAAAAATTTAATTTTGATATACTGGTGGTTAATAAAAATCTAAAGGGGAGCATTCGTACGCGTACGAATGTGCCCCCTGTCTGGCTGTCCGAATGCACCCCATGCCTTTGCACAAAATTAAAATACAACTTTATACAAATTCTAATTTAGTTTGAGAAATATAACAATTAAAGCTCAAAATAAACAATGTTAACATTAATCAAGCATCACCATTTTGTCAAAAACATAACAATTCTACTTACAATTTACGAACTAAACTTACGTAAAAAATTTACTCACCGCTCGCGAAAAAACGTTACGTCTTCTCAGCTGATACACCGTAGTGCGACTGGCGCGACACTCCGCTAGCAACATGGCGGCCGGTATGTCTATGCACACAAGCAAAGGCGTGTTTGTGTGCCGTTTAGTTTTTCTGTTATACTAACTGTACGAATGTGCCCCGCGTACGAATGGTGACCACTTTCCCCTACATGGTTGACTATACTAAGCAGGTATTTTGAGTACCGGGTGCTTCGCCAAAATAATAAATATTTCAAGTGTTACAAACATATTCTGATTGATTTGCGAATGAAATAAAAACACGGATGAATACTTTCTATTTGGCAGAATTGTTTTGATCATATTTTATAGGATCTGTGAACAAATCTGTATTATAAATAAATCAAGAGAGATTGACAATGTTACAGCAAAAACATAAGTGTCTCATCAGGTCTCAACAAATAATAAAAAAAGCGGTCAAGAGCGAGTTGGACTCGCGCACCGAGGGTTCCCCTCCGATTTCAGAAAAATGTAAATATAAGTATTCATCCAGGTTATAAAAGTCATTCCCCCAAGGGGATAAAATAGGGGATGAAAGTTTGTATGAAACTTTGTCAATTTTAAACCGATCGGGCTGATATTTAGCATGCAGGTAGATGTTATGACGTAGGCATCCGCTAAGAATGGATTTTGTTAATTTCTACCCCCAAGGGGATAAAATAGGGGATGAAAGTTTGTATGAAGCTTTGTCAATTTTAAATCGATCGGGATGAAATTTGGCATGCAGGTAGATGTTATGACGTAGGCATCCGCTCAGAAAGGATTTTGATAAATTCTACCCCCAAGGGGATAAAATAGGGGATGAAAGTTTGTATGAAGCTTTGTCAATTTTAAACCGATCGGGCTGAAATTTGGCATGCAGGTAGATGTTATGACGTAGGCATCCACCAAGAATGAATTTTGTTAATTTCTACCACCAAGAGGATAAAATAGGGGATGAAAGTTTGTATGAAGCTTTGTCAATTTTAAACCGATCGGGCTGAAATTTGGCATGCAGGTAGATGTTATAACGTAGGCATCCGCTCAGAAAGGATTTTGATAAATTCTACCCCCAAGGGGATAAAATAGGGGATGAAAGTTTGTATGAAACTTTGTAAATTTTAAACCGATCGGGCTGGGACTTTGCATGCATATAGCTACTATGACGTAAGCATACCCTAAGAAAGGATTTTGATAAATTCTACCCCCAAGGGGATAAAATAGGGGATGAAAGTTTGTATAAATCTTCTTAGATTTTCGACTGATTGAACTGAAATTAAAGATTGGAGCTACTATGATGAAGACGTCCGCTTAAATAGGATTTTGATAAATTCAATTCGAAAGTAACACTGTCTTAAGTTACCTTTTCACGCCTAAACCACTGAGCGGAGTTCAATAAAATTTGTCAAAAAGATAGATGGCATCCTAGAAAAAGACATAGGCTACTCTAATCCTAGAGGGGGTGATATAGGGGACAAAAGTTTGTAAGGGAAACCTAGCATTTGGGTTTTTTTTGGGTTAAGTTGGGCATAAAGAAATACGCGTTTCAGCGTTTTTTCAAGGAGGTAAAACAGGGAATGATTTTAAAATTCACATGTAATATTGATATTTTTATGTAATATTTTTAAGAGATTTAAAGGTTATAAATACAGTAATAGTCATATTAAAATTGGTCTACTCGGTCAAAGTTATTACAATTTATAGTCACAAAAAAACTTTGTTAACACGTTGTACGTGTGTTGAATGTGTCATTCACTTACGGGCTACGGGGTCAGTGGTAGTCAATCACAAAAATTAATGGTGATCATATTAAAATGAATAAGTATTATTCTTATGTTAAACATTTAGGCCCACTAGCACCACAAATCACAAAATACGTTGAGCGCTAAACGAATTGAAAACATTGTTCTATTTCTGTTAATTTTGGAGTTGTCAGGGATGGAATGATGTTTTAAAAATGTTCAGCGCTAACTGTATTTATGGTTTTTGGTGCAAGCGGGCCTTGGAATCATACAAACCTGTTTTATGTATAAAAAAGATTATTTGAATTTATTATTTGTCTGTCTGTCTATTTGTTACCTTTTCACACCTTAACGGATAGATAGGCCTTGACCTGGGTACGAGCATAGGATAATTTTTATTCCGGCAGTACGTTCCCCGGGGATAATTTCAGAGTTATACGCGAGCGAAGCCGCGGGCAAAAGCTAGTTAATATTATAAAGAGGAAGTTTGTATGTTTATATGTAGGGGGTAATCTCCGGAACTAATGATCCAATTCTACATTTTTTTTCACTGCTAGAAAGCTACATTATTCTTGAGTGTTATAGGCTATAAATTATATTTATATCATGCAAATTAGCCGAGCTATCACAATTTTTCTCTAGCAAATCGGAAAGAAATACCTCTTATTTGCATGCGCTGCCTAAACGGTTGTTTAAAATTAAAAACATTAAATAAACTTCCTGAAACTACTCGTATTTCCAACAAAATTAATTCAAAGCATTTCCCATAAACGTGAAGTTTAAATGTCATTTTCTGGGAATTCTGCTTATACCAGTCTTTAGGGAAATACTGATAGAGTGGCTCTTCGCGGAAATGGGAAGTAGAATTTCACACCGATTCTCATGTTATAACAATTTGTCATGTTATTTAATTTTGATGCCTAGTATAAAACAAAGTCAATGTTTTGTTTAAATTGACTGAAATATGACGTTGTAAAATGTTCCAAGTAGGATGAACCCCACTTACATTTTAATCTAACACCCATGCTCGATGGAACTCAACAGGCTGATCCGGACAGAAAAAAAAAATGTAGGCTTATATCTCGGAATAGCTACACAATACACTCGGAATAATTAATATAAATACCCTGGTACTAAATCAAACGACGCACAATGGGAACAAATACGCAAACATAATATTACAGGCAACATAATAAACAATGGCAACCTTTTAAGGGGTCATTGTACTCATCATAATGAACAAATTTTACTATAATAATAATAATAATAATAATAATAAAGTTTATTTAACCAAAAATAGTTACAGAAATGTACACAAGTAGATATAACTAGTGGGTAGACTTATGCTAGACATTACAGTGTGTTGCAAAAATTTCTGAACATAATTATAGTAACCCTGCCTCTTAAACTAGGCTAACCTGTATTTTAAGAGACAGTGACTGGCTTATAAATTCACCATTTTTAAACAACAGTGGACGGTGTCGATCTACCACTTAAACTTGACAGCAGTAATAGTTGTGCGTGTACGAGTAAAATGTGGAGGGGATGTGTAGTGGTGTGATGTGGTATGTGCTTGTTGTGGGTATGTGTGTGTGTGAATATAGGGCTGAGTGTGTGTGGATGAATGTGTGAGTATGTTTGTAAGTGTGCGTCATTTTAGTGTTTAGGCGATGTAAGTAAGTAAAGACTCCGTGTATGTGTAGTCTTTCTGTAGTAGCCACTCTGTTACTGTATGTTTTAATGTGTGTGAATTTAAATCTATAATTTTTAGATGTTTGTGAACTTTTTTGTAAATGTGCCCACTTAGGGTATAAAACTGGCGTTTAGCGAAAGATGTTTTGTGCTGAGTACCCGGGATAACACATGTTCGCTTGTTTGGGTCGGACTTAGGAAGGCTGGTGTGTTTTCTAAGAATCGATTTAAGCACAAAGAGTTGACGAACCGAAAGGACTTTGCAATCAGAGTAGAGTTTAGTAGTTGGGTATCTATAGGGCTTTTTCGTCATGACTTTTAGAATCGCTCTCTGTGCTCTCTCAACTCTCAGAAGGATAGTCTTTGCTGCACCGCCCCAGACAGCGATACAATAGCCAATGACCGATTGACACAGAGCGTAGTACACGATTTTCAGGGTGTCAGCATTAGCCGACTGTCTGAGAGCCTTGAAAATGTGTATCAGGCGCATCGTTCTGGTAGTGAGGGCATCAATTTGTTTGTCCCATCGCAAACCGTCATCTATCTGCACTCCCAAATACTTTACACTGTCAGTTCTAGTGAGTGTTGGGCATGTACAGGGTCCTAAGGTGTTAGAGCATGTGTGAGCAGTTAAATTAAAGGTATCTGTCGGTGCGGTGTTACGACGTATTGCAAAAGGAATGTAGGTGGTTTTTTGTAGGTTAAGTGTAAGTAGATTTGAGTTGAGCCATTCCATTACTACAGCCAGAACCATTTCTGCTTTTGTTTTGACTATATCCCACGTAAGTCCCTGCACGAGAATAGCAGTATCATCTGCATACGCATATATATTACAGTCTGGGAGACTCATTCTGCACAGATCATTAGCGTAAATAAGGAATAATGTTGGACCCAGGATACTACCTTGGGGTACGCCATATGACACCGATTCCTCGTCGCTAAGGTACGCTTCAATTTTGACACATTGAGTACGATTCCTGAGGTAATCTTTAAAAATATCTAGTAACATGCCACGTACACCGAGAAGCTCCAACTTAGAGGTAAGTAGGGGAATAGAAACTGTGTCAAATGCCTTGGAAAGGTCTAGGAAAATACCTAGGCATTTTATCTTTTGATCCAAACATTTCGCAACCGTTTGCGTGAAATCCAGTACAGCATCTTCCGTTGACAGCCCAGGTCGGAATCCATACTGATTGTCAGCAATGATCTGGTTTTTGTTAAGGAAGCTGCGTAAACACTTATTGAGAATCTTCTCAAGAATTTTCGATATTGCTGGCAGAACAGATATTGGCCTGTAATTATTGACACAATTTCTACTCCCCCCCTTGTAAATAGGGTGAACAATTGCCTTTTTCAGCGCATCGGGAAAAACTCCAGTCTGTAGGCAACGGTTGCAGAGGTAGGTTAGTGGTTGAAGCAATACATGTCGGCAGCTTTTTAGGATAGAAGAAGGTATTCCATCCCAGCCCACTGCACAGTCATTCCGTAATTGGAGGATAATTGATTCCACCTCAGCTTCGTCGACGTCCAGAATGGCAGGAGAATTTAATGTGGAGTTTTGAGGGGTTTTCCCGATAAAGAGGGCCTTATTACTAGCTGGGGATGACGGACCTAGGTTCTGTGTTATAATGTCTGCTGCCAGGTTTCTCCCCATTGTACTAAAAAAGTGACATACTTCGTTAACGGAGGATTTCGGATTATCTCGTATTTTCAACAGCTCTGAAGGACTGACATGCGTTTTACATGTGTTGGTTATTTGTTTTATTGTTTTCCACAATTTTTTCGGGTTCTTACTAGCTTTTTCTAGTTCGCTCTGCTCATACGAAATTTTTAGTTTTTTAAGTAAATCATTGCAAAAATTTCGGTACCGAGCGTAGGTAGTTTTAAGAATCAGGTTGTCTGGTGACTTTTTTGAATTCATGTGCATTTTGTCTCGATTTTGTATGCATTTTAGCAAACCAGGTGTTATCCATGGTTTAATAATCCTTTTTTTCCTTGGAATTTTTATTATCTGCGAATGTTTTGATATGGCTGATTTTATTATATTTATGAATTCATTCATGCATGCATTAACATCAACTATTTGGTATATACTTGCAAAATCGACCTCTTCTAGCTCCAACATAACAGCTTCGTGATTTATGCGAGTGTTGTAGTAACAGGTTTTCCGTTGTGGGTTGGCTTTTGCAATATTAAGCAGGACGGCTTTATGATCTGTTATAAACGAATCTAAAACAATTGTAGTTGATGAAAGGTTTGACTTTAGCAGTATGTGGTCTAAACAATGTTCTAACCTAGTTGGAAAAAGATGGGTTGGCATGAGCCCGTGAGAAGCGTTTAGAGTTAAGTAGTCAAAACTACGGACATCCCTGTTTCCTGGTCTAATATCAATATTTAAATCACCTACAATGGCGATATTAGGGCATGAAGATAGGCCGTCATAGACATTATTCAGGCTAGTTATGAAATTGTCGAAATTGTCCTTTGAATTTAATGATGGAGAACGATACACAGCAACCACGGCAAGGTTTTTGTCTATTTGACATACGAGACAATTTCCACCCTGGAATTCCGGTTCCCATACGTGACTATGTAGACTCACTTTCGTGTAGATCATGACGCCATCGTTTTGATTTGCATTGATACCTGTTGAGTGCAACACAAAACCATCCAATGCTGGTAGATAAGTAGCTTTACTAAGCCAACATTCGGTTAAAACGACAATGTCAAAGTCAATTTTAGTTGAACTTAGTAGTACTTGGAGCTGGCTAAAGTTTTTGTTCACACTACGTATATTTATATGTAACAGGGTAATATTGCCATTAGAAATATTGAAATATTTCAAACATTCCTCTGGACTACAGACAAAAGAATTAAAATTTATTTGATCAAGCTCGTCATTTATATTATTAATGATAGCCATTTGGACTTAGCAGCACAACCAAAAAGTGGAATAAATATATGTATGTAAATAGTTGGGATATGTTTGGAGCCTAAGTGAATGGTGCATCGCTTTATGGAGATTAGATATGTTGTTGTGAGTGTGTCATAGTGAAGAGGTTTATTGTGTTTTGGGTTTCGTGTATTTTTGTGGAGTATATCTGAAGGAATGTGAGGTGAAAATTGGTGATATCTTATATGCTTAGAGTAAAGAAAGATAAACATTTTAAATCTATACATTAATGAAAAATACAATAAAAATAGTCAAATGTTTGTGCTTCCAAGATCTTGAAGACATTTGTCCGAATGGATTATAATTTGTTTGTCTCCTTCTTGTTTGCGCAGGAAGATATTACCGTTGGATATCCAGCAGTATTTGTAGGCTTTACTTTTAGCAAACTCTCGAGCTTGATAAAACAGCTTTTTAGTAGTAGCAGGGAGTTGTTCGGCGATGTAAAACGGCTGGGGCTTACCTGGTATACCGACGAGTGCGGTGTTTAATTTTTCTTCCTTCCCCTTAACTTTATTAAACGATCGAGTAGCAGATATAATTGCCTGTTTTGTTTGCACCTTTGTGAACTCCGCAATAATCGGGCGCGGAACGGTAGGACTGGTAGATTTACCAGGAAGCCGATAAATATCACGAATATCTGATTCCGGGATAGACAGCCCAACCACGTTTCCAATCTTGCCCACCGTTTTTATCAGGCTGGTAAAGGTTTCGGAATTGTCCTGCGGGATATTTCGGATTTCAATCGCAGACGAGCGTGACTTATGTTGAAGGTCAAGTATCTTCTTTTCCAGATTCTCAATGTAATTTTGTTGTATCCGGCGATCTTTCCTTAATTCCTCGATCTCTTTTTTCATATCTTCGAATTGTGAATTCATAAAGGACATTGATTTCATGATCTCATCATTAGTCACTTGAATTTGAGCATTGGACGCCTTAATTTGATTATTTTGGCTCTTAATTTCTGCGATATCTTTCGATAATGTAGCCATAAGGGTAGTCTGTTGAGCCAAGGTACACGATATATCTTGATTATTATTGTCTGCATCTAGCAAGGAAAGGAACTATAGGACCAAACCTGAAATTGCACAAAAAAAAAACAGCTGTTCAGTAAATTTATGTTCGCATAATTCGTCAAAATGTAGGGAACAATTGATTTTATTTTTCGCGATTTCAGGTTTTGTTGCATAGTAGAAGTTGTTCATAATGATGAGTACTATGGCCCTTTAAAAGGTTGCCACTGTTTACACTTACACCCTGTATACACACATATGCACACACCACAAACACATCACTCACACACACACACACACACACACACACACACACACACACAAACATACTAGACATACCATCATACCATACAACACCTGAAATCACCTCTCTAGTCTCCACTCTGGAATCCGCACCCGAGCCCCAAGACACAGACTTAGCCGACGTTCGCACGGACGTAAAAATATCGCGGCGATTTTTTTTCACGCATTGGATTTTCAACGCTCTACAATCCCACAGTGTATTTTTTCGACGCGCTGTTATGCACTCTGTTGGATTCCCGAAACTCGGCTCAATACCAAGAGTTGAAAATCCAGTGCGCGACAAGATCCCGCCGCGATATACGTCGACTAAGCCGACGTTCGCATGGACGTAAAAATATCGCGGCGGGATTTTATCACGCACTGGATTTTCAACTCTCGGTGTTGCGCCGAGCGTTGAGAATCCAACTTAAAAACAACAGAGTGCATTCTAGGAAGTCGAAAAACAACAACTCCCGGCGCTAAGCAGAGCGTTAAAAATCCAGTGCGCGAAATAAAATCGCCGCGATATTTTTACGTCCGTGCGAATGTCGACTAACTGTCTAGTTTGGGGCTCACTGGTAAATAATATTTTTTAACCTGGTAATACTATTTCGTCTCAACCTGTAAACCTGCTTACTGTATTACCTGGACAATAAACTATTATCTATTTCTATTTTATAAATGCTCTGCTACCCGTGCAAAGCCGGGGCGGTTTGCTAGTTAGGTATATTACTGAATTCCTATATACTATTATATAATACGGATTCCTGTTATTCAGTTTTCCAAAAACAGTTCGGATTTTGGCCCGCGGCTAAATAATAAACAGCCGCCCGGGTCGGTCGAAGGTTAACCCGGTTGAATGCCGTAATTACAGAAACAATTAAAAATCCACAATGGATTTTTGCCTAGCGTAGATCTGCGTTTCTTACTGCGTGACTTAAGTTTGAGTCTAATTTTATATAATGATACTGTGGGAACTATTTACCTACTACGTATTTGTAAGCAGCCAGATCAATCGTAGCGTATATATGTCGGAGGAGAATGTCAGCGTTTGTTGCCGGACTGGTCGTCTTCCATTGTTGTAACCGAAATAAGACTCAATATGCACTCTACAGTTGTAATATCGATCTAGATTTTACAAACAATCAGTTAAAAAGTAGCACATATGAATCGGATGGAACTGGCTTCGTATCGGAACGCTGCGAGGTCGGGGCGAGGTTGGTAGTGCACGTCCGTTCAGTTCAGTGTCTAAACATGAAGTCCTCGTCAAGTACAGGAAGGAACCTTGAACGACAGCCGTCATCTGTCAGCGTTATTTTCCCCCGCAAACTCAAAATGACATTGACAGCTCGCACAGTGATGCCAACCCCCGTTTCCGAACACACCCAAGTCGGTACAACTTGACATTCCGTTCAGAATCCACGACATATATAAACGTAAAAAAACATCATCCGATGGAAAAAAATCATCATCAGTAGTTGTGAGCTTATGCCCTCCCCTCCCCTTGGGGTTTTGGGTTCATAAATTAGTACATAATTAACATCTAAAGGCTTAAGTCAGAAAAGTGTTTGTTTGTGCTTTTAACCTTATTTTTATTTAAGTCCAAACAACCCGTTCAAGAAGATTCTTCCCCACATTAGCACAAAACATACGCATCTTTTCCACAAAGAAAGAAAGGCTATCTGGAACAAGGATAACTGAACGTGCTACGATTGCACGAAGATACGATACACGATTGCACTATGATTGATTTGATTTACGATTGCATTTTCCTTTTGCTGCATCCACATTCATACTAAGGTCGAATTTCACCAATGAAACTGGACATGTTCAATACCTACGTCTAAACCGCGTTCAAGAGCTGTTAACATTATTGTGGAGGATTGACATAGGCAGCTCTTAAACGTGCTAAAATCGTTCAGCTGCATTGGTGAATTTGGCCGTAAGTACTTTGCTATCACTCGCGGGTGAATAAGTACTATAGTTTATTTGTGGAACTTCACATTCATGGTGTATCGGACATACACCATGAATGTGAAGTTTTGGTCATTCCCTTCCGAGAATTCCGAAATTACAGAAACGGTGTAGGTACTGAAAGATCTTCCAAGAGGTGGACTAATAACTTGGTGAGGGTTACGGGAATCCACTGAATGCAATTTGGTGAAGCTTGGGAAAGGCAGGCATCCAGCAATGGACGTCTATCGGCTGGAATGATGTTGATGAAGTTCAATTCAATTCAATTCAAGAAGCCTTTATCAACAAACTTAAAACTAATTTTACATAGCCGTGAATATCAGACATCAGTTGTTTGTCTTGCTCACCAGCATAGGCCTCCCCCAGATCCTTCCACAGTACACGATCCTGTGCTTTTCTCCTCCACGCGGCGCCTGCCGTCGAGCTGAGATCATCCTCCCATCTACGAACCGGCCTTCCCCGTTTCCTCATCCTCTCTGTCGGGTACTATCCAATTACGTCTTTGGCCTACTTCTCTATTCTGCTTCTGATTGTGTGGCCTGCCCACTGCCATTTTAATTTTTAGGGTTCCGTACCTCAAAAGGAAAAAACGGAACCCTTATAAGATCACTCGTGTGTCTGTCTGTCCGTCTGTCACAGCCAATTTGCTCCGAATCTAATGGACCGTTGTTGAAATTTGGTACACATGTGAATTTCTGTGACCTAAACGCGGACGGGTAAAGTAAATAAATGAATGTTGAATATAGGGGTCACTTTAACTACACCGTGTGACATGTCAAATGAAAGGGCTTACTATGAGGGTCTCAAATTTATATTTTTTTTATAATTTTAAAATAAATTTATTTAAGAAAATAGACGAAAATTTACCATTCCTCCCCCTCTTATCTCCGAAACTACTGAGCCTAAAATTTTCAAAAATATACAGAAAATAGATCTTTACCTGTAGATTACAGGAAAACCTATAAGAAGTCTGAGGTCTTAAAATAACATGGTAAATCTATCAATATTGTGAGTACAAACTTACATTTACAGTTGGAATGTATAGGAGAACATGTTTTTCAACTATAATTTTAAGTTTGTTCTTAAGATAAATTCATCCCAACTACGGAACCCTTCATTGTGCGTGGTCCGACACGCACTTGGCCGGTTTTTTTTTTATTGTGAATGTCACGTCTGTAATATGTGTTTGTTTCCTTATATTATAAGTTTCACTTTATTTTTTTCTCTTCAGGTTCAGTATGCTACGCTCCATGTTATGTTGGCATGATGAAGTTACCCACTGACATTTTCCCAGCTATCCTTTTCATAAATTCCTTTCCTATTCAGATACAAAATTATCCCCAACACACATCATTAGTCCAGTTATCTCCTGACAAACTGGCTGCCATCACGAAACATTGATTAAATCGCCGGCCGTAACCGTCCAATGCTTTTGTTTTATATAATGGCCTTGTGGATTGCGGCCTAAGGGCTTGTTCACACGTACTACAACCACACCACATCGCAGCGATAAAATGTGGGCACACAGTGATTACGTGTGAATTAAATAGTGTTGCTGTAGCTACTTGCTGTTGCGTTGTGGTTGATTTTTCGCTGGCAATTGTGATGTGGTTACGTTGTGGCTATATTAGCAGACAAACGTTTGTTGTGTTTGCGATGTGGAAGGCCGCTAGTGCGCATTCTGGGTGGGTTGCGAGCGCGACGCGGCATTGATGTGGTAGGTTGATTTTGACGGCCAAATGTGGTCCGTGTGAATAAACAATTAATTTTCATGCAAATTAGCACCCGTCCATGTGTTGTTGTTGTGGTTCAGTTGTGGTGTGGTTGTAGTATGTGTGATCGGGCCCTAACCATTGTCAAAATGGCGGCTTAATTTCGCGCGCAATGTGCGAATTAGGTTGTTTTGGTGGGAACGGAGTTGTGTTTGTTGTTTTATGAACAATGGGAGGATTGAATGGCGGTTGTTGGATGATCCACTGTCCAGCCAAAATGCGATTGATAATAATATAATGAATGAAGTCTGTTTTGTTTGTGTGTGTGTGATTTTGTGGTTAAGGCGATTTATCGAGCGAGATATGCCAATATATAAGTGTACCTCTGTTTCTTTTTCTAATGTGAATATTTGTACTTAGCCTTTTTTTACAGCCTGGTGAGACTCAGGAATGGCAGTAAGCCGATGAAAGTAAATACCAAACCATTTTAGTTCTGTTTGTGTTTAGCTCTGAACATCTTCCATCTGATGCTTTACAGTAGATCAGTACCTACCTAATCGTGAAAAAGAAGAAAAAAAAACATTAAGATCTATCTATTTCCCCTAATTAAAACAGCTTGGTCTTTAGTTAGTCTTTAATATTATCATATCAAAACTCTCCCAGCTAACAAAACATTTATAATCATTCCAAATTTTTTTTTTTAGCGTCCATGATGTATTGCACTTTTTCGGCTATGGTTGCCTGTCAATAAAAAGGACCTTCATAACGTCTATGAAGTATTGTATTTTTTCGGCTATGGTTGCCTATCAATAAATAATGAACTTCATAGCGTCCATGAAGTATTGTATTTTTTCGGCTATGGTTGCCTGTCAATAAATAAGGAACTTCATAGCGTCCATGAAGTATTGTATTTTTTCGGCTATGGTTGCCTGTCAATAAAAAGGACCTTCATAACGTCCATGAAGTATTTATGTTTTCGCCTATAGTTGCCTGCTAATAAATAAGGAATTTCATAGCGTCCATGAAGTATTGTCTAACGATAAAATGTGGGCACACAGTGATTACGTGTGAATAGTGTTGCTGTAGCTACTTGCTGTTGCGTTGTGGTTGCTTTTTCGCTGGCAATTGTGATGTGGTTACGTTGTGGCTAGATTAGCAGACAAACGTTTGTTGTGTTTGCGATGTGGAAGGCCGCTAGTGCGCAGTTTGGGTGGGTTGCGGGCGCGACGCGGATTGATGTGGTAGGTTGATTTTGACGGCCAAATGTGGTCCGTGTGAATAAACAATTAATTTTCATACAAATTAGCACCCGTCCATGTGTTGTTGTTGTGGTTTAGTTGTGGTGTGGTTGTAGTATGTGTGATCGGGCCCTAACCATTGTCAAAATGGCGGCTTAATTTCGCGCGCAATGTGCGAATTAGGTTGTTTTGGTGGGAACGGAGTTGTGTTTGTTGTTTTATGAACAATGGGAGGATTGAATGGCGGTTGTTGGATGATCCACTGTCCAGCCAAAATGCGATTGATAATAATATAATGAATGAAGTCTGTTTTGTTTGTGTGTGTGTGGTTTTGTGGTTAAGGCGATTTATCGAGTGAGATATACCAATATATAAGTGTACCTCTGTTTCTTTTTCTAAAGTGAATATTTGTACTTAGCCTTTTTTACAGCCTGGTGAGACTCAGGAATGGCAGTAAGCCGATGAAAGTAAATACCAAACCATTTTAGTTCTGTTTGTGTTTAGCTCTGAACATCTTCCATCTGATGCTTTCATTACAGTAGATCAGTACCTACCTAATCGTGAAAAAGAGGAAAAAAAAAACATTAAGATCTATCTATTTCCCCTACTTAAAACAGCTTGAATTAGTATTTAATATCATATCAAAACTCTCCCAGATAACAAAACATTTATAATCATTCCAAATTTTTGTTTTTTTAGCGTCCATGATGTATAGCACTTTTTCGGCTATGGTTGCCTGTCAATAAATAAGGAACTTCATAGCGTCCATAAGTATTGTATTTTTTCGGCTATGGTTGCCTGTCAATAAAAAGGACCTTCATAACGTCCATGTATTATTGTATTTTTTCGGCTATGGTTGCCTGTCAATAAATAAGGAACTTCATAGCGTCCATGAAGTATTGTATTTTTTCGGCTATGGTTGCCTGTCAATAAATAAGGAACTTCATAGCGTCCATGAAGTATTGTATTTTTTCGGCTATGGTTGCCTGTCAATAAAAAGGACCTTCATAACGTCCATGAAGTATTGTATGTTTTCGGCTATAGTTGCCCGCCAATAAATAAGGAATTTCATAGCGTCCATGAAGTATTGTATTTTTTCGGCTATGGTTGCCTGTCAATAAATAAGGAACTTCGTAGCGTCCATGAAGTATTGTATTTTTTCGGCTATGGTTGCCTGTCAATAAAAAGGACCTTCATACGTCCATGAAGTATTGTATTTTTTCGGCTATGGTTGCCTGTCAATAAATAACGAACTTCATAGCGTCCATGAAGTATTGTATTTTTTTTTGGCTATGGTTTGTCAATAAAAAAGGAACTTCTAGGCGCGCACTTGTCAAAAGTAATATAAATGGTAAGAAAAGAAAAATTAAAACTATAAATACTAGTACGTACAAACAAATGAACTCTTTTTTCCAAAGTCTAAAAGAAAACCTAACACAACAATACATCTAGCACCTAGGCAGATAAATACAAAACCGTGAGCTTCTCAAATTGAATTCATTTCAGCACTGCACATGAAACATTTACGAGGAATTTTATTGCAATGCGGTGTGTGGCAGAAAAATTGTACCAGCACAGAAAAACAATTAAAATTAATATTTTTAGTGAAAAATCTTTTGGTGTAGGACCCGTTAAGCTAAGCTGTTATATTAAAAGCATAATCAGCTTATAATATTCCCACTGCTGGGACATAGGCCTCTTCTTAGTGACATGGAGTGGGCTATAATCCACCACGCGAGCCCAGTCCGGGTTGGTAGATGTCACATGTCTTCGAAGTTTTGGTTCTAGTTTTGGTTTTGGGTCTCGGAATGTCTAATGTCAATAAATTAAAAAATCAATAAATTAAATAATTGGCCTTCTCTTTTATCTACTTTCAATTTATCACTAATAGTTTATGATTATTATTTATTTTGTACTAGACAAATGAAAAATATCTGTTTGTTCATAAATAGTGAAAAAGTATTTCGTCATTATTCGCAGTTCTTTTTATTAAATCACTAGCTGTTGCTCGTGACTTCATCTGCGATCCAGAATGAAAAGTAGCCGATGTCCTTCTCCAGGTCATGTTCTCCCCATGTCTTCTCATGTGCCCAATATCATCCGAATCCGTTCAGCTGTTTTTAGCGTGAAAGTGTAACAAATAAAACAAGCTTACTTTCGCATTTATAATATTAGTTATGATAGTAACAATAAAAAAATCTGTTGTAGGTATAATATGTACTATGGACGGTTTAAACATTGCCATTGCAATACTATCAGTTACTTTTATTTCATTAATATGATTATTTTATGGTTATCTCCTTTCTCATTATGTTGATCTAAACCTACTTATCAATTGATAAGTAAGGTCGTAAGGAATATTTTGAGTAAGAATTTGGATGGCTATAAGAATAGGGGAAGACCAAAGATGCACGTGTTTTTAATCAAGCCACAAGCCCCTCCTCCGCCTTTTAATTACTCAAATCAAAGCACAACATTTAGGCCACGTACACCCTTGGGTAATAAAACAGACGTTAAAATGGATATCTTTTGTCGGAATTAGGCAAAGTCGAAGAACCAACGATGGATGCCGGCAGTTATGAAATATTAATCTTCAGGGAATGAGCTGTACACTGGCGTGCAGAGAAATCTGCAAACGAATGGGATTTGTTTTTGGAAACGGCTAAAATATTTTTTTTGTTGTTAGAAAGTAAATTATCATCATCTGCCTAGCCTTGTCCCAACTATTTTGGGGTCGGCTTCCAGTCTAACCACATGCAGCTGAATACCAGTATTTTACATGAAACGACTGCCTATCTGACCTCCACAACCCAGATACTGGGGAATACGCTATGCCTGGTGCCCCTTGCTTCGGGCTTCTGACGACACATAACGACTATCAAAGATCCACGAATCACAGCCGAGGCCAACGGCTTAACGTGCTTTCCGAGGCACGGAGGGGTCTCTGTATGTAAAGATGGTCACCGATCCACGGACCAACCGTGGCAAGCGTAGCTTAACCTGATCGATCGACCCTTGCGGCTGTTACTACTTAGCCACGAGCCCCTCAATACTACAAATACAAAAATTATTTATGGGCATAAACAGTAGTACAAAAGTGGGGTATTCCTCAAAGCGCAACTGTTTTTAAGCGCAACTATCTAAGCGCAACTAAATTATTCTACAAAGCGCAACCATCTAAGCGCAACTAAATTATTCCACAAAGCGCAACCATCTAAGCGCAACTAAATTATTCTACAAAGCGCAACCATCTAAGCGCAACTAAATTATTCCACAAAGCGCAACCATCTAAGCGCAACTAAATTATTCCACAAAGCGCAACCATATAAGCGCAACTAAATTATTCCACAAAGCGCAACCATCTAAGCGCAACTAATTTATTCCACAAAGCGCAGCGCAGGGTTTAAATTATCACGCTGTTTGCTATGAGGGATGAGCAATATAGCATTATGTTTGTATTCTTCTACAATTAACCGCAAATTGCAAAAGGACGAGCCAAAAGGTTAATTGACGGCCTAAAGATTTAGGAGCATATCGAAAAAACAAAAGGATAGTATCTACTGCTTGGTCAGTGTCTCGGTGGGTTTATTTCACAGCAGTGCGTGGTATATTTCATACATTTCTTTGCGATACAAAATACGTACGGTGGACTCACCGCAAATTTGCAGCGGGAAACCCACTTTGAATTAAGCGCGTGCTTTTGTTTCATCGCAATGACATTCCATACTTACGCACTTCTATGACATTCCGTGGTTCACAGATTTTGCGGTAAAAAAACGCACGATAGTGCGCGTTAGGCCTTAGTCATAATACGTACGAGAGCCCCTCGCAATCGCCTCTTGAGATTATTCTTTAAATCCCATCGCAAGTACCAATAATTCTTATTTTCATACAAAAAGCCAGCACAATTCCTGACAGAAATAAAGACATATTAGCAGCTTAGCTCAGTTCTGTTTAGCATACGAAACGAAGAATACCTAGTGACGAGGAAAAAATGTAAATTTCGACGAATAGGTAAATACTTTTTTAAAGTGGCCAGCTCGAATACAACTCGACACTTATAAAAGAAGTAAGAACTGTATTATTAAGAACTCTGAAGTTCTTATGCATATAAAAATGCAATTTTAATAGGAGTATGAATTATGTAACTGTGGGTTTGAAGACTTGAATAATGTTTTGTGAGTTCTTCTCTTTCTCTTGAATCAAAGCTTTGAAACTCACACCGTGGTTAAAATATTATGTTGTCTTGTCTTCCTGCCCTTATCCCATATTACTTGGGGTCGGCGCAACACGTTTTCTTCTTCCATTCTCCCCTGTCAACCGTCACGCTATCATTCACTCCCTTCTCTTTCATATCATTCCTCACACAATCCATCCATCTTTTCTTTGGCCTTCCTCTGCCTCTCCATCCATCAACATCAAATTCAGGTTAAAATATTATGTCAGTCAGCAAATAAGTTGCGTAGCGGGCGGGACTCATCATCTGGCCTTTTCGCAACTATGTTGGGGTCGGCTTCCAGTCTAACCATGATGCAGCTGAATACCAGTATTAGCGACTAAAAAAAAATCAGCTGCTCCCTACATTTTGCCGAGTTATGCGAACATGAATGTATGGGGAGCTGATTTTTTTTTCGCAATTTCAGGTTTAGTGCCGTAATAAAAGTTGTTTGTTATCATGAGTATAACCATGTGTTTAAGTATCGGTCACTAATTACCAGTCATCCTATGCAACTACTACTACTACTACTCCCTACTACGCCCTACTACGCGCGCGCGCGCGCGCGTCTACTATGCCCTATGTACTTTGTTTTTGCAATACACGGTAACACACCAACACAAAATTTTATATTGTCAAGAAATTGAACATGAGGCAATTCACATACAAATATTTGAGTATACCCTGCCTAGATATCTCTTTTGTTGACTGTACTTTCTAAGTTTACCTTGGACATTACTGACATCGGTGAAAGAAAACATCGTGAGGAAATAGTTAACTTATGTCTGAAATCGCCAACCCGTGTCTTTTCTGTATGAGAAGAGGCCTTTACCCTGCAGTGGGAAAATAATAGGCTGGTACCCTAAACTCGATGTTACACCTAAATTGAGACCTCCAAATCTAATTTACCACCGATATAAGCCCCACAGACTAGACAAATAACCCAGTAGGTACATTTATCACAGATCTAGGACGCTAGCCTGGGGCTGCCGTATCAAAGTGTACCCAATATATCATACCCCTAGTCTCCAGACAGACCTTAATGGATCTTCAACCCATTTAAGTCAAAAACAGGTAAACAGTGCTTTGGGTCATGTTAGAAATTTATTGTTTACAGGGCTGGCAATTTGAATGAAAGAAAATTTGAAAGCCTTTGGGTAAAAAGCACAAAAGTTAAAGCGTCTGGCATGTGTGTCTGGTATGAGCGTATGGCATGGTTGGGTGTCAGAACCCCATCAGAACAAAATAAATAAAAAAAATTTGGTATAGAATATTCTACTATACTACCAGAAATAGCAGAACATTCGATACCAAAAAAGAAAAACCGGCCAACTGCGTGTCGGAACACGCACAATAAAGGGTTCCGTGGTTGAAAAGAATTTATTCCAAAAATAAACTTAACAATGGATCCCAAAAAAATTTTTTTTTTCATTACACTTCCTCGAAATCTGGTTCATATCGCACTACGATTAGGTTCACAATGCAATATATTTCACACGCGTGCGATTTTTCATTCTCCAACACGTGTGCGGGAATAAAAATTGCCACAGATAACTATTATACCTATACTTAGTCCAAATTGGTTCAATGCCTCTATTCACACCGTCTCTATTCGGAGGTGAATGTTTTTTTTTAATCTCGGCAAAGAGATACTTATGCGTCTTTACGGCGTTAATATTTTTTGAATATTTAAATAATGTTTATATATAGAATATCATCAAAAACCATGATTATTACAATTAAAAAAACGTTCATGAACTAATAAAAAAAATATATATATGTACAAGTATATAAAAAAGGAGGGGAAATAATCATAGGGCATCCAAAAATTCGTCCGCATCGCCATCGACAGGAAAAGTGCCCAAAAGGCTAGCAGCATTACCACGTTGTATGGCAATGCTAATTCTTTGGCCAAAAAATAGGCCAGCCCTTTGGTCACGTGTAGAGTCGACCAACAGCTTGGCGATGTCCCGAAAAACTAGAAGGGCATTTGGACCCCATGGCCCTAGTGTTTCAACCCCAAACGGCTCAAACATATAAGTCCCAATAAGATTAGAGTATTTGCGCCGTTTAAGGTTTTCCGTACCCGTAGCAGCCGCCCCAGCACAGCCCACCGTGCTAGGAAGATAGGATGGCGCAAGGGTGTTAACACACGTTGCATCCCACACCAAAGGCCTACCTACCTTCCAAGGCATTATGGTCATTCCGTCTGGTCTCTTCCCAACGTCGCGTGCCAAGCCAATGGGTTCAAAGAACACGACGGATGGTGTCATTAATGCTGGCGTGCCGTGCTATCCGGCCTGCGCTCTTACTGCAGGATAGGCCATGATGTCCGAGGCAGTCGACATCTACGCCGCATCGGCAGCGATGCGGAGCCACGCAAGGAGCGCCCAGACGTAGACAGGTAGCGAGCCGGAAGGTGGTGTCACCCAGCATAGTTCCTATGTTGGGTGACGGTAGTGCCTGAAGCCAGAGGCCCGGCAGGCCACTCACCCACAGCCAGCAGGCGGGCACGCTCAGCAGTATTGGTGGACGTATTAATAAGATTATTCCATATCAACCTGAACAAATTAACATTTATTTGTGTTCTAAACTCAAAAATATTTGAATTTTATATTTGCTGTTTATCGGCTTTATACTTTTGCTTCTCCTTCAACCTGGTGAAAGCAAAGCGCGGAACAAAAAGAAAATTTAAATCAAAGTTTCCTAATAATTAATGACAAAAATATTTTTCGTTATTTTATTTTTATTTCTTCAAAAGTGTATTGAAAAACGTCGTTTGATACACGTGGACATTATGTTATTGCAGTTCTCGGCTCAAAAACAACCTCGCCTACGGCTCGGGTATTCGGGCTCCGCATCGAATGCAATAACAAAAATTTTCCACTTGTATCAAAATGTACTATATGTCATTAAACTACAAATGAATAATTATCAAACTTTTTCCTTTACTTGTGCGGGGAGATCTTGCTTCTTGCCAAATTTCATTATTGGTCAACGGGAAGTACCCTAAGGCGTTAGTACTATTATTTATTCCGTGTCTAAGGTTTTGATTTACTTGCGACAGTTGCGAGTAGCAAAATGTGTCGCAAAATGGCCGTATTTTTTTTTTCGTTGACTTAGAAGCTTGATTTTTTGTAACTCTAAGGGACCATAGATTTACGTGTTCGATATTAATTTCAACTTGATATCTCCACGCGTCCTTGAGAAAAAGGATCTTGACAGACTCACAGACTTGAAATTTTTTTTATGTGATAGAATAACAAATGAACATTTTTCAGACTTTTTCCTCTACTTGTGCTGTGAGAACTTGCTTCTTGCCAAATTTCATAATTCTAGGTCAACGGAAAGAGTACCCTCTAAGTTTTGATTTGCTTGCGACAGTTGCGAGCATCAAAATGTGTCGAAAAATGGCCGTATTTTTTTATTGCGTTGACTTAGAAGCTTGATTTTTTTAGAACTCTAAGAAACCATAGATTTACATATTCGATATTAATATCAATTTGATATCTCCACGTGTTCCTGAGAAAAAGAGTCATGACCGACTGACGCAGTTGAAATTTTTTTTAATATGATAGAATTACAAATTTGCAATTTTCGTACTTTTTCCTTTAATTGTGCTGTGAGAGCTTGCTTCTTGCCAAATTTCATGATTCTAAGACAACGGGAAGTACGGGGGTTTTGATTTACTTGCGAGTATCAAAATATGTCGCATAAATGACCGTATGTTTTTATTACGTTGACTTAGAAGCTTGAGTTTTTTAGGACTCCAAGAGACTATAGACTTACGTATTAGATATTAATTTCAACTTGATATCTCCACGCGTTCCTGAGAAAAAGGGTCTTGACAGATTGACAGACAGACAGACAGACGGACAACGAAGTGATCCTTTTTTTTCTTTTGAGGTTCGGAACCCTAAAAACATTTATTTTTGTCTAAATGGGGTTCTAACACCCGACCATGCCAGATGCTCATGCCAGACGCACATGCCAGACGCACATGCCAGACGATCTGACTGTTGTGTTGTTTACCCAACGGCTTTCCAATTTTCTCTCTCCAATCGACAAAACGTAGCGTGCATAGAGAAAAAAACTTCGTTGAACATTTTTTTTGTACTATAGCTATTTCTGTAGCTAGTTAGGAAAATGCTGACTTGAAGACATCTATACGTTCCGATTGCTTTCAAAACTAGCCTACAGTTTCAAGGCATAAGCTAAGATAGAGATTTTAATAATACATAAAGGATGTAATTTTGATCAACGTTAACCTCTTAAGGGGTCATTGTACTCATCATTTTGAACCACTTTTAATTAATACAGGACCAAGCCAGAAACCGGGAAAAAAATTCTACATTTATGTATGTTCGCATAACGTCAAAATGTAGGGAACAGCAAAATTTTTTTCGCCATTTCAGGTTTCGTTCCAAAATAAAAGGTGTTCATAATGATGAGTACTTTAGTCCTAGCTGTCATTCTTGGAGCTTTGACAGTCGTTACGGGTCGTCAGAAGCCCGAAAGTCTGACAACCAGTCTTACCAAGAGGTATATAATATTATTACCCAGTAACTGAGTTGTGGAGGTCAGATAGGCAGTCGCTAATAATGGTATTCAGCTGCATCATGGTTAGACTGGAAGCCGACTCCGACATAATTGAGAAAGGCTAGGCAGATGATGATGATTTTATTTCTTATGAACAACAAGCACCTGAACCCCGACAACCCTAAATTGCAAGTGATATATTTGTCGCCTTACTTAGTTAAGAAGATTTATGAACAACATGTGCTAGAACACGAATTAAGGTTATGTCTGAGGACTATTTATAGATTCTGCCTTAGACATTTTAGACTTTTTGTAGATACAACATAAAATATCACGCCTGTAATCCCCGAAGGGAGGTGCAGAGGACGACTTTTTTTACCGTCTCGAAAAAAATAGGGTATATTCGGTGAACGGAGTGGAAAGCCTATGGCATATCTAGTTTTTTTTTTTTTTTTTTTAATGAAAAAAAAAAATCAAAATTCAAATCATAATGCAGGTTGCATATGATTTGAATTTCGATATTTTTAAAGGATTTATTATTTTTCTTCAAATTTATGTTTTTATTGTTCTAAAATGAAAAGTTTACAACGAATTTGTAGTATTTATTGATACTTAGATATTTTTTTCTAAGCTATTAAAAAAAAAAACTAGGTATGCCATACGCTTCTACTCCGTTCACCTAATATACCCTAATTTTTTCGAGACGGTAAAAAAAGTCGTCCAGTATAGCACCTTTAAGTCCCATGTAATAGGGGGCGAGCCCAGTGTTGCCGTTTTAGCCACTTTGTGGCTATATCTAGCGGATTTTCAACGGTTTTAGCCAAAAAATAATCTGTTTTACCCACCAAAATGAATCTAGCTAATTCTGGCTACTTTTTAGATTATTACCTACCTACCTACTTTTATCTTTTGCCACCTGAAGTTTTAACAAAAGTCACAAAAAACTTTTTTACAAAAAAAATACAACCGACTTCCAAAAACAACTACAAAGTGAAAAATAACTTTAATTTCGGAAGTTGGTGTCTAGTTAAATGTATTTTCGTTTTTTGCCACCGACTTCCGAAATTAAAGTTATTTTTCACTTTGTAGTTGTTTTTGGAAGTCGGTTGTATTTTTTTATAAAAAAGTTTTTATTTTTCACTTTTTAGTTGTGGAACCTACCCCACACAAATTCTAATACCACTACCTGCAAAACAAACTAGAACATCATCCATATAAAAGTGGGGAAAAATACGTATTATTGAAGCTAACTCAAAAACTACCTAAGCAAAGTTAATCAATTTTATATGGGACCAACTGTGATGTATACCCTCTCGAATAAAACAAAAAAAAATCAAATTGGTCCAGCCATCTTCGAGTAATCGGGAAACATACATAAAAAAATAATAATAAAAAAAAAAAGGTTCCGACGAATTGATAACCTCCTCCTTTTTGAAGTCGGTTAAAAACGGTCAAACCAACTGAAATGCTATCCATAACATCATCCATTATCGAAGAGATCCCAGAATTTCCAGATGACATTGTAAACTTTCAAATAGATTTTTAATTTTTTACTAAAAAAAACTGTAATTTTGATGTATAAACTATTAACTTGTGACCAGTTTTTAATATTTTTTAAAAACACTATTAAATATTGTTTTATTAAATCCCCATCCCTATATATTAAAATTATATTAACAATATTAATAAGATAAAGTAAACCAAAAATACTTTAGCCACTTTTAGCGGAATTTCGAAAGTAATTTATTTACAAAACTAGCAACTTTTTTCTTTGATGTAGCCACAAACTAGATGGTCCTAGCGGGAACACTGGGCGAGCCTTTTGCTATCAACCGGACACGAACCCAGACTCCGTGCTGCTACTGAGTAAATCCTGATGGGAAAACCCAATAACACTTTGCTCGACCTGGAAATTGAACCAAGTTTGATTTATACATTTTCTGTTTTACTAATATAAACAACACCTATCGTGTCAATTTTGTAATTTTTTGACAAATATGTCGCATTGTCAGATTAACTGCTACAAGGATCTTTTGGCGCGGGGGGCGCTGTTGGTAAACAAATGAGGAATTCAGCAGTTCATACTACTTCGGTCGTCAACGTATTCTCTTGTTTAATGTAAAAACGTGAACGACGACGACGACGTGACGACGTGACGTGTATAAACGTTTTTCTTTCTTTCCTTCTTTCTTTCTTTCTTAATGTCACCCATTGTTGTCACATATTATCCTTAGACTAAGAGATATTTGTAACATTTAGTGATGGAAATAAACTATTCTATTATATTCTAATTGTTTTATGTAATATGAGTTAGCCTTATAGAGCTATATATTAAAGTAGCTTCCGCCCGCGGCTTCACGCATGTCGTATTTCAATAAAAAGTAGCCTATGTCCTTTTCCAGGGTTCAAAGTATCTCCATACCAAATTTCATTAAAATCGGCTTAGCGGTTTAGCCGTGAAAGCGTAATAAACAAACATCAAGTTGTATATCTATGTGTGCAATGCCGCCAGTCTCTTGGGTACTTTACCAGTCGACAGCGATGCGGAGGCATTTTTCGACGCCATATTTAAGTTTTTTAATAGCTTTAGTTATGTTAGTATATAAAATTTTGTTATTTTTAGGTTTGTTGTTAATAATAACTCTTTTATTGTGTGTACAACATATACATATGATACCAAGTTATCTCAAGACCTTAAATATGAGATTATTCAAAAATAAATTGCATGAATGGTTGTGTAGTCATAGTTTTTATAGTGTCAAAGACTTCTTTGACAATTAATTTAAATATGCTTGTGAAAATTTGTACGCATATCGCTGTAGGTAAGCTCTTGTTATTTTTTGTGTTTTATCATCTTTTGGGGTTACCTTTGTTTCATCGAAAAGAAATTAAAAAATTATCACCCAAACAATTTTCCGCATAATTTCATTTGACAAATTATTACTTAGCAAAAAATCTCTTCACAAATAATTGTAACGCAAACCTAATGTTTAGCAAGTGAACATTTAAACAATAACTTGTTTACCAACTAGTACTTTTACCAATTTTTATGTAGTCAAATATTTCAGTTGGAATAACAAACACATTTTACGCAAAATAAAATAAGCCAAATATTTTTTTTTCCATATTTTTTTTTTTCAATATAATCTAGTCGTTTCTGGCACTCGCCGGCTGCTCCCGCGGCGCCGCTCGCTTCGCTCGCTCGGCTCGTGCGTAGGAGGTCACAGTTTTAATCTAACCTAACCACTTTTTTAAATAATTAACCTCGTCTAACTAGTTCGGTTCTTGATAGCCTGTTAAAAATTGTCGTTCCTGGCACTCGCCGGCCGCTGCCGCGGCACCGCTCACTTCGCTCGCTCGGCTCGTGCGTAGAAGGTCACAGTTTTAACCTAACCTATATACTTTTTGTCATAACAAATCATTTGACCAAAAGACCGAACGTTTATTGTCTAAAGATTGTTTGTTGTAATAAATCATTTGATTAAAGACCAAATTCCTTAATGACATAAACCTTGGTAATATTTTGCCAAGTAAAAATTTAACCAAATGAAAATGTTCGTACTAAAATCATTCCAAATATTGCATTGGTAGAAAAAAAGGTTGCTAAAATTTTTTTGGGTAGTGAAATTTTGTCAAAATCTTTTCGGCAAAACGGCGGGATCCCCATCTTTTGATACCATGTTTTTAAGCAAATAAATATTATTCTATTCTATTCCAAAAATAAAATCTTTTCTCTTTTTATTCAATATTAGTTTATATGTATAGCCGTCAGAGATTCAGCTTGTCTATGATGCACTAGCGTCTGTACGCGTCTTTTTTGATCTTAATTATGTTTTCGCCAAACCATAATATTATTTTTTGACCTTAAACAAACAGCCAGGTGTTCCAATGATTAATAGTCTGTGCCTATCTACCTAGACGGCACACGTCAGCAGATAAATATGATTTATTATAGTGATTTATTACTGAGGAAGTGAACAAGAAATATTGTTACTTACCTGTGATTATTTCATGTCTGAATCGGTGAGAAACGGTCTTGATCTAGGTTTTGTTGGATCTAGGTTTCAGTGAGACTCTGGAAATGTGTTGGTATTACTTATTTGTGATAATTATATGTTTTTTTTAGGGTTTCGTACCTCAAAAGTAAAAAAAGGAACCCTTATAGGATTACTCGTATGTCTGTTTATGGATCTGTCACAGCTAATTTGCTCAGAATCTTATGTGTTGTGTGTGTGTTGTACTGTACTGTGTGTGTGTGTATATTGTGACATATCCAATGAAAGGGTTTACTGCGAGGGTCTCAAATAGGTTTTTTTCTGTATTATTTTCTAAAATGTTAGTAAAAAAAAAATAGGTACTTATAGAAAAAAGTCCTATACTTACAGAGCTAAATCTCTCAATATTATGCGTACAAACTTACATCTGCAGTTGGAATGTATGGGAGAACATGTTTTCCAACTACAATGTTAAGTTTGTTCTTGGGATAAATTCATTCTAACTACGGAACCCTTCATTGTGTGTGGTCTGACATGCACTTTGCCAGTTTTTGGTGATAATATTAATTGATAATAATAATTTAATTGTGTCCTATGACTTGCATTGCGTTGAGTAATAAAACACAATTAATTATCTAGAGTTGCGAGATCCCTGGAGGGCCAATGTGCATCAACGCATTAAAAAAAATCAGAGCTTTACGTTCTTACAAACTCATCATCGTCTGCCTAGCCTTGTCCCAACCATGTTAGGGTTGGCTTCCAGTCTAACCGGATGCAGCTGAATACCAGTATTTTACATGGAGCGACTGCCTATCTGACCTCCATAACCCAGTTACTGAGTAATACGATATCCCTTGGTAAGACTGGTTGTCAGACTTTCGGGCTTCTGACGACCAGTAAAGACTGTCAAAGAACCATGAATGACAGCCGGGACCAACGGCTTAACGTGCTTTCCGAGGCACGGAGGGGTCTTGGTATGTAAAGATGGCATCTATACAAGGAACAACCGCGGCAAGCGTAGCTTAACCTGATCGATCGACCAGTGTCGCTGATATTACTTAGCCACAAGCCCCTCTTCGCTCTTGCAAGCTATTGTAATCAAAACTATCTAGTCTCTGATAGGTAGGTACTCGGTGATTTAAGTTTATCGGTTACTACCGCAATACTTGCGAGACTATCGCAACTGCTGAACAAATTGTGATAGGTAGTCCTCAAGAGAAATCACGGAGTATCGGGACTTGCCTTTCGTTGTTGGTATCTGTGACAAGAGTTCTTCTTTAAATAATACAATTTTTATTAGGGTACAAAATGGTAAAAAGGAACCCTTATGGTGCGACTCAGTGTATTTGTTTGTCAGTCTGTCTGTCACAGCTGGATATCTCAAGAACAATTAAATGCTATCAACTTGTTATTTGGAACAGTTTTAGTTCGCGTTTGCCCAACTATTTTTCAAACAAGAAAGAAATAAAAATATATGTTTTTGTTTTTAATAAATATATGAAAATATAAATATATGAAAGAGCGCTGTTTGTACATTCTCAAACATTTTTTTTCTTTTTTTTAGGCTGCATAGTTTTCGACTTTTAGTGAAAAATGTTAAAAAAGTACCGTTCCCCCCCTTATCTCCGTAGTTTGCATAAAGAAAAATCTGAAATGATTCTATATGATAGAAGTTTACGTAAAGATAACAGTAAAAATAAAACGATGTCTCTAAATAGCACAGTTTTTCAGAAATCATCAACAAAATTACATATAAATGATGATTCGTAACTCTTGGTGCGCGAGTCCGACTCGATCTTGACTGGTTTCTTTTATTATTATTATAAGCCTGTGTTGTCCTACTGCAGGGCAAAGACCTCCCTTCCCTCTTTCCACTTATATCTGTCTACTGCGATTGCGGGTCCTTACAAAACACTTACTAGAAAAATAAAAACAAAATAAACTTAAACTATAGTCTGTTTTTTTTAACAAACGACTACCGAAAATTTTGACTGCGTTGCTATTGGTCCACGTAATCAACATAAAGTCCGTTCCACACAAACTAAACGCAGTAGTTGTATGTACATTTACTTGAGTCATCGACTAACTGCGCGTCGCACGTGTTTTAGTGAGTGAACCATTTTTTTTTTTTTTTTGTGGATGGGAAATCATCAAATGACTTCTCCCGCTCTGGGCAGAGCGGGAGGGCGTTTCAGACTTTTACTGACTAAAACCCACCCATGTTCCTTCAGTTGCCCGTGCCAGGGCCACGGTATCTCTTTCGAACTACCCGCGACCCCGGCTAGGACGATATTGTTTGTGCGTGAATCGTGGCGGACATGTCTCCTGTACAGTAAATTTTCGAATTTAATTTAATTCAATATGAACGGGCCTTAACAATTTCAAAACAAAACATAGGCGTTGGTGTTGACCCATCTCACTCTGTCAATATCGGAAATGTGCGAGAGACATAACTCAGTACTAGTTTGTTAAAAAAAAACAGACTTAAATCAATTCAAGTTGATCGACTGCATTGTTAAATTCTGTGACACAACTTAGTACCTACACGAGTTCGTGAACTCATGAGCGGTGCGCTTGGCGCGCGTGTTAGAAAGTGGATTGTACACTAACCTTATAGGTATATATATATATCCACTTAATTAAAAGCTTTGTATGTCAAGATGATTATTAGTTATTTACTGTGTATGAAACTAGTTATGAACATGGTGTGTAAGGAAAGGGTTTCATGAAGAAACACACACAGAAAGACAAGACTAGGTATTTATTATTTCAATTAGGCTTGTCAATAATTATTTATCTAAGAAAGCTATTTGTCCGTTCGCAAAACTAGATAGCCATGGAGAAGAACGGACAAGAAACTCCACGGGAACTTTAGTATTTTATCCATACATTTTTACATTAGGATCAGTCTTAATTATGTATCACATTACCTTATAAATATAGATCAGATCATCATAGATCATTTTTCTCAAAGTTAGCAACTATAACAATAGATAGGAATTTGCACAATATCATGAGCAATATTAGTCGTATTATAACACATACAGAACAACATAGTTATCAACAATAATCAAGATATAATATTATCAATCAACTTACATGAACATTGTAGTTAGATCTTTCACAAGATCCAAGAGAATCCATTTTACACAGAACTTCTGCTATGCAGCGTGGTGTTTTACATTGGCTTAGCCAATGACGTATTATAACTTTTAGCAACTTAATAATTACGGACATGGGACACCACTCATGGTCTGTCTGTACCGTTTAACAGTTGTAACCAAAAGACTTGGATGATAGGACCTCCTTAGCAGCTTTATATTTACGGCAGACACCAGAGGGTCTTTACCGTACGACAGCTAGCATAACGAGTCCCCCTAATTCGGGGTAGTCCCGTCTTTTATAGTTTTTAAATATTACTGGTACCTACCTACTAGGTACAAACTATTCCCACCTCTTGGCGCCATTTTAGACCAATCACAGATGGTTATACATAATTGCCAAATAACTTCTAAAATAGGTATTACTTAACAAATCATATATTGCGAGACTGTTTTAAAACATTAAGGGATCATATAGGAACACAGTTATTGTGTATTTATAATTTAGAAGTAAGATCTGATTCGTATCAGATGAACAAGATGATCATGATTAGTTTCAACCAATCAAGGGTCATGATTTATTTCTGCCAATCACAGGTCGCGACTATTGTTACAAGTTATTTAGAAATAACTTGGTACATAGAAATTGCAATGTAAAATCATGAGAAACATTATTAGTATCATATTAATTATTACTTATTCATTTACAGTATTGTTATTATAATAAAGTCTAAACTTGATTATCAGTAGCCACCATCATTGCCTATTGTGCGACAACTCTACAATCGTTGTTGGTAATACGAGTCTTTTAAGTCACAATATAAGCAATTAATATAAAATACATCTGTCTATGAAATATCAATCAAAGAAATGCAAATAACAATATGTACATTTCTACATATAAAACATTAATTTACGTTTAATAAAATATCACTGAAATTTAACGTTTCCGAACGTCACTATCATCTTTAAAGTGATAGCTGACGTTCTATGTCTTTGTTTTGATTAATAGGGTCAATATCATATTATATTATAAGTACAACATTAATTATTCTATTCGTGAAACATTAATTTACGTTTATCAAGTTTATTCAAATGTTATTGAAATGGAACGTTTCCGAACGTCACTGTCATCATTCATTCTGACAGAGTGACACTGACGTTCGTAATAAGATTATCAATAAACTATTCAATTACTTAATTATTCTCCATAAATACGAACAATCGTTAATAATCCAACACGCGCGTCTCCCGCGCATCGTAATTTATTACGTATCGCTACTCCTTGCGGGGGCTGCGGTAAACGTTAAATACCTACGGTGCGGCGTTCGGGTTAGGCTCGCTTTAAGAAGGAGTCCAGCCCATCTTGCCTCTCATCGCTCGATCATCTCTTTCTGGGCCTGCCGCGTAGTCGTTTCCTACTATTTGGGATCCAATTAGTGACAATTTTTGCGTTTTGCTGCTCCGACATGCGACCGATATGGCTAGCCCAGTTCCACTTTAGTCCAGCAGCTGTGCGGATAGTGTCCGTTGTTTAATAATATATTGGAAGATACTTACGTCCAAGAAACTAACATACGTCGACATTAAATAACTTGTCCTATCACTACCAGTACTAAAATATTATCAAATCTCCATTTCTTCAAAGACTCTTATTACAATGCAATAACGTTGAAAATCGTATGAAACGATTAATAGCTAAAATATAGGGATAGAAATAACTTGGTTATTGTTGCTCGGCGTATGCGATTAATGACTCAACCACAGTATAGGGCCATGAAGTTAGCGTTGCATTTGAAATTAATGAAACCTTTGGAATCGGATAAAGGCGGATAAATCGCACGCAACACAAAGGACCCCTCGTCTCGCGACACGCGGTGCCTTTGTATCGCGTGCGATTCGCGTCGCGTGTCACGACTGTTTATAGGATCCTTGTGATAATTTCTCAGTAGCAGTCCGGAGTCTGGATTTGTGCCCGGTTGATGACAATAGGCGCGCCCCCTATAACGTGAGACTTAAACATTACTGACGATATGTATGTATAATATAGGTACTTACATCTCTGCCTAACTCTTCGGGGAATTAAAGTGTGATTAATAAGCGCAAGCGAGCGAGCGCGTGAGCGTATTGTTAATTATTTTTAAAAAAATAATGTTAATGGCTATGATAAATGTAAAATTATCCGAGGGGATTGGCGCTGATTGCCAAAAAGTTTTGTCTAGTTCGGCTACAAACGCTTAACTCATTTGTGCTCAAAACTAGCCTGTAATTAATTGGTTGACATATTTGTAAAAAAAACTGTTGAGCTAATTAGTGCTGATCATAGATATATGAAAGAAGGAGATATGCCCGGTAGTTGAAAATGTATCAGAACCCGATGTCGCTAGGTTGGCCCCACCACCGCGCCACTACTACACATGTAGTTCAATAAAAGCAATAGATACAAAGTCGCGCACACACTTGCAATTCATAAATGAGAACATACTACACAATCAATTATAAACCTTAACTCGTCACACACAGCGTGCATTTACCATGCACCGTACAACTTACTCACACAAAAACATCTGGCGCTATTATTGTGTTGTGCAAAAAGCAATTTATTTTACATATACGCTAGTGATTGACTAAATCGGAAAGTTATCGATACTTCCATTTATTAGTACAAGAAAAATTTGGGGTCCTGAAAATAAAATAAAAAATGATATGTCCAGAAAGTATTATATATTTTAAATTTAAAAAAAATGTATATTAAAAAAAAACACGAATCGATAAATTAAAACAATCCGGTTAAGTTGGTTTAGGCTGTGAAACCATAGGAATTGTTGAACCCTGTTATGATGTGTTTACTGACTGACCTGTAAAGTGGAGGTATTTGTTCAGTAGGTACGTAGGTACTCTTAATTTTGGGATTGCCCATTCAAAAAGCCTGTTTTCTTTAGAGGCTCGAGTTTTCTTAAAGTAAATTGAGCATATGGTGCTATAATTTGTTGGGAACCAGTTAGGTGGCCTTCCTGTGGCATCAATCCATTCTTTTTTTGTATTTGTATCTTTTGGGAAGCTAAAAAGGTACTATAAGAACTTATTTATCATTTACATAATAAGTATCTTAAGCTATAGTCTATAGTCTAGGAACTAGTTGACCGCTGAGACAGGGGTGAGGCGGCGGTTCGCAACGCACGTACTGAGTAATGCGCCCCCGCTCCTCCATCCCACCGCTCACATACCGGCGCGGTCAACTAGTTCCGCGCGGTCTATACTTCTTAACCTCACGATGAGTAAGCAGGTAGCAGGCAACAGGCGAATAGGCTTTTGTTATTAAAAAAAAACCCTTAGTTAAGAAATAGTTAAATATATGAAAACAAACACATGCCATACTCATGCATAACAAATAAATAGCATGAATATGTTGACTTATTTTAAGCAAAAATCACTAATATTTTATCTGAACCATACCGATTACTACAACGCATTCGAATCTTGTGGTGCATAGTTAAAGACTTTAGCGGAAGTAAAATACCAAAACCAAAAAAAAGTAAGGAAATAGCACAAAGATGCGATAATTTAAACCCAAAAACACTCCAAAAAACTAAACTAACTAAAAAAAAAAAAAACTTACTTTACGACCGTTGGTTATGCATTTCTCAACTAGGTAAAATAATCAAAAACAGTAAAAAAGATAATTTTACATTCTCAAAGGTTTTCCAACCGTACTTAAACGTCATCTTTTCAAGTGTTCCAACAGGGCTAAAACGGTTGACAAATTGAAAAATAAACTATAATAGCAATATAATATTCGTTGGGCAATCGACATTATTATCGATAGCCTACTTTAGTGGATCTTAACCTCATCACTATCTCGCCGCAAGACACAGCGGCTGTACTATGCGACGCTCCGCGTAAATGAAGTATCGTTTTGTTATTTTTACATTGCTTGTCCAGTCGCTTAGCGACATACTTAAGACAGTGGTTAAGGAGCAATGTATTTCCTGCAAAAATAGTACAACCGCTGCGATATTTGAAAACAAAAATAACGTAGTAAAAGAAAGAAATATTTTACGATATGTTGTTTTTTATGATTTTAAAGATAAATACAGTAAAATACTTTTACTTACATATGGTAAGTGATTCCGTGAGATACGAAGTTTTTATTATCACTTCGGTTTTTGCAGCAAACCACTGAACAACACGGCATTTTTATAATTTATCGTGACCACGGTCGAAAGCGTACTAGTTCGCGGAAACGGCCATTTGGCGAGTAAAGGCACAGCGTGCGCATAACGCGTGGACACAGACACGCCTCCATGCCACTTCTCCTGTTTTTTATATTTCTATGGTGCTGATCCATGCGTCATGCTCGTGAACGGGCGCCGTCAGTTGGGACTGGTCGTCTCTTAGCTGCCACGGCTTATTTTTAATTTTGTTGTTTTACTTTTTATATTTTTATTACGGATGCTTTTTAACGTGCACGTCTTTCTACATTGTTCTCACATGTATATTTTCAACATGAACGATGTAACCAATATTTTGTAAAAATATTTTGATTTAAAAGAGTGTTCGTGGAGTTTCTTGCCCGTTCTTATCCATAGGGACCTACTACGCTTTGGAATGGGCAACTAGCTTCATCTTTCTGACTGACCGACCCATTAACAGTTCAAAAGTGCCTGTAATTGGTTTATTTGAAATAAATGGTTTGAGTTTGAAACCAGAAATAAATAAATACTTTAAATCATCAAGATTTTTCTACATTCTTCACTATTAAGTAACTAGAAAAAATAAACTAATTAATCACTCTCTTTAACACCATCAAAAAGTATAATCGACTTCGTAAATGAACCAATTGAGGGATTTCTGAAAGTTAGGTCCGGGCACCAGTCAAAAGTGTCAAAGCGTCTATATGTTCTTTAATCGTGATTGAATGATGAACAAATGAATGAAATGTATGATGAACCTTATCATATATTTTAGCTTTTGCCCGCTTCCTTATTCCTTGTCTACATTTCAAAGGGAACCTCTGTGCAAAATTTCAGCTTTCTAGGTCCAAGGGCAAACCCTTGGGGCAAGGGCAACGCCCAGCCCAAAGGCTGGGTGTTGTCGAGTCAGACCCGACAGAAGTTGTCCTGTATTAGCTATGAATATTCTAATGTAAACACGCGAAGTTGAAATAGTCCGAAATTTTCTGCGCAATTTTCTTAATTGTTCTTTCCGTAAGATCCTTCTACAAACTTAAAAAAAAAATGAATGAAATCGGTAAAGTTGTTCTCAAGTAATGGCGAGACGAAGGCAAACAGAGATTAATTTTCATATACATAAATAATAAAATATATATACAACAAAAAGACGAGATTACGAGGACTATACTTAAATTAAATTGCAACGATCCAAAATATAAATCATAGGAGGAAACTCATTGCTAGGAAAACTCAAGGTGCAGAAATTAACTCCCATTAAATTACTTCACATTAATTTTCCTTAAAACAAAGTTATTTTCACTCAATCTCAGATTTCGAGCCCCCATCGTAGGATTATCCTAATAATATTTCGCCATCCATTTAATTCTCAACCTTATATATTCTGCGGCAAAGCTGAAAATCAATCAAAAAAAGTGCTTACATTCGTTAAGATGAATGAAGGTAATTTCCTTTTTCAAAAGGAGTTTATCAAAGAACCTTTGGCCCGAGCGCTCCCGATTGTGCCCGAAGCGGAAGCAAAACCGTTGTTTGTCAAATACACGTTTCAGCAATTTAATTAATTACTTATTGGTTTTGTGATGTATTGGTTAACTGTATGATAGATCTCAAAACTTTATTATTTTTTTGTTACACGATTCGTCAGTGAATTCTCATTTGTAGCATAATCTTCAAAAAGCGAGTTGACATCTCGACTACACGTAAAAAATGTTGATTTTAAAAGGTTTTGACAGACTGACAGATTGACAGAGAGGAAGTAGAGAAATTAAAAAAACAACGGCCAAGTGAGAGTCGCATACAAAGGGTTCCGTGTCACCAAACATCATCATCTGCTTAGCCTTTTCCCAACTATGTTGGGGTCGGCTTCCAGTCTAACCGGATGCAGCTGAATACCAGTATTTTACATGGAGCGACTGCCTATCTGACCTCCACAATCTAGTTACTGGGTAATACGATACCCCTTGGTAAGACTGGTTGTCAGATTTTCGGGCTTCTGACGACCCGTAAAGACTGTCAAAGATCCACGAATGACAGCCGGGACCAACGGCTTACGTGCTTTCCGAGGCACGGAGGAGTCTCGGTATGTAAAGAATGGTCACCCATCCACTGACCAACCCCGGCAAGCGTAGCTTAACCTGATGGATCGACCCGTGCGGCTGTTATTACTTAGCCACGAGCTCCTCCTCCTCCTCCTCCGTGCCACCAAACATCATTAAAAAAAATACGTTTTTTGTTTTTTCCCATACAAAAAACGTATTCTTAACTTTTCTGCTTTTTTCTTGACTGTTCATCGGAATTAAACCATACTTAATACAATTCTTTCTTTCCATTTTTTAGCTCATATAGTAAATCGAAACAAACCGAAAAACCAGAAAATTCTTTACAAAGGATATACCTGAATAAATGTGAATAAATCATTCACTCTTCAAAGCTTTCAGAATCGGATGGGGAAGTATTAAAGAAGGTTAGAACTCCTGAAGTCTTCAGGGACATCAGGGAACTACATTTTGTAAATCGAATTCATGGTACGTACGCCTCTAAAGACTTGAAAGTTTTATGATACGTTGGAAAATGTCGAAGATACAATAAATATAGACTTCTGAAATACAGTCAAAATAGTCTTTTAGTAAATAATAATAAAAAATAAAATGAATGGTTAATGTATTCATACAGGAAAATGCCTAGTTTGGGGGTAACCGTTCAATCTGTTCTTGTACATCCTGATTAAAAATAGGAATGAGGAGCTCGTGGCTAAGTCAAAACAGCCGCACGGGTCGATCCATCAGGTTAAGCTACGCTTGCCGGGGTTGGTCAGTGGATGGGTGACCATCTTTACATACCGAGACTCCTCCGTGCCTCGGAAAGCACGTTAAGCCGTTGGTCCCGGCTGTCATTCGTGGATCTTTGACAGTCGTTACGGGTCGTCAGAAGACAGGTTGTCAGACTTTCGGGCTTCTGACTCAGAAGCCCGAAAGTCTGACAACCAGTCTTACTAAGGGGTATTACCCAGTTACTGGGTTGTGGAGGTCAAATAGGCAGTCGCTCCATGTAAAATAATGGTATTCAGCTGCATCCGGTTAGACTGGAAGCCGACCCCAACATGGTTGGGAAAAGGCTAGGCAGATTGATTGACAACCTGATTATTAATAAATAAATTTGATTTTTTTGGAATTTGAAATCGAGAAAAATCATTTTTAGTTCAACAGTTAGGTACTCACATTTAGTCAGATTCTTATACTCATTACTAGAGGGGCTAATGGCTTAATAATAACAGCCGCACGGTTCGATCGATCAAGTTAAGCTACGCTTGCCGCCGTTGTTCGTCCGTGGATAGGTGACCATCTTTACATACCAAGACCCCTTCGTGCCTCGAAAAGCACGTTAAGCCATTGGTCCCGGCTATTATTTGTGGATTTGTAATAGCCGTTACGGGTCATCAGAAGCCCGAAAGTCTGACAACCAGTCTTACCAAGGGGTATCGTATAACCCAGTAACTGGGTTGTGGAGGTCAGATAGGCAGTCGCTCCATGTAAAATACTGGTACTCAGCTGCATCTGGCTAGACTGGAAGCTGACTCCAACATAGTTGGGAAAAAGCTAGGCCGATGATGAACGGGCTGTGTTATTGCGATTATTCTCAGCAGCAGTCCGAGGAAAACATCTACCAACCCGCACTGGGCATGCGTGGTGGATTATGGCTCACTCCCTCTCACAGAGAGGAGGCCTGTGTCCCTGCAGTGGGAACGTTATAAGCTGATTATGCTATTCCATGCAATAGCTTCCCGGTGTCTCTATTACACTTACTACTCGTATAACAGGATCTGGGTATACAGGGTTAGTTTTCAATGAGCAGCCAAATTTTCACAGGGTGTTCTACCCATGATTATGAACAACTTTCACTAAGGGACCAACTTTGAAATCACGAAAAAAAAATCAGCTGTTTCATACATTTTGGTCGAGTTGGTATTGAACTTTTGTATGAAACAGCTGTTTTTTTTTTCGTGATTTTAAAGTTGGTTCCATAGTAAAGGTTGTTCATATTCACGGGTAGAACGCCCTGTGAAAATTTGGCTGGTCATTGAAAACTAACCCTGTATAAAATCTCTGCTATATCCATTCCTGTGCGGTCGGCCATTTTGTCGAAACTACGCGTCTATGTCGGTACTTCTGAGTGGTTTCGGGCTATCTGATAGCGTTATTGGTGTGTTTTAGAGACTTGACATATGACGGTATGCCATCCTTGTTCTTTTCCCTACACTTTGTGCAAGTTAGAGCAGTAAAGATACAGATTATTAACGTAATTAAAAAGTAGTCTTAGCCGCGCGGACTGGAGAAGTCTTCGACACAAATATGATTATAATGGCCGCGGACTGGATAAGGTTATTCAACAGAATAGAGAAGTCTTGACGGACTGATTAACTGACTCATCAACGCCCAGCCCAAACCTTTGGACCTAGAAAGCTGAAATTTTGCACAGAGGTTCCTTTTATAATGTAGACAAGGAATAAGGAAGAAATTCCCGGTAGTACGTTCCCGTGGGATATTTTCCGACATCCACGTGGGCGAAGCCGCTGGCAAAAGCTATTCGGAGAATAAGGCGTGATCTTAAGTAGCTACATATATAATAGGTCTTTACCTATGAAATTGCCGTTTTGTATGAAAAAATTTAGACGAATTTTTTTCATACATTTTTTATTTGTATTAATCGAAGTAATCACCCATGCAATCAATGCATCTTTGCCAACGCAGTGGTAGTTTATTGATGCCCTTCTTAAAGAAATCAGCTGGACGGGAGGCAACAAATTCTTCAAAGGCATTTTGTACTGCCTCTCGGGTATTGAATTTTTTTCCCGCCAAGAAGTTATCCAAATTCTGGAAAAAGTAGTAGTCTGTAGGCGCAAGGTCTGGTGAGTAGGGCGGATGACGGAGAGCTTCCAACCCTAGTTCTAATATCGTTTAACCGATACCGCTGTACCGCAGGTGGCAGGATACCATGGGCGTTGACGAATGAGCAGCCTGAATTGCCTCCTGTCTCGCTGTGCACCCGTACATACCTGGCGTGGTAAAGCAGTATCGGTCAAACTGTAACAGACTACCTTGGGGGGGCTACCTTTTCAGAACGGCAACAGGGTGTGGATAGGGAGCTATGTCACAAACTGTGCTCCACACCTATCCTGCGCTCTGCGTCCCAAAACATGCAGCCAAAGTGATCTCTACGTTGCCACCAGTAACGCCGTGGAAGTAGCGAAGTTTTGGGCCAACAAGATCTGAGACCGTACTAAGACGTGAAAAAAGGTCATAGATCCATCACGGTTCCGTTGAGAAGGAAGGATGGTGCTATAGGAAGTATATAGCTCTGTCTCTCTCTGACACTGAAATATTGTCGTGCCAGGGACACGAAGAAAAATATCAACCTACCTAGCTTTTTTTTTTTCAGAAAAATATAAAGTAAGTAACCTTTGTTAATAATAACAAAGGTTTTTTTGCGGCAGAAAGGGTATAAAACCTATCACAAAAAAAAAATATAAATCAACAATATTGTTTCTCAAACAAAATGCCATTTTCTAACAATAATCACATAACCATATTGTATGTTTTGAGAGAAATCTTATATTTATTATTGAATGCTAATACAATGTGAGTAATGACCTTGAGGTCGCACTGACTTTGGAATAGTGTCACATATAAAATTGACATAGTAGAAGAAAGATCAGAAGGTTCACTACACAATTAGAAGATTTGTGTACCTCTTTTTAAGAGATTGATGGGATTGGAAATATAGTTATAGTTATCTTATCATTAAAATCAGTTGACCTGGTCAAAATTTATTACAATTTAAGGTCATAAAATAACTTGACTAGCATGTAGGTATAGATAGACCTACGCATTTCATATTAATTTCAACTTGATACCTCCACGCATTCCTGAGAAAAAGGGACTTGAAAGACAAACAGGCGGACGAACGGACAACGAAGTGATCCTATAAGGCTACCTTTTGAGGTACGCAACCCAAAATAGTTAACCATAACTGAATCCCCGCGCCTCTCTGTGTCTCGGAACGCACGTTAAGCCCAATGGCTTCGGGCTTCGGGACCAATGTCCCGACTTCATTCGTAAATATTTGATAGTCATTACGGGTCGTTAGAAGCCCGAAAGTCTGACAACCAGTCTTACCAAGGGATATCGTATTACCTAGTAACTGGGTTGTGCAGGTTAGATAGGCAGTCGCTCCATGTAAAATATTGGTATTCAGCTGCATCCGGTTAGACTGGAAGCCGACCCCAACATAGTTGGGAAAAGGCTAGGCAGATGATGAAGAACTAACTGGAAAACCCTATTTGATCGTAACTATCTGACCCCAACTGTGTTTGCTCTTTGGTGGATGCAGAAAGTTAAGCTTCTGTATTCTCTTTTCATTATTATTAGAAGTAAGCCATGTCTGGTTTTATGACTAAGGGCATATCAATAAATTACAGACTCTACCAGTCATGTGCAGGGCTTCAACGACAACGCCCTAATGATTATTAGGCGATGCTAAGAGATGATGATGTGATGTTTTTTGTAAACCTAAGACATAAGTGGCGCTCAAAGAAATTCAAATTTTCTTACGTTTTTTTTTTAAATTTGCCGGTCAGTATCAGGTTGATACTTATCAAAAAAAGATTCGCGATCGTAACAAATATGTAAGTATTCATAGAATTATAATAATTAAAATCATCAATACAACTCTTCAAGTTCACAATACCATAATACGGTTTAAGATATACAAGGTCACATTAAAATAGATGGACAAATTTTGACAGGGTGTTCTACCCATGAATATGAACAACTTTTATTATGGGACCAAACCTGAAATCACGAAAAAAAAATCAGCTACTTCCTACATTTTGACGAGTTTGATGTAGTTACATGTACTGAACAGCTGATTTTTTTTTCGCGATGTCAGAGTTAGTCCCGTAATTAAAGTTGTTCATATTCATGGGTAGAACACCCTGTCAAAATTTGTCCTTCTATTTTAATGGGGCCTTAAATTTTCCACAAAAAGAATAGAATTCACTTATCATGAGAAATACAAGTTAACGAACTTATGAAGAACGGTACGTACTCGTAAATAAGCTAGTAAGGCCCGGTTCACACTAGGTCGGACCGACAGTTTATCGGAGCGACAAAAGTGTCGGATGCATATTGCAATATAACATGTATCCTTATGAGCTCTGTTCCTAGTCAGTGTTTACTCCAACCGGTCAATAAATGCAAGACAGAGATGAGGAACAAGACTTCTTCCGGGAGATAGAGTTCGTGGGTCGCTACTGCCCAACAGCTCGCCACATGCTGCATGATAATACGTATCTCTACGTTGACGTCGTAAAGGGGCTTGCGCGCTACTAAACTCTAGGTCTGTGCCAGTAGAGTTTACTTTGCTGAAACAGGTCTAGAGTAAAGAGCCAGACCAAGGGAAATACAAAACCCGCAAGGCAGCATGTGGCAAGCTGTTGGGCAGTAGCGATCCCTCGAACCCTATCTCCCGGGAGAAGTTTTGTTCCTCATCTCTGGCTTGCCATTATTGACCGCCTGGAGTGAAGCAAGAATGAGGTGGGAGCTCTGTTCCTCGTCACTGTACACACTAACCTAACCTAAATCGAAAAATTGTTTTCACAAACCCGCAATATGTTTGAAAGACCCATTCAACAACACCCCACACTATGGGGTAGACGAGAAAAAAAAAAACATCCCCATTTTACGTGTAGGTACAGAAGGTACCCAAAAAAAAAAGTTTTTCATGATTTTATTTTACCACTTTGTCGGCGTGATGAATATTTATATCCATGCCAAATTATAGCTTTCTAGTACAAAGAGTCTCTGAGCTAAGCTGCGGACAGACGGACAGAGACAGACGGAGGGACATAGCGAAACTATAAGGGCTCCTTGTTGACTACGGTACCCTAAAACAAGGGATTTGTATGAAAATGTCTTAATTATTATTGTTACTCGCTTTAACACCTTTGGCTCCAATCAGAGCCATTTATATGGTTTGACTGACTTTGAATCAACAAATACCACCCGGATCAACTATTTACTACTTATACAGCACGATGGAGCCACAAAGTGCCCATGGGGATATCTTTAAATTATATGCAGGGTGTGGCGTAATATAATTTATTTTATTGTACGTGCGATTATTGTATGGGCAATTTTATTGTTTAAACCAGTTTTGAATGGCAACTAACTTGTCCGTATCGTGCAACAATATTGTACGTGTTGTTTAAACGGTGCCAGATATTTACCCTTCAATTTTGTGGTATGCCACAGGCAATAAACTGGCGCCGTGTAAATGGAGCTTAATGGATTACCCTACGTCTGTGGGTGGGGGACCTCAAGCCCAATGATATAAAAAAAATCAAACCCCGGATTCGACGGGTACGCACAATTAAAAAAAAAATAAATTTAAAACTTGCCACCTTTAGTCGGCCACTGGGTTCAAAAATGAATGAATTTTCACCATCTGATTTCTGCATGGTATTTTTAAATAAACGTGCTATAAGATGTGTATTACAGTTTTAGAATACACCATTTGGTTTTTTTAAACTCTATAGTGAAAAAATTGTTTCTGTAATTTTTTTTCCTAAGTTCGAGGTCGTCTGGTATAAAAAAAATGTGTGGAAACCTAGCTGCCCATATTTTTAAAACTTCTGTCCTTAATGTAGATTCCAAAATGGTATATCAATATTCCATTTCTTTTTTAAATATAAAGTATTTGCTAATAAAGCGAAGAAGGAGCTATTTAAAAAAAAATAAAATAATCAAAAACATGAGGTAAGTACTCTATAACTGTAGTAGGTACATATCTAGCACGTTTATTTAAAAATATTATGCAGAAAATCAGATAGTGAAAATTCTTTAATTTGTGAACACGCGGCGGCCGCGAAAGTGACCAAAGCTGGCAAATTTTCAAAACATTATTTATAAAAAAAGCGTTGGGTATATACGCATTCTTTTTATTCGACTTCGAGGTTTGACAATTTTTTATATTATAGGGCTTGGGGTCCCCTACCCATAGATTCACCATCCATTATTACCATTGTTATCCATTATTTACGCCACACCATGCACAAATATATATAAAGTTTCCTTGGACTACCAAAGATAATGTCATTGCGTTGACAACATTGCTAATGTTGCCACGTTGTTGTTGTTATTTGTTACATTTTCTTTGGTAGTTCTAGGTAAATTTTCATAATAGAAATCAAGACGTGTTTCCCTCTTCTATTGGCGCTGAGGCTACTTACCACATAAAGAGAAATAGGCATATTCTTCCCACGCACAACCTTATCGCCTTTCATCAGTCGTAGGCGGTATATTGAACGCTATTTAATTCTATATTATTTCAACGATCTAATTCAATTATACGCAAGAAGGTCAAGTTGGTACAGTCACAGTAAAAATACGTTTGTCATGGGAGAATCTGCTTTACTGCTTTACAAACTAATCTCGGAAATTAAATTCGAGATCAAAAATGTAAATAAGAAACTGTCATTGTCAAAGTGACGTTTTAGGGGTAGTCAACATTTCCCTAGTCATTCTATTTATCTGATTTTGATTTGATTAAAATTTTGAATGCGTAAAATACAACTTAAAGAAAATCTTAACAACAAATAAAAACTCAGAAGGTCATTTCAATCACGACAAACGTCAGAAACCGAATGACAATTAGTATTACTTTCCTCTATCCCGAATGAATCGATCCCAACTTGAATCGATTATTAGGATAGAGCAATATCATTTACGATTTATTTAACGATTCTCTTGTTTAGAAAGGAAAAACATTTTTTAAATAGAAAATAATAAAATAAAGTCCAAATATTTAGAGCTTCTGCCTTATTGCCTGTATCATAAAAATAATTTGCACGATTTTATTTCAAACAGTTATATTTTATTCTTGGATCGTAGTTTACTTTACTTTAAACCTGAAAACAATATCATATTTTACTTGTTTAACATAATACCTACAATTTTAACACAATACTAATAGTACTTTTCGACAAATTACACAATTCAGTTTATTATTTTAAATTGGCAACACCTTTGTTTACATTTTTGGTCTCGAGTTTCATTTCCGAGTTTACGTATTGTCGTTATGTCAATGTCACAGAACGACACAGCTGAAAATTGAAAATGTAACATCATCACCATCGTTTCCCGTTTGTCGTTCTCCCCCAAGCACCGCCACTTCGACCGGTTCTGTGCTACCCCCATCCAGCGCATCCTGCGGCCTTTACAAGGTCATCAGTCCACCTTGTGGGAGGCCTTCCAGCATTACGTCTTCCGGTACGCGGCCGCCACTTCAGAACCTTTCGGCCCCATCGGCCATCTGAGCAATGTGCCCCGCCCACTGCCACTTAAGTTTGGCAATTCTTCGGAATATGTCGGTTACCGGTAATCAAAATCGCCCTGCTTCGCATGGTTTTTACGACATGACAACACACGTCTTGCTGTCAAAGCTCAGTGCAATAGGTATTGCTCCGGGGCTTCTACGGCTTCTTGCGGATTATTTGCGGGACCGACAACAATTTGTCAGATTGGGTTTGTACGAGTCACTCCCATACCACACTCGCTTGGGTGTGAGTCAAGGTTCGGTAGTCGGCCCTCTTCTTTTCATTTTGGTGATTAATGACCTCCCTGATGTAGTTGCGAATGCCAGATCCCTCCTATATGCTGATGACTTAAAACTATTTTATGAAATAAAATCTGAGCTCGATTGCCAAGCACTGCAATCAGATATTGATTCAGTATATAAGTGGTGTTTAGAAAATAAAATGGAATTTAATAAATCAAAATGCTACGTGATGTCTTTCGGTCGAATGCAGCACCCAGTCAACTTTCTATACAAATTGAATGGAGATACAATTACAAGAACTGATTCCATGAAAGACCTGGGAGTCGTATTCGACCGTAAGCTCACTTTTCACGACCACATCACATCCACTGCTAAGGAGTCCTTCAGGCGCCTTAGCTTTGTCTTAAGAAACTGTCGTGACTTCCACAACCCTCACGTTATCAGGCTTGTTTACGAGGCATTGGTCCGTAGCAAACTTGAGTCTAGTGCGTGCGTATGGAATCCTTTTGAGAAGCAGTATGCGTTAGCTTTAGAAAAAGTTCAAAAAGCATTCCTTAGATACCTTTACAAGCACTTGTACGGGTATTATCCTCTCTTGTATTCCACTAAATTCCTGTTGGGTTGCTTAAGTTTCAATTCTCTTGAAGTAAGACGGTCACGCGATCAGATGACTGTAATATTTAAAATTCTTAGGGGGATTATTGATGTTCCTGATCTCCATAATGAAATCTGCAATCTATTTGTCCCAAACAATTATTGTCGTAGCAGAAAACACCGCTTACTGGCTGTTCCAACTTGTCGTACTGTTGCACGCTCCAAGTCACCTATTCCTCGGACATTAGCCGCTGTTAACGCTCTCCTGAACTCAAACACAGATTTTGATGTGTTTGTGACTGAATGGAAGATGATTCTGTCAGAATGCTTGAATTTTTGTGAGAAGAATGCATGACTATGTTAAATAAATTATATATTATGTAGTGTACGTAATTATATTTAAATAGTGTAATTGGTTTCGGCCGTTCTATTTAAAATAAATAAATAAATAAATGATGGTTTCTATATTATCTAAAAGTTAAACATTAATGTATTATACATGTCGGAGGAGAATGTCAGCGTTCGTTGCCCGACTGCTCGTCGTCCATTGTTGTAGCCGAAATAAGACTCAATATGCACTCTACAGTTTTAATTAGATCGATTTAACAAATAATCGGTTAGAAAGTAGCACACACGAGTCGGATGGAACTGGATTCGTATCGGAACGCGGCGAGGTCAGGGCGAGGTTAGTAGCGCATGTCCGTTCAGTTCGGTGGTTAATCACGAAGTCCTCGTCAAGTATAGGAACCTTGAATGACAGCCGTCATCTGTCACTGTTATTTTCCCCCGCAAACTCAAAATGACATTGACAGCTCGCACAGTGATGCCAACCCCCATTTCCAAACACACCCAAGTCGGTACAACTTGACGTTCCGCTCAGAATCCACGACATACATATAAACCTTCCGGAATAAATTCTCTAAATGATAGTAAAAACCGCATCAAAATCCGTTGCGTAGTTTAGAAGAACAACACGGCCACACAGACAGACACGAAAAGCGACTTTATTTTGTAATAAGAAATTATGTGACTTCTTCTTTGAAAACTGACGAAGGTTGAAGCAATCCGACTGTACATAAGTAAAATAGAAAGATCAAAATGCTTTATTTTAACATTTAGTTAATACACCCACGTTGTCTGGACCAATTCTAAATATTCAGCTAAAATTTTAATTTAGTTGTTATTGGAAACTAATTTAATTAAATAAATAAATTGTGATACACTGAATTGAATATTTTAATATTACATGTAACAAGCATCTTGTATTTTTGAAGTTATTTTCGTAATTTATATTCTAACAAGTTTTGATTTTAATTCTTTATATTTTAATCTTTGATTGATGTTCAATGAAAACTTTTAACTGATTTTGAGTGGGATGCACGAAAAGCTAGGTTAAAGTTTCCGTCAAAGTTAAAAAAATACAACCGACTTCCAAAAACAACACTACAAAGTGAAAAATAACTTTAATTTCGGAAGTCGGTGTCTAGTTAAATGTATTTTCGTTTTTTGCCACCGACTTCCGAAATTAGTTATTTTTCACTTTGTAGTGTTGTTTTTGGAAGTCGGTTGTATGTTTTTGTAAAAAAGTTTTTATTTTTCACTTTTTAGTTGTGTACCTACCCCACACAAATTCTAATACCACTACCTGCAAAACAAACTAGAACATCATCCATATAAAAGTGGGGAAAAAATCCGTATTATTGAACTCAAAAACTACCCAAGCAAAGTTAATCAATTTTATATGGGACCAACTGTGATGACCCTCTCGAATAAAACAAAAAAAATACAAATCGGTCTAGCCATCTTCGAGTAATCGGGGAACATACATAAAAAAAAAAAAAAAAAAAGGTTCCGACGAATTGAGAACCTCCTCCTTTTTGAAGTCGGTTAAAAATGAGCATAGAAGGACTACCTGCTGTTGCACCGTCACGTCAAATGTAAAAGATAAAGTTCGGAGCAGGGACATGATATTCGACGCGTCTGACAGAAGTGACAGATATTTAACAATAACTTTAACCAGCGAAGCGTGGGCGGTTAAGGTTACAGTTAAAGTTATGACGTCAGCTAACCAATTGTCAAATGGTCCCCATTTTTAGTCTAACAGGAACTTTAACAAGGGTGGGTTGCACCATCTTACTCTAACTATAACAAACATCGAACTGAAGGTGCGATGTTAGTAAGATGGTGCAACCCACCCTTAGTATATAATGGTCATGATCGAAAATTAAAGTTTTATTATGTTTTAAAAGTAATTAAAACTTCCTAAGACAAAGTGAAGCAACAATTTCTTAGTAATGAATATTCATATTTTTCTTGGATAATTAACCTTTTACCAACTATGTTGGGGTCAGCTTCCAGTCTAACCAGATGCAGCTGAATACCAGTATTTTACATGGAATGACTGCCTATCTGACCACAACCCAGTTACTCGGTAACACGATACCCCTTGCCAAGACCGGTTGTCAGACTCGGGCTTCTGACGATACCCGTAACGACTGACAGATCTACAAATGACAGCCGGGACCAATTTTTTTTTTTTTTTTTTTTTTTTTTACCTGGGTGTAGATCGGACAGAGTTTGTGGCATAGTGTCGGCGAAACTTGAAGTGGTCCGGCGGCAATACGACTTCTTTAGTTCGAGGCTGTACAATAAGGTAAACAGTGTACTCCATATTCATTCTCGTTCTTATAGGGACTGTAAAAAACTCACTGACGACTGGCTTCAAACCCTCACCTTAAGAAGACCTGGAGAGCTTGGTCAAACCCTGATTTGTTTCCAATATCGACCTCTTCCTTCCGGAATAGATTCATAACATATAAATTAAGACACACTCACGCACACACACACACATACTCACATACCTATGCAAACACCCACACGCACATAATACATTCGCTCGTACCTACACATATTCACATTTTTAACCTATTATTCTAGTTTGTAATCTATCTCCTGTGTTTAGTATAAATTCTAGAACGCTATCGTCCTTTTCCTGAGGTGGGCGTTAATTCCTACGACACAGTATTTTACTAATGTAGGTATTATCGCACTAAATGTTTTTGTCATAGGTACTGTGTTTTTGTTCAATAAAGAATTTTATTATTTATTTTTATTTATTTATTTTATTTGGGACACGCACAGGAAATACAGTTAAACAGGAGCATATAAAAGTAACAAAAAAAAAAAAAACAAAAACAAATTAAATTAAATTAAAATTCAAACTAAAAAGAGACCTGTGCGAGGCCAAAAAGGCTCCTATCTCAGCATAAAGCTGCGATATTTAAAAAATAAATACCGCAGCGCTAGTATTCTGATAGGGCCTGTGTGATTTTATATGAAATTGATGGTCACCCATCCAGGGACCGACTTCGGCAAGTGTTGCTTAACCTGAAGATTGACCCGTGCGGTTGTCATAAAAAATGTGTGTGTGCGTTATTTACATTCCTTTGGTAATTATTTTTTAAATAAAATTACATAAAATCTTCACGTTTATTGAAAAACTTTAGAAGAATGTTAGTAAACAAAGTTACTTAGCAAGAAAATCCCGAGAGGACTATAATTTTATATTTTAGAAAAATAATATGATTTCGTAAAGCGTTAAGTTTTCAAATTTGCTTTTTCAATCTTATGGTTATTTATTTTTCAGGAGGGATTCAGGCATCAAGCATTTAACTGATAACATTTAAAATATGTAGGTTCTGGGATTTTTAACATGATTTAAATCAAGTTAGTACACTTAAGTATGAGGGGCTCGTGGCTACATAATAACAGCTCAAGGGTCGATGGAAGGTTAAGTTACGCTTGTCGCGGTCGGCTCGTGGGTGCGCAACCATCTAATACCGAGACCCCTCCGTGCCTCGGATTGGTCCCGGCTGTCATTCGTAGATCGTTCTTTACGGCTCTTGTGGCTCATTAGGTAATAAGAGCCGCACGGGTTAATAGGTTGCCGCGGTTGATCTGTGGATGGGTGACCATATTTACATATCAAGACCCCGCGCCCGTCGCCTCCAAAAGCACGGTCCTGGCTATCATTCGTGGATATTTGACAGTCATTACAGGTCATCAAAAGCCAGAAAGTCTGACAATCAGTCTTACCAAGGGTTATCGTACTACCCAGTGTAACTGGGGGGTTGTGGAGGTCAGTTAGGCTGCTGCACCATGTAAAATATTCAGCTGCATCCGGTTAGACTGGAAGCCGACCCCAACATGGTTAAGAAAACGCTAGGCAGATTGATTTTTAACTCCTAAAATGTCGATTGCACACCATGTGTACAGATAACAATAGAATTTCTATTGTGTCTGCTAATTAGCGCGCGACGAGTTAACCGACTTCAAAAAGGAGGAGGTTCTCAATTCGTCGGAATGTTTGTTCCCCGATTACTCGAAGATGGCTGGACCGATTTGGATTATTTTTTTTTTTTGTTTGAAAGGGTATACTTCCCAGGTGGTCCCATGATCATTATGTCAGAATCTGATGATGGGATCCTGGAGAAATAGAGAGAACTCTTCCAATTTTATAGGCACACTTGAAGCGATTTGGATAGTTTTTGGAAGAGTACTTTCTTAGAGTGGTCCCATTTCAATTTGGTGAAGATCTGATGAAGAACTTCTGAGATAGGCAACGGAACTCCTCAATAAATGATAGCAAATGGACTGGGATTGCTGAAATCTCATGTCTGTTTGTTGTTCACACCAGTTCATAACATAACATCACGCCAGTACGCTGTGCAGGGGTAAGCACATGTGAACCACTAAAAAGTGAAAAATAAAAACTTTTTTACAAAAAAATACAACCGACTTCCAAAAACAACACTACAAAGTGAAAAATAACTTTAATTTCGGAAGTCGGTGGCAAAAACGAAAATACATTTATAAGACACCGACTTCCGAAATTAAAGTTATTTTTCACTTTGTAGTGTTGTTTTTGGAAGTCGGTTGTATTTTTTTGTAAAAAAGTTTTTTTTGATTCTATAGTGTGACTTAGGACCACAAAATAAGTAGGCTCATATATGTATATATTTATTATAAAGGCACACATAATCAACTCGGAAAACTCGAGCCGTGCAGTATTCTTTGTATGAAACTCTACTGCAACGCACACTAATCGGAATCGTAACGTAATCGCCTCGCCTCGGGACACGGTGGAGGCGAAAGGTGATACGGTGACGATTCCTTTCCGAGTTGATAATTATGTGTGCCTTTAAAATCTAAAAGGGGTTTTAAGTTTTAGAAATAAAGTTGTTGATTTACATAAAAACAATATTTATCATAAACGGCAAGTAAACTTTACTATTCACGCTATAAATCTGATAAATGCACAAAGATTTAGTATGGATACTTGTTATGCCTTAGGTGGAGTATAAAATTTAAATTTTGGAGGTTTTTTGGAGCCAAGACTTAAAATATTATAATATCTTATAACTGATAGAAAACAAAAAATCGATAAGTATAGCCGAGCAGGGTGTGAAAACATGTTTAGTTCATTCTCTATTATAATAAGGCACAGTACGAGAATGTTTAAAGTTTCCATCGTTTATTTTCGGAAAAACCGAACTTTGCCGAATTAAATGTGACTGGTCCATGTAAATAAATAAGTTTGAGGTGTCTGTCACAAGCTGGTTTTCCGAACTTAATATGACTGCGATGATACACACGATCGATGGCTTTGCTTAGGAGAAAGACAACGATACAAAGTAGGTATCTAATATTATATATCCTGTCTCAATCGTTTAGAATTTTCATCATCATCATTATCATTGGTAGCCTTGTTCCATCCACTGCTGAGGCCTCCTCCCGTCTGTGCCAAGCTTCCCTGGTTTGTGCGAGTCTCGTACAGGTATTCACCGCGATCTTCTGAACGTCGTCCACGCACCTGGCCATTGGTCTGCCAACACTCCTTTTACCATTTTTTAAAGACTTTTTTTAACTTGTTCGTTTGGTGTAGTATTCGAACTCGTTGGTTGTTTTTCCCATATTTTTTCCTCTCGTATTTTTTGAATGACAAATGATTCTGTATTCTGAAGTCATATTTTTTTTATTTAATAGCATCTTTCTCAAATACTTTTTAAATTTTATTATCAGATTCCTACGTTGGGAAAATTTGGTGAAAATCATTTTATTCCCGTTTCTACTCTTTTTTATATATTTTTTTGTATTTCGGCTTTTACAAAAAAACAAATTAAACGTACTTTTTAAGTGGTGTAAAGTGCTTTTTCTCATTTTTTGTACTACAGTAGGTACGAAAATTCCGAGCTGTGGGAATTTGTGTTGTCTAAATGCAGCTTTATCTATTTTTATTATCTGTATGGTTTTTTTTTTATTCTAAAGAATATAATGCATGAGTGAGCTCGAATTTTGATATAATGATGACAGAATAAGACGAGCAAGATGAAAGAGCTAAGAAGTACAAACAAAAATACAAAAATACAAAAAAAAAAGAAGAAGAAGAAAAAAAAGAACAAGAAGAAAAAGAAAAAGAAGAAGTGTTTTTTTATTTTATATTTTTAATAAAAAAAGAAGATTTTATAACGTACTAGCTTTTGCCCGCGGTTTCGCTCGCGTTAATATAGAATTTGACAATCAATTCGGTTTATATTCTGCTTGTAATAATATAATTCATTCATGATTCGAAAGACACGTGGTGCCATCTATTATCATAAGAACGTTATTGTAGTTTTACGCGGGAATAGTACTTTATTTCGGGATGAAAGGTATTCTATGTCCGTTTCTGTACACCTGACAACGTGTATGCAAAATTTCAGAATGATCAGTTCAGTAGTTTCAGCGTGAAAAAAACCACTTTGTTTGTTACCAGAAAATTACTTACTTTCGCTTAGTTAGGGTTTTCAAGTTTAATTTAAGGTCTGCACCCCTTTACGTTCTAAAGAATTTTTCAAGCCATACAAAAAGTTACAACGATAAGGTTCTTAAGCCATATTTGGTTTCACAAATCTAGCCTATGTATATTTTATGTAACTTCTTTACCTTTCATCTGCCTAGCCTTTTCCCAACTATGTTGGAGTCGGCTTCCAGTCTAACCGGATGCAGCTGAATACCAGTATTTTACATGGAGCGACTGCCTATCTGACCTCCACAACCCATTAACTGGGTAATACGATACCTCTTGGTAAGACTGGTTGTCAGACTTTCGGGCTTCTGACGACCTGTAACAACTGTCAAAGATCCACGAATGACTGCCGGGACCAGTGGCTTAACGTGCTTTCCGAGGCACGGAGGGGTCTCGATATGTAAAGATGGTCACCCATCCACTGACCAACCCCGGCAAGCGTAGCTTAACCTGACGGATCGACCCGTGCGGCTGTTATTACTTAGCCACGAGCTCCTCAACTTTATTACCTTTATAAAAGTACTTACTTTTAATGTCACCACAACTCAGGTCTCCACGATATAGGTAGCCACCTAGTTTAGGGACCACCATGCAAAGAAACTAATTGTCAAGACAGTTAATAATAATTTGTTAAGACATCTTTGTAACAATTAACAATATTCTTATTCTTTCGAAATTAATTAAAGCCACAACTGACTTCCACTGAATGAAATCTCATGAAGAATCCTAGATTTAAATTGCAGACATTCCAGAAAGTAATATTGTCAAATTAATTCCGAGACACAGCAGCGAGATTCTATCCAGTTTCACCTCAGTGGTCCAGGAAAACAGAGTCAGCAGTTTAATAGATAAGATTTTGTAACGTTGCCGAAAATACGAATGACCTTCCTGGCGAAAATGGTGTGATAGCAGGAAAAATAAAAAGTTCATCTTTAGTAAGTTATATTTGTGGGGATTTTTTAGCGCCTGCAATCGCCTTAACTTTTCGTTATTGTAATTTAATTACAGAAACAATTAAAAAGTGCGTTTGATTCATTCATTCATTGTCATCATCTGCCTAGACTGGAAGCCGACCCCAACATAGTTGAGAAAACCCGACTATGTTGGGGTCGGCTTCCAGTCTAACTGGATGCAGCTGAATACCATTATTGTACATGAAGCGACTGCCTGTCTGACCTCCACAACCCAGTTCCTGGGTAATATGATGAACTCCTTGTTAAGACACCAGTCTTGTCAGACTTTCGGGCTTCTGACGACCCGTAACGACTGTCAAAAATCCACGAATGACAGCCGGGACCAACGGGTAAACGTGCTTTCCGAGGCACGGAGGAGTCTCGGTATTTAAAGATGGTCACCCATCCACTGACCAACCTCGGCAAGCGTAGCTTCACCTGATGGATCGACCCGTGAGGTTGTTAATACTTAGCCATAAGCTCCTCATTCATTCTCATTCATTCATTGTGTCTCGGGTAAATCTGCGTTCGAAGGGTTATGTAGTGTCTTGTAATAGGAATGATGAATGTATTAATTTTATATCGTCCGTCAGGTAGATTATTAAAAAAATATTGGACACGTATATTTTCTTTTTAAACGTAAGTATTTAAAAGATTACGGCGATACATTGAATTAAAATGTGGCGTGACGTCACGCCTTGCTAGATTTTATACTGAGTTGTGACGTAGCGAGCCCTCACTCCCCAAATTTAATGCATTTTATCAAAGTAATTTTTTATTAATAGGATAAAGCAAAAATTACGTGTCTAACGTTTTTTTTTTACCCCGGCATCATCCTTGTCCTATTGCAATGCAAAAGTTTTATTTTAAAAAAGAAACTGAATGAGTACCAAGAGCACTGTGCTAATTCACTTCGTGCTAGCGATTTCAGAATTCTTCACGATTTTTTACAACTTACGTTACGCTATATGTTAGATTTTGTCAATCCATTAGCTCCGGCTTCTAACGATAAATAAATAAATATGATTTTTATTAAATTTCGTAACTAAACTTTGCAGATGATACAATCGTGGCATTTATTATAGAGCGTTGAACTCTCATCAAACACTACATTACACTCAATCTTATTTAGTCAAACACAGTCAATGTACTCTGTGCTCAAGGGAGATACGTCAAATTCAAAATTGTCGCCCATCAAATTCAGATGATCCTTGTAAAATATTGGTATTCAGCTGTATCCAGTATGACTGGGAGCCGACCCCAACATCGTTGAGAAATGGTTAGGCAGATGAAGATGAAATTCATGAAATTCATTATTTCTTACGTTTAACATTAAAATACATATATTCGAATATTAATGTTTTAAATGATTATAATTTAGTAATTATCTTATCATAATTGCCGAGCAGTTATCTCTGATCAACATACAACGTAAAACAATGCCTCAATATGCAAAAAACGTAAGAAATTTTGAATTTCGCGGGCTACTCGCGAATTACCTGGGAATCACCTTAAATCTAATTATGCTAATCGAAGTGTTGCCTTAAGTGAAAAAACCAGCCAAGTGTGTGTCGACCCCACACAATGAAGGGGTTCCGTAGAAAAAAAATGTTCTCCCATACATTGATAAACGTCATGGTCAATTCTGCAACTTCAAATTTTACATCCCAAAAAAAAAAGATTTTTGTATGTGATAAAATTACAAATTAATGATTTTTCGGACCATAGTCTTTACTTTTGCTGTGAGACCTTGCTTCTTACGAAATTTCATGATTCTAGATCAACGGTAAGTACCTACCTTACAGGTTTTGATTTACTTGCGAGTATCAAAATAAATGTCGCATTAATGGTCGTATCTTTTTATTGCGTTAACTTAAAAGTTTGATTTCATACATGTCAATTTCTTTCTTTCTTTCTTTCTTTTTTCTTTTTTTTTCTTTCTTTTTTCTATTTTTTCTTTCTTTCTTTTTTCTTTCTTTTTTTCTTTTTTTACTCAAATCATAAGATTTGAGTTTGAAAGAAGGAGGCATAACACTTTTATAACTAAAATAGGTTTATAGAGCGTTTTAGTTTTTTTATAAATAAGGGTTAAGTGCTTATCCTGAAGAGCAGAGAGATCTTTCAGTACAATAGACAAAAAGTCAATTGTTTTGAAGCTTAATGTTAGAGATGATTAATTTTGATTATAGTCAGTATAAATTTCAAATCCAAGGTGATATGAAAAGTTGACAGTTGTTGCCATATCGACGCAAAAAAGCGAAAACGTAGTAACCTACAACCATGTAAATTTTTTTTTATTACAAATTCGGAATCAGAAAAATTTTTTGCGACGAATAGTCCAAAGTCAAAGTCAAAGTCAAAGTATTTATTAGTGTGTTTTTTGGTGATACATTAGGTCTTATACTTAGGTTATGGTGACTCAAAAAACTACCCATTAGGGCATACACTATTTATCAATATAAGAATTTAAAATCAATATTACATGCAAACAAATTAACAAACATTTCAATATTTAAAATACCTACTTAATTACTTATAATAAATTTTTATAATAAACATTTAGAATACAATAAATTATTATAATAAATATTCACATAATTAAATTATCATTTAATTTAATACATTTTGTCAAGAAGGAATTCGTCAATGGTATAGTAGCATTTTTCAATTAAAAAATTATTTAGTCTCCGTTTAAATTGTGTCAGGTTTAAATCTTTAATATCATTTGGTATTTTATTGAATATTTTCAGAGCCATGCAGAGAATGCTTTTGTGCATAAGGGCAGTCTTTGAGGCTCTTAGACATAATTCGTGACGATATTCTTGTCTTTTCGATCTATAGCGTTGCTCTGAAGCTTTTTTAAACAGTTCACTATTCTTCTTGACGAACAATGCAGTCTCATATATGTAAAGGCAAGGTAATGTTAGTATTTTAAGAGATTTAAAATACGGTTTGCAACTATCCGTTGGTTTAAGACTACTTATCGATCTAATACACCTCTTCTGTGCTTTAAAAATGTTGTTTTTCTCACAAGAATTTGCCCAAAAAATTACTCCGTAACGTAATATGGAATCTACATAGCCATAATACGCTGCTACAACAGCTGCCTGATTAACTACTTGCTTAAGTTTATATAGAGCAAAGGCGAACCTACTTAATTTTGTTTCAACTTGAGCCAACTCCCGTGGCTCTACGACCAATAGAACATTTTGTACAGCATTTAAATTAACCCCATTTTTTTGAGGGGCCACCTAAACATTTGCTGTAAATAGCATAAAAATTGTTTTTTTTTTTTTTCATTTTGCATTTACACTTACTCATCATTTTGAAAATGTTTGATCCCGGTAGTTACAACGCTTCTCATTTTATTCTTCAAAACACTTGATTTGGAGTACATTTATCCATTTACAGCGTTTTATCGTAACAAAAAAAAAAACGTGCTATTGCTGTAACCCACAGAAATATAGATCGAAAGTAACTTAGTATTCGTCTTGATAAGGAATCAAAAAATAAATTTACGTTAAAAGAATGGCACTTGCAGGTTTAATAATAAAAGAGATATGATTTTTTTTTCTGAAATCTCAAAAGTTTTTCGGCTCTGGTAAACATTTTTCATTTTGGGTTACTTACATTTCCGCTATTTTGCGTTGATATTTACAAGTACGATTTCTACCATAAATCCAGATATACTCGTATCCTTATAAATTCGAAAGTAACTCTGTGTGCCTGTCTTTAGGTTATCTTTTCACGCCTAAACCACTGAACGGTTTCCGATAAAATTTGGCAAGGAGTTATGAGTACAACCTGGAGAAGGACAAAGGCTACTTTTTGTCTCAAAAATTATCCTAAAGGGGTGATATAGTAATTGGGGATGAAAGTTTGTATGGAAAACCCATAATTTCTTAAGTTAGGGATGTGAGAATTAGAGATATCAGCAGTGATGGGGTCCGATAGGGCCGATGCCGCCGCCGGGGTCGTGGATTGTTCGAAAGAAATACCGTGGCCCTGGCACAGGCAACTGAAGGAACTCGGGTGGGTTTTAGTCAATACAAGTCTGACACACCCTCCCGCTCCGTCCAGAGCGGGAGAAGTCATTTAATGATTTCCCATGCACAAAAAAAAAAGTGATGTGAGAATACAGATTTATGCTTTTAGTAAGAAATAAAGAGTTACGTGTTTCAGCCTTTTTAGGGTTCCGTACCTCAAAAGGAAAAGTCTGTCCGTCTGTCTGTCTGTCTGTCTGTCTGTTCGTCTGTTACAGCCAGTTTGCTACGAATCTGATGGACCGATTAAGTTGAAATTTGGTACACATATGAACTTCTGTGACCCAAACACGGACGGGTAAAGTATTTAAATTAAATTTGAATATAGAGGTCACTTTTGGGGGGCAAATAAGAAAATTAAAAAAAAAAGTTTTGCAAACTACACCATGTGGCATATCAAATGAAAGAGCTTACTATGAGGGTCTCAAATATATTTTTTTTTTATAATTTTTATATTTTTTTTAAGGTTATTTAAGAAAATAGACGAAAATTGACCATTCCCCCCTCTTATCTCCGAAACTACTGAGCCTAACATTTTGAAAAAAATACAGAAAATAGATCTTTACCTGTAAACTACAGAAAAACCTATAAGAAGTCTGTGGTCTTAAAATAACATGGTAAATCTATCAATATTGTGAGTACAAACTAACATTTACAGTTGGAATGTATGGAAGAACATGTTTTTCAACTACAATGATAAGTTTGTTCTTAAGATAAGTTCATCCCAACTATTCTATAACCATCCCCCGAAGGGGACGAATAGGGGATGATTTCAAAATTCACTTATAATATTGATTTTTGTGTACCTCTTTTGGAGAGATTGATGGGATTGGGAATATAGTCATAGTCTCTATCTTATCATTAAAATCCGTTGACCTGATCAAAAATTATTACAATTTAAGGTCCTAAAATAACTTGGCTAATATGTAGCAGACCTACGCATTTGATATTAATTTCAACTTGATACCTCCACGCGTTGCTGAGAAAAAGGGTCTTGACAGACTGACAGACAGACAGACAGACGGAAAACGAAGTGATCCTATAAGGGTTCCGTTTTTTCCTTTTGAGGAACGGTACCATAAAAAAATATACGATTAGGAAATTTTCAGCTTCAAATAGGTATACATATTTATACCAATATGTTCCAAATCGAATAAAGAAAGACAAGCATTTTCTACCAAAATTCGTACACCGTTTTTTGCCTCCAGGGATCGCAAACAAAATAGCAATGCGATAAACCTTATAAAATATTCCATAACATCATTTTTCACATCCCAAATCACGGACAACGAAATAAGGGTGCTGTTTTTTCTTTTGAGGCACAGAATCCTAAAGCAAGCTCGAAAAGTCGGATCAAATTAATTGAATGCTCTCAAGAAAGCTTACGACCAGATTAATATAACTAGAAGTTACTGGTTTACTAGAGATCAATGTACTTATTTACAGAGGCTTAATACATTTTTTTTTCAATAATGTGCCCTGGATAAATCGAATTCCAATCCAAAAGCTAATTTAATGAAAGTATATTATTGTAAGTTAGTTAGATTTGGCTCTTTGAATTACAACACGGTTTAACTTGAACATCATTATATAATTGTGTAGAGAAGCTCGAGGCTAAGTAATAACAGCCGCACGGGTCGATCCATCAGGTTAAGCTACTCTTGCCGGGGTTGGTCCGTGGATGGGTGACCATCTTTACATACCGAGACTCCTCCGTGCCTCGGAAAGCACGTTATGCCGTTGGTCCTGGCTGTCATTCGTGGCTCTTTGACAGTCGTTACGGGTCGTCAGAAGCCCGAAAGTCTGTCAATCAGTCTTACCAAGGGGTATCGTATTACCCAGTTAATGGGTTGTGGAGGTCAGATAGGCAGTCGCTCCATGTAAAATAATGGTATTCAGCTGCATCCGGTTAGACTGGAAGCCGACCCCAACATAGTTGGGAAAAGGCTAGGCAGATTGATTGATCATATTATATAATTGTTTGTTGTGTTTCTCCTAAATACAGGTTATATTGTAACCTTTCTAGGAGAACAGTACGACACCCACTAACTAGATTAAGTAACTATGCTTGTGCTTTATATAATACATTACCTACTTTGCCATGTAATCTAGTCCTTGTTGAACAATAAACATATTATTATTATAATTTATTATTTTCAAGCTTTTGTCAGATCTATGACAAATCTACACTTATTAAATATATATACTGTATTTTACCAATTTTTATTTTTGAATAAAATTCTATTCTATTCTATTTTATTAAAAAATAAAGTCGCTTTTCGTGTCTGTCTGTGTGGCCGCGTTGTTCTTCTAAACTACGCAGTGGATTTTGATACGGTTTTCACTATCATTTAGAGAATTTATTCCGGAAAGTTTACCTATATGTATACATACATTAATAGGTACATAAGCTCCGTGAGAAAACGGGTGACTCCCGCTCCGGCTCGTGCTTGGTGCTAAGGTTAGCCATTGCCATACAACGTGGCAACGCTGCAAGTATTATGGGATCTTTGCGCCAGGAACAGTTAGCTCCCGTTCCAACAGGCGTAATAAAATCGCGGCGGGATTTTATCGCGCACTGGATTTTCAACTCTCGCTGTTAAGCCGAGCGTTGAGAATCCAACTTAACAAGAACAGAGTGCAATCTAGCGCGTCGAAAAAACACACTTGTATTTTACACTCTCGGTGCTAAGTAGAGCGTTGAAAATCCAGTGCGCGAAAAAAAATTGCCGCGATATTTTTACGTCCGTGCGAACGTCGACTTAGGGGCGGGTTATTTGACGTGTTGTTGTGATTATTTTTTCTGTGATTACTTTTATGGCTATAAATTATTAGATAATTCATATTTAACTTATCCATATATATACGTATAATATACAAACCTTCATATTTTGTCAAGTCATAAAAACCGAGCGAAGCAGGGCCCGGTCGCTAGTTATCAGATAAACAAATTCCAACTATGAATTTCACAAAAATAGAAGCGTTAATTAAAACTTCTAAAAATAAGTTAACATGGAGGGGATTCATTTAAAAAAAATTGGAACAATTTAACTTTTCTCGCGAACTGTGACAAAATACGAGTAAAATTTGAATAAAAATCTTCTCCATGACTTTAGTCATTTAAATTAGAATCATGGATTTCAATTCTGAATTTCGTTCATCAATTTTGAATTTCATAAAAATCAATCAATCTGCCTAGCCTTTTCCCAATTATGTTGGGGTCGGCTTCCAGTCTAACCGGATGCAGCTGAATACCAGTATTTTACATGGAGCGACTGCCTATCTGACCTCCACAACCCAGTAACTGGGTAATACGATACCCCTTGGTAAGACTGATTGTCAGACTTTCGGGCTCCTGACGACCCGTAACGATTGTCAAAGATCCACGAATGACAGCCGGGACCAACGGCTTAACGTGCTTTCCGAGGCACGGAGGAGTCTCGGTATGTAAAGATGGTCACCCATCCACGGACCAACCCCGGCAAGCGTAGTTTAACCTGATGGATCGACCCGTGGGGCTGTTATTACTTAGCCACGAGCTCCTCATTTTAATTTGAATTTCATAAAAATGTCAAATTAAAATCGCAAATGCAACATTCAGTTGAAGTAAAACAACCCTAGGGTTCCGTACCCGAAGGGTGCCAAACGGAATCCAATTATTAAGCCTCCGCTGTCCATCCGTCTGTCTGTCTGTCACAGGGCTGTATCTTATGAACCGTAATAGGTAGACAGTTGAAATTTTCATAGATTGTGTATTTCTCTAGCCGCTATAACAACAAATAATAAAAATAAAATAAAGAACCTGCTTTAATTTTTAAGTTTATTTTTAACTGACGAAAAAAAAGGAGGAGGTTCTCAATTCGACACGTATATTTTTTTATGTATGTACGCATTACTTTTTACAGAACATACACACCTCCCACACACACACACACACACATACACACACAAACACACACAGCACGATATAATAATTTAAGAATGTTTTTCCATATTTTCCATGTTTTTTCAATTTTTTGTTATTATATTTTATTTTATTTTGTTGCAGCTTCTTTTAAAATTGTATTTTGTAGCAATCTGTTTTGTCTATTCCTATGTTGACATTAGTTTATAAGCCAAATAAAATGAGAGAGTGCGCTGACTCCTGACATACAGGTACACCTAGTTCAGGAATCAGAGGCTTCAAACAAGTTTATGTAACCATCTATGTCAATAAAGGATTATGAATTATGAATTATGAACCGTCCGATTTGAAAAAAAAATGTTTTATTCGAGAGGGTTCAAAGTTGGCCCCATATAAAATTGATTAACGTTGCTTGGGTAGTTCTTGAGTTAGCATCAATAATACGTATTTTTTCCCCACTTCTATATGGATGATGTTCTAGTTTGTTTTGCAGGTAGTGGTATTAGAATTTGTGTGGGGTAGGTACCACAACTAAAAAGTGAAAAATAAAAACTTTTTACAAAAAAATAGAACCGACATCCAAAAACAACACTACAAAGTGAAAAATAACTTTAATTTCGGAAGTCGGTGGCAAAAAACGAAAATACATTTAACCAGACACCGACTTCCGAAATTAAACTTATTTTTTACTTTGTAGTGTTGTTTTTGGAAGTCGGTTGTATTTTTTTGTAAAAAGTTTTAACTAAATAAGAATCCCTTTCCCTATTGGAAAGGTTCACTTACACGAATGGTTACCTACATACATATAAAACAAATAAATTGTGGCAATATGATAATAAATCCTTCTTGTCGGGAGCACAAATAGAGTGTAGGCCACAGGGCCAGATGGTATAAGGAAGGAAAATAATTATTTTCTAGAAAAGGAGCTGCGTTATTTTCTTCGAGTATATTATAATTATATTGGAGGAGCTTGTGGCTAAGTAATAACAGCCGCACGGGTCAATCCATTAGGTTAAGCTACGCTTGCCGGGGTTGGTCAGTGGATGGGTGACCATCTTTACATACCAAGACTCCTCCGTGCCTCAGAAAGCACGTTAAGCCGTTGGTCCCGGCTGTCATTCGTGGATCTTTGACAGTCGTTACGGGTCGTCAGAAGCTCGAAAGTCTGACAACCAGTCTTACCAAGGGGTATCGTATTACCCGGTTACTGGGTTGTGGAGGTCAGATAGGCAGTCGCTCCATGTAAAATACTGGTATTCAGCTGCATCCGGTTAGACTGGAAGCCGACCCCAACATAGTTGGGAAAAGGCTAGGCAGGTAGATTTTTTTTTATTATAACTATAAGTACCTTTTGCCGTTTGTTCACCCATGTGGAGGACTGAAATAATCCCACGATAACGTACTATCGTAACACGCACACCAGTAACACCTGCCAGCATGATTTTTTTCGACATCTTCAACAATCAATCCGCCTAGCCTTTTCCCAACCATGTTGGGGTCGGCTTCCAGTCTAACCGGATGCAGCTGAATACCAGTATTTTATATGGAGCGACTGCCTATCTGACCTCCACAATCCAGTGACTGGGTAAAACGATTGGTGACCCTTGGTAAATCTGGTTGTCAGACTTTCGGGCTTCTGACGACCCGTAACGACTGTCAAAGATCCACGAATGACAGCCGGGACCAACGGCTTAGCGTGCTTTTCGAGGCACGGAGGAGTCTCGTTATGTAAAGATGGTCACCCATCCACGGACCAACCCCGGCAAGCGTAGCTTAATCTGATGGATCGACCCGTACGGCTGTTATTACTTAGCCACGAGCTCCGACATCTTCAACAATCATGGTCATATTTCAGCCAATTTACAAAAAAACTTAATCTATACAGGGTGTAAGTGTAAATAGTAGCAATATTTTAAGGGGTCATTGTACTCATCATTATGAACAACTTTTACTATGGGACAAAACCTGAAATGGAGAAAAAAAAAATTTGCTGTTCCCTACATTTTGACGAATTATGCGAACATAAATATACTGAACAGCTGATTTTTTTTCGCGATTTCAGGTTGCATCATAGCGCCTTAAATCATATCTGAAGGAAATCTATTCATAATAGTCGGGTAAAAATGAAGTATTAACATTCCATTTAAAGTATAGAATAATGTATTATCAATGATGCTGATGTCTAAAATAGAATTGGTGACGCCAACCAGCTATGACGTTGAACGCGAATACTTAAATGGCTCGACCTCAATTGTCAACCTATTTGGGGATAAAGAGGGTAACCATATGTTGTGATATTCGGAGAATGGCAAGACCATTCTCGTTCGTTATGGAAAAAAGTAAAGCTTGAATGATTGCTGCATGCTGGTAGACGCTAAAACCATTAAGAGGGGAAGCTGGGAAACATAAATCCCCCTTTTTATGGCGTTTAAAATCTGCACCCCACTATACATTACCGCACACATTTGTGGAGTATGGGGACTCGTGGGTAAGTAATAACAGCTGAACGGATCGATCGATTATGTTCAGTTACGCTTGCCGAGGTCGGTGCGTGAATGGGTGACCATCTGTTTCATTCTTAGACCCCTCCGTGCCTCGGAAAGCACGTAATTTGTAGATTTTTGACCGTGGTTCCAGACAGGAGCAAGAAAGTCTGGCAAACAGTCTTACCAAGGGTTATCGTGTTACCCAGATAATCTCCTACTGTGAGGCTCGAGGCTTCACATTTGGAGATTATCTGAACTACGAAATAATACAAGAGTGACTCTTTTAAATGGGGCTGAAAGCCCTCTGTATTCTAAACTTCAGAATAAATAAAAGCAAGAGGGAGTGAAATAATAACATTGTCGCTTCATTACAAGTCGATAGGGCAGATTAGCATGAACAACCTCCAGTATGACAGATTAGGAGTAGTAAATGGTTTTGAAGAACTGTGAATCTCCTAGAGAGGGGAGAGACCTTGGTATAAGTTGTAACCAACTTTGCTGACGGGACAGTACTTAGGTAATTATAGCGCGCAAGTACATGGAGTGACGGAGGCCTGCCACCATTGCTCTATTTGAAACATTTTTTCATGAATTTAGATTTTATTTGTGGGGCGTCTGCCATTTTTGTGTGGCAGTGCACATTGCTCGCAGAACAGATCAAATCAAATCAAATCAAATCAAATCATTTATTTGCCTGAATATGGGTAGTACATAAGGTGATAATTACTATAAAGGTCTTTCAACCATATCCTACCTTAATAGGTGTGCAAATATTTAAAACAATTAAAAACAATTAAAATAAACATACATTAACCCACGCCTTCCTGCCGTGAGGTCAGGCAGAGAAATAAAGATCGTCTTGTTTACGTTTACACATCTGGTAGTACACGCACGCCCGTTGCGAGAAATATTTCTTCCACAATAAAATAACAGCAAAAAATTATCTAAAATAAATATTAGTATTGCAATATTTATTGACATTTATTAATTATATAATTTTATTATCATTGTTTAATTTAAAAAAAATAAATAATTACATTTATCATTTAAATAATCATTAACTTTATAATAGGCTTTATTAATCAAAAAAATCTTTAATCTTTTTTTAAATGATCTAAAATTCGTTGCTTCCTTTATATTATTAGGTAATTTATTATAAATTCTAGGGCCCATACAAAATGCACTCTTATCAAACATAACCGTTCTGTGGCGTATTGCGCGAAGCATACTGGCAAGCCTGGTACTTTTTAGTGTTTCATATTTATTTATATTATTTCTAATGTCTAATGCTAGTTCATAAATATACAATGATGGAAACGTCAATATTTTTAAATTTATAAAATGTGGTTTACAAGTATCTGTAGGTTTTAATGCACATATTGCCCGGATACATTTCTTTTGGGCTTTAAAGACTGTTTCTCTCCCAGTGGCATTCCCCCAAAACATTATACCATATCTCAGTGTCGAACCAACGTAAGCGTGGTAAGCAGATAGAAGAGCACTTTGATTTACCACTTTACGAAGCATATACAAGGCATATGAATACCGATTTAATCTTGTACATACTTGTTCTATTTGGGTCCTCCATGTCATGTCTGAGTCTATGTGTAGTCCAAGAAATTGTGTAGTGTTAATGTTTTCTATATTTATTTGCTCATAATTTATATCGAATGTACTTAATTTTGAATTTTTATTTCTAAAGGTCATTATATATGTTTTAGTGAAGTTTATTTTAAGATCATTTAAATGATGGCCGATGGGACTGAAAGTTCTGGAGTGGCGACCGCGTACCGGAAGCCATAGCGTTTGAACGCCTCCCAGAAGCTGGATTGATCTTGTGAAAGCCGCAGGGATCCGCTGGATGCAAGAAACTCAAAACCGGTTGCTGCTAGCTGAAATGATGTTGATGAATCTTTTAGTAGGTAATTATTATAAATATTGAATTGATTTATATCATCATTCATTTCCGTCTGTCAATCTGTCTGTCTGTCAGTCTGTCAATACCCTTTTTCTCAGGTACGCGTGGAGCTATGAAGTTGAAATTAATATCAAATACGTAAGTCTATGGTCTCTTACAGTCCTAAGAAACTCAAGCTTCTAAGTCAACGCAATAAAAACATACGGCCATTTATGCGACATATTTTGATACTCGCAAGTAAATCAAACCCCGTACCGCCGTACCCCGGTACTTCCCGTTGACCTAGAATAATGAAATTTGGCAAGAAGCAAGGTCTCCCAGCACCAGCAAAGGAAAAAGTCCAAAAATTGTTATTTTTGACATTTTTTTTTTTTGGGGATCCATTGTTAAGTTTGTTTTTGGGATAAATTCTTTTCAACTACGGACCCCTTCATTGTGCGTGTTCTGACACGGACTTCGGCGGTTTTTTTTTTAAATTATATTTTCTCAAATGTTAATAAAATAAACAAATAAAAAGCCTATTATTTCCATATCCAATTACATTGTAAATTAATGTTGCGAGTACGAGTACTCAGTTAATTATTAGTAGTTTTACTTATTTTCTAGATGTTAGTAGATTAGTTATTTTGTCGGATATGGACACCTCCAACATCTTCCATGTATCTCTATTTTTGCCAATAGTATACCAGTCTTTCCCTGCTATTTCTTACGTCATTACGTCATCAGCCCACCTTCTCTTCTCTCATGTAGAAGCAACAAAACTAATGTACCCAGGATTTTGTTGTGTTGTTTTGTTTTTTTTTTTTGTTGTTTTGAGTTTTTTGTTGTTTTTGTTGTTTGTTGTTGTTTTTGTTGTTGTTTTTTTGTTTTTTTTTTTGTGGATTTTGTTTTGTTGTTTTTGTAGCTGAGATACAGGTTTATCCTAGTTCAGGTGGATCCCATTATTACTACTTTAGTTTAAGGCTTAATCAATATTAAGCCTTAAACTAAAGTACTCGTAGTAATGCATTATTTATTTAAATAATGCATATTTACAATTAAATATGCATTATTTAAATAAACAAATAATAATATTTTATAATATCTTGATTTTCAAGAATGGCCTTGGAGTTTCAGCCCGTTCTTCTTCATATAGATCTACGTTTTGGAATGGGCAACTAGCTTCAACTTTCTGACTAAGTGACCAACTGTTTGACAGTTCAAAAGTGCCTGTAATTGGTTTAATTGAAATAAATGCTTTGAGTTTGAGTTTGACGCCAACAACCCATTATCCCCAACAATCGAAATGAAACATTGACCTCACACCTACGTCATAATTTTATTATGACTCACGTCGTCAAAGCCTTATAAACAAAATGTGTATCTACATAATATCAAAGACATATGTCAAATACGTGGGTTCGATGAAACGTGCGAACATTGATCATGGGGTCCTATAGGGTAGAACTTTGACCTCCACGTGATTGTAATTCAAGGGGGATTATTTTGTTTTTAACCTAATGTTTGTAATATGGAGTTGGTTGATGAAATTAATATTAGATGAGTATACAGTGATGTTATTCTTTACTCTACTCTTCTAATATTTCATTAATCAGTTCCATAAAAACATGTGTTTACAAGGGCCGGTATAACGAAGTAGCCCTTAACCATACTCAATACTCAATATTTTATTGCATTCCATAATGTGTACATTAATAGTTGGTAAGTTAAAACATCGAATCAATTATGGACCCTGCCGGGCACAGCAAAGTTAATTTTTAATAGGATAGGTTTTTTTTAGAGGCTTTTTGTTAAATAAACATTAAATTAAAATAGTATCAATTTATTATATGTATTTATATTTTATATAAGTATTTATGGTCTTTACCTAAGAAATTGCCGTTCTGCAGTACTGGCCATTTCAAATCAAAATAATTTTTGCTTGGCTAAGAATTCTAATTTGGATTTCGACCGTGACGCCACCGCGCACTAACGTACCTGTAATTACCTCCGTGTTTTAATTTCCAAAACTAAGTAAAAAATGCATATAACAGCGACAAAACTATTCAGTTATATCGTACAGTAAACGAGTGACAAACTAAGTGCAAAATAACAGTGAAATAACGACACTAACACTGTGAGTGAGCAAATTTTAATATCATAACGAACTAATAATTTTAAAACGTGTTCATTTTTTGGACTTTAAACTCGTTAGATACACAAAGGAATCACGTACTGCGATCCTGACGACTACAACAACGCACAGCAAAGTAGACACGTATTTCAAGCGTCATTGTAATAGTTCGCTTAGCACTGTGGAGTAGCGCGTTCCTACGAAGGCGAACCTAGTGGTCTAGGGATCGAATCTGGCACACTGCATTTCTTTTTGCCTTTTTATAATTTTATTTTATATATTTTCCAAATTATTTTCTTATTAATTCTGCAACATTATGCATAGAACTCCGCCTATAGCAGATTTGAGTCACAGACAATCTCTTTCTGAACCCGACATTCCGACTGCCACTACCGAAAAAGCAGACGATAGTAATATCACTTTACGACGACGACAACGTCTAGCCGGTTCTTCAAATAACGAAGTAGACGCCGAACGACCCACAGCATTTTCGGCTTTCAAATCTGAGTTAATGGAGATGCTAACAACTTGGAAGTACGAACAAGAAAAGCTGCTCACATCATGGAGAGACGAACAAGCTGCCATTTTATCCAAGCTGGTCAGGGAAGTTGCCGAGCTCAAACAGAAATGTTTTTCAATTGAGGAATCCAATGCCGAAATGGACCGCAGCATGTCTTTTATAAACGAAAAATATGAAGGTCTCAATTCTAAAGTTTCGAAACTGGAAAAAGAGAAAATTGATAACGAAGACCATATTAACCATCTACAGAAGCAGATACAAGATCTGAACTTCCTGTCACGACAAGGTACTATCGAGCTGCGTAATATTCCGACTAAAGAGAAAGAAACGCCTGAAGATCTCATTTGTGCGGTGTCAAAGGTTGGGAAGACTGTTAACATGGAAATTCAGACATCTGCTTTCCGGGATGTATATCGCATACCCGGAAAATCAGGTTTATGCAGACCGATTGTTGCTGAATTTAGCTGTGTCAATATGAGAAACGAATTCCTTGCTAAGGTGAGGAAGTTTAATAAAGAACGTTCCATCAGTGATAAGCTGAACACCCAACTGATCGGGATTGCCGGGGAAAAGAAACCAGTTTACGTCGACGAACACTTACCTCCCGCAATCAAAAAGCTATTGTATGACGCCCGCCAGTTTGCTAAGGCAAGGAGTTACTCCAGCTGGTATTCCAACGGAAGAATTCTCTTGAAGAAAGACCCAGCTGATAAACCCATTGAAATTAAATCAGAGAAATGCCTTACCATGTTTGCAGCACCAGTACTAGCACCAGCACCAGTACCAGTTCAACAATGACTATTTTCACTTTCTCTTGAATTTGTTGTTCGCGTTTATGCATGCATTCAATATTATTTTGTATATCTGTTTTATTTTTATTTTGTTAAATGTTACATTTTATTGTCAATTTATGAAACAGTTAAACTACAAACACATCAAATACATTTTACACACATACACAGTTTCACTCAATCTAACAATTATAATTACGTCATTAGGCTACATTGCAGTTTGATGTCTGGCAATATTTTCACATCTTATTATTTTTCGTCACAAACACTGTTGCTGTATTGCAAAAAGTCTTCTATCACACTAATTATTAACTTTCACATCGCCCAACCAAATCCCGTGTTTTGTATTTTGTACTCTACTTTACCGGTAACCAATGGCTAATTTAAATCAAATCTCCAAGGAATTGGATAACATGACGGTCGCTCAATCTTCCCTATGCGCCCCTGAAAAGTGCCCTGAATTAGTCCCGATGCTCAATAATAACTTAAAAATGGTCCATATTAACATTAGAAGCATTAATAAAAATTTAGATCAATTTCTAACTATGATTTCATCAACGAAAATTGAGTTTGATGTAATAGTTCTGACAGAGTGTTGGCTGCAGGTTTCTGGACCTATTCCTATATTACATGGTTATTCGTCTTTTGTTACAGTTAATAATGTAATAAAAAATGACGGGGTTGTGGTTTATATTAGAGAAAGTTTAAAATGTGTGATGACAGAACCACCGTTTCAGGACGCTAACTGCCTTATATCCTGCTTAGGCTCTACGGCAATAGTTTCAGTCTATCGCTCTCCATCCTACCAAAATCTAGAAAACTTTTACAACAGTCTGCAATGCGTAATATCTTCTCTGCAATCCTACAATAATATTATCTTAATAGGTGATATGAATGTTGACATCAAATCAGGATCTAGTGACCGGCATGCTAATGATTATTTAACTCTTATCGCCACTCTCGGACTACTTCCTGCGCATTCTCTACCGACCAGAGTTAACAACTGTTTAGACCATATAATGCTTAAATCTAAGATGGCTTCTACTGTACTAGTCCTAGAATCTCACGTTACTGACCACCAGCCTATCTGTTTATTTCTGCCCCTCAATTCCGGTTCGGGATGTAATGGACAAAGAATATCATCACAATATGACTATGAAGCTATTCGTAAAGAGCTGAACAACATTGACTTCAGCCCCATATTAACTTGTACAAACGCCAATCAAGCAACTAATCTGTTAATTGATAATATTCATCGTGTGATTACTAATCACACTCGAATAACCAGAACACATAAAAAAAGCAGGGTTCTAAAACCTTGGATGAGCACCGGCCTGATTCGTTGTCTAAGAAACCGAGATAGAATGCATATCGAAGTCAGGAAAAAGCCTGATGACTGCATACTTAAAATAACATACACACGGTATAGAAACTTTTGTAATACCTTATTAAGAAAGTTGAAGCGAGCATTTGAAAAGGAAGAATTTCTAAAAGCCAAAAATAATTCTAAGGCAACGTGGAAAGTGATTAAATCTATCACGAATATTAATGTTAAAACCCGATCCCCTCGTGAACTTCTGCGTGATTCAGTTGACGTTGAAACATCGGCAAACAGAGTCAATGAGTTCTTTGTCAATATAGGTACAAACCTAGCGTCGAAAATTAGAGCCAGCACCAACACCACTGCTGTAGCACCACCACCCAGTCAATTATCTAACTCGCTTGTAATCCTCCCTATGGATGAGGAACAAGTAGGTAGAATTATACATGATCTTCGCAATGACTGTGCTTCAGGGTGGGACAATATTCCAGCCAGAGTTATCAAGAGTTCGCGCACTGCCTTAACCCCCGCAATCACTCATATTTGTAACCTGTCCATAGACACTGGAATCTTCCCTGAAGCTTTTAAGAGAGCCGTCGTGCATCCTATATATAAAAGCGGGGGCAGAGACAAAGTCACAAACTATAGACCTATTTCGGTTCTGAGTACGCTGTCAAAAATTCTGGAGAGAATTCTGAACAATTGTTTAGTAAGCTTTCTGGAAAAACATAAATTAATAGCTCAAAACCAGTACGGCTTTAGATCTGGAATTTGTACAGAGGATGCCGTTGCTGCCTTCACTAACAGTCTGGTAAGCAAACAAGATAATAAACTGAACTGCTATGGCATCTTCTTAGACTTAACCAAAGCTTTTGACACGGTCTCTGTCCCTCGACTTATTTCAAAGATGGAAAGCTTAGGAGTGCGTGGAGTAACTCTTAATTTATTTAAAGACTACCTTTGTGATAGAACGCAGTGTATTCTCATTGATTCAGTCACCAGTTCATATGAAAAGCTCACCTATGGCATCCCGCAAGGTAGTATATTGGGACCGACACTTTTCCAAATATACATCAATGATCTATGCAAGCTCTCCATCCCTAATTGCGAAATTTTCTCTTATGCAGACGATACGGCACTTTTAGTGTTTGACAAAGACTGGGAGCAAGCCAGAGATAGAGCAGAATACTCGCTTCGGTTAATAATGGAATGGCTGTCAACTAACTTGCTGACGTTGAATTTAAATAAGACGAAGCTAATCAGGTTCTACCGTCCACATTCAGTAACTCCATCCTCTTTCTCGAATAAAATTAAAGCTCATACTTGTCCCCCTCATCAGTCAGTGGGTTGTAACTGTCTTTCTCTCAGCATAGTCCCCAATATTAAGTACTTGGGAGTGATTATTGACGAACAGCTTAACTGGAACGCGCATATAGAGGCACTCTGCACTAGAATCAGAAAACTAATATATATTTTTAAAATACTCAGGCACTCCGCCAATTCTGAAACTCTGACTCTTGTGTACCTCAGCCTTTGTCAGTCTGTCATTATGTACTGCATCCCGGTGTGGGGCGGTACTTATAAAACCGCAATGATCCTTGCAGAACGTGCACAACGAGCGGTTCTTAAAGTGATGCTTTTCAAACCTAGAGACTACCCCACTAATCAGTTATATTCTGAGGCCGAAGTTCTCACAGTAAGGCAACTATATGTCCTTCGTTCAGTCTTGCGGAGACACTCCAGCCTTCCATTAGATAAAAAGCTGCTTCTAAGACGTGAGGGTTTCCCTATATGTAAAACAAACCCCTCTCGTTTTGCATTTACAAGTCGACAATTGTTGGCTCAAAGTTCACGCATGTATAATAAAATAAATAAAATTATTCCGTTGTACAGATATAACTTACATGAAATTAAAAAAAAATTAAGAAACTGGCTGATATCCTTAACTTATGATGAGACAGAAAATTTATTGGCTATACAATCATAACTTTATCAAACCTACCTTGTAAGAAAGCTTATCAAATAATCACAATTCACATACACACCTCCCTACACACACACTACACTCATAAACACATCCCTATTTACACAAACACAATCTTTCACTCCATCTGCTGTGTTAACAACCACTGTAAACTAACAGTAAAGTCACGGTTGTATTTTATAAATTGAAACCGTAAAATCTCCGACTCCTAAGATACAGGTCTGCGTACCTAGTTTAGGAGCACGGAAAGCTGACTATAGTTTTAAACTTGGTAGTACAACCTACTGTTTCCATATGCCATGTACTGTGTTGTTGTTTAAATATATCATTATTTATTTATTTAATTTCAAATTAATTTTATTTTAAAAACATGGATTTTTTTTTTCCAAAAGTAGTCATTTGTTTATTGATTAGTGTTACATTTTCATCGCATTTCAATCTTTTTCGTCATCATGGATACGTTAAAAATTCGAGTAATTATGGAATATGAGTACCTACCGTCGTGGCAGCAACGCGGCACAAGCGGCACGCAACATCAACGACGTTTACGGAGCTAACACTACAAACCAACGCACCACTTGTTATTGGTTTGCTCGCTTCCGTTCTGGAAATTTCGACCTGAAAAATGAACCTCGCGGTCGTCCGAAGTCTTTGGTCGACAATGACGAATTAAAGGCGATTGTGGAAGCTGATGACACACAATCTACGGCTGAATTAGCAGCAGCTTTCGACGTTAGCGTCAAAACAATATTGGTCCATTTGCGTCAAATTGGCAAGGTAAAAAAGCTTGACAAATGGGTGCCCCACGAACTCAATGATCGCCAGCGCGAAGTACGCGTCGAGACGTGCCTTGCACTGCTCAACAGACACACAAATGAAGGAATTTTGAACCGCATTGTTACCTGCGATGAAAAATGGATTCTGTTTGATAACCACAAGCGCTCAGCAAGTTGGTTGGATCCTGGTTCAGCACCTAAACAATGCCCTAAACGAAAACTTACCCCTAGAAAAGTGATGGTCACTGTTTGGTGGTCTAGCGCCGGTGTGATTCATCACAGCTTCTTACCAAACGGGGTGAGCATTACTTCAGATGTGTACTGTGAAGAACTGAACACAATGATGGAGAAGCTGGCACATCTCCAACCAGCATTGGTTAATCGCTCGTCTCCGCTGCTCCTGCACGACAACGCGCGACCTCATACTGCACAGCAGACGGTCTCCAAGTTGCAAGAACTGGGGTTGGAAGCTCTCCGTCATCCGCCCTACTCACCAGACCTTGCGCCTACAGACTACTACTTTTTCCAGAATTTGGATAACTTCTTGGCGGGAAAAAAATTCAATACCCGAGAGGCAGTACAAAATGCCTTTGAAGAATTTGTTGCCTCCCGTCCAGCTGATTTCTTTAAGAAGGGCATGAATAAACTGCCACTGCGTTGGCAAAGATGCATTGATTGCATGGGTGATTACTTCGATTAATACAAATAAAAAATGCATGAAAAAAATTCGTTTAAATTTTTTCATACAAAACGGCAATTTCATAGGTAAAGACCAGGTTTTAAGTCATATTTATATTTATATATTTATTTTTATATTATTTAATGCACGAAAAACTAAATATTTACAATTTTATTGAGTCTTGTAGAATGTTATTATTATTAAATGTGCACTGTTTAGCACATTCATTTTTAAATTAACAGTATTTTAGTGTTTTAAAATAAATTTATATACAAAGTGAAATTTAAAGTGAAATGTAGACATTACACATACAAATGCGCGTCCCGCTCTTACAGATCAGATGTTAATTTTTACGGATTTTAAAAATTAACAAAATATAATTGCAAAAAATCTTTTAAGAATCCTCTGAGTAATGTTTTATTTAATAATCTGATTGTATTTACAGGTTCCCGCGATGAATGGTCAAAATCCTCTGCTGTATACAGGGTCAAAGCGTAACTCCGCAGACGTGCTGGGTATCGATATTTAAACATTATATATAATAAAAATGATGGTAGAAAATGGTCAAGAGCAGGCCCAGCCAGCAATAAATTACAAAAAAAGTACTTAAAAAAAATTTGATGATTTTATTTTTTTTGTGGTTCACGACAGTTTGTAGTGATGTTACTTGAAGTATGAGTTGGGAAAATCTGTTTTTGTTTTATTCTATTTAGATATCAAAACCCACCACGTCTGTGGTTTACAAAAAAAAATGTTTTTTTGATTTTGTTTTTTTTTTTTATAAAAAAATAACAAAATCAAAAAACAATTTGGTGTTGTTTTTTTTTTCAAAAAAAAAAAATAAAAACACCGTTTTTCTTAGAAACGGTTTAACTATACGTAATATTATTAACATAATATTATGGTTTTACGGGATTTATTTCAATAACAGTTTCTGAGAAAAATGGTTTTATCGTAGTCAGGGAAATTAATAGTAAGCTAAGTTAACCTTTTCCCAAATATTTTGGAGTCGTTTTGCAGTCTTACAGGGTGCAGCTGAATACTGGTATTTTATAAGGAGCGAATGCCTATCTGACCTCCACAACCCAGCTATTGGGTAACACGATAATACCCCTTGTTAAGACTGGTTGTCAGAATTTCGGGCTTCTGATGACCTGTAATAACTGTCTAAGATCCACGAATGACAGCCGGAACCGCGGCAAGCGTAGCTTAACCTGATCGACCGACCCGTGCGGGCGTTATTATTTAGCCATGAGCCCCTCGTTTTGTGTAAACTCTATTAGTATTCCACCTAGCCAACCCAAGTATTGTTCGATCAAAATCAATCAAAACCTCAAAGTAATCTATTCAGGGTCAGTTGCACCTTCTTACTATGAAAATAACAAATATCGCACCTTGTAAAGTAACTGTTAAACAAGAAATGGGGTGCTCCATTTGACAATTTCATAACTGATGTCATAACTATAACTGTAACCTTAACCGCCCACAATTTGCTGGTTAATGTTATTGTTAATATTAAGAGCACATACTACCTCAGCTTTTTGTCTCGCTCGCACGGTACTGCTCGCGGACTGAGTGCGGTGCTGGACGCCGATAGTTTAGTAAAAAACATATTACCTGCTTGATAGTTCTGCAAAGTTTTATGGATCTAATTTGAAGTATTTTTTGAATACCAGCGGTTTATTGTTCGAGTTGGAGGTCACTTTTGTTAGGATGTTAGTAAACTCGGTACACAATTATATCTAGTGGATGTAATAAATGCGTTTCACATTCAAGATAAACGCATTTATTTTATCAACTACCGACTTATTCGAATCATGTAGCAGTCGGCAGGCGATGGCGACGCAGCGATGCGTAACTGTTGCCGAGCCAGTAGGCCTATAAAAACCGACGACGGCCGTGCGCGCAGCTCATAACGTCCGATCATCGTCCCGTGATCCTAAATCTGGCCCCCCGCATAGGTCTCCGCGATCCCTCTCAACCTCTTCCCACCCGGATGGTGACGGACTGGAGGAAAGTAAGCGAATGTCTGAAATCCTCCACATCCCCCCACTTAGACTCTATTCCTGATCAGTTTGACTCTCTCGCTGACACGACAGCTGCGATCGACTCATTCACGGAGCACGTACAATCAGTCCTGAACGATTGTTCGAGGGAGGTTCCAACGCTGGATGACCATTGCTGGAAGCTGCCTGACGATGTACGTGCGTTGATGAATGAGAAGAACGCGGCTGTCCGTGCCTATAGCAGTTTCCCCTGCCGCTTGAACAAAGTCCATATGCGCTATTTGCAGAAATCTGTAAAGAAACGCATAGAGGAGCTGCGTTCCGCCGGTTGGGACAAGATGTTGAGTGAGCTCGAGCCAACTGATCAGGCCTTCTGGCATCTCCAGAGGAAACTTAGGTCCTCAGAGACAGTCTCTATGCCCCCCCTAGTACGCCCAGACAATTCCATCGCTTTCAATGATATCGACAAGGCTGAATGCCTTAACGATAGTCTAGAGGCCCAGTGCTCACCCAGCTCTCAACCAGTAGACGAAGCCCACCTCTCTTAGGTTGACGCTGAAGTCGAACGTAGAGCCTCCCTTCCCCCCGTTGAGCACCCTGATTATCCCTTGCCTCCCGTCACTCCAGACGAGGTGCACGAGATAATCAAGGGTCTAAAACACCGTAAAGCCCCCGGCTCAGATGGAATCACCAATAGGGTGTTCCAACTTTTCCCTGCCCGTTTGATTATGCTCATGACCATCATCTTCAATGGTGCCATGAGTAATAATATCTTTCCTCACACCTGGAAACAGGCTACCGTTATCGGTATCCCTAAGCCCGGCAAGCCTAAGAGCGAGCCCTCTAGCTACCGGCCTATCAGTCTGCTCAACGTCTTCGGCAAAATCTATGAGAGGCTTATTTATAAGCGTCTCAGAGATTATGCCGAGACAAAGGGTCTCATTCCCGACGAGCAATTTGGTTTTCGAACCCAGCACTATTGCGTGCAACAGGTCCACCGTATTGTCGAGCACATCAGCGTTGGGTTCCAACGCGGTGCGATGACTGGTGCTGTCTTCTTCGATATAGCGAAAGCCTTTGACAAAGTCTGGCACAACGGCTTATTATATAAGCTTTACCAACTCGGTGTGCCAGATCGTCTCGTGCTCATCTTACGAGACTTTTTGTCAAACCGCACCTTTCACTATCGTATCGAAGGAGCGCTTTCCTCTCCCCACCCCATTCGCGCAGGAGTCCCTCAGGGCTCTGTGCTTTCCCCCCTTATCTTCATCCTCTTCGCCAGCGATATCCCGAAGAGTAAAAAGGCGCAGTTGGCGATGTTCGCAGACGATACGGCCATTTTCTCCAAGGGAATTCGCCCTGACTCGATCGCTCGCACTCTCCAAACCGCAGTCGATGACCTCGGCAAGTGGTTTCGAAAGTGGAGAATCGAAGTCAATCCCGATAAAAGCCAAGCCATTCTCTTTACGAGACGGCGTAATCGGCTCCCCGCCCCGCCTCGGCCGATCATCATGTTTGGCAAGCAGATCCCTTGGGAACAGCAAGCCAAATATTTAGGTGTGACGCTCGATATTCAATTAACATTTTCGGAGCACATAAAGCAGGTTCGTTCACGGGCCTACTTTGCTCTCAGCCGTTTAGACTCCGTTCTGAATGCACGCAGCAAATTGTCCCTTAAGTACAAGTTGCGTATTTACACAGCGTGCATTCGACCTATCATGACCTATGCAGGCCCAGTCTTTGCGCACGCAAAGCCCCGCTTCATCCATAGGATGCAGACCCTTCAGAACCGTTTCCTCCGAAAGGTAACGGGAGCCCCTTCGTTCGTTCGGAACAAAAACCTTCACTTAGATCTTAAAGTCCCGACCATCCGTCAGTACTTGAAACGCCTTTCCAAGCGTTTCTTTGATTCCGCCGTGAAACATCGCAACCCCTTGGTTGTCGAGTCCGCTAGCTATGTCCCCAGTAGAATCAGTAGAATTCGCCGTCCGCGACATGCCCTCACTGAACCCGATGACCCTATCACCCTCCTCCAGGAAAGTAGTAGGGAAACTAGCACCGTCTATAAACACAAACACAAATCTACATTCCGGCCTCGCCACCGAGGCCCACCGCGTTAAAGACCATCTAACGTAAATGTAAATGTAAATTCATGTCCCTTGATCGGTTTAATCGAGCCAGCTGGTGGCGTAGCTGAGCCTGTAGCTTTAAACTCCCCTGATAATAATAATTCCCCGAACTTGATCCAGCCTATTGCTTTGCCTTGTTTATCAATGGTCAATGACAACGACTCCCTAAGCCGAGGTCCGTACCCCACAGGGGGTGCCCTTAGTGCGCAGTCGTTTAGTTTATAAGTTTATTTAGTATATTATGCCCCTGGCTGGAGGCTTTTGAGCTCGCTTAAAGGCACCCACAGGAAAGTCCGGTTAAGTAGTCGAGACCTCTCATGGTCACACTACGAGATGCCATTCCAAAAAAAAAAAAAAAATGCGCGCAGCTCAGTTGTCCCTGCGACACCGTGGTGTAAAGATAGTATAATAACGTACCTACTACTCTGTGTAGAAATACTCCTATCTGTTGGAGCAAGGCCAGGTCAGTTGATTTTATTTTTAATACTTAGATATCTGAGTGGTTGTTAATATTTCTAAGTTACTTAATACAACCGGTCGTCTATCGTAATGTTCCTAAGATGTATAATGTCATTTCTGGTGGTAATTTTATATTCTGTCAAATATTGTGTTTTAGTGTCCAATAAATGCTAGTGAGATAATTCACACTTTCATTTCATACTACCTTACGTAACCTAAAGTCAATTAATAGTTCAGTACTAATACTTTGTAATTTTTTTCTATCGAGAAAGTTTTATGGAATCGTGTTTTCGTCAAACATAGTACCTTCACATTAATCCTCAACTTTACCATATATTTATTTAATGCTGCAATTTTTTCGACATATCGGAGGATCATGCTAAGCCATTTGAGGCTCTTAAGTATTACCTTAACCTACCCTGATAATTTTAACTAAGCTGATGAATACCGGTGCAACACATTTCGCAGTAACTTGTAAGTCAGCGTTACAGCAACTGTCAAATTTGACACAAACCTTTAGTTTAACTGCTGTTATGGTGCAACCCAGCCTAAATGTTCTAGTTAACTATTAAGATATTCAACTACAATTCTAATTTGAATGCTCATTAATCCTTTTCAAGAGACAGTAACTCTTGCAATTGTGTTTTTAATTTATTCAAAAGTGATTAATTTTAGCCAACAACTAGGTATTAGTTTTCTTGTTATTGTAATCTCCAAAACCGAGCATACTCTCAAGATTCTTAACTATTGAATTTTAATGAGAAAATTCGAGACAGATAAATTGTTTTGTGTTGTCGTAAATAACATAAACACGATAACAATAATGTTCAGTAATGCTCAGCCTTCGGAAGGCTGAGCAGAGGTGTGCTTAGAACACCCACATTTCACCAGTTATGTTTTAAGTCCAATGTAATAGGTGGCGAGCCTATTGCCATCAACCGGGTACAAATCCAAACTCCGGGCTGCTACTGAGAAATTTCAAATGGAAAAATCCAGTAACACTTTGCCAGACCCTGGAATCGAACTCTGGACATCACGCTCAGCAGTGTACAGGGTGGCAGGGACATCGACGCAAAACCCGTTACCATGGGTTCAGTAAATGATTCTGGACACCCTTTCTTTTTATTGTGGATGGGAAATCATCTAATGACTTCTCCCGCTCTGGGTGGAGTGGGAGGGCGTGTCAGACTTTTACTGACTAAAAACCCACCCGTGTTTCTTCAGTTGACTGTGCCAGGGCCACGGTATCTGTTTCGAACAACCCGCGACCCCGCCGGCGCTGACATCACCCTGCGATGCAATTTTTCATCGGTTATATTAAAAAAAAAATACATTTTGACCGCATAGGTATTTGTATGAAACAGTAGTTTTTTTTTTTTGATAACTTGTTGCTTGATTAGTAATACACATAGTAGATTATTGTAGACATACTTGTCAACACAAATAACCTATCACATGGATAGATAAACCGTATAATGAAGACCAAACATACTGGTTATTTCATTCATGCTATTTAAAGTTTATTTCATCAATTAAATTGAAAGCTATCAGTGTCATCATTGTTGTGACACTGACAGGTCTTTAAGGCGGTTTAGATGTGCCGAACGCGTTCAGAGAAAAACAAAAAGAAACACTTTTATAACTAAACTAGGTTTAAGGACGCTGTTAGAAATGTCAAATCATTACTTTTTTACACAAAAGTATGTTTATTAAATAAAATGCTTTGCGTTCTTAAAATGTTTTTTAGCAGAATTGTTGATAGATATGCCTAGTAAGATTCTCAACTATAAATATAATTTTATATCGGTACATTTATTGAAAAACTGTACCTAAGTGAAAATTTTTACTTTGGTACATTTATAGAGATACTGTACCTATCTAAAATTATATTTATAGTTCAGAATCGTACCATACACATCTATCAACAATTCGGTCAAAAAAAAAATTAAGAAAGCAAAGCATTTTATTTAATAAACATACTTTTGTGTAAAAAAGTAATGATTTGACTACCCATTTGTAACAGCGTCCTTAAAGAGCGTTAGAGTTTTTTATGATTAAGGGGATTAATGTTTAATTTGTTTTTAACCTTAAAAATATAAATTAACTGAAGTTAAATCGCACTTTACTTTATTTAATATTTGTATTCTGTCAATCACTTCTCTGACAAAGGTACTTCGACCATGCCACCATATAAATCCCATAATAAACATGCCACTATTATAGATTGGACGTCTCGCCCCAACATTGAAAAGGGATACATCTCCATTTACGATGATACGATGTTTGATGATTTCCGTCCTATCCTGTCAATGATATTTATATATAAGGTCTTTGGGAATCCTTCGGGAATGTGTTTTTATTGTTCACGCTTTGCAGGACAGGAGTAATGAAAAATATTTCTTCACACAAGACTGGTTAAGCCCGTATACAAAGCTATATAAATATTCCCATGCTGATTTCGGATACGGTAACCATATCTGTTTTTGACCGCTATGGGTTATGAACGTGTGCTTTTATGTGGTTATTGTAATCCAATTTTTTTCTAAAAAAATTACTTTAAAAAAAGTAAAAACTGACTTCAAAACTAAAAACGAATAAAATGACTTTCATAAAACACTTAACAGCTTCTGAAGTCGGTGTCTTCGATTTTACAATGCACTTTAGCTTGATACCGACTTCAGAAGCTGTTAAGTGTTTTATGAAAGTTATTTTATTCGTTTTTGGTTTTGAAGTCGGTTTTTACTTTTAATAAAGTAAATTTTTAGTTTAATATACAATTAGGACAATTACATGAGCCCAAAACGAACGAAAAGAAGAATCATCACAAAATCCGCTTAGAAATGTCAGAGATACAGTACATTTATGCATATGTCGGATCCGGTCAATAGTACGGACGCGTAACGAATCGCAAGCGCGCCACAGGCGACATCACGTGAGGTACCCACACCTACAGCGCGCTTCTACAGAGTCGTGATGTTTTAACCTCATGGCGAGGAGAACAGTCTAATGTCGGATCGCATCGGGGTTACTACGCCACGGAACTGTATTCGATTCGTTGTGCTTAGTGATTGTGTTGGATTGTGATTTTAAAACACCGTGTATCGCACCCAGTGTGTTTTCATTGCACGAAACCCATCTTCTGTCCACATGTCTGTCTAAATCTAACTGAGTAAATCCTGACGTTCCGATACATATAACTTCGTACATAAGAACAATAACCTAATGTATTATACTAGGTGATTTTTTTACCGTCTCGATAAAAATAGGGTATATTCGGTGAACGGAGTAGAAGCCTATGGCATATCTAGTTTTTTTTTTTAATTAAAAAAAATCAAAATTCAAATAATAATGCAGTTTGCATATGATTTGATTTTCGATATTTTTAAAGGATTTATTATTTTTCTTCAAAATTTATGTTTTTATTGTTCGAAAATGAAAAGTTTACAACGAATTTGTAGTATTTCTTGATACTTTGATATTTTTTTTCTGACTAAGCTAGAAAAAAAAACTAGGTATGCCATACGCTTCTACTTCGTTCACCTAATATACCCTATTGTTTTCGAGACGGTAAAAAAAGTCATCCGGTATATTAAAACCTTCCTGAAAGTATGTAGATTACTCTAGTGAAAGAATCATCAAAGTTGGTTTATCAGTATTTGAGAAAATCGCGGGCATACAAACATACATACATACTTACTCCCTTTTTGAAGTCGGTTAGTAATAAAAATGATTATTACTTATTACTAGTTCTGCTTTTGACGTGAAAACGTCTTTTCGCTCGGTGTAGTGGTGGTAAGATCAACATTTCTGACTGACAAAAACATGTGAGATTTCGACCGCTAATAACTACGAGACTTTTAATGTTAGATTAAAGTGTGTGTGTATGTGGAGGGTGTGTGTGAGTATGTGTGTTACTCTTTGAAAAGATAGGACATATTTGTAACAAAATTGAAACAGGATTTCATTTCCCTATGACGTCACCACGAGTGCAAGCGCATGCTTATTCATGCATGTGTTAGATAAATATAATTATTATGTGTCTAATATTTAAAAATAAATACTTGAGATTACCTTGATTCCGGAAGTTGGTTCGGTTGTGATTAAAATCATCGAATCATTGTAAAACAACCTTTAGATTATTGGAATAACTGTTTGTTGGATACTGACATCTGTCACATTTACGAAGCTTGAGACCAATGTAGAAGTATCTAATTTGATTAGTTATTGTGTTTACAAAATATACCACTCTTAACTTGTCAAAATCGTACAGATGTTATTACTATAAATAATTAAATAATATTTGATAGTAGCTGTAGTATAGCATAGAATTTATATTGCTATTTTAATATGACAGGTTGTTTGAATCAATTGATACAATACTGTCAGTTGATGTTTGATGGGAAGGGATAAATGGAAGGGGTAGAAGGATATAAAACCGATTGTAATGACATTCTCGAGGCAGTTGCTCAGTGGATGTTCAAGTGGCTAGTGCTAGTGCCGTTGTGATGTGAAATATATCTACCAGGTGTCATGTAAGTCACGTAATTTCATATTATACCTTAAATATTGTTATTATGTTGCTATTATTCTGAGTGATAGAATTAACTATTTGAGATAACTGTAATTTGTGGAAATATAAGAAATGTGTTGATAGAATACTATAATACTGTTTCCATGGAGTTTCTTGTCCTTCTTCTCCATGAAGACCTAGTTTTGCGAACGGACAATAGCTTTCTCATTAAAGATGAATAATTATTGACAAGTCTAATTGAAATAATAAATATCTAGTCTTGTCTTTCTGTGCTTTTCTTTATGAAATCCTTCTATTACACACTATATTCATAATACTTTCATACACAATAGATAACCAATAACCATTCTGACATTTAAGGCTTGCTATTTGCGTAGTAGCTATATATATGCTTATAGTTATATATTATATCAAATCTAACATCAGAAGTGGGATAGTGCTCAGTCTCACATAACATATTTCTAATGAATTTTATTTTGCTATTTTCATGATCAACGTTGGAGCAATCGTGTTCTGCTAGAAACCATTGGGAACGGCGGGTCGTTGACTCAACCCTCGTCATAACGATGAAAACGTGCTGAGACTTGTATGGTCGAAAAAAAGTGTTCACGAAAAGTTAATTTAAAATTGTTAATATTATTGCTCTGTTGATCACAAATTAATTTAAAAGATAGCTTTGGAGGAAACTTTACAAAATTGAAGTTGGTAATGTCGTAAAATAAATGAAACATTATTGTATTTTTATATTATGAAAAAAATAGCGAATATCACATAACTTGCTGATAGACAAATATGACAAGGTTGAAGGTTATTAATAATTAGCTTTATTTTATTATTTTTCACTTTCAAAATGCTTACTAATAGTATTGTTAAAATAAACTTATAGTTTTGTCGGAACTGATCCGTGTTTCTTGATAATTTTGATTTGGCTTATTATTATAACCTTTTACTAAAAAATAAGGTACCAACAGAGTGACCATATTAAATATTTGCAATTATTTAATAGAAAATGTAATAAGGATGATCAATACAATTTGCAATGATATTGTCAGGTTGACCGAGCGGTATATTGTTTTGATTACTTATTTAATTAATACAAAAAGAGCTTGTCTTGACTGTTGTCTGGCATTCACTGACTGCGGGTGATTGAGCTTCACCGACGGCGGGTGTTTGGCCGCATACAGTAAGATGTGATTAAGTTTCACACTATGGCCGTATTAGATAATTACAATTAGTTGACTATGACTATGCCGCTGGTAGCCTCGTATTTGGTGTCGAGTCGTCTCACAGACAGCAGATGGATGACATGTCTAGGCAATTGGCAAAACAAGACAAAACTGACAATGACAAAACCAAAGTAAATTACAATTGTAGAAAAACGGTATCTAATGTACTTCGAGAGCGAAGTACTTGTCAGTATGGCCGTGTTAGATAAATATAATTATTATGTGTCTAATATTTAAAAATAAATACTTGAGATTACCTTGATTCCGGAAGTTGGTTCGGTTGTGATTAAAATCATCGAATCATTGTAAAACAACCTTTAGATTATTGGAATAACTGTTTGTTGGATACTGACATCTGTCACATTTACGAAGCTTGAGACCAATGTAGAAGTATCTAATTTGATTAGTTATTGTGTTTACAAAATATACCACTCTTAACTTGTCAAAATCGTACAGATGTTATTACTATAAATAATTAAATAATATTTGATAGTAGCTGTAGTATAGCATAGAATTTATATTGCTATTTTAATATGACAGGTTGTTTGAATCAATTGATACAATACTGTCAGTTGATGTTTGATGGGAAGGGATAAATGGAAGGGGTAGAAGGATATAAAACCGATTGTAATGACATTCTCGAGGCAGTTGCTCAGTGGATGTTCAAGTGGCTAGTGCTAGTGCCGTTGTGATGTGAAATATATCTACCAGGTGTCATGTAAGTCACGTAATTTCATATTATACCTTAAATATTGTTATTATGTTGCTATTATTCTGAGTGATAGAATTAACTATTTGAGATAACTGTAATTTGTGGAAATATAAGAAATGTGTTGATAGAATACTATAATACTGTTTCCATGGATTTTCTTGTCCTTCTTCTCCATGAAGACCTAGTTTTGCGAACGGACAATAGCTTTCTCATTAAAGATGAATAATTATTGACAAGTCTAATTGAAATAATAAATATCTAGTCTTGTCTTTCTGTGCTTTTCTTTATGAAATCCTTCTATTACACACTATATTCATAATACTTTCATACACAATAGATAACCAATAACCATTCTGACATTTAAGGCTTGCTATTTGCGTAGTAGCTATATATATGCTTATAGTTATATATTATATCAAATCTAACACATGCATGCAAATCAGTGGGTTAACTGTTTTTTGCCGTCGTTATTATAATATGAACTAGCTGACCCGACAGACGTTGTCCTGTCCAAATTTCAATAATTCATACAAAATTACCATAGAAAATTCACTTTCAGTTTTCCCGATTTTTCCAATTTTCCCGGCAAGTTTTCCAATTTTTCTCATCATAAAAACCTTCTCCTGACAACACAACAAAAAAAGAATTAGCGAAATTGGTCCATCCGATCACGCGTGATGCGATGACCATGGGCAATAGGGATTCATTTTTATATTAGATGACTTCTTATTTACGCCAAAATATACGGCTGTACTTTTTACACGTTTTAAGTGATATGTTTTTTTCACAATCGTCTACCTACAAGGTTTATCCACTCTTGAGCTAGCCAGACGTGTTTTTTTATGGCTACTACTTTAAGTTTTCTATATAAACATAACCGCTCACGCGAGCGGGAACGCCGCAAAAAAACACTTTCACACTCAACCGACCGAACTATGACTTGTCAGAGAAAAAAAAAATTTTTAATGTCATAGACGAGTCTCAGTCAGTGTTGACGTATCTTAAATCGGTAGGAAATAGATAACGCATCAAATTAAATGCATAGAATTCGATAATAGTACTTAATACTGATGGAACAACGTTAAAAATAAAAAAAAAAAACTTGGTATAGAACTCACACCACGTACAATATATGGTAAAATGATTCCACGGACCCGATCCACACCACGCTCGATCCAAAACCCATAACTCGATTACCTTTAAATCTGAACTGAAAGCTAGTAACTGCTAACCTACTAGTAGACCACTATTTTATGTCAGTTTATTGCCTATATGTAGCTTCTGCCAACAAGAATACCACACTATTATCTGACGTTTTCCACCCAGAGTTGCGCGGGGGGTGGGGGCCGTGAGTGGCTATAAAATCATTGTTTTATGTTTTCATAGTTTTAAGGTGTATTTATATTTTGCTGTAATGCCAATTAAACACGTTTTTCTTTCTTTCTTTCTTTCTATAACATCACGCCTATACGGTCTGAAGGGTTGGGCAGATGTGTACCTTTAATACACCCACATTTCGGCAGTTATTTTTAAGTCCCATGTAATAGGGAGAAATCCCATATAATGGGGAGCGGAAAGCTGCCACGCTTATATAAAATTGGGCTGGACACTTCTTCCGCATGTTAGACGATCAATGAGCCAAATTTTTGACCCAGTGGGTCCCGCTTAGCGGCAAACGACATCGCGGCAGGCCCAGACGGAGTTGGCGGGATGAGTAGGATGTCCTTTAATAAAGACCAATCTTTAATTTTTGATAAGGACCAACCTTGGCAGCTCTGAACAGAGAGAGGTGGAAAGAGAGTAGGGAGGCCTTTTCAAAGCAGAGTGGGATAATAATGACTAATAAAAAAAAAATAGGGGGTAAGCCTATTGCCATCCATCAGGCACAAATCCAGACTTCAGGCTGCTACTGACAAATTCTAGACAGAAAACCTAACAACACTTTTCCCGACCCGGGAATCGAACCTAGGACCTCATGCTCGGCAGTAGCGCTTGTGACAAGACCAACGAGACCACTACCAATACAATACAATACTACTATACAATGCCGACATATAATAAGAACTGTTTAGCAGTGTGTGTACGTATTTGTACTAATACCAAGCAATTTAAAAACGTTGACTCAGAGCATTTAGGCATAACTTATACAGAGTGGACACGACAATACAATAATTAATTAAACTTCGTATACCTAATCACGTACTCAATCTGCGTACAAAAATTCAATTCAATTTAACTAATAGTTTAGTCACAGGACAATATTTTTCATTTACAAGATTTTCAACATGATGTATCTGATAATACAGTTATTAGACCAGGCTCGCCTAAAAAAATAACGGTTAAAGACATTGCAATATTCTTCACACACATGTTGCCAGCTACTTCAATATGGGAATTAATGCATGTTGTACCTTATACCAGAGTCATTAGAGCCATAAAGCGTGTCATCAGAATTAAATAAGAAAATAATGCATACGGAAGCTACATCTACTCACTCTTGTCAATCGAAAATTTTGAATGTGCGAAAGAGGTACGTAGGTATGTAGACGATAGTTCCTTTATTTCTACGTCGCTTTCTCGCCGAAACAATAACAACCCAAACTTGCAAAAAATTGTCACAAACAATGGTGTGTTAAAATATTTAAAAATGGTGTTCTATTTTGTTTACATTTTAAGCTATTTAGTTTGTTAGAAAAAGTCACTTTTTTAATTTCAATGTTAGGATTTATTTGATAATTCCTATAAACTGCTATACATTAGTTCTGCTCGTATTTTCATTTGTCGTATTGTCGTATCCACTTTGTATAAAAGGCTGAATACAAAAAAAAAAAAATCTATTAAAGAATTCATAGAGATTAAATATGCTCTAACAATAGCTTAATATTATGTGTTAGAACGCATACCGATAAGTTTGTATGATACGAGTATGTATCTTTAGCAAAACATGTAAGCACTCATTTTAATGTAACAATTGTAATACTTACCATGTTTTAATGCAAACAAATGAATTTGAATTTTGACATTCCTTGACCGACTCTTTCCACGTTCGATTCCCCGATTCGTAGAAGATCATAACTCACGTGATCCATCAACATGATGTCAGACTATTTTCAAGGGCTTTAAAAAATAAACGCCCACGCAGACGAAAATATAAGGTATTATTTATAAGAAAATTGATGTGTCACAAGCATTCGGCGTAGTTAGGAACATTGAAGAGATACCAAACACGGATTAGAAAAGTTTTGCGTTTGTACGAGGGTTTTCACGCGAGAGAATTATTAATAAAATTGTTTTTTGACTGACAAGGGCGGGATTTAAGTTGAAAAGTAAGGAGATTTGTAATGTGTTGTCTGTTATTGTTTGATTTATAAGCATTTTAAGGCACGCTTAGTGAATTTCTTATAATTTGTATGTTTTTTATTTAAACCTTTATATAATAGGTATATAAGCTTATATCATATATATATATAAACGTAAAAAAAACATCATCCGATGGAAAAAAAATCATCATCAGTAGTTGTGAAGCTATGGGGTTTGCAACCGATCCCCCTGGGGTTTTAGGTTCATAAATTAGCACATAAAGACGTTTGAGGGGTTAACACTATATACTCGTACACTAGGTACTAAAGTAAATTACTAACTAACTAACTATACAAAAACAGGTGCAGAAAACCTCAAACGGCGCAAATATAACAACCCTATTGGGAGCTATATGTTTGAGCCGTTTTTGGTTGAAACACTAGGGCCTTGGGGTCCGAGTGCTCATCGAGTATTTCGGGACATCGCCAAGCAGTTGGTCGACTCCACACGGGACCAGAGGGCTGGCCTATTTTTAGCTCAAAGAATTAGCATTGCCATCCAACGTGGCAATGCTGCCAGCCTTTTGGGCACTGTTACCACTGACAGCGATGCGGATGAATTTTTTGATGCCCTATGAGCTCTTCCCTTTTTTTTTTTTTTTTTAAATATTTTTATATACTTTTACATAGTTTAAATAATTTAGTGTTAACTATACAAATAAATACAAAACAAAAGGACACTTAGGCTTCGAAGTACTCGTCCGCATCGATGTCATCCGGAAACGTGCCCAGAAGACTGGTAGCATAGCCACGTTGAATGGCAATGCTAATAATTTGTATGTATATTGTTCTGCTTGAAGGTGGTGAAATGGTTCTTCAACATTTTTAACCCCTGACGGAAACACAGATACACACGTCTGTGGCATCGTAGCTCCCAAACGACTGAACTGATTTAGATTTTTTTGTTTTTAATCTGAGTTAGAGGCTCGTTGGTCTAGTGGTCGCAAGCGCTGCTGCAGAGCATGCAGTTTGGATCCCGGGTCAGGCAAAGTATTATTGGATTTTTACATGTGGAATTTCTCAGTAGCAGCCCGAAGTCTGGATTTGTGCCAATATTGGCGGTCGATGGCAATAGGCTCGCCCCCTATTACATGGGACTTAAGTAATTTATTTATTTATTTAAACATAACTGGGGGAATGTGGGTGTACTATAGCTACACCACTGCCAAACCCTTCGGGGATTACAGGCGTTATGTTATGTTTTTCTGTTTAAATCTAATTAAAAACTTACTTCCATTTCCTTAAAGGAGCTTCACGAAATTACGATTTTATGTTTTTTTTTATCCACTTTTTCTACAATTTCCTTTGAGCGCTACATACTTAGCGAAAAACGAATGAAAGTGCTGTAAAGAGAACACGAGCGTAAAGCAAAGTACTGTAAAAAAAATGCTTCTAATCGTTTTCAGCTAGAAAAGTGAGTCTTTTAAAATAGGGTGAGATTTCCTTATGAGTTTTCCTCCACTGTGTGATAATTTTGTCCCGTGGCTCGTGGCTAAGTAATGACAGCCGCACGGGGCGATCCATCAGGTTAAGCTACGCTTGCCGGGGTTGACCGTGGATGGGTGACCATCTTTACATAACGAGACTCCTCCGTGCCTCGGAAAGCACATTAAGCCGTTGGTCCCGGCTGTCATTCGTGGATCTTTAACAGTCGTTACGGGTCGTCAGAAGCCTGAAAGTTTGGTCTTACCAAGGGGTGTCGTATTACCCAGTTACGGGGTTGTGGAGGTCAGATAGGCAGTCGCTCCATGTAAAATACTGGTATTCAGCTGCATCCGGTTAGACTGGAAGCCGACCCCAACATAGTTGGGACAAGGCTAGGCAGATCGCTGTGTGATAGTTTTGTCTTCCTTGCTAAGTACCTACCTACAAACTTAGGATAAAATTTTCTGCTGCAAAAGTAGTATCAAGCATGCTATGTTTTATTTCTAAGCCTTATTACAACCGAATAATACTACTGACAAATGCGTGCACTGACTGGACAGGTCACCTCAAATAAGTGCATGGTTTTTGTCGAAAGATCATTAAAATTTCAGACGCCAACCTACATGGTCTGACCAAGATTATGTCTGGAATTTAAAAGAGACTGTGACCTCTGAGTTTGTTTCAGCCTTTCTTCTCAGAGTAGTCGCATACAAAGCGTTGTCATCGTCTAGTTTTTTAAATATGATTGATGTGTGTGTGTGTGTGTGTGTGTGTGTGTGTGTGTGTGTGTGTGTGTGCGCTTGTACAAACCTACTTACAGGAATAAAAATCATTTAGTTGAAGTACAGAGGGCAGCACATCAAGCTACCAAATTTCAATCTGTAAAATTTCTTTGATAGATTTTCAACTTTACTACAAAGGAATAAGATTTATATTCAATTGGGAAAATTTGACAGATTGGGGTAGCTTGATGTGCTGGCTTCTGTACTTCAAGTTTGCAGAAAGGTTTAGCTGAAGTGTTCCAAGCATAGTCTTTAAGTCTATGATTCCAAGGTTGTCAATTTCTACCCTTTTCTGATTTTCCTTCTAATAGAATAGGTACTTAAATATACCTAAATGTGAAAGTTAGTTAACTTGAAGGACCTCAAGCTACTCCAATCTGTCAAATTTCTTAGATAGATTTTGAACTTTGCCGGAAAGGAGTAAGGTTCATATTCAGTTGGGAAAATCTGACAGATCGGGGTAGCTTGATGTGTTGACTTCTGTACCTAGAACGCCGCGAAAGTAGAATCTGGCATTCATCATCATCTGCCTAGCCTTTTCAATCAATCAATCATTTTGTTTTCAGGCAACTGAAAGCCCATACAAAAATACACAAAATAATATATTATAAACAAAAATTCCCATTTTCTCATTCTTACTACCAACTAGTATAACCTGATAGAGCTGTATTTTACATGGGGCGACTGCCTGTCTGACCTCCACAACCCGGTAACTGGGTAATACGATACCCCTTGGTAAGACTGGTTGTCAGACTTTCAGTCTTCTGACGACCCGTAACCACTGTCAAAGATCCACAAATCGTGTTTTCCGAGGCACGTAGGTCACCCATCCAAGAACCAACTGCGTCAAGTGTAGCTTAACCTGATCGATCGACCCGTGTGGCTGCTATTACTTAACCACGAGCCCCCTAGAATCAGGTATTCTGTGTTATACATTCTAAACCTTTTTAACATCACTATTACACAAGTTTCACAGTTTTGGAGATAAAACATTCGAACTACATGCAACGGTTGTATTTTATCTTATTTTCGACACCCCTGCCACTCGCATTCTCGTAATGTACATACGAAATACTTTGCGTAGGTTTCTATGTTTAACATAAATACGTGAACAAACTTTTGTTGACGAATGTACTCAAAGTCTAACAGATGTGAGCACGTACAAACGGGCACATTATGTTATTATTTATTTGTTGATTAGGTGCATGTGTCTCAGAAGTAAGACAAATGATAGCGAGTTTTTCTATGAGTTTTTGAACTTTGTGGAGCCACGTGCATCGGTTTTTATGAGGAGTAATTTAATAATAAAAGTTTGTATTACCACAGAATAATAAAGATACAGTAGTTTATCTAGGCAGTGACCTTGAATTAATTACCTACGGCCGCTCGGTAGATAAATACGCGACCGTCCGTGCGTAACTGTCGTGGACTCGTACTGTTGCGTACTGGTATAAACTCAGATTTCGAAGCGCGTCATTTCGGCCATCTTCTATGAAGATAAACTACTGTAACATTGATATATTGTAGCATTACTGACTCAAATAATAAGTAAATGCTTATATTAGTAGTTGGGGTAGTACAATTTTCAAAGATAATATGTTAAGAAGTTTTTAGTTAACACATTCTTCACAAAGAATGTGAAAACTTTCTAACTCTTGATATTATTTCTCTGAAGCTAAAACCAATGATAAATTCCTGGGTTGAAACTTGGAAACCACAAACTGCGTAGGCTAAAATCGCGTAAATAAAAGACTACGTGGTTGCTACGCCGTAGCACGTTGCTACAGAAGCTACGCTTTCGTAGCAAGCAAACGCGTTGTTTTTTTTTTGTGGCCAATTAATACGAGTATCACAAACATTTTTGCAAAAATGTATATACCACTAAACCCTACCTAGTAGCTAAAGGGTCGATTCCACTAGTAGAAATCAAAAAGTGAGCAATTTACTGCATTTTGAGGAGCTATTCTGCTCATCACGCCGAAGATCCTTATCAGATCATCACCAATTTTTTATGAAACCAGTTAAGAGCCTCTCCTACCTAGCCTACCTTTCAAATAAAAAAATAACCATCTAAATTATTATTATCCATTATGCTGAGTGGTAGCCGTTTTGCGTAGATGTGACGCATATCTTCCCCAAAACTTGCTTTTTACATTGCTTATTTTTTTTTTTGTCCTTTGCGTCATGTTTACCGCAAATAAACGTATTTTCTTTCTTTCTTTCTTTCTTTCTAAATCGGATCTCATAAGGCGGAGAGTATCCAGTAGCCCCCTTTTTGGAGGAAGTACCCCTCCACTCAAAAATCCCCGACGACGATAAAAAAAGTTTATTTATAGCCACTAATATGAACGAGCATTCAAGAAACTTCTATTAATCAAGATAATTTCCTTAAATCATTTCCCGTGTTCAGACGTAAGAAAATTTTGACAAATGTCTGTCTTCCGATGATGACGTTGCATTTTGTTTTTGTGACGTCACTATGAATAAGCAAAATTTTTCAATATTAGATTCATACTGCCCCGTCAGAAGATGGTCGCGTTTCTGTTTCGTTTTGACACCTCTGACATACAATGACGCTGTGACTTGACTTTCATGGAATCACTGTCATTTTTGTGTGAGCTCACTTTTCTCAGTAAAGACACTTTTTCGCGCGACTTAATACGGTCAGGTCAAATCTAACGATTTAAATCTTTGGTTTAGGCTCATAGGTTGGGGGTTGGGTAGGTAGGAACAATGCGAATACTGAGATGACGGCTGATAGAGATTGAAGATAAGTGGTAGAAAGGGTGTCAGGGTGTGGGTCAAGAACATAATAAAATTAATCTTTATGTAGGATCGTTAGGATTTACTCAGTTATATTCAGATATCATATGGGCAGAAGATGGGTTTCGTGCAATGAAAATACACTGGGTACGATACAGTGTTTATTAAAATCACAATGTAACACAATCACTCCAAATTAAAATGAACACAATCACTGAACACAACGAATCGAGCACAGTTCCGCGACGTCTTAACTTTGATACGATTAGACACTGGAATGGACCTCTTTGCCGTGGGCTTAAAACATCACGACTCTGTAGAAGCGCGCTGTAGGTGTGGGTAGACCACGTGATGTCACCAGTGGCGCGCTTGCGATTCGTTTCGTGTCCGTACTAATGACCGGATCCGACATAATATTTCTACCTAAGTAAATTAAATGAAGAAATAAATAGGTATAATAATATGTTATAAATAGTGGTTTAGTCTATAGTGGCCTCAGAATTTTGAAATATGTATGGAATAGCTATAAAATAAACAGACTAGCTATGAAAACAAACTATTGCGGTATTCAAAAGAAGAGTGAAAGAACACTATCTTTCCACTTCGTCATAGTTGTTAGTTATTTTAGTGGTATTTATTTTAGTAGTATGTATGTATTTAAGTATATATTATATGTTTTATTTAATGAGTTAATAGTTTTGGATTTTATGTATTTTATTTTCTCTTCTGCTCTTACACACGTTGTCTACATCTCTTTTTATCCTCTGTCCTATCGCAGGTATGCTGGAAGAGATTTTTTTTTGAAATAAGCATCATCTTTGTACGTATTTTTCTGTTCCTTTCTGTTTGTCTGTTTATTTGTGTCTACATAAATGGTTAAATAAATAAATAAATTAATTTTAAAAATCCCATTCAAAACCATAAAACAACTAAAACCACTCTGAATTAACTGTAAACTCCTTACTATTACTACATTAATATTATTACGTAAAATTTAAACCGGAATAAACGACCGTTACTTTATAAGAAATTATAATTTCATACTTTACACAAAAATAAAAAATATTAGACTCAAAATAAACGTAATCACAACTGCGAAATTGCTACATAATGCGATGCGTCGCCATGCTTCAATAAACGTAATCTGCCAAAACGACATCAAGAAATTCCATCCAAAAAGATACATTCATTTAAATCCAATAAGTTCACATCAATCAATCTGACTAGCCTTTTCCCAACAATGTTGGGGTCGGCTTCCAGTCTAACCGGATGCAGCTGAATACCATTATTTTACATGGAGCGACTGCCTATCTGACCTCTACAACCCAGTAACTGGGTAATACGATACCCCTTAGGAAGACTGGTTGTCAGACTTTCGGGCTTCTGACTACCCGTACCGACTGTCAAAGATCCACGAATGACAGCCGAGGCACAGAGGCGTCTCGGTATGTAAAGATGGCCACCCATCCACTGACCAACCCCGGCAAGCGTAGCTTAACCTGATGGCTCTACGTGCTCCTTTCCAATTAGTTCACGTATAGGTAGAAAACAGAACAATTTATCACTCACTAAACTACCACGCAAAAAAATAAATATACCAACCGACCAGCCAGCCATTTTACCTACTGAATAATTCAGCCTAGATCTCGACTGGGCCACAGACAATCAATAGTTCAGTGAATTTTAAATCTAGACGAAAATAGTTACTCTGTCTGAGCTTCAGTACGACAATAGCTGAAAGCGTTCTGAAGTCTGTAGACAACAGACAGTATCCAGTAGTGTTGTAAGAGTATCTAATTTATTGTTCCTTAATTGATTTTGAAAGTGGGATTTCAATAGCTATTATGTTTAAATAATATTGACGAGGCAAGTGTGAATCGTGGCACAATAATGATCAATTTTGAAAATGTATTTATAAATACATACCTATTACGTACATTTTCTATGGAATAATAATTTATTGTTATGTATTAATTAACTAACAGAATAATAACATAAAAATATAATAATATGTGTGGTAAAATGGTCGTGTCGGATTACTGCGTGTAGAAGATAGATTGCCCATCAGTTGTTCATGTGTGATTGGATCGTGTCTGCGGCACTTGACGCAGTTTCTAAGATACTTCTTGACAGCTCGATTTCCTCCCAGAATCCAATATTTCTGACGTAGCCAGGCTTGAGTAACTCTTGCTCCCCCATGAAGTATCATATGATGTCCTTGGTCGATCAGTAAGTCGCTGAGATGAGTGTTATTGGGAATGATGAAAGGATGCTTCATGTTCTGGCTCATCTTCGCGTCTGCCACCGACCCTCAGTAGTTCTTCTTGATCCAAGAACGGGTTCAGCTTTAGCAATTTGCTCTTCGCGTCTATTTGTTTCCAATCTCGGAAACTGCTCATCTCTTCCTTAAATACAGACAACTGCACTTGTTTGATTAAAACATGTTTAGTGATTTTTATATAACCTAACGAAAACTATAAAAAAACTAAAACATGGCGTCAAAAAATTCCTCCGAATCGCTGTCCACTGGTAATGTACCCAAGAGACTGGCGGCATTGCTACGTTACACTGGCCAAGGTAAATGCCAGCCCTTTTCTTTAGGTGATTTTTAGGGTTCCGTACCAAAATAGTAAAAAAGAACCCTTATATTGTGACTCAGTCTGTCTGTCTGTGCGTCTGTCACAGTTAGACATTTCACGAACTTCTATTGCTATCAATATATTTCAATTTTGCAAATAAGAAAGAAATAAAATAAATATTTATTTTTGCAACAGGGACTGAAAAGGGGGTCTTAAAAATTCGAAGTGGGGGCTACTCGTAGTCAGGTCATGTGAGGTATCATATAAAAGAGCGTTGTTTGCATATTCTCAAACATGTTTTTTCTTTTTTTTAGGCTACATAGTTTTGATGAAAAATGTAAAAAAAAATACCGTTCCCCTTACCTCCGAAGTTTGCTTAGACAAAAATCTGAAATTATGGTATGGAATAGAAGTTTATGTGAAGATTACAGGAAAAATAAAACGATTTCTCTAAATGGCACACTTTTTCAGAAATCGAAACGGTATCCTTCAATTTGGACTCACTCTTGACCGGTTTTGTTTACTTCTTTTTTCAGTATCTGATCAGACCATGTCCCACTTGCTGGAGTGTCCTTGGTGCTCGTTGACTTGTAGTGTGGAACGTAAGATAGAAACACACTTGTTCGCTACGATAACATGCAGAAAGCAGAGCTAACAGAAATCTCTATTCATAGACAGCACATTTCGCCGAAAGCTATGTCGATAGAATATATCTCGGTCCACTGACACTGTTGAAAGAGATCTCTGTTCATAGATAGCACTTCTTGCCGTAAACTTTGTTCATAGAAACCACTGCTTAGATAACTTGGTTCACAGAAAGCGCCTTTGGAGAAGAAACTATTAATATGTAGTTATTATAATATAGTTTTTGTTTAATATCTCGTCTATACCTACTAATATTATATTGTAAAGCGGAAGAGTTTGTTTGGTTGAACATTTTTTTTTCATCAAACCATGACCCACTTGCTGGAGTGTCCTTTTCCACCTTTGATGACTTGAAGACTGCCACTGATGCCCCTGTCGACGTGGTCACGACGTGGTCACCTACAGAGCTCAAAAAATATTTTACTAAACTACCAAAGTATGGTTGACACCACAAAACAGATGACACAATAAAAAAAGTGGAAGAAGTAGATATCAAACTATTGGTTTGCATTGAATTTGTATGATCGCAATCATAATAATGGGGTTGTTTATCGAAAGCTTCGTCACAAGAGAGCGCTGTATGTTTGTCATTTGTCAAAATCATCTTGAAGACGAAGCGACCAATCAGCGACAAGAAAAAACAGTTAGCGCCATCTCGTGGCAAAGTTTTCAGCAAAGAAGTAGTAAATTGGCAGCTGAATGTAAGTAACATACACTTAGCGCCGTATACACACAACAATTTTCTTCCCCGTTAAAATAAATTATGCAAACTATGTTTATTATTGATCATTGTTTTAACCACAAAATTTTTTCCAGAATTCCTAAACTAAATTTTTGGACTCAAATACTGCCCCCTTTCTGTAGATGTTCACGCGGTGAGATCTCGTATCAAAATAATTGGCATCATGTTCCTACCCTTTTCCCAACTATGTTGGGATCGGCTTCCGGTCTAACCGGATGAAACTGAATACCAGTATTTTACATGGAGCGACTGCCTATCTGACCTCCACAACCCAGTAACTGGGTCATACGATACTGGTAAGACTGGTTGTCAGACTTTCGGGCTTTTGACGACCCGTAACGACTATCAAAGATCCACGAATGACAGCCGGGACCAACAGCTTAACGTGCTTTCCGAGGCACGGAGGAGTCTCGGTATGTAAAGATGGTCACCCATCCACTGACCAACCTTGGCAAGCGTAGCTTAACCTGGTGGATCGACCCATGCGGCTGTTATTACTTAGCCACGAGCTCCTCTCTAATTAGTTCACCTATAGGTAGAAAACAGACCAATTTATCACCTCCACAACCCAGTTACACGATACCCCTTGGTAAGACTGATTGTCAGACTATGTCAAAAATCCATGAATAATAAGACGCTCTGAGTCCTCTTTGGTTTTGCATGGCACTCAATCCACTCTCACACTTACTTGATAAAACAGACGCAGGATTTACCCTGGCAAACAATGACACACAATACACTCTTACACACCTTATGTACATGGATGACATAAAGTTATACGCAGCTGACAATAAAGCACTTTTCCAATTAGCTGACACAACACAACAATTCTCTGACGATATTTGCATGTCATTTGGAGTAGATAAGTGCAAAATTTTATCAATTTTAAAAGGAACAATCCAATCTAATAGTTACACACTCGCATCAGGTGAATCGATCGAGCCAATGGATGAACAGAGTACATACAAATACCTAGGGTTTAAACAGTCCAGGCAGATACAGCAAAAAATGTCAAAACAAGAACTGATAAAAAAATTCACACACCGCCTCAACCTTATCTTAAAAAGCAACCTAAACTCTAGGAACACAACTAAAGCCATCAACACATTTGCAATACCTATTCTCACATACTCTTTCGGAATTATACGATGGTCAAAGACAGATATCAAAAAACTACAGTGCACTATCAATACACTCCTCACCAAACATAGAAAACACCATCCAAAATCATGCATACAACGACTTACACTGCCACGCCAAGAAGGAGGAAGAGGATTAATAGACATACATAATTTACACAACAAACAGATACTTTCACTCAGAGCGTACTTCCATAACAAATCAGAACATTCATCACTACACAAACAAGTAACAGAAACAGATAAAAAACTTACACCACTAAACCTACAAAACAGGGACACGCAAATAAATGAACACATTGTTAGTACACAACAAAAAATTGCAACATGGTCTGCAAAAGCCCTACACGGAAGACACCGAGCCTTCCTGAGCCAGCCACACGTCGACAAGGTTAAGTCGAACGAATGGCTCAAACGAGGCGAATTGTTTCCCGAAACCGAGGGATTTATGCTGGCCATACAGGATCAAATAGTAGCCACTCGTAATTACAGAAAGTACATCATAAAGGACCAACATCAGCTGACTGACTTGTGCAGACATTGCAACACTACCTCTGAAACCATACAACATATAACAGGAGCGTGTAAATCACTTGCACAAACCGATTATAAACACCGCCACGATCAAGTGGCTGCAATTATACACCAACAGTTAGCATATAAGTATAAACTCTTTAACGAAATGGTACCATATTATAAATATAAACCAGAAATAATATTAGAAAGTAAGGATCAGAAAATTTACTGGGACCGAACAATAATAACAGATAAAACTATTCATTACAATAGACCTGACATTACCGTTCACGACAAAACCAATAAAACAGTATATCTGATAGATATAGCAATACCTAACTCGCACAATATTCAAACCACCATATCCGAAAAGCTCACTAAGTATCAAGATCTCGCAATAGAAATTAAAACCCAATGGAAAGCTCAAACCGTTCATATTGTCCCCATTGTTCTTTCATCTACTGGTGTAATACCAAAATCACTCACTCAAAGCCTTAACACCCTACAGATGCCTACTCACACACTTTACATGCTCCAAAAAGCCACCATCCTTAACACATGTCGCATTACCCGAAAGTTCCTGACTTCTTCAACATTGTCATCCACCTTTTCTATCTAAATTTCACCTTACATACTTGGTCCCGACCCGTGTGTAAGGTTTCTTAACCTCTCTTAAATGAGAAGAAAAATAAAGAACCGAAAATAATAATAATAATAATAACCCCACCGCCGTATCTCTACGTTGACGTCGTGGTGGGGCTTGCGCGCTCCGAACTCTGGGTCTGTGCCGATGGAGTTTACTTTGCCGAAACAGGTCTAGGGTGAGGAGCCAGACCAAGAGAGATACGTGAACCCGCAGGGCAGCTTGTGGCGAGCTGTTGGGCAGTAGCGACCCCACGGACCCTATTTCCCGGGAGAAGTCTTGTTCTTCACCTCTGGCTTGCCTTTATTGACCGGCTGGAGTGAACACTGACGGGAACAGAGCTCCCACCTCATTCTTGCCTTTATTGGCCGGCTTGAGTGGAGATTCGCAAGAGCAAACGTGCTCGGAGGAAGGAAGTATTCTAGTAAGTGCTTGTAGGGATCTTGACCATCTTCCGGGCTCTGGGATTGTTCTGAGAGCCGTGGAATACCTCTCCACTCCTCAAGCACCTCAGGACATGTTGCCTCTTGTCGCTACGTCACTATGTGCTAGCGACCGTTTCCGGGGGCCCATTATTGAGTGTGCAAGTCACCCCCTGCCAATTTATCTGTGTATATTATATAACATTGGTCAGGCAGGGGACATAGTTCTTCCATAGTTCAAGGTACCAAATCCACTATAGCCACCCAAACCCATAGACTCAATGTGTTTTGTTTCCATGTTCTGCAATAGTTCTGCACCAACCGGGGGTTGTCCTTGGGTGCAATTGCATAGTGCATACAGGGATAATCGTCGGCTGGTGCCTTCTTTTCATTTAAAATTGTCTAAGAGGCCTCTGCGAGTTGGCTTCGGCTCCTCGTACGCCTTCCAAAGGTCCGGGACCCCAGGGTCCCGAGATATGTCAAAGATAATAATAATAATATGTTTGGACATATCACACAAATGAATGACAGCCGGGATCAACGGTTTGACGTACTTTCTGAGGCACTAGGGCGTCTCGGTATGTAAAGATGGCAAGCGAAGCCAACCTGATCGATCGGCCCGTGCAGCTGTTATTTATTTATTTATATATACTTTATTGTACACCACAAAAATACATCACAAAAAAAAAAAGACACAAACTACAAAATATACTATGGGCGGCGGGTTATTACTTAGCCACGTGCCCCTTCGACTCAAAATAATGGTATTAGGTATACGTTACTTTATAAACGGACTAATGAATTTATCATTATAGTGTGAAAGTGTACCCGGTTGATGGCAATGGGCTCGCCCCCATCATATGGGACGTAAACATAACTAGTGAAATATTGATGTACTATAGGTACGGTCAGCAACAGAAGTCGATTAACACTGCTACTTTTTGACATCATCTAAATTAATATAAAATAATACGATAACCTGCTTTTTAGCATTTCATTTATTAGATACGAGTTAATTGTCTTTAAAAACATCTGTTCCGATTTTAATGAAGTATTTTTCTCAATAATTATGATTTAGAACACACAAGTGTTAATCGACTTTTGTTGCTGGCTGTACACCTCTGCACAACCCTTTGGGGATTAGAGGCGTATTAATATGTTAAATTATGAGTTGAAAAAGTCACAACACTATGAAGTATCTTTAATAAAGTAGACACGCTTAGTAATTTTCTAGCCAAAACCTTGTACTTGGCTGCGTAAACAAACATGAGTGACAGAACATATAAATAATGTATTATTAACTTAATTAAATAAATACCCAGACAACTCTTGGCCTCATTTCAGTTTCAGTGATGAAATATTAGGTATCTGAAGTCGGTGGAAATTTTGATAAATGAACGAGTGCCAACGGATGAGTTTCGCATTTTTGACAGTTATTATAACGCAAAATAAATGCGCGTGTGCTTTGTAATATTAATATTTATATTTGTGCTTGTGAGTTACCGTCTGTTATGGGTTGAAATTACGACTCATATCTCCCCCACGGCGTATTTACGCCTTGCCTTGTATGTAGCGTTGCGTGGAAAAATACAAAAATTATTTTTTATTTTATTTTATTCATCATCAAGTAACAAAATATTCATTATTAGACAATTACAATAAACAATACATAAACAAATACAGAAAAATAAATTAAATTAAATTAAAATTAAGTGAATCAAAATTAAATTAAAACAATGATAAAAACTCACATAGTGCAAAATCACGTAAACTAAGCTTGCAAACTAAGCTTCTTCAAAGTACGACGAGCTTGCGCAAGCGTGGTGATCAATGCTCGTACCTTCTCTGTATGAGAAGAGGCCTATGCAACAATGTGGGACAATAATAGGCTGGTTTTAATACAAAAACAAAAATGGGCGAAACGGTTCCTTAGAACAAACTCTACCTATATAGTTTTTAACCGACTTCAAAAAGGAGGAGGTTCTCAATTCGTCGGAGCCTTTTTTTTTTTTTTATTTTTTTTTTTTTATGTATGTTCGCCGATTACTGGAAGATGGCTGGACCGATTTGGATTTTTTTTGTTTTATTCGAGAGGGTATACAACACAGTTGGTCCCATATAAAATTAATTAACTTTGCTTTGGTAGTTTTTGAGTTAACTTCAATAATACGTATTTTTTCCCCACTTTTATATGGATGATGTTCTAGTTTGTTTTGCAGATAGTGGTATTAGAATTTGTTTGGGGTAGGTACACAACTAAAAAGTGAAAAATAAAAACTTTTTTACAAAAAATACAACCGACTTCCAAAAACAACACTACAAAGTGAAAAATAACTTTAATTTCGGAAGTCGGTGGCAAAAAACGAAAACACATTTAACTAGACACCGACTTCCGAAATTAAAGTTATAAATTTACTTAAATTTACCCATCTCAACGGAACCCTCTGTATAGCTAGCAAACGATAGAAGAAAAAACCGGCAAAGTGCGTGTCGGACCACGCACAATGAAGGGTTCCGTAGTTGAAAAGAATTTATCCCAAAAACAAACTTAACATTAATACCCAACAAAAAAAAAAATTTATGTGATAAAAATATTCTTTTTCACAAAAAGGACACATAACAATAACACTAGATATATTATAGCTGTTGCATTTCACAAACGCGCCTCAATCATCGCAATATGAACCATATGTCAATGACACGTCACATGACGCTCGTGATTTGCAGCGACACTACTGGAAGTTATGAGAAGACTAATAAAGCAAGCCGTCAGTTGTTTCTGAGAGCACCCCTATGCTAATACAGGGTGAGGCAATATGAGTAATAACGTTCTCGCAAGCCCACTGAGTTTTATTAAGCGAAGGAATGTTAAGTCTGCTCTCGTATATTTTATTGTATTTTTTTTTGAGGGCGTGTTTCCAGTTCGTTCATTTATTATTGCAATAAAACCAATAAAGGTATTTTTAGTATTCGCCATCTAATGTAAAGCATAGACAAAGACAAAGACATTTATTCGTCGGAAATAGTAGCAACAAAGTTGGTATTTATAATAATTGTGTTCAGGACACATCTGCCGCTAAAAGTGGCATACGAATATTCACAATAATTTGTATGTGCACATGGGCATAAAACTTGACTTAAATATTACATACCTATACTCTACAAAACAATACAAAACACTTAAAACTATAGACTTACAGACACATTAATTATTATACTCTGGTATACAATCTATATATTAAAAAGAAAGTCGGGTTTGTTCGAACTCGAGAACTGCTGGACTGATTTCCATGGTTTTTGATTTGTTGTATTTGTCTCCGTCCCGAATAGCAGAGTAACTATTAAAAACACAGGAAAAGTCACAAAAAAAAAAATGAAGAAAATTCATTTTCTTATACATGAAATTTGGGCAGGGCAATGTCTGTCGGGAATTTTTCATTCTATTTAGAATTCCAAATTCAAATTAATTTTATAATCAGTTGTTCATTTGTTTTCCCGCCGTTGGCTTTATTGAAATTTTGACAGGACGTGTGGCGGGTCAGCTTTGTAGTATGCTAAAATAAAAATCAATCGCCGACATTCATACTAAAAACAATTTTTTTTTTTAAATTAATTAATTGGCATCAATTAATCTTATACATAGGAGCAGTGGTGGCCTTTACTTTGTGTAAATTATTTCATCACCACTGCTCTCAAAACGGTGAAGGAAAACATCGTGAGGAAACCGGCAAGTCCTAGAATCAAAAATTCGAAGACTTGTGACATCTGCCAATCCGCACTGGGTCCGCGTGGTGGATTACGGCCCACTCCCTCTCACAGAGAGGAGGCCTGTGTCCCAGCAGTGGGAACATTATAGGCTTATTATGTATGTTTATGTAATCTTATACATATTTTTGGCTTTTTTACTTTAAAATTTCCGGTTTTTTACTTTTGAGCAAAAAATCAAAGTTCAATTCTTAAAATAATAGGTACCTATGAAATTGCCGTTTTGTGTGAAAAAATTGAAACGAATTTTTTTCATGCATTTTTTATTTGTATTAATCGAAGTAATCACCCATGCAATCAATGCATCTTTGCCAACGCAGTGGCAGTTTATTGATGCCCTTCTTAAAGAAATCAGCTGGACGGGAGGCAACAAATTCTTCAAAGGCATTTTGTACTGCCTCTCGGGTATTGAATTTTTTTCCCGCCAAGAAGTTATCCAAATTCTGGAAAAAGTAGTAGTCTGTAGGCGCAAGGTCTGGTGAGTAGGGCGGATGACGGAGAGCTTCCAACCCCAGTTCTTGCAACTTGGAGACCGTCTGCTGTGCAGAATGAGGTCGCGCGTTGTCGTGCAGGAGCAGCGGAGACGAGCGATTGACGAATGCTGGTTGGAGATGTGCCAGCTTCTCCATCATTGTGTTCAGTTCTTCACAGTACACATCTGAAGTAATGCTCACCCCGTTTGGTAAGAAGCTGTGATGAATCACACCGGCGCTAGACCACCAAACAGTGACCATCACTTTTCTAGGGGTAAGTTTTCGTTTAGGGCATTGTTTAGGTGCTGAACCAGGATCCAACCAACTTGCTGAGCGCTTGCGGTTTTCAAACAGAATCCATTTTTCATCGCAGATAACAATGCGGTTCAAAATTCCTTCATTTGTGTGTCTGTTGAGCAGTGCAAGGCACGTCTCGACGCGAACTTCGCGCTGGCGATCATTGAGTTCGTGGGGCACCCATTTGTCAAGCTTTTTTACCTTGCCAATTTGACGCAAATGGACCAATATTGTTTTGACGCTAACGTCGAAAGCTGCTGCTAATTCAGCCGTAGATTGTGTATCATCAGCTTCCACAATCGCCTTTAATTCGTCATTGTCGACCAAAGTCTTCGGACGACCGCGAGGTTCATTTTTCAGGTCGAAATTTCCAGAACGGAAGCGAGCAAACCAATAACAAGTGGTGCGTTGGTTTGTAGTGTTAGCTCCGTAAACGTCGTTGATGTTGCGTGCCGCTTGTGCCGCGTTGCTGCCACGACGGTAGGTACTCATATTCCATAATTACTCGAATTTTTAACGTATCCATGATGACGAAAAAGATTAAAATGCGATGAAAATGTAACACTAATCAATAAACAAATGACTACTTTTGAAAAAAAAGATCCATGTTTTTAAATAAAATTAATTTGAAATTAGAATTCTTAGCCAACAAAAAAATATGTTGATTTGAAATGGCCAGTACTGCAGAACGGCAATTTCATAGGTAAAGACCTAATATAAGTTAAGTTTTCCTACAAAATTCAAAATGTTCTCAGCTTGCGCCTTCGGGAACTACGCGCGTTTACATTAGAATATTCATAGCTACTCGTAAGACAGTCTGACAGTCTGTCAGGTCAGCTAGTATAAAATAAACAATAAAAAGACAACAATAACCTAAACAAACAACGTAACAACAACCTAATTATAAATCTAATTTAACCCTTAAAATAAAATTAAAAAAAATAAGTATAAAAGTTATTTTGGAGAAGCCAGTTTTTACTTCTTTTTTGTAACAATTAAATGGCAGTTCTTTTATTAATTTTGGAATATGGTTGTAAATTATTAAGGGCATAAATAAGGTAGCTGTTTCTGTAGCGGAGAGTGCCGTTGCAAAATTGTTTTTTTAACTTGGTGGGGTCCCTTTTTGGATACAACATACAATGGGGTCATTACGTAACACACTTACAGTAGGTATCGGTTTCATTTTGACAGTACAACAACATTCATTGCGTTATTTACGTTGTTGAACAGACAAATTTTTCGGACATATGAAGCTATGGATTAGCAATTTGCTTCAAAATCATTCAGATTGTTATTGACAGTTTGTAACGCAATCATGGTGCTGGTTGCAAAAGGCACGTCACTTAAAATGATACAGGGTGTAATTTGAATTTGAACCGTTATTCTCTTAAGGGGTCATTGTACTCATCATTATGGGCAACTTTTACTATTTGATCAAACCTGAAATCTTGAGAAAGAAACAGCTGTTCCCTACATTGATATTCGTTTGGCCTCTGCCTCGAATTTTGCGGGAAGCGGGGCGGCAGCGGCGGCGGCGCGGGAGCGGCAGGATTTTATGCGTAAAAACAAATGGACCGGACCTCGAAAACAGCGGCGCGGAAGCGGGGTGGGACAATGCGAGACGCGCCGCCGCCGCCGCCGCCCCGCTGCCCGCGAAATTCGAGGCAGAGGCCTATAACTCGTCAAAATGACAAACAAACAGCAAACAGCTGATTTTTTTTTCGTGATTTCAGGTTTGGTCCTATAGTAAAAGTTGTTCATAATGATGAGGACAATGACCCCTTAAGAGGAAACTGTGATTAAAATTACACCCAGTAGGTATAGGAATGTACATTCATCTGCTCTTTTCATTTTGCGATCATTCGGTAGGTGAGGTGAGGGATAAGTAGATGATAAATAATTTTATTTCTGTAAGTAGGTTTATACAAACACTTTTACACGTCGGCCGAAATAAATTCATAGGTCACAGGAAAGATGCCGAATGCCGAAATCCAAGATCGTTGTATCGGTTTACTTATGAATTAATTTTTCACTTTTTAATCAATTGATGAGTGAAAGACAGGCAAATAAAAGGGAAGCGTCTGATATTTTTAAACCGTAATCTACACATTCCGTACATCATAGTAATTAACATTAGGTAATCAAAAACAATAGCTGGAAAACGATTTTTATTTTTGGTGTGAAAATGCGCTGTTTACTGTAGCGTGCAATGTAAGGCATGCAAAATACTGCTCAAAAAATAATAAAAATTAGAATAGAATAGAATACTCTTTATTATGCACACCATTTAAATTACTGGTTACAATTTTACAATGTTGAAAAATAAAAATAAAAATAACTAATAAAAATAAAAAAATATAATAAAAATTACTATGTATAAAGCACATACCACACTGGGAACGAAGCGAAACGAAACTCGGTTCGTTTTGCTTCGCTCATGTAGCTAACGCATCTTTTCATACTTCGGAATATAAAAGTTCGCAGTATGAAACGCGGTAGCTACATGAGCGAATCTAAACGAACTTAGCTTCGTTTCGCTTCGTTCTCAGAAACTCTCAGCTTCGTTTATCTGCGCGTAATACCGTGTCTTTAATTTATCAAAACACTAGCGATCCACCCCTGCTTTGCACAGTTTTTACCACTTGACAAAACATAAACCTTCCAGAATAAATTGTGTATGGTAAAAACCGCATCAAAATCCTTTGCGTAGTTTAGAAGAATAACGCGGTCACACAGGCAGACACGAAAAGCGACTTTAATTATAATATGTAGAGATATCGTAACACATAAGAAATATAAGTATGATGTAGGTAACACATAAGAAAATAAGTAGCTATCCCTTTCATCCACGAAACCCCGAAAATGATACTCGATACCTTAATCGGGGTTCTTACCCTTGAGTGAGTGATTCTTCGGTCAGTTTTCAAGAGGCATCTCCAAGTAGCGCGAATGTTATTACCCTGTCAACTGAGCCTGGACCTCAATCGATCCCTTCTCGAGTTACCTCTTGAAAAAATCTTCATAACTTTGATCGGTGTGGGAGGATACTCGTATCAGTCAAGGTTGAGTAGCTTGATTGAGGCAACCATCTTGGTTTTTTTAGGAATATTTTTATTTATGAATTGTTGATGATGACCGGGTTAATTTGCTTCTCAAAAATAAGACTGGTTTGGATGTGAAATTTAATTATGTTGAACCTGTAAAAACAAATAAGATTTAAAATAATATCTATGGATTATCAACGTTATACTCTTCAATAACTCAACTTGAAGGAAAACATCGTGAAGAAACATCGTGAAGAAATTTGGAAATATAGGTGCAACTTCTGCCTTCTCATTTACAAACAAGCATTAAGTTAAGTTATTATTTTAATTACCAGGTTTATCGGTTGCCTATAAATATCAAGTAAAATAAATTATAGTTTAAAAAACTAAAAAACATGCTTAAATACCATTAAAGTGAACTAAAAAGTAAAAAATAAATTTTTCAATATATTTCAAAGTGATTAACGAGAAAATTTATGTAATTTTTTTTAGTTAGAAGTAGTATTTTTCATTTTTTTAGAGAAAAATCGTTTATCCTGATGATTCTGATCAGGATAATTGGACAAAACATTTAAATTATTGTATTGTTCTCGGGCCCTGATAAGTGTACAAAATATCGAATTAATCTGAACATTTAAAGTGGGTAAAAATCGAGTTCAAAGATTCCGTTACATACAAACATACATACAGGGGAAGCTAATAAAACCGTGTTAAAAAGGAAATTTTGAACGTCAACAACGTCTTCAAGGAAATAGAATTGACTCTAGGTGCCCCTTCCAAAAGGTAGTTGCTTATGGAGAAGAATGTTTGAACTTGCCGGAAGGGTGTCGCGCATGGCACCAGTGGCACCGGAAACCATTGCGTTACTCCCTTTCGGGTACTTACGCAATCTGGTAAGGAACCGCACCATTGACCAACATCTAACTATGGACCAAGGTGAGTGAGGCAGGCTAAGGAAGCACTCCCTACAATTGATGGCCGCCTCACGAAATCAGTTCTCCGACTAACTAAACAACAGCTGCGTACAGTTACAGCTGCTATAACTGGCCATGGGTCATTTAATAAAGACCTCTTTGTCATAGGAGTCACAGACAGTCCGCTGTGCAGGTCCTGCATGGAGGACGACGACACAGCAGCTGCTTATGTGCTTCTAAACTGCCCGGTGGTCGCCGCATACAGAGCAAAGTACTTCAGTAACCCGGGTACCCTACGTGAGGTTGTCAGTAATACCAAGGTGTTGCTGGCCTTCTTTGAGGAGTTGGGGTGGATCGAATAATCAATTTTCCGCAACTGTACGCAAAATAATGTTTATTATAAATGTGTTTATTATCTTAAATCTAGATTCAATTGAGTTACCGGGGCTTCCCAGAAAGTAATCCGAAGATACTTGTGATGGGAAAATACGTGCATTGACATGGAGTTGCAAATACCAGCCCGTATTACCTCATCATCTTCTGCCTAGCATTTTTTCAACTATATAGGGGTCGGCTTCCAGTCTAACCAGATGCAGCTGACAGTATTTTACATAGAGCGACTGTCTATCTGACGTCCACAACCTAGTAACTGGGTAATACGATACCCTTGGTAAGACTGGTTGTCAGAGACTTTCGGGCTTCTGACGACCCGTAACGACTGTCAAAGATCCACGAATGACAGCCGGGACCAACGGCTTAACGTGATTTCCGAGGCACGGAGGAGTCTTGGTATATAAAGATGGTCACTCGTCCACGGACCAACCGCGGAAAGCGTAGCTTAACCTGATCGATTGACCCGTGCGGCTCTTTTACCAGCCCATATTACCTATGGAGAAGAATGGGCAAGAATCTCTTTTACAATGTTTTACAATATTTGGATACCATAATTTATTATCAGCAAATGTGTAGGCTATTTGTTATTCTATTTTACCTAACAATTCAACAACGTGCAATTTATTACCAAAACAAAACGCTACACACAGTATGGCAATGTAAACATGTTCACTAACAAGCTAATGATGACCGATGACGTAACAACACGAATCTACTAATTACCTAAATGAACACGATATCATTAGCTGTCTAAGCGAACTAAATCATGACATGAAACACACTGAGTGATACATTGATGTTTCTGACAGATTAATGATGGCAGGTAGTGAACACGTCACGTTTATAAAACTAATATTTAATTTTTGTTTGAATTACAACAGCGGAGGAGCTCATGGGTAAGTAATAATAGCTGCCCGGGTCGATCCGTCAGATTAAGCTACGCGCTATCTTTACATACCGAGACTCCTCGTGCCTAGGAAAGCACGTTAAAAAGTCGTTGGTCCCGGCTGTCATTCGCGGATACGGGTCGTCAGAAGTCCGAAAGTCTGACAACCAGTCTTACCAAGGGGTATCGTATGAATGAATGAATGATAACTTTATTTGCTAGAATATAGGATGTACATTAGATGTTATACAGTTTGTTTGATACACTATATTCAACCTTTCGGTTGTGCAAATGTTAAGTAAAATTAAATTATTGTGAATCATTGACATTTTAAAATTAGAATTAAATTACATTATATACTATACTTGATTAACAATAGCTTAATAAGTCATTAAAATCAATTTGGTCATTCAGTTATATTATTATGTCGAGTCTACATACAAGATCCAGTTAATTCCTAATAATTGATAATTGCAATACTTAAATATTTTTTTAATAACTATCTACTGTATCTATCCGTATCTGCTTAAAATAAATTATTACCCAGTTACTGGATTGTAGAGGTCAGATAGGCAGTCACTCCATGTAAACTACTGGTATTCAGCTGCATCCAGTTAGACTGGAAGCCAACCCCAACATAGTTGGGAAATGGCTAGAGCAGATTGATTGTCTCTAAATAGCACAATTTTTCAGAAATCGGAGCGGAACCCTCGTTGCGCAAGTCTGACTCGCTCTTCACCGGTTTTTTTTTTATCTAAAATACGACTATATGGCGGCGCCGAAGTACAGACACCACCACCGGGACGTCACGTTTGGTTCCAATTATCTCGTTTCTTGTTGACGTCCCGTTGATGTTATGCGGAAGACAAACAGTATAGGTAAGTTTCTCCCGCTATTGTAAGCGGGGATATTTTTTTTTGTCTATGAGTAAAGTTCGTTGAAAAATGTGTGTATTTTTTATAGACAACTACCACACATAACATCAGGCCTGTAATCCACGAAGGATTAGGCAGAGATGTACTTATAGTACACCCACATTTTGCCAGTTATATTTAGACAAAGACAAAGACATTTATTCGTCGGATATGGTAGCAACAAAGTTGGTATATAAAATAATTGTGTTCAGGACACATCCGCCGCTAAAAGCGGCATACGAATATTTACAATAATATGTGCACATGGGCATAAAACCCAACTTATAAACTACATACATAAACTCTATAAATCAATATAGAACACTTAAAACTATAGATAAAGAGACACATTAATTATTATTCTCGGGTACCTATAACCTACAATATAAAATAAACAATAAAAACACAACAATAACTTAAAAAAAACAACCTAACAAGAACCTAATTATAAATCTAAATAAATCTAATTTAACCCTTATAGTAAAAAAAATCTTTTATAGTATAAAAGTTATTTTGACTAAGCCATGTTTTTATTTATTTAACCATTTATGTACACACAAATAAACAGACAAACAGAAAGGAACAGAAAAATACGTACAAAGGTGATGCTTATTTCAAAAGAAATCTCTTCCAGCATACCTGCGATAGGACAGAGGATAAAAAGAGATGTAGACAACGTGTGTAAGAGTAGAAGAGAAAATAAAATACATAAAATCCAAAACAATTAACTCATTAAATAAAACATATAATAAATACCTAAATACATACATACTACTAAAATAAATACACTAAAATAACTAACAACTATGACGAAGTGGAAAGATAGTGTTCTTTCACTCTTCACTCACTCACTACTCACACTAGTCTTTCACTCTAGTCTTCTTTTTAGTTCTTTTTTGTAACAATTAAATGGCAGTTCTCTTATTAATTTTGGAATGTGGTTGTAAATTTTTATGGACATTAGGTAGCTGTTTCTGTAGTGGAGAGTGCTGTTACAAGTACTGTTTAAGTCCCATTATGTAATAGGTGCGAGCCTATTGCCATCAACAGGCATAAATCCAGACTCCAGGCTGCTACAGAGATTCTTGATAGAAAACCCCAATAACACTTTGCCCGACCTGGTAATCGAAACCAGGACCTCATGCAGTAAAAAAAACCCGTGTAGTTTTGCATTCACAAGTCGACAATTGTTGGCTCAAAGTTCACGCATGTATAATACAATAAATAAAATTATTCTGTTGTACAGATGTAACTTACATGAAATTAAAAAAAAAATAAGAAACTGGCTCTTATCCTTAACTTATGATGAAACAGAAAATATATATGCTGTACAATCATAACTTTATTAAACCTACCTTTTAAGAAAGCTTATCAAACACTCACATTTCACATGCACACCTCCCTACACACACACTACACTCATATACACACCCCTAGTTACACAACCACAATCTTTCACTCCATCTGCTGTGTTAACAACACTGTAAACTAACAGAAACGTCACGGTTGTATTTTATAAAATTGAAGCCGTAAAATCTCCGACTCCTAAGACACAGGTCTGCGTACCTAGTTTAGGAGCCCGGAAAGCTGACTATAATTTTAAGCTTAGTAGTACAACCCACTGTTTCCATATGCTGTGTACTGTGTTGTTGCTTTTAGGGTTCCGTACCTCAAAAGGATAAAACGGAACCCTTATAGGATCACTCGTGTGTCTGTCTGTCTGTCCGTCTGTCAGAGCCAATTTGCTCCGAATCTAATGGACCGATTAAGCTGAAATTCGGTACACATATGAATTTCTGTGACCCAAACACGAAGAGGTAAAGTAAATAAATGAATTTTGAATATGGGGGTCACTTTTGGGGGGCAAATAAAAAAATTAAAAAAAAAAGTTTTGCAAACTATACCGTATTCCATATCAAATGAAAGAACTTACGATGAGGGTCTCAAATATATTTTTTTATATAATTTTAAAATAAATTGTTTTAAAGTTATTTAAGAAAATAGACGAAAATTGACCATTCCCCCCCCCCCCCCCCTCCTTATCTCCGAAACTACTGAGTGTAAAACTTTGAAAAAAATACAGAAAATAGATCTTTATCTGTAGATTACAGGAAAACCTATAAGAAGTCTGTGTTCTTAAAATAACATGGTTAATCTCTCAATATTGTGAGTACAAACTTACATTTACAGTTGGAATGTACGGAAGAACATGTTTTTCAACTACAATGTTAAGTTTGTTCTTGGAATTATTCATCCCAACTACGGAACCCTTCATTGTGCGTGGTCCGACACGCACTTAGCCGTTTTTTTTTTAATGTACTAATAAACTTATTATTTATTTATTTATTCTCAGCGCTTGCGACTACTAGACCAACGAGGCAGCATAATAAAAAAATAAAAAAAACAATTTTATTGATTAAGAATTATTTGTTTACTTTATTGTTTATTTATTATTTTTTTATTATAGACACTAGTATTTTCATCATACCATCAGTCCACAATCCAGTCTGCGCCTTCAGGTACACGGAATTCCGCTGGATACGAGCTACGAGCAGCGCAGGACCGATTTTTGCAGAGATCCCTAGGAGAGGTCATTATCCAACAGTGGACGTCTTTCGACTGAGATGATGAAGATAATAACTAGTAGCTACCTTATTATTAAATAAACTAACAGAAGATGAAAAGAATTTTGCAACTGAACGGAATAAATGGCCCCAAATAACGAATTCCCGAACGGGGACTGTACCGAAAACGCCTGATTTGATATATTACGCGCGGAAAAAAAGCTTTTGCCGACTTAGCCAGATCTAACCGCCTTTCATTACTCTTCGTCTTTCTCATTACTCTTTTCATCTCATTTCTCTGTCTCTCTCATTACTTTGTTACTCAATGCTGCGAGAAGGTGTTCCTTTGTACTAAGACATTATGTGGCGGTGATAATAATTAGTTAATTATGGCCATGTGCCCTTTGATCTTTCAGCCCACATAATTTTATTTGCTTTTCATTAAATATCAGACTGTCTGTTTGATGCCGTCATTAGGAATGTGGTGGGGGTGGCATACGTTTGATATAGAGTTCATAAAATCATATCTGTATAAAATTACAGCCCCAGAACCAATCATTTATAATGTTCTATATTATCCACCACCATTACATGTCAATCTGCCTGGCCTTTTCCCAACTATTTGGGTTGGGGTTGGCTTTCAGTCTAATCGGATGCAGCTGAATACTAGTATTCTACATGGAGCGACTGCCTATCTAACCTCCACAACCTAGTTACTTAAACGATATTTCTTCGTAGGACTGCTTGTCAGACTTTAGGGCTTCTGACGACCCATAACGACTGTCAAAGATCCAAGAATAACAGCCGGGACCAACGGCTTAACGCGTTTTCCGAGGCACGGAGGTTCTTGGTATGTAAAGATGGTCACCCATCCACGGACTGACCGCGGCAAGCGTGGCTTAGTCTGATCAATCGCCTCGAGCGGCTTTTATTACTTACCAACAAACCCTTAAATAATAAATAATATAATACCTACCAGCCTATTATTGTCCCATTGCAGGTCCAGGTCCATGCGTCATGTTCGTGAACGGGCGCCGTCAGTTGGGACTGGTCGTCTCTTAGCTGCTATGGTTTATTTTTAATTTTTAATATAGTTGTTTTAGTTTCTTTTTATTACGGACGCTTTTTAACGTGCACGTCTTTCTACATTGTTCTCACATGTATATTTTCAACATGAACGATGTAACCAATATTTTGTTAAAATATTTTGATTTAAAAGAGTGTCCGTGGAGTTTCTTGCCCGTTCTTCTCCATAGGGATGCTTTGGAATGGGCAACTAGCTTCATCTTTCTGACTGACCGACCCATTGACAATTCAAAAGTGCCTGTATAATTACAGGCACTTTTGCAACTCAAACTCAAAACATTTATTTCAAATGAACTAATGTTCATTCGAAATAAATGCTTTGAGTTTGAGTTTGAGCAGGGCAAATGCCTTTTCTTATACAGAGAAGGCACGCATCTTCCTGTCCTTATTCCATGTTGCTTGGGGTCGGCGCAACACGTATTCTCTTTCCATTCTCCCCTGTCAACCGTCACGCTATCATTCACACCCTTCTCTATTAAATCATTCCTCACACAATCCATCCTTCTTTTCATTGGCCTTCTTCTCCCTCTCCATCCATCGACAGTATATTCATCACTATTTTAGTCACATGCGTTTCGTCTCTCCTCATCACATGCCCATACCAAGTCAAACGATTTCCTTTCAACTTTTCTGTCACTGGCGCCACTTTCAAACTTCACCTTATATACTCATTTCTTACTTTAACTATTTTCGTCACTCCACAAATCCATATCAAAATCCTCATCAGAACTGTTTATTGCTTGCAAGTCGTACAAGTGCTAATGAATAATTATCAAATCTGTGAAATCTGAAGCTGTAACAACTGTCCTATTCATCCGTCAAGCAACTTTGTTGGGATAAAGTCATTATAAAGCTAACTCATAGGTGGACACTGCCCATCCCACTCAAACTATGCTCTAATTCCTACCCATCCTTTACATTAATCTCTAGGTACGACCCCCATGGGAAGTGTGCGGTATTCCTTATCGTTACCCGGAAACTGCAAAAACCTGTTATTGATGGCATAATAAGCCTTCGTCTGTTACACCCATTATTTTCACCAGATGAATGAGATGGTGCCATGCAGTGTATATGTCTTTGTCTCTTTTTAATGTTAGTGCTATAAAGATTCCTATTTTTTGGCATAAGATGTGACGAAAAAACAGATGGTGCTTTATAAGTACAAAGTTATGTCTCTATCTATCTATGTAAATGCGTTAAGAGGGATGTTGAATTTGGTCACCTCTCGCTCACATGGGACCAAATTTTGTAAGAATGATAAATGAAAAGATGTTTTTTTGAAAAACGTGATCAATTGGCGAACTTTTTTTACCGGTTTGAAAAAAATAGGGTATATTAGGTGAACGGAGTAGAAGCGTACTCGTATTATATGGCATACCTAGGTTTTTTTTTAAAGCTTAAATAAAAACAGAAATTTTGAAAAAAAATAATAAATCGTTTAAAAATATCGAAATTCAAATATTATGCAACTTGCATAATATAATTTAAATTTTGGTTTTTTAAATTAAAAAAAAAATGTTAGGTATGCGATAGGCTTCTACTCCATTCACCTATTATAGCCTATTTTATTCAAGACGGTAAAAAATGCCATCCAGTTTATAAGATAATAAAATGAATAAAAACACATTTTTATTTACATACATAACTCATCTCAAAAAGAGAATCGGAATTAAAACTTAGAATTCCCAGGTCGGGCAGAGGTATGTAATTTTTCCATCTGGAATTTATTTCTCAGTAGCAGCCCGGGGTCTGGATTTGTGCCCGGTTGATGGCAATAGCAAATTAGCCTATAATGTTCCCACTGCTGGGACATAGGCCTCCTCTCGCCGAGAGAGAGCGGATGTAATCCACCACGCGGGCCCAGTGCGGATTGGTAGAGAATTTTTGGATCTATGCCGGTTTCCTCACGATATTTTCCTTCGCCGTTTTGAGAGCAGTGGTGATGAAATAATTTACACAAATTAAAGGGTCTGTCGGGGTTCGAACCTATGACCACCCCCAGGCTAGGCTCACCTCCTATTACATGGGACTTAAACATAACTGGCGAAATGTGGGTGTAATAACCACCTCCACCACCACCACCACCACCCACCACCACCACCTCCACCACCACCCACCACCACTACCTCCACCACCACCACCACCACCACCTTGCACCTTGTCCACCTCTGCACAATCCTTCGGGGAACACAGCCATGATGTTATGTTATGTAATAATGAGAATGACTGCATAATAAATCTCTTGGTTGGACTATGTCAATTGGTTTTTCCCATGAGAAAATTCTCTCTCTCTCAGTACTGTTGTGACGAAAAATAACACGTCAGTAGACAAAGTGCCCAAGGTTAACGAAACAGAATTTACTACTTACCTACTTGTCCTAGTTTAAAAATCCTGCCTTAATTTTTTACAACCTACAAAATCCACACTATTTTTCAAGTGACAAAGCACCCTAGATGTCTGCTGTCACCGTTAATAACGCTTTTAATAATAACCCACTGAGGCGAAGTACTAAAACCAGTCATACTCCAAAATCATAAATCAAACATATTTCTGTGTTAACCTCATTTTTTGATCAGAATTTTTGAGTGAATTCCGATGGAAATTTTAATATAAAATGAACTGTTTTAGCTGTCTGGTGCTGAAAGAGAAAGAATTATGCTGTCTTATTTTTTTCGGATTTTAATAAGGCACATTTGTGCCATCGCAAACCGACAAATTGTGAACTGGTATCAAACTTGCATGCGACGAATACACTTTGCGCTAATATTATATAGCCAAGTAGTTGGGATCAACTTGGAAAAGATGGCTCTGCTCGCGCGTAGATAGCTATAATAACCTCACCTAACCCATATGATCAGGGTGCCCTAACTTAGTTACTGCGACCATTTCGGCTACTGCTAAGACCTACCAATCAGAGACGGTTCACAATTTATATCGATAAATCGGACAGATTGTGAACCCTGTCGATAAGTGCAGGTTTGTTCACAATTTGACATGAATAGATTATAAACTATCAAAAGACTTTTTTACACAAAAAAAAATCGACTTCAAAAAAATACTACGAAGTGAAAAATAACTTTAATTTCGGAAGTCGGTGTCTTTGGATCTGTATTTTAGCTCTTTGCCAACGACTTCCGAAATTAAAGTTATTTTTCACAATGTAGTATTTTTTTGGAAGTCGGTTGTTTTTTTTTGTAAAAAGTTTTTTATTTTTCAGTTTTTAGTGGGTCAGTCTGTAATTTATCTAAGTTACAATAGCCTAATGTCAACTGCTCATCACCTTTTACAAAATATTGCTTTTCCCGATACAAGGACGTTAATTGTTGAGGAGTTCTCCTAGTAAGGAACCAGGAGAACTGGAACTGATGGTGAAGTCACCATCAGCTCCACTTCAACATGTGTATTGTGACGAGCATAAATTGCTTAGTAATAATCGAATCGCAACCCGTGAAATACGTATTATTGAGTAGTTCCGATGGCCATCTGTAGTCTTCTTCATCAGTTCCACTTCACCAAATGGTGCTTTCCGGGAGCAAATGCACGAGTTACTTTAAAAAACACCCAAATCACTATAGGTGTGCCTATAAAATTTGAAGGTTCCCCTCGATTTCTCTGGGATAAAAAAAAAATAAAAATGTTTATTGAAGAAAAAGCCAAAGTAGGTACTAACTAAAACAATGTTATATTTATAACTAGGTGGCTATGCTATGCACAATACATTGAAACCCTGATCTCCAAACTAGGGGTATCCCTGTATCTTAGAGATCAGTGTCCCTCCGCAGCAAAGTCACAAACCAATATTGTAACTCATTGGTACAAAGCATTTATGAAGAGAAAAATAGAAAAAAAAAATAATTAAATAAAAAATTAAATTAAAATTAAAAAAATAATAAAATAAAAAGCAACCATAAAACCCTTAGATATAATTAAATATATAAATTATTCTCATTTAAAATTTTGTATGAGTGTAGGGTGAGTGTGTATATGTGTGAGGGGTAAGAGTATGTATGTGTGTGTGGGGGGGGTAAGTGTGTGTGTATGTATGCGCGTGAATGCGTGTGCGTGCGTGTTGAGTGGGTGTGCATGTGTGAGAGGGGAGTATGTGTAAGTGCAGGTATGCTTAATTAAATAAAAAACATAAAATTTTAAGGTAGATGGCCTAAAAGAAGATCCTCAGTGTTTTGATGAGTCTGTTTTGACAGGTATTTTTTTTAATGCGAGTTTGCATTCATATTTTGTTTTTGAAAATAGTTTTAATTCCTTGTTTAAACAATTATACACTTTTACACTGTTGATATAATACTGGCGCCTGGCAAAGGATGCCATCATCAGATCCTAGTTTCCTTATCACGGTACCACCATTGGGATATCTCCTTTCCAACAAAAAAATAATCATCAAAATCGGTTCATAAACGACGAAATTATCCGCGAACACACATAAAAAAAAGAAGATATATGTATACCTATATACGGTCAAATAGAGAAACCTCCTTTTTTTGAAGTCGGTTAAAAAAAATTGTACGTTATATTTTAAGTAATTGGCCAGGCATTAGTAACTGGTCACTTACAAAAAAGAGGTAGAAACAAGGTAATGCAAACAAAGCTCATGAATGAAAAGGACAAAAAATATATCTTTTGTCCTTTTCATTCATGAGTCCTATCTTTTTAATAGATATGTAAACACTATGTCATGCACATCCAGTAGTGAGGTAGCTGTCACTAATGTCAGTTCACCACCAGTGGCGGGAAACAGTTGAAAGTGATTCGGTGCCTGCACGAGAGGCTTGGTGTGTTGATGAGCCAATGTAGAATGGTACTAGCAGTGGTGGCTCAGTGGTGACGGCCGCGACTTACGAGTAGGTCGTAGGTTCGAACCCAGACAGGCGCTTTACTTTGTGTATTATTTCACCACGGAAGGAAAACATTGTGAGGAAACCGGCATGTCCTAGAACCAACCACCAGACCAGATGCAGCTGAATACCAATATTTTACATGGAGTGACTGCCTATCTGACTTTCACAACCCATTTACTGGGTAATACGATACCCGTTGGTAAGATTGGTTGTCAGACTTTCGGGCTTCTGATGACCCGTTTATTTATTTAAACTTCTCGCACACAATAAGATACAAAGGCGGAATACGAATTCAGGCGTGATATGTATGTGTGTTAAATAATTTAATTAATCCGATAATTAAATAACCCTATGTCGACCCAAATCAAGCTGTGTATGAAGACCTTGGGCCTTAAGCGTATCGTACGAGGCTTGCCCTCTGCATATTACTACTACATCCTTAGGTATATAATTATATATGTATTATATTATATTTCTACTTATTTCTATTAAAGGTACAATAAAAATGTAGGTTTAAGGACGCTGTTACAAATGGTTAGTCAAATCATTACTTTTTTACACAAAAGTATGTTTATTAAATAAAATGCTTTGCATTCTTAAAATGTTTTATGGCCGAATTGTTGATAGATATGCATGGTACAATTCTGAACCTAAAATATAATTTTAGATAGGTACAGTTTCTCAATAAATGTACCGAAGTAAACATTTTAATTATATTTATAGTTCAGAATTGTACCATGCACAGCTATCAACAATTCGGCCATAAAACATTTTAAGAATGCAAAGCATTTTATTTAATAGACATACTTTTGTGTAAAAAAGTAATGATTTGACTACCCATTTGTAACAGCGTCCTTAAGACTTGAACAATTTATTTTTTATTTTTTTATGTAGTTTTAGAAATTCACAGGACACGGAATCGACGCGGTGGCAGCAAGTGTCTAGAGACGGCAATAGGTACCTACTAATAGAGTTCGTGGCGCCGAAATTGCGTTGAGCGCACAACTTCGTCACGGACCGCCATTCAAAGCCGTCAATTACGATTAGGTACAATGTTTATTATGGGATTGTTTCCCGAAAGCTTCCCCGCAAGAGGCGCTCTCTTGCGTTTGTTTGTCACTTGTCAAAGTCATCTTGAAGACAATGCGACCAATCGGTGATAAGAAAAACACTTAGCGCCATCTCGCGGCAAAGTTTATAACCAGGTACCGGAATGAAAGCCATTGACAGTTGAATGTAAGTAACAAACACTTAGCGCCATCTACGTGGAACTAATTTGACAGTTTTCTTCCTTATTTGTGTCATAGCGCTTGGTTTTTGTAGAAAGGGTTGACAATGCCGCCTGTAGGAGTGGCTGCCTTGTCGTCTCCATACTCTATGAAGAAATTGTATCTACTTCATTCAGTTGCCAACCTCCTTTTTACTTACGGACATGACGGATAGGCCAAGTGAGCAATGGTGACACAGTGGTAACAACCCCTTTTTTTTTTTTTTTTTTTTTTTTTTTTGACGCTGAGAAATGCTTTATGCATCCCCGCTCGTGGGGGACGAGACGGGGTACGTGGGACTCCTGTCGGAATGACAGTATACCCACTAAAACTCAGCAGTGTTCCCACATCGCCGTGGTGGGAGGGCCATGGGAAACCGGCTCAGCCTTTACGTCCACAACCCTCCCGGCGCATGCCCGCCTAGCTGGCGGGCCCCGCATGCCCCCCCGGATGGGAGGCTACGGGAATGACCGGGAACACCTGGCCATTCCCGTCCGACACTGGTGGGGGCCTGTGCAATACAGGCAAGGATGCCCCCACACCCGTTGCCTGCTGGCCCCCACCTGGGAGGAGTCGTCTGCTTCGACCCCTCCTCCGCCTTCGGAGCGGCGCCGCGTGAGGGTCGTCCTCCCGCGCGCGCTCCGCCGCCATTTCGGCCGCAGAGGATAGGGAGAGCGGCCGACGTCATACCGACCCCAACTAGCAAAAACGTCGTATAATTCCAGTCTTATATGACTTCATGTTATAAAACGGTTATATATCGGTATTTAGTTAACTATTACGTTAAATAGACGTTCATCTTACGATGTTTCAGTCACCTGACTTTAATGTCTTATTATAAAGTTGAGTAAACGTTTTCAGGACTAACTTATACGACGTCGTATAATGGAAGCAGCGTATATGTTCAGTAAACGTTTTCAGGACTAACTTATACGACGTCGTACAATGGTGTCAGTGCATATGTTGAGTAAACGTTTTCAAGACTAACTTATACGACGTCATATAATGGTGTCAGCCGTTTAACTTTTATATAACTAAAACACCGCTTAAAAGTTTGTGCAGGACCTTTATATATTACAAAACTGTTTTAGTCATATGGAAGACTAATTAAGACTTGTATGAGACTAAAATGTTGAATTTCAACGGTAGTACATAACTTTAAGTAGACTTTTAAATCATCTATAGGTCAAACCCACACTTTAATTAAACCATTTCTATTTTATTTTGTCATTCAAATTAAAAAGTAAGTAATGATGAGAGAAATCTAAAGTCAGCTAAAAATGGCCGGGACGTCATGGTCTCAAGGAAAAGTATATGCGACCTTTTTGTTATATTAGTGTATTATAGAGGTCGCCATATAACTTAGACAAGATGGTTGGAGCTTTATTATGAAAACATATCTTGAATAATTAACTAAAACCCTTGAATTACAAAGAAATAGAGGAGGGCATTAAAAACATGACAACAACACATATATACATTGTCATAAAACTAAAGTTCCCTGAAGAAATACCTATCACAATTAGTATTATATCACACTAACTTAAATAATGTAGATACAATAATAGTATTTTGAAATCATGGAAATTAACTTCATTTACTTTTTCTCTTTTTCTTTCATACACGCACAATATTAAACACGCGAATCAAAACGGTTGTCGTTGATTCGTATTGTTTGACACTGTACAACGTCATTACAACTGCAATGTGACATACGCGGTCACATAAGGGTCTCATCACAACAAGTATTGGACCAAAAAGTCGGTCTTTGTACTTTTATTTAACTTTTATGTAACGTTCAACGGTCATTGGCTGACTTCTATATACCTACTAAACGATATTAATGTCGTATAATTTGGGCCCTTTTCGCGTTTTTTAGACGTTTATATGTACGTTTTTGCGACCAATCTTAAAAACGTAAATGAAAATGTAAAACGTTATCTTGACTATTATAAAACATTAATTTGTTAGTTGGGACACTCCTCTTCCCCTGCGGCCCCACCGCGTCCGCCATCAAACGGTGGCGGCCCCGTCAAGGCCGCGGAAGGTAGGGAGAGCGGCGCACCGCAATACCGGCACTCCTCTCCCGCCGCGGCCTCCAATCCTCAGCCGCGATGCCTCCCATAAGACACCGCGGCCCGCCTCAGTTGCGGTGTCGCCCATACGGCCACCGCAACCTACCCGCTGGCCGCTACGTCGTCGGCTTATCGGCAAAAGCCCTGACGAGCGGCCCCCGCTCAGGTTCCTCTTCGCTTCACCGTGGGTGACCAAGCCACGGCTACTGAGCCCCCCGCCTCGTCAATGCGGGAACCCTTCGGGGGGGAGTGGTAACAACCCCTAGTTACCGGTTGTAGGTTGGGTTCGAACCCAGGCTGGCAAGTGCTTTATTTTTTGGCAATATATTTCATTAACACTACTCTCAATACGGTGACAGACAAAATCACGAGGAAACCAAAATCCTAGTAGAATCAAAAGTTCGATGATTTTTCTTTTGAGGTACGGAACCCTAAAAATGGTTAAAATCGGTCCAGTTGTTGCGGAACTTATACGGTACAAAAAAACGAAAAAATCTTTCCTCTTTATACTATTAGTATAGATAATTATGTACGTTTTCTATGTGCAGACGCCAGCACATCAAGCTACTACAATCTGTCAAATTTCTTAATAGATTTTCATCTTTATTGCTAATGCCTTAGGTTCAAGGTTGATTGGGAAAATTTGACAGTTTCGGGTGGCCTGACCTGCTGGCGTCTGTACACTAAGCGTGACGGACATAATATTTACTTAGTTTTAATACTATAATCATTATGTATTCTATGGGTGTGTATTTTCGATTCAAAGATCGTTCGAATTTACGTTGCGTTTAATAGCGCGCGACGGGTTAAGGCGCGCGTTCCGGCTAGGGCCTCAGGTGAAACATGTGATAAGGGATTTGTGAACGCAATAAGACGCTAAGAATTCTTAACTTGCGTGAAATGAAGCAAGGAAAACACGCGCATGACGTGTATTAGCTGAAACCAGCTACAGTACGACAATGCTCAAAGGTTCATCGTTTATCTTCGGAAAAACCGAACTTTGCCGAATTACACTACGGCCGATTTATCTTGCCAGGTCCGAACACAGGCACTAAAGAAGTTTTGCGCATGTTCTCTCAATCACACTTGCCTCATGTTCTTACTGCGCAGCCTTCTGCGCGAAGTTCGGACCTGCCAAGATAAATCAGCCGTACTGCAAATGTGACTCCAATGACGGTGTGACGGAATTAGTACGTCAATCTATAATAATTTAGGTGGGAATATAAATCAACTAGCTTTTGCTCGCGGCTTCGCCCGCGTGCATGTCGGAAGATATCCCACGGGAACGTACCTACTACCGGGAAATCCTTCATTATTCCTTGTCTACTTCCTTATTACTTGTGCAACATTTCAGCTTTCTAGGTTCAACGGTTTGGTCTGGGCGTTGATGAGTCAGTCAGTCAGGACTTCACTTTTTATTTATATAGATTTCTATTGGTCGATAGTCAAATTTTATTCGCTATATTTCGGTTTTTTCGAAGATAAACCTTTGAACGTTGTTGTACTGTACGTGCGTTAAATTAGAGGGTTGGTAGTTTTACTACAGAACCAATTGGGATTGGTTCATTGATTGTTCAAAGTGGCGAGCGCACAAAAGGGTGGATTTGAGGGCTGTTGTATACCTAGTAATTTGCAATTCTAGTGCTACACCGATGTTTGTGTCTTGAAGTGAAAATAAATAACCTAAGTACATATATTAAATTAAATCACTAATTGTAACAAATTTAAACCACAACTTTTACACCAAAAATTCAATTCAATTTAATTTATTCAAGGTTTTACAATTTCATAATATAACTATGGATACAAAATCTTAATCTTTAGAGGTCATTAAAATACACGTGCCTGAACTAATTAATCCTGTGTCTCAGGCAATATTGGGCTAAGCTTAAACTATATAAAATAATCACGAATTAATAGTTACAAATAAAACAGTAATGTATAGTGGACAAATTCGAAAAGTAAGACATAAAATTGCATACGAATTAGTCTAGTGTACTTTGATAACTACCTACTTAAAAGAATTTTAAAACAATAATTATTTCACTACCGTTAATAATTTTTCTGTATCTTCGTACGTCAGATTTTGGAGAGTCTCCTGGAGAGTTTTTTTTTACAATTCCTGTAATTTTGAGGATTGATTTTCGCTGCTGCAAATATTATATACCGGCGTGACGTTATGAACTGGTGTAAACAACAAACAGACACGAGATTTCAGCAATCCCAGTCCATTTGCTATCATTTATTGAGAAGTTCCGTTGCGTATCTCAGAAGTTCATCAGATCTTCACCAAATTGAAATGGGACCACTCCGAGAAAGTACTCTTCCAAAAACTATCCAAATCGCTTCAAGTGTGCCTATAAAATTGGAAGAGTTCTCTCTATTTCTCCAGGATCCCATAATCAGATCCTGACTTGATGATCATGGGACCACCTGGGAAGTATTAGGTCTTTACCTATGAAATTGCCGTTCTGCAGTACTGGCCATTTCAAATCAAAATAATTTTTGTTTGGCTAAGAATTCTAATTTCAAATTAATTTTATTTTAAAAACATGGATTTTTTTTTCCAAAAGTAGTCATTTGTTTATTGATTAGTGTTACATTTTCATCGCATTTCAATCTTTTTCGTCATCATGGATACGTTACAAATTCGAGTAATTATGGAATATGAGTACCGTCGTGGCAGCAACGCGGCATAAGCGGCACGCAACATCAACGACGTTTATGGAGCTAACACTACAAACCAACGCACCACATGTTATTGGTTTGCTCGCTTCCGTTCTGGAAATTTCGACCTGAAAAATGAACCTCGCGGTCGTCCGAAGACTTTGGTCGACAATGACGAATTAAAGGCGATTGTGGAAGCTGATGATACACAATCTACGGCTGAATTAGCAGTAGCTTTCGACGTTAGCGTCAAAACAATATTGGTCCATTTGCGTCAAATTGGCAAGGTAAAAAAGCTTGACAAATGGGTGCCCCACGAACTCAATGATCGCCAGCGCGAAGTACGCGTCGAGACGTGCCTTGCACTGCTCAATAGACACACAAATGAAGGAATTTCGAACCGCATTGTTACCTGCGATGAAAAATGGATTCTGTTTGATAACCGCAAGCGCTCAGCTAGTTGGTTGGATCCTGGTTCAGCACCTAAACAATGCCCTCAACGAAAACTTACCCCTAGAAAAGTAATGGTCACTGTTTGGTGGTCTAGCGCCGGTGTGATTCATCACAGCTTCTTACCAAACGGGGTGAGCATTACATCAGATGTGTACTGTGAAGAACTGAACACAATGATGGAGAAGCTGGCATATCTCCAACCAGCATTGGTCAATCGCTCGTCTCCGCTGCTCCTGCACGACAACGCGCGACCTCATACTGCACAGCAGACGGTCTCCAAGTTGCAAGAACTGGGGTTGGAAGCTCTCCGTCATCCGCCTTACTCACCAGACCTTGCGCCTACAGACTACTACTTTTTCCAGAATTTGGATAACTTCTTGGCGGGAAAAAAATTCAATACCCAAGAGGCAGTACAAAATGCCTTTGAAAAATTTGTTGCCTCCCGACCAGCTGATTTCTTTAAGAAAGGCCATCAATAAACTGCCACTGCGTTGGCAAAGATGCATTGATTGCATGGGTGATTACTTCGATTAATACAAATAAAAAATGCATGAAAAAAATTCGTTTAAATTTTTTCATACAAAACGGCAATTTCATAGGTAAAGACCTATTATTATACCCTTTCAAACAAAAAAAAAAAAATCCAAATCAATAAAACAATATTTAGACGTGAATGCATGTTTCGTTTCCACTATTCGAGGACAAACTTATCTTTCCGTCTTTTTAACCGACTTCATAAAAAGGAGGTTTCTCAATTCGACCGTTTACATGGAGCAGGCGCTCCATGTAAAATAATGGTATTCAGCTGCATCCGGTTAGACTGGAAGCCGACCCCAACATAGTTGGGAAAAGGCTAGGCAGATTGATTGACCTCGTCAAAATGTAGGGAGCAACTGATTTTTTTTTTCGCGATTTCAGGTTTCGTCCCATAGTAAAAGATGTTTGTTATCATGAGCACAATTATGTGTTTAGGTATCGGTCACTAATTACCAGTACCAATGATTTTGATGATTCTTTTTTTGGTGGAAAGGAGATATTCCAAGGGTGATACACTGTTAAGTAAACCAGGATCTGATGATGGCATCCCAGAGAAATCGAGGGGAACCTTCAAATTTTATAGGGTATTGCGGAGCGATTTGGGTATTTTATAGAGTAACTCGTGCATTTGCTCCTGAAAAGCACCATTTGGTGAAGTGAAACTGATGAGGAAGACCACAGATGGCCATCGGAACTACTCTATAATCGTATTTCTCGGGTTGCGATTCGATTATTGCTAAGCAATTTAAGCTCGTCACAAATGTTGAAGTGGAGCTGATGGTGACTTCACCATCACTTCCAGTTCACCTGGTTCTTTGGTATCGGGAAAAGCAATATTTTGTAAAAGGTGATGAGCAGCTGACATTAAGCTATTGTAACTTAGATAAATTACAGACTGAACCAATAAAAACTTTTTTACAAAAAAAAAATACAACCGACTTCCAAAAACAACACTACAAAGTGAAAAATAACTTTAATTTCGGAAGTCGGTGTCTGGTTATATGTATTTTCGTTTTTTGCCACCGACTTCCGAAATTAAAGTTATTTTTCACTTTGTAGTGTTGTTTTTGGAAGTCGGTTGTATTTTTTTGTAAAAAAGTTTTTATTTTTCACTTTTTAGTTGTGTACCTACCCCACACAAATTCAAATACCAATACCTGCAAAACAAACTAGAACATCAACCATATAAAAGTGGGGAAAAAATACGTATTATTGAAGCTAACTCAAAAACTACCGAAGCAAAGTTAATCAATTTTATATGGGACCAACTGTGATGAACAAAACAAAAAAAATCTAAATCGGTCCAGCCATCTTCGAGTAATCGGGGAACATACATAAAAAAAACCGACGGACTCAGAACCTCCTCCTTTTTGAAGTCGGTTAAAAAGTGAAAAATAAAAAACTTTTTTACAAAAAAAAATACTACTAAGTGAAAAATAACTTTAATTTCGGAAGTCGGTGGCAAAAAGCTAAAATACAGATCCAAATACACTGACTTCCGAAATTAAAGTAAAGTTATTTTCCACTTTGTAGTATTTTTTGGAAGTCGGTTGTTTTTTTTTTTTTTGTAAAAAAGTTTTTTTGTTAGTACATTCAGTAAAATAAAAGCGCCCAAACATCCCTACTCAGCTGACTTCGCACAAAAAGCAGCAGACATTAGGAAATTCAACTCAATCAACATATGTATACGGTTAGAGGCGTGAAGAGCAATAATCGTATTTCACTATAAATGGATATAATTCCATACAACTCACGAATTGCTCAAGCGAAATTAAAAAAGAAGAATTGCTTTTTGTTTTAGCTCCGCACACATTTGTGTTGTATACGGATTTTGTGTTGATGTTGAATAAGGAATAATACGGATTCTATTTTGTAGTACTTTTAAATGTGGAATAGGGATTGTGTTTTGTTCTTTTTGATATCGAAAAGGTTGGTGTTTCGGTGGTGTTTTGTTCAGGATTTGAGGTTTTGTTTCGTGGTAAATGCTTTTTGATATTCTATGAATCTTTTATTATTGAATATTAATAATTAGATTTTATTACATAATAGCATTTTTGTGGATTTAGACTATTCTGAAAAATCGTTAGACATTGTGCGCCACGGGCAAACTGTTTTAAAAAACGGATAGGTTGTGTTGTGTAAACGATATCTCAGAAGGGAATCATAAAAAATTAAACTACAAATAATCAACGCAATAACAATATTTATCATAAATTATTCACCATAATTCACAATATTTTACTAACCTTACAACTCCGGTGCCTCGTTCAAGAATGCCTCATATCGGCAACGCAACTTGTTAAACTGACCAAACAAAACAGAAATACCAAACACCAACACCAAACACCTGTGTGTGTGTGTGTGTGTGTGTGTGTTTGGTGTTTACCAAACAGAAATCGAGGGATGCAACAAAAATTTTAATTCCATTTTATAATACAACACTAACTAAAAATAATGTTTATCATACGTGCATTACCATTTTTAACAAATTACCAAAGTATTTAAGAGAACTCCCATTTAAATATTTTAGAATAAAATTGCGCAGATGGTTAGTCGAAAATTGTTTTTATACACTGCAAGAATTTCTGCAGCATAGAGAAAAAAACATTATTATAAATATTATTTAAATAAAAAATTTTAAGATAAGGTTGTTTTGTAGTTTTGTAATTTTCTAGTAGATTATAATATTAAGGTTGTGTGTATTAGATATTAAGGTTTTTATTAGATTATATTAAGGTTGTTAGGTTAGCTGTTAGGTTAGCCCGAAAGTCTGACAACCAGTCTTACCAAGGGGTATCGTATTACCCAGTTAATGGGTTGTGGAGGTCAGATAGGCAGTCGCTCCATGTAAAATACTGGTATTCAGCTGCATCCGGTTAGACTGGAAGCCGACCCCAACATAGTTGGGAAAAGGCTAGGCAGATTTTTTTAAGGTTGTTAGGTTATCTTGTAATTTATATAAATTAGGTATATTTTATAGTTTTGTAGTGTGTCCTACTAAAATAAATAAGTACCGACGTAGGTACCTATTTTATTAACTAATTTGTATGCCCTAAACAGGCAAAATATGGACTGTGCTTACACCACGAATTTTTACATCTGGTAAAACCTGTATTTTCTGCAAATAAATTTTTCTTATTCTTATAATACACTTCTATGTCAAATGACTCGCTAACTGACAGTGACTTTAAACATTTCAAAATTACACCAATGTAACTCGACTATAACAAGACTTATCCATGGACTGTTCACTATAACATTGCTAATATAAATCTACCCTCACATAAGTCATAAGTCTTGTTACAGTTGGTAGTTGAACTAAACAACAAACATTAGAAAAGTTTTAATATTATAAAGGCTGTCCCAAAATTTACGCAAGAATTGTATAAAGTAAATAATAGAAAACAGTTTCTTTTTCTCTTATTGCAATTTCTTTATTGAATCATAAAATAGGCAAGGGGTGTGGAATAGAATATCGGGCAAATGTCCTCTACGGCTTAGCGGGCACATACACACCCTTTTGTTGAAATTGTCGAGTAAATGTGGCTGAATTTCGTTGATGCAGCATTGAATCTCCTCCTTCAATGCACGGGTAGTTGTGGGCTTGTTGGCATAGACCTTTGACTTCAAATAATCCCATAATAAAAAGAAAACCAGTGGTGTTAAATCACACGACCTAGGGGACCAATTTTGATCACTAAACCGAGAGAGTACACGATGAGGAAATATCTCATGCAGTAATCGAATTGTTTAGCAGCTAAGCCGTGGAGCTCGTTTGTCCGATGTGCTATCTCATACCTTAGCCTTTGTACTTTATGATTCATTAAATAAATTATTATAATAAAAGAAAAATAAACTGTGTTTTCTATTTAGTTAAAATCTTGCGTAAATTTTGTGACACTCATTACTATTAAACCAATTATTATTTGCAAGCGCTACTGCTAAGCATGAGGTCCTGCCCTGGGTTTGATTCCCGGGTGGGGGGTAAAGTGTTTTCCATTTGGAATTTTATTTATAAGTAGCTGCTCGAAGTCTGGATTTGAACCCGGATGGTGGCAATAGGCTCGCCCTATAACATAAAAAGAAAGAAAGAAAGAAAGAAAAATATTTTATTTGGGACACGCACAGGAATTATTAAAGTTATTTTTCACTTTGTAGTGTTGTTTTTGGAAGTCGGTTGTATTTTTTTGTAAAAAAAATTTTATTTTTCACTTTTTAGTTGTGGTACCTACCCCACACAAATTCTAATACCACTACCTGCAAAACAAACTAGAACATCATCCATATAAAAGTGGGAAAAAATACGTATTGTTGAAGCTAACTCAAAAACTACCCAAGCAAAGTTAATCAATTTTATATGGGACCAACTGTGATGTATACCCTCTCGAATAAAACAAAAAAAAAAATCCAAATTGGTCTAGCCATCTTCGAGTAATCGGGGAAAGGTTCCGACGAATTGAGAACCTCCTCCTTTTTGAAGTCGGTTAAAAACTAACAAAATAAACATTAAAAAACAAAAAATAAATAAAAATCAGACTAAAAAGAGACCTGTGCGAGGCCAAAAAGGCTCCTATCTCAGCATAAAGCTGCGATCTTTAAAAAATAAATACCGCAACGCTGGTATTCTGATAGGGCCTGTGTGATGCCACGGACATACCCACGGATATCTATTAAAAATCCCAAGGGGAATGAAAATCAAAAAAAAATATAATACAAACACATACCTTGAAAATAAAAAACAAAAACCGTCAATAAGGTGTAAAGTTCGACTCACGCTTGACGCCCGACTGTCCAACTTCACTTGTCTATGCTATAGACTACGAGTATTGTCTATATTTCTATGACAAGCGATGAGACCATGAGACGCGGGCGCAGGCGACTGGCTGTCGATGTGCATTAATGTAAAAAGAAATTTCAGTATTGATACAATTATAACAATGAGTGAATAATAGATACGACAAGAAAATAGTGCAAATAAATAATATAAAGTATTGTATTGTACATGGCTGGCGAAATGTGGGTGTACTATAGGTACACCTCTGCCTAACCCTTGGAATTACAGGCGTGATGTTATGTTATGTCACATATTTGTAAAACATTATTTATGAGACACAATAGAAGTTTTATTGTTATGACGGCTCTAGCCGTAATGCGCGCCGGAACGTTATGATTTTATGATCTATACCTAAATATAATCAGTTTATTATATGTAACGCTCTGTTTGCTTAGTACACTAACTAACTAGTACACACTATACTAACACACACGCTTAGTAACTAGGTAGGATGTATATGTATGTAAATGTTGGACCCATTTTCCTAACGCCACATTTTCTGCGTCAGTCATAAAATAACTTCTCATTTGACATAATTTCACATACAAAATAAGTCTTGTATAAAACTTTTCTTATCATATGCTTTGAAAGAGAAAAATACTTATAAAAATACAAATTTTAGTATCTACCAGACGAATCGAATAGCTTGGGTCTTTTTCCAACTTTGGCTACATAGTTTTGTAGACGGATAAACGAAAGCAAAAAAAAAACACTGTATCTAAATAGGTTTATCTACATACTACTTATTATTAGCTGGAATTTACTGACTGCATATACATTATCCTATGCACTGTGACGGCCATATTGCTTTTTGTGGGCTTTTTGTGTGAGAGTATTTCTGGGTGATCTCGCTTTCGCTCGCTTATTTTTGGGTGTTATCGTTGTTGGTTTGTTTTAGAGACTTGCCATGTGACGGTATGCCATCCATGTTTTTATGTTTTTATTCTCAAAGAGGCAATTGAAACAATCGTCTCCTTGAGTATAAAAACGTACTTAATATACATATTTACAGCATGATCACAAAGGTGTGGTCATATTTAACGGTGTGGTACAGACCATCAAACTGAACAATTTCCTCCATGGAACCATCATCATAATCACGAAAAAATTATCAACTGTCCCAAACAAAACTACAAGACTTACTCGACCCAAATGTATGGGACGGCTGATTATTTTGATACATTTGACGTCTTGCTATTACATGCTGTATGTTTTTTTTAAGTAGCTTCTCGCAGTTGACCATTGGAGGTCGAGACTGCTTAACCGGACTATCCTGTGGGTGCTTTACGCAAACATAAAGCCTCCGTCCAGGGCTTACAAACTACTTAAGATTAAGCGACTGTACGTCGCTGGGGGGAGAACAGCCAGAAGGGGCAGGCTGGATCATAACGATGGGAGAAGAACAATTTATGTAGGGGAGGGTTTAAAGCTACAGGCTCAGCTACGCCACCAGCAGGCAAAGCTTCACCGAGTAGAGGGCAGGGAGGGGGACAATTACGATTACGACCTCGGCGGCGAGGTCGAAATGTAGATCTAGGTGGTTTGCGTTTGCAAACCGTACTGGTGGCCCTATTACCTGAAGGAGGGTTATGGGGTCATCAGGGTCGGAGAATGCTGTATGTTCCCAGTTCAGTGTTTATATACCTATGTAATTTCAAGTATGCGTATGTAATGGCACCTACGGGTACACACGAGAACTGTAGTAAATATTTAGTTTTTTTGTAGGAAAAAATTTTACGGCTAGTTTCAGGTGCTATGGAGAGCAATTCCGTTGATTGTTCATCAGCATAAATCACTGGTTTTTAGGGTTCCGTACCTCAAAAAGAAAAAACGGAACCCTTATAGGATCATTTCGTTGTCCGTCTGTCTGTCTGTCGGTCAGTCTGTCCAGACCCTTTTTCTCAGGAACGCGTGGAGGTATCAAGTTGAAATTAATATCTAATACGTAGGTCTATGGTTCTTTGGAGCCCTAAAAAATCAAGCTTCTAAGTCAACGGATTATAAAAATACATTTATGTGACATATTTTATAAGTACTCCCAAGTAAATCAAAACCTATAGGGTACTTCCCGTTGACGTAGAATCATGAAATTTATAAAGTACAAAGTCCGAAAATCGATTTGTAATTTTATCTCATAAAAAAGTATTTTTTTGGGATTTCTAGTTTTTCAACTACAATGTTAAGTTTGTTTATGGGATAAATTATTTTCAACTACGGAACCCTTCACTGTGCGTAGCCCGACACGTTTTTACTGTTATCGATTTAGTTAGATACTATTTATTTATTTTATTTTATTAACTTAAGAAAACTTACAGCTAAATTATGGATAGGATGACATTAGTGAAAGAAGGCTAATTACAAGTTTTCACTGACAAAATTAGGATAGAACAAGAGACAGTAGACAGGTAAGAAAAAGTAAGAAACACTATGGTACAAAATTGTAAATATTTTCTTGTATTGTAAACTACTTTTTAAAACTGTATCTAATATGACGTCACAAGAAAATTTTCCATGAAAGAATCCACATTAATTCTCTCGTGTGAGCAAGATCTTTACAAAAATTGCAGATACCATGGTGCATGAATATTTTAGTATACCTTAATTAGCAATGGAACTGCAATAATGTAATTCAAGGTCTCATTCGCCCACTATCTTACTGGATGGTAAGGGTTGATGCGGTCGATGAAGCCTAAAAGTAAATTATTGCGCTTGCCATTGCAAGTAAACATCATCTGACAGCCTTTTCCCAACTATGTTAGGTTCAGCTTCCAGTCTAACTGGATGCAGCTGACTATAGAGCTACTATGCTTATCTGCTTATCTTGCTTACTACTTACTTTGCTTGACATAACCCTACTAGACCGAATGCGTAACACCGAAATCCGTCGAAAGTCTACGACGTCTGGTGCATAGCGATGAGCCTCAAGTGGAGTTGGGCAGGACATCAAATTAGACGTGGAGTTGGCCGATGGAGTAAACCTGTGACCGGATGGTGGCCATAGAAACCAGGGCCGTCCAAAAGCGCGTTGGGTTGATGATATCGTCAAAGTCGCGGGAAACACCTGGATGAGGGACGCATGGAACCGGGAAGCGATGCAGAAAAATGGGGAGGTCTATGGAAATGATGGTGATGATGACTTCTTATATGACCTCCACAACCCAGTTGCTTGGTAACACTGGTAACCTCTTGGTAAGACTGGTTGTTAGGCTTTCTGGCTTCTGACTACCCGTAACGACTGCCAAAGATCTACAAATGACAGCCAGGCGACGGCTTAACGTGCTTTCCGAGGCCCGGACGGGTACCAATATGAAATAGATGGCCATCCATCCAAGACTGATCTCAGTCTAGTCGACCCGTATGTCTGTTATTTCAAGCTAGCAAAAAAAGAAAGTCAAGAAGGTCATGAGACAATATCCAGTAAGAAAAATCGGTCAATCCCGAAATAAAAACGAGCGACTCCTACGCAACATAATATTTATGAATTCATTGTACTTGGCTTAACTTTGCGATTGGTTACTGACACAAATCTGGTCACGTGGCACGGCCGGGTATTGCCTAAAAGCACCGCTTTCTAGAAATATACCGACCCTTAAGCGAATCGTTATTTAAATAGAAGTATTGCTGACAATTGTACTGTTATTGGGGTAGCTCTCTATAGCACTATTTTCAGCCTTTATTATTTGAGAATTTTCTAGAAATTCCGTTTGAAAGTTTGCGTTTGTGGACGTAATATCAACGTATTTTTTTCTGCCGACAAATGGTATTGCTTTGTTCTCGTTTGAAATATAATAATACCAGGGAGGCCAATTCTCGCGTTTACACTCCTGCAAGTCACATTCGTCATAGCTGCTCGTTTCTTGAAGTCGCATATACTCGTAAAATGGTGACTTTTGTATTCTTACTACGTTGTTCGTACCCCACAAGTCCAACGACAAAAATGTTGCCATTATTCGTCGCGCGAAGCAATCCATTCTACGTAACGATGCTACTTTTTAAACGCAATCGTTAACGTACTTTTGAACACCTTTAAGACCTTTAAGAATGATTTTTAAGTCAAAAATATGTTTTGAGCAGCATATACGTATATCAGTGCGCTCCCTTACTGATAGGTATATGAATTATAAAATGTTAATTAGCCTCAAATTAATCTTTTTGCTTATTTTTGCTTTTTGCTTATTCCTCACATCTGTAGAATGATTGTAAACTGGAGGAGCGGAACCACCTAATACAAGCAAATCTTTGCTTAAAAGGTGACTCCAAACCTAACATAGTTATATCCTTAAGTGAAGAAATAAACATTTTTTTTATTTTTTTTTTATTTTATATCATAAACATATTTTATCAATATCATCATCATTATTGGTTTCATGTAAGTCCATTTTTAATTTATTATTCACATTATAATAAGTTCTCCTTAGTATGTGCTACAACGGAATGCATGGCTGATGCTGATTTGTCAATGTCAACGATATTTGCGACGTCAAATTCTTGACTGCTAAGTGGTTTTGGGTTCAATTCCCAGGTTGGATAGTGTTATTGGGTTTTTCATTTCTTAGTAGCAGCCCGGAGTAAGGATTTGTGTCCGGTTGATGGCTGTAGGCTGTATTACATAAAACTTGTACACAGGTGGAAAAAATGAGCATGTCTACCAACTATTTATTTCGAATCAGCTGATTTTTATTTCATACATTTTGACGAGTTTTGCGAACATGAATGTATGAGGCAGCTGATTTTTATTTCGCGATTTCAGATTTGGTCCCATAGTAAAAGTTGTTTGTTGTCATGAGTATAATCATGTGTTTAAGTATCGGTCACTAATTACCAGTCACCATATATACTTTATTCGAAATAAATAGTTGGTAGACATGCTCATTTTTTCCACCTGTGTACAAGTTTTATGTAAAACAGCCTATATATAACCAGTCACCCTATATATAAAGTAAAATGATATAAAATAGTATAATAATGAAAAGAAAGTTACAATTCAAACCATTTATTTTATTTAATAGTTTACATTTATTTTATTTTTTTTTAGTTTTTTTTTAGGTTACATTGAATACTAATATACATAACTAGCTGCGCCCCGCGGTTTCACCCGCCTAGATCGGGATAAAAAGTAGCTTACATGTTAATCATAAACTATAAATACACACACAAATAAAACAAAACACAACAACAAACACAAAACAAACAACAAAACACAAAAAGACAGTCAAAACAAAACAAAACAACAAAACACAAACACATAAAGAAAATAAAAGACAAACAAACACAAACACACAACAAAACAAACCAAGAAGACAGATAAAACAAGACACAAAACAAAACAGAAGACAGAACAAACAAACAAAACACACAAACAGACAAAACACAATACAACAAACAAAATTAGACAAAACAAAACACACAACTTACACACAAACAAATCTATCGAGAGTTCTGACGCACCAAGTAACGCGAGCCGCTTTTTGCTCTTCACAGAGCGAATGCGGTATCCATCGGGAAAACAACTTTTTTTTTTGGTCATGCAAGATTATTTGTATTTGACTCATGCCAATGTCTAAAGTTGCCTAAATTTCGCGGTATGTCACATGTCGATCTTCCTCAATCAGCTTACGCACAGCATCAATGTTTTCTTGGGTGACTGCAGTTTTTGGACGACCTTGACGGGGATCATCACTGAGTTTGACACGTCCACGTTGAAATTCAGCAAACCAGCGATAAATTGTGATTTTGGATGGGGCTTCATCACCAAATGCAGAAATCATCCGGTCAACACACTGTTTTTGTGTTAAACCACTTCGAAAGTCATAATAAATCATCGCTCTTGAATTTTCTCGAGTCAATTCCATTTTCTCAACGACTAAACAAGTTTGACAAAACCTTGTGACAAGACCGAGAATCTTTTTTTAAATAAATAAATGGTATTCGATTTTTAAAACCAAGGAGTTTTCAATTAAAAAGATTTTAATATGACAGGAACAAGGGAAATATTCCATTCCCGATACTTTTAGTGCAGCCTATGTATTACCACCAATTTTAAAAATACTCTAAAACAAGACAGTACATAAGCGCCATTACAGTACATAATACATTTTAACATCATTTATGTACAAAAAGAAAGTATCGTCTTCTCGAAACACGCTTACGGCGTGGTTTGATATGAAGAGCGCTCGCCACAGATCTAGATACTGGATGCAATGTTCCTTTTGTTACTTGGTCATTAGCACCTTTTCATCATTTTAAATTATTAATAACAAGTTACAAAAAATGGTTTTTCTTACTACCTAGGGAATAAAAATTGTTTGTCTTACTATAGGAAATGACAATTTTATGCAAGGCTCTTTGCATTTAAAAAATAGGTAAACTTTATAAATGCTCTCATTGCGTGTCTTGATGGCCCGTTTTTAAAGAAAGGAAGAACAGGTGAATTATTTAAAAAAAACAAGATTTTATTAGTCTGGATATCATCTAAGACCAGAGTCCTTGTCAAGACAAATCAAACGAGCCCAAATTCGATAGGGACTGAGTTCTTACTGTGGCCACGTTCCGTCTCCATCACCAGACCAGCTCAATTAATCTGCCTAGCCTTTTCACAACTATATTGGGGTCGGCTTCCAGTCTAACCGGATGCAGCTGAATACCAATAATATATATAATAATATATGCTATATATTTTACATGGAGCGACTGCCTATCTGACCTCCACAACCAAGTTACTGGGTAATACGATACTCCTTGGTAAGGCTGGTTGTCATTCTTTCGGGCTTCTGACGACCCGTAACGCCTGTCAAAGATCCACGAATGACAGCCAGGACCAACGGCTTAACGTGCTTTCCGAGGCACGAAGGAGTCTCGGTATGTAAAGATGGTCCACACCCATCCACAGACCAACTCCGGCAAGCGTAGCTTTACCTGTTGGATCGACCCGTATGGCTGTTATTACTTAGCCACGAGCTTCTCCACCAGACCAGCTCGATGGTACTAAAATATTACATTGTCACTGATTTTACATACTTAAGCAAAAGATTACGGCGGGGTTATAATTTTATACACTGGGTTAAAATGTGGCCTGATGCCACTCCTTGCCGGATTTTATACGTAGTTTGTTATATTTGTGACGTAGCGAGCCCCCACTCCCCAACTTTAATGCGTTTTATTTAAGTACATTTTTATTAATATGATAAAGCAAAAAGTACGTGTCTAATATTTTTTTATTGTCTAACTGACGGACTAAATAGTTTTTTTTTTACCCAGGAAACATCCCTATTCTTAAAACACCTTTTCTTCACCAATGTTCACGTCAATAACTGAAGCGGTAGGAGTAGGTACATAAATTATTAATTCCCAGCACTCTAATATTATAAATACTTATTTACAAGCTGTTTCCCGCGACTTCGTCTGCGATCCAGGATGAAAAGTAACCTATGTTCTTTTCCAGTCTACCAATGAGCCAAATTTCATCCGAATCCGTTCAGCCGTTTTATCGTAAAAACGTAATAAACAAACAAACTCACTTTCGCATTTATAAATAAGTTATAATTAGGGTTTCCTGGCTGGTTGTCAAAAATTTAGTGATCATATTTACCAAGATGACGTTAAAATAATTTATATAGATCCCACTATAAATATGGCGAACTTTAAATTTTATTGTTTTAGTTTGCAAACAATATTCCTAATGGTTTAAAGTTTTGAATTTATGTCTTTAGAGAACCCTGAATTTAAATATAATAAGTTTTGGAATCAATTTGTTCAGATCAAAAGTCGATTAAGATTATTTTCGTGCATTCTAGTTGGTTTTTAGCATGGAGGTTTTTAGTCATAAATAATAATGATGTGTCGAGGTAGGAACATTTATTGCAAAACTATGTACTAACTTAGCACTAACTTATACTAGACGATTTTTATGTTTTGAATTATTGGGACATTAAATTGTGATTTATGCCTAAATTTCGATTTAATACGCCAAAAAACACATTGTAATAGCAGTAGGCTCGCTTAATAGCACCTGAAGGCTCCGCTCGTCGCGCGACACGCTGTGCCTTTGTGTCGCGTGCGTTTCGTGTCACGTGTCGCGCCTGTTTAAGGAGCCTTGAGATTTAAATGTAATTGGAGAAACATGGGTGTACTGTTCTGCCAAAATACAAATTAATAAGAAAAATATCAATTATTTTTACTTAATTGTGTTTTAATGTTTATCTGAATTTTTTATGTTGCATATGCTTAGGGCGGTAACACGAAACATGATTTTTAAAAAACTCCAAGCTGCAATTCATTATCATCATCATAATTTCAGCCGAAAGAGGTCCACTGCTGGACATATGCCTCTGTGCTTCTCGTTTCCAGCGGATTCCTGCAGCCTTCCCAAGATCATTGGTCCCCCTTGTGGGAGGCTTTCCAACTTTACGTCTGCCCCATTGACCATCCATTTTGCGAGTAATGTAGCTGCAAGCTTCTTCTTAAACTCGATGTGAGACAACCGCCGCGTAGGTACTGTAGGTATATGTTTTAAATGTGTAGGCTTAGTCAAGTTTTGGCTTAGTTTTGTGGCTACAGTGACATCATCATCAGGATAAAGCAGTCCACTGCGGGACATAGGCCTCTCTTATTGCACGCCATTCAGCTCGATTCTCGGCAACTCTCATCCAGCTGCTACCAGCCACCCTGCGAAGATCGTCGCTCCACCTAGCTTGAGGACGTTCTCCTTACGTTTGCCGATTCGCAGTCTCCACTCAAGAACACGTCTACCCCACCGTTCATCGGTTCTACGGCTAATATGGCCGGCCCATTACCACGGCGACATGTTTAAACCTAAACTTTTTGAGTCACTTGATGGTCTGCGTACTTTGTAATATAATCTCTACTATAGAATTTTTCCTACGGACTTATCCCACGAATTTCCTTTCTTAGTTTTAAAAGTTTACTCAGTAAAGTCTTAGATGACTTTCGTATGAAGTTCAAGTTAAGTTCTCAAATGCTTTACAGCTTACCGTGACATTGTAACTTTTAAAAAAAAACTAAAAGAGGATTTAACATGTGCTTATAAACTTAACACAAAGATTAGATGTCTTTGTAACTCGGCTTGACCGTGTAATACTTTTTCGTACAGAAAAATCAGGTTAACTTGAAACTTCAATACCAGGTGAAGAAGAGGGTTTTGTCCTGCTGAGAGAGTTTTACAGGGTACAATTTTTTCCAAGACTACGTTGTGGTCCTGGGCTCGATTCCTGGGTCAGAATATTATTGAGTTTTTCCATCTGAAATATCTCAGTAGCTGCCCGGAGTCTGGATTTGTGCCCGGTTGATGGCAATAGGTTTGCCCCCTGCTACATAGGACTTAGACATAACTGGCGAAATGTGCGTGTACTACTACACCTCCGCCCAAACTTTCGGGGAAGCACGGGGTGAAAAAATGTGTTTCAGGTTTACTGAAGCTTTCGTACCAGGTGGAGAAGAGGCTTATGTCCTGCAGAAGCGTCTCATTTATGCAGAATAAACAATTTTTATTTCTCACATTTCTTTTTTTTTTTTCACAGTTTTAACTAGTGCAGGAGTCAGAGAATTCCATATCTGGTGTACCATCTGTTTTATGACAATAAATAATAATAATTATTATTTTTTTTGACATATCTCGGGACCCTGGGGTCCCGGACCTTTGGAAGGCGTACGAGGAGCCGAAGCCAACTCGCAGAAACCTCTTAGACAATTTTAAATGAAAAGAAGGCACCAGCCGACGATTATCCCTGTATGCACTATACAAGTGCACTCAAGGACAACCCCCGGTTGGTGCAGAACTATTGCAGAACATGGAAACAAAACACATTGGGTCTATGGGTTTGGGTGGATATAGTGGATTGGGTACCTTGAACTATGGAAGAACTATGTCCCCTGCCTGACCAATGTTATATAATATACACAGATAAATTGGCAGGGGGTGACTTGCACACTCAATAATGGGCCCCCGGAAACGGTCGCTAGCACATAGTGACGTAGCGACAAGGGGCAACATGTCCTGAGGTGCTTGAGGAGTGGAGAGGTATTCCACGGCTCTCAGAACAATCCCAGAGCCCGGAAGATGGTCAAGATCCCTACAAGCACTTACTAGAATACTTCCTTCCTCCGAGCACGTTTGCTCTTGCGAATCTCTATTATCATTTCTTGTCTTTGGCTTATCTCGGGACCCTGGGGTCCCGGACCTTTGGAAGGGGTACGAGGGGCCGAAGCCAACTCGCAGAGGCCCTTATTATTATTTTTTTTTTTTTTTCTTTGATTTATTTCTCAGTGGGAGTTCTCCAAGCTAAAATATAATATTATTTTAAAGAACCAGCTATAACGCTTTGAAGCTCCTCTTTGTTAGAATAAATGTGGAGGTCACCGGGAGGTGACACCCAGAAGGACCGGCGTGCGTGTGTGACCAGAGGCCTTAGTACGAGTTTTTAGACTTACTCGATCGCGTTAACGTAAACTTCAATTTGTACTGGAACCACAGATGAATACAGATGGGAAATACCGCAAAATCATTTAAATAAAAAGCGAATCTTGCAATATAGTGTAATTCAGGTCGCACAACGCTTCATTACCTACAGTTATATTCACCTATATGTTGCCTCTCTTTCTAGCGCGTAACTCCTGACTCGTTAGGGTTGTCTTCTTTTACGACGCGGCGCGTGAGTGACGGGGTGTCCTGCATGAGCGACGAATACGACGCGACGCGACGCTTCGAACGCGACGAACGCGATCAACTCAACGGCATACCCTGCTTGCGGCCTATATGGCAGTCTGCGGCGAGACGCGACGTAACGCGTACTTGTTTTGAGGGCGACCAGACGCGACACCATGAACTACGAAATGGTTTCTTTGTAAAAATATTATATTTTATTTTCTTTGTGTTGTTTACTTCGATCAAATATTGATCGAAGACTTAAAATATGAACTTTCAAGCAAAATTGTACTGTACTTCTCCATAATTCGAGAAGTAATGACCAAAATCACGTAGGACATTTGTTGCGTGTAGCATCGCGTCGCATTACATCGTGTCATGTCGCGTCGCGTCGCGTCGTATTCGTCGCTCACGCAGGACACCCCGTGAACTAACGTGCGAGCCGGCCGGTGCGCGGCAGCCCACACTGAATTGCCCAGTGAGATGAGCCCGCCGCGTACTTGTAGGTTCATACCTTAAATGCGGAGTGTCCCATCTGTATTAATCTATGCTGGAACTAAACAAGCGCCGTCTGGTGACTATAATGGGACACACAATTATTCCATACATATTGACACTAAGGCCTCGGGTGTATGAACATTAATGAAGTAAAAAAGTATGTAAGGATCGAAGCAGATGCCGTTCTGTAGTTTCTGCCTACCCCCCAATGGGAAGTAGGCGTGAGTTTATGTATGTATGTAAATGTGAAGGTCAAATATTATGTGTGATGCCTATATTTTATACAAGTATTTACCTGCAAAATTCCTGTAAGAATATTTATTGCGTCATGTTCGTGAACGGAGGAGCTCGTGGCTAAGTAATAACAGGCGCACGGGTCGATCCATCAGCTACGCTTGCCGGAGCCAGTCCGTGGATGAGTGACCATCTTTACATACCGACACTCCTCGGTGCCTCGGAAAGCACGTTAAGCCCCAACGGCTCCCGGCTGTCATTCGTGGATCTTTGACAGTCGTTACGGGTCGTCAGAAGCCCGAAAATTTGACAACCAGCTTTACCAAGGGGTATCGTATTAACCAGTTAATGGGTTGTGGAGGTCAGATAGACAGTCCCTCTATGTAAAATACTGGTATTCAGCTGCATCTGGTTAGACTGGAAGCCGACCCCAACATAATTGGGAAAAGGCTAGGCAGATTGTTCGTGAACGCGCGCCGTCAGTTGAGACTGGTCGTCTCTTAACTGCCAGGGCTTATTTTTAATATTATATTAGGTCTTTACCTATGAAATTGCCGTTCTGCAGTACTGGCCATTTCAAATCAAAATAATTTTTGTTTGGCTAAGAATTCTAATTTCAAATTAATTTTATTTTAAAAACATGGTTTTTTTTTTCCAAAAGTAGTCATTTGTTTATTAATTAGTGTTACATTTTCATCGCATTTCAATCTTTTTCGTCATCATGGATACGTTAAAAATTCGAGTAATTATGGAATATGAGTACCGTCGTGGCAGCAACGCGGCACAAGCGGCACGCAACATCAACGACGTTTACGGAGCTAACACTACAAACCAACGCACCACTTGTTATTGGTTTGCTCGCTTCCGTTCTGGAAATTTCGACCTGAAAAATGAACCTCGCGGTCGTCCGAAGACTTTGGTCGACAATGACGAATTATAGGCGATTGTGGAAGCTGATGATACACAATCTACGGCTGAATTAGCAGCAGCTTTCGACGTTAGCGTCAAAACAATATCGGTCCATTTGCGTCAAATTGGCAAGGTAAAAAAGCTTGACAAATGGGTGCCCCACGAACTCAATGATCGCCAGCGCGAAGTACGCGTCGAGACGTGCCATGCACTGCTCAACAGACACACAAATGAAGGAATTTTGAACCGCATTGTTACCTGCGATGAAAAATGGATTATGTTTGATAACCGCAAGTGCTCAGCAAGTTGGTTGGATCCTGGTTCAGCACCTAAACAATGCCCTAAACGAAAACTTACCCCTAGAAAAGTGATGGTCACTGTTTGGTGGTCTAGCGCCGGTGTGATTCATCACAGCTTCTTACCAAACGGGGTGAGCATTACTTCAGATGTGTACTGTGAAGAACTGAACACAATGATGGAGAAGCTGGCACATCTCCAACCAGCATTGGTCAATCGCTCGTCTCCGCTGCTCCTGCACGACAACGCGCGACCTCATACTGCACAGCAGACGGTCTTCAAGTTGCAAGAACTGGGGTTGGAAGCTCTCCGTCATCCGCCCTACTCACCAGACCTTGCGCCTACAGACTACTACTTTTTCCAGAATTTGGATAACTTCTTGGCGGGAAAAAAATTCAATACCCGAGAGGCAGTACAAAATGCCTTTGAAGAATTTGTTGCCTCCCGTCCAGCTGATTTCTTTAAGAAGGGCATCAATAAACTGCCACTGCGTTGGCAAAGATGCATTGATTGCATGGGTGATTACTTCGATTAATACAAATAAAAAATGCATGAAAAAAATTCGTTTAAATTTTTTCATACAAAACGGCAATTTCATAGGTAAAGACCTATTATATCTCTGTGCCTTTCATCCAGATCAGTTCAGCAGTTCTGGCGTGATTGAGTATTGAACAACATTCGCATTTTAATATTATAGTAGGAAGTAGGATAACATAACGTTACGCCTTGTTTCCCCGAAGGGTTTGTCAGAGATGTACTTATAGTACACCTACATAATGCGTGTTTTGTTTAAGTCCGATGTACTAGGGGGCAAGTCTATTGCCATCAACCGGGCACAAATCCAGACCCCACTGGACTTCTACTGAGAAATTCCAGATACAAAAATCCAATACCACTTTGCCCGACCTAGGAGTCGAACCCAGGACCTCATGTTTAACAGTAGCGCTTGCAACCACTAGACTAACGAGGCAGTTACCTTTTTGTAAATAAATAAATCCAATACAAAAAAAAACCGGAAAAATATTTTATTTCAGCTACGACATATTGGAAAACGTGCAAAATGAAATAGTGTTCGTACTAAAATTGAATTCTTTGGACAGTAAATACCTATTCGGTTTCAAATAAATTCAGTGTACTGGAAAATGAAATCAAGCGGAAATCAGTTTCTTTTTGGAAGATTTCAGTATATCCTCATACCGTATTAAATTTTATATGAGAAAATAATTATTGTTTTTATTTTACGAGGCAAGTGAATTATATGTATGTTTATTAATACGATACAAATATATACACTGGATAAACTTCTTATATTAACGGCTGATTGTTCAATAGTCAGATATTTTTTATCAGAGGAATAAATATGGTGCTTTGACAGCTTTTGTGTAGAATATATGTCAAACTGTCAAATTTATTCTTCACATAAAAGTTATCAACCTATTGAAAAATCAGCCCTTAATCATCTAACAAACTATTAAAAAAAATTTACAAAAAAAAACAGCCGACTTCCAAAAAAAGACTAAAGAAAAAAAACTGAAAAAAAGTGAAAAATAACTTTAATTTCGGAATTCGGTGTCTTTGGATCTGTATTTCAGTTAGTTGCCACCGACTTCCGAAATTAAAGTTATTTTTCACTTTGTAGTAGGTACTTTTTTTTTTGTAAAAAAGTTTTTTATTTTTCACTTTTTAGTGGGTCAGTCTGTAATTTATCTAAGTTATAATAGCCTTATGTCAACTGCTCATCATCTTTTACAAAATATTGCTTTTCCTGATACAAGGACGTTAATTGTTGAGGAGTTCTCCCAGTAAGGTACCAGGAGAACTGGAATTGATGGTGAATTCACCATCAGCTCCACTTCAACATATGTATTGTGACGAGCATAAATGGTTTAGTAATAATCGAAAAACTTTTTTACAAAAAAAAACAACCGACTTCCAAGAAAATACTACAAAGTGAAAAATAACTTTAATTTCGGAAGTCGTTGGCAAAAAGCTAAAATACAGATCCAAAGACACCGACTTCCGAAATTAAAGTTATTTTTCACTTCGTAGTATTTTTCTGGAAGTCGGTTGTTTTTTTTTTTTGTAAAAAAGTTTTTTATTTTTCACTTTTTAGTGGGTCAGTCTGTAATTTATCTAAGTTATAATAGCCTAATGTCAACTGCTCATCACCTTTTTACAAAATATTGCTTTTCCTGATACAACGACGTTAATTGTTGAGGAGTTCTCCCAGTAAGGTACCAGGAGAACTGGAATTGATGGTGAATTCACCATCAGCTCCACTTCAACATATGTATTGTGACGAGCATAAATGGTTTAGTAATAATCGAAAAACTTTTTTACAAAAAAAAAAAAAAACAACCGACTTCCAAAATATACTACAAAGTGAAAAATAACTTTAATTTTGGAAGTCGGTGGCAAAAAGCTAAAATATAGATCCAAAGACACCGACTTCCAAAATTAAAGTTATTTTTCACTCTGTAGTATATTATAATTAGTATTTTTTTGGAAGTCGGTTGTTTTTTTTTTTTTTTTGTAAAAAAGTTTTTATATGACTCGGCAATGTTATGATAGGTATTGAACTTTTAAATAAATGATATATCAAAATAAAATATTATAATAACAGCGGCCTAAAACGGCAAGGTAACAATAGGAATAAACCTATCGGATATACTCGCGACCTTCCAAAGAATATTATTATGCAAGCAAGAAACGTGATAACGTTGGATTTTAGCCTTAAAACTCTACCAATAAGTTAGGCAATTTTTAGATACTGCTTGAGTAGAAAATTAGAGGGAACTCAGTCACTAGTCAGTTTATAACGTGTAACGGGTATCTATTAAGATAAGATAAGATAAGATAAGATAATTTTATTTGTTCAAAACATGAGTATACACACACATAGCATGCAAGATGACAAATATAATTCTGTGACTTCAGTCATGTTTTGCCAGAACGGCGTACAAATATGAGACATCGAACTCTAGACAGCATCAATCAATTTTAAAAACGTTCATTAAATGGCAATCAACAATCCAATTTAGACCATACTAAAAACAAAATACTAGAATACTAAAGTACAATAATCATAACTAAAACATAACTAAAATCATAACTAAAAACAATACTCATTTAAAATAAATTCAATACACATGTCAATACAAAATACCACTAAAGCAATACACATGTCAAAGCAACTGTTATTATAAGGATGTCAATATAAAAGTCAAATTAATTTATCGGTTAGGAATTCGTCAGTGCTGTAATAGATTTTCTCTAACAGAAGGTTTTTTAATCTATTTCTTAATTTTTCAGTGGGTAATTCCCTCCAATGTTTTGGCAGCTTATTGTAAAGAGTTGGCGCCATACAGAATACACTTTTACGCATTAGAGCTGTTCTGGATCTCGGAATACATAGCTTACTATTGTCGCGTCTATTTCTTACTACTTTATCTGACACTAAGGGGAAAAGGTGTGGATTCGATTTGACAAACATGACGATCTCTAAAATGTACATTGACGGAAGGGTTAATATTTTATATTTTTTAAATATCGGTTTGCAACTCTCTGTAACATGGAGACCAGACATAGCCCTCAGGCACCTCTTCTGTGTTTTAAATATCACATCTTTATTTGTTGAATTTCCCCAAAAAATTAGTCCATATCTCAAGTTAGAGGACACCAAGCCATGATACGCAGTTAGAAGTGCATCAACATTTAAGATGGGGGCCAATTTATATAGGGCATATGTGGCATTACTAATTTTTTTGCTTAATTCTTCCGTATGTGCTTTCCAATCTAATTTGCTGTCAATGATTACACCAAGAAATTTGGTTGTGTTCACTTTATCTATTTTGTTATTACAATAATGGACATTTACATTTGGTACGGATGATCTTTGGGCAAAATGCAGAATATTAGTTTTCTCAAGGTTTATCTTAAGATTATTGTTTTCCAGCCATTTTACCATTGATTCTACGGAATTGTTAATATCAGTTTCGTACGTGTCTCCGTTTTTACAATCAATTGTAATGGTACTGTCGTCGGCAAAAAGTGTCATCGGGTGGTCAATGCTTTTGGGTAGGTCATTAATGTACACTATAAAGAACAGCGGGCCAACGACAGTACCTTGCGGTACGCCAAATTTAAGTACACGTTCTTTTGACTTATACACAATTTCCTTTTTATTGCTTTTATTTATTGCTGAGATTTCTGTAAATTGTGTTCTATTGCTTAAATATGATCTAATGAGGTTTGAGACATTCCCTCTAATGCCATATGCTTCTAATTTTTCAATAAGTATGTCGTGCCGAACATGGTCGAACGCCTGTGTCATATCACAGAAAATCGTACATAATGGTATATTCGAATCTACTTTTTGCATGACATTGTGTAAAAAATCGTATATTGCCAAGTTTATTGTTTTACCAGTTCTAAACCCTTTTTGTTCATTAGTAAGTATATTTTCTCTTTCGAAGTACGTATTCAACTGTTTATGTAAATACTTTTCAAATATTTTGGAGATTATGCTAATAAGGGATATTGGCCTATAGAATTGCATTAGCTCTTTGTTTTCCTTTTTAAATAACGGCTTTATGATAGATATTTTTAGTGCATCGGGAAAAACACCTGTCTCGATGCACAGATTAATTATATAACTTAGATGCGGTGCTATTTCTCCCGCTACAGATTTTATGACTTTTGTTGATATGCCATCATGTCCTACACTATTTGTATTTTTCAATTGTTTTATAATTTTAAATATTTCGATTGGCAGACAAGGGACGAGAAAAAAAGAATCTTTTCTTTTTGGTATCAGCGATGCAGCATTTTTGCCAGATCCTGCTATAGGGTTAATTTTGTCAATGAAGTAATTATTAAAATTATCTGCAATAGCCTTTGGGTCAGTAATGACGTCATTATTTACACAAATTTTATCAATACAGTTTTTTGGAATGTTGAATTTCGAGTTATTTATAATTTTCCAAGTTGCTTTTGATTTGTTATCTGACGTCTTTATTGCATAGTTATTCTGTGCCTTTTGAGTAAGTTTTACAATTTTTTTTAATATTTTTGAATAGCAAGTTAGTTTTATTTTATTAATCTGATTAGGTTTTAGTCTATATTGCCATAATAGTTGTCTTTTCTTTTTACTACATAGTTTTACACCACGTGAAACCCATTTGGGTTTTTTCACCGTGCTAATTCTAACATTAATTTCTGGAAAGCACAATTTGTAGAATAACGAAAATATGTCAAAAAAGGATTTGTACGCTACATTAGGGTCATTTGTTTTGTAAATGTCAGAAAAAGATAGTTTATCTAAGCAAGTTTTAAATTTTGTCATATTTTCATTACAGTAGTCGCGTCTAGTAACCTGCCAATATTTGATATTACACTTCTTTTGCACTGGAAATGACATTAGTTGTGCCGTATGGTCCGATAGAGCAAGTTCTAGGACTTCGACCTTACATGCTTTGCGAAAATTATGAGCAATATTATCAATACAAGTTTTACTCTTAAGGCGTGTAGGTTGATTCAAAGCTAATTTTAAATTGTAATTTAGTAATAGGCATTCAAATTCAATTGTCTGAACGTTCTTTTTTAAGATGTCAATATTGAAATCCCCTGCAATGACAATATTATGATGGCATTTCTTCGTTAACTCTTTCAGTAAGAATTGTAATCTGTCCATACATACGTTGAAGTTTGTTAACTTGGGAACCCTATACACACATGCCAGGACAATGTTATAACTAGGTAACTCTATCGCGCAACATTCAAATATTCCGGGTTCTGATAAGCTGGCTATCTTCTTTAATTCGATGAAGTGATGTCCGTTCTTTACCAGGAACACTACTATTACTATTAGAACACTATTTTCATTAGATTCCAAACTGCTACTCCGTGGCGGACTAAGCCTTTCGGGGGCCCGGGGCGGCAAAACAAAATGAGGCCCCCACGGTTTATTGTAAAAAAAATATAGTTTAAGAAACTAAAAACACGCTTTAATATCATTAAACTGAACTAAAAAGTAAAAAATATTTTTTTCAATATAAGAATTAAAGTGATTAACGAGAAAATTAATGAATAAATTGATTAAATATAAATTAATTAAATTAACAAAAAGCGTGCTCTCAAATTACAGAATCAGTGTATGAATGTCGTACTAAGCACCCTACGCTTTCTTTACATTAGTTTTGTCGTTAATCACTTTATTCTTAAATTGAAAAAATATTTTTTACTTTTTAGTTCAGTTTAATGCTACTAAAGTGTGTTTTTTAGAGATTTTTTAAACTATAATTTATTTATATTTTTTTTTAGAGATAAATCGTTAATCCTGATGATCCCAATCAGGATAATGGGACAAAATTTTTAAATTATTGTATTGTCATCGGGCCTTGTTATGTATGCAAAATTACGAATTAATCTGACCATTTAAAGTGGGTAAAAATCGAGTTCAAAGATTCCGTTACATACAAACATACATACATACAAACATACATACAGGTGAAGCTAAAAAAAGCGTGTTAAAAACGTAAGATTTTTTGAATTTTGCGGGCTACATTGAAGGAATCACCTTAAGTGATGCTAAAGTAGAATTGGAAATGTTCTCAACTTAACAAAAATGAAGGTTTTACATGCAAGAGCTAATTAATGCTAATCCCTTCAATCTTAGTTTTGATATGAGTTCAACAAAAATACGGTTTTGATTTTATGAGCTTTCGTTGGCCAGATATTCTTCGGCTATGTGCACTGAACTTATTCAGTCTATACTATTACTATACAATTTAAAAACATAATGTCACCTTCTTCACAACTCTCCAAATAAAGAATTCATCATGAAGAAAGAAAATCCGTAAGAACTTTCAACAAAAAAGGTTTATACTTTTTGCATTTTTTAAAAAAGGTTTTTACTTTTTTATACTTTTTGCATTTTCAAGTTCTTCGTTACTGCGCTACCATTTTAGAGGCTGTAAACTTTGAGACCGCATTATATGTGCACATATCTAAAAATAAAGTGGTGTACAGTCACCAAATAAAACTTCTATTTAATCTATGCTGTGCATAACAAATTAAGCTCAGTAGTCAAATTTTTCAAATCATTCATTTGCGTGTGTGTAACATCTTAGTAATTTTTAACCTACTTCAAATAAATAAGGAGGTTCTCAGGTCGTCGGAATCTTATTTTTAAAATGTACTTACCCCTATTACTCAAAGACGGCTGGACCAATTTGGAAAATAGTTTTTTTTTTGAAGGGGTTCTTAGGTGGTCCCTAAATTTTATTAACATTGCTTGGTTAGTTTTTGAGTTATCTTCAATAATGGTGCCGATTCTGTTGTGCACAAACTAAACTTAATTTAGGCTATTGCTAACTTTTTTTCTCTATTGTGACAAGAAAGGGACGGAAGTAAATTAGAGCTGTCGAATTAGTTAGAACTAATTTTTCCATAGACATTTAGACGACACGTAAAAACATGTCGACTAGAAACACGGTGAAGCGCAAGGCGTGAACTAGTTTGACATCTCCAACTTAGTTCATAGTTATATCCGTCCTTTTCTCGCGCTGCCTGTTAGTAAAAGATAGCGATTCTCTAATTTTAATTTAGTGCGTTCACAAGAGAATCGGCACTAATATGTATTTTTCCCACTTAGTCTATATGGATGATGTTATAATAACTTTGCTGTCACTGTAATTGATAAACCAGGTGTGAAGTAGGTACCATGGTAGGTAAATATTATTGACGTGTAAAGAGACTGTGACCTCTGAGTTTGTTTCGACCTTTCTTCTCAGAGTAGATTGGAAACGCCGACCTCATCTAATTTTTGATTAAAAATATGATTGACGTGTAAAAGAGTTTGTACAAACCTACTTACAGAAATAAATTATCTATCATCCAGCTGCTACGGAAAACTTATTAAGGTGTAGAATTGAACACTATTACTTTTTTTCCTAACAGTACCTATATCAATATCCTCCAAGGTGAACAACCTGATCAGGTCTTCAGACTCAAAAGACAATCATTTAAATATTCGATCACAGATTTAAAGGGTCAAGACAAGCACTTTTGACCTTTTGAGATCTTTTGTTAGGCAGTCCCTCGTCTCCAATGGAGGTAGATTTCGTGATAAGTATCCATTGATTTGTAGTATTTGAGGACTGAAAGCGATTCTCCTTTGTTTTCGATGCTGCGCAGATATCGGTGAGAGCTTTGGTCTGTCAAGTGTTTGAGTATCCCTTTAAGTTGGTAGACCCCCAATCTGTTGATATTACTTTGTTGTATTAGACAGAGGTCCTACCACGAATAGACGACGTAGAAGTAACGTTAATTCAAACGGTTTTTAGGGTTCCGTACCAATATAGTAAAATGGAACCCTAAACCCCCGTTCGCATGGGCGTAATAAAATCGCGGCGGGATATTATAACGCACTGGATTTTCAATTCTGTTGAGAATCCAACTTAACAATAACAGAGTACATTCTAGCGCGTCGAAAAAACACTGTTGGATTTTGCACTCTCGGCGCTAAGCAGAGCGTTGAAAATCCAGTGCGCTATAAAATCCCGCCGCGATTTTATTACGCCCGTGCGAACAGGGGTTTATGGTGCGACGCAGTCTGTCTGTCTGTCCGTCTATCACAGCTGGATATCTCAATAACTACTAATGCTATCAACTTGAAATTTGGAACAGTTTTAGATGACGTTTTCCCAACTATTGTGCAAATAAGAAAAAAATAAAAACACTTTATTTTTTTGCAACAGCGACTGAAAGGGGTTCTTAAAAAATTGAAGTGGGGGCTACTAGGGCATGTGGGATATCATATGGAAGAAGGCTGTTTTAACACATTCTCAAACATTATTTTTCTTTTTTGTTAGGCCACATAGTTTTCGACTTTTGATGAAAAATGTAAAAAAATACTGTTATGGCGGAGATAAGGGGGAGGCTCCTTATCTCCGAAGTTTGCATAGTGAAAAATCTGAAATTATTCTGTGTGATAGAAGTTTATGTAAAGCTTACGGGAAAAATAAAACGATGTCTCTAAATAGCACACTTTTTCAGAAATCGGAGCGGAACTTTCGGTGTGCAAGTCTGACTCGCTCTTGACCGTTTTTTTTTATCTAAAATACGACTATATGGCGGCGCCGAAGTACAGACACCACCACCGGGACGTCACGTTTCTTGTTGACGTCCCGTTGACGTTATGCGGAGGACAACCAGTGTAGGAAAGTCTCTCCAGACTTTTACCAACCCAAAAGAAGTCCATGTCAAGTGAGCTGCCCTCGCTGAAAAAAGGTATAAAATCGTGGATTTAAAACCAGCTTTGTCGTCTATAAAGTCTGAATTTCTATGAATAGTTCATACATTTCTGCACGAGTGTACACTGCGCTATTCTTGCGGGAAATAAACAACACTGACCTTTGCGATCTGCAGCTTAGGAAAGGGTAAACGTTTTGTCTGTATAACTCCTGACATTTTAGCGTGCAATCATTGTGATAATCTAAAAAGTAGGGTTAACATTTGTGAGAGACTTGGTGCCCAAAAAAGCATAAAATACCTGTGTTAGGGGTCACCAGGCCCCCAAAACTTATTATACGAACATATTAAATTAAATTAGACTAATAAACAAAAGGATGTGATGAAGGTACATTAATTAATATAAAGAAAAAAAAAACAAGAACAGATAACCAAGACTGGACATAGTCATATGTGTTTTAAGTTTGCGTGTGTGGGTGAGAATGTGTGCGCGTGTATGTGCGAATGCTTATGTGTGTGTGTGTGTGTGTGTGTGAGTGTGTGTGATAGTGTACGTTTGTGTAGGAGAAATAAATTTTGCGGATAAGAATCAGAAAGATCTCAGTTGCTAGATAATCGAGAGTTTTAAGCCGTTTACATACAGATAGAATAGAAGCTGATATACGCATTGGTTATAATACTAGTGTTGTATTAATTTTGTTACTATAAATACTCGTATCCTCCAAGGAAACAGTAAAATCTTTGCAAGAGAATGGTAGAAAGAAATTAGTAGGACAGACTAATGTCTAGTAAGATAAACTAAGGAAAGAAATTAGTAGGACAGACTAATGTCTAGTAAGATAAACTAAGGAAAGAAATTAGTAGGATATACTAATGTTTAGTAAGATAAACTAAGGAAAGAAATTAGTAGGACAGACTAATGTCTAGTAAGATAAACTAAGGAAAGAAATTAGTAGGATATACTAATGTTTAGTAAGATAAACTAAGGAAAGAAATTAGTAGGACAGACTAATGTCTAGTAAGATAAACTAAGGAAAGAAATTAGTAGGATAGACTAATGTTTAGTAAGATAAACTAAGGAAAGAAATTAGTAGGACAGACTAATGTCTAGTAAGATAAACTAAGGAAAGAAATAAGTAGGACAGACTAATGTCTTGTAAGATAAACTAAGGAAAGGTAATCCATTCCTTATATCTTTGTTAAGATTTGGTTCATATTTTATTTCTGTATGTTTTTTGCCTATTGTAATGAATTATATAAAAAAAAATCTATTCTATTCTATTCAAAGCATTTATTTTAATTCAACGAATATTACAGGTACAAACACGAAGCTAATTCCAAAGCGTAGTCGATTCTTAAGTAGAAGAACGGGCAAAACTCCACGGACACTATATTTAAATCAAATGTTACAAAGTATTAGTAACATCATTCATATTGAATTATGCATATGAGAACGATGTAGAAAGACGTCTAGGCACATTAAAAGCGTCCGTAATAAAAAAGTTACATAAAAAAACAATTTAAAATTTTTAATGAATTAAAATGTTATGGAAGTACCTAGGCACTTCTTGTTGGAATGTTAACAAACACCTGTTGGTTGTGAAACATAATGAAGAAAGAACCGGCCAAGTGCGACTCGGACTCGCTCACGAAGGGTTCCGTACCATTATCTATAAAAACGGCAAAAAAATCACGTTTGTTGTATGGGAGCTCCCTTTAATATTTATTTTGTTCTGTTTTTTAGTATTTGTTGTTATAGCGGCAACAGAAATACATCATCTGTGAAAATTTCAACTGTCTAACTATCACGGTTCACGGCCTGGTGACAGACGGACAGATGGACGGACAGCAGAGTCTTAGTAATAGGGTCCCGTTTTACCCTTTGGGTACGGAACCCTAAAAAGTTATGCTGAAACTTACAGCATAATTTAAAAGGCTTTGCTTTCATTATATTTGCAAGTAAGAATTTTATTTTCCAACTAGGTACGCTTAAGATGGTTTTTGGTAGGTTATTGTTTCTCGGTAAACTTTCGCTCACAGTACACCCGTCCATTCAGAAACGGAATCGGAAAACTGAACTTTTCTTCCACCGTCCGAACCAATTTGTCTTTCCTAGAAAGAGTTTTTACAAAAGTTTTTAGGCTAACAGACTTGAAGATAAAAGTTAGGGATGCATAAACAATTTTTAATAAGGTCGTCATAAGGCCACTAAAATTGGGCAGATGTGCGAACGGTACGAGGTGAAAAACTAATAACACAAATGCCCGGAATTGGCATACTGAAATGTTGACGTTTTTGGTTCCGTAAGATCGAATGAAAAACCGGACCCTTAAAGGATCACTCGTGTGTCTGTCTGTCCGTCTGTCACAGCCAATTCGCTAAGAATCTAATAGGCCGAGTAATAAGTTGAAAGTACACATATGAATTTTTGTGACACAAACACGTTACGTTTAACGTAAATAAATGAATTTTGAGAGTTTTTACTGTGAGAGTCTCAAACATGTTTTTTTTTTATAGTTTTAAAATAAATAGTTTTAATGTTATTTAAGAAAATAGGTAGGTAGAACCTAAATTATAAAAAATACCGTAAATAGTAAGGTCATGAAGAATTTCTCAATATTTTGTGTACGAAGGAACCCATTGTGCATGGTCCGACACGCACTTGGCGGGTTATTATTAAAACGTTTCTATTAATGATTTTTAAATCGTTAATCCCTGAAAAGCGATTTTCTTGTAAAAAGCTATTTCATCTAAAAACGGGTCACCAAAAACCTTTACCAAATGATAAGAAATACAGCAAATGACAGAAATTTTTGTTATTTAGAACAAACATTTCTGTCATTTGCTGTATTTCTTAACTAATAAATAAATTAATAAATAAAATTCTTTATTGGCATAAAAAAGTGTACAAGCAAAGTGAAGCCTCCTGCGCTAGGTAACAACACCTCTTTTATAGGAGTCAAAAAGTAAGTAAAATAGGTAAGTACTAACAGCGAATTTATAACACGCACTATGATGTTTGAACTTTTATGTCTGTAACCATATCTACGTTTTTTATACCATCCATGAACAACTAATTTGATTCTCTCCTCACCTCCGTAGGCGTTACGACTCACGGTACTCGCCGTTCCTCAACGCTTGACGCAAAACTTTTTGTTTTTACAAACTTTTTGATGAGTTCCATTCTTCACTGCTACTCTGTGGCTTCAGTGGGAGCGGTAAGCATGACAACTAAAGTGACTCATAGTGATTAACGTTGTGTAATTATACTTTAACTTTCAGCGAAATACCTATAAACAAACATTTTTAACAGTCCGTTCAACCAACTTTGACTTCTATGCCGTAGGCTTAAGGATGGCATTAAAGGCAAAAAAGTAGTTACAATACCAACTGTTTATTGCAGCTGCCATTTGTCATGCCACCAACGCAATAGAAGTCAAAATCGGTTGAACGGACTGTAAAAAAGGTTTGTTTAAATGTCTAATCTTATTGTAAATGGAGTTTAAATAGTTATGTTTCCGACATGAATGTCAAGGCCAAAGGCAAGAGGTAAGAAAAACTAAACACCGTTAAGACAGTCAATTATTGTTGATTACTTAGGGCTCGTCATTATAGGAACAAACTCTAATTTCTTGGATGCTGTATTTGTGCCCTATTACATGGGATTTAACAAAAAATTAGCAGTGGTGGCCCCATGCTAATTACGAGTTGTAGGTCGTAGGTTTGAACCTAGACAGACAGACCACTGCTTTCAAAACGGTGATGGAAAACATCGTGAGGAAACTGGCATGTCCTAGAACCGAAAATTCGAAGACATGTGACATCTACCAACTCACGCTGGGCCTGCGTGGTGGTTCCCTCTCACTGAGAGGAGGCCTGTGTCCCAGCAGTGGGAACACATTATAGGCTGATTATGAAACATAAATGTTGCCAGCTCTGCCTAGCCTTACGGGAAAATACAGACGTGATGTTATGTTTCTCGAGAAGAATAGAATACCTGTGTTATGAGTCACCAGAGTCCCCAATACTAAATATTATGTACATATTAATTAAGATCAATATTAACAAAAAGAATAGGTAACAATTCTTCATTTTAAATTATGACAAAGAAAATTGGTAACCATATTAAAAATGTCATTATTGAGAACCGCTGTCACTCAAACGCGACCTACCCTTCACAAACATTTAGGTTCAACAAAAGAAAGTTTCTAACAAAAAATTGTTAGTTTTTCGAACTTCATCGTCTGTAGAAGAAGGCGTCGGAAACATATTTCGGTCCTGGCAGATATTATTCAGCCTATGTCGGGTAAAGTTATCTTTTTCCGCTAATGTGGTCATACCTTTTATCTATGGCTCTGTCAACTAAGCCCTTTCTTATAAACTTCCTCATTTGTGTGTAGGTTTGACATTTATTTAGGGTTGCGTACCCGAACCCTTATTACTAAGACTCCGCTTTCCGTCCGTTTGTCTGTCAGAGGGCTGTATCTCATGAACTGTTATAGGCAGACAGTTGAAATTTTTACAGGTTGTGTTTTCTTATTGCCGCTATAATACAAAATAATAAAAAAAAAATAAAGTTAAATATTAAAGGGGGTCCTCATCGTATTGCATGGGGACCCCCTTTAATATTTAAGTATTCAGTTTAAAAAAAAACACATTTATTAATGTATTTTTTAACATTTATTAACTGAGTACTTAAAAAAAATATTGTTAATATTGCACGATAGTACGAAACCCTTCTGTACGGTGCACGTACATGGTTTTTAAAATAATGTAGTAAGCAATGAGTTGTGCAATAAGTAGGCTAGCATCTTTACACTTACACGCGCGACCTACATTAGAAAGCATGACAATCATGCAGCAGCAGCATGCAGGGCACGGATGATGCTTTCTGTACCAATATTTAATTTAGTGTTCAATTAGACGCGGTTTGGGTCGGACAGCTTGCATTTTTATTTCCTGATTCCAGCCCTTTGGCACTCACTGACAATTGCACTGACGTTCTAATTAATATTAGGGTGTGTTTGCATTTGCACCCTTCACCTTCCAAATCTTTTCCATCCAGTCATTCCTCCGTATCACATGCCCATACCATGACAACTAGACAAAGAACTAAAAAAAAAAAACCAAACTGAAAATAAAAAAGACCTAAAAGTAGACTTTGTTTTTTTTTATATGTACTGCTAAGCAAGAGGTCCAGTAGTGCTATTCTGTAAACATCTCAACGTGATAACTCAGGTGAAGTGAGCGTGAAGTGAGCCGTCATTCCACCTGATGCTAGGGGTTGACACTATTGACAGCTCACTTTAAGATCGCTTCACTCATGTTTTCACGGTGAGATATTTACAGAATAGCACTACTGGGTTCGATTCCCAGGTCGGGTAAAGTGTTACCTATTGTGTTTTTCCATCAGAAATTTCTCAGTAGCATCCCGGAGTCAGGATTTGTGCCCCGTTGATGGCAATAGGCTCGCACATGGGACTGAAACATGACTGGAGAAATTTGGGTGTACCTACTATAGCTATAGTACACCTCTGTTTATCTCTTCGGGTATTACAGGCGTGATGTTTAGTATATTGGTGAAGTACAACCATCTAAACCACGAAGACTACGCTCCATAGATTTTATCCCACTTTTATTTACCGAATCCATCCATGGCCGTACCTGATAGTGTTACAAAACTTGGAATTGAGTTTATGCACTTTCATGACGGATTGAGTTTGGCTCGGAGCCATGTTCGGCTGCTCGCCTAATTTATATTGCAGGGCGTTTGCACGGAGCTTTTAGGAAAATGGATCTTTTTGTGTTTTTTGGCGGCTCTAGTAACATAAATGGCTGAGTGGTGGAAGCTGGTGGATGACTGCAATTTTGTCTCTCCTTTTTTATAGGTTATTATTTCAGCTGGTCTATTTACTTCAGCTGTCCTGATGCTTGGGATTGACACTATTGAGAGCTCACTTCACCCAAGTTTACACGGTGAGATTTGTACAGAATATATCTGAAGATGTATTTCGACCTGATGCTTAGGATTGACACTATTGACAACACACTTCAAGCTCTCTTCACTTAAGTTTTCACGGTGAGAGTTTTACAGAATAGATCTGCAGCTGTCATTCCACTGGGCACGCGACAATTGCGGCGATAAGTCCCCTCTTTGAGGAGTGGTTGGAGAGGCGCCACGGCGTCCTCACCTTCCGCCTGACGCAGGTCCTCACCGGACACGGTTGTTTCGGGAGGTTCCTGTTTCGGATAAGGCGGGAGGAAACGCCCGGGTGTCACCATTGTGTGGATCACCCGGAGGACACGGTGGAGCATACAGTGGAGGTCTGCCCGGCATGGGCGGAGCACCGCCGTGTTCTCACGGAGGCGATAGGCGGCGGCGATCTCTCGCGTCCAAACCTGGTCCAGGCCATGGTGCGGAGCGAGAGTGTATGGGAAGCCGTCACCTCCTTCTGCGAAGCAGTAATGCTCGCGAAGGAGTAAGCGGAACGCATGAGGGAGAGGCAACAGCCGCGCCCTCGCGCCCCTAGCCGCCGTAGGAGACGCCCTGGGCGGCGGGAATCGATTGCCGATTCCCGGCCAGCGTAGGCGCGGGCTTGCGGACGACGAGTAATGGGCAGCTCGCCGTCCAGTAAGGAACAGGCCCGGGTCGACGGCGTGTTGTGCTCCACGCGCGCCTCAAAGAGATGTCAGCAGTGACGGGGTCAATTGGGCCGATGCCGCCGGGGTCGCGGGTAGTTCGAAAGAGATACCGTGGCCCTGGCACGGGCAACTGAAGGAACACGGGTGGGTTTTAGTCAGTAAAAGTCTGACACGCCCTCCCGCTCTGCCCGGAGCGGGAGAAATCATTTGATGATTTCCCATCCACAAAAAAAAAAAAAAAAAAAAAAGCTGTCATTCCACCTGATGCTTGGGATTGACACCATTGACAGCCCATTTCACTTATGTTTTCACGGTGTGATTTGTTCAGAATAGATCTGCAGCTATCATTTCACATAATGCTTGGGATTGACACTATTGACAGCTCACTTCAAGCTCACTTCACCTAAGTTTTCACTGTGAGATTTGTTCAGAATAGATCTGCAGCTATCATTTCACATAATGCTTGGGATTGACACTATTGACAGCTCACTTCAAGCTCACTTCACCTAAGTTTTCACTGTGAGATTTGTTCAGAATAGATCTGCAGCTATCATTTCACATAATGCTTGGGATTGACACTATTGACAGCTCACTTCAAGCTCACTTCACCTAAGTTTTCACTGTGAGATTTTTACGGAATAGATCTGCAGCTGTCATTTCACATGATGCATGGAATTGACACCATTGATAGCTCATTTCAACTTGCTTCACCTATGTTTTCACTATTTGATTTTTTACAGAATAAGTGGTCTGTTGCGGCGGCCTAAAGCCTTGGGGTGAAAATCGAAATTTTCTTAGTGGACTGTATGAGGGGCGGTTCGGTGACACAAGTAGGTGTTTTGGTGGTGTGGGAAAATGATGATGGTACCTGCCTGGTGAGCTATGGCGACACGACGAGAAGGGTTTCCTTAGCCACGTGGCTGGCGCGTCCAGGATATCACGTACGGACGAGAATCTGCACTTTCCACAACACACATACACGCACTTGCACTGTTCAATAGCAATCTTCGTTCTTCGCGGTGAAAATATGAGTCCTTTTTCGACTTGGGATTAATTTTACCCAACAGGCGTCGATGTTGATTGAGAACTGGCGGATCTTCTTGGCGGCAGCGAATGCGCGCCATTGCGGATCTTCCTTCTCGCTCTCACTTAGGCATTATAAGGGTTGTGGAAGGGAGAAGGAAAGCGGAAGGAACTTTATGTTACACAGATACTAATTAATTAGAGTTGCCAGTAATTAGGCATGAAATATAAAATAAAGAAAGTAATGGCGTTAACATTCCTCGCGGCCTTAAAGGGTCACCTTTAAAGAGAATAATATAATAATATATACAGTGAAATTACACTTAAATCTAACTAAAGAGGGAATGGACTGAATAAGATATTACTGAGTAGGAATGGGGCATAAGCGGACCACAGGTCGCACAAGAATCCCATTAGAAGTGCGTACTGAAACGACTCGCGTGCTACCGTCTATAGACGTATGCAACTTCTCAATAACACCTAGAGGCCAGGATAGAGGAGGCGCATTATCATTAACTATCACTACTACAGTGCCTTCCTCAATCATGTCTCCATCAGGTTTATTCCATTTTAAGCGTGATTGTAAACTATGAAGATACTCGCTTCGCCATCTTTTCCAGTACGACTGGACTAATTTATCCATAAGAGAGTGTCTTTGAAGCAGGTGATCAGACAGTAAACCTACTTCCGCGGCGGGTAATGAGTTAAGCGGTACAGTATGTAAAAAATGCGAAGGGGTAAGAGCTTTAGGCTCTTCCGGATCAGCGCTAAGAACAGTAAGAGGTCTGGAGTTCAACAGGCACTCTATTTGAGAGAGAATTGTAACTAATTCTTCATAAGATAGGAGTTGTTGACCTATTGTCTTGAAAAGGTGAGTCTTCACGGCCTTCACCATGGACTCCCAACATCCACCAAAGTGCGGTGACGCGGGCGGAATAAAATGCCAATTAATGCGATGCTCAGCGAGCTCCTCTTCAAAGCGCGGGCGGTATTCTTTATTTATGAAATTATACAAGTCGCGTAAAAACGAATTAGCTCCTCGAAAATTGGTCGCGTTGTCCGAATACAAGCATTGTACCGGTCCACGGCGGGATAAAAACCGTTTCAACGCGGCTATGAACGACACAGTCGTAAGATCTGTAGCTAATTCAATATGAACACGGCGAAGAAGTTTAGCGAGGAGTTCGGCACCACAGAGCTCCAGTCGAGCAATAGTCAATGGTTTAACCGGCGATACCTTCGACTTGGCACAAACCAGCTGAACGACTACGTCATCGTTGCGAGTGACATGCGCATAGATGACAGCGCCGTAGGCGCTTTCGCTGGCGTCGGAAAATCCAATGAGGCGAAGAATACAATTTTCAAAAATACCTAAATGGCGCGGGATTTTAAAATCATTTAAAAGCGGCAGGGCAGAGCGAAAAGTTTGCCAAATATTTATGATGTGACACGGGGGAGTGTCATCCCAATCGAGCTTCAGTAACCACAATTCTTTGATAAGTAGTTTAGCATAGAGAACTACAGGCGCGACAAGCCCCATGATGTCCCACAGTCTAGCTACGGCCGACAGAATAGCACGTTTAGTACACGTGTCTGGCGGTGCGAAAATAAGAAATTCAAAACAATCATTTGACCTACACCAGCGCAAGCCGAGAACCTTTTGTTCTACCGACTTGTCGAATTCTAGTTGTTCGGTCAACCTATGCGACGCGGGAATACTGTTTAGTACAGTTTGAGAGTTACTGGTCCACTTGACCAACTCGAACTGACCTCCTCTAAAGAGTTTAATCAGTTCGTGCGAAACCTGGACTGCACGTGATTCGGAGCTTACGCTGTAGACTACGTCATCCATATACAGCGAATCCGCGATGATAGCGCTGGCGCACGGGAAGTGATGACCATCGTCTTGAACCAACTGTTGTACTGTGCGGATCGCATGGTAGGGACTTGACTTGAGACCAAAACAGACACGGTTAAACTGATATAGAACCAGAGGATCGTTTGGACTAAAACGATATAAGATGCGTTGAAAGCGACGATCGCTTTCTCTTACTTCAATCTGTAAGAACATTTGTCGGCAATCAGCCGAGAGCGCGAATGCGAACAATCGAAAATTCAGAATTATAGTAAACAAGTCACCCTGTAAATTTGGGCCACTGTGTAAAATATCGTTGAGAGATAATCCAGTACTCGTTTTAGCACTAGCGTCTAACACGGAGCGTAGTTTTGTTGTTGTCTTATCTAAACGTACAACTGCGTGATGCGGAATTACATAGTCAGGACAACTACTGTCTGAACTATCGAGCGGAGCAGGAGATAAATATCCATTATCAATATATTCGCGAATGACGTCATCATACGCAGTACGTAACTCGGGTGCGGATTCTAATTTCTTTTCTAGGCAGAAAAAACGTTTTTTCGCGATATCGAGTGAGTTCCCCAATGAGAACACATCGCTGCGAAACGGTAGGGCTACAGAGTATCTACCTGTGTCCCCATCGCGTTCCGTGGTCGAATTATAAAAGTACTCGCACTCAAGTTCGTCGAGCGATTTGCTCGTCGAAAGAGTGACGGGCGCTTCATCGACCTGCCAGAATTTTTTCAACGCCGATTCTAACGAGTCTTTGTCGGATGGTTGCGAAATATGTGAGTAACAAGACTGTGGAGGCTTATTACGACGTACAGGCAGCGCGGGCACAGTGCCCATGATGACGTAACCGAGTACCGTCTGCATGGCGGGCGGCGCGGAGGAGTTGCTGCTAACTACGCGGGGCAGCATAAGATGCGGGAAAAGCGAAGCCCCGATCAACACATCGATGCGACCGGGTTTGCCGAACGATTCGTCGGCGAGCGGTAAACTTTTTAAGTAAGGCAAGGCGGAAGTATCTACGGGAGCGGTAGGTAGATTATCGGTGATTGCATCGACAACTAGCGAATTAACGTTAAAAGTAACGTTCGGATTAAAACGGGAAAAGAAAGCGAATTGTACGGAACCCTTAACGGATTTTTCCGTACCACCGATACCCTTAACGGAAGGCGTATCAGATGAATGTCTAGTCAAACCTAATCGTTTGCAACATTCTGCGGTAATAAAATTAATTTGTGAGCCACTGTCTAATAGACAGCGAATAAAATGCTCCTTACCAAATGAATCTCGAACTATTACAGTAGCGGTTGACAACAAAATAGTAGTATTCGTATTACATTGCGGCTTTGATACGCGGGAGTTCGAGTCGTAAAAGATCGACGCAGCAATAGATGCATTACATTGCGGGGCGCTCTGAGCGGTGGCGGCGAGCGGCACGGCGGCGGCGTGAGCATCTTGCTCGCTCGAAGCCGTGGAGTTTGAACCCGATTGTGTACGTGCGGTATCATCAACACCGTTCGATAATACAGTCGCGTGCGATTCGCGATTAAAGTGTAAAAGCGTATGATGTTTATTTTTACAAGATTTACATCTAGATTCAGACTGACAGACTCTGGCCTTATGTTTAATACTTAAACAGTTAGTACATGCATCGTTTTACTTCACCGATTTGAAACGATCACTTGGTGTCATTTTAGAAAAGGCAGGACATTTAAATAAATGTTCATGAACAAAGCTATCACACAAACATTTAGCGGATTTATCAATTACAGTGTAAGATTGCGGTTGCGGAGTTTTGGACGTTTTTTTATTTATAGGATTGTTATTAGACTGAGTGAAACTCAAGCTGTTTATAGCTTTAGTATTTTGTAAAATACGAGATTGATTTTTAATGAACTGTACTAAATTGTCGAATTTAGGAATTTCGTCCTTTGAGTTCATTTCAAAAAGTCGAGCGGTTTCAGAATCAACCTTTTTTATAGCGACATGGAAAAAAATCAAATCTGATAAATCATTTATTTTAAGGTTTTTTAATGCGTTTGCGGCGGAAACAAAATTATCAGAAAAGGATTCGAAATTTTGAATAGATGCGGTATTAAAAGATTTATGTTCAAACATCCGATTAAGGTAACTAGAAGCTAATATACGTTTGTCTTCGTACTTGTTTATGAGTGAATTAAAAATTAATTGGTAGTTATCGCCATTAGGGCAAACTCCTGAGAACGCGGTTTGAGCCTTATCTTTCAATTTCCCCATCAAATAATATAATTTCTCCGAATCAGTCAATGTATTATTTTCGTGTACCGTGCTTTTAAAATTAGCATAGAACAGGGGCCAGTTACGAATATCGCCATCGAATGACATAATTTCAATGGGAGGCAAGCGAACTGTTTGCTTATTGACACCACTACCACTAGAAGTAGGAGCCGATGTGGCTGATGATTTTGAGTAATTTGAATAATTATATTTAACGCAGCAATATAATTCCTCAAAACTAATCCACGACTGATCATCAATATTATTTTCCGGGTCTTGTCTTAGAAGAAGCGAGTTATATTTATTAAATGCCTCGAGGAACTCGGTGCGCAACGCATCAACATTGACACACGCACACAAGAACTTCTCTAGCGGTTCCATACCGGACTTCATTTTTTCCATTAAATCGTAAATGATTTGCATGCGGGCAAAAATCATATTACGACATGACAGTGCTATTTGAATCGCGGATTCTATCTGATCATCCGAATCCATGGTCACTTTCTTAGGCATTTTCGATATTTTTGTAGGTTTTTATAATAGCTAAAATAAATTGCAAACTTCAACGAGTTGCGCGCGGTGCGGGATTGGTAGGTACCTACGAATATAGTACCGAACGATAGCGAAGCGAGCGAGCGGTAGATTTTGCTTCTACCTACGTATATTAAAATATTAAGTTGAGCGGGATGCGAAATACCTGTGAATGTACGCAATGACAAGTAGGTACTGTAATAAATGAATAAATGAAAGCGGTTTAGTATAAGAGTATAAGGAACGAAGATTGAAATGAAATATAGTTGCGGGATGATGATATACGGATATAATATTGATATCCGTTATCAAGAGGATAAAGAAAAATAGGTATCCGTGATCATGGGACCAAAACTGTTGGATATCTGTGATCGTAGGACCAAAAACTGTTGGATATCCGTGATCGTAGGACCAAAAAATGTCGGATATCCGTCTCGAAGGACCAAAAAATGTTGGATATCCGTCTCGAAGGACCAAAAAATGTTGCGGCGGCCTAAGCCTTGGGGTGAAAATCGAAATTTTCTTAGTGGACTGTATGAGGGGCGGTTCGGTGACACAAGTAGGTGTTTTGGTGGTGTGGGAAAATGATGATGGTACCTGCCTGGTGAGCTATGGCGACACGACGAGAAGGGTTTCCTTAGCCACGTGGCTGGCGCGTCCAGGATATCACGTACGGACGAGAATCTGCACTTTCCACAACACACATACACGCACTTGCACTGTTCAATAGCAATCTTCGTTCTTCGCGGTGAAAATATGAGTCCTTTTTCGACTTGGGATTAATTTTACCCAACAGGCGTCGATGTTGATTGAGAACTGGCGGATCTTCTTGGCGGCAGCGAATGCGCGCCATTGCGGATCTTCCTTCTCGCTCTCACTTAGGCATTATAAGGGTTGTGGAAGGGAGAAGGAAAGCGGAAGGAACTTTATGTTACACAGATACTAATTAATTAGAGTTGCCAGTAATTAGGCATGAAATATAAAATAAAGAAAGTAATGGCGTTAACATGGTCTGTTAAGAAATTCGATGAGTTTATGGCTTTTCCTTATGAGTTTATGGTTTTGCGGCAAAAGCCATTGATTTTTATAGAACCTGCTAACAGGTTAGACCAAATCAGTGGCTTTTGCCGCGGCACGAAACAGAATGATCAATATTATTCTGTTTCGCGCGCGGTTATAGCCCCAGTATTCGCTTACGTATACCTATATAGCCTACTCGTACCTATAGTAGGTACCTATAGCCATCGTCTTTACGCTCACCATCGTCAGCCTATTGCAATATACCGCTGGATATACGTCTATCTAACCACGCCTTTATAACAATGTTTCTTGGCATTCGTACATTTGATCTATTTGCCTCTTACACTTAAGTACCACCGAGCTCTACTCAGGTGAAAATACAGAAAACTAATTTTCCCAGCTATAAGACCTAGCTATCTATCTATCGATTTTTTGCCCCCATAAACCCCTATGGGTTTATGGGGGCAAAAAATCGATCTACCTCTAATTACCTCTAATTTTGCATCACAGTGATCTTTCACACACGCACACACGTCATACTGGTTATACTTAGTTTTAAGTCCTGTGTGTCATCAAATGAACGTTAGTCTAAAACAGAAGATTTTTGAACGAAGTTTCTTTAACGCTTGCGCTAGGAGTAAACTGGTAGAAATCGTCACGTAATGAAAAATAATTATGCTTTGAATTTAGTCCAAATGCAAATCTAAGATGGTGGCTGCGAAAATGTTCAAATGTTTCATTATGGTTATGTTTTTCATTGTTTTCGAGGGTGCTAAAGTCGATAGTGAAGTCAAAATGAAAATCCAAGATGGCGGATGCAAAAATTTAAAAATTTTCGTCATGGGTGTCGTTTTCATAGTTTTCGAGGGTGCTAAAATTGATAGTGAGGTCAAAAATGTAAATCCATCCAAAGATGATGGCAGCGTGTAGTTTTTGTTTTAAATCATACGCGAGAAAGAACTTCTTTCTTGACGGACACGTTTTTTCTCGTCGCTGCTATAAGGTGGCTGCCAGATGTAAAATAACTGTAAAAGGCCTGCTTTTTATACTGGGAAGGAACAGGCAAAGCTAATTATAGATGACACGATTATCGCTGGTAACTGTCAGCTGTCTATCTGTTGAAAATTTTCAAGGATATTAAACAGTAAACGCTCTCACCCTACAAAAAACATTGTGTTTTACAGGTAAACAACACCAGCGATGATGCGACTCCTAGCGGGATAAATTGGCAGTGTCTCTCCCCATTGACAGGTGTCACAAACGCATTCTCTCATCGTAAGGCGTGTCGTAGCAAATGTAAAAGACATTATAATCATAAAGGTAAGTATGGTACCTTTGAAACCAGTACCTCATTCGCTAAAACAAAATATTAATCATGAGCTTACGCAGGCAAGATCGTCCCAAGAAAAATGGTCTGATTACCCGAAAGCATAAATCATAGGAACCTTTCTACATACATATAAATTGCTTTATCATGTATTACTTTAATCAAATCGACATTATCATAGTTATGAGATCCGGTATTACGTCATTTGGGATTTTTCCGGATGTTATAGTTTGAGTACGGAGCAGTGGTGGCCCAGTGGTAACGGTCGCGACTTACGAGTTGTAGGTCGTAGGTTCGAACCCAGGCAGGCGCTTTACTTTGTGTAAATTATTTAATCACCACTGCTCTCAAAACGGTGAAGGAAAACATCGTGAGGAAATCGGCATGCCTTGTACCAAAGAAATTGAAGACCTCTACCAATCCACACTGGGCTCCCGTGGTGGATACGGTCCACTCCTCTCGATAAGAGGAGGCCTGTGTCCCAGCAGTGGGAACGTTATAGGCTAATTATGTAAGTGAGTATTTTTTGGGTTCCGTAGCCAAATGGCAAAAAACGGAACCCTTATGGATTCGTCATGTCTGTCTGTCTGTCCGTCCATATGTCACAGCCACTTTTTTCCGAAACTATAAGAACTATATTGTTGAAACTTAGTAAGTAGATGTGTTCTGTGAACCGCATTAAGATTTTCACACAAAAATAGAAAAAAAAAAACAACAAATTTTGGGGGTTCCCCATACCGAAACTCAAATTTTTTTTTCATCAAACCCATACGTTTGGGGTATCTATGAATAGGTATTCAAAAATGATATTGAGGTTTCTAATATATTTTTTTTCTAAACTGAATAGTTTGCGCGAGAGACACTTCCAAAGTGGTAAAATGTGTGCCCCCCCCCCCCCCCCTATAACTTCTAAAATAAGAGAATGATAAAACTAAAAAAAATCCACCGAAAATTGGTTTGAACGAGATCTAATAAGTAGATTTTTTTTAAATACGTCATAAATCGTAAACCGCAATTTACCTTAATCCCATCATTTAGGTACCTAATTATAATGTTTACTTATCAATAACTTAATTTAAAAAAAAGACTATTATTAAAACATCGATCAAAGTTACAACGAACTACAGGAACTTTTATATAATGTTACTTGCTGCTACGGAACCCTTCATGGGCGAGTCCGACTCGCACTTGGCCGCTTTTTTTAGTCTTCCACTTCCACTGCTCAAATACCTATGTTGCTTTTAAATATTGTGAAATCAAATTCTTCTGTCTACTCTATTTGAGAAGTGACCTTTGTCTTAATTGCCCAATATCATAGTACATACATTACCTGCATAAGCGCCTTAATTTTATTTTAAATCTGAATGCTATCTCCTTATACTCAGTGTTTACGTCCAAAGCCAGATGAAAAATGATATCACAGTACTGTTTATATCGGCTTTCTCAGATCATTAGGCACGTTCGTGTTTAAAATTTCATTTTTACAAACGAAGACGAATGTTTAGTATTTTAAAAAGTTTAAAGAAAAATACCAAGCATTTTTTCTTCACAGTTCAAAGAAATACAGCTGGCATTTATCAAGTTTAAACATGGGTCGATCCATCAGGTTAAGCTACGCTTGCCAGGGTTGGTCCGTGGATGGGTGACCATCTTTACATACCGAGACTACTCCGTGCCTCGGAAAGCACGTTAAGCCGTTGATCCCGGCTGTCATTCGTGGATCGTTGACAGTCGTTACGTGTCGTCAAAAGCCTGAGAGTCTGACAACCAGTCTTACCAAGGGGTATCGTATTACCCAGTTAATGGGTTGTGGAGGTCAGATAGGCAGTCGCTCCATGTAAAATACTGGTATTCAGCTGCATCCGGTTAGACTGGAAGACGACCCCAACAAAGTTGGGAAAAGGCTAGGCAGAAACTATTTTGCATTGTATTGTATGTTAAATGTATACCTCTTTTTAAAGATCGCTTGAAAAGAGACGTATTTTGTGTAAAATTAGTTCTTCTCTTTGTAAAGCTTAGAATAAACTCAGTTTTAAATAGACATGCAAAATACATAATTCTTGGCCATTTGCTAATATTAGCATAATGAAACTTTAGAATAGGTAGATATCTCCTATCTGATCATTACTTTCATGATGTTGGTCTGCCAAATAATAAATAAATTAATTATTGTAACAAAACATCGATGTAGCTAGTTTTCTTTGAAGAAAAGTTTTTATGTTTTGTAATAAAATTCTGGCACTTAATTTTCCTAAGTGGTTCCAAATTAAAATTATGAGTCGTAACTCGTAAAATATGTATTTTGACAGTGCCTACCTAATAATTTCATTATGGTCACAGAATCATTGATCATAGTGTCAAATTAGGCAACGCCCTAAGTATGAGTAAGGACTACTCATTGGAAAAGGGCCAGTCATGACCCTAAGTGGCCGGTAATAAGGGTAGGTTAATTAAGTAAGTAAGTAGGTACTTCAGGAAATGTAGAACCAAAGGAATAATTTATTTTTAATGATGATGGGTTTGGGCATAAAAATAATAAAAAGTTAATTAAAAAGTTAGTTGGGTAGGCTTTTGGTGCGAGATGCAACCTGTGTTGACACCCTCGCGCCATCCCATCTTCCTAGCACGGCGTGTGGTGTTGGAGTGGCTGCTGCAGGTGCAGAAAACCTCAAAGGGCGAACATATAACCTTATTCGGAGCTATATGTTTGAGCTGTTTGGGGTTGAAACACTATGGCCTTGGGGTCCGAGTGCTTATCGAGTATTTTGGGACATCGCCAAGTGGTTGGTCGACTCCATATGGGACCAGAGGGCTGGCCTATTTTTAGCTCAAAGAATTAGCATTGCCATCCAACGTAGCAATGCTGACAGCCTTTTGGGCATTATTCCCACTCACAGCGATGCAGACGAATTTTTTGATGCCCTATGAGCTCTTCCCCTTTTTTATATTATTTTAAACTTGTACATAATATATATAATTTAGTGTTATCTTGTATATTTTAATTAGGTTTTGTTTATAAAAAGTAAATAAATTTTAGCTGAACCTTTAAAAATGGGTAGGTACCTCATTCCGCTTGTGCGGTGTTGCTGCCACAACGGTACTCATATTCCATAATTACTCGAATTTTTAACGTATCCATGATGACGAAAAAGATTGAAATGCGATGAAAATGTAACACTAATCAATAAACAAATGACTACTTTTGGAAAAAAAAATCCATGTTTTTAAAATAAAATTAATTTGAAATTAGAATTCTTAGCCAAACAAAAATTATTTTGATTTAAAATGACCAGTACTGCAGAACGGCAATTTCATAGGTAAAGACCAATATTATATTAACTTTATTTTATTGTTTTTATTTTTTTAATGTGATATTCGATTACATACCCTATTTAGTATGGCTTCTGGCGGGACATAGTCAATCTGCCTAGCCTTTTCCCAACTATGTTAGTGTCGGCTTCCAGTCTAACCGGATGCAGCTGAATACTAGTATTTCACATGGAGCGACAGCCTATCTGACTCCACAACCCATTAACTGTATCTCTGTGAATAAAGTTACTTACCCGAGATATTATGTTACACAGGGGGACGTCATTACGTCATTCGATAGGTAGTTGCTGAAAATCAGCGCCGCTGATGATAGGCTCGTCCGACGTCACGGCATTTTGCTGAGCAACGACCTTTCTTGCACAGATACGACGCACGGATTAATGTGTTTTAGTTATTTTTGTTATAAAAGTATTATTTTTACACTATGCAATTCGGATCTGTTATTGTTTGTTTGCTGCTGTTATTGTTTGTTGCATGACATTTCCTAGTGTCACAACACAGAGTAGAGGCAATATAGAGTTCATAGTTATTTTACTGTTTTAAATTGTTGTCTTTGGTCTGAGATCGTAGACAACTTGGATACGAGGCTTTTGCTTACTTTGCATAACGTGTGTACTTTGTTATTTTTAGTTTTTAATGTGCGTTTTATTTGTGCAAAATAAACGATTTTTCTTTCTTTCTTTCTTCTTTCTAACTGCGTAATACGATACCCCTTGGTAAGACTGGTTGTCAGACTTTCGGGCTTCTGACGACCCGTAAAGACTGTCAAAGATCCACGAATGACAGGCGGGACCAACGGCTTAACGTGCTTTCCGAGGCACGGAGAACTCTCTGTATGTAAAGATGGTCACCCATCCACGGACCGACCCCGGCAAGCGTAGCTTAACCTGATGGATCGACCCGTGCAACTGTTATTACTTAGCCACGAGCTCCTCTGGTGGGACATAATAATGGTCCAACATTTTTTTTAAACTGTGTAATTTTAATCTATATTCACAAAATGAATAAATAAACTCGAATTTTGAATTTGGGTTTAATATTGTAAAAAGACAAAAATAGCACGCTGTATAAAATTGACAACAATAAAACGCTTTACAATATCCCTCATTCCTACATCAGAAGATTATGACCCTAATTAATATAAACGACAGTACCCAAATTGCCTTGTTTACTTAACAAACAAAACATGACACCTTTACCGTGTACAGAAACTTGACTAAACAGGTAAACAGATTAAAGACAACCTTAATTGATAGAAAGTTCATGGAAGTGTCAAACTGAATCATACTTTAACTTTCAGGAGTAAGGTTTAGTTTTGGTTGTGTAATGTTGTGGTCGGAGATTTGTATCTATTTAGAACAGGGTGTAAGTTTGCGAAGGTACTTATATTATGGATAACATTGCCCTTTGAGTGAAAAAATTGACTTGTTCTTTGTATAAATCATAAAACGAGAGACGCTGAATGCCCTGCTAGGAAAATAGCAGAATACAGATTTATTAACTCCATCGATTATGAGCACCTATAGTATAGTTAAAATCTCGCTGCAGACTTGGTCATAAATCATAATCAGAGTAGGGATGTGCGCTAGTTGCGCGCGCTCAAGGCCATTATCGATAAAGATGGTAATGGCGGCTTGAACACTAAAATTTGGTAATAAAATAAAAAAAAAATGTGTATTTATTTCTGTAACCCATTTATATAAATATATAAAACTATCGATATCACTCATCGACTGCAGTAATGCACAGGACTACGTGTGGGCGTGGCCTGCCCATAAGGCCCGTGAGTGGGAAAGAGAGCGAAACACTCGAATGATTTATGACCGAGTCTGCAGCGAGATTTTAACTATACTATAGTGCGTCATACTCAAGGCCAGACTTCCGTGTCGCTTGGTACTGACTCAACAATATACCTCACCACTGCGCTGTCCTACTTACCATCGATTTGTTGCTGTCTAAGCACAATTAGCCGACCGCTTCAGAAATCTAATGTAGCCTTACAGCAATATTTGTTTCGACCTAATTAATAATAAGTACTGCAGACGCAATCATAATCGTGTAACTAAGTGATAAGAACTATTTTCTGTAATTATTAAACAAATTATCTACATACCCCTTATAACCTTAATTAAGTATACTGTATTTTACCAATTTTTATTTTTGAATAAAATTCTATTCTATTCAAACTCAAACTCAAAGCATTTATTTCAATTAAACCAATTACAGGCACTTTTGAATTGTCAAGGGGTCGGTCAGTCAGAAAGATGAAGCTAGGCGCCCATTCCAAAGCATAGTAGGTACCTATGGAGAAGAACGGGCAAGAAACTCCACGGACACTCTTTTAAATCAAAATATTTTTATAAAATATTGGTTACATCGTTCATGTTGAAAATACATATGTGAGAACGATGCAGAACGTTAAAAGCGTCCTTAAAAAAAACAATTCAAATATTTAAATTAAATTAAAATAAGCCGTGGCCGCTAAGGTATGCCTAGCCTTCACTGACAGCGCTTGTTCACGAACCTGACGCATGGATTAGCTTTTTTGGATTAGCTTATTCTATAAAGGATACCGGGAAATCAAAAGGCCGAAAGTCTGATCACTATTTTCTTTACATATCAGCCCATAATGTTGCACCACTGCTGAGATTTAGGCCTCCTTTCCGTTAGACCCTGCGGCATCGAGCGATGCGAAAAGCGACTCGCGCGTGGTCCACGGTTTCCATCCGTTGCACACAGGATCGACAATCGCATCGCGTTTCGAAGACTTAGCCGACGCACGCACGGACGTAAACATATCGCGGCGGGATTTTATCGCGCACTGGATTTTCAACTCTCGTTGTTGAGCCGAGCATTGAGAATCCAACTTAACAACAACTTCGAAGTTTTAAGTGTTTTTTTTGGGCTTAAATGGTTTTTGTTTAGTATAACATAACTATGGTCAAAATATGGAAAACTAAGGACTTATAATTTTTTTACGAAAAAAATGTATGGAGCACGTATGAAAAATCAGGATATCTCTTGAACTGCAAAATTTCTTGTTATATCTTCACAGAAATTAAAGTACTAAATATTTATGATTTTTTTACACACCTACTTCATATTATTACGGGAATTACTGCAGTTTAAAAAAAATCGTCGAATTTTTTTAATGAATAAATGGTTACTGTACCAACATCAGGGATTCCCAACTTCTTTCCTTTTCTTTTTTAACCCTTTTTTTTTTTGTTGCCGTGGTGGAAAATCCTCATGATGGATGTCCCCCGCCATGGGGTGAGCGGAGGGGTCTGTCAGACTCTTACTGACTAAAAACCACCCCGGTGTTCCCTTCCCACACCTGGACCGGCGATCATGGGAACTTGTGCGCCTTCCTCCACGATCCCCGGCTAACCCCCCAACCCCTCCTACCCCCCCCTAACCCCTTTTTTTTTTTTTTTTTTTTTTTTTTCTTTTGGACGCTGAGAAATGCTTTATGCATCCCCGCTCATGGGGGACGAGACGGGGTATGTGGGACTCCTGTCGGAATGACAGTATACCCACTAAAACTCAGCAGTGTTCCCACATCGCCGTGATGGGAGGGCCATGGGAAACCGGCTCAGCCTTTACTTCCACAACCCTCCCGGCGCATGCCCGCCTAGCTGGCGGGACTCGCATGCCCCCCCAGATGGGGGGCTATGGGAATGACCGGGAACACCTGGCCATTCCCGTCCGACACTGGTGGGGGCCTGTGCAATACAGGCAAGGATGCCCCCCACACCCGTTGCCTGCTGGCCTCCACCTGGGAGGAGTCGGAGATGACTATCAAACTGACGTCTTCTCCGACCCCTCCTCCACCTTCGGAGCGGCGCCGCGTGAGGGTCGTCTTCCCGCGCGCGCTCCGTCGCCTGCCCAATTTCGGCCGCAGAGGATAGGGAGAGCGGCCGACGTCATACCGACACTCCTCCTCCCCTGCGGCCCCACCGCGTCCGCCATCAAACGGTGGCGGCCCCGTCAAGGCCGCGGAAGGTAGGGAGAGCGGCGCACCGCAATACCGGCACTCCTCTCCCGCCGCGGCCTCCAATCCTCAGCCGCGATGCCTCCCATAAGACACCGCGGCCCGCCTCAGTTGCGATGTCGCCCATACGGCCACCGCAACCTACCCGCTGGCCGCTACGTCGTCGGCTTATCGGCAAAAGCCCTGACGAGCGGCCCCCTCCTCGGGTTCCTCTTCGCTTCACCGTGGGTGACCAAGCCACGAATACTGAGCCCCCCCGCCTCGACAATGCGGGAACCCTCCGGGGGGCCCCCCTAACCCCTAACACAACCTAAAGATAAAACCTAAAAAAAAATGCTTTTAATATTTTTATTTGTTATTTTACTTAGGTCTATTTTACTCACATTTGTGTATCTATTATGTTTAATAAATTCTAATAAGATGGTTTTTGTTGCAAAGTTGTAATGTATGTTGGATCCTCAAATCAGCGTCTGCTTGGAGTCCATTTCTGTATTATTTTTTTTAGATACACAAGAGTGGAAAAGCTCTTTTCGCACTAATAAGTTGTGGGGAAAGGCAACAACTGCTTCAGAACAATTCCGATAACACGGTATAATCAGATTTTAAAGGAGATTGGGCAATTCTGCCCTGAAGCCTAATAGCGTTAAGAAAGATCAGTGGAAAAATCTCATCAAGGAGGATTTCTTATTATGACGAAAACTCTCGTATGTTAGGCAGTGAGGAGCTACAGAGCTCTAAATATGAGTAAATAAGCATTATTGAAATTCAGGTATTTAGTCAATTAATTAACTTATGATTTCTGTGCCTTGCCAACATCATAATTTTAAGCCTTTTTTTTAGCCGCCCTGCAGAGTAGTACAGAACAATTTACTTGATACGTCTGCTACTACTGCGGAGCGTGCGCGCCTGCTGGCTGTGGGTAGTGGGAGTCGGGTCTGTGGCTTCATGCACTACCGTCGTCGAACATAGGCACTTTGTTCGACGACACTACTTTTCGCCTCGCTGCTTCACTGCGACTAGGAACTCCTTCTTGTTCTCCTCATCGCTGTCGCTGTGGTGAAGTTGTCAACAGCCTCGGACACCATGGCCTGTCTTGCAGCCGAAGTGCGGGTCGCTTTGCGCGGCACGCAAACATCAATGGCATCATCCGACGAGCCCTTGTCATCGTCGGCGTTCCAGCTGTATTAGAAGCCAATGGCTTGGCACGCGACGATGGCAAGAGACCGGACGGCATGTCTTTATCTCCATGGAAGGTGGGAAGGCCTTTAGTGTGGGACGCAACCTGCGTCGATACTCTTGCGCCATCCCATCTTCCTGGCTCGGCGTGCTGTGCTGGCACTGCTGCTGCGGCTGCGGAAAACCTCAAGCGGCGAAAGTATAATAACCTTATCGATAATTATATTTTCGAGCCGTTTGGGGTTGAAACCCTTAGGGCGTGGGGTCCGAGTGCTCATGGTTTATTAAATGAAATCTCCAAGCAGCTGGTTGACACTTCCTATGACCCAAGGGCTGGCTTTTACCTTGGCCAGAGGCTTAGCATTGCCATACAACGTGGCAATGCCGCCAGTCTCTTGGGTACTTTACCACTCGACAACGATGTGGAGGAATTTTTCGATGCCATATTTTAGTTTTTTAATAGTTTTAGTTATGTTATGATATAATTTTGTTATTTTTATGTTGTTTATATTAAATTTATATAAATAAATATTTGACTAATTTATTGATAAAAATATTTTACTTTTGTGGATGGTAAATCATCAAATGGCTTTTCCCGCTCTGGGCGGAGCGGGAGGGCGTGTCAGACTTTTACTAACTAAATTCCACCCGTGTGTTCCCTTCAGGTGCCTGTGCCAGGGCCATGGTATATCTTTCGAACAACCCGCGACCCCGGCGGCATCGGCCCTATCGGACCCCATCTCTGCTGACATCTCTTTGAGGCGCGCGTGGAACATAACGCGCCATCAACCCGGGCCTGATCCTTACCGGACGGCGAGCTACCCATTGCTCGCCATCCGCAAGCCCGCGCCTACGGTGGCCGGGAATTGGCGAAAGTTGCCTCTCCCTCACGCGTTCCGCCTCCTCCTTCGCGAGCATTACCGCTTCGCAGAAGGAGATGACGGCCTCCTATACACTCTCGCTCCGTAAATATCTCAGGTGTAATTGATTACTTACATCCCATGTTTAACAATCTACTATTGATTTTTAACTGACGAAAAAAAAATGGGAGGTTCTCAAGTCGACACGTATATATATTATTTTTTTATGTATGACCACGCGTAACTTTTTACCCGTCCGTGAAGGTGTATCACCAACATTCGTATGCCGTGTTGGGAACATTAAACCTGATGAAACTCCCAATACCGTTAAGATATTTTATATGTCATTGAAAGGATCTCGTTTAGAAGAACGTTTGTTACTACTACGACTTGTCTGAATTATTAGTTTGTTCGGCGTTAAATCGTCCTAAATGCGACGTTAACATCAACACTTAATATTCTCGTCATAGGTTAAATAATTAACCAACCGCAACTTATATTAAAGGGTAGCCAGACATGTATGTACAGTTGTAAGTACAGAGAAAAAATGGTTCATAATTATTCACATTTTGGCTACAGAGGTAAAAATATCTCTTTCGCCAAAATGTTCTCTTCTAAGTACAAAACAAAGTCGTTTATCGTGTGTGTTCGCTTAGTTCTTTTAAACTAGTCTTAGTGACTAGTTCTTCACCATCACTTATGGAACTTATTGCGAAGGTACCTCGATCACGCTTGAAGGAAAGCGATGGACGAGGTTTGTGATGCCCAGAAGATGACTGTTCACTCTTGCTTTGAAAGCAGACGCTGAGAGTTCTCCAGAGATTTGTTTTCTCTGCAGTACCTGTAGCAATCATGTAGCTCGTGTTCACGGGGTGAGAGAGAGAGAGAGCCGTAATCCACCGTGGGTTCAGGGTTTGTTACCATTCGTATAAGTCGGGGCCAATACTAGGTAAACACCGTTCATATTTTCATTAAAAAGTCGGTAGATATTGCCAGTTTAGGTTGGTCAGGTGGCCGTCGCTCTGTGTTTACTGATTCAGATGTATTTGTCAGACCCCAGCATATCCAAAATGATTCACGGATGAGTGCTAAACGCGTGCCCGTGTTTGCGCCGTAAGCGACAGAGGAGGACACCGTGGAATTTTAGTGGGTTAGAGTCCCACGTAACTGCACTATCTCCCCGTGGTAGTGCATTTCTCCACGATGAAAAAAAAAGCATATAAGCCAAAACGAAGCTAGACAGATGTGATTATAATAAAACACCTTTTCCATTGTTTGTTCGGAATTTCTTAACATTTTTTTTACATTCATACTGTTCGCACTGTGTAGTGACTAAAGACGAATAGAAAAAATAAAACAGAAACTGCCAATTTCAAAGCGAGTCTGACTTGAAATTACCTTATCACAAAGGTAGGCAAAGTCCCTACCTACCTGGTCCTAGTCCTGGTCCTGGTTAGTACCTGGACTTTTCGCAATAATTTAGCCCTGTGACGGACAGACAGCGTATGCTTAGTAGGTAGGTTTGGCACGGAACCCAAAAAATTACTTATCTATAAAACCGAACTTGTTGATTTGTTTATTTTTTTTATTATCCTGGGTCCTTATTATGAAGTATTAACGCCATCATGATTCCGTTGCGAAAAAGGGATGGTGATATAGGTCATGTATAGCTCCGTCTCTCTCTAGCACTAGAAAAATGATGGCATTAATTGTTCATAATACGGCCCCAGGTATGTACTATCGATAAAACGGGTGCCTTTACACCTTAAAGTTGCTTTTTGTATACACTGATTCATTGAAAAAACCCCGCCTCTATGGTCCTTTGTTTTACTTTGTCAAAAGTACAATTGAAGCTTGCAAGCAAAATTGTTTCAAAATTGAAAAGGATAGATATTAAGAAGTTTTAAAACCAGGATTTTTCCTTTATCGCATTGAAATATAAGACACGACTCTCTTTGGACACGACAACTATTTCGTCACGAAACAGCCGGTCGATTCTGTAAAAATCTCACCGTGAAAACTTAGGTGAAGTGAGTTTGTTTTTGCTAGGAATTGACACTATTGACAGCTCACTCCACGCTCACTTCACCTAAGTATTCACGGTGAGATGGTTATACAGAATCGCACTGCAGTAGAACCCATGCCTAACAATACTATTTATGACCTAACTTTTATTTTTCCGTGGGTCTATGTTTATGTCTCCAATTACGAGTTCTTCTAAGACGTCTTTCATAAACTAATTTTAGAGACGTTCAATTGAGTTATTCCCAAAGTTTTTGAAAGCGTGGGCTGTCTATTGAGATAATTGAATGACCCACAGTCCCAAGAATTGGGACAAACAAGATGTTTACGTAATCTTAGGGAAAAAGAGCTTTAAATAGTCGGTCATGTTTTTATGACCAAAATAGGCTCACCAAAGGTGTGTCATTTATTTTTTGTCACAAGTGGTAAGTCACTTCTTTTAATGTGGTGGTGGTGGTGGAGCGTTACCGAGAAGAGCCGAGCTGCGTATAACTAAGTCAACGAAGTACAAGTACCATTCCGCGTAGCTCTGTGGTTCAAACAAACAAACCCTTCGGCTTTATTATATTATTATAGTATAGCCAGATATTCATAGCATTATTTTTAACTAGTGCAAAAATCTGCGTCTCTTTTCGCGGAACTACTTAAATGATTTTCCTAGAGTACCTATTAACATATCATCATCTGTCTAGCCTTTTCCCAACTATGTCGGGGTATAAATCCAGTCTAACCATCAGATGCAGCTGAGTACAGTATTTTACATGGAGCGACTGCCTATCTGACCTCCACAACCCAATCACTGGGTAATACGATACCTCTTGGTAAGACTGGTTGTCAGACTTTCGGGCTTCTGACCACCCGTAACGACTGTCAAAGATCCACGGATGACAGCCGGGACCAACGGCTTAACGTGCTTTCCGAGGCACGGAGGATTCTTGGTATGTAAAGATGGTCACCCATTCACGGATCAACCGTGGCAAGCGTATCGTACCTAATCGACCCGTGTGGCAGTTATTACTAAGCCACAAGCCACTGTTAATATAATTATCTATTTATGAACACAACCTTTTAACAGAATTATAATCTACTTATTTAGATTGAAATGTGGCATTCGACCAGTATCAATTATCCAAATGTTCCATAAAACAATTTCTGCGGGCGTCTGAAATTTTCGAGTATAAATTATTCAATCCGATTTTCCAAATAATGAATTGGCGACTACTGCGAAGTGGTTATAAGTTATGGATCTGTTAAATTAATTCTGGTTAGTACTTTGCAAATGGACATAAATGTTTTATTGATTGTGCTAATTTACACTGCTGGTCAAAAGACATATGAAACCTCGGCCCATCGCCTCTCAAATCAAAACCACTACAGGTTCCTAGACCAGATAAACTGACGTATTTAGATCTAAAACTTACAAAGCCACCTTCAAACAGCATGAGGTAAATAAAAAAAAAAAAATTAAAAAAAATTAATTTGTTTTTTTTTTTCTATCGCATGAGATTTGCCTCTAAGCCCACTTTTCGTCTACTTTGTATCGCTCCAGACTGGCCAGCTCTGCCACTTCATTTTGTGGACCTGTTGAATCATAATCATCTGCCTAGCCTATTCTCTATAGATAATAACCCTATGTAACTTTGTTGGGGTCGGCTTCCAGTCTAATCGAATGCAGCTGAATACCAGCATTTTACATGGAGCGACAGCGTGTCTGACTTCCACAACCCAGTTACTGGGTTACACGATACCCCTTGGTCTCTCTTCGAATATTATGTTAATTAAATTACCCTTACTTTCCGCTACACTTAATATTATGTCACCTTGATGAGATTCTGATTACCTACAGCTACACCGAATCAAGAACGGAACACGGAAATCGCAAACCTCGAATTCCCCAAAGGAAATGGGGCCTATAAAATAGATGAGCGTACAAACCCTTGACGTAAGCATTAACCCTCATGACACGATCGGTTTTTCCCGTGACGTTTTTTTTACCGCGCGTAGGATTTGCAACCCTCGACTTAGCGGTGAGAGTTGAAATACCAACAGTACCTACGCGTTCTTAACGCGCTAGGGATGCATTTTATTGAATTCTCAAAGATCAGCTCAACGTCGAGAGTTTAAAATAAGCGCCGCGTTAAAAATACGCCCGTGTGTATGTGGGCTAACCTTTGTAGCTCAGATGTTTTTGTCTTGGGCCCATTGCAGAACATCGGTTAGAGGACCCTTTTGGACTCAGCTGTCAATCACTCTGGGTTGCTATCTTTTTCTACGACACGTGTTTTAGGTGTGGGACAAAAGGTTTAAAAGGAGCGGAGAAGTATGAGTATTCGGGGTATAAAAAAAAGTAACAGAGAAGAGATGCTCTGTTACTTTTTTGACTCATATCGGTCCAAATTATTTTGTGCATATACCTGAGAAGCCCAGATAAGTAGTAACTTTCCTGAATAGGTACTGAAATTGTTAGCGGGAAGCTTAAAGGGGATACTATTCTATCACATTTCTCACATTCCATGGAAGTTGGGAAGGCCTTTAGTGTGGGACGCAACGTGTGTCGATACTCTTGCGCCATCCCATCTTCCTGGCTCGGCGTGCTGTGCTGGCACTGCTGCTGCGGCTGCGGAAAACTTCAAGCGGCGAAAGTATAATAACCTTATCGGAATTATATTTTCGAGCCGTTTGGCGTGGAAACCCTTGGGCTGTGAGGTCCGAGTGCTCATGGTTTATTCAATGAAATCTCCAAGCGGCTGGTTGACACTTCCCGTGACCCAAGTGCTGGCGTTTACCTTGGCCAGCGGCTTAGCATTGCCATACAACGTGGCAATGCCGCCAGTCTCTTAGGTACTTTACCAGTCGACAGCGATGCGGAGGAATTTTTCGACGCCATATTTTAGTTTTTTAATAGTTTTAGTTATGTTAGTATATAATTTTGTTATTTGTACGCCATGTTATGGCAGGATATGCTGAAATAAACAATCTATCACATTTCTATAAAAAAATTTACAGACAAAATTTTTTATTGTGCATTTATCTCAATCTGGGTAGTCAGTCCCGGTACATAACTTGTTGTCTAGTTAATGTTTTTTTTTACTCGTGCTTGAATTCAATTTTTTTATTGTTCGTGCTGTCGAAAAGAAAAAAAAAATTGTAAACATTTATGATCACTTTCATAGAAATATAAAAAAAAAACAGGAGAAGTGGCAAGAGGGCGTGTCTGTGTCCGCGCAACGAGATCAGTATGACCCATTCATAGTCAAATGGCCGTCTCCGCGAACTAGTGCGCTTTCGACTGTGATCGTGACAAATGATAAGAATGCCGTGTTGTTCAGTGGTTTCTTGTAATAATAATAATAATAATAATGTCTGGCAACACTAGCAAGTCAACACACGTCAAAATTTTCTTATATCATATTTTCCTTATTTATTTATTTCTACAGCCATTTTACTATCAGAAAGCACGAAAAGCACAATAAAACCTTCAGAAAAATACCACAAAAAAAAAATAAAGAACCACAAAATGATAATATATAACAATAGTTGTAGAAAAACCAAAAATGACGTTTGTCAAATTCGGCTTAAAGAAAATAAAGTGATGATGTAGACAATGCAAACAAGAGCCAGAACACGACATCAGGCACACCCACCATCTCCGGACTCGTCGCTCAGCTCCGCCTCACAACCGCCGGTACGCGCCTCAACCCTGAGCGCTGTGTCACCGGTCGCTGCAGTTGCGTCGAGCTCGAGCGACGAGTATTTCTCCCCGCCGTCGTCACCAACACCACCACGGCGGCAAGGAAGAGGACGGCCACCAGCGGGCTTGGGACCTCGAGGCCAACCGGCCCCGAACAGGGTCCCCGCTGCCGGTGGAAATGTGTCGCGCATGCGATGGACTCAGTCCATGAATGAAAATGTGATGCGCGCATATTATGGGGCTACAGAGGGAGGAATTAACCTTACAGCGTACCGAGGACGGATGCTCTCTCTGTTTCAGGTGCTTGAACCTGCCGTCAACGTCTCGGCCCAACGATTGTCGGATCAGGTGCGCGTCATTCAACACAATCATAGATTGGATAACGCTACACTTGATCGGCTGCGCTCGGAAATGCAGAGTAGTTCTGCTAGTAACCCGTCCCCATCCCAGAATGTCATGCATGTGTCTGCTGAGGTTCCACTGCGAGCTAGCCAGCGTGATGAGGAGGAGGACGCCAGAGCTATATCTGCAGATAACCTATGCAATGTGGAATTAAGGAGCGTTCTGGAGGATGCGATCAGTGAGTACCGGTTCACATCACCTGACCTTAGACCACGGCTTCCACGTTTGCCCATGAATAAAAAAAATAGAGCACTGGTGTGTGCTCTGGATGCGCTGTTACCAAATTTTATTGAAAGCAGCGCAGATCTTTGCGATACACACTCAATCCTGTATTGCACGGCTGTTGCGGCATGTCGTGTAGCTCGTGTCAAATTTCCAAACACTGACCAAGCTACACGGCCAAAACCCGCCGCACCAGCCTGGCAGTGCAGGATTGAGCGTCGTATTAATGAGGCCAGGGTACTCATTGGGAAGCTTATCTGCTTCAGGGAGGGCAATACACGCCCCAGGGTGATGCGCTTTGTGAGACGGGCATTCTCGGGAACTAGTATTAGTCCTCGTGAATATGTATGCTGTGTCACAGAGCGCATCGACTTCCTGAAGCAGAAAGTTTATGCATGGGCAAACCGTATTCGTCGGTATAGGCGAAGAGTGGATCGGTACACTCAGAACCGCATGTTCCAGAGTGATGAAAGGTGGGTATACAGAACATGGGAGCGGCCTATTCCCACTCAAGGTGTGACTGACGTGCATCCACCGGATAATGAGACCATGAGTGCTTTTTGGCGAAGCATTTGGTCGGTGCCCGTCAGTCACACTGAAGGTGATTGGATGCGTGTTGTTGAACAAGCGTGTGATTCAATACCAGACATGGAGGCTATTAACATTAGTCCTCTGGATGTGGCCTGTGCAGTCCGTCCGTTACCTAACTGGAAATCTCCAGGACCGGACGGACTGCACAATTTCTGGATTAAATGGCTACAAAGGTCACACGCCTGCTTAGCCTCCCAATTCCAGTCATCTTTAGAGACTGGGTCGCTACCACTGTTCTTTACGACAGGAGTTACCCACCTGCTCCATAAATCGGGTAGTACAGCGGAACCTAAAAACTATAGACCAATCACATGTTTACCGACGGTCTATAAAGTCCTTACATCCATTCTTAGAGCAAAAATTGCACACCATATTTATAGTAACTCAATTATGTCTGTGTCTCAGAATGGATGTAAGAACGGGTCCCGCGGTACTAAGGAGCTGCTCCTAATAGACATGACCATAAGCCAACAGGTTCGTAGATCCCGGAAAGATCTGTCGACATGTTGGATAGATTACAAGAAGGCCTATGACTCGGTGCCACATACATGGCTCATTAGGGTGCTGGAGTTGTACAAAATAGACGCAACTCTACGCACCTTCTTGATGTCGTGTATGGGGCAATGGAGGACGGTCCTTCTCTATCCAGGATGTCAGCAGATCCGAAGGATCGATGAACCGATCAGGATTGAGCGGGGAATATTTCAGGGCGATAGTTTGAGTCCGCTTTGGTTTTGCTTAGCCTTGAATCCTCTAAGCACACTGCTGGAGGACTCAGGTCTAGGCTACCGGTTGAGAAGAGGTGGTCAAGTGATATCTCACCTCCTTTACATGGATGATTTAAAACTTTTTGCCCCCAACAATTTGCGACTGATGGAGTTACTGAAGGTAACAGAAACCTTCAGTAGCGCCATCAGGATGGAATTTGGTGTGGAAAAATGTGCAGTCATGCATGTAAAGCGAGGGGAGATTATGGAATCCGTGGGAACCCAACTCTCGGATTCCATACATCTTAGATCCCTCTCGTCAACCGAAACCTACAAATATTTGGGTATGTCGGAAGCGTTGGGCATCAATGCTACTGACATGAAGCAATCGTTGAAGGAGCGCTTCTTTGGCCGCCTGAAGAAAGTATTTAATAGTCTTCTATCAGGCGGAAACAAGGTGCGCGCCTTCAACGGTTGGGTCATGCCGGTCTTGATGTACTCTTTCGGTATACTCAAATGGACTCAGACCGAACTCGACGCCCTGGATAGGAGAGTCCGTACGCTACTGACTACGTATCGAATGCATCACCCACGGTCATCGTTAATGAGACTGTATATCCCTCGAAAGTGTGGAGGTCGAGGCTTTTTAAATGCTAAGACCCTCCACAATCGCGAGATATGCAGTCTCAGGGAATATTTCCTAGAAGCCGACGTGGGGATGCATCGAGATGTGGTCGCGGTGGACAAGGGCCTCACCCCACTCTCCTTGGCGAAAGAGAACTGGCGCAAACCTGCAGTACTTGATACTAACGATCGTAAGGAAGTATGGCAAGGCAAAGAGCTTCACGGACGCTTTTTCCGGGCCCTCCATGGGCCTGATGTAGACTTTTTGGCGTCTGTATCCTGGTTACGTTTCGGCGACCTCTTCGGGGAAACCGAAGGTTTTGTCTGTGCAATTATGGATGAAGTTATCATGACGAATAATTATCGGAAATACATTGTCAAGGATGGTACGGTTGACATCTGTCGGGCATGCCACCGTCCCGGTGAATCAATCCGACACATTGTTTCCGGTTGTTCTCGTCTTGCTAACGGCGAGTACTTGCACAGACACAATCTAGTGGCTAGGATTATCCACCAGCAACTTGCCTTGCAGTACAACCTTGTGGAATCCGAAGTACCATATTACAGGTATGTGCCCGACCCAGTTCTCGAGAATGGTCACGCCACATTGTACTGGGATCGATCTATCATCACTGACAGGACTATTGTAGCCAATAAGCCTGATATTGTGGTGATAGATCGACGAGAGCGCCGTGCAATGATTGTTGATATCGCTGTCCCTCATGACGAGAATCTCGTGAAAGCTGAGAAAGATAAAAAAATCAAGTATCTTGACTTAGCACACGAGGTTGTCGACATGTGGGACGTGGACTCTGCAATCATTGTACCGATAATCGTTACGGTTAATGGCCTAATAGCGGAGAGTCTCGACCAACACCTCAGGAGGCTCTCATTGCGCGGCTGGGTCAAGGGCTTGATTCAGAAAGCAGTACTCCTGGACACGGCACGCATAGTGAGGAGGTTCCTCTCTCTAGAGCCCTGACCACCGGTAGCTTGGACCCTGTTCCCGATACCGGTGGGCTACTATTTTTTATATTTTTAAATGTTTTTTTTAATTTTATGTTTTTATAAAAATATTTAAAAATATAATTCATATGTATGTAAATAAAATAAAGGAAACATAATAATAATAATAATATATATATATATAATTTGATTTTATAATATACAAATATTTTTACCGATTATCAACAATATTTTGAATTTTATATGTGCTTTTAAGAAAACCCAACAATAAACCTACAATCAATTCAATTCAAAAAGAGCATTTCGACATGAATAAAAAACTATCGAATAGGAGATGACATCTGTCATGTCATCTCCGAAAATAACATCGATGAAAAATTCCGAAAAAATATGTTGACAAGATCAGCCGCACGAAGAGCACGCCTACCACCTCCGGACTCTTCGCTCAGCTCCGCCTCGCCGCCGCCGGTACCCAGCTCCATTGTAAGCGCTGTGACAACACCGGCCGCGGTAGCTGCGTCGAGCTCGAGCGACGAGTATTTCTCCCCGCCCACGACGCCACCACCTGCTCGCCGACAGGGAGGACGCCGGCCGCCGGATGGCTTAGGACCTCGAGGCCCACCGGCCTCTGAAAGGGTCCCAGCTCCCGGCGGAAGTGTGCAGCGCATGAGATGGACCCCATCCATTAATGAGAACGTCATGCGCTCATACTATGGGGCTACAGAGGGAGGAAACAATCTGACCGCGTACCGTGTTCGGATGCTCTCTCTTTTTCAGGTGCTTGAGCCAGCTATCAACGTTTCGGCACAACGACTATCGGATCAAGTGCGGGTCATCCAGCGTAATCATATGTTGGATGACACTGTACTTGATCGCCTGCGAATTGAAATGCAGAGTAGCCATGTCATTGCCCCCCCGCCGTCGCAGACTAATATAGTACCACCACAGTCCGACATAAACCAAGTTGACGAGGGAAGTGATGACAGGGCTACAAACGTAAGTACCCAGTGCAATGAAGAATTGAGGAGTGCTTTGGAAGGTGCGATTCTGGAATACCGATTCATGTCTCCCGAACTTAGACCACGCTTACCTCGTTTGCCCATGCATAACAAAAATAGGGCGCTTGTGGCGGCTCTGGATTCGCAGTTGTCAAACTATTTTGATGACTGCGAAGACCTCACCGATACTCATTCGATTCTCTACTGCGCGGCTGTAGCGGCATGTCGTGTAGCTCACGTCAAATTTGCTAATGACTCTAGAGCTACACGACCGAAACCAGCCGTACCAGCTTGGCAGTGCAGAATTGAACGCCGTATTGGTGGGGCCAGAGCGCTCATCGGCAAACTAACCTGCTTCAGGGAGGGCAATACTCGCCCTAGAGTGATGCGCTTTGTGAGGCGGGCGTTCTCAGGGACTGATGTCAGCCCTCAGGACTATATGTCCCGTGTCACAGAGCGCATCGACTTCCTGAAGCAGAAAATCTATGCATGGGCAAACCGTATTCGTAGGTATAAGCGGCGAGTGGACCGATACACTCAGAATCACACCTTCCAGAGCGATGAAAGGTGGGTTTATAGGGGTTGGGAGCGATCGGACCAAGGTGTGACTGACACGCGCCTGCCGGATGATGATGCCATGTGTTCTTTCTGGCGCAGTATCTGGTCGGTGCCTGTCAGTCACACCGAAGGTGATTGGGCTCGGGAAGTCGAGCGAGCCTGCGATCCAATACCAGAAATGGGGGCTATTACCATCTGTCCCTAAGATGTAGCTCGTGCAGTCCGTCCGTTGCCTAACTGGAAGTCTCCAGGGCCGGACGGACTGCACAACTTCTGGATCAAATGGTTTCTTGGATCGCACGCTCGCTTGGCAGCTCAGTACCAGTCTGCCTTAGAGTCTGGTTCGCTACCCCAGTTCCTAACGACAGGAGTTACCCACCTGCTCCATAAATCGGGTAGCACCGCGGAACCCAAAAATTATAGACCGATCACGTGTTTACCGACGGTCTATAAAGTTCTTACATCTATTTTGAGAGCTAAAATTAACAAACATATAGACAACAACTTTGACGACACGGTTGGCGCAGTGGTTGAGCGATTGACTGCTGCGCAGCATGTCGCGGGTTCGATTCCCGCACGGAACAAATATTTGTACGACCTACAAGTATTTGTTCCGAGTCTGGGTGTTTTTCTATCTATAATATGTATGTATTTACAAAAAAAAAAAAAAAAAAAAAAAAAAAATGTATATAAGTAGTTTATCAGCCATCTCGTTACCATAACACAAGCATTAGGTTGCTTAGCTTGGGGCTAGATGGCGTTGTGTGATATGTCCAAACATATTTATTTATTTATTTATTTATTTATTTAACTCCGTCATGTCTGCCTCTCAAAATGGATGTAGGAATGGGTCCCGCGGTACTAAGGAGCTACTCCTCATTGATATGGCCATAAGCCAACAGGTTCGTCGTTCCCGAAAGGATCTATCGACATGTTGGATAGATTATAAGAAGGCCTATGACTCGGTGCCACATACATGGCTCATGAGGGTGCTGGAGTTGTATAAAGTAGATGCAACTCTGCGCACCTTCCTGATGTCGTGTATGGGGCAATGGAGGACAGTCCTTCGCTATCCAGGATGTCGAAATATCCAGAGGAATAGCGAACCGATAAGGATCGAGCGAGGCATATTTCAGGGCGATAGTTTGAGTCCGCTTTGGTTTTGCTTAGCCTTGAATCCTCTAAGCACACTGCTGGAGGATTCAGGTCTAGGCTATCGGTTGAGGAGAGGTGGTCAGGTTATATCCCACCTCCTCTACATGGATGACCTAAAACTCTTTGCCCCCAACAATTTGCAACTGATGGAGCTACTGAAAGTAACTGAAACTTTCAGTAGCGCATCAGGCATCAGCATGGAATCAGCAGCATCAGGATGGAATTTGGTGTAGACAAATGTGCGGTCATGCATGTAAAGCGAGGGGAGATTGTGGAATCCGTGGGAACGCAACTCCCGGATTCCATAAACCTTAGAACCCTCTCCGCATCCGAAACCTATAAGTATTTGGGTATGTCGGAAGCGTTGGGCATCAACGTTGCTGACATGAAGCAATCGTTGAAGGAGCGCTTCCTTGGCCGCCTGAAGAAAGTATTTAATAGTCTTTTATCAGGCGGAAACAAGGTGCGTGCCTTCAACGGTTGGGTCATGCCGGTTTTGATGTACTCTTTCGGCGTACTCAAATGGACTCAGACTGAACTCGACGCCCTGGATCGGAGGGTCCGTACGCTGTTGACTGCATATCGAATGCATCACCCACGGTCATCGGTAATGAGACTGTATATCCCGCGAAAGTGTGGAGGCCGAGGCTTTTTAAACGCTAAGACTCTCCACAATCGCGAGATATGCAGTCTCAGGGAATATTTCCTAGAAGCCGACGTGGGGATGCATCGAGATGTGGTCGCGGTGGACAAGGGCCTCACTCCGCTCTCCTTGGCTAAAGAGAACTGGCGCAAACCTGTAGTGCTTGACACTAACGATCGCAGGGAGGTATGGCAGAGTAAGGAGCTTCACGGGCGCTTTTTCCGGGCCCTACATGGACCTGATGTAGATTTGCTAGTGTCCGTAGCCTGGCTGCGTTCCGGTGACCTCTTTGGAGAAACCGAAGGTTTTGTCTGTGCAATTATGGACGAAGTTATCATGACGAACAATTACCGGAGATTTATTGTGAAAGACGGAACGGTTGACATCTGTCGGGCATGCCACCGACCGGGAGAATCAATTCGACACATTATCTCTGGGTGTTCTCGTCTAGCTAACGAAGAGTACTTGCATAGACACAACCTTGTAGCCAGGATTATCCATCAGCAACTTGCTCTTAAATACAGCCTTGTGGAATTGGAAGTGCCGTACTACAGGTATGTGCCCGATCCAGTTCTCGAAAAAGGAAATATCACATTGTACTGGGATCGATCCATCATCACTGACAGGACTATTGTAGCCAATAAGCCTGATATAGTGGTGGTGGATCGAATAGAGCGGCGCGCAATGATTATTGACATAACAGTCCCACATGACGGGAACCTCGTGAAAGCCGAGAAAGATAAACAAATCAAGTATCTTGACTTGGCTCGCGAGGTTGTCGACATGTGGGATGTGGACTCAGCAATCATTGTGCCGATAGTTGTATCAGCCAATGGTTTAATTGCCAAGAGCCTCAACCAACACCTAAGGAGGCTCTCGTTAGGTGGCTGGATCAAGGGCTTGATTCAGAAAGCAGTACTTCTGGACACGGCCCGCATTGTTAGGAGGTTCCTCTCTCTGGAGTCCTGACCGCCGGTAGCTTGGACCCTGTTCCTGATACCGGTGGGCTACTATTTTTTATATTTTTAAATGTTTTTTATATATTTTTTAAGAAATATTTAAAAATGTATTTGATAAGAAGAAAAATTAATAAACGAAATAATAATAATAATAATATTTATTTATTTGCTCAGAATGTAGGTATATACAATAAGGTGGTTAAAGAAATGTTGAAGAATCCTTGTACATTCTACCATTTTGGCATGCAAACATTGATGCAGCTCATCATTAGGTATACATAAAAGCCCAACTAAAATGTATCAGCTAGAAAGTCCGATACGGAGTAATAACACTTATTCAGTAAAAGTAAAGTTAGTTTCTTTTTGAAACTTGTTACTGGTTCCTCTTTTATAGAATCGGGAATGTGATTAAAAATAGCAGGTGCCATACCAAAAACACTTTTCCTCAATAAAGCAGTTCTATATCTCCCAGTGCGTAACAAGTTTCGGTATTGAGATCGTAAGGTTACATCTCGATGTCTGTTTTCCGATATAGATAAAAATAGGTTTCTATTACATTTAACAAAAAGAGCAATTTCTAAAATATAAAGGCAAGGAAAGGTCAATAAATTATAGTTTTTAAAAATTTGAACGCAACTGTCAGTAACTTTCAAACCAAATATTGCTCGCAAACAGCGTTTTTGGGCTTTAAAAATACTCTCCCTTTCGGTACAATTTCCCCAGAAAATAATTCCAAACCTTAAAATGGAAACGACAAGACCATGATATGCTAGTAATACTGTTTTGATATTAACTTTTTTCCTAAGGTTATAAAGTGCATATGCAGATGCACTGAGTTTTTTACCGATTGCTTCAGCCTGTGGCTTCCATGTCAGCTGACTGTCAATTAAGATTCCTAAAAATTTTGTAACCTCTACTCTGTCTACATCTTGGCTATTATAGTTGATGTTCAAGTCATTAATACGTAATCTTTGATAAAAATTCATTATTTTTGTTTTAAGTATGTTAATTTGTAAATTGTTACGATTTAGCCAATTTATTATAATTTTAATGGTGTCGTTTATATCGTTTTCGTAATTTTCATTATTGACACATTTTAAGAGTGCTGTACTGTCGTCAGCAAAAAGTATCATGGGATGGTGGATTTGGCGTGGGAGATCGTTAATGTAAATTATAAATAACAAAGGCTCAAGGACGGTTCCCTGTGGTACACCAAATTTAATTTCTCTACTGGAAGACACGTATCTTTTTTCTAATTTCAACTTGACACATATTTTGTATATTTCTGTTATTTGTTTGCGACCGGATAAATATGTTTTTATTAAGTTTAGGATATTACCTCGAATGCCATAGGCGTTTAGTTTTTGAAGTAGTATGTTATGGTCGACAAAATCGAATGCTTTCGACATATCTGTATAAACAGCACATATAGGCGTTTTACTATCAACATTTGACATAATAACATTCAACAAGTCAAAAATTGCCATGTTTATATTCCTATTTTTCCTGAACCCGTATTGCTCATGGCAAAGTATGTTAAATTTATTTAAGAATGATGATATTGCCTCATATATGACTTTTTCTACTATTTTTGAAAAAACTGAAATTAAAGCTATCGGCCTATAGTTTGACATATCCTCTTTACTATTTTTTTTATGAATTGGTTTTACAATTATAGTTTTTAAGTTATCTGGAAATGTTCCTGATGATATACTAACGTTAATAATATGAGTTAAAGGCCCTGCTATACTATTAGCAACAAATTTTATGACTTGAGTGGAAACCCCATCACAACCAAAGCTCTTTTTATTTTTTAGTGATTTAATTATTCTTATCACATCTTGAGGTACGACTGGTGGCACAAATATTGAGTTAGGGTTATGGTCTATTTTCTTAACGTCGAGCATTGAGTTGTTAGGTATATTTGTAATTTGGTCAATGAAAAAATTATTGAAAGACTCTGCTATTTCTTTCGGGTCCATAATTATTTGGTTATTATTTCTTATCTGTGAAATTGGTTCCTTATTTATTTTGTTGTTATTTATTATTTGCCATGAGGTTTTTGATTTATTCATAGAGTTCTCGATCAAGTAATTATTTTGGGATTTCTGAGTTAATTTAATAATTTTTTTAAATCTCTTTGAGTAATTAACAAAAGCTATTTTATTTTCTCGAGATGGTCTTAGTCTATGTTTCCAAAGTAAATTTCGCTGTTTTTTACTGCATAATCTTATGCCGCGCGATAGCCATTTAATTGGTTTTTCTGATTTCTTTGTCACTAGTTTATAGGGAAAACATAAGTCATGCAGAAGCTTAAATATTTCAATGAAATTATCATACGCTTTGTTCGAATCTTCTGTGTCATATATGTCACAAAACGATAGATTTTGTAGATAGCTATTAAATTTATTGAGATTTTCTTTGCAAGTATCTCGAATCTTAGTTCTCCAAGTTTTAATTATGCATGCTTTATTTACTTTTATCTTCATTATTTGGGCTGTGTGGTCAGATAGCCCGAAGTCTATTACTTGAGAATGACATTTCTGTTTCGTATTATGTGCAAAATTATCTAAACAAGTATTACTAACAGGACGTGTTGCTTCATTAATTTCTAAAATAAGATTATAACTCAGGAGAAAGCATTTAAGTTCCAAGGTAATTCTATTATTTTTTAAAACGTCTATATTAAGATCACCGCATAAAATTATTTTAGTGTGACGATTAGTGCATATTTTTTTTAGAATAATATCTAAATTTTCATAAAATGTACTTAAATTGGACAGTTTAGGCGGTCTATATATACATAATATAATTAAATTATGCTGTTTCATCTTAATTGCGCAACATTCTATTATTCCTGAAACCGAGTATTTCATTATGTCGGGCAATTCTTTATACTCATGACCTTTTTTGACTAATATACAGGCTCCACCGCGTTTTATGTTGTCTCTTGCGTAACATGCAGCGAGTCTATAATTAGGTATGTGAAGAAGATGTTCTTGCCCTGACATTATAAAATGCTCGGTTATGCATATAACATCTACATTTATTTGTTTATTTAACAGCTCCTGAATGTGCATGGTTAACAGGTCAGACTTATTTATAAGTCCGGCTATATTCTGATGCATAACATACATGTGATCAAAGAAAAAACTCAGTATGTGTGACCGCATTCGTGTTAACATAATTTTCCACATCAGGCTCTAGTTCCGATGGTGACATTTGGTAATGATTTATAAGAGACAGCAAATTTTGAAAAATATTTCTCATGCCCCGGTTATTTAATTTTCTATTATATTTTGAAAACATAGTAAAATCATAGGATAAGTCTAAATTAGAGTCTAGTACTGTTACATAATTATGTGTCAATAAATCTAAGTGAATCAAGTTGTTAAACGTTTCGATACGCCAGTTGAACATCATTGAATAATCGCTTAGTTTAAATGTAGGTAAACATAAAATAATATTAGTATGTTGAATTATTTCCAGTGTTTTCCTTAATTCTATTACGATTTCTACATAGTTTTTGGTTATTTGGAAATCATCTTCCCCAATTAAAATGACACAGTAATCGCTAAACGAGTAATCTACAACTTTTTCGTGTAAATTTTTGATAAGTTGTAATAATCCACATTTCGGTGACAGATAGTGGCAGATCTGTAAGTTTTGAAATGTCTGTTCCGCGATTGACAGAATGTCATTTGTTTTATTAGCAATATCAATGCATAACTTATTCTTGCGAGATTTCACACAATAATTATCCTCTATTTCTGTTCTTTGAGTTGTTATATTTTGTGTTTATGGAGCATAAAGTGTTTATTCGTTGTTTTTCTACTGAGGTTCGTTTGCTGCTTAGCTTCTGTGTTTTTATTACGAGTTTGGGAGTTGTATGATTGCTTTGATTCTCGGGTTTATTTCGTTTCTGAATCAAATGATCTTCTTCATGGGAAATATTTAGTTTGCCTTTATTTATACTTTTCCTTTTAGTTACGCTTGAAACTCTTTGGGGTGTACTATTACATATTTTTTTCAGGTTGTTTATAACCTTCTCATGGTTGGTTATAATATTTTTTAGTGAGGTATTCTCGGTTGTTAAGTTTTCAATTTCGCAGTCCGCAGAAACCAATTTCTCTCGCAAGGTGTTGACTAATGCCTCTAATTCTGTTATTGACTCATTTTCAGTTCCTTGTAACTGCGGGCAACTTATGTTATGATTGTCGTAAGACGTAATAGATGAACATTCATTGTCATCGTCCACTGATAGGGATGCAAAAGAATTTTCTGTACTTAATATGGTTATATTGTTTTGCTGTTTTCTAATGGTTACTTTATCATTTCCAAGTGAAGGCGATTGTACTCGTATGTCCGAGTTGTTAGACATCGTAAATAACGGTGCGACTCACTGTTTTGTATTGTTAATAAGGATCGGCATAGATCGACACAGAACGCGATCCTTTCCAGCAGCAGTTCACTGTGCGACACAGTGTTAGGTGGGCGGAGCTTATCGCTGCGGTTGACCGTCGCGGTGACACGCTGAGACACAGATCAGCACAGAACGCGATCCTTTCCAACTACGCGACACTGTGTTTTTTCTCAATAGTTCGTTATTCAAATTTTTAGATTTGTTTTTGTAAATAACTTGATTAGCATTTGTTATTTTTAGTTCAGATTTCACAGGCACACAGATAATTCTAACAGGCACACCACAATATATTTTACTTTATGACTAGTTTGGCTTTTACGCAAAATATAATTTAAAATCGCAGCACTCGTTTCAACCGTGTTAGAGAATTGTCCATCGACCCTCAACATCAAAACCGAAGCCAAAACAAAAACTATACAAATCATGGAATCACTTTCCTTGTGTAAGTACAAGTATTTTACTATATTTGTCTTTAAAATCATGAAAAACAACAAATTGTAAAATGTTTCTTGCTTTTACTACGTTACTTTTGTTTTCAAATATCACAGCGACTGTAGGTACTATATAGGCAATAAATACATTGCCCGTTAACCACTACCTAAGTACGTCGCTAAGTGACTGGACAAGCAATGTAATAATTACAAAACGATACTTTATACTAGCTGCGCCCCGCGGTTTCACCCGCGTAGACCGGGGAAAAAGTAGCGGTATGAAAAACAGATGTTAGCCGATTCTCAGACCTACTCAATATGCTCACAAAATTTCATGAGAATCGGTCAAGCCGTTTGAGTACGGGAACGAACATTGTGACACGAGAATTTTATATATAAGATATGCGGATGGTCGCGTAGTACGGCCGCTGCGTCTTGCGACGAGCTAGTGGTGCGCTTGTACAGATTCACTAACGTAACCTATCGGCAAAAATGTCGATTGGCGAATGAATATAATATTGCTTTTATAGTTTATTCTTCAATTTGTCAATCGTTTTAACCCGGTTGGAAGATCGATGTGAAATAATGTTTTTACTTATTATGACTATCTTACAGCATAGTAGAGAAATGCATAACCAATTTCGTTCGTTATATAAGTTTATTAAATTTTAGGTTAATAATCGGTGTATTTTTGGGTTTGAATGATCGTATATTATGCCTTATCCTCGTGCTATTAATCATACGATATAATTACTATCAATACATTAGGATAGCCTAAATCAACTTAACCGGATTTTTTTGATTTACTTATTCATTATTATTTTAGCTACATATTGTTTATTTTTATTATAATATTTTCTAGACATGTCGTTTTTTATTTATTTTATTTTCAGGACAACAAAAAAAAATTGTACAATAATAAATAGAATAATCGATAACTTACCGATTTAGTCAATCACTAGCGTATATGTAACATAAATGTCTTTTGCCACAGTACATTCAAAGGGACCGATGTTTTTGTGTGAGTAAGCTGTACGGTGCATGGTAAAATGCACGCTGTGTATGATGAGACAAGGTTTATAATTGATTGTGTAGTACGTTCCAATTTTTGAAATGCGGGTGTGTGCGCGACTGCGTATCTATTGCTTTTACTAAAATGCTTTCTTATATCTATGATCAATTTGTACCTACCATATAAGACTTCTTCATTCATTAGATTCGGTTTTGGACCACAAGCCAAATCCCGTTGTAATATTGGACCGACTATCAATGTCAGGATCGAGAGGTGTGTTGATCGATTTGGGCTATTACTCGTAGGCTATGATAAAAGCGATAAATTATAGCCTGTCAGAGCGGAGGCTTTAAAAAAAGGACGAGGATTTAGAAGTTAATTTTAGATCTACAGCTGTAGTTGATATTTTGGGCACGTTTCAAAATGCTTTTAACTGGTCTAGGTACTTATGACTAAAATTGCAGGTATAAGTCGATCTCTACTACTATTTGGGTTCCGTACCTCAAAAGGAAAAAAACGGAACCCTTATAGGATCAATCGTGTGTGTGTCTGTCTGTCTGTCTGTCCGTCTGTCACAGCCAATTTGCTCCGAATCTAATGGACCGATTGGTACGGTCAGCGACAGCAGTCTGTTAACACTGCTACTTTTTGACATTATCTAAATTAACACAAAATGATTCGATAAACTGATTTTTTTTCGTTTAATTGTTAAGAGTTAATGTTCTTAAATTTTAAGTACTTTTGTTCCCATTTAAATTAAATATTTCGCTTAATAATTAAGATTAAAAACTGCAAGTGTTAATCGACTTTTGTTACTGACTGTACACCTATGAACTTCTGTGACCCAAACACGGACGGGTAAAGTAAATAAATGAACTTAGAATATGAACGTCACTCTTGGGGGGGCAAATAAAAAAACAAAAAAAAGTTTTGCAAACTATACCGTGTGACATGTCAAATGAAAGAGGGGTCAGAAGGGTCTCAAATATATATTTTTTTATAATTTTGAAATAAATTGTTTTAAAGTTATTTAAGAAAATAGACGAAAATTGACCATTTCCCTCCTTATCTCTGAAACTACTGAGCTTAAAATTTTGAGAAAAAATAGTGAAAATAGTTCTTTACCCGTAGATTAAAGAAAAACCTATAAAAAGTCTGTAGTCTTAAAATAACATGGTAAATCTCTCAATATGGTGAGTAAAAACTTACATTTACAGTTGGAATGTATGGGAGAACATGTTTTTCAACTACAATGTTAAGTTTGTTCTTAGGATAATTTCGTAACAATTATGGGACCCTTCATTGTGCGTGGTCCGACACGCGCTTGGCCGGTTTTATTTTAGTTAAAACTAAAATACTTATTTAGTTTCAAGTTTAACATTTAAGAGGATGACCTCGTAATGTGCTATGCCATCCTAGGCGGCCCTTACACCTAGAATAAGTTTGCACAATTTTATATTGCGCAATATGATTAAATTACATGTAATAAGTTCGCGTTCATGATGAAAAAAACTAACTCGCCTAATTGTGTGGAGTTGTGGAAGACTTACATCACATATTGATGAACTGTGTACGATATGAGTCTAATAGACAGGATCTATTTGGGGTATTGAGGTTGAACTGGCTTGAAGTAGGCACATTCCATAAAATTCTATCTCAGCCACATGGTGATGATGCGAAGAGTCTGTTGAGGTTCATGACCCAAATGTAAGCTGTAGCAGTGTGTATTTAGGGTACGATGGAACTGCCATACGCATTGCAAAAAAGTCCCATTAAACAATCAATCTGCCTAGCCTTTTTCCAACTATGTTGAGGTCGGCTTTCAGTTTTACTGGATACAGCTGAATACCAGTATTTTACATGGAGCAACTGCCTATCTGACCTCCACAACCCAGTAACTGGGTAATACAATACCCCTTGGTAAGACTGGTTGTCAGACTTTCGGGGTTCTGACGGCCCGTAACGACTGTCAAAGATCCACGTATGAAAGCCGGGACCAACGGCTTAACGTGCTTTCCGAGGCACGGAGGAATCTCAGTATGTAAAGATGGTCACCTATCCACGGACCGACCTCGGCAAGCGTAGCTATACCTGATGGATCGATGGCTGTTATTACTTAGCCACGAGCTCCTTTTAAATTCACAAGAGCTATAACTTAAATTGACAGAGCAATGTGTCACCTTTCAGGAGATCTACGGTAATGTAAACAATAATATGGAATCTTGTACGCACAGGGATGCTGACGTTACAGGCTTAGAGCCTTGAAGGCAGCGGAAACTTTATTATGTGAGGGATTTAAACGACCCCGTAATTGCATTACCACGTTTTAAAACAATTCCCCGTAAATAGAAATTTCGTTAAAGCTACGGGTACCTAGAGGAACGGTGGCCTCACTTAAAGGCCGCAGTGACGGCTGTTATGAAAATGACGACAGCGGCAAAGATTTAAATCGTTAGATTCGCCTTATAGCGTCAAAAGATAGTCGCATTTCTGTTTTGTTTTAAGTTTGACACCTCTGACCACAATGACGCAGTCTCTTAACTTGACTGTAATAGAAACGTGATCTTTGACAGTCGTTACGGGTCGTCAGAAGCCCGAAAGTCAAAAACCAGTCTAACCAAGAAGTATAACCAGTAACTGAGTTGTGGAGGTCAGATAGCCAGTCACTCCATGTAAAATACTGGTATTTAGATGCATCTGGTTAGACTGGAAGTCAACCCCAACATTGGGAAAAGGCTAGGCTAATGGTGAAGTGACTGACTTCTTTTATGTGGAGCGTAAAATGTAAATGAATGCTGTAGAAAAACTTTTAAAGTTAAGGAAACTGAATATATTTCCAATGTAAAAAATTATTTTTATTAGGAATGAAATTGGATTTCTGTTCTATTTCTAAAAAAAAAAATAACTTTTTCATTGATATTCATTTTCTTTGCAAGAGAGGCTTCAACGATTTTCACTTGGATTAATATGAGTTCCAATATCATTTTATTTTTATTCCTATCAAAAACGTAACTTTTCCTAAAATCTCTTTTCTGTTAATTTACGTAGGAAAAGTGGGTAAGGTATTTTCCATCCCTTTTGTTATTTTTTCACCCCAATATCGAAAAACCATTCATTGACTATTATCCAGAATTGTTATTTTTGTAGAAATTTGATAACATTAAGCTAAAAGGGTTACGTGGAATATGAAGGATGGGATGAATTTTGATGGAATCTATGAAACTTGACACGACGTGTTGACCTTTAAAAGGTACGAGTAAGGTGTTAGTTATGGAATAGAATACTCTTTATTAAGTATACCATTTATGGATTCAGGATATAAATATAGAAATTAGGGAGATACAATGGACGGTCTTATCGCTATGCGAGCGCCAAATAGAGAGCGTCTAGTGTAAGAACTTCTGTTTGTGTTCCTCAACTCGCTCACAACTTCTTTTCGTCATCTGCCTACCGTTTTTCCAACTACTATGTTGGGTGGGCCAATGTCGTGATAGCCCAGTAGTTCAGGCCTCGCCTCTCATGCACAAGGTTGTGGGTTAAAATTCAGGCAAGTACCAATCTATCTTTTACAATTCATGATTTATGTATTACTTTAGTTTATCTTGTATATTACTGACATCGGTGGGGAAAATCCCGCCCTTAACGACGGCGACGTTACGTTGTATAAGTCCAGTTTTGGTTGTTAGGATCACATCTCGCAGATGGCCCAAGCCGGAGATCGTGGAAGGCGCACAAGTTTCCTTGATCCCCGGTCCAAATGTGAGAAGAGAACACCTGGGTGGTTTTTGGTAAGTAAGCGGAGGACGTCCATGAGGATTTTCTACAACGGAACAAAAAAAAAAAACGAAGTTGTTGGCTGCTTAAACGGACTTCGAATTTTAGTTATACTGGACGGGAGTGTATCGGGCGGCCACTATAAGTCCAGGTGTACTTATAAGTAGTTAATTTAGGTCTGAAATCGCCAACCCGTCTTGAGCAAGCGTGGTGACCAATTCTCGTGCCTTCTCTGTATGAGAAGAGGCCTTTGCCCCACAGTGGGATATAATAGGCTGGTATTATGTTGTGGTCAGCTTCCAGTCTAAACTGCTTATATGGCCTCCACAACTCAATTACTATAACTATAAAATTATTATTAATAACACGATACCCTTAGTAAGACTTGTCACATGAAGACTTGTCAGAAAAATAAAAATCAATCTGCCTAGCATTTTCCCAACTATGTTGGGGTCGGCTTCCAGTCTAACCAGATGCAGCTGAATACCAGTATTTTACATAGAGCTACTGCTTATCTGACCTCCACAACCCATTAACTGGGTAATACGAAACCCCTTGGTAAGACTGGCTGTCAGACTTTCGGGCTTGATCCACGAATGACAGCCGGGACCAACGGTTTAACGTGCTTTCCGAGGCACGGAGGAATCTCGGTATGTAATGGTGGTCACCCATCCACGGACCGACCCCGATAAGCGTAGCCTAACCTGATGGATCGACCCGTGCGGCTGTTATTACTTAGCCACGAGCTCCTAGTTGTCAGAGAAATAATGACTACTAAATAAAGTGACTTGTACAATGAAAGTTTTTGCAAGTATGTTTCTTCTTCTTCGTCGTTCCCGCAATGCTGAGGACCGCAACCACATAAGATGCGTCTCCAAGCTGTGCGGTCTTCTGCAGTTAATGCTACCTCCAACAACCTTCTTGATCGCGTCTGACCATCTTGCCGGTGCTCTACACTGAGCACGTTTTCCTTCCACCAGGCCCAGTATCATAAGCCTTTCCCGGCCATGCTTAATGGAACGCATAACATGTCCAAAAAAGCTAATGGCACGCTCCTGACATATTGTAAATAGCCGCTTGGTGACGCTGAGATTCTCCAGTATGGATTAATTCGTTCTCAAGTATGTTACAAAAGTGATCATTTTCTCTACCTAGGAAAAAGCTGATACTAGAACTGGCTGGCTGGTGATTTTAGCAACGGTTTTTTAGGTCAATGACTTTCCGATAGACTTCTTATGACCATAAAGTAGGTACGGGATTAAGATAAAGGTAATGTACAGACACTGCCAACATCTAGGTGTGCTGTTCATACTGAGTTTATTTTTTTCGTGAAGATTATATTATTATAACCTGTGAGGTTTTAACTGTACAGGGGTAGTTACACTGGTTCGCGGTACAGCACGTTAGCACAGACGTAAAATTTAATCTAGCATAATAAATCCATATAAATAAAAAGAGAAGTCCTGACTGACTGATTGACTGACTAATCAACGCCCAGCCCAAACCCTTGGACCTAGAAAACTGAAATTTTGCACAGAGGTTCCCTTTATAATTCAATTCAATTATTTATTTGTCAGATAACATGATCCAATTATGGTTAGTAACAACATCAGGAGCTTATTTTCATTTCATTTCAATTCATTTATTTCAATCATCATTGGATCATAAGAAAATTAAAAATACATTAGATATATAAACATCAAAATAAAAAATAAGACATCACACAACACACAAATCATTTTATTGTTATTGTCACTACATTAAGCATACAGCAATGGTTAATGTAGTGACAGTCGAACCTCTCAGCCATCATCCTCAAGATGGTGTTGGAGCTAGCGCGGACCCTACGCACCAAGGATGTGCACCGTTTCCGCATCGTCGCATAGAAGCAGTCAATGCGCGACTCAGCGAACATCCCCGACGCACTGCAGTACCGAGGCAGCCCCAACAACATCCTGTAGGCATTGTTGAATTGAACTCGTAGGGCGCTGTACTGTTTTTGAGTATAGTTAGCCCACAGGGCGCTCGAGTAAAAACAAGTGCAATAAGCTCTGAAAAGAGTGATTTTTACTTCCTTCGAGCATCGTGCAAACCTGCGGGCTATCATGTTCGCTCTAACAGACAACGCCCTACGTTCCCGCTCTATGTCTGAATCGTCTTTCAGGTCAGAGGTCACCAGATGCCCAAGGTATTTGAAGGTGTCAACCCTATTTAGCGGTACATTATTTAACTTAATGCTAGGGATACTATCCGGACATTTACCCCTGGCCCGGAAAACCATACACTCACTTTTCTTAGTGTTATAGAGCAGGCCATGACTGAGAGCATATTTCTCACAAATGCCGAGCAGCTTAGACAGGCCACAAACCGAGGCGCTCAGCAGCACCATGTCGTCCGCATAGCTAATGTTATTTACACAAACTCCACCAACATGACATCCGACATGCGTGCTGCTCAGCCTCTCGATGAGTGCGTTTATATAAAGATTGAAGAGCGTTGGTGAGGTCAATCCCCCTTGCCTCACCCCGCACTCCAATCTGTACGGTTCAGACAACGTCCCCGACCATCGGACTACGCTGACCTGGTTCCCGTACCAATATTTGAGAATACGAATGCATTCGCTTGGCAGGGCTGTGTCATTAAGTTTATCCCAGAGGATATCATAGGAAACCAGGTCAAACGCTTTCGTAAGGTCGAGGAAGCAAGCATAGACTGGCGTTTTGCGATCAGTATAGTACTTGACAGTCTGCTTCAAACACAGAATAGCTGTCTCAGTGGAGAGTCCCGATTTGAAACCAAATTGATTGTCATGCAACTCGAGACAGCCACTCATCAGTGTGTTAAGAAGACTGTCAAGTACCTTAGACAGAATTGTAGCCAGAGATATGGGTCTATAGTTGTTGGCGTCGCTTATATCACCAGTTTTACTTTTCACGATCGGTACCACCACGGTCTGCATCATAGCTGGAGGTAGATATGAATGTCCTAGACATAGGGAATAAAACATAGCCAGAACCCTTGGAAGATGGACGCCAGCATATTTAAGATGCTCGATACTCAAGTCATCGTGGCCAGGAGACTTGCCTCGGGTCATGGTCGTGATAACCCGTCTAACATCTTTGGCCGTAAACCTTACACTGAGCTCCTGCCCCCGAGTCACACCTTCAAGTCCCGACCGTGATGGTCCCAATGGTGAAGTTACCATGAAATGGTTTTTAAACATCTCAGCTATGCTTTTTGGATCAGTAATGCCACCAACGCTCACAGGCAAGCCCGGCCTTCTGTTTACTTTATTAGTAGACTTCCAAAAACTCCGGAAATCATGTTTGGCATGATGCGTTGCCAGAATGTCCATTTTAAGTTGATCACTGTTATCTTGACACCACTTTAACCGGCTTTTAAAGATTTTACGGCTTTCTTGCATCTCACTCCAAACACGACCCGACTTCGGTCTGCCATACAATATCCATAACTGGAACTTAGACCTGGCCTCCCGGTGAGCACCACTGACATGTCTGTTCCAACCTACTACAGGTTTCTTTTTACGTATCCTATCACTACCAGAATAACTGTCATTAGCTGCTCGGCCTAAGATGTCTACAATTTCGTCATACATTTTGTCAATAATATACATATGCTCCACATCATCGCAAGAGAAATCACAACAGTTACTTAAATCACTCGGAAAATCTATTAATTTTAATCGTTCACTACATAACTTATTATATAGTGCAATTTGTTCAGATGTTCTCTCGCCCCAACGTATTTTATTACACGGTTCGATATTATTACATGCTAATTTAGGTTTAATATGATTTAAATTACAACATACAATCAAAGGAAAGTGATCCGACCACATGACATCATACTTAATTACTACATTAACAACCGTTTGCATAGCCGACTCCGTAGCTAGACAGTGGTCTAACCAGCGTCTAGACCCGTGCGCGTCACTTATAAAGCTATACGTATCAGATGAGAGTCCGAGTAACTCAACATCAGCACAAATCCACTCAGCCTCCGTACAAAAATCTTTCAACTCGTTAAAAAATAACTGGCCCGGGTGAGCGTTAAAGTCCCCGAGTAAATAAACCGTCTCAATATGTTCATTATTAATAATAGCACTTACCAAGCTAAGACAATCCGTAAATTCCGGTAAGTTCACGTCACAATCGGTAGGCATATAAATGCTAAACACTAAAAACGACCTTTGCCCTAACTTCGCTTTAATGGCACAGACGCGAGCGTTGTCACACTGCACTATAGACACATTCTGAAAGACACTCTTCTTCCACAATATCGCCACTCCTCCATACGGGCGGCCTACGAGCATGCCCGCCGTAGTGTCCACAGCTGACGTTCCCACATAGCCATAATCAGGATTAATGTCGCTTAGAAAATGTATATCATTCGGTAGAAGCCATGTTTCTTGCAAAGCTACTATATCAGAGGTATGACACAATTGCCTGACATAATGTACCGATCGCTTGACACTTTTACAATTGAAGCTAACCAATGTGTACAGGTTGTCTTTATCCATCTATTGCATTCACAGACCGGACACGACGCGGCAACAGCGCAGCGCCTCATCGTTCGTTATTTTACGCTTGAAATTTACAAATCGCCTGAATATGATTCCTTGAGGCCATAAACCGCTATCGAGGAATAATGACGACTTGCTTTCCAATATAAAGAATTTATAGGCCTTGTATTCCCTTTCGTACTTAAAAGATATTTTCTCTAACATAATAGTTTCCTTAGTTTTATTGAATACGTAATCTGTTATATCTTTTTCTGTGGTATCATTATGTATTCTCGTAATGAAAATCGGTATCTTTCTATCCGCCGCTTTAAATTTACCCTCATTGTCACGACATATTCCCGCCGAGCCTGTATAGCGATACCTCATAGGTTTCTTTTGATAATTCACTACCTGCCAGTCGTTATGATTATTATCATCATTGTCATTTCGCTTCGAGTTCAAGTTTACGTTAAGTACAGTAGCACTCAACGCGGCTTCATTCTTGTTATTATTCTGGATTCCATTAGAGTGCAGCGGTGACACTGTCTTATCACTCGATGCAGACGTAGACGGCTTTGTGACATTAGTAACGCTATCCGCAACCGGTTTTACAATAGCCGATCGATGAGAAACAGCTGATACGTTGCGATGATTATTTTCAGCTACCCCCACAATATCTCTAAATTGTATTGGAGTAGTTTCGATTTCCTGTTGCTTACACAAGCTACTATTGCTTTTCTCCAGCGATAAATGATCGATGTGTGAAAGCCCCATAGGACCACTATCTAGCATCCAGGCGCCTCGTCGTTTGTTTACGTTTTCTGAATTCGGTAGCAAAGAGTCATGTTTCATTTCAAGTAATAATTCAGACTTTAATTGATCGAGCTGACTTTGCGAAACATATGTAGACTTGATATTCTTCACTTCTTCTTGAACTAGAAGTAAATCCTTAAGTAGTTTCGTGCAGTCCAGATGATCAAACAGCACTGGAGGGAGACGTTCTAACTCCCTGGCGACATAGATCGGAAACAGATCCGGTTCCTTCGATTTGAAGACCTGCACTATATCAGCTAGGTCCCGTTCCTCCTTGCCCTTATTTTTACGTTTGATTTTAATGCCAGGCACAGACTCGAACAACAATAATTTAGATTTTTCAATTTCTTCTTTAGAGAATGAAGATGTACAAATTCGAACTAACGTGACCTCATCTATCACTGACACTTTGTTCTGTATGTACGCTAATAATTCATCAATCACGATATTACAAGATGCACACTTTACTACGTTCGTCATGTCGATTTACGATACGCGATTCGCGTCGTTCCGTTAAAAAGAAACACGTCCGCACAGGGGGAGTGCGCGTGCGCAACTTATGAACTACATTAGTAGGGTATAATGAGACAATGAATAAGGAAGGAATTCCCGGTAGTACGTTCCCGTGGGATATTTAACGACATCCACGCGGGCGAAGCCGCTGGCAACAGCTAGTATTAATATATAAGTACCTACTCATATTTCATACTTAGCTATCTTGTAGTTTAAATGTTAGACTAATTTAAAAACACATCTTTACTACCTGAAAATTCTCAAGAATGACAATTAAAAACTGTTTATACAACTGCATTTTAATTTATCTCTTTAAATTTTTCACCTTTTACTTGTAAGCAATACAAAACCTATGTGAAGACAACACCAAAGCAATGAGACCAGCACTCGATCTTCTACCGAATAAAAAATAAATGAAGAATGACGTAAACCGGCCCAGTAATAATTGTGTGGTACACATTTCATGAGGAGCTCGTGGCTAAGTAATAACAGCCGCACGGGTCGATCCATCAGGTTAAACTACGCTGGCAGGGGTCGGTCCGTGGATGGGTGACCATTTTTACATACCGAGACTCCTCCGTGCCTCGGAAAGCACGTTAAGCCGTTGGTCCCGGCGGTCATTCGTGGATCTTTCACAGTCGTTACGGGTCGTCAGAAGCCTGAAAGTCTGACAACCAGTCTTACCATGGGGTATCGCATTACCCAGTTAATGGGTTGTGGAGGTTAGATAGGCAGTCGCAAAAAAAAAACTTGTCGAATGCATAACCTCCTACTTTTTTTGAAGTCGGTTAAATACAACATATTCTTAAGTAAAGCTATTAGGTTTCCCTTTGCCTAACCCTTCGGGTTTTAGAGGTGTGATGTTATGTTAAGTTTAAAACTAAAGTTATACTTATTTCGGGCCAACACTCATAGCATTAAGAAATTAAGAAATTTATTGTAAATTACTTAAACCATGTATAGCAACAAATGTTAACGGAACGAAGGAGCCTGGATCTCACGACACAGGGAATCCTAGTGTGACTTCCAGGAAACAATACTTACATCGCAGTATTTGTAAAAGATAATATTGACATGTATAATTACTACACGCGTATACGGCGTAAGGACAAATTGCATCACCTAATGCATGAAAGTAACTTTTGTACAGCTTCACGCATTTTTAATAATATTCCGGGGCCTATTAAATTAATTTCGGAAATGACAAAATTTAAAAAGAATCTCCATGATCTGTTAGTAAACAAGTGCTACTACTCTATAAAAGACTTTCTGTCAGACAAATCACTGCTCCAATACAGTTCCCCTCAGTCATGATGCGTTCAGTGGCCCACTGATATGTACGAATCTAAATCGTTCCGTTCAGTATTTTAATCTTTTTTATATTATAAGTGAAATCTTAAAAATTGTAATAATGAATGAATGAATGAATGAATTGCACCGATCCCAGCGTGGTTTAACCAGACTCGATCACTCGAATGAACCCAAAGATTCACACTAGCCCCTGTTGCCTCATGTTACATGGTGCAACAGAGACCATTGCATATCAAGGAGTAGACCGGGGGGCGCGGTAATGGTAGGGAAGGCATGCCCTTAGGATATGGAGGGGATATAGAGCCTATCCAGTATGCACCGTAAAATAAGCATTGGAATAGTGGAGAGACGGGTGATATAATATGGATGGGCTTTTTTACGACGTTGCTGCTATGTTGCTTCTAGTCCAGCTTCCCCGGTGAATCTTTTGGCGGTTAAACTGCATTTTCGACTCTTTTTATGTCGCTGCTATGCTGTATTACAGGTAATCTGCCTTCTCGACTCTTTTCTTCTTCGTTCTGATGAGTTGTCAGCAGCAGAATGTCCAGGACGCGGTCGGACCGTTCCTCGTTGTTGTCCAGCTCCAACTTCAAATTATGTAATTTTTGTTTTTATTCAAAGTTCGACCTATAGCTCGCCGCTGTTCAGTTCAGGTTGACGCGATTGCAGATATTACAGTTTTAAAGTACAAATTAATGCACACAAATTAGCACAAATAATTAATTAAACTGGACCCCAACAAAAATCCTGTCGGGTATGGCGACAGGGCGGCGCCAGCGCACCATGCGTGTCCGTAGGTACTTGAGTTTAATTCCCGGGTCGTCTCAGAGCTTAAGAATTGAATGCGCCTTCACAGAAACAACGCACATCACCACTCACAAAAAAAAACACTCTTGAACACTCCGATTTTGGGACACAGGAACACTATACACTAGTAGTTTAAGTTTTTTGCCTTGGTTTGGGTTACGAGTACCTGAAAATGTCTAAGATTGCTTGCTAGCTTTGCTATTGTCGTGATTAACTTTATTATAACTGTCACACACGTATTGTTCAAAGTTACATATATTGCACATATATTGGGTAGGCAGAAAATAACGTAATGACTTTGCAGAGAGAAGCGTATCCCTGAAAGACATGAAAAGATCTCACCCAGCTTGGCGCTCGGGAAACTGGATCCTTCGGCAGGCAATTTGTCTCTCGTACTTTCAGGAGACCATTACAAACTCACTAGGTACCTATCATAGAAATAATCACTGACACTCAATCACACACCACACACGAAATATACACTGCACGACACGACCACATGCTAAACAATAAAAAACTTTGAGGGAGCTTGCACTCAAAGAACGACCACTCGTCTCGGCGTCACCCGAGCTAATCTCAAATCTTAAAAATTGTAAAATCTTAAAAATTGTAATAATAATGTAAATTTAATCTTCTATGTACAATAGTACATAGAAGATTAAATTTAGCCCTTAGGTCATACAATAGTATGACCTAAGGGCGGGACATAGCTGATCACTATTTAGTTACTTAAGACCTGTATTATGTACCTACCTATAAATAAATAAAAAAATAAAAAAATGATGATGTAATAAAGATAATGATTGATTGATTGATCGAATGTAATTTCTTAAACAATAAATTATTTTTATTCAGAATCATTATAAAATTTGCAGCAAATAAAAAACTTCCATTTAAAAAAAACAGTAAAAAAAAAGATTATCCTTGATGAGAACCCAAAACCCAGCATCACATCATCATTCTCCTGCCCTTATCCCAATCTATTTGGGGTCAGCGCAACATGTCCTATAATTCTCTATTAGTCGTCATCTCGGTAGTCACCCCCCTTCTAGCCATGTCATCTTTCGCACAATCCATCCATCGTTTCTTTGGTCTTCCCCTACTCTTATAGCCATCGACATTTATACTCAAAACTTTCCTCACGATATTTTCCTCACTCCTCCGCATCCAAAACTTTCCAAAACTCAGCATCACAATGACAGAAAGTGACGACGTATCATCAGTGAACGTTAGAACAAAGTTAACCCTTTCTATTGTGTACGGAAAACATTAACCCTGAACTGCCAACATGTAATATACACAAAACACAAAAGCCCGTGCAATGCAAAACAGAAATCACCATTTGGAGTCCCAATAAAACCAAATAAACTTCGGATGTACAGGATGTTGAAAATAAGGCTTGATAATCCAAGGAATGTTTTGGGAAGGAGTCTAGGAATAGAACATTAGGATTGTACAACAAAGTAACACAAATAACAAGAATTAAATTGTTACCTACTCAGGTCCATTAAAATAACAACTAAGTATGGTATTTTAATGGAGTTGCTAGGAGTTAAAATGTTTTAGCGAAAAAGAGACTATTATAGTCTGCAGAATCGTTGTTTAAAACTATACGTATCAAAGACACAATACAATTACAACTGCTGTTAATTAAAGTGAAGATTAATAGAATAATTGTTAATTGATCGAGTGAGCGAAGCGAGTGAAGCGTTTCTGCTTCACATGGCAAAATTTGCTTTCCTGTGTCAGTTTGTTGGTACTCCTCTACAGATCGTATTTGCAACCGATCTGGACTTGACTACGACTTTATAGTTTTTTTTTTTTCGTGGGGGATTTTTGATTGGAGGGATACTTCCTCCAAAAAGGGGCAAAAAGGAGGCTACTGGATATCTCGGCCATAATAGATCCGATTTTGATGGTTCTTTTTTTATTTAAAAGGTAGTTTTAACTTTAAATTGGTTTCATGAAAATTTGGTGAAGATCTGACGGAAAAAAAAGAACAAGGTAAATATCCCGTTTTAAAAAACTTTAGTGGTACCTACATTAATTTGTTGCAAAAAATATTAATTTATTATTTTAGAATTATCTCCTCTAATCTAGCTCTATTTAAATCGAAGCTAAACCCTTTTACATCCTGTATACCTACACCAAAAATTTTGTAATAACCCGGGGACTAAAGGGACGGTCAGTATCCTCCTTAGAAAGATTGCGCTTATTTTTACAACAATAGATTCGCGTTGACAACGTAACAATAGCCGACTGAAAATAATAATGCACCGGTCCCACTGCCGGTGATTACCGAGAAGCGAGTAGAGCTAGTTACTAAAAACGAGCGAGTGCGCAAAGGCGACAAGCACTTACTCGCTGGTATGCGTATGCACTGGCCATGTAGCATGATACAGCGACGAGCGATGGACAATAGAAGCAACGAGATGGAAAGAACCTAGCGGGATAAGACGAAAAGGATGATCTTTGAAACAGGGGAGTGACGATATCGTAACTGCAGCGGGAAAGGAGTGAATTATACGAGCTAAAGTCAAAGTATGGTTTCATCCAGTATCATGTGTATGAAACAAACCAAGATAAAGAAATACATTACGTTGAGACAGGTGCCTTAAGCTCGACTATTTTCGGCTAACATGCTCTGACCAGTCGTAGCCCGAAAGAGCCCTTTATTTTCCTGAATTAGATACATTATGAAACAAATTTGAATATTTTTTTAGCTATTTCGTAAAATTCTCATTATTATTAGATAACGTTAGGTGAGCTTGGAAAGGGTTATACCTAAATGTTATTATAATAATATAATAGAAATGGTTGGGTATTGAGAAGTATAGCTTATACTACATTTGCAATAAGATTAGACATTTATACAAACCTTTTTTACAGCCCGTTCAACCGATTTTGACTTCTATACCGTAGGCTCAAGGATGGTATTAATGGCAAAAACTGGTTACAATACCAGCTGTTTACTGCAGCTGCCATTTGTCCTGCCACCAACGCAATAGAAGTCAAAATCGGTTGAACGGACTGTAAAAAAGGTTTGTCTGAATGTCTAGAGGGGCTCATGACTAAATAATACGTCACATCGTACGTCATCGTCGTCGTGTCGCAAGGATCGATCGAAGGTTAAGTTACTCTTGCCGCGGTCGGTAAGTGGATGGGTGACCATTCATTACATATCGAGACCCCTCCGTGCTTCGAAATGTACGTTAAGCAGTTGGTTCCGACTGTCATTTGTAGATCTTTGACAGTAGTTAGAGAGTCAGACATTTGGACTTCTTACTACCCGAGTCAGAAGTCCGAATGTCTGCCAACCAGTCTTACCAAGGGGTATCGTATTACCCGGTAACGGTTTATGGAGGTCAGTTAGGCAGTCATCACCATCACCATAATTTCAACCGAAAGATATACACTGCTGAACATAGGCCTCCCCCAACCACGGCCACTTCGACCGGTTCTGTGCTTCCCGCATCCAGCGGATTCCTGCGGGTTTTACAAGGTCATCGGTCTACCTTGAGGGAGGCCTTTCAACGCTACAGCTTCCAGTACGTGGTCGCCACTCCAGAACCTTTCGGCCCCATCAGCCATCTGTTCTGCGAGCAATGTGCCCTGCCCACTGTCACTTAAGTTTGTTAGTAATAGTAGACAGTCACTCCATTTAAATCATCCGCAAGCCAGCAAGCATCCGGTTGGATCGACCCCAACATAGTAAGGAAAAGCATCTGATGATAACAACTTAATTACTTTAGTGCTCTTTGTAAAGGAACTCGTCCGGAAATGTAAGAAATATAAATCAATCTGCCTAGCCTTTTCCCAAATATGTTGGGGTCGGCTTCCAGTCTAACCGGATGCAGCTGAATACCAGTATTATACCAGTATTTTACATAGAGCGACTGCCTATCTGACCTCCACAACCCAGTTACTGGGTAACACGATACCCCTTGGTAAGACTGGTTGTCAGACTTTTGGGCTTCTGACTATCAATAACGACTGTCGAGAAAGTAAGAAATAAAAAATGAAAATGCGATTATTTGCGGCGTTGACGTGGTGACGTCCCGTCCTTTCATCGTCATGGTAAAGGACTACCAGCGAGGAACTCGTGGCTATGTAATAACAGCTACGCTTGCCGGGGTTAGTCCTTGGATGGGTGACCATCTTTACATACAGAGACTCCTCCGTGCCTCGGAAAGCACGTTAAGCCGTTGGTCCCGGCTGTCATTCGTGGATCTTTGACAGTCGTAACGGGTCGTCAGTAGCCCGAAAGTCTGACAACCAGTTTTACCAAGGGGTATAGTGTTACCCAGTGACTTGGTTGTGGAGGTCAGGCTGGCAGTTGCTCCATGTAAAATACTGGTATTCAGCTGTATCCGGCTAGACTGGAAGCCAACCCCAACATAGCTGTGAAAAGTCTAGGCAGATTGATTTTGGTGAAGCCACTTTACCTATACTCCGGTCAAGTAACGTTGCTGTTTCCCTACCAATATTCTTGCAAATAAATATCATTCATTCATTCATTCAACCCGTTTCGAACGGTACTTATATATCCCGATGTTCACGACTGAGTTCTTTCTTCGTGCATAACATCAAACCCTTTGTCACTCAGTCTATCTTTTACATGCAAAGACCAAATGGCACAACCGGTTAACAAATCTCCAAATGATACGCAAGTCCTTTGTTCCCCTTTAACATATTCGAAAATCATACGCTAAATATGACAAGGTAAGGAGTCATGGTTCACCGGTTTGTATGTATGTCAAAGGAGAACATATTCCAACGAACTTCTATTTTCTTTTATCGTGGAACACAATAGGTTTACCCGTTAAATCCAATGTAAAATCATTCTTTATTTTGTACTTGTTGTTGCCCGCGACGACGCGACGTCTGCGTGTATTTTTAACCGACTTCAAAAAGGAGAAGGTTCTCAATTCGTCGGAACCTTTTTTTTTTTTTTTTTTTTTTTTTTTATGTATGTTCCCCGATTACTCGAAGATGGCTGGACCGATTTGGATTTTTTTTGTTTTATTCGAGAGGGTATATATCACAGTTGGTCCCATATAAAATTGATTGACTTTGCTTGGGTAGTTTTTGAGTTAGCTTCAATAATACGTATTTTTTCCCCACTTGTGGATGATGTTCTAGTTTGTTTTGCAGATAGTGGTATTAGAATTTGTGTGGGGTAGGTACACAACTAAAAAGTGAAAAATAAAAAGTAGTAGTGTTGTTTTTGGAAGTCGGTTGTATTTTTTCGTAAAAACGTTATTTATAGTACCTTCTGCCCACAACTTTGTCCGTGTGTTTCTCGTTTTAAATAAAATATTACCTATATCATATTAGCAAAGTATTGCTCGCCTGCGCTATTACTTCTTTTTCACCTAGCGTTCTTTCTGACTTTTTTTTGTTTCTGCCCGGCTCCTAAGGACTGTAGCGTGATGTTAAATAGCCTATAAACATCCTCAAATGCAAAAAGAATTTTTCAAATCCGACTGATAGTTCCAGGAATTAGCGCGTTCAAACAAAAACCGACAAACAAACTCTTTTTAGGGTTCCGTACCTCCAAAGGAAAAAACGGAACCCTTATAGGAACACTTCGTTGTCCGTCTGTCTTTCTGTCAAGACCCTTTTTCTCAGGAACGCGTATAGGTATCAAGTTCTATAGTCCCTTAGAGTTCTAAAAAAATCAAGCTTCTAAGTCAACGCAATAAAAAATACGGCCATTTTGTGATACATTTTGATACTCGCAATTGTCGCAAGTAAATCAAAACCTATAGGGTACTCCCCGTTGACCTAGAATAATGTTTGGCAATTTGGCAAAAAGCAAGGTCTCTCAGCATAAATAAAGGAAAAAGTCCGAAAATTGTTAATTTGTAGTTTTATGACAGTATAAAAATTTTATTTGGGATCCTTTGTTAAGTTTGGTTTTGGGATAAATTCTTTTCAACTACGGAACCCTTCATTGTGCGTGTTCAGACACGCACTTGGCCGGTTTTTATTATAGTAGTCTAGATTTCATAACGAACGGTTCGTGGTTTAGGTGTAAAATGTGACAACATGATGTGATGGTGTGTCATGGTGTGTGTGATGTGTGATGTGTGTGTGTGTGTGTGTGTGTGTGTGTGTGTGTGTGTGTGTGTGTGTGTGTGTGTGTGTGTGCGTGTGTGTGAGTTACTTTCGTAGTTATAAAATTAGTATGGAAAGCAGTATTCTATGGATGAATATGGATACTTTTCTCAATCAATCAATCTGCCTAGCCGTTTCCCAACTATGTTGGGGTCGGCTTCCAGTCTAACCGGATGCAGCTGAATACCAGTATTTTACATGGAGCGACTGCCTATCCTATTACCTATTTCCTATACTATACTTACCTATTTTCTTTAAAAAAAAAAACCAGCCGGCTGCATGTCGGACCACGCATAATGAAGGGTTCTGTAGTTGAAAAGAATTTATCCCAAAAACAAACTTAACATTATAGTTGAAAAACATGTTCTCCTAACATTGATATACGTCACGGTCAATTCTCCAACTGCAAATTTAAGTTTGTATTCCCAAAAAAAATATTCTTTTATATTTTTTCTAATTTATTTTAATCTAATTTAATTTTAATTCTGATATAATTACAAATTAACAAATTTTCGGACTTTTTCCTTTTCTTGAGACGTTGCTTCTAGCCACATGATTCTAGGTCAACCGGAAGTACCCTATAGGTTTTGATTTACTTGCGATATCAAGATTTTTATGTCGCATAAATGACCGTATTTTCTTGTTGCGTTGATATAGAAGCTTGATTTGTTATACCATAGGCCTATGTATTTGATATTAATTTCAATTTGATACCTTCACGCGTTTCTGAGAAAAAGGGTCTTGACTGACTGACTGACTGAAACTGGCAAACAGACGGACAACTAAGTGATCCTATAAGGGTTCCGTTTTTTTTTCCTTTTGAGGTACGGAACTCTAAAAAGTAAATTGACTGCAAACATTTTTCTTTACAAAGAACGCTAATAAGTCCTTATCGTCTTTAAAGCTAAAATTACAAGATTTTGCTCTCAAGATCTTGTTTCAACATCCTTTGATGTCTTAAAAGCCGACGAGGATTAAAAATTTGCTGGCATAGAAAATACTTTAGGACTTACAGGCACTTTGAAAAAATGATAGCACCGAATAAGATCGGCTAAGTTCGAGTCAGATTCGCGTACAAAGTGTTCGGAGAAAGGTTTGATGCTTTAATCAAGCCTCGTTAATATAATACTGGCTGACATTCAATCATTCAAATATGGAATATCTTCTGTCAAGAAAACGATCCCCGTTTTCTTGACAGGATGACATATAGAATCTGGTGAGGGCTCGGCAAAGAACTAATTTTGGTAGGAATATTATTTTGATATTTAATCTGAGCTTTAAATACAGAGTGCTTCAGCCCCATTAAATAGAGTCCCTCTCGTATTAAAAAAAAAAATAAAAAAAAAAAATATTTATTTGACACTAGGAAATACATGTTGCAATCAAGTTAGAATAATAGCATACTAATGTATTGTAACAATCAGATCCTAACCCCCAAACTAGGCCTGGACCTGTATTTTGGGGTCAGCTTTCAGCCATGGGTTCTATTTCCAATCTAACAGCATTTAAGAGGAGTGTCAGTAGAAGTTAACAGCCAAAGTTATTGCTATTTGGTAACACATATCGGTCAAAATAGCTTTCATTGGGTACAGAAGAAGGTAAAACACATAAAATATGTAGGGATTAAAATTACAAAAAGAAAGTAAAAATGCAAAAAATTGTTTGTGTTTGATGTCTGTGTGTGTGTAATTATGAGTGTTGATGAGTTTATGTGTGTATGCGGTGGAAGTTTGTTATGTGTGTGCAAGGGAGTGAGTGAGTGTCTGGTATTATTTAATAGTTTAGTAAATATCCTACTGTGAGGTTCGAGGCCTCACAGTACCACTAAACCCATAACAGTTATACAGCATCATCATTGTCCTGCCCTTGTACCAATTTATTTGGAGTCTTTTTCTTCCATACTTCTATATTAGTCGTCATCTCAGAAGTCACTCCCTTTCTAGCCATATCATCTTTCACACAGTCCATCCATCGTTTCTTTGGTCTTCCCCTACTCGTATAGCCATCCACATTATACTCAAAACTTTACTTTTTTTTGTGGATGGGAAATCATCAAATGACTTCTCCCGCTCTGGGCGGGCGTGTCAGACTTTTACTGACTAAAACCCACCTGTGTTCCTTGTGAAGTACTAACAGTTCGACAATTATTCATAATCATTTCAGACCCACGGTACCCCTGGCCATACCCCCGGTGGTACCGTGGGTTTTTAAAAGTTAAACGGTACCATCGACTACTAGTGTTGTGATGCAACAGCCATGGCTGATAAAACACGGTGTTAACAGTAAATAGGCAATTACTATAATATGTTTATTATTCTAAAATAACTAAAAAGACATTTTGTATAACAAATCATAGCTTTTTTGAAGCTTTTCACTAAACCAACATGTCACACACTACAAAAAAAATGTATAGGTACTACGTAATTAACGCAATTTCTCTAGTCCGTAGCCTACAGATATGACTTTATGTACAATTTGGAGCTGTATGCTCATTATGTAATCATCGTTGACGATTTGATCTTTGCGTCTTTTTTTTGGAATCATCTCCAAAGTGTGAACTTGCTCTAGTACGTGAAGCAATCGCATCAACGTAACCGTGTTTTTATTAATCAGTTTGTTTATTTTTGAGTGGAAGGCTTCTAAAATGTTTGTTGTTCGGTGGCGTTCACCAAACACACTAATTATTTTCGGACTATGGACCTTGAACCAAAACGATTCAAGATATTTTATAAATGCTTCTGGTATGTTATCGGCTTCAGCTTTTATGTAGTCCATACCCTGTTGAATATTGTCTTCAGGAAGAAGCGGCAAGGCACTTGCCAATGCAACGATTCTACGCCCAGATTTCGTTTTTGTGCATCGTAACGACTTGCCTTTCTTCCAAATGTTGCGAGTCCAATGATAATAGCACCCTCGTAATGTAATATCTGGACATACATTCAAAATTGCATTCATCGCACCTTTTTCGTAGTCAGTGTGAACTTTATGTGGACTCCACTCTGGAAGTTGCGATTTTATCATATTGAACAAAATCGTATAACTTTTTTCAGTTCGATCCGACATTAGTGCGAAGATTAAGGGTCTTAATTTAATTGTTTCCACACCACTCCCTATGTCACCGTGAATGTTATATAATTGTGCAAAGGGTTTTGGGCAACAGTAAAAAGTACCATCAAAAAAGTATTCTTTTATATTCGGAATTATTAATCGAGACTCCTTTGAGCAAAAAGCAATGATCCGGGTTTGTTTGTTTCCTTCCTCGCAATAATAATCGGCTAAAATTAAATTATGATATTTAATGGGCACTTCAATTTCTTTCACATTCCGAAATACAGTTTTGGAAACTTGTGCTGACTTGTTTCGCGCATCTTGAAGGAAGTGCTTTACGCTTTCATATCGAGGATATTCCCCATTCACAAAATTCAGTCCAGAATTTTTAAATTCTTTCTTTTTCTCGTCGTATAGTTGTTCGATGGGTTTATCCGAATTAAGCACTCCTTCACGCAGCTTTATCTTTTCTTTTAATATTTCATTACTCAATCCATTTAACTCACAACTATGATCTTTGCTTTTGATAAATATGCAATCCTAAAATGAAACATAGACGTAAGTTACTTAGTACGAAACTCTGAAAACTGGAATAATTATTAAAAAATACATTACAGCATTACCTTTGAAATTTTGACAGTACCACAACATTTACTTTTATTGTATGTAGAACACCGCCATAATGTTGACCCATCTGTGTAAGTCTTGTGTCGATGGTAACGGTAATTACCCCGAAGAAGGGCGGTTCCGCCATTTATTTTAATGTAATCTATTTCCATTGACTTTTCTTTATCTTCCTCTTCCATGGTATTTTCTCACAAGTACAGAAAGAACTCGCAAAATATTAATATTACAATTCCCTTGTTTTTTTAGACATTTGAAAGAAGAAAAATAAGAACACACTTTCAAAAACCCAAGAGGTTGTAAACAGAAGAGGTTTTACTATTTAAACGCAAAACAGGTTTTACCAACTATTTAATAGCAAATATAGGTACTTACTTGCATTCATTATTGGAATATGCATTTTCTATTATTTACCTAATTAACTAGTTATCATGCGAGAGATATATAGGTCAACACATCACTAGGGTCACATACTTGATGGTACCGTTTAACTTTTAAAAACCCACGGTACCACCGGGGGTATGGCCAGGGGTACCGTGGGTCTGAAATGTTCATAATGAGCATTGTACTAAAACAACACGCAGCCCTTCGCTACAGCACTGAATTTACTAAAAAGAGACGAAAAGATATTGTTTGCCCCACAAATAGTACAAGACATGCTTTCACAGCCAAATTTCATGTTTTTCTTGGACCACTACTCTATAACAGACTAAATGCAAAAGCAAACATCTATTCCCTAAATTATGAAAATTGCAAGAAGGCTCTCAAGGTAGCTCTTCAAAGTTTGTCCTATGAAGATACAGAGAAGTTATTAGTTGTAATGAAATAGAGATTGTTTGGTGTACTATTTATTTTTTATTAGTTCGCTAAGTTAGTATACTAAGATTTTAGGACGTAATATTTTTTCTTTTTTTTACTATTAACACTTTACTTACATACCTATTAAAAGACTATTTTATTTTATATAATTACAGTGATTATTTCATAATGTTTTTACCTTGTCTCGCCTGAAACACAGGATGTCCTAGTTCAGGCAGTTAACACTAGTGAACTCGACATACATTTAAGCAAAATTGTATTTACTGTTTTACTTTTTAATTTGAATAAATATTATTATTATTTGTTGTTTGTTTGTTAGTTACCTGTGCCAGGGCCATGGTATCTCTTTCGAACAACTCGCGACCCCGGCGGCACTCAAAACTTTCCTGACGACGTTTTCCTCCACCAGACAGATCAGCCATGTTCATTGCGTTATTTTTCAAACCAATTTTTTAAACTCTTGAAGCAATGAATGTCAAAATGAAAGGCATAGGCATTGTGATCGATTCCCATTTTATGTGTGTTACGCAATAAGAATGATGACTTGGAAAAAAATATATTTTATTTAGTTCGTCAGTCAGATACTAAAAAAATATTAGACACGTATTTTTTACTCTATCCTAATAACTTCTCAAACGTCAGACGTATACCAAGTATAGGTACGTAAGGAGAGACCTTTATATAATATTTATTTATTTATTTAACATGTGGAAAACCAACAGCTTAACTTATAAACAATAAATATACTGAAATAAGAAACATGAAGCCAATTACAGGTTTTCACGGCTAGCAATACAGTAATTATAATAAGAGATCTTACACACGACAAGATATCAAGAAAAGATGAGCACCAATCGTCAAATCGGCACCGTATATATATTTATTTATAAGTATGTCATTTATTTATTTCTAAGTATATGTATTTATAAGTATATGTATTTATAAGTATGTTCATATAGGTATACAACGTGTCGTTTTGCATCCTCGTCAAATTTGAGGATGTGGTATAGACAATCAAACCGAACTACTTTTTACATGGCAACAACATCGTAATCGCGAAAAAATAATCATCCGTCCCATACATTTGCATCGAGTAGGAATTGAAGTTTTCTATGGCACAGTTGAAATTTTTTTCGCGATTACGATGTTGGTCCCATGGAGAAAGTTGTTCGGTTTGATGTTCTGTATCACACCCTGAAATTTAACGAGGATGCAAAACGACACTTTGTTTATATGACTTAGATAAAATGCCTTAAAGTTGGGGAGTGGGGGCTGGCTACATCACAACTATAACAAACTACGTATAAAATCTAGCAAGGTGTGCAATGTATCGCCGTAATCTTTTGATTACGTAAAAAAAGGAAAAATACGTGTTCAATATTTTTTAATAATCTACAAGACGAAAAAAATTTTTTTTGACATCATCCCTATTACCTCGCTGATCAAAAAGGTAAAGACCTGTGGCAGACAGACAGCGTGGGTTTAGTAGGTCCCATTTTCACCCCTTGGGAATGGAACCCTTAAAATTAACAGCCTGAACAAATACTGAAAGGACTGATCGAGGAGTTAGTTAAAAATTTTCAGGATCGCTGATTAGATTTTTAACGGTTTGGCGGCAAATATTAATTAGCAATTAGAGGCGAGTTTTTAAGCTTTGATCTGTTTTATTTTAACTTATTTATTTATTTATAAAGATTCAAAGGAACCTGCGGAAAAGCATGAATTTAATTTTCTTTGATACTTATTATTTTACACGCCAAACGATTAAACGCAACTCCCGAACGCTATTGACACACTTTAAATCGATGAAACCTGATACAACACAGGAAACCCTAATTGCGTAACATAGTATCAACCTGAGTCGGTGTCATTTTGACACTTCAACAAAATTCATTGTGTTATTTACGTTGTCGAGCTGAAGCAATGGATTAGCAATTTGCTTCAAAATGATTCGGATTCCGATTGATAGTGTGTTAGGCAATTACGGTGCAGTTCATAATTACCTAGTTTATTTTCTATAAGTAGATATTGTCAAGGAGGACATTATGTTATGCAACTTTCAATCTAATTCCTTTTCCACAGAGCGGGCGCATGCACCCTTTTGAACTGTCAATTTCATTCAAAATGTTGGCAATGACGTTGTCGGAAATATAATAAGGTGCTTTGGTGCAACAGTAAGGTGCTTTACCTAAGGAGCTTAACATAATTTCATGTGCATGAATGTGGATGGCTATAAGAGTAGGAGAAGTCTAAAGAAACGATGGATGGACGGACTGTGTGAAAGATGATATTATGGGCTAGAAAGGGAGTGACTACCGAGATGACGACTAATAGAGAAATCTGGCAGAAAAAGATATGTTCCGCTGACCAAATAAATTGGGATAATGGCAGAAAAATGAAGGCATTATGTACAACGTAGGTTCCTTATTATTTCAAAAGTACAATGCTATGTTGACTTATTAAATTCACTCAGCCATTCTTTATTATTTAAATACACCATATTAAAATAGCACAGGTACATAAATAAATAAATAAAACCTTTTACGAAATAAGGTTTCTTCAAAAAGCTATATGCCCAAGTACTCGTACTTACTCAAGAGAAGGCTAAACAAATGATGTAATGGGGTAGTTTACCGGAAGCTTTGCCGCGAGAGAGCGCTGTGCAAACTGTGTGTTTGTTAGTTGTCAAAGTCATCTTGAAGACTAAGGGTGGGTTGCACCAAGGGCTACGTTATATTTTCCGTCAGTGTTAATATGACCATAGAATGACTACCTCCTGTTGCACCGTCATGTCAAATGTAAAAGTTAGGAGTAAGGACATGACATTCGTCGCGTTTGACAGAAGTGACAAATATTTACAATAACTAAAACCGGCGAAGCGTGGGCGGTTAAGGTTACAGTTAAAGTTATGACGTCAGCTAACAAATTGTCAAATGGAAGAAACCATAATTTGTTTATCAGGAACTTTAACAAAGTGGGTTGCACCATCTTACTTTAAAAATAACAGACATCGAACTGAAGGTGCGATGTTTGTTATTGTTACAGTAAGATGGTACAACCCACCCTAAGCGACCAATCGCTGACAAGAAAAAATACTTAGCGCCATCTTGTGGCAAAGTTTTAACTGCATTGGTAGGCTAAATGAAAGTAACAGAAATTCTTATTGCCTACGCGGAACTAATAAGAGAAGTTTTCTTCCCGGTTGGGTACCTATTTATTTTGCTAATGAAAAAATATAAACGGCTTGTTCAGATTGAACTGCCTCGTTGGTCTAGTGGTCACATGCGCTATTGCTGAGCATATGGTCAATTCTCGGTTCGGGCAAAGATGATGCGACTCAATGATTTTTTATACTGGAATGAGAAGGAACAGGCAAAGGTGACGCCATTTTTGCTGGTAACCGTCAGCTGTCTATCTGTTGAAGGTGTTTTTCCCTAAAAAAAATATGGTGTTTGATAGGTAAACAACACCAGCGACGATGCGACTCCTAGCGGGATAAATTTGCAACGTCTCTTCCCATTGTACAATTTCAGTAAGTATAAAAATTTATTACTTCAATAAGTTTTTTTACACTATTCATTTTGTGCCTTGAATAAACGTTCCTCTTTTAAAAAAAAAGTATACTTTAAAAAAAATTTCCTCAGCAGTACACAAAATTTTCTTCAAACATCATTTGAATAAGCTATAGGTAGGTCATTATGTTTGATCAGGCCCTAATATTTCATAAGTGAAATTCAATCTGCCTAGCCTTTTCCCAACTGTATTGGGGTCAGCTTCCAGTCTAACCGAATGTAGCTGAATGGCAGTATTTTACATGGAGCGACTGCCTATCTAACCTCCAGAACCCAGTTACTGGGTAACACGATTTCAAACTGAAATAATACAATGAAAATATAATAATATATAATAATATATTATAATATTCTACAATAATTTTCATTCATTATTTTCATTATATTTTTTTATTTTCATTATACCTATTTTGCGTACCTACACAGCCAATCGTTAGGTACTCGTATTTTGCAGGCTTGTTTCAACATGAACGACATAAAAGTGGGTAATTGAGGGCTTTCGCTCCCTGGCGGCACGGCATGGGATTTTCATGCCCCGAGTAGGAATATACCTAACTTAATAGTATGACAATAAAATTGAAATTTACATAAGGTATTAAAAGGACGTCATGGCATGCGGCATGCCTAAGGATACCACGGCATCGTTGTCGTCAGTATTCTCTTGCACTAGTGATACCGAAGGATCACGATCGTGCCGCCACCAGTGGGCGCAAGCCCTATGGTTTTTGGGCAGTGAAATCATGACCTACGCAGGACGCGTTGCGAACGAAGTTACGAAGTTCATAATTCGTCTACCTAAAAGCTCAACACACAAAGCGTAACTGCGTGTTGGCATGAAAAAGTATTTGTAAACACCGACTTACACTTGTAAGGGTTTTATTTTTTCTTGTACCAATTACAGAAAATAAAAATATCAAAATATTGTAGGTCACGTCAATATTTTTTTCATTTTAGGAATCGAACCCTCATTTTCAAGTAGTTTAGAAGGTCAGGTGAAGCCGGACGATCGTTAAGCCCGGTTTCGACCGCGAGCGGAGCGGACCCAGTAAGAGCGTTGGCTCCGTACGGAATTTCAAACAAACTTTCAAGTCCTTTTTTATCGAAATTAATAAACCGATTTTAATGAAACTTCATACACATAAGCAGGATACATAGGCCTAAAGAGTTAGTTAAGAACATTTTCGAAATGTCTTATTTAAAAAAAGATAATTGGAAATCTTTGTTTCTATGGAATATTTAAAATCGATCGAATTTAGCTGCAACACAATTTTTCGAAAATTTTCTTAACTAACTTTTTAGACCGATGTATCCTGCTTATGCGTATGAATTTTAATTAAAATCGGTTCATTCATTTCGATAAAAAAGGACTTGAAACTTTGTATGAAATGCCGTACGGATCCAATGCTCTTAAGGAGGATGCGCTAAGGTAACCCGCGAAATTAAAATTTTCTTACGTTTTTTTGCAATTTGCAGGTCAGTGTCAGATTGACTCCATAAGTTAGAATTGACCTCAAATCTAGCGATTTCATGAAATCATGAGGTTTGAGGTCAATTCTAACTTATACCTTAGCGCATTCCCCTTAAGGACTCCGTTTAACTCGCAAAAGTTAACTGCATGCTAGTGGACTATTTGTTGGTGGAAATACAAGTTCTTAATGGGTCCGCTCCGCTCATGGTGGAAACCGGGCTTAACTCTTGAGTTATTTTCGTCGTTCAAGATAAGTTCAGTTTATGATATTTGTTTCTTTTTTATTGCTGTCATCTTCACTGTACAGACGCCAGCACATCAAGCTACTACAAACTGTCAAATGTCTTTATTAGATTTTCATCTTTATCGCTAAAGCATAAGGTTCAAGGTTGATTGGGAAAATTTGACAGTTTCGGGTGGCTTGATGTACTGGCGTCTGTACTTGGATAGGTCTAAAATTCACGCCACTTCTATTCCAATACCTGTGTACAGTAATCCCCAATCTTTTTGCCCAGGCTGAAGTGAGCGCGACCGCCATCTTGCTCTATCTGCGCTTAGTATTTTTCTAACTGATATAACAGGCCTACTTTCAACCCAGCCAAAAAGATTGGGGCCTGACCTACCTGGTCCTGACCGACCTGATTGGGGGGCTGTACCTACTTTCATGATATTTAGGTACAGCAGAACAGGAACGGGCTTTGATAGTCTGAGGGACTGTTTCACCACCTACGATGAAGTTCCTATTAACTTACTTCGCAGATAATTTCATACAAAATCTGTTCCATTTTTGAATTTATTCGGTGAGTAGTGAGTATTCGGACATCGTGAAATACGCCCTTAGTGTTTCCGAATTAGCTCGAACGTCACACCACAGATTAATTTACTCTGGGTGCGACGTTCACAAACCTTGGTGTTGTGGGCGTCGGTGGATGTGATGCTGGCGTAGTATACTGCTGAACACTGTGCCTGCACAACGCTCCGCGTACGGGCTATGATAATGGACTGTAGTTTTGGGTTTTTAGGTTCGAATGAACGAACACTTGGAAACTTTGCCTTTGTGGGGGATTCCCCACATTTGTATATAAGTACTAACGCGCTTTTTAGTAGTGCACCTATCATTGCGCTTTTTTATTAAGTTTTTTCTCTACCGGGTTTCCTAATCTGGTCTAAGATCGTCATTAGTCACTAAAAAGTTTAAAAAAGTTTTTTGAAATTATATAGAGCTTTATAATTTTGAAAACACAGTAATAAAAAATTGGCAAGAGTTCCATGGTTGCAACAGCTCTATACAGGATATACCAGAAAGGCGACTGACGGTGAAGGTAAGGTGGTGACTTTCTCCATGGGACCAACATCTTATTCAAGAAAAAATAATTAGCCGTCCCATACATTTGCGTCGAGTTGAAGTTTTCTATGGGACAGTTGATAATTTTTTCTCGATTACGATGTTGGTCCCATGGAGAAATTTGTTCAGTTTGATGGTCTGATCACATCATTTTTGACCACACCTTTCTGGTACACCCTGTATTAGATCTCATCATCGCGTGTTTGTATGTCTGAAGATACATGATGGTTCCCGAAGCGCCTACGTTTCTTCGGAAAACTGTATAGCTGCAACCTATTAGTATTTCACGTTTTTTTTAACATTTTTAATCTGTGTAGGTTGCCATTCCATAGGTCAGTTGCTCGGTGTACCCAGTGTTCATGCGAGCGTAGATTTTCTGTTTGCTAATTCGGCTAAAGCACAGTCGGGTAAAACAGATTCTTGGTGTGCAAATTTTTGCTACCTACAACTTATTTATTTTTTTTTACTTTTTCTCAGCTAATGCGGACATATTTGGGAAAGGAAATTATTAAGCACTATTTTCATTAAAATTCTTTATTTTTGAGAAGTTTTATCACAAAATTCGTAGTCCTAAGCGACTTACTTACGTATACATTATTTATATTAATTGTCTAATACAAAATATCTTACAATCTATGAGCCAATTTCACTAATGAAACTGAACGCGATCAGCACATCTCAACTGCGTTCAATAGCTGTCAGTGTCAATATTTCACAAAAATTATTATTGACACTGACAAGAGCTGTCAGTGTCATAATAGTTCTGGAATATTGACACTGACTGACTGACTAGAACGATTAATTCCTGGCGTTCCGTTTTCTGCAATATAACAACAATGCTCAATTAAACAGCTTCCATCCTTAAAGATGATTGTCATGATTTTCAAATGTCAAATTTCTCCTTGTGTCGCGTCAAATTGTTAAGCTTGCAATTTATTTAATTTTGGAAATTCTACAAAGCTTAATGTAGCATTGTTAAGCTAAATCAGCATTGTTTGAACAAACCTCATTTAAATAATTATAATTTAGATTTAGATTACTTCCGGTTTCCGAGCCTAGCACCCTAATTGAGTGAGTGATTTCAGAGAAGTGGTGGCCCAGAGGTAACGGCCCTGACTTACGAGTTTTAGATCGTGGGTTCGAACCCAGGCAAGCGCTTTACGGAGGCTTTACGCGGGGGTCGTGCGGTCCATGGCCCTTTACGGGGCACCGGTGTGGGCGCGTTCCCTAAGGCTGCGACCAGCCCGCCGGTTGAACGCGTCCCAGAGGGTCATGGCCATCCGGCTAGTCCGGGGATACCGCACGGTCTCCTGTGAGGCGGCGTGCCTCCTTGCCGGATTACCGCCATGGGATCTGGAGGCAAAAGTCCTCGCGCACGTGTGGGAGTGGCGCGAGGAGGTGAAACGCCGGGGCGTAACTCCGCTGCCGCGAGAAATCACGGTACAGCGGACAGAGCTCCGGCGGGATCTCATGGCGACATGGAGAGTGCGATTGTCGCAACCCAGCGCTGGGCACGCCACAATTGCGGCGATAAGTCCCCTCTTTGAGGAGTGGTTGGAGAGGCGCCACGGCGTCCTCACCTTCCGCCTGACGCAGGTCCTCACCGGACACGGTTGTTTCGGGAGGTTCCTGTTTCGGATAAGGCGGGAGGAAACGCCCGGGTGTCACCATTGTGTGGATCGCCCGGAGGACACGGTGGAGCATACAGTGGAGGTCTGCCCGGCTTGGGCGGAGCACCGCCGTGTTCTCACGGAGGCGATCGGCGGCGGCGATCTCTCGCGTCCAAACCTGGTCCAGGCCATGGTGCGGAGCGAGAGTGCATGGGAAGCCGTCACCTCCTTCTGCGAAGCAGTAATGCTCGCGAAGGAGGAAGCGGAACGCGTGAGGGAGAGGCAACAGCCGCGCCCTCGCGCCCCTAGCCGCTGTAGGAAACGCCCTGGGCGGCGGGAATCGATTGCCGATTCCCGGCCACCGTAGGCGCGGGCTTGCGGAAGACGAGTAATGGGCAGCTCGCCGTCCGGTAAGGACCAGGCCCGGGTCGACGGCGCGTTGTGTTCCACGCGCGCCTCAAAGAGATGTCAGCAGTGACGGGGTCAATTGGGCCGATGCCGCCGGGGTCGCGGGTAGTTCGAAAGAGATACCGTGGCCCTGGCACGGGCAGCTGAAGGAACATGGGTGGGTTTTAGTCAGTCGATCACTGCTTAGGTTGTATTCTATAGGGTATCGACATGAATGGAACGTAGACTGAGTAGTTACATATAAGTGAACTTAATTTCGTTTTATTAGTGTTTGTAGTAGTTTGAAAACTGTACTTGATTATTTGTTTCTTTGTTCTTTGTTTTTTAATTGTTTTATTTTTGTTTTTTATTTTTTGTAGTCTTTTAGCACTCCCCTTGGTTTGTATACCAATAATATATATTGCACTAAGTTACCTATATGTGTGGACTTGTAATTAGCTAAATAGTTACCTAAGTTGTAATTATTTTTATTATTTGTCTGTAAGTCCTCCTAAAAGAAATAAATAAATAAATAAATAAATAATAAAAGTCAGACACGCCCTCCCGCCTCTGCCCAGAGCGGGAGAAGTCATTTGATGATTTCCCATCCACAAAAAAAAAAAAAAAAAGGCTACATTAGATTTCTGAAGCGGTCGGCTAATTGTAATTCGGCTTATTGCAAGCGCTTTAGTTTGTGCAAATTATTTCATCACCACTGCTCTCAAAACAGTGAAGGAAAGCATCGTGAGGAAACTGGCATGCCCTAAGAACCAAAAATTCGAAGACATGTGACATCCAACTCGCACTGGACTCACATGGTAGATTATATAGATATAGGCCCACTCCCTGTCGAAGAGAGGAGGCCTGTGTCCCAGCAGTGGGAACGTTACAGGCTGATTATGCTATCTTAATTGTGTAACACACTTCATAATCCGAAGTATTAAGAAGGAACGTATTAAGAAGGTAATCTACTTCTTCATAATTATGTTTGAAAAATTTATTTGCTCGGCTACGTGAATAACGCAATGGATGTTGCGGTTGCGCAATGGTTGTTGTTGGTTTGTTGTTGTTGTTGTTCAAAATGAAAGACATGCAATTATTACAGTCCCGCCGTCGAGAGAAGTCGTTCCTGACACATGTCAGTCGGACAATTTCTAGTAGTAATAAGGATCAAATTCGCCAAACACACATTTAACGAATGTGTGTTTGCGAAAGAAAGTATGAATCTGACAAGTGTCAAGAACGCTTTCTCTCGATGGCTGGACTATAGTTTGTAACGCAATTACCCCGCGCCGGTCAAGTTCTAAGATCAAGTCGTTGCTAATACGATAGATATTATGACAAAAAAATTCATCAGTAAAAAGTAAATTCAGACAGTAAAAACTTAAAAGTCACAAAAATTTCAAAAAATACTTAGCTTTTATAAGCCAACTAAGCTAAGCCAACGCTGTCCGTCCATCCGGCCGTCTGTCACAGGGCTGTATCTCATGAACCATAACAGTTAAACAGTTAAAATTTCACAGATTGATTTCTATTGCGGCTATAGCAACAAATAATAAAAATGAAATAAACATAAAAATTAAAAGGGATAATTAATTTTTTATACAATAAATTTTTCATTTTGGATAAAAATTCTTACCCTAGCATGAGGGGTGTCATTGTCTAGAACTCATCAAGTAGAGTACTTACAATTTTTTTTTATCTTCAAAAATTAAGAAATAGGGGGTAAAAGTTGACAATTTTAGACCATTTTTGTACGAGCTCTATCCCAACAATTATACCAAGTTAGGTATTTGAAACTTCTGAATATCATGTACCATATATTATCCCAACTATATTGGGGTTGGCTTCCAGTCTAACCGGATGCAGCTGAATATCAGTATTTTACACGAAGCGACTGCCTATCTGATCTCCACAACCAAGTTACTGGGTAATACGATACCCCTTGGTAAGATTGGTTGTCAGACTTTCAGGCTTCTGACGACCCGTAACGACTGTCAAAGATCCATCACGAATGACAGCCGGGAACAACGGCTTAACGTGCTTTCTGAGGCACGGAGGAGTATCGGTATGTACCGGTGGTCACCCATCCACGGACCAACCCAGGCAAGCGTAGCTTAACCTATTGGATCGACTCTATACCAATCATAGAACTTCCACAAAAATGGCCCCTTTTTAGGGTCCGTACCAAAATGGTAAAACCTTATGGTGTGACTCAGTCTGTCTGTCTGTCACAGCTGAATATCTCAAGAAATACTAATGCTATCAACTTGAAATTTGGAATAGTTTTAGATGACGTTTGCCCAACTATTTCGCTAATAGAAAGAAATTTTTTTTTTTTTTTTGCAACAGGAACTGAAAGGGTGTCTCAAAAATTCCAAGTGGGCTACTAGGGCATGTGGGGTATCATACGAAAGAGTGCTATTTGCACATTCTCACACATTTTTTTTAGGCCGCATAGTTTTCAACTTTTGATATAAAAAAATTAAAGACTACCGTCGTCCCCCCCCTTATCTCCGAAGTTTGCATATAGATTACAGGAAAAATAAAATGATGTCTCTAAATAGCACAGTTTTTCAAAAATCATCAACAAAAATTACATGTAAATGATGGCACGGATCCCTCGGTGCACGAGTCCGACTCGCTCTTGACCGGTTTTTTATCACCCTATTTGCTTCACTGAACAAAACCACCACCGGAAATTGATTAGACTTTCACGTTGATTAAAGTTTCACACATCAAAGGCTTCTGGTCCCCTTAATTTAGTTCGCATCAATGAAATTAGAAGACTGTAATTAATTTATACTTTGAATGTTGGATAATCGATTCTTTAAATATCTCAACTACATTTAAAAAGAAAAATATCAACATGGCATTGAGAAGCATTCTAAAGAAGATTTAATCATAATTGTAGAATGGGAAGCAGTGAATTCTACCGGACATTGCGACTCCTTCGTCATATTATCCAAAGGACGTGCACTGTGTGTTTGTGTGTAGGAGTCCAATATCCCTTCGTTTGCCCCAGACAAAGGGCTTGGACTCCCTCTTACGAAAGCCACGTGGTAACCGTGCCTATTTTCAAACGATATAAAAGTTAAATTTAAAATTTAAATAACCCTGGACACAAATATACTCTCACTTCTTTCTGCTACTCCATCATCAGACCCAGACTATTCCAATGAAAAAAAAAAAAAAAAAAAAAAATCTAATAAATTCAAATAATAATTAAAAAAAAAAAAATCAAAAAAAAAAAAAAAATAAAAATAAAAAAAAAAAAATTCAAATTTTAATTATTTTGAATTCTATTCGGTCTAGCGAGCCATCTAAGAGCACACGCAAGGAAGTGATTTCGAAGGGTCGCCGTTATCGAAATCGATAAGGAGGACTATATATATATATATATATATTCTCCAATGAGCCCAAACACGATCCCAACTCTCTCAACAACTTACAGCAGAGGTTGCTATAAGTTGGTGACGAAGTTGGGTATCCTGCAAATTCTAGGTAATACTGCAGCATCAGTTCAATGTTACTATGTTATTCTAATATCATTGAAGTAACAGAATACCAAATTTCGAGTCGATCAGACCTCAGTTCACAACATCCGTTCACAACAGCAACTAGAAAAGATCTGATAATCCTCAAACGGCTGAATAGATTTTATTGAATCATAGCTGAGAACACTCTCAATCAAGTCACCTTTCAAACAAAACAGAAAAAATCTAAATCGGTTCAGTCGTTTGGGAGCTATGGTGTCATAGACAGATACATAGGTACACACGTTAAACTTATAACACACCTCTGTTTCCGTCGGGGTTTAAAATATTAACCTCCACTTGAGCTTTGCCACAGTTGGGTAAAATTGAATTACAAAAGTGTTTGTATAAACTATTGATACAGGTAATAATAGACACAGTCTATAAATTCATACAGTCGTGTGATGACCACAATGGTTATTTAATTTAGCAAACAAACAACCTTTTCTAAACTATATTGGGGTCGGCTTCCAGTCTAACCGGATACAGCTGAATACCAGTATTTTACATGGAGCGACTGCCATCTAACCTCCACAACCCAGTTACTGGGTAACACAATATCCCTTGGTTAGACTGATTGTCAGACTTTTTGGGCTTCAGACTACCCGTAACGACTGTTAAAGATCTAGGAATGACAACCGGGACTAACGGCTTAACGTGCTTTCCGAGGCACGGAGGCGTCTCAGTACGTACAGACGCCTGTACGTCAGGCTACTACAATCTGTCAAATATCTTTAATAGATTTTCATCTTTATTTTTATTTTTTATTTATTTTTTAAATCTTTATTTATCTCAACATCAGTATTACAGGCACTAGATAGAGAAAGGTGTCTGAAGTAGGGAGAGGGCCCTGAGTTACAGATCACCTGGCTCATTTAGATAGGACATGTTAATTTACAAAATGGTTAGTCAAGATATTAGATAATATAAGTCTGAAATCGCAATTAGGTAAAATAAGAACCTACAAAATTAAAAGAAAAATTTAAAAATTTACATATTAAGTATTGTGTTTGTAAAGAAAATATGGAATTGGAGAAAATTACAAATTATATTGTCTGGTATCGTTAAAGCATTAGGTTCAAGGTTGATTGGGAAAATTTGACAGTTTCGGATGGCTTGATGTGCTGGCGTCTGTACCTACATAATGGATGATCACTCACTCAGGAATCAACCGCGGCAAGCCTAGCTTAACTTTCGATCGACCGTGCGGCTGTTTTCATTAAGCCATGAGCCCTTATTTAATTATGCAAACGTTTTCAATAATCTGATTCACCATTATCTGATAGCATTTAATATTAAATGCATATAACTTCCGTTAATATTTCATATTATGAAAGGAACTGTCACAAAAACGACCTCGATCCATAATAATTAAGTATTATCGCCTAAGCCATCAATTTCTTCATAGTTCTTTGACAAAAGAAAAAAGAATCGTAAATCAAAAATCCGTTGTTTCTGCAAATCATCCAACTGTCAAGTGTAATTAATGTTTTTGAGCCATTTATGTAATAACAGCTTTAAACTAAGGTTTTATTTCAGGGAATTTTAGGCCATCGCCTGAAACAATTTTTCTGAGTAATAAATTACACGCCCAAATGAATGTGATTTAGTTATATTTATTCGTTTTTTAGATTTCACGATTCATCGGTAAAACGTTCTTGCTTCGGACTTTTGAAACAATATTCATACCATTCCAAATTCTGAAAAGGATATGTCTAGCTTGGCATATACAATTTTACTGAAGAAATAGGACCAGAACAAGAAATAATAACATCTTTATTAATAACACTATTCAGGCAATAACTTTTTAAACATAAAACACATTATAAACTTATTGACTTTGACATAACTGATGTCAAATACTAGGCCAATCGTACGCACAACATGGGTTAATAAGTATGAAGGCGCGTCCCTAGCGCCATCTAGTTGGATTAATTGAAGACCTTATTTTGACATTGACATTGATTGATTGAATGAATGAACGTTGTGCAGTCGAGAGTGGCAACGGTGGTGTCGCTCTAGCGAAACGTCAAGAACGTCAGGCAGCCATCTGATTCGTGCAGTTTTGAAGCGAACGGTGGTATGTACTAGACGGTCACGACGGATCGCTTACGTCCTGAATGGTCCTGAATCTTAATCCATTTTTATCCGGGTTTAATTGTGATTTTTAGTAATTTACATTGAGAATCCTGATTATAAAGCCGCTGATCGAAGACCTATCTACTAATTTCTAGAATACTCACGCGATTACCCACTTTAAGATGAGTGATCCTGAGACAGATACCCACGCGCCTACAAGTAGTTAATATGTACTTAGTTGTTTTGTCCACTAGCTGTATATTTAACATCATCATTCTCCTGCCCTTATCCCAATTTGTTTGGAGTCGGCTGCATGTCTTTTTCTTCCAGACTTCACTATTCGTCTCATATCGGTAGTCGCTCTCTTTCTAGCCATCATCTTTCACACAGTCCATCCATAGTTACTTTGGTCTTGTCCTACTCTTATAGCTATTCACATTCATAGTCAAAACTTTCCCTGACGACATAAATCATAATAAATATTAAGTACCTGTTCGCTTCCATAACAATGTGTTTACCCTGAAACGCGAACAAAATAATATTAATTGTAGAATTCGTACAATTTTACGATGTGGTTATCAAAAACGGGTCTAGTCTTGACAAAATTCCACATTGCTCCACTGGTATTTGGGTCGACATCGATTTTGGCTAATAAATATGTGAATTGGAGTAAGGTGGTTCATTCATTCCCTCTTTTATCCCAGATATAAAAATCAGCTCGGACTTTTTATGTTCTTTGTCAAATCTTTATTACAGTTTACAAGTAGTGTCTTTATTTGTTGACAGAATGAATGAAAGGGGACTAACAAAGGCAGATGTAAAGGGAAACGCCGGGAGGGGACGCCCTAGGAAGACATATAGTGACCTTATTGGTGATGTTCTTCAGAAAGGTCAGGTGCGCAGTACTCGCAACCGGCGGCGTCTGTGTATGACAATATGTATTAATGTAAACGAGGCAAAATTATTATTTGTAAGGATCGTAGCAGGTTGCGTTCTGTAGTTTCTGGCTACTGTAGTACTGGCTGGCCAAGGGAAGAAGGCGTCAATTTGTGTATGTATTTTCATCAAAAATAATTGAACGAATTAATAAGGTTAAAAGATTTGCCTTTTTAACATAAGAAGAGTTCTGAAACACACTAAACTTCTACATTCAAACTCAATCAATCAGCAACAATCAGATTGTTACCCGTAACTTATTTTTGACCTATATTAGTAAATATTTCCTCACGTTACCTATTTAACAGACTATAAAATTACAATGATCGAGCTATGACACAATACAATAAATAAGACATTCCCCAGAGAACTACAATATACTATTTTCCGGAAAATTTTGTAAAATTCTAAGAATTAATCTTCATTTTTAGCACATACCCCTTTTACTACAGTATTCTTTATTACTTTCCCGCTTTATAGCCTTCTATGTATTGTTTCAAAAGTTAATTAAGTGCTTCCTACCGCTAATGGCAGTTTCGTGAAAATACAAGGGTTATTTAGTAGAATTCGCTTGTTCAACAATGTATATGGCGGTCATTTCGGGTGTTGAATTATTCTGCTTAAGTGCCTGGTCATAATATTGTTCTAAATCTTCGTATTTAATTGTTTGTTGCTAACCTACAGCTTGGAAAAGTGTCCTTAATTATTTTTTGTTAGAAAATACTCAGAAATCCCACTGTTCAAACTTTGTGTAGTCCATTGTACAGTATGTATCAGAAAGGTGTGGTCAAATGTAAGGGTGTGGTACAGACCATCAAACGGAACAACTTTCTCCATGGAACCAATATCGTAATCGTGAAAAAATAATCAGCCGTCCCATACATTTGAGTCAAGTCAATATACCATCCTATCCCCAACTATGTTGGGGTTGGCTTCCAAGTCTAACCGGATGCAGCTGAATACCAATATATGGATCGAGCACATTATGTATTGAAATTTTGTATGGACAGTTGATTATTTTTTCGCGATTGCCATGTTGGTCCCATACAGAAAATTATTCAGTTTGATGGTCTGTGTACCACACCTGTCTGATAGACGCTGTACTATAATATATTTTTTGTTACTCCGTTATTACATTTGTTATTATGTTTTAAATTAAAAAGTGATTCCATCATGTTTTTGCTGTTACTAATTTATATTTCAATTTTAAACATATTTCAGTCATAATATAAATCTTACGGCTTATCCACAAACAATTTCAATGAGATAACAAAAAATAAGATGAATTTACTTTGTAAGATATTAACTTTTTATTGGAAGCTTCGCTTTTTCGTCCAGAGCTTTTTATGATTTCTTTATCTAGTTTTGCAGAGTGGTATTAAAAGCCACTTGCACCCTTAATCTAGTGGATTAGTTCTGTAGTTTCAATCATAGATTAAGGTGTGACGGTCTGGAGGAGTAATTTTTTTTAGCAAGCATCAAGTTACTGGCTGAAAACGGGACTTCAGTGTCATTATACAATATTTTGTAAAATATGCATATATAACAAAGTACTTACGGTGAAACAAATCGTAGACCCAATGGTCTAAGATCGCCAATAATTATTGAGGGGTTGTGGTAATATATGTTGTTTCCTTTTACATAAGAAGAGGGTTGTGCTGAAGAGTGAAACCTTTCAGGCCATTAAATGCCCTATTATTTTCCCAGCACTCATACAAGTGCCCATTTTGCGCAAAAGCCGTCTTCATTAAAGATTAATGAATTTGGCCACTTCTCATTAGTGTAAGCAGCTATTTGATAAAAATGTCCAGTTTTGTAATTTCAGTAATGGATAATGTCTCATGTTTTTAAATAAGGAATGTCTTTGGATAGCGTTCTTAATAGTAACAATTAAATTAATAATGTATTTACTAAATTGTTTCTTACTTCTTCCGAGAATTTAATTCTGACGTTCAAAGAAAACAATTCCTAGGCGCATTGAATAAATACCATAGTTCAATCTTAAATCAAGAAATGTTCATAATTATTTATGTTCTCATTTCAGTGCCGTCTCCGAAAACACTTTTCACCGTATTATTTAGTAATAAATAAAAGCCTACGCCTATTCTTCTGAACAAGCTATTTGGTAAGCAAATTAATGTAATTTATCTTCTAGATGGTTTCAAGGCATTCTAGGTCTTGACTTACTCGAAGCTTTGTATCAGCTCAATTTATTATACAAAATATCATTCTAATAGTAAAAATAAATGTCTAATCTAATACCAAAGCTGAATATTAACAGAAACGGAACACTGAAAAGTAATATTAATATAACCTTAATCTTAACCCTATGAGATCGATGTAAGTGATGAATGACTTAGTTTATTTAGATGACATCATTATTGTTGTACAAAACATTTTCTATTTACAGAAATTACAATTTATTATGGTTAGAACTTTTGGATAATTTCAAGAAATCAGCCTTAACTTCATTTATGTGACTATAACAGTAAATTCCAGTGCAATCAAAATATTAAGATTTCAATTATATAATGTGTTAAAAATTTACTTTACAAACTTTAAGAAGTGTTTTAGACCATCGAACTGAATCACTTTTTCTATGGGATCAACTTTGAAATTGCGAAAAAAAAAACAGCTGTCCCATACAGTTTAGAACAGTAGGTAACTTTAGTATGGAACAGTAGATTTTTTTTTCACGATTTCAAAGTTGGTCCCATAAAAAAAGTTATTCAGTTCGATGGTCTAAAGCACCTATTAAAGTTAACTTTTTAACACCTTAATTAGTACACCTTATTTAGTTTGTTTTATCCTTTTGCATTTTCTCAGAAAATATTTCAGTATTTTAACTATCGGACATTCAAGACTATTACTTTACTCAATTAACTACAAGCATAAATAAATTAATTCAATCACCTTTACATTATCGTGTGAGCCAAGTTTGAGCCGAGTCTTAAACAATATGTGGTAATACGTTATTATGATCTACATCAGTATTGATTTGACAACAATAAAGAAAAAAAAACCTGCAAAACTAGATAAATACAATTACTTAAAATTTTTCTTATTCATCCATAATTTTAACAAAAATTATCGCTATATTTCCACAGCATAATTGTGATAGAGTCCTCAAACAATATTTCTTAGTGAACACCTAGAAAGGTTTTTCTTGTTTTATTGCTAAATCCGCTGTGATTTGAGATCTATAATACAGTCAAGTGGTGGAAGGGATATTTATATTAATTTGTATAGTAGGTACATTACGCACCACGTAAGATGAGACTTGACACACCACTTGGTTTGACTTGCGCAGTAGACGAATGAGGTCTGAGCGCGGGAAGGGACCGGGCGTCACTGGGGTGGCGGAAACAGCGCGGGAGGTGCGGTCAAGTCTCATCTTTCATGGCGCGTATTGTACTTGTGTCGTATTTATCAAAATATACAGCAGTTTGTAATAATTTAATTAGTTTTTGGGCTTGTTTGTCACGTTAAAAAGATTTGCTATTTGGATAACAGAATTTTATTCTTGCAATCGCAAATATGATATTGATCGATCAATTTAACTTTTAATTATCATTTTGCAGAAAACCAATCATTTTTGACTCACTTCAAGTTATAACTATCATATAAATTTTATAATGGAGCTTCCATCTCCACTTCTGCAGAGTAATTACTGAATAAGTAACAGTATTTTACATGGTGCGACTGCCTGCATGACCTCAACAGCCCAGTTACTGGGTTACGCCCTTGGTTAGACTGGTTGTCAGACTTTTGGGCTCCTACTACTCGTAACGACTGTCAAAGATCAATTTAAGTATTAATATTTTTGTATACAAAATTTTTTCATCATATAAATTATTACTCTTTAAGACATTTTTAATGTAGTTTCTATCTCCTCTCATCACGTTAGTATGACTGACAAAATCAGGTTAAACACCAATTTAATCTAACCATAGTCCAAAAGGATTTACTACGGATACATTAAAACGGTTACTTATAACCCCAAATAATCAAAATAACTCACTGAACAAAATACCAACAGTAATCGTAGTACTGTAGTAGTATCTTTATAATTTATGATAACTTATGTTCTATGCCCTATTTTTGTAAATTGTATGACATGTAATTTTGATAATCATTAATAAAGAAACTAAATTATAAAATCTTTTACGATGCTGAAATAATTTTGCCAATTTGCAACTTTAGGTAGGAGCTTAATAGCCAACGGTAGTATAAAACTCATATCACAGTGAACAATCTAAGTATCATTTTATTACTCGCATTCAAAATGGCGGTACCTAACAAACCAGGAAATAGTAAAAAATCCAACATTAAAAATGAATCTAGAGCAAGCATCGAACATCTTTTGCATTCATAAAACTGAGATCTGACGAAGCGGGTCTGAAGGGATCAAATAATAATGCAAATACCGTATCAAAAGATGTTTGCTATTATATATGGATCCATATTGCAAAATGTACAGGCAGAATCTCACAGCAAATGAATTTGTAGCTTATCCTATTTCAGTAAGATCGAGTATCGACTTTACACCAGACGCGAAAGAAACTTGTCAGTCTATCTCAGATCTTTTTACACCAGTTGCTGATTCTCGTTTATTTGTTGTAATATAAACTACGCAAGTACCTATTACGAGTTGAAAAATAACTAATATTCTTAACGTTTATTCTTCTTACACTTTTTTATCGTAAGTCGCCAGAATGCTACTCTGAAATCAGGGGAATAAAAAGCATATATAAAGGGATTTATTGCTGAATTGAACCACCCTAACCACGTAAGTATGTACATTAGAACTGGATTCACGTAATTACTTGGTATGAAAGGGGTTAGAAGGTAGTAAAGGAAAAATGGAAGCCAGCAGGCAACAAATCCGCCGACAACAAGACTTAAAGTCTGTGCGGTTTTTGTTTCTCGCCGTAAAGAAGAAACACGGTTATTGTCCACATGTTCTTTCATAGAATGAGTTCGTCTTGTGGTGTTTTTATATTTAAAGTTCGCTTTGAATGTGACATCATTGTTGTAGAATCTTGATTCTTTTTCCTTACTTCTATGTTTCTTTTTCTTTTCTTGTCTGAAGCAGCAGGGGCATTTGTGGTCTTGTGATGAACAGTCGCTGGGTTGTGTGGAGTTCTTTGAAGTCTGTTTGGAAGCTGATTGTCGTAACGACATCTTGTCTGATCCGGATTCTGATTCGGTGCGGATGCAGGAGAGTTTTCCTTTCTGGAACAAGGGGATTTGGTTAGAATAAGATCTGTATATTGTAGTAGAAAACTTCTGACATTTTATGTTGCACTCTGCTATGAAGACGAAATTTGGTACCGAAAAGTTCACTATGTTTTATGGGTACATCTTGTATAATTAAAACTATTTTCATGATGAATGAAAAAAAAACTTCAAACATTGCGTGCGGGACCAATTTCAAATCTAGATAATTACTTATTTCTAAATTGAACAATCTCACTTGTCATCCACTTCAATCAATCAAACTGCCTCAACCGGATGTAGCTGAATACCAATATTTTACATAGAGCGAATGCCTATCTGACCTCCACAACCCCGTTACTGGATAATACGATATGCCTTGGTAAGACCAGTTTTCAGAATTTTGGGCTTCTGACTACCCGAAACGACTGTCAAAGATCGGCAAATGACTGCCGAAACCAACGGATTAACGTACTTTCGACATGTAATGGATGGTCACCCATCCACGAAACGACCGCGGCAAGTGTAGCTTAACCTTCGATCGACGCAATCCTACTGTTATCATTTAGCCACGAGCTTGCCATCCATTTATTTATTTTTATTTATCCACTTAAAACGGCAATTAAGTACCTAGTCGTAAAAAGTAAACCAAAAGCAGATCAAAACCAACTGTAAAAAATAATGAATTGGGCCAAAGAAAGTTTATTTCCTAGACAATTCTCGGATTCTCTAGATTAAGTGAATTAAGTTGGACCCGTAATGGATCAAGAATGTTTTAATAAAGATTTATATTTTGTTTGTTTTGCGAGCCTTTGTCCCAGTTCTAATATACAGGACGAGTTATTCCGTATGCTTTGGGACGTAAACTGAATACGAGAAAAAGAGAAACATGATTTCGTGAGCTACGAGTAAGTATGAGACCAATTTGTAAACCGATCGTTCATTATTATTATTATTAAAAAGAAAAGTTTAAAGGATGCTTTTAATTTAATAAAACGCTCCTTTTCAGTATTTAATCCTTAGGTATTCTATTCCCAGTGTACACACGGAAAAATCGATTAACACTTCAGTTTTTTAAATCTTAATTATTGAGCAAGACATTTAATTAATTAAAATCGGAACAGAAGTAAAATCGAAAGATCTACTAGACTCTTTTATATGTATTTTAAGAAAAAAGGAGATAATCAAATCACTTTGCATCAATTCACATAAAAAAAAAAAAAAAAGCAAAAAAAAAAAACAAAAAAAAAGCAGCAAAAAAAACAACAGCAAACACACACAACAACAACAGCAGTAGTAATAGTAGCAGTGTTAATCTCTTCACCACCCTTGGTTGACTGGTAGAGAATGCCTAAGGCATTAAGTCCGCCTTTGTACGTTTTATGTGCGAAAAGGTTAAATAAATAAATCTACTTATGTTGCTAACCGTAGACACGACTACATATCAAGCCATACATTTCCAGTTTAAGCTTACCTCTCAGTGTATGGAAATCCTATACAATGCGAGATCAGAAGGCCAATTCTCGTACCTAAAAACGTTCAAATTCAAGTCGCAGTCTCATGCCAGCGACAGTCAAATGTCAAAAATGAAGGTAAACGCTACACAATTTTTGACAGATGAGATTGCAAACGCTGTTAAAAATACGGGAATCGCCCCTCAGATCTTATTCTGGAAATGCCGTGTGTACAAATAAAAATAGTTTTGTTTTGCAAAAGAAAGCTTCTTTTCGCACCAAACTAAGACACTTTTTCAAGAAACTATGCATTGAGTTACTCCAACATCGAGCTCATTTTGTATGGGTATTTAACACTGTACACCGATTTGTTGTGAAGGTTTGTAAGTTCAGTTAGTAAGAGAAACACGTTCCACTAAGATGCACTTATTAGTTAGGTTTATTTAAGTTAAGTTAAGGCGATTATTTCTCTCAGTTGTTGACAGCTACACAGTTATATTATGTTCTCTTTAATAAAATTCGTTAGACATTATTATTTTATAACGCTAAATTATGACGCGTATCGTTGGCCTAAAGTAGGTTAAAGAGTTAGCAGAAAAAATTACGACGATGAGACCGTATTCCTTTTTTTTGTTTTTGGTTTTCGCCCCAATATCCTGTCTCAGAAACTCATCCTGTAGATAAAATGGAGGCTAAGCTTAATTTAGTGGCTGCTAAAGCTGATTCCTCGAGAATGTTGGCAATTTATTAGGAATTATCTTTTTCATAGCATTTATAGTAGCTTTTTCTCTTTTTAGTGAATCTTTTTTCGTAGATATAAGAAAGAAATGTACTCATCAAGCATTTCTTTTTATTAAAGGTTGGTTTCAGTTTTATTTGAAAAATAAAACAAAAACCGGCCAAGTGCGTGTCGGACCACACACAATGAAGGGTTCCGTAGTTGGTTGACTATTACTCGTTAACTTGAAGAGCCTACTTAGCTGTGATAGTTTTCCTTTTAACTTGGTTATACGAGTATTAGCACTTAAAAGCTTAATATTTCAGAAACGAATCCCAAAATCGAAAAATTGTTTTCACAAACCCGCAATATTTTTGAAAGACCCATCCAACAATACCCCACACCCACTTTACGTGTACAGAAGGTACCCTATTTTTTTTTTATGATTTTATTTTACCACTTTGTCGGCGTGATGAATATGTATATCCATGCCAAATTATAGCTTTCTAGTACTAAGAGTCTCTGAGCTAAGCTGCGGATGGACAGACGGACGGACATAGCGAAACTATAAGGGTTCCTTGTTGACTACGGAACCCTAAAAAACTGCTTCCTTTTCTATGTTTTTTTAAAAACATATTTTCAAAAGGTTTATGTTCTGTTTTTCACTATAATATCAAGCAGTACTTTTTTCTTTTCGCTTCACATTAAAAAGTCAAATACGTAGTTAGACTTTCACAAAATAGATTTACAGACAACAAAATTAGTTTTTGAGCTCTTATATTATTATGATCATCAACACCAAACATCACGCTTTGTTTCTCCGAAGGTTTAGGCAGGGGTGTACTTTTAGAGCACCAAGATTTCGTTAATTATTTTTAAGTCACATGTAATAGGACGCGAGCCTATTGCCATCAACCGGGCACAAATCCAGACTCCACCGGGCTGCTACGAAGAAATTCCACAATTGATCAATTACCTTCTAATTTATATTTTTAACTTCATTTTTCTCCAATTTCCACCCGTCCATCAACGTCACAAATCCATATTATTATTTAGGCAAGTATAAACATTTCTATTGTCAGCTACTTTCACGACTAAGGGCTAAAATTGAAAAAGAAATCCTCTTTTCCTATCTCAATGAGTATTGAAAAGGCTAAGAATAACTATGTGAGGCATTCCCTTTTTCCCTATTCTGAATTCGGTTATAAGGGCGTGTACTGACACGCGTGTACCTACATACATTTGTATGTTTAGTTGTTGAAAAGGGTAAGGTGTTATTTACATGTTGTAGGAGATATTGCAAGGAAATCTAAATACGTTAAAAATATTGAACGGTAGGATACGAAATAAAAAATCTACATTTCCTTGAATCTTCAAGTGCAGTTATATTATAAACCCTAAACCCCCAGGGGGAGGGGGGAGGGGGGTTAGTTGCGAACCCCATAGGTTCAAAACTACGTAGGATGATTTTTTTTTCCATCGGATGGTGTTTTTTTACGTTTATAAATATAATATATAAGCTTATATACCTATTATGTAAAGGGTTTTTCCTTATGCACACATGGGGTACAGAAAGCCTTTGAGGGGTAGAAGAGGTAAGTAAGAGTAATACAAAACACTATTTAAATGAAAACAATAAATTAAATTATGTCATGTTAAAGAGGAGGGGCTCGTGGCTAAGTAATAACCATGTCTTCGTAGATGGGTGACCATCTTTACATACCTAGACCCTTTCCGTGCAAAGCACGTTAAGCCACTAATCCCTGTTGTGATTCGTGGATCTTTGACAGTCGTTAACGAGACCCCTTTTTTAGTTGCCTTGTTTAGGGGTCGAGTATTACCCAGTAACGGGGTTGTTGAGGTCAGGTAGACAGTCGCTTCATGTATGTAAAATACTGGTATTTAGCTGCATCCGGTTAGACTGGAAGCCGATTTCCACATAGTAGGGAAAGTCCAAGTGAAAAAGAGGCCTATGTATGTTGAAAATTAGGAAAAGTCGCTGTGATGATAATAAAGTAGATAGAGAAACAAATAAATTCATATGAATTTATTGGCATATTTTCAATTATGACGATTACTAGTAGTTAAGTTAACAACCGACTTCCAAAAAAAAATACTACAATGTGAAAAATAACTTTAATTTCGTTTTAAGTCGGTGTATTTGGATCTGTATTTTAATTTTTTGCCACCGACTTCCAAAATTATATTAGATCTTTACCTATGAAATTGCCGTTCTGCAGTACTGGCCATTTCAAATCAAAATAATTTTTGTTTGGCTAAGAATTTCTAATTTCAAATTAATTTTATTTTAAAAACATGGATTTTTTTTTCCAAAAGTAGTCATTTGTTTATTGATTAGTGTTACATTTTCATCGCATTTCAATCTTTTTCGTCATCATGGATACGTTAAAAATTCGAGTAATTATGGAATATGAGTACCGTCGTGGCAGCCACGCGGCACAAGCGGCACGCAACATCAACGACGTTTACGGAGCTAACACTACAAACCAACGCACCACTTGCTATTGGTTTGCTCGCTTCCGTTCTGGAAATTTCGACCTGAAAAATGAACCTCGTGGTCGTCCGAAGATTTTGGTCGACAATGACGAATTAAAGGCGATTGTGGAAGCTGATGATACACAATCTACGGCTGAATTAGCAGCAGCTTTCGACGTTAGCGTCAAAACAATATTGGTCCATTTGCGTCAAATTGGCAAGGTAAAAAAGCTTGACAAATGGGTGCCCCACGAACTCAATGATCGCCAGCGCGAAGTACGCGTCGAGACGTGCCTTGCACTGCTCAACAGACACACAAATGAAGGAATTTTGAACCGCATTGTTACCTGCGATGAAAAATGGATTCTGTTTGATAACCGCAAGCGCTCAGCAAGTTGGTTGGATCCTGGTTCAGCACCTAAACAATGCCCTAAACGAAAACTTACCCCTAGAAAAGTGATGGTCACTGTTTGGTGGTCTAGCGCCGGTGTGATTCATCACAGCTTCTTACCAAACGGGGTGAGCATTACTTCAGATGTGTTCTGTGAAGAACTGAACACAATGATGGAGAAGCTGGCACATCTCCAACCAGCATTGGTCAATCGCTCGTCTCCGCTGCTCCTGCACGACAACGCGCGACCTCATACTGCACAGCAGACGGTCTCCAAGTTGCAAGAACTGGGGTTTTGGAAGCTGTCCGTCCTCCGCCCTACTCACCAGACCTTGCGCCTACAGACTACTACTTTTTCCAGAATTTGGATAACTTCTTGGCGGGAAAAAAATTCAATACCCGAGAGGCAGTACAAAATGCCTTTGAAGAATTTGTTGCCTCCCGTCCAGCTGATTTCTTTAAAAAGGGCATCAATAAACTGCCACTGCGTTGGCATTTAAAAAATGCATGAAAAAAATTCGTTTCAATTTTTTCATACAAAACGGCAATTTCATAGGTAAAGACCAATTAGTTATTTTTCACTTTGTAGTATTTTTTTTGGAAATAGGCTGTTTTTTTTTTGTTTGGAAAAGAGTTTTTTATTTTTCAATTTTTAGTGAGTCAGATGTTGAAGTCACCATCACCACAGTATTGTGACGAGCATAACTTACTTAGCAACCATGATAAAGAAATCGAATCGCAACCAGTGAAATACTAAGGTTTAAATCAGTAGTTCTGATGGCCATCTGTGGTCTTCATCAACAGTTCCACTTCACCAAATGGTGCTTTCCGAGAGCAAATGCATGAATTCTATAAAAAAAATACCCAAATCGCTATAGGTGCGCCTATATTTGAGGGTTTTCCTCGATTTCCATGGAATCCCCTCATCAGATTCTAACTTGGTGACAATAATATGACCACCTCGAGACTATACCCTTTCAAACAAAAAAATAATTTTTAAAATCGGTCCACAATCGACGGAGAAATCGCGAAACAAACACAAAAAAAAAAAACATACAGTCGATTTGAGAACCTCCTCCTTTTGGAAGTCGGATAAAACCAGACCTCGGATAAACATTATCTTAAAGCTAAATTAACCTTGAGAAATCTCGGAAGTAAAATACTCGTAGCATATTCCTCGAAGCCTTACGCAACATCAACCCCGAAAGGGCTAAACAACATCACAAACATACATACCAAAACAGATGTTGTTTATCGGCCTGCGGCATGAAAACGACTCATTTCCTATTAAGGCACGATTATAAACTCCCCTTGTTTTTCTATCATAACCACTATCGAAGGACCGTTTGTCCTACTTATAATAACATACTAGATTTTGCCCGCGGCTTCGCCCGCATGGAGGTCGGGTAAATGGTATCCTGTCCTAAACCAGGCCATGGTCTAACCATGTGCCAAATTTCATTCAAATCCATTTAGCCGTTTTAGCGTGAAAGCGTAACAAACAAACTTACTTTCGCATTTATAATATCACGCCTGTAATCCCCGAAAAGATAGGCAGAGGTGTACCTATTAGAACACCCACATTTCGCCGTGTGGGGTCCGAGTGTTCATGGTTTGTTCAACGAAATCTCCAAACGCCTGGTTGACACTTCCCGTGACCCTTGGGCTCGCTTTTAACTTGGTCAGAGGCTTAGCATTGCCATACAACGTGGCGAGGCCACGAGTCTCTAGGGTACTTTTTTACCAGTCGACAGCGATGCGGAGGAATTTTTCGATGCCATATTTTTTAATAGTTTTAGTTAGGTAAGGATATTATATTTTTAAACTCTTTATGTGTACAACGTGTTGTTTTGCATCCTCGTCAAATTGCAGGGTGTGATACAGAACATCAAACCGAACAACTTTCTCCATGGGACAAACATCGTAATCGCGAAAAAAATTTCAACTGTTCCATAGAAAACTTCAATATCTATTCGACGGAAATAGAAAGAAAGAAAGAAAAGAAAGAAAGAAAAATATTTTATTTGGGACACGCACAGGAAATACAGTTAAAAAAGAGCATATAAAAGTAACAAAATAAACATTAAAAAACAAAAAAAAAACAAAAAAAAAGAAATCAGACTAAAAAAAAAAAAAAGAGACCTGTGCGAGGCCAAAAAGGCTCCCATCTCAGCATAAAGCTGCGATATTTAAAAAATAAATACCGCAACGCTGGTATTCTGATAGGGCCTGTGTGATGCCACGGACATACCCACGGATATCAATTAAAAATAGCAAGGGGAAAAAAATAAAATAAAATAAAATACAAATACTAGAATACTTGAAAAGAAAAAAACAAAAACCGTCAATAAGGTGTAAAGTTCGACTCACGCTTGATGCCCGACGGTCCAACCTCACTAGTCTATGCTATAGACTATTGTCTATATTTATGACAAGCTGAGATGACAACAATGACAAGCGATGAGACCATGCATGAGATGCGGGCGCAGGCGACTGGCTGTCAATGAAATGTATGGGACGGCTGATTATTTTTTCGCGCTTACGATGTTGGTGCCATGGAAAACGTTGTTCGGTTTGATGGTCTTTTACCGCACTCTTAAATTTGACGAGGATGCAAAACGACACGTTGTATAGGTATAAAATAAATATTATTTTGTATTAGTCCCATGTAATAGGGAAGTCAAATGACTTTAGTCTAAGTATACATATTTTTAGCTGACTGTACCGGCGTGGAATTTGGAAAAGAAGCTTCTTACAAGCTTTCATTGAACATCAGTAAATTCAATGTAGACTTTGACAAAATAATGGGATCTAGAAAGCTTTATCGAAATTGAATCCTATTCTGTTTTATACCGGATCAAGTATCTTATTTATGTAAGTCTGTTTATTTCGTTCCGGGTGAATCGAGAAAGTACTTGGCAATTTTATCAAAGTCTCACAAATACAAAGTTTAAGTAGAGCTGTCTCAAAACCCTTTTCATCACTATCATCATCATTCTCTTGCCCTTATCCAAATTATAAATTTATTTTTTTATTTTATTTCTTGTTTATATCTTACTAGTTGCGCCCCGCAGTTTCACTCGCTTAGACCGGGATAAAAAGTAGCCTATTATTAATCCTGGGTATATATCGCTGGGTATGCATACCAAATTTCATTCAAATCGGTGCAACCGTTTGAGCGCGAAGAAGTAACAAACATATAAACACACACATACACTCACAAACTTTCGCCTTTAAAATATTAGTGTGATTATATGCTTCACCCCTCGACGTCACCACGTCAACGCCGGCTGTCGCTGAAAACCAGCGCTAGGGCTTTGTATCGCATAGGGTCACAACATTATTCTGAGCGATGGCCGTTTTGCGTGGGGGTGAACATACTTTCCCCAACTTTTTATTTATTGTGTTTATGTACTTTCTTTGCGTCATGTTTACCAACGTACTTTCTTTCATAAAAGTCTTTTATTTGCTGAATTTTACCGATTTGGTCACATATCAGTTTCTGCAAGGTGTAACTTAAACGGTGTTGGACATGAACAGGGGTCATTGTGCTCATCATTAGGAACAACTTTTCTTATCTCTAATGCAGTACAGATTGGTGAAAAGTAACATGAAATGTAACACATCATCATCTGCTTAGCCCTTTCCCAACTACTTATGTTGGGCTCAGCTTCCAGTCTAAACGGATGCAGCTGAATACCAGTATTTTACATGTCTCTTCAACAGTAACTGGGTAATGTGATACTACTTAGTCACACTTTCGGGCTTCTGACGACCCGTAACGGCTGTCAAAAATCCAAGAATTACAGCCGAGACCAAAGGCTTAATGTGCTTTCCGAGGCAAGGTCTCGGTATGTAAATTGAAACAAATTTGTTGAGTTCTTATGTTACATTTCATGTTGCATTGCATAATATTTGACGTCTCATTTGTGTTGTTATTTCATGTTAAGTTTCACGAATCTTTACCCGGAATAAAACAGCTGTTACATTTAAGTACGTTCCCACAACTCGAGAAAATGTAGGGACAGATGGTTTTTTCCCCGATTTGTAAAAGTTGTTCATTTTAATTTCATTTTATTAATTCGGAAGAACAAACAATTACACAGTGTAAAATTGTTATAAATAAATAAAACAGGAGTTATACAAATGTACAAATAACAACGTTCTTCACAGATATACAAAAAGACAATATTGATAAAGTAAAAGTCGGACATAATTGATGTGCATGAAATAAATACACATAAATTACAGCACCAAGCAATACTAGAGACACATACATCAGCGATATTATTCACATAATTTTTTGATTGTGTAATATGTTTAGCAATCAATCCGCTTAGCCTTTTCCCAACTATGTTGGGGTCGGCTTCCAGTCTAACCGGATGCAGCTTAATACCAGTATTTCATATGGAGCAACTGCCTATTTGACCTCCAAAACCAAATTACTGGGTAATACGATACCCCTTGGTAAGACTGGTTGTCAGACTTTCGGGATTCTGACGACCCGTAACGACTGTCAAAGATCCACGAATGACAGCCGGGAGCAACGGCTTAACGTGCTTTCCGAGGCACGGAGGAGTCTCGGTGTGTAAAGATGGTCACCTATCCACGGATCAACCCCGACAAGCGTAGCTTAACCTGATGGATCAACCCACACGGCTATTATTACTTATAGCCACGAGCTCGTAATATGTTTAGCAATATGTTTTTAAATTTTACAATGAATAAAGCAAATTCTTAACATAATGATGGCTATAATAACTGGTTTTCAGGTCAAACACCATATAAATTGCAACAAGATTCGTCGATATAATTTTTGACCTAGCAATATATTGAGACTAATATGTTCTTCTATATTGCTTCAAAGTTTAAAAAACTATTTTCTCAAGACACGAACCACTTTCATTTTAAAAGTCGCTGTTACGTAAGTCTGGCAACGTCGCGTCGCATTCTGTTGACACATAGCGCAATGTAGCGGGCTACGAGTATTCTACTTTTCCGGGTATTTGTGGCTTATTGAATACGTGGCTCATGGCTTGAACCCTCGGGGATCAAAGGCGTAGTAAGGGTCTGTGTTTAAGGGAGCTAAAAGCGTTGACAAACAAAAACAACATCATCTATAGAAAATTTGATGGTGCACTGCAAAAAAGCAAGTTCTCTCAAATTCTTTTTTTTCTTTGTTTAATTTGTAAGAAAACTATTTTTCATATTCTAGAACGATAGGTACTCAACAATGCTTATAAATAGTTCAAGCATGGACATCGCTTCCTACGCAGTCGGGTTTATGGATTTTTTAAATTAACTTTTTTTATTTTACACTTTTTAGTTATGATTATTTTTCTCTCAGTGTATTATAATTTATAACATAAGGAACGCGTTAGGTAAAGGTTTTTAAAATGATTTTTCAAAGCAGTAAAATTCTGAATTTGTCACTCGATTTTAAGAATTATTAAAATTATATTATAGTAGTATTTTTCACGTTAATAACAACTTTATGCAATTATTTAGGAACTTTATCACAGGTTTATTATAATTTTTGAAAATTTAAGTGAGGATGGCTGCTAACCAAATTTAAATCGTTATAGATTCTAAATGGTCATTCAAAATGAAAAATTATTAGAGAAACCTAAAGATGATTATCAAAGATCTATTCAATGATACTCCAGATGACATAATTCGTCGACTTTATTTATTTTCTTTTTCACAATATGGCGTCTGGTTGTCGCAGTATTGAACTTTGACTAAGCTGTCATGTCTTTAGCGACACTTACAAGAATAAGACAAATCGATTGACGTAATAATCATCAAAATCGGCCCACGTATTTGGTCTCTAAACTACCCGCTCACACGAGCGCGGTGTGAATCGGGTCCGTGGAGTCATTTTACCTAATATTGTATGTGGTATGAGTTCTATACCAAGAAAATATTTTTTTATTATTAACGTTGTTCCATCACTATTAATTACTAATATCGAATTCTATGCATTTAATTTGATGCGTTATCTATTTCCGAACGATTTAAGATACGTCAACACTGACTGAGACTTGTCTATGACATTAAAAAATATTTTTTTCTCTGACATGTCATTGTTTGGTCCGTCGACTGTGAAAGTTATTTACTCAGTTAATAGTTTAATTGTACTGTGGTAAGTGGGTTTATTTATGTTTCATGATAAGAATTAACACACCATGCATTTTAAATCTTAAAACATATAGGTCATCGCTTGTTTTTTCTTACTAGAGCCATTTCTTTGAAATCTGAAGCTAAATTGTCTTTGTTCGTCTTTTTAACCATTTCTAGAAATGTAAACAATAACAAATTCATACAAAATACACACTATAATGGAGTTTTAGTCAAAAGGGTTCTAAAAAATGAACTGCAGCTACAGAATTCTTAGAAACTATGCCGCTAGCGCATTATGTAAACAAACGCGCGCCGCGGGCCGAATGACGTCAGCGGGTGGTACACTCGACTAGTTTTTTAAGCGGGCGTACCTGCCCGTGTGAGCGGCTACATTTACAATAAAATTAGACATTTAAACAAACCTTTTTTACAGTCCGTTCAACCGATTTTGACTACTATTCCGTAGGCTTAAGGATGGCATTAAAGGCAAAAAAGTAGTTACAATACCAACTGTTTACTGCAGCTGCCATTTGTCATGCCACCAACGCAATATATCGTCGTTGATACTGCAATACGTTCACTCTGTCTCAAATAATTATATGATGGCGTTTGTTATTTTTTTGTTCTTTTTATTTTTATGTTTTGATTGAGATGGACGATTTGTATTTGGCTTTTTGATAAAATAAAAATTATTATTTTCGAGTGTGTTCTTTTTCTCAGCTCGTAGGCTGGTTTTTTTTAGATTATTATTATTATTATTAATACCGCGTAACTAACAGTGGATAATACCGCGGAAGTACAAAAGTATCAAATTTTAGATTTGGCGGTAATGAGCCACCGATGCCGATTGGCTACGGACCACATTCACACTTCGGCTTATCGCTCATTCAATACGCGACCAATCACAACTAGTTAAAATAAAACTTGACATATGTCAAAATCTGTAAAAAAAACTGAAAAAAAGGTTTGTTTAAATGTCTAATCTTATAAATGGAGTATATAGTACCGCAAAGGAACAAACATAATACATAGGCTGATAAATACACTACCCCCCTTTGCGTTGCGCAGTCGGATAAAAAGAAGCAGATATTATGTATATAGCGCGCTCGTCGTAAGGACTCGAAAACGTCCTATTTGGGACGTTTTGTCTTTGGTCCGCGCGTCAAGAAGGGCAACGATAAACGCGGTACGAAGGCACGTGTCATAACCAGATTCAAAGAATCGCACGCGACACAAAGGCACCGCGTGTCGCGCGACTAGCAGTGGCTCTGTGTAGCGCGCGATTTGCGTCGCGTGTCGCGCCTGTTGGATGGAGCCTATAAACGTCGCTGCGTGGCGAGTCAGTAACTATGAAATTAAAATATGTTGTGTGTATTATTGAGAATAACGATATTATTATTTAAATCGAGATCACTTTTAACATTGCTCTAGAATTTGGGCCATCATGGTTTACAGATTTGATTTAAATATCTTTCTCTCAATGCAGAAAGATCTAAGACCAGAAATCCACCAGAAATTAAACGTTTAACTCGCTTCAAACACTTAGACATGCCAACAAAAACCAGTCAAAAGGATAGAAATTGCCAATCTAAAAACAGTATCGAGACAGAAAGTGTAAATTCACGACTATCCATAAAAAAAGGTTTCGCGGATGATCGCATCGTTTCCACGATAGGTCGAAATATCGGTCGGAGAATTAATCTAGTCTTCACGCGTGCTTTGTCTTTTTTCCCACATAGGTGTGTAGAATTTTTACTTGTGCTTCACCAACACATACTCATCATCTGCAGAGTCTTTTCCAACTAATTTTTTGTCGGCTTCCAGTCTAACTGGATGCAGCTGAATACCAGTATTTTATATGGAGCGACTGCTTATCTGACCTCCACAACCCAATTACTGGGTAATACGATACCCTTTGGTAAGACTGGTTGTCAGTTTATCGGGCTTTCGACGACCCGTAACAACAGCCATGAACATGACAGCCGGAACCAACGGCTTAACGTGCTTTCCGAGGCACGAAGGGGTCTTGGTATGTAAAGATGGTCACCCGTCTAGGGACCAACCGCGGCAAGCGAATCGATCCGTGCGGATGTTATTACTTAGCCACGAGGCCCTCCCTAAAATATGGCCCTTAATTAAGTAAATTGAGTTCCAGTAAGAAACTGGTGGAGATCAAACTTACAAACTTTCGCTAGTCGCCACCATAACCCTTGTTTCAATGACGATTAAGCTCTAACCAAACTGTAGCGAATTCCACGTGGAATGCGGAACGAAATGCACGCTGATTGTATGAACTAACTTGCTTGCTTTGTCACATGTCTTCCTCATCATACGCAAACGAGCCACCGACCATAGCAACCGGTAGCCCAACATCAAGCAGGTCACATGCTTTTTTTAACCAACGAAAAAAAAGGAGGTTCTCAATTCGACACGTTTTTTTTTTTATGTATGACCACGCATAACTTTTTACAGTCATCCGATTTGAAAAAAAAAAAATTATTGATAGGCTATACTTCAAAATTGGTCCCATATAAAATTGATTAACTTTGCTTGGGTAGTTTTTGAGTTAGCTTCAATAATACGTATTTTTTTCCCACTTTTATATGGATGATGTTCTAGTTTGTTTTGCAGGTAGTGGTATTAGAATTTGTGCGGGGTTGGCACCACAATTAAAAAGTGAAAAATAAAAACTTTTACAAAAAAATACAACTGTCTCCCAAAAAAAACACTATAAAGTGAAAAATAACTTTAATTTTGGAATTCGGTGGCAAAAAACGAAAATACAAACCAGACACCGACTTCCGAAGTCAAAGTTATTTTTCACTTTAGAGTGTTGTGTTTGGAAGTCGGTTGTATTTTTTTGTGAAAAAGTTTTTATACGTTTTGTATGGATTTGTCGCACACGTGTGGACGATGGCGATCACCTGCTACAGCAGTACTCAACACCGCAGCAAGAGGCGACAGGCACCGGTGGTTGTGGTTGATGGTGGCTCGTTTGCTAAAACAGTCGACGCGCGCACTAGCCTCAATGTGGTCAGAGCTTAAATTGTTACCAACCTAATACTTATAAATACCAACCTTACTACACTTAGTACTGCTAGCCAGCTGCTGATGCCTTCTCGCCACGACACAGGATATCCTCGCATACACGTACACCATCACAGCCATGGGCAGAAAGAAGGATCCCATAGCGGAGAATACCACGTATCCAGGGTTCTGGTTGTAGCGGCAGTTGCCGTTCTGATTGTGATCTGGTTCGTACCTGGGGTAGAGAATATACGTAGTTTTAAAATACTGTCTTATGGATGGATTAATACTGATGATGGAATGGTAAATCCTGGGCTGCCATCGACAAGCTTAGAAAAGGAATGGTATTTATAATCAATATAAAAAGTAGTTCTGTTGCAGTAAGGGACAGTTTCACCTTCTACGATTAAGTTCCTAATAACGTAGTTGGCAGATAATTTCATACAAAATCCAGCGCGCGATAAAATCCTGCCGCGATATATTTACGTCCGTGCGAATGTCGGCTAATTGCTATCAACCGGGCAGAAACCCAGACTCCGGGTTGCTTCTGATAAATTCATCAAATAGAAAAACCCAACAACACTTTACACGATCTGGGAATCCAACCAAGACCTCGTGCGCAGCAGTAGCACTTATGACCACAATACCAATGAGGCAGACTTGGGTATATATGTAAATATATATTAAATAGTAAACAAAGAATGTCCAAGACTGATGAAAATGAAGAGGTGAGAATCGTGGAAAACAAATATGCAACAGTTACAGAATTCTATTGTTTGTTTGTGTGATTTTTAGATAGAATACTCTTTATTATGTGCAACATAAGCAAACAAACATAAAAAACAAACACAAAAAAAAACACACAAAAAAATCTATTTCAGTAAAAAATCTCTTTTCAGTACCTATTAGTTTTTACATTGGTAATACTGTCTTACGATATGACGTATTTTTGTTTTGATGTTCTTTTTTTCTTTTTTGTGGGCAGTGCTGTGTTGTTCACTGTTCTGTTTCTATATGTCAAGATTGTAATTGGCTGACATTTTTTTTTCTATTTTCATTTCAATTTTTTTCTTTTGTTCTTTTTTTTTGTATTAGGTATATGAATAAATATATAAAACACTCCGCCATAATTAAACATTTACACCTTACATTATTTGAGAGATTTGCCAAGCACATAGAATATCAATTTGCTATGTGACCCATTTGCAATCTTCACTGATAGAATTTTAATATTTACCTACTATTACTTCCAAATCAAACAGAAAACTTCACTTAAGGGGGATGCGGTAAGATAGCCCTCGAAATTCAAATTTTCTTACGTTTTTTGCAATTTGCAGGTCAGTGTCAGGTTGTATGTTGATAAAAAAATAATTCGCAGCCGTAACTAATATGGCTTTACAGAATTATTATAATTAGAATAAGCAATACAACTCCATAAGTTAGAATTGACCTCAAACCTCATGATTTCATGAAAACGCGATATTTGAGGTCAATTCTAACTTATGGAGTTGTATTGCTTATTCTAATTATTATAATTCTGTAAAGCCATATTAGTTACGGCCGCGAATCATACTTTAATCAACATTTTTTGCAAGTTGCAAAAAACGTAAGAAAATTTGAATTTCGCGGGCTACCTTAGAGCATGCCCCTTAATTAACCTATATTTTTTCCCATTTTCATAACTCCGTCATATCTATACCATCAATAAATACTATAACTTTATACAACATCAGTTTTAGTATATGCGAAACCCGAAATACGTGTCTAGTATTTTTATGTAAAGAATCTATGTACAAAATTTCAAAACTGTATCATGAAAAATCACAAAGTTATAAGCTTGTTATGTTACCTGGTTGTCCGTACAAAAACATGATCACCACGCGGCGCCCGCTGTGTGCCCGTGCCTAGTGCCGCTATGACGCAGTGACTTGTGTTCGTCGCACAATGTCCATTTTTAAAGATTTTTGGGGCAAAATATAACACGGTATAATAATTATTGGAATCGATTCAGTTATTTATTCTGAACAAACTATATTCAGGTTTCGCATATACTAAAAATTATGTTGTAATATACTATAAAACCATAGAGATACACGGATTAAAAACTTACTCACTACACAGATTGATAGGAACATTATGGGTCGCGCAAGACCCTACATACATGACTGGTTACCTCGTCATCCGTGTAAGGGTTAGATAAGAAAATTCCGTGACATCCCACTTAGTTGGGACCTGTTTGCCTTTCGCACCTTTACTAGCAGATCCCTTAATTTATCTTGCAAGGATTAAGGACGACCATTTTCTTTTAAAATGACAATATATTTAACTTTGTATGTGTTCACAGATGATTAAATTTTACACTCAAATGCACTACGTTATTTGGAGCTGAACTGGATTGGTCCATTATCGTCTTAATTAACAGATGTCTGTATATAGATGGACGCTTTTACATGGCTGTATTCCCCGAAGGGTTAGGCTGACGTGTAGCTATGGTATTTCCTGATTTCGCTAGTTATGTTAGTCCCATGTAAGAGGGAGCAGGCATGCCATCAACTGGGCATATATGCCGGGCTGTTGCTGAGAAATTACAGATGTAAAAATCTAATGACACTTTGCCCGACCTTGGTTTCGAGCCCAGGACCTCATTCTCAGCAGTAATAGGTTTGCGATTACTAGACCAACGAGGAAGCAAGCTTTTGTCTTTCTTTGTCTTGATCATTTTCTCTGACATCGTTAAAATTATATTGAACTAGCAGACCCGACAGACGTTGTCCTGTCCAAATTTCAATAATTCATACCTACAAAATTCTCATACAAAATGCACTTTCAGTTTTTTTCCAATTTTCCCGGAAACATTTCCAATTTTTTTCTTCATAAGATGTTTCCTCGGATTTCAGCAATTACCTATATTTGAAAAAAAAAATGGCAAATTGGTCACGCCGTTCTCGAGTTTTGTGCTTAGAAACACATTTAGCTATTCATTTTTAACCGATTTCAAAAAGGAGGAGGTTCTCAATTCGTCGGAACCTTTTTTTTTTATTTTTTTTTTTAATGTATGTTCCCCGATTACTCGAAGATGGCTAGACTGATTTCATTTTTTTTTTGTTTTATTCGAGAGGGTACATCACAGTTGGTCCCATATAAAATTGATTAACTTTGCTTTGGTAGTTTTTGAGTTAGCTTCAATAATACGTATTTTTTCCCCACTTTTATATGGATGATGTTCTAGTTTCTTTTGCAGGTAGTGGTATTAGAATTTGTGTGGGGTAGGTACCACAACTAAAAAGTGAAAAATAAAAACTTTTTTACAAAAAAATACAACCGACTTCCAAAAACAACACTACAAAGTGAAAAATAACTTTAACTTCGGAAGTCGGTGAAAAAAAACCAAAATACATTTAACTAGACACCGACTTCCAAAATTAAAGTTATTTTTCACATTGTAGTGTTGTTTTTGGAAGTCGGTTGTATTTTTTTTATTGATAGAGATTATTATTCAATAAGCTTGTCCACTCTGAAATGATGCGCCCCATTACTTAACCTACCTACCTTTTAGCTAGTTGAGACCTATCAACACCTCACTACTGCTGCCTGACCTTGAACTATTTATACTCCTATGTCTTGGTCTTATTTCCTGAAATTATTAATACCATCTTCTGCACTAATTATACTAGAGCGCCATGTTTAATTACTAACCTCGAATTTGATATTATATCCCATTATTAAAGACTTCAGTACCTACACCAAAGTGTATAAGTATTCAATGACAATATTATTTGTATTTAGTTCATTAGTTTTCCTCACACCAAAGGTCTTTAATTACTTCATAACCTATTTTTTGTATTCTACTATAACAGTTATATAATATTATATATATATATGAAAACAGCATATGGAAACATACTACAAAGTACTACTATTCACACTCCTAGTAGTTCCATAATTTACCTCGAATTTTATATACTCCTAATACTCAATAATAAGGTAATGCATTGTTTAAGTCCCTGAGCAACAGCTCAGGGGCTTATTAAACAAAAAGATTCAAATCGTTAGATTTGCTCTCACCGTGCGCCTTGATCACACGTACTGAGTATATGTATAGGCAAGGCACTGTGCTGTCGGTTGAGTGCTCGGTACGTGTAATTACATCACCGAGTGCTCGGCTCAGGTAAAGGGCGAGACATTCACTCGGACCCTGTTCTATTTTCTAGACCGAGTGCCCACTCCCGCGCTTCCCCGCACTGACTCGCTTGCCCACTCGGCAGCTATAAACATGCACTCGGTACGTACTCGCACACTCACGTCACTCGCAGCATGCTACCATACCATTTTTTATTATGTTTTTGCGACGCATTGTCTCACTAGTCTGCAGCATCGAAACTAAACTGACTGACTAACTCGGTGCCAAGTTACAAAAAAAGGATCTGGTACACTTGCGCGAAAATATATTTCCGCGAATGGACTTTTGCGCGAACGGATTTTTGCGCGAAGGGACACTTGCGCGCAAGACGCGCGAATCCACTTGCGTGAATCCACTTACGCGAATCCACTTGTGCGAAAGACACTTGCGCGAAAAACTTGCGAAACTGAGATTTTTTTATAACATCACATCTGTATTCTTTCAAAGGGTTGGGGGCAGGGGTGTATGCTGTGCATATAAGTACACTCGCAATTCGCCAGTTAAGTTCCAGTTACAGACAGACTGGAAGTAAATAGTCCAATTAGGTGTCAATAGTATTTGTCGTAGTTGTTTTTTTTATCGTACCTTTTTTTCTTATTTTTAGTTTCTTTTTATTTAATTTTCTACATGGGTGTCATTTTCATGGTTTTCGAGGTTACTGATAACGAAAATGGGGTCACACAATAATTATGGCGTTTCTATGGCAATCAAGTCAAGTCACTGCATCATTGTTTGTATCAGAAATATCAAAACGAAACAGTTACACGGCCATCTTTTACTGCGGTGGGCGAATCTAACGATTTAAATCTTTGCTTAAACATTACTGGCGAAATGTGGGTTTACTGGTAGCACATTACTGCCTTACCCTTCGGGGAGTACGGGAGGTATCTTAGGTGTTTCTTTGACATCATTATTTTTATCTTCTACAGTTCTCACTACAAGTTTCTACATTTACTTCCAAACTTCCTGTTTCTTGTATTCTATTACTGCAGTTCTGTTAATACTGTTCTGGTTCATTTGTTTGTTTACAGCAACGTAACGGTGCCAAGTCGAATAAGGTCGCTGCTTTAGAATCTTTACGCGGAAATGTGCCATTCTGCTTTGGTAATATTTCGGAGTGTTTTCCAATTTTGGCTACCGAACTTTATGGTAATCATCTTGGTCTGTCGCCAGATATGGAAAATATTTTAGTGAATTAATTATGAGATTGAAAGATAAAATTAAATATTTCCGTTGCTCAGAAATCTAAATACTTAAGTAAATTTCAGTGACGGTCACGGAATGCTTAATGGCATTTGGAATTATTTAATTGAATCTACATATTTTTGTATTAATCTGATCTTGTTTTTGCAGATTGGATTTCATTGTTTGGTCAATTTGTAACGATCTATAATTTTTTCTCAATGCGACGTTAAAAATAACCTTAATTACACAACATAACAAGACGCCTCTAATCTCCGAAGTGTTTCACAAACCTACTTATAATACACCCACATTTTGCCATTTGTGTTGTTGTGTTAACCTTAATATTATAAAAGCAGCATGTGTATTTCTAATTTGTTTTCTGTGAGAGGCTCGTTCTTGGCCCAAATACTGCAGTGCTATTCTGTACAAATATCACCGTGAAAACTTAGGTGAAGTGAGCGTGGAGTGAGCTCTAAATAGTGTCAATCCCCTAGCATCAGGCATAATGACAACTCACTTCACCTAGGTTTTCACGGTGAGATTTGTACAGAATAGCACACTGCTGACGTAGCAACAGTATCTAGATAGTTCATATACAGAAACAAATAGGTACCTAGTGACACATTTGCTAGTACATATTTGGCGCAAACACTGACGTAGCAACAGATGGTGCAATTCGCACACATAGAGGAGCACAATAATTGTTTGCACGTCGTTGAGTCTTACAACTTACACTCGACGATGTGCAATTGTTTTGTTTCTATAAGAAATCATAAAGGAAAGTAGAACATAATATTAATTCAAAATTGTTACTGTAGTTGTAATGGCAATCATGTCATTTGTGTCATGTCATAGGTTTTTATTTTTATTCTTTTATTAATCTACTAAATAGATTACTTTTTAATTTTGTGAATGTGAGAACGTTGCAGGCCTAGCAGACTGTACATTTATTGACTATTTTTTTTCTATTTTGTTAAGTAGCTGGTAGTTGTTGAAAGGCCTACATTGTCCTGCCATACCTATTAACACTAATATTTGAAAATATTGTAAAAACCAATTATTTTTAAAAGAGTAACCATGGAGTTTCTTGCCGGCTCTTCTCCATAGAAAACGACTAATTTGGGACCGTTCGCCTAGCTTCTGATGTTTCATAAGTGTCCATGTAGGTTTATGTGAAAAAAAATAATTATTTTGATTTTGAGAAGAATCAAAAAAAGAAAATTTAACAATAAAGAACAATAAATAGACAAGAGTGTGCAAAAATCACAAGCCATAAGTTAAACTGTAACTATAGAAATAAAATTGATATTGATCAAATATTAATGATATTTTGTGTTTGCGCAAGTGCTATAGATAGTTAAAATCTCGCTGCAGACTTGGTCATAAATCATAATCGGAGTAGGGATGTGCGCTAGTTGCGCGCGCTTAAGGCCATTATCGATAACAGAATCATTAAGGTTATAAGGTCTCCATTGAAAATTGACAAAAATGTGTGGAACATGCAGAATTGCTGCAAGATGAAGACTTAAGAAAAGCACATTTATGCGAAGAGTTCATCATTCATGTGGATGATGATGACGATGATTCAGACGAAGAATTTTAATTTTCTGTTTTTAGTTTTATATATACGTTCTTTTGTTTATATATTTAATATGCTTTGTAGTAAATTTGGTAATAAAATAAAAAAAAAATGTGTATTTATTTCTATCACCCATTTATAAATATATAAAACTATCGATATCACTCATCGACTGCAGTAATGCACAGGACTACGTGTGGGCCTGGCCTGCCCATAAGGCCCGTGAGTGGGAAAGAGAGCGAAACACTCGAATGATTTATGACCGAGTCTGCAGCGAGATTTTAACTATACTATAGTCAACGTCTGAAATATGCGAGCGGTGAGACGGGAGAGGGCGCGATTGACAAGATTGGCAAACTGACTTAGCTTAACGTTTGTCTACCTCCCCCGACTCACCGCTCACATATCTCAGGTGGTGACTAGCACTTGCGCGTACAGTATATCAATCTGCCTAGCCTTTTCCCAACTATGTTGGGGTCGGCTTCCAGTCTAACCGGATGCAGCTGAATACCATTATTTTTGCGCGTACAGTATAGCAACGATTAACATAATAATTTTAACAAACACATTGGTATTGCTTTCAATTTGGACAAAACATTATGAATGGATTATTTAGTTTAGAATTATTAACTAAATACACAACCACAGAAGAAAAAAGCTCAGTCTCAAAAAAAGGATTATAGGTAGGTAAGTTTGGTTTGCTTAATGCACCGTAACAACCTGTTCTTTTGCACGTGCATAATTATCTTTGCGGGCGGGAGGGTGGTGCTGCTTACTGAAAAACAATACCTTGATCTAGTTATTGCGCAATTAGAATAAATATTTTTACATAATTGCCGCTGGGATTGCCGAAAAGTGACGCCTGATTCCATAACTTATCATAGGATTCTAAAAATAAAAACAAGATTAAATACTTACCAACCAAACATAGGAGGGCAAGTAATCGCCCCTGCAGCAATCCACACAAAGAAGATCATGGTCAAAGCAAGTTTCTTAGATCTTCTTCTTCTTGAATACGTCAGAGGCCTGGTAACGGCTAAGTAGCGGTCAACACTGATGGCACATAAGGACAGGATGGAGGCAGTGCAGAGGAGGATGTCCAGGCTGATCCAGATGTCGCAGAGAATCCAGCCGAGCTCCCATTTACCTAAGGACAAAGATGTTAAGTGGTTTAACTTGCTTTACGAAAAAATTTGTTATGGTATTTAGGTTATATTGGAAAATGGGATATTGGTAAAGCCAACATAGTAACTTAATTATCGTTTTGGTGTTTAAAAAAAAACTTTATTTTTAGGAGCTTGGTTTTGGTCACGGACTAGAAAAAAAACAAGGACTCCGCGCGACGCGTATCGATAGTGAAGTACTGTACCGATCTATGTGTGCGTGATTTGACAAAGACTTTTTTCTAGTCCGTGGTTTTGGTATTAAAAGTAATTTTATCACAGTATCAGCCAAATATTTTTGAGATTAAAATGGAAACAATTTAGCTAAGTCATATAATGTAGTATTTATATTTAACTGTAAACATAACCTAAAAATAACAAAAAAATATACTAACATAACTAAAACTATTAAAAAACTAAAATATGGCGTCGAAAAATTCCTCCGCATCGCTGTCGACTGGTAAAGTACCCAAGAGACTGGCGGCATTGCCACGTCGTATGGCAATGCTAAGCCGCTGGCCATGGTAAAAGCCAGCCCTTGGGTCATGGGAAGTGTCAACCAGCCGTTTGGAGATTTCGTTGAACAAACTATGAGCACTCGGACCGCACGGCCCAAGGGTTTCAATCCCAAACGGCTCGAAAATATAATTACCGATAAGGTTATTATACTTCCGCCGCTTGAGGTTTTCCGCAGCGGCAGCAGCAGTGCCAGCACAGCACGCAGAGCCAGTAAGATGGGATGGCGCAAGAGTATCGACACACGTTGCGTCCCACACTAAAGGCCTTCCCAACTTCCGTGGAAATAAAGACATGCCGTCCGGTCTCTTGCAATCGTCGCGTGCCAAGCCATTGGGTTCTAATACAGCTGGAACGCCGACGGTGACAAGGGCTCGTCGGATGATGTCATTGATGTTCGCGTGCCGTGCTAAGCGACCCGCACTTCGGCTGCAAGACAGGCCGTGGTGTCCGAGGCTGTTGACAACTTCGCCACAGTGACAGCGATGAGGAGAACAAGAAGGAGCTCCTAGTCGCAGGGAAGCAGCGAGGCGGAAAGTAGTGTCGTCGAACAAAGTGCCTATGTTCGACGAGGGTAGTGCATGAAGCAAGCTAAGTCATTGTTTTTCACAGACCTGTTTCTTGTATCTATTCAATATACAATTAGAAAATAGTTTTCTAACCACTTCGTTTCATTACAAACTTAAAGACCACTACAATGCAAATGCAATTAATTAATTAACAGACTCACTTCAAACTTCGGTGTTCTAAACCTGTTCAATTGGAAACACTAGGGAGCTTTCTACGAGATTTTATTTGCAACTTTGTAGTATCTTAAGAGGAGCTCGTGGCTAAGTAATAACAGCCGCACGGGTCGATCCATTAGGTTAAGCTACGCTTGCTTAAGTGGATGGGTATCTTTACATACTGAGACTCCACCGTGCCTCGGAAAGCACTTTAAGCCGTTGCTCCCGGCTGTCATTCGTGGATCTTTGACAGTCGTTACGGGTCGTCAGAAGCCCGAAAGTCTGACAACCAGTCTTACCAAGGGGTATCGTATTACCCAGTTACTGGGTTGTGGAGGTCAGATAGGCAGTCGCTCCATGTAAAATACTGGTATTCAGCTGCATCCGGTTAGACTGGAAGACGACCCCAACATAGTTGGAAAAAGGCTAGGCAGATTGATTGATTTTGTAGTATCTTAAAGTACGTTTCGAGTTATTAAACTTCTCAAAGATTTCATGTTCACTTGGTTTTGCGTGTATTTTATAGCTTTGTTTGGTCTATCAATAAACTAATAAATTTTTACTGCAATCTATAATGTACTGTGTGGTAATATTAATAAATATAAATAATTATGGAGCCTGTCGGGCACAGGTAAATCATAAATAAGTAGGAGAGAAGAAGAGCATTTTAATGATTTTCCTTATTACTAAAAATTTAAAATTATTTCCTATCTATCTTTTATTATGTATGTAGGTTGTCTTCAAAATTTGCAAGTTAATTTGATCCACTTCCCGGTATTCGATTGAGCTGAAATTAAGAATACTTATGTAAAATCGGTGACAGTGCAATATTTTGGTATCATCGAGCTGATCTGATGATGGAGCCGGAAGGTGGCCACAGAAACTCAGTAATAAAACGACGCAACCCTATCGAGTTTAGGCTCGTTTGATTCGTTTTGACAAGGACTCTGGTCCTAGATGATATCTAGACTAATAAAAGTTAATATATAAAAAAAAAAAAGAGCGAGCCTTACAGTAGCTTCGCATAAGTATGGTAAGCGTAACCAAAAATTTGTACAAGAAAATGTATGTAACTGTGTATTTGAAGCACAAGTTTACCTATTTAAAACAAAACATGTGAAGATACAACAACGCGGAGCTCGTGGCTAAATAATAACAGCCGCACGGGTCGATCCATCAGGTTAAGCTACGCTTGCCGCGGTTAGTCCGTGGATGGGTGACCATCTTTACATACCAAGACTCTCCGTGCCTCGGAAAGCACGTTAAGTCGTTGGTCCCGGCTGTCATTTGTAGATCTTTGACAGTCGTTATGGGTCCGACAACCAGTCTTACCAAGGGGTATCGTATTACCCAGTAACTGGGTTGTGGAGGTCAGGTAGGCAGTCGCTCCATGTAAAACACTGGTATTCAGCTGCATTCGGTTAGACTGAAGGCCGACCCCAACATAGTTGGGAAAAGGCTAAGCAGATGATGATTTGAAGATACAGCTATAAAACGGAACTCTCGATTCTTCAAATCAATAATTTGTAAATATAATAAAGTCCAATAAATAATTCGTGATTTTTAGATATTTTTAGATCCCGGTATTAAAACGTCATTATCATCATTCCGGGATTATAGAGGAGGTATTATCCACTCTATAATACTTACTTCCTTGAAGTTTAGGTAAATATACTCTTTCCGACTAGATGCCGGAAAATAACTATTAAGTGTGTAATAAGTAATAACACACCTCATAACCATCCACATTTCACCACCAAAGAAGTTTCTCCTACCTGTATGCCAAACTCTTCTGATTACTTTTCATTATGACAGTTTTCCTTGTCTAAGGGTGGGTTGCACCATCTTACTTTAACTATAACAAACATCGCATCTTCAGTTCGATGTTTGTTATAGTTAAAGTAAGCACCCTTGTTAAAGTTCCTGTTAGACAAAAAACGGTTTGTTCCATTTGACAATTTGTTAGCTGGCGTCATAACTTTAACTGTTACCTTGTCCCCCCTGTCTGTCCCTGTGTGTCTGTTGTCTTCTCCTTGTCCTGTTGTCTTGTTGTTACCTGTTGTATTGTCTCTCCTTGTCCCCATACTCCATCCAACGGTTGTCTGTAAAAGATCGCTTTTAGCGATAAGACCGCCCATTGTGTCACCCTATGTAAAATTTCAACATTCATACCTGTATTTTAAATGGTGTGCATAATAAAGAGTATTCTATTCTATTCTTAACCGTCCACGCTTCACTGGTTAAAGTTATTGTTAAATATCTGTAATTTCTGTCAGACGCGTCGAATGTCATGTCCCTACTCCGAACTTTATCTTTTACATTTGACATGATGGTGCAACAGAAGGTAGTCATTCTATGGTCATTTTAACTTTGACGGAAACTATAACCTAGCCCTTGGTGCAACCCACCCTTAGTTACGCAACTAAAGTTGAAAATGGAAACTTCAGGCTCATTATCTTTTATGTTATAACGTGTTAGGTTGACTCATACAGTGTTTATTTTATGTTCGTTTCTTATAGTGAAACTGTGGTTTTCATTTTGGGTTATGCGTGTGTTTGTTAAACTCAAACTCAAAGCATTTTTTTCAATACCAATTACAGGCACTTTTGAATTGTCAACGGATCGGTCAGTCAGAATGATAAAATAATGTGTGTAATATAATTGATTATAATAAAATAATAACATACCAAATGAATTAAGATTATTGCAGGGTAATGTTTTTAAAAGCAAATTGACAGAGTGGCTACAGAATAGTTGCTTCTATAGTTTTAAGGAATTTTTAAGAATATAGACATGGTTATTAAGTAATGAATTAATTATTATTTGTCGGGTCCGGTCAATAGTACGGACGCGTAACGAATCGCAGGCGCGCCACAGGCGACATCACGTGAGGTGCCCACGCCTACAGCGCGCTTCTACAGAGTCGTGATGTTTTAACCTGATGGCGAGCAGTCTAGTGTTGGATCGCATCGGAGCAACATCGGGGTTACTACGACACGGAACTGTATTCGATTCGTTGTGCTTAGTGATTGTGTTAGATTGTGATTTTAAACACCGTGTATCGCACCCAGTGTGTTTTCATTGCACGAAACCCATCTTCTGCCCACGTGTCTGTCTAAATCTAACTGAGTAAATCATGACGTTTCCGACATTTTATCATATTGTTTAATTTTGTTCATCATCTTCCTGCCCTTATCCCATATTACTTGGGGTCGGCGCAACACGTTTTCTTCTTCCATTCTCCCCTGTCAACCGTCACGCTATCATTCACTCCCTTCTCTTTCATATCATTCCTCACACAATCCATCCATCTTTTCTTTGGCCTTCCTCTGCCTCTCCATCCATCAACATCTATATTCATCACTCTTTTAGTCACATGCGTTTTGTCTCTCCTCATTACATGCCCATACCAAGACAAACGATTTCCTTTCAACTTTTCTGTCACTGGCGCCACTTTCAAACTTCCTCTTATATACTCATTTCTCACTTTATCCATTCTTGTCACTCCACACATCCAATTTTGTTAATTTTGTTAATGTTTTGTTTTATTTTGTTAATTGTTTAATTTTGTTAATTTTTATAATCGGAAAATTTAAAGTATTGAAATGCATCAATGTTACTATGGTTTGGTCTGTTTATTTTAATTTTAGTTTGTTAATTTATTTAATGTTTACAAATTGTGTTTCGGGTACGATAGGAAATTGAAAATAAATTACTTTATTGAATGTAATTTGCTCGCTTGCTTGCAGGCAGAATACAATAACTTTTAGGCTTTATGATGTTTCCTTGTTAAATAATGTATTTGAATTTAAAACTCTATTAGCGTATCTCAATTCTATAGCATAGTAGGTGTCTATGAAGAAGAGCGGGCAAGAAACTTCACGGAGACATTATTTAACCACGAGCTTTTGATAAATATATCTTATCTGTCAATAAAAAAATGTATATATTTGCTTCGAAAATAAAATACGGGAGTGCTCCGAAATATCATTAGCGTGGAAATCTTCTTGTCGCTTCTTCAAGAGTACTTCGATTTTTGGTTGAATCAGATTTTTTCTTGAAGTGCTCGTTATCTTTGAGGTTTTATTTATTATTTGTATAACGAAGGCTCTTGGGATTTCCTTCTGATGTTGGAAGAGCAACTGAGCAATAGCATTTTTGAAGTGTTCATATCAAATTCAGGTAGATACAGAACACACAACTTACATGCATTTTAAATACATAAACTGACGCCTTCTGGGAACACCAGAGGTGTATTGTGGGAACAATCACTACACATTATAAAACAAAGTTCCCCGCCGCGTCTGTCTGTCTGTAGTATGTTTGCGATGCTCTCGAAAAGTACTGAACGGATTTTCATATGGTTTTCACCAATGGACGTAGTAATTAATGAGGAACGTTTAGGTGTATAATTCAGTAGCTTTGCTGGCGACTTCATCCTGCGTGAAATTGCTTGGTTACCCCCCCCCCCCCCCCCCCCTCGGTCGCATCGCATCACCTGCCCATGCCCTATTACTTCGTTTTCGCTTAGCGTTCCAGCCAGTGAAATATTTTTTTTTTTCATCAATAGTTTTCTCAGCGCCCGCCAATTAATGAATTGCCGATGCCACATCTAAGTTGTGTCGTACTGTACACGCCTATATTTTTGTACTACCGCGCGTTGTTCACCAATAGTATTATGATGCGTAGTATTTTCTCTCTATCTGGTTATCTACTCCGGTCACAGGTTTCTGCATCACTTAAAAGTTTTAAATGTATTTTAGAATTGCGTAGAGTTGTTAATTTCAAAATGAATGTTTTAATTGCATATTGTCATTCGTGAATCTTTGTCAGTCGTTACGGGTCGTCAGAAGCCCGAAAGTCTGACAAGCAGTCTTACCAAGGGGTATCGTATTACCCGGTTACTGGGTTGTGGAGGTCAGATAGGCAGTCGCTCCATGTAAAATACTGGTATTCAGCTGCATCCGGTTAGACTGGAAGCCGACCCCAACATAGTTGTGAAAAGGCTAGGCAGATTGAGTGGTAATATTGTATTGTTCTAGAAGAAAGTCACGTGCTATGAACACTTTTTCTGTGACTCAAAAATATGGCTTCGGCCGGTGTGGTGCTTTCTCCTCTGTATCCTGTTTCTTGATTATTTCCCAATATACAGGATTCAAGAAACCTGCTTTATTGTCATTTAAAAGTCCTAAAAATATTACACTCTTCTATATACGCCTTTACAAGCATTGCCTCCGAAGGGGGTAACTCTGTGGCGCAGCATTCGTGCTAATTCGGGAACACGAAAATCACCGAAGCGCATTCCTTTTCTCGTTTGACTGTACTTACTTACTTACGGACATATTCACGCTTTTACATAAAAAATAAACATTCTCAACATCAAAAATACTCTCGCAAATAATTCTAACATTAATAGCACAAACTTATACCCTTGGGGAGGCAGTCCTGTAACCGATCGAGTCAAAATAAAAAGTAACCGCGTCGCTCAACTAGATGTAACCTTCCATTGAGGATAATTCAATCGGGGTTAGGGCCCGTTGAGATGTAACGGTATAAGGAACTACCTAGAAGGAAGAGAGGGGGGAGGGGGAGGTAGCAGGTACCTGTGTTGGATATCTTCTTGCGTTCTATAGATTTTATTGCCTGAAATTATGTACCTACTAGCCGTTGCCCGCGGCTTCGCCCGCGTGGATGTCGCAAATTATACCACGGGAACCTACTACCGGGATAAAAAGTATCCTATGTGTTAATTCAGGTTATAAACTATCTGTTTGCCAAGTTTCATCCAAATCCGTTCAGCCGTTTTTACGTGATTGAGTCACAAACATCTAAACATGTTCACAAACTTTTACATTGCCAGCGGCTTCGCCCGCGAGTATGTCGGAAATTATCCCACGGGAACCTTCTACTGGGATGAAAAGTATCCTATGTCTTAATCCAGGCTATAAACTGTCTGTATACCAAATTTCATCCAAATCCGTTCAGCCGTTTTTGCGTGATTGAGTAACAAACATCCAAACATACAAACTTTCACATTTATAATATTAGTAGGATTTAGTAGGTGTGCATGTGATACCGATACTGTAGTGCTATTCTGTAAACATCTCACCGTGGTAACTCAGGTGAAGTGAGCGTGAAGTGAGGCCGTCATTCCACCTGATGCTAGGGGTTGACACTATTGACAGCTCACTTTAAGATCACTTCATTCATGTTTTCACGGTGAGATATTTACAGAATAGCACTACTGATGCCGATATATCGGCCATGCGTCGGGTTTGCCGATATATCGGCATCGGCGATATTTTTATTGCCGGTACACACGGCTACACATCAAGCTATATTATCCAGTTTACACTGACCTCTCATTGTAAGGAAATCCTATACAATGCGAGATCAGCTTATACTGGAAATTATGGCTTGATCTGTAGCCGTGCGTACAACGATACTTTCCCGCTTCAAAAAAGTAATGTAAACAAGCGTGCTGTTTCGTCTATTTCGTTACAATCGAGGCACGAAAATGACGTCTTATAAGTAACCAAATTTGAGAAAAAAATGGCGCAGAAATAGTTTATTTTCCAAATGTGTTCTATTGCACCCGAGAGACTATTTTTCTGGTCTCATTCAAACATTGCGAAATCGCCCATCTCTGCAAAAATTGAGAATACTTTCTTATTAATGTTAATTTTAGTTAACCTTAATTATTAATTTTAATAACTAATAATCTCATTCTAAGTCTGTAATTTTTATATGGATAATTTTTATGTGGATGGGTGACCATCTTTACATGCCGAGACTCCTTCGTGCCTCGGAAAGCACGTTAAGCCGTTGGTCCCGGCTGTCATTCGTGGATCTTTGACAGTCGTTACGGGTCATCAGAAGCCCGAAAGTCTGGCAACCAGTCTTACCAAGAGGAATCGTATTACCCAATAATTGGGTTATGACAGTCAGATATGCAGTCGCCCAATATAAATACTGGTGTTCAGCTGTATCCGATTAGACTGGAAGTCGACCCCAACATTGGGAAAGGGCTAGGCAGATTGATTGTATTTAAATATTCTTCCATCCTTCCTTATAATAAACAGTGACCTTTTTTTTTTTTTTTTTTTTTTTTTTTGTGGGGCAACCGACTAAAACCCCACTGTTCCTTCTAGCAACATGAGTCGGGGGCCCGGGAGATACTTGTACATTCACCGCACCCCCGACTGGTATCAGCCCGCCCTGCCTAGCGGGCCCCATCACCAAGTGCGGCCGATCACACGACCGCACGTCTTCCCATTAAGGCGCGCATGTTATGCGTGCCACCTCTTTGAGCCTGTCTGCTCGAGTGGCGACACCGGCCCAAATTCGCCGCCCACAGGCCCCTCCTTATGGTGGCTGGAGATCGTTAAGCGCCCTTCGACGCCCCGCTGCTCTTCTGATGCGGGTGGAATGAGAGGTATGCTCTCTCTCCCTCTCCGCCGTCTCCTTTGCATGCATCACCTCCTCGCAAAAAGAGGCGACTGCATCCCACGCGTTTTCGCTTCCAACCATGGATTGAACCACGGCTGGAAGTGTGAGATCACCCGCACCAAGTGTCGCGACGAGGGCACATCGCTGTTGGGCCCAAGCTGAGCACTCCTCCAGCGTATGTTGCGCCGTGTCCTCGAGGCAGTCCACACAGTGATGACAAGCGGGCGTCCGCTCCCGACCTATGCGACGCAGGTACTTCCCGAAACATCCGTGTCCAGTAAGCACCTGCGTCAGCCGAAAACTGAGGGCGCCATGCTGCCTCTCCAGCCATTCCTCCATAACCGGCCTTACCGCCACTATTGTGGCGAGCCCCCACCTGGGTTGTACAAGTCGCTCCCTCCATTCAGCCACAAGGATCCGACGGAGCTCGGTCCTTCGTGCCTCGAATTCCCGGGGACCTGGACACTGACCACGCGCTTGCTCCATCTTCCGCCAGCGATAAAGGGACGCAAGGAATAAACAGTGACCTTAAAAGTAGGTACTATTGCCTAATGTTTTAAATAAATACAGTTCTTGTCATATTTATTGATAGAATCTCGTTATTTTTCCTTGTTAATATCGCCATTACTTCAAAGAAAATAAAACCCATAGCCTTCTTCTAAAATAATCCACCCCATTATTACATAACTACCAAAAAAGTACACCGACGCTTTTATAAAGTAAAAAATATTAAATCTTAATTGAATTATTATTTAAGTCTTTTCAAAATCAGTCATCAATCACTTTACTAAAAAGGTCCTTTTTGCAAGTCAAATCTCTTTATGGTTATAATCGAATTTGTTTGTATGCTTAAGAAAATTTTGTGGTAAAAGTAAAATTACCGATAGGTTTTACTTTTACTTTTAAAAAGTTTTTCAATAGGAAAAGACGCTGAAACTGTGTTCCCTGTCATTTGGGGGTTATATAAAATGTATGAGGGTATTTGAGCGTTACGATAAGGTTAGTAGGTAAGTATGGCTTAGTACAGTCAGCTTTAAAAAGAAAAGTATAATACAAAGAAAACTTACTTGCAAAGTGTTTGAATACTTTTTTTTTTGTTGAAAATTATGGTAGATATTAGGTTAGGTTAGATAAAGTTATAAAAATATACCTAATCCATTTGCTGTTACAAAAATTAAACTTTTAAATATTCAAAAATAGAACTCAATTTCATTCTTATTTCATTATACTCTAAGGGCTTGTTTCACCATCTACGATTACTTACTTGGCAGATAATTTCATACCATTCTGTTCCATTTTTGAATTTATTCGGTGAGTAGTGGCTATTCGGATATGTTGAAATAGGCCGTATAATGTAATAACGTAAAATTGTTTTTACTTTTAATGCTGATTTTATTAACTGTCGCCAAGTGCCTCATACGCGATTACGATTAATTAAAAACAACATTGCAAAATAACATAACATCACGCAGGCAGAGGTAAAACATAACTGGCGTGTACTATAGAGGTTTGATGCTTTGGTCAAGCCTCGACAATGTTATACTGGCTGACATTCAATCATTCAAATATGGAATGTATACTAGAAAGAAAAAGCACCTCGTTTTTCTTTGTAAGATGACAGATAGAATCTGGTAGGGCTCCGCGTAGAACCATTTTAGTTAAGGTGTGTGAATTATAACTTATCCGAAGCTTATACTCGTAAATATAGCGGGCATCAGCCTCATTCCACCAGAGTCCCTCTCGTTTTATTATTTATTATATAATAGTTCATCTCCTACTGTGAGATTCGAGCCCTCACAGTACCTATATAGCACACCCAAGTTTCACCAGGTAAGTCTTAAGTCCCATGTAATAGGTGGAGAGCTTTTTTAACCGACTTGAAAAAGGAGGAGGTTATCAATTCGTCGGAACCTTTTTTTTTTTATTTTTTTTTTTATATATGTTCCCCGATTACTCAAAGATGGCTGGACCGATTTGGATTACTTGTTTTTTGTTTGAAAGGGTATACTTCCCAGGTGGTCCCATGATCATCAAGTCAGGATCTGATGATGGGATCCTGGAGAAATAGAGAGAACTCTTCCAATTTTATAGGCACACTTGAAGCGATTTGGATAGTTTTTGGAAGAGTACTTTCTTGGAGTGGTCCCATTTCAATTTGGTGAAGATCTGATGAAGAACTTCTGAGATAGGCAACGGAACTCCTCAATAAATGATAGCAAATGGACTGGGATTGCTGAAATCTCATGTCTGTTCGTTGTTCACACCAGTTCATAACATAACATCACGCCAGTACGCTGTGAAGGGGTAAGCACATGTGAACCACTAAAAAGTGAAAAATAAAAACTTTTTTACAAAAAAATACAACCGACTTCCAAAAACAACACTACAAAGTGAAAAATAACTTTAATTTCGGAAGTCGGTGGCAAAAACGAAAATACATTTAATCAGACACCGACTTCCGAAATTAAAGTTATTTTTCACTTTGTAGTGTTGTTTTTGGAAGTCGGTTGTATTTTTTTGTAAAAAAGTTTTTAAGTTATAAACCGGGCACAAATCCAAACCCCGGGCTGCTACTGGGAAATTTTAGATGGAAAAACCCAATAACATTTTGCCCGACTCAGGACCCGAACCTAGAACCTCATGTATAGCAATAGAGCTTGCGCCCACTAGATCAAAGAGGCAGACAAAATTGATTTAAAAACTGAAATATTTAATGTTTTAATTTTATAATCATAATCATTCATTTATTGCATTTCATGTTGTTTACAGGTTGTTACATTATGATAGTTCCAAATAATGAACCCTGCTAGGGCACAGCAATGTACAGGCGATAGGTTTTAATTAATTTAACATGCTATCATTACAATTTGTTGATATAGATTAATTTAAAAATTATTAATTATTATTATACATTGTGTCATTCTTATAAACTAAATAAATAAATTAATTATCATTTTCATATTATAATCTCATACTACAATTTATGTCATGTTGCAATGAGTCTAAATGTCATTATTATCTCAGTTAATTTAATGTCAATAGATTAGTTTTACATATAATATGTGACATTTTCAGATAAAATAAAATAGAAAGTAATTACTAAAAATACAGGAATGAGGTAGTAGCGGACTGTTGTTTTATAGAGTACCTATTTATGTATGTGTAATGTGTTCAAGTCGATATTAATTTATTTATTTCTCGGTTAAAAATTCTTTTATGCTATAATATGATTTTAAGTTTAAGTGGTTTTGTAGGTCATTTTTAAATTTGTTGTCATACTCTGTATCCTTAACTGAATTCGGGAGTTTATTATAGATTTTAACGCACATGGCCAGAGGCCCAGAACGAAACATAGCTAGTTTTGAGGTTGGTACCGCTAATTCGTTTAGATAACGGTTTCTAAGACTGTGTTGCTGTAGGCGTTGCTGTTTTATTTTCAAAAGTAAATTACTTACGCCGCTGACCGTACTCAGGTAGGTACTTTACCTTTTTTCGCAAACGAAACAGCAATTAGTAGGTACAACCGAGTTCAGAAAAGTCCATTTTTGGGTACAAGTACCTTTTGTGGGGTAAGTACTAGTAGTAATGGATACAATTTAGCTAAAGTACCCACATTACGTAAGGACAGTACGAAGAATGCTTATTATTAAAATATTTGAAACACAAGTTTCTTTGGAACCATTCATGTGAAGTTTTTAGGGTTCCGTACCTTAAAAGGAAAAAACGGAACTCATATAGGACCACTCATGTGTCTGTCTGTCTGTCACAGCCAATTTGCTCCGAATGTAATGGACCGTTTAAGTTGAAATTTGGTACACATATGAATTTCTATGACCCGAACACGGTCGGGTAAAGTAAATAAATGAATTTTGAATATAGGGGTCACTTTTGGAGGGAAAATAAGAAATAAAAATAAAGTTTTGCAAACTTTACCCTGTGACTTAAAAAATGAAAGGGCTCTTACTATGAAAATCTCAAATATATATTTTTATAATTTTAAAATAAATTGTTTTAAAGTTATTTAACAAAATAGACGAAACCTCCCTTATCTCCGAAACTACTGAGCCTAAAATTTTGCAAAAATACAGACAATACATCTTTACCTGTAGATTACAGAAAAACCTATAAGTGGTCTTAAAATAACATGGTAAATCTCTCAATGTTGGGAGTACAAACTTACATTTACAGTTGGAATGTATGGGAGAACATGGTTTTCAACTACAATGTTAAATATATATAAGATCACTGTACCCTGTGTTCACAAAATAAATGAATTTTGAATTTTTGAATTTTTTTTTTTGAAGTTTGTTCTTGGGATAAATTCATCACAATTACGGAACCCTTCATTGTGCGTGGTCCGACACGCACTTGGCCGGTCTTTTTTTTTATGAATGTGTACTTACTGCTGAAAATGAAAGAGGACGAATTTGGCAGTGTTAATACTCCATATTACTACCAACATTTTGCAAGTTATGTTTAAGTCCCAAGTAATAGGGGGCGAGCTGCCATCAACCGAGCACAAATTAATACTCCGGGCAGCTACTGGCAAAAATTCCTATAGTCGCCGCGTTAAGAACCGAGTCGTCGGCCCGTAAATCATTGTTATTAATCTGTCTCGCTCGCACTTATGGAGCTTATAGAGTGCCATAATAATGTGCGTAGGGCTACTGCCATTTATGACTCGTCGACTCAGTTCATAACGCAAGTACTATAATGGAAACATCCAATAACACTTTGCCAGGCCTGGAATCTAACATAGGTCCTCACGATCAGTAGCCACTCTTGCACTATCTAGGCCAACGAGGCAGTCTGACATTGAAATATTAAGGCTGCCCGCAAACAGGCGCGATACGACTCTAGTAGAACAATTTCTATGAAAATTGAATGGAAATTGTACTACCAGAATCGCGTCGAACCATCGCGTGGTGGGAGGCTTTATTATCACAAATTACATAAATTTTATCATTTTATCGTTGTTTGCGATTGCAGTTTGTAGTCTGCAGCCCATCTTTGACTTGTACCTTAAAACCGAGTAAATACTGTATAATTAATTCAGCGAAGGTAGCTAAAGTAGTTAGCCGATCGGTACGAGCCGAATGAATGAATGAATGAATGAATGCTTTATTTATTTAATTTCACAGTTTTTGGAAAACTTACAACTGAACATTTCGTAATATTGAGAATAATATAAATAAGGCCAATTAAAAGTATTCACAGATAGAAGAGAGCATATAAACAGAAAAATATACTTGAGAAGGTAGACAGCGTTTTAAGCAAAAAACAGTATCAAGTAAAAGAGTTTCAAACAGCATACATTCTAATCAATTAGTTTATGTGATCAAATAAGAAACCACAAAGTGTCCTTTTGAATTTGAGTGGCCGACTTTATAATGCAATTAACAAAGCTTGCAACATATATCCCCTTCCAAAATACAAGTGTAGGACCGTAGTAACCCAATACCTTCTGGGTCTTACTTACGACGACACTGAAAGTCTGTTCGCCAGGGATTCATAATCATATTAAATAAATAGTACGCGCTTAAACACACACATACACTCTCACCCTCACGCACACCCACACTCTCACACAACACACACACACGCATTCACGTATTTCCTTGCATGCCTTAAAAAATGAAATTAATAAATTATTTTTCAATTAAATTAGTAGTTATATTCAATTAAATTAATTTTTTATTCTTTTAATTAAACTTACATGAACGTAATTGAAATTGTACCAGAACTATTTGTAACATTCTAATGTTCCTGTAGCGAGTCCGTATGTCACGGTATCGCTTGTTACTTCAGAGGGCCAATTCTCGTAATTAAAAACGTTCAAATTCCAAGTCGCAATGTCAGCCAGCGACAATCAAATGTCAAAAATGTAGGCAAACTCTATACAATTTTGACAGATTGAGACTGAGATGAGATTGCGAACGTTGTTATAAAAATACGGGAATTGCCCCTCAGGTTGTAGGAGGAAGGCGCCGGCGTCTGTCACACAGTTAATACTAGCACAGACATCGTCGTTTACTCTATCTTTGAAATACTCAAAACTTTGCACATTGTGTTTTTGTTTAGGATAGATGAGTTGTACCCACATTTGTTAATAAAAATTTATTATTATTATTATTTTTTTTTTTCTTTTTAATTTTGAAATGCTAGTATTGAAAATATCGATGTCAACGCCCCGATAGACCACATTATACGTATGAGTCGCTCTGATTAAGTATGAATTTCGTCTGTATTCGTTCCTACCACAGGGGATTTGCCAGAATATAGGTACATTGTAATAAATAAAATAAATAATAACTTTATTTCCAATTTTACAATTTGCGGCAATGAGTTGATTCTATGACAATATTCTTGCATAAATCACTGATGAACTACTGGCACCCAAGCTAAGATCCAACTTGTGTTATGGGTGCCAGGACTCTCTCTGCTAATACATTTGTCAATTTATACAAACCTAGTGCGGAGTTACATTGGGTAAGTAGCTATCGATTGAGTACAAAAAGAAAACAAAGTTATGAAACAAAGAAACAAACACTATAAAAGATTAAATATAAAAGATAAATAAAAATGTATAGCCTCTCTCTAGTGTGAATTAGGTGAGGTTTGTGGTGTAAAGTGTAAGTGTATGACTGTATGTGTCATGTGTATGTGTTGTGTGTATGTTTAATGTATTTGTGTCGTGTGTGTGTGAAATGTATGCACTTGTAGTATGTTAGAGTTATTTGAAAAAGGAGAAACTTTTTAGAAAAGTTTTCCAAGTAACTTTTCAGTCTCCTCGTAGGTAAGAGTTGTGAGCCATTGACTCACTTTCTTTTTACATTCGAATTTATTGTGTATGGTAAAGTGACATATGGTGTGTGCATATGCATTGTTTATGTGTATATGTGTTGTATATGGTTTTGTGTGTGGTTTGTGTAAAGCCGAATATATTTTGTAATGGATTCGGGTCGGCTTTGTTGTTCAACAAATACCTAACTATAACACTTACACATTTTCAAGTATTTAGTATATATCAGAATTATATATCTCCTTTAAACTTATTTTGTTCTTATCAGCTTAGCTTCAAACTTTAACTCTTATCAGCACTTTGACAAATGAATCTGCATAGGCCGCGCCGTAAGTCTCGAACTTCATCTATCTTATCTTATGAAATCCCTGGTTGATTCCAAGTGGGGGGATATGAACAGGCTTCAGGATGCTTTCCTTAGTCTTTCCTTTTCCTACCTGGTTCAAATTCCGCACCTCTTGCGCTCGCTCACCGCTGCGAGTGCTTCAAGGACAACGCATCGCTCCCGCCATATGACGGCGTGAAGAAAACAACTCAGTTCGAACTCAATAAAGAAGACCGGCCGGTCTAACCGACGCGCGTGGTGAAAAAAACACTAAAATATGGTGAAATACGACTGCTACTGATACAGTGTGGTGATCCCCTGGCTCCCAGTATCCTGTGAGTACCTGACCTCTTTCAATTTCTCATTCTCTAGCCTGTTTCTGAGTAGGAAACTTCAAAAAGCGTCCTTGGCTAAACGCGATACTCAATCATATTTGTGGTAATAGCAACACGGCCCCCGGCGAACCCGCCGGGGGCCGTGTTGCTCTGCATGATTACACACATGATGATTATACATGATTGTTGCGTAACTTTAACCGTTCACGCAGCGAACGCAACGGAAGCTCTCAAAAGGAATATATTTTCCCCGTTTTTGCAACATTTTTCATTGATGCTCCGCTTCTTTTAGTTGTAGCGTGATGTTATATAGCCTATAGCGTTCCTTGATATTTATCAAGGAACGCTATAGGCTATATAACAACTAACCAACACTAAAATATTTTTTTAATTCGAATCAGAAGTTCCTGAGATTAGCGCTTTCAAACAAATAAACAAACCAACAAACTCAGCTATATAATATTAGTATAGATTAATCGTCATAGCCGGGCGATAAATCCGAGTACCTACTGTATACTAAATTCAGCGAAGTGAGATACTGCACGTAGTTAGCCGGTCGGCACGAACCGAATGAAAGCCGAATAAATGTATTTTGTAATGGCTTCGGGTCGGCTTCGTTGTTCAACTGCTGAATCGAATGCGGCAAACTGTGAGTAACACGCCTTACTCATGACTTGAGTAAAACTAGCTTCTGCCCACGACTTCGTCCGCGTGTAATGGCTTGTTCACCCGACCCACCCCGACGCATCGCATTGCCTAACCGTGCTATTACTTCGATTTCGCGTAGTGTTGTTTCTGATTTTTTTTCTTTTTACTCGGCTCCTAAGGGTCCTGGCGTGATGTTAAGTAGTAAGTAACCTAGCCTTCGTCAAAAATTGGGCTATCAACTACAAAAATATTTTTTTCAAATCAGTCTGGTAATTCCAGAGATTAGCACATTCAAACATACAAACAAACTCTTCAGCTTAATTATTAGTAATATAATATTATATAAAATAATATTAAATATATTCCTATAAGTCCATTTTAATTACGATATGTTCCTTTTGAAAACAGTGTCAATACAGATGGAAAATGATAATATTAAAAGATGGTTCATTTGAATTGGAGAGATAATTAATTAAATAAGATTTGAGGACTGTTCATTTAATTTGATGACTCTCTGCGCTAAGTGTAATTAATTTAACGACGCTCATTAATTTTTTAGTCGTGTTTCCTCAAAATTAATAATGTTTATTGGTTTAGTTGCTCACTTGCTCCATTCTCGAGTCTTTCTTCAGCTTTTTGTATTTTCTCATATGTTAAAGTAGCTATAGTATATATTACTTTGGTAGGTAAAGCCACCCTTGCCGGGGTCGGTGGATAGGTGACCATGTTTACATACCGAGACTCCTCCGTGCCTCGGAAAGCACGTTAAGCCTTTGGTCCCGGCTGTCATTCGTGGATCTTTGACAGTCGTTACGGGTCGTCAGAAGCCCGAAAGTCTGATAACCAGTCTTACCAAGGGGTATCGTATTACCCAGTTACTGGGTTGTGGAGGTCAGATAGGCAGTCGCTCCATGTAAAATACTGGTATTCAGCTGCATCCGGTTGGACTGGAAGCCGACCCCAACGTATTTGGGAAAAGGCTAGGCAGATTGAGGTACTTAATATTATTTTATCATAATATGCCTTATATTCCTCTACTAGGCAATTTTGCCATGGTAACCCGCGATATTCAAATTTTGTACGTTTTTTGCAATTTATAAATTAGTATAATCCTCAAATGTCAAGATTTCATGAAATAGTCATTCATTAGGATTACCTGATCTGAATGAGTTGTATTGATGACTTTAAGAGGTATCAAGTAGAAATTAATATCAAATACGTAGGTCTATGGTTCTTTGGAGTTCTAAAAAAATAAAGCTTTTAAGCCAACGCAATTAAAATTACGGCCATTTATGCGACATATTTTGATATTCGCAAGTAAATCAAAACATTTATGGAACTTCCCGTTGACTTAGAATAATGAGATTTGGCAAGAAACAAGGTCTCACAGCACACGTAAAGGAAAAAGTCCGAAAATTGTTAATTTGTAATTTTATCACATAAAAAAATTTTTTTTTGGGTTTACAATGTTGTTTGTTTTTGGGATATCTAAATTCTTTTCAACTACGGAATACACGACTGACCGACACGCATATGGCCGGTTTTATTGTGTTATGCTATAGGTGTGTATTTGAATCTTAGGTAACTAACATAATTCTTTATTATCTCTAACAAAAATCATCTTCTTGTCCGTATCCCATATTACGTGGGGTCGGCGCAACACGTTTTCGTCTTCCATTCTCCCCTGTCAACCGTCACGCTATCATTCACTCCCTTCTCTTTCATATCATTCCTCACACAATCCATCCAATTTTTCTTTGGCCTTCCTCTGCCTCTCCATCCATCAACATGTATATTCATCACTCTTTTGGTAATTATCTCTAACAAAAATATACATCACTATCACTATGTCTAAAGTAAATCTACATACTCGTATATAAAAATGAATCCCTATTTCCCTTGGTCATCGCATCACGCGTGAACGGATGGAACGATTTCGCTAATTCTTTTTTTGTTATGTTTATGATTGTCAGGAGAAGGTTTCTATGAAAGAAAAAATTAAGAAAATTTCGCAGAAAATTGGAAAATTTCAGAAAAAAACATTTTAACTTCACGCGTTTACATTACAATATTCATAGCTAAGACAGGACAACCTCTGTCGGGTCAGCTAGTAAATAAATAAAATAAAATTAATTACAAATATTTTTCACTGACAGACCAAAGACAAGAAAATTGTATTCAAATCTCAGACACGTAACAAGATACCTTATGTTAAACACAAAATTAAATCGAAGTAGGTAACCGTTTACTTATAAGTACAAGTAACACTCGATAAACGATTGGAAAAAATCACAGGAACAAAATAGATAGGTAGGTCAGCTCCATACAAACAGCGAAAACAGCGTACGCGCATACAAGGTATAATCGCCAAGACGAAAACTGCTGTGTCGCAAACGAAACGACACGCAGAAAAACCAAAAGGGGGAAAGCAGAGTCGTTCAGCATCGAGCGCAACTAAAGGCGCTGTGATGGACCACGATCAGCAGGTTCCACCAAAGAATACATGCGATGAGGACGGCTTCATCAAGGTGGAGAGAAAGAAGAAGAAGCCTACTTATCGCAACCAGTGTGGGACGGCGCCGGCTGGTTCTAACATGTTGCTACGTCCTGCAGTACCGACGACGCAGCTGTACGTGTCCCGGTTGTACCACTCTACGAAGTCTGAGGACATCGTAGAGTACATACGGGTGAAGACCAACTGGACCTTGAGGATGGAGAAGTTGGAGGCGCGCCTTATGGCGCGCCTCCAACTGTGTTATCACCAATTTCAAGTCGTTCGTGGTGCGCGTTCCGACTCACCATTTGCTGACCTTCCTCAAGGAAGAGTTTTGGCCGAAAGGTGTGCTGTATCGGCGTTTCCGCGGCCAGCTACGTGACACCTCGCAGCGTAACACGACGCCGTCACTTCGTGTGCAGTAGTTTTTAAGTTCGTTAAATGTTTTTATATGTATTAGTTTATAATTTTGTATCAATCATTTGTATAATTTATCTATGGGCCTTAGTTGCCTGAAAATAAAGGAATTATATGTATTATAATTAAAATAATTGAAAACCTGAAAAGAGGTCATTGTACTCATCATAATGAACAAATTTTGCTGTGGGATAAACGAAATAAATCAGCATCGAAAGAAATAATCATATTTGGTCGCGTTATGCGAACATAGTATGGAGTCGCTTGTTTTGTTTTTCCCATTTTCGGAAAAAAAAGAAGCTTGGTAAAAGTTGCTCGTAATGTTGAGTATAATAACCCCTTTTCAGTTATTTCATCCTGTACACAGCTTTTAGACAGTTTGGGATCATTGTACGTATAACAGAAATATAAAATTTCTATTCAATGACATCATAATAGTTATCATTGTTCTTCCAAAGTTTTGAAGTACATAATCTAATTTGAAGTAAATAATCTCGGTAAAATCCGTCACCCGCGTCGGGCCGCGCTGTGGTTGTGTACCTATATGCAACTCAACATTTTTTCATGCCTCTTCCAACCAACGCCATTTAACCAAAGAATCAGAAATTTCTATGGCTTTCTGTCAATATAAGGATGACAGCTGTAGCTGTATTCTAAAAATTCAAAAAAATAAAAATGGAACGCGGTCGCTGTCATCACCCTTTCGTTCCGGGTAACTTTTGGCATTCCGACATCCTGCGATTTGCGTTTCGGGCTTAGACCATATCTATGGCTTCGGGTGACTTTTTGACTTCGGACGTGATGTTTCAGTGGATAAATCTATTGTCAGACAGTTTGGGATCATTGTACGTACGGTCAGCAACAGAAGTCGGTTGACCCTGCTACTTTTTGACATCATCTAAATTAACACAAAATGATTCGATAAACTGCTTTCTTTTCGTTTAACCGTTAAGACTTAATGTTCTTAAAATTTTAATCCTGTTACGTATGTGTATCAGTCTTTATAAAATATATATTATCTGTGGTATTTCCGGATCCTGTTGTCTTGTCACCGACTCCGATCGCTCGTCATGCAATGGCTGAATACACGATACATAAAATAGTCTGGTCGTCTTATTTATTTATAATATCTGGCCACCCGTCGTAACATGGTGTCAGAAGATACAGAAGAAAAAGAAGTCACAAAAAACCACAAAAGTAAGTGCCGCAAACAGTCAAAAAAAAAAAAAAAAAAAAAATTTCGAGTAAAACGTCGCCGCGTGGTCCAGCCCTAAAATGCCGGAAAATAAAAACGCAAATAATACAAGTTATCCCCTGCCGCCGAGTAATTTCAGCTTAGATATCAACAACTCGAACATGCCATTGGCTTGGAGAAATTTCAACACAAGTCTAGAGATTTACATGATAGCCAACAATTTAGAAGAACAACCAGACAAACGAAAGGTAGCCATTTTACTACAAATCATAGGCCCAGACGCTCTTCAGATATTTTACTCGTTTAACATACAAATTGACAAGATCACCTATAAGGATTTACTCGCCAAATTTGAAGACTACTTCACACCACGTGTCAATATTTCCGTCGAAAGACATAAGCTGTTCAACAGAAAACAAGGTCCAGATGAAGAAATTGAGACATATGCCACGGATCTCAAGAATCTAAGTATCCAATGCAATTTTGAAGGTCTTGCCGATGATATAGTAAAGGACATATTCTCATGGAACTTAAATTCATCTTGCTCGTACATCAGAGAACGTATCCTGATCGAGAAACCATCAACATTTGATGCCGCCGTCAGTCTCGCTAAAACACTAAGAAATACTAGGTTACAGGCTAAAGCTTTATCAAGCCAAGAAGTAAGTGTCGTTGCCAGTCGTCAATCGCATCACAGTCGCCAAACACATCGTAGTCAAGAGAGTCGCAATCAAAAAAGTCACAGTCAAAGAAGTCACAGTCGTCAAAGAAGTCATAGCCGTCAAGAAAGTCAAAGTCATCAGTCTCAAACAAGTCAAAGTCGTCAATCAAGTAAAGCATCGTCCAGTCAAGAACCTCAATCCAAACAGTCAACCAAGAATTGTTCCAGATGTGGTCAAGTTCACCGAACAAAATGTCCAGCCATAGGAGTCATCTGTAACAACTGCCACAAGCCCAATCACTTTGCCAAGTGTTGCCGCAGCAAACATGTGAGATCCATAGAAGAAGAAGAAGAAAGTACGGGTACTGATACTTATTTTCTAAATAGTCTTTTCACTAATGAGATTTCTGTCAGCAAAAAAAACCCTTATCATACAACTTTGTCCATAAATAGTAAGAATGTAGACTTTTTACTTGATACAGGTGCTGACACTAACATTTTATCATTTAACTCTTATAAAAAACTTAATTTGCCATTGAGTAGTTTAAAGAAAAGTAGTCACAAACTATCAACCTTTAGCGGTGAAGTATTACCGACTGTAGGTCAATGCATTCTGTCTGTCACACATAACAACAAACTATACAATGTTAATTTCCACATTATAGATATACCCTGTAGGAATATTATTGGTCGCAACAGTTGTGAGAATTTAAAATTAGTTAAAAGAGTCCATAATGTCCAATTTCATGAGTCACTCAATGTATCACAGCTTGACAAATATAAAGATCTCTTCTCAGGAATAGGTTGTCTTAAAGATTATGAATGTCATTTGTCAATGAAGCCTGATGCTGTACCGTCTATAGATGCCTGTCGTAGAATTCCATTCAGTCTCTTAGAACAATTAAAAGAAGAATTAGCCATGTTAAAAAAAAATCAAATTATAGTCAAAGTCGAGGAACCTACTGAATGGGTAAGCTCAATTGTAATTGCATCAAAGAAAAATGGTAAACTACGCCTGTGCATTGATCCAAGAAAACTTAATAAAGCCATTATGCGTCCTCATTATCAATTTCCAATTATTGATGAAATTAAATCCAGCCTCTCTGGTTCACAATATTTCACTACCCTAGATGCAAACAAAGGTTTTTATATGCTAAAGTTAGATGAAGCTTCCTCAAAACTATGTACATTCATCACACCTCAAGGTAGATATAGATTCCTAAGACTTCCCTTCGGGATAAATGCAGCCCCAGAACTGTTTCATTCCATCATGACAAATAGATTCAGTGATATTCCAGGAGTCAAAATCATGATGGATGATTTCCTAATTTACGGTCAAACTAAACAAGAACATGATTTTAGGTTAAAACAAGTCTTAGATAGAGCTAGAGAAATAGGAATAAAATTTAATAAAGACAAGTCTAATATATGTAAAAGTGAAGTCAAGTACCTAGGACACATCTTTTCTAAAGATGGTGTGAGAGTTGATGAAAACAAAGTGAAAGCCATTTGCAGTATGCCACCACCAACAAATGTCACAGAATTACAAAGGTTTTTAGGTATGGTTACATACTTAGGCTCATACATAGAGAATTTGTCAGATAAAACTTCTAATTTAAGAACACTTCTGTCTAAAGATAATGAATGGTCTTGGCAAGAGAGACATAATGTAGAATTTAATGAATTAAAGGAATGTATAACAAAAGCCCCTGTCTTGACATATTATGATCAAAATAAACCAATTACACTGTCAGTTGATTCGTCTAAAGATGCCATGGGTGCAGTGATTTGCCATGATAAACACCCCATAGCATATGCTTCAGCTTCATTAAGCTCATGTCAACAGTCATACTCTCAGATTGAGAAAGAGCTGTTAGCAATCCTATTTGGTTGTACAAAGTTTCACCAATATGTCTATGGTCGCCACACTTTAGTTGAAACAGATCACAAACCAATAGTATCGCTGTATAAAAAACCAATTTATAACATTCCACCCCGTCTTCAAAGAATAATGCTAAGATTACAACCATATGACCTGAACGTAACTTACAAACCAGGTAAATATCTTTATGTAGCTGATACTCTGTCTAGAGCAGCTTTACCAGAACAGTCATTACATGATCTAGATTCTGATCTAGATTTACATGTCAATTTAGTCATTAGATCACTGTCAGTTAGTCCAAATAAACTTAAATCTATTCAAGAACAGACTTCCCAAGACAATGAATTGTCACTCTTAAGTAAATATTGCATAACAGGTTGGCCTGAACATAAAAAATTGCTTCCAGACATACTTAGGCCTTATTTTCCTTTAAAAACCGATATACATATAATTAATGGTATTGTCTTCAAAAACAACAGTGTCATTATACCAGTAGCCATGAGAAAAGACATTTTGAAACAGATACATGAAGGTCACCAAGGTATTCATAGTTGCCAAAGATTGGCAAGAAATCTAGTATACTGGCCCAATATGTACTCTGATATAGAAAAATATGTTAATAATTGTCATAACTGTCTCACTAACAGACGCAGCAATTCCAAAGAGTCACTACAGCCCCATGAGGTAAAACCAATCCCTTGGAATAAAGTCGGAGTTGATCTATTTGATTTCAATTCAAACAAGTATGTCATAGTCGTAGATTATTTTTCCCAATATGTCGAGCTTGTAAAGCTAGCAGGTGGTTCTACTAGTAAAATTGTCATTAGTCACCTAAAGTCTATATTTTCCAGACATGGAATACCCAACATTCTAATTTCAGACAATGGTCCCCCATTTAACTCAAAAGAGTTTAATCATTTTGCTTTAGATTGGCAAATACAACATATTACATCAAGTCCCTATTATCCACGGTCTAATGGTCTTGTAGAAAGAACCATAGCCACGGTTAAAAACATATTAAAGAAATGTCTTACTGATAATACAGACCCTCATCTAGGATTATTACAGTATAGGAATACACCTAAAGAAAATATGTATTCGCCTGCCCAATTACTAATGTCCAGGACACTCAGAACTAAACTTCCAGTCTTAGAACAAACTCTGAAACCTAAAATACCTAACTACAGGTCTCTAACAAATAAAACTCAAATAAAAGTGAACAAATCACAGATTTATTATAATAAACATACTAAACCGTTGTCTTCCCTAAACATTGGTGATAAAATTTACTTCCAGAAACAGCCAGACAGTATTTGGACACCTGGTACTGTGTCAGACATAGGTCCACAGCCTAGATCATATACTATTGTCTCCCCGGAAGGTACTTTTCGCCGTAATCGCCAACATATCTTACAGCCAAAACATTCACCAACTGAGTCCACTCCTAGTAGAAGAAGTTCACTTCAATCCCCATCAGTTCCACTTGACACTGATCCACCGTCGCCTTCCAATATACTGCCGTCGTCATCTCCATCTAATTATCAATCTCCTTGTACAAGTAATCCTGTCCAAGAATCTGAAACAAAAACAAACACATCACATACACCAAATAAACAAACTCAACACACAACTTATTCTTCATTCGGTAGAGCAATAATAAAGCCCCGAAGATTTTGAAAATTGGTCTAGATTAAGTTCTTAATTTGTACTTAGTTTTAATTTAATATACTAAATGTATTGTTTGTTGTACAAGCATTGTCAAACCTAATTTTGTTTTGTTAGTAGCTGTCAAAACTTAGTTAAGTCAATTTGATAGACGTCACTGTCAGAACTGTCGCAATGTAAATGTCAGTCAAGTCAACTTGTCACTTCTTAGAGATGTTCCGTTCCACTTAGTCTACTAGTATATAAGAATTTTGTTAATGTTAAAAAAAAAAAAAAAAAAAAAAGAGTATACTTACGTACCATGTTCCACGTAATGATTCCATTTTCTTTTCTTAATAAGGGAGATGTTACGTATGTGTATCAGTCTTTATAAAATATATATTATCTGTGGTATTTCCGGATCCTGTTGTCTTGTCACCGACTCCGATCGCTCGTCATGCAATGGCTGAATACACGATACATAAAATAGTCTGGTCGTCTTATTTATTTATAATATCTGGCCACCCGTCGTAACAAATCCGATTTGAATTAAATATTTCGCTTAATAATTAAAATAAAAAAAACTGCAAGTGTTAATCGACTTTTGTTGCAGACTGTACGTACGCGTCAATTGTCCCAAACTGTTTCAACCGAATGCCAGTCGCAAGTGCAATGGCACTCGATGTACGTGAAGCGGTATCTATGTGTGCGTGCATTTTCGCTCGTTGCACAGAGCACGGAGACGCGGCTGTTAGAGGTGACATTGTTATCACTTTCTATACAAACTAAGTGGCCACCGTTTACTCGCACTACGACACTTTATGAAGTACTAGCTGCGCCCCGCAGTTTCACCCTCGTAGACCGGGATAAAAAGTAGCCTATGTCTTAATCCACAGTTTATACCCTGGATTAACACATAGGCTTTTTCATTCAAATCGGTCCAGCCGTTTGAGCATGAAGAAGGAACAAATATAACAAACACACACACACACACACACACACACTCACAAACTTTCGCCTTTATAATATTAGTGTGAAGTGTGATAAAAACTGACGGCTTTGAAATACGCTCAAGGCACCTTCGGCTTCGGCGCCACGAATTTGATTATAGTTTGAACGATACCGCTGTACTGCGCCACAGTAAATATATTGTGACTGCGCTTTAGGTATGTGCGCAGCGAGACGGGGGGCAGTGTAGGCCGCTCATTCCTCAACGCTCACGACCCCCCCCCCCCCACCCTCCGTGCAGTACAGCGGTACTTATCGGTCAAACTACTTCCACCTGTAGACACTGCCGGCGCGGGCGCGGCGATTCTGTGCTCTGTGGCTCGTTGTATGGAGTCAACCTTCTGTATATCTATTCTGCGTCTCAGGTGCGAGGTGTTACAAATATAGCAAATATCACGATCCAATTACCGAGAAATACTAATACGTGATCGTATCGTTTTACTAAGGAGGATGTTATAGGATTATGCTTCTAATTTTGTTTATATTTTACACGGTTTCCTTATAATTTTGCTCAACATCCAATGCTCTCTCTATCTCTTTGATTGTGGAGATGTTTTAAAGGCAGAAACTGACTTGTAACGTTTGTTTTTAATGTCTCATTCGAGGTGAGCTTGGTTTCAAAATAGCGATACAGAAGACACGGCGAATGCTCGCTTCGAACACATTATGGCTCAAGCGCGCTCCATTTCTTGTTACAAAACGGCGATACACTAAACTTGGCGAACACTTGACTCAACCATGCTCGCATTGAGCGGCTCGGCTCGCTGCACTGACCCTTTAACGCGTTACAAAAACTCGATACATTACAAACAAACGTTACAAGTCAGTCTCCGCCTTTACACACACACGCCCTTACAAAACCCCCCACACATTACACTAGTTTTTAGGAGAATATGCTTTTATCTAAGTACCTATGTATTATAGGTAAGTAATCCTCAGGGTGTTGAGGGAATAGTTTCTCTACTAAGTTCAGTGGTTTTGAGAAAAGAAAACAAAGTTGACAAAAAGATTAGACTCCTTTGGACAGTCGTGTAAAAAGAGACCAATCTTATTCGGTAATCAGAATCTTTTATAACTTTTATAATAAGATTACAGATAGACTTCTTCCTCTTTGTTTTATGACATAATTCTGAAGGACTTCAAGAAAAGTACAGTAATAAAGTATGGACCCATACTTTGGTATCATTTCAATCATACGCAAACCAAAGTAAGAATCTTCAAAAGTCGGAAACTACACTTGAGAGCGAACGAACATTTATTGGACAACCTTAATAACCATACCCTTCAAAGGAATAAATCTGATATCTCCGTTTTTTACGAGAACTGTGACCCTAATATTTTCTGATATATTTCAGGCGCTTTCGTTTATCTTGAAAAGCAAGTGTTCAGCGTCGTGTGAATGGAAAAGGGTCTTTAATAATGCTTTGCTAAAAAAGGCCGCCTAAGTATTTTCACACCGTATTAAATAGATCCTGCATTGATACAATTTGGACTTTATTTCGTAGGACATAAAAGCTAAATAGAGCTTGCAGATATTTTGCTACAGCTTTTTCTAGTCTAGTCACATTTTACTGTTGAGTAACTTTGGTCTAATGGTGAGTGTACACTAGAGCATTTTTTCGAGCATATCGTTCTTACGAATTATATTAATATGAGTACAATACAAGCAAAAGCTCAATTCAAAAAAGCATTTCCATGTTGATGCTCCTTCAAACAGGTGTGACACAATGGCACCGCGTGTCGCGCGACGAGCAGTGCCGTGTCGCGAGTGTTTGTAGGAGCCTCGCAATCGCAGTAGACCGGGAAAAGTGGAAAAAGGGAATGGAGGCCTTTGCCCTGCAGTGGGAGAACACAGGCTTATAATAATATAATAATGCAATGTAATGTAACGTTTCTTCGAATGCTCGACACGGTGTTCGAAGTAAAGCTCCCGACGCGCGGCGAGTGAGCACTTACCTGTAACATTCCGTTCTATTTTCTGTTAACTTTACGTTGAAATGTCGGATCTGCAGGTCACAAGTGTTCGTATGAAAAAAAAAAGAGATGAAATGTTTCACAAATTCGCTCATTTGTTTGCGCTCGACGTTCTGTTACAACTTGATTTTCAAGTTGTAACAGAACGTCGAGCGTCGTGCTCATTGTTCGGTTCGTGGAAGGGTAGTCTATGCTCACCTTTAGACTTTATTCTCGTCTGGAACTTGATTGGTATAATGCAGATGCATTTCGTCTTGCTACAGTCCAAAATACATTTCTTTTAAGAAACTTGGAATTCAAGCTTGAATAAATAACTACTGAGGACTCAATAAAATATTCTTTGCATAAAAATGTTCTAAATAATATAAAAATATGAAGCTAGCTTAGAAAGTTGGCATGAATGTGACTTTAAAGATCGTGAAATACGCCACCTTAGTACAAAACAGATAGTTCAAGACCCCAGGGCCGCCAGACCTTACTTATTTACTGATCAAAATGTGTGGGATAGAGTACGCGTACCATCTGGCTTGGGCCGACGGCCAATTTTCAGGTATCAGGTACCTACTAAAGGTACGTAAAAATATTAGTCATTTATCTTTAAGTCTGACTGCTGATTTTTATGTATCAATCAATCTGCCTAGCCTTTTCCCAACTATGTTGGGGTCGGCTTCCAGTCTAACCGGATGCAGCTGACTACCATTATTTTACATGGAGCGACTGCCTATCTGACCTCCACAACCCAGTAACTGGGTAATACGATACCCCTTGGTAAGACTGCTTGTCAGACTTTCGGGCTTCTGACGACCCGTAACGACTGTCAAAGATCCACGAATGACAGCCAGGACCAACGGCTTATCGTGATTTCCGAGGCACGGAGGAGTCTCAGTATATAAAAATGGTCACCCATCCACTGACCAACCCCGGCAAGCGTAGCTTAACCTGATGGATCGACCCGTGCGGCTGTTATTACTTGATTTTTATCCTCTTGATTTTTATGTGTGTTTTACAGAATATTGTTAATAATTAATAATCAAATTAGACAATTCCCGTCGGCGTTTTTTTCCCACAGACATTTAAAAGCACGCAAAAAAGGTACGTCATCTTACTTACAAGTCTTCGGGGAACTATTTCAATATTATTTGTAAGCAGTAAGCAGTAAGACCAATCTTAGCTGTCAAACATCTCCCAGACACAATTAAAATGCCAATGTTAGTAAGAACGCGAGCGTGATAATTAGATGGTTTTGTGGCTTCATGGTTATTTTTTTTTTTAACCATCTAGAAATAGGATCACGCCTTACCACATTTTGTGAATGACCAGTAAAGTTTTATTGCTATTTTTATTTGATAAATAAAATTAAATATAGGTAAGGTACAGAAGCCAGCACATCAAGCTACCCCAATCTGTCAAATTTTCCCAATTCAATATGATTCCTTTGTAGTAAAGTTGAAAATCTATCAAAGAAATTTGACAGATTGGGGTAGCTTGATGTGCTGGCCTCTGTGCCTATGAAATTGCTGTTATACATAGAAAAAACCAAAAAAATTTTTTAAAGAAACGTTAATTGTCTATGCACTTTTGCGATTGTAATGAAAGCTCGTTGATGCCTCTAATATACACTTCTGGACACATCTTTTGGCCCACCTTGTATTTTCAGTTTCGTTTGGTCCTAGCTAAAATTTAATATTAGGTCGAGCAAAAAGTTTTTATGCAGTTTTGAACCTGGCACATTCACAATTTCATTCAATAGTCTTTTTTTGAATTTCGAACACAGAATTTAAAGAAACAAAAGACAATTTGGAGCCTGTTTGTTGATATCAAACAATCGAATACTAAGAAAACTTGGTTTTATTGGTTTACTTGGATTTAATTCTTGAAAAAGTGATTGATATCTTTGGTTTTGCAACAAACATTACTTATTCTTAACATTAAGGTGAGGTTCTATCAATAATCTATGGATACTTCACCTGAAGTCGCCGCCCAAGCTGTGGCACTTATTCAGGCCGGACACAGCCAAAGAAACGTGAGTGCTCAACTTAATTTAAGTCGATCTGCGGTCCGAAATGTTTATCGGAGGTACCTAGAGACTGGCGGCTTTGTTCGTCGCCAAGGAAGGCCACGATATCGGGTCACAACTGAAAGGCAGGATCGATTCATCGTGACGACCAGCTTGAGAAATCGTCACCTTACCTCCATTGAGATACAAAACCAACTTCGCGACTTCCACGGAGTATCTGTGAGCGCTCGAACTGTTCGGAGAAGGTTAAAAGAACGCGATATGGTACCACACAAGCCAGCTAATGGCCCCAAACTAACGCGAGCCCACCGAACAGCGCGCCTTCATTTCGCACGCAGTCATTTAAATTGGACACAGCAAGATTGGAGCCGTGTACTCTTTTCTGATGAGTCTAAAATTGTGTTACATGGCAATGATGGAAGGAAGAAGGTCTACCGACGTAAGGGAGAGCGTTTCGCACAATGCTGCTTTGAAGAGAGGGTTGCTTATGGCGGTGGCTCATGGACTGTCTGGGGCGGTATATCTGCGAGCGGCAAAACTCAACTTGAGGTTGTTACAGGACCACGGCTGCCAACATTAAATGCTGAAAGGTACATTCGTGAGTGCTTAGAACCTCACGTGATACCATACGCGGACTATGTGGGCCCAAATTTCCTTTTTATGCATGATAATGCAAGAGCCCATGCGGCCGGCATCGTCAGGGAATATCTTCGGGATGTGAACATCACAGTTATGGACTGGCCAGCCAGAAGCCCAGACATGAACCCCATTGAGCACATGTGGGACGAGCTAAAAAGACGTGTTAGGGCTCGTCAGCCAGTTGCCCAGACGATGCAGGAGTTGAAAACTGCCATAGAAGAGGAATGGGAGATGATCCCTCAAAATTTCATAGAGCGGTTGATAAACTCTATGCCTAATCGTATGAGAGCTGTGGTAGATGCCCATGGAGGCAACACGCGTTATTAAATTAAACTTTTATTTGATAAAACATGTTTTTTATTCAAAAATCAATTGCCTTTAACAAGGCGCATATCCGACTTGTTAGGCGTAGCTCCATGTCGTATGGTATTCTGAATTCAAATTTAAAACAATACGATCGAAAAAGATGGTAAAATGTATCAGGTTTAAAACTGCATCAACAGTTTTTGTTCAATCTAGCAATCATATTTCGGTAGGGGCCATCGAAACCTAAACTCTAAGGTGGGCCAATAGATGTGTCCAGAAGTGTAGAAATCCTGGGGACGAAAGTCGATGAATTCTTTAAAGGATTGTTTCGCTGTCTCATTGGATTTGAAATTTTTCCCCGGGGCTCATTGTTAAGTTCAAAATTTTCAGAACGGAAGCGATCAAACCAAAAACGCACCTTGCAGTGCCTTGTCCATACACGTCGTTAATATTGCGTGCTGTCTGTGCTGCGTTGGTGCCACGACGGCACTCGTATTCGAAAATGGCGCAATCCATGGTTACAGAACATCGATTCAAAGAAAAATTGAATGGCGAGAATACAAATAAATAACTGTTTTTTTTTTTTAATATTAGGGGTTAAAGTATGAAATTGCCGATTTGTACTAAAAAATTGAAATTAGTTTTTTTTTTTAATTTAACATATTTATTTAATCAAAATAATTACCATTATTATCTAAACATTGCTGCCATCTAATAGGAAGGTCAAATAAGCCTTTGCGATAGAACTCTCGTGATCTAGATTCGACAAACTATGTGAAAGCATTTTGTACTGCCACCTGAGAAGAAAACTTTTTATCACGTAGAAAATTGTCCATATCACGAAAAAAATGGTAGTCCGTTGGAGCAAGGTCTGGCGAATACGGAGGGTGACGAATGGTTTCTAATGGCAGTTCCTGTAGAGTTAAAACGGTTTCTCGTGCTGTATGAGGTCTCGCATTATCATGGAGCAATAATGGTGAAGATCGATTCATGAGTCGGGGCTGATTCACTGGTAGTTTTGTTATTATTGTTCGGAGTTCGGCACAGTAGACATCTGCCGTTATTGCTTGACCAGATCGGAGAAAGCTATAGTGTTATTCACTATAGCTACCACCAAACAGTGTTATCACCATGCTGATACCACCAAACAGTTACCATTACCTTTTTATTGATAAGCTTTGCTTTAGGACACTGTTGCGGCGTTTGACCTGGGGTCAGTCATTGCATTTTTCGCTTACGGTTATCATATAGAATCCACTTTTCATCACATGTCACAATTCGATCCAATATTCCTTCATTTCTGTATCGATTCAACAAGGCAACACAAGTTTCAACACGCATTTCTTTCTGCAGATCAGTCAAATCATGAGGCACCCGTTTCTCATATTATTTTATTTTATTGATTGTTGGTAAGGTAACGTTAAACCATGATGCTAATTCCTGGGTAGTTTGGCTCGGATCGGCTTCCACCATCTCTTTCAATTCATTGTTATTCACCTGTGTGGGTGGTCTTCCACGTGGTTCGTTCTTCGAATTAAAGTTTCCATCACGAAATCGTTTAAACCAAAATCGCACGGTGCGTTCATTAGTAGTCCCCTCTCCAAACGCCACATTGATATTGCGAGCTGTTTCTGCCGCGTTAGTTCCGCGTCGGAACTCGTATTCAAAAAGAACTCGAATTTTTGAAGTATCTATCTTTCTTGTCTAAGCTGAATAAAAAAAAAACAACTGAAAGTCGATAATCAAATGTTGCACATTTTTTAAAAGAAGAACTTCATAGGTACCATGTGAAAATAGTTTCACTCAAAAATCTCAAACCATGAAGGTTCTATGTCAATTCGAAGTTCCTAATACAATAAACGGCAATTTCATACTTTAACCCCTATTATAATACATATTATAAAATTAGTTTGAATTTGGAATTCTAAACAGAATGAAAGATATTGATCTTCACACTAGCCGATATCAAAAATCGGCAATTTCATAGGTAAAGACCTATTATTATGCTTGTTTAAAATTTGATAAAAAAAAAAGTAAATAAATAAATCATTTATTTGGACCAAACACTTACAAATATTTTGAAACCTGCCAAACTGCAAGACAGTTTACACGCAGATCACGTGGGTCGCTCAATTTAATTTGCTAACCAAAATAATTTAGAGCAGTCCAGTGTGACATTAATAATTGACTGATTTAGAAATGTTTGCTGACCATAAGTTGCTAACCAAGTAGCCATTTTGGCTGACCGAATCCATTTTTCTGTTTACAAAAAATAAGAATACTTTGCCAACCGTTTAAGTGATGCCCATAAGAAAATAAGTAAAGTCTGGCGGCCCTGGGATCTTGCCCTAAGAGAATGAAACACTTAAGAACTTTTTGTACATGTACTCATTTGTCATAATAATTTTTATCGTTATTCTGTTCCTAATATAAATCACAATGGAGATATTTTATTAAGAACTGATTCGTTTTTGTTTCTTGAAGATAATATAATGTTGGAAACTTTCTTTCATTCTTTTTGTTACAGATTTAAATATAATTTAGCAGTAAAATCAAATTGGACAGTATTTTAATTAGTTTTGGGTATCAAATTATAGATTTTATGACCAATTACTAAAGAAGCTTTTAACTGTAATAAAATATTTGCATATTATAACTGAAGAGCACGAAGGAGATTTGTGACTCGGAAAAACTTTCTATAATAAGTACTGAAATGAAACGAAACTCGAATTGATTTAATTAAAAGTTATTAAATTGAAGTAAAAATAACCATAATTATAGACGAAAATGATTGGGACAATAACGTGACGAAAATGTTTTAGATGTTGAAATAATATTCGAGTAGTTAATTGACATTATTGGTGATGTTCTTCAGAAAGGTCAGGTGCGTAATAACCGGCGTGCGTGTATGACCAGTGGCCTTAGTGCGAGTTTTAATACTTACTCGATCGCCTTTACATAATCGTTAACTTACGTGAATTTGTATGGAATAATTGTGTTTCCCATTATAGTCACCAGACGGCGCTTATTCAGTTTCAGTACAAAAAAATTAAGTTTACGTTAACGTGATCGAGTAAGTATATAAACTCGCACTAAGGCCACAGATATATACCTAAACGTAAACGAAAGAAAAGGAGTATGTTAGGATCGTAAGGCCTTGTTTACGGAGACGCGGGGCGTCGCGCGTCGCGTTGAGCGGCGTGGCCCGCACTAAATTCAAACATAGGGCGTTCTATGAGAGCGTTTACGGAGAAGCGATTTTGCGAAGCGAATTGTAGTGTTGCATGTGGCGGGTGAAGCGACGCGCGACGCCGCGGCGGACGCAGCGGGTGACGCAGCGGGAGACGCGGCGGGTTTCTTCGGTTTAACTTCTTTATAACATACTTATTGACACCGCGTGCGCCGCCGAGTGCGACACCGCGAACGCCACCGCGTGCGTGCCATAAACGGAGAAAACTCTTGACGCCCTGCAGCCCGCCGCGCGCACCGCGTCGCCTGACGCCCTGTCCGTAAACGAGGCCTTACAGGGTGCGTTCTGTAATTTAATTAAAGACAAAGAAAGAAGAAGAAGTAATAAACAATAATGACTCACCAGTTATATGTACAGCAATAGCAGGCGGCATCACAAATATCCCAACCAACAGATCAGCCACCGCCAAACTAGTCACAAAACAGTTGGTCACAGTCCTCAACCGCTTCGTCGTCACCACAGCCGAAATTATCAACGTATTACCAATAACAGTCACCACTATTAGCAAACACAGAATTATAACAACACTAATTTCAAAACAGTCGTAAGCCTTTTCCTCACACCCAAGTTCTGTCGACGCGTTAAATGTTACGTTAACACAATCTTCTTTCTCATCTGCTTTAGTTATAACATTGTAAAAGTTTTGTGATAAGTTGTATTTTTCTTCGTTGGCGTTTTCTATAATGATTTCTGTTAGTGAGTCTGTTGATATGTTCCATTTTGGTGTTGTTTCCAGGTCTGGCACGGAGATCATCTACGCCCGTTTGGATAGCAGGTTTGTTTCTTCTGATGGCATTTTCTGTAACAAGAGAATTTGATGCTATAATTGTGTGTTTTAGAATTAAATGTCTAAGATCGGAGGAATAATCTGAGGGCCTAGACACAGTGACATCGGTAACGATGATGGAAAAGTAAAAATGGAAATAGAGATTCATTTTTTTATACAGGGTTACTGTTGTTTTGTACTCATCATTAGGAACAACTTTAAGTATAGGACCAAACTTGAAAACGCGAAAAAAAAATCAGCTGCTCCCTGGACTCCCTACAATTTGACGAGTTTATGTAGATAAATGTACTGAGCAGCTGATTTTTTTTCGCGATTTCAAGTTTGGTCCCATAGTAAACGTTGTTCATAATGATGAGTACTGACACCGCATAAGAGGATATTGGTCAATAAACAATAATCCTGTATAAACATAACCTAATAATAATAGCAAAATTATATCCTAACAATTAAAACTATTCACAGACTAAAACCTGGCGTCGAAAAATTCATCCGAATCGCTGTCGACTGGTAATGTACCCAAGAGACTGACGGCATTGCCACGTTGTATGGCAATGCTTAGCCTCTGGCCAAGGTAAAAGCCAGCCCTTGGGCCACGTGAAGTGTCAACCAGCCGTTTCGAGATATCCTTAAAGAGACCATGAGCACTTGGATCCCTCGGAGGGTTTCAACCACAAACGGCTCAAAAATATAGTTACCAATAAGATTGCTATATTTACGCCGCTTTCTGAGGAGCTCATGGCTAAGTAATAACAGCCACACGGGTCGATCCATCAGATTAAGCTACGATTGCCGGGGTTGGTCAGTGGATGGGTGACCATCTTTACATACCGAGACTCCTCCGTGCCTCGGAAAGCACGTTAAGCCGTTGGTCCCGGCTTTCATTCGTGGATCTTTGACAGTCGTTACGGGTCGTCAGAAGCCCGAAAGTCTGACAACCAGTCTTACCAAGGGGTATCGTATTACCCAGTTACTGGGTTGTGGAGGTCAGATAGGCAGTCGCTCCATGTAAAATAATGGTATTCAGCTGCATCCGGTTAGACTGGAAGCCGACCCCAACATAGTTGGGAAAAGGCTAGGCAGATTGATTTACGCCGCTTGAGGTTTTCCGCAAGCCGCAGCAGCGGAGCCAGCAAGGCACACCATCCAGCGGTTCATCGCATGAACCAGGATCCTGTACATATATAGGTAATAATCAACCTTGAAATGGTTAAAGTTTGTCTAAGAAAATCCGAAACTGAAGCAGACAGACGAAGTTATAGGAAAAAGTTTTTACAGAAATAAAATAACTGTTATAATAAAGATGAATAATTTATTCCACTCGCCCCAGTACATTAACAGACTTCTTATTTATATGAGTCTGGATTGGTATTCAAAGACTCATTTCAACAAAAACGTGGTTCTTTCTTGGAACGTTTTTGCAAGAACATTTGTAATATCTGGAAAAATGTCTGTATTCTTCTCACAATTTAATATACTTACCTACTTACTTTTTTAGATTCTAGTGATTACACAGACTTTGTAAGCTTTGGAGTAATTACACTATAGCACAGATTAATACAGATGGGACACTCCGCAGTTTAGGTATGATGCTACAAGTACGCGGCGGGCTCATCTCACTGGGTCAATTCAGTGTGGGCTGCCGCGCACCGGCCGGCTCGCACGTTAGTTCGATACTCACTCACGCTCCGCGTTGTAAATGAAGGCAACCCTAACGAGTCAGAAGGTATAAGAGTTACGCGATAGAAAGAGAGGCAACTTATAGGTGAATATAACTGTAGGTAATGAAGCGTTGTGCGACCTGAATGGCACTTTATTGTGTCGTAGCAAGAGTCGCTTCTTGTTTAAATGATTTTGCGGAGTGCCCCATCTGTATTAATCTGTGACTACAGACAATCTTTCTAGGCCGTTTGTTGTTGGTATGTACAGTTAGGTAAGTGTTCTTTAGCTAATTGACAAAATTAAGTGTCGTGATCAAGCCAAGCCATTTCATAAAACCCAGGTCATCATCTTCCACAGCCCGACATCACCCACTCCTGTGCCAGCCTTATTCAGGTTACACACACACAACAAAATCAATCTGCCTAGCCTTTTCCCAACTATGTTGGCGTCGGCTTCCAGTCTAACCAGATGCAGCTGAATACCAGTATTTTACATGGAGCGAATGCCTATCTGACCTCCACAACCCAGTAATTGGGTAATACGATACCTCTTGGTAAGACTGGTTGTCAGGCTTTCAGGCTTCTGACGACCCGTAACGACTGTCAAAAATCCACGAATGATAGCCGGGACGAACGGCTTAGCGTGCTTTCCGAGGCACGGAGGAGTATCAGTAGCTTTAACGTGGTGGATCGACCCGTGCGAATGTTATTACTTAGCCACGAGCTTCTTACACACACACAACACTGATAAAATAATAAAAATATTTTGGTTTCAATACACGGACAACTTTAGTTTTAATTGAAAACCAAAGTGTACTGATGTGAAAATTTAAGTTGATATTGTCAATTTGCGAAAGGATCCATAGCTCGCAGTGTAATTATATACACTATGTAAAATATTATTTTTATTTACAATATTTAACACAACTGACTATTTACACTATAAACTACCAACTATCATCACAACTGTCACTACAGATAGTGCAATCCACGAAGACGCGCCCCACTATTCCTCCTAACCGTTTATTTATAGTATATGTTTGCAAGCTATCGCCAATGTTTGAGTGTTATCGGTGCACATTAATTACCGTGCACTAACTATAGTGTGTACCGATAACACTCAAACATTGGCGGGAGCTTGTACACATATACTATGAATGGTTAGGCGGAATAGTGGGGCGCGTCTTTGTGGATCCACCGGGCATAAATCTAGACTCCGGTCTGCTACTGAGAAATTCCAGATGGAAAACGCAATAACACTGTACCCGACCCGGAAATCGAACCCAAGACCTCATGCTCAGCGGCAACGCTTGTGACCACTAGACCAACGAGGCACTTTTTAATTTATAAATATTTGTTGTAATAGACGTGTCCTCATCAGGGGATACTTAAAAAAACCGGTCAAGTGAGTGTCGGGACACGCACAATGAAGGGTTCCGTAGTTGAAAAGAATTTATCCCAAAAACAAACAACATTGAAATCCCAAAAAAAAATGTTTTTTTCATGTGATAAAATTACAAATTAACCATTTTCGGACTTTTTCCTTTATTTGCGACCTTGCTTCTTGCCAAATTTTATTATTCTAGGTCATCACGAAGTACCCTATAGGTTTTGATTTACTTGCGAGTATCAAAATATGTCGCATAAGTGGCCGTATGATTTTATTGCGTTGACTTAGAAGCTTGATCTTTTTAGAGCTCCAAGGGTACATATACCTACGTATATGATTTTAATTTCAACTTGATAGCTCCTCGCGTTCCTGAAAAATAGTTCGGACAACGAAGTGATCCTATAAGGGTTCCGTTTTTCCCTTTGAGGTACGGAACCCTAAAAATACATTGAGGGCATTAACGTTTGCAAGGTTTGTGGTTCACGTGTAGGTACTGAACCTGCTGGTGAACCCATTCTTATTACGTGCACATCTCGGCTAGAATATTTAATATCGTTATTATTTATGTAAGTATATGGTATGTGTTATCTGTTAGTGTTCATTGTCATGCTCTCGAGGTTATGGACCTTAAAATACTTTTCTAGTAACTTTAGAGAACGCTATCATAAATATTTAAGTTGTAAACCTTTTTTTGAACACATAAAATGTGGTGGATCTATGCTGGTTGTATTAAGGGGATACATCGATACATTAATTTGTGTTTTTAAAATTCCTATAAAACCAAATGTATATAGGGCTTAAGAGTAAACAATGGCAATCTTTAAAGGGGTCATTGTACTCATTATTGTGAACAACTTTTAATAGGGGAACAAACATGAAATCGCGAAAAAAAAATTAGTTGTTCCCTACATTTTGACGAATTATGCGAACATAAATGTACTGAACAGCTGATTTTTTTTTCGCGATTTCAGGTTTGGTCCCATAGTGAAAGTTGTTCATAATGATGAGTACATTGACCCCTTAAAAGATTGTCACTGTTTACATTTCCACCTTGTATGGTTAATTCATTTGGATTTTCCATTGTAATATTTGACTATATAGTCTACTGCTACTGTTTTTTTATTTACTTTTTAGTTCGTTTTATGGCAGGCAGTCGTGTTTTGAATTTATTCTTTATAAATTTTGTTTATTTCACACATTTTAGCGACAAGGTTTATTTTTTTTCCACGTGCTCATCAAGGCCTTCAATATTTTTCCCATATTGTAATTATTGAAGATTTTTTTTCACATTTGAAAATGGACCAATACTGCCGCCATGTTGATTTTTTTTTATCATAAAATATTATAGCACGTGTCACTCGGGATGATATAAGGACTCTGTTAAGGCATTTAAAACACCATAAGGTGGAATAAAGAAACTTACATAGGTACTTAAATGAATCCTGAAAACGTTACACTCCTTTTTTGGGGCAGTTGTGTAAAAAAACATTGGTGCCATGGCAAACACCATGTAACTTTTCTAAAAAAAACATCTATAGACAAAAGAGTTTTCTTGTTTTGTTTTTACACGTAAAATATGTTTGTCAATTAGTTGCTTAGAAAGCGACAGGTTATTGGCAAGTTTATTCAACAATGAACATAAAAAAAATGTACGAAAAGAATAACAATAAAAGACTGAAAAATATTGCCGCCCACTGACTCCTCTTAAAAACCTTTAAGAAAACATAGATCCTTCTCCCATTCCAACGTAGGCACTAAAGTTAAAAATAATTACACACCATTAATAAAAACTGTCTCGTAACACTAAAAACTTTTAGCTACAGACAAAAGAAAATTCGCAAAGAGAAAAATGAAAGGAATAGTAGGCGTTACAGTGCCGTGCAAAGGAAAGTAAATAAAGAAATCATTAGCAATGGTACTTTTTATGTAGGTGTACTTTTTTTGTCTCGCAGTGTTTCGATGAAAATAAAACTTAGGTATTCTATTTTTTTTTAAGGAATTGGTCAACCCAAAAATAGAACAGAATACTCATGAAGCCTAGTTTTCTGCTCTAGAAAATTTGGGTTGGCCATAAATTATGGCTCACAGAATAAACATAAAATTTCAATATAATAACGCCTTCAGGGCGCTGTTGAGGCTTCCATCTTACTGTAGTGCGTCAGGGATGTTCGCGGTTGCGCACACTGACGATTATTTCGCGATTATGCGCAAAAAAGTGGCATCAGTGATACGAAGATTGAGGGGAAGCAGCAATAGCATTCTGAAGGTGTTTGCAGAAAGGCTAGAAGGGCCTACAATAGATAGATTTATCAAACTGCATGTCAGACATTTATTTATTTATTTATTCAAATCTCCCTTACACTATCATTACAGGTGTATGTACCCAATGCGACAGTGCGGTCATTTACAAAACTACTTATACTAACTTATTTAAAATTTAAATATGTATAATATAACAAAAAAAAAATTGTAACATAATACTAACTTTAACACAATACAACACAAAAAACATACCTACCACCTATATTAATCTAATAGGTTGGGGAAAAAGTTTCTTCGCATTTTTTAAGAAAATTCAAAACATTTTTTAATATACATTATTTACATTTATCAAAAGTATGTAGGTACCATTTTGTTCGATAACTTTTTGCCATCTTGTAGGTAGGGACATGATCCCATTGCTATAGAAATTTTGGGACTTCTGATCAAAATACCGCGACAAGTGGTTTTGGCAGTCCTCTCGTGATGTTAACCTGACACTGCCTAAAGAATTCTGAAAAGACCGAAACAGGTGGAAATCTGAAGGTGCAAGGTCAAGACTATACGGCGGATGCATTAACACCTCCCAGCGAAACTCTCTTAATTTTTGCTGAGTGGCTAAAGATGTGTGAGGTCTAGCGTTATCATGATGAAAAACCACACCCCTTCTGTTGATTAATTCCGGCCGCTTTCTCTCAACTTCTTGCTTTAATCTCATCAGTTGTTCGAAGTAGAATTCAGAATCGATGTTCCTGCCTGGCGGTAACAGTTCATAATGAATAATGCCCTTCCAATCCCATCACACACACAGCATCACCTTGTTGCGAGTTAACCCGGGTTTCGCCACAGTCTGTGAAGCCTGACCGGCCTTTGACCACGACCTTTTTCGCACGTTCTTGTCGTACGTGATCCACTTTTCATCATCAGTTATCAGCTTCTTCAAAAATGGTTCGGTTTCATTACGTGGTAATAAAAAATCACAAATGAGTACACGGTTCATTAGGTTTCTTTGAGTGAGCTCGTGAGGTACGCAATTATCGAGCTTTTTTGTGTACCCAGTTTTTTTCAAATGCGCCAAAACTGTTTTGTGGTCAATTCCCAGTTCTTCAGCTACGTCGTAACTACTGATATGCCGATCTTGCTCCACTTTTTCAAAAATGGCATCCATTTTATCCGTAATAGGGCGACCAGAGCGACGTGCATCTTTGACATCAAAATTTCCGGATTGAAAACGCTTAAACCAAATTTTTACTACCCTCACAGATACTGCACTGGGTCCATAAACATCTCAAATTTTTTTCGCGGCTTGCGTTGCGTTGTTACCTTTTTTGTAGTAAAATTTTAAAATGTATCGAATTTCTTCATTAGATTCACTCATCTTGACAGTACGAAAAACAAATGAAAATCACACATTTTCCTAATTTGAATTTAGAATTATGTTCTTTAAAATTTAAACTTTCAATGATACCAAAACCAGCCAGATACAAATAGTATAGCCAAAGAGATTTTATTTTAAGTTCATACATACTATAATGCGAAAAGACTTTCCCCAACCTAATATATTATAACACAAAATAAATAACAATGTCCTTGCAAATTCACTCAAATGACACGTGAACACATCAATTTTGTAATGAAGTTCATTGATTATATGAATTCCCCGAGTCACTGGTGTTTTGGCGAGTAGGCTGGTTCTAGCTGTCGGCACGGCCAGCAGTGGCGGGCGCCGCCGCCTCCACACATAGCGGTCCGGTACGCAAAAACTTAAGCGATGCAGCACTCCAGGATTATGCACGATGCCACGAAGTAATTTCACCAGATAGGCGACAAGTGTAAATTCCCGTCGCACCCTCAATTCATTGTACCCGACCATACCCAGTACAAATAGAGTGGGGTACATTAACGGGTAAAACGGGTATACCCCATAGAGCTTCCTGTACAAGTGACGCGTAAACTTGTTCTGAACGCGCTCCAACATTACAGAATATTTGGCCTCATGTGGAGCCCATATGACAGCACTATGTTCCAGATGACTCCTGACTAGTGCGTCATACAGGACCCTGACGGCTGCAATGTTGGTGAAGTCTCGTGTCTGTCTCAGTACGAAACCCATGTTTCTGAATGCTCGCTTGCAGATCTCATTTATATGATCGCGAAATGACAATTCAGGAGTAACAGAAACTCCTAAATCACGTACTTGTGTGACTCGTTGCATAGGCACTGCGTCCACCACGTACTCGCGAAGTAGCGGTGCACGTGCGCGGGTGAAACTCATCACCGAGCACTTCGATACATTGAAGTAGAGCTTGTTTCTGTGACTCCATTCCACTATCCTGTCTATGTCCTCCTGCAAGCGTTCGCAATCAGACTCACTTTTGACCTCGAGCAGCAACTTAAGGTCATCTGCAAATAGTAAACAAGAGCCATGTCTCACGACCTCCGGCATATCGTTTACCATTATTATGAATTCGAGAGGCCCTAAGTTGCTGCCTTGACTCACACCGGACCAGGTGTAATATAGGTCCGAATCACATCCATTATAGTCCACGTACTGCTGTCTGTCTTGCAGGTAGTTGGCGAAAAACTGCAATAGATTTGGTGTGCATCCGACTTCTGCGAGCTTCATTAGTAAAATATCATTATCCACTGTGTCAAATGCTTTTTTGAAATCGAAATAAGCCACGTCAACCTGCACACATGGACATGGGACTTGATGAATCTTCCTCCTCTTATCTTGGCTGTATTTTTAGTGTGTATTTGTGTTTTTATTGTTGTACTCATGTGTGTTTAAGTGTTACTACTAACATAGTTTTTTAAGTTTGTACTGATTACTAACACGCTATGGGCCGTCGACGCCTGAAAATAAACGATTTTTTTTTTATTATAAACACGGTGAAGTGGCAATGGGCCGGCCATTAGCCGTAGAACCGATGACCGTTGAGGTAAACGTGTTCTTGATTGGAGACCACGAATCGGCAAACGTAAGGTAGGACGTCCTCAGACTAGCATCTATCTTCGCTACGTGGATGGTAGCAGTTGGATGAGAGTGCCGAGAATCGAGCTGAATGACGTGCAATAGGAGCGGACTATATCCAGCAGTGGACGGCTGTAAGCTGATGATGCTGATGATGACATAAATGAGATTAATATCTGTAATAAACAGAACCTATTTTCCATGGAATGAATGTCGTGTGTATGTGTCATGTGTGTGGGGGAGTGTGTGTCATATCATGTGTGTGTGTGTTATGTGTGTGTGTTTTGTTATGATGGTATCATCTCATGTATGAGGCGTCTGGATAAAAGGAATTTTGAACCATTCGGAATTATGAATATTAGGAATTTTGTACCTTTCGGAATTATGAATATTAGGAATTTTGAACCATTCGGAATTATGAATATTAGGAATTTTGAACCATTCGGAATTATGAATATTAGGAATTTTGAATCATTCGGAATTATGAAAATAGGTATTTAGAAATTCGTATTTGAAACTGACGGAATAAACTGTTTCGTATTTATGTAGTGTACCCACATCATCAGCAGGTCAGGTTACGACAAGCTGTAAAATTTTCTCATTCGTTTTTTAACATAACCATGAACATTTTAGGTATAAAATCATTTGGAGAAATTTGACAGTTTGGTATAACCTGTTGTGCTGTCGTCTGTACATGCATCTCTACCTAATCTGTGATATTATTGTGATTTGTGTCAATCTCACAATTGCGATAAGCATTTTTTATATCTGTTGATAAGTTCAAAGATTTTAAGTTCCTAAACATTTTTATATGCTTGTTTATGTAGTCTAGTAGTTTATGTATTTTAAAGTTTTAATTTTAATAAAAATAAAAAAATACGTATAAACCAATGTGAAATTTTCAACTTAAAAATAGACATTTATAAGTTAGCCTCGGACAACAGTGAAGGCAAAATTTTAAATATAAATCCAGCATATCGCCGCCTTAGAGTGAAAAGGTCGGAAATGCAATTTTGGTAATTTTTATTTTATTACATTTTTAGAAAGAAAACCTGGCAACGCACGTCCTGTTTTCACACATGAAATAGTTTATGTAACCTGTAACGCAGATGGCGTTTAATGAGCACCTCGAAACTCGTGAGTGCGCGTCGGTGCTTGTTGGAATAATTAAAAACACTCATTCAAAGTGGTTTTCCTGGTTCATCCTGAAGGAGGGAAGTACTTTTGATATTTTAAGTGTCACTGGAATTAGTACAAATCAGTAATTAATCTAAATTAATAGCAAGTTTTAGTTTTTACGAAATAGAAATTCTCGTAAATGCGTCAATTTAGTTTTGAAAAACTCGCAAACGAACATACGAGGTTTTCAATTTACCAACACTAATAATAATTATGTTTACGACTTTTTTGATGATTATTCTTATTATTATAAGTTATCTACATCGCCACATGTGAACTATGAACATCACAATGTGTTCCCGCAAGCGCCTACGGAAATTCGCATACCTACAGTTTTAATGTTGAGGTTACGTAGATTGTGGCTAATCGTTTTTATTTTTTAACTTTGTTGACCGGCTACCTACATCTAAAAATGGTTGTCTGAATAAAATTGCACGCGTTCACATCAAGCAACGTATTTTTCATTATTCCCATAAATTATACCTGGACCAATCCCGCACATGGTCCCTACGAGCGTGGATGAGGAGATTTGAAGAGTATCTACTCCGATCAGCGAATTGTTACAAAGGGATTGAAGAGAATTGGTGGACATCAAAAATCATAGTCGACGCCGGGTGTGGCCCGTGAATTCTGCTACGTCATTCAGAAGATTATTGGAATTTACGTGGTCTGGATACTTAATAGCTGAGAAAAGGCGTATTTATTATTAAATTTATGTACCCAACACTCTATTTAACAGGTATAATTAGTGTAAGTCAGCCGTTAATAGCCAGGTTAGTACGAAATACCTATTGTCATTTTCTTTGTTCTGTGAGTGGCTACAAATTGTAATACAATTATTAACTGATCAGTAATTATTGTTCGTTTTTGTTATTTACACATTGTTAAAGAGTAGTTCTTTGTAGTAACTGCATTATTTTGCTTTACGGTGTAATAATTTTATAGTTATTGAGACAGTTAGGTAATCACATTAGTTAGCACAGAATAGACAAAATCATTGCAATTGCAGTGTTATTATTAATGTTTAGTACAATATAACCGTCAATACGCATAGATTATTATACATTCTCAATTATTGCTGTAAATTCACCCTAAAGTTAGTGTATTTTAATCTTGTAGGTACGTATTTCAGGCTGCATCATTTGTAATTGTAATTTAAACGTTGCTATAAATTTATATATATACATTCCAGGTTGATCACACCAGCTTTCGCAATGCCAGAGGATAAGGAATTGAAAGAGCTCGTTAGGAAACGAGCGAGTTGCAAAGGAAAGGTGACAGTGTTCTCGAACTATTTTAATTCTTTGAATCCCTCTTCTTTGAGTCCTACTGAGGTAAGCGAGTTGCAATTACGTTTTGATAGACTCGTGGCATTGTATGCCCACTATGATGAGGTGCAATTATTGCTGGAGTGTAATACTGATGACTTGGATGGTCAGATGTCGGAACGTGAGGAATTTGAATCTCTTTACTACAAAACCATAGCTAAAGCTCAACAAATGTTGGATGATAATAGGAAAAGAGTTTCTAATGATAACTGTGACGTAATGTCGCGTTCTAGCAATCATAAGTTTGTTAAATTACCGACCATTCAGTTGCCGAAATTCAGTGGTTCTTATACAAACTGGTTAGAGTTTCACGACACATTTGTTAGTCTCATCCATTCAAACGATGATATGGACGAAATAAATAAATTTCATTATTTGAGGTCATCCCTGGAAGGGTCTGCTGCTGTGGTAATCAACTCTATTCAGTTTTCTTCTGCAAATTATTCGGTAGCATGGAATCTTCTCTGCGAGCGGTTTGATAACAAACACCTGCTTATTCAGCATCATGTTTCTGCATTATTTCAAATCGACACCCTTCAAAAGGAGTCTTCAGTTAATTTAAAAGGTTTACTTGATATTGTTAACAAAAACATACGTGCCCTAGAATCCTTAGATGAACCTGTTAATCATTGGGATACTTTACTCATTTATATTGTCACACACAAATTAGATCCCAAAACTTATCGTGAATGGGGTGAGTACAAGGGCCGCCTGGACAAGAATTCTAAAGTTACGTTTGAATTATTTATTACTTTTATTAAAAACCGTGCTGAAATATTAGAAACGTTCGAATTGGAAAGTTCTACGAATACTAAGCACTTACACACAGGTAAAAATTCAAACAAGGTTAGATCAATGTTGGTACAGGATTCTAATAAAAATAGTTCAGGTTCAAGTAAACAGGACGATGGTGTTTCAAATAAGCCTAAAAATTGTGTTATGTGTAACGGTGATCATAAGTTAAGTAGTTGTCCTCAGTTTTTATCGTTGAGCAATAAAGCTCGTTTGCAGTTATTACCTAAATACAAAGTTTGTTACAACTGTTTTAATCTGGGACATTATGCAAACAACTGCAAAAAGCCAAGTTGTAAAATATGCCGTCGTAAACACAACACTATTGTTCACGTTGATAAATCCTTGAATTCAGACGCAAGTGGTGCTTCTGCTAGCAGTGTTGTTGTTGACACGAATGGCAGTGCGACTGTCTCCACTCAGTCCACTACTACAGGTGTAGGTACCGGTGTGTCGCTGTCCGCCAGTGTTGAACACGGTGACGTGTTATTGTCCACTGCACTCGTCAAGGTCATGGGTATTAATGGTCAGCAGTATTTTGCTCGTGCTGTGCTTGACAGTGGCAGCACGTCATGTCTCATGACTGAGAAGTTTTACCACCAGCTAGGTTTGACTGCCAAGACTGTGAACAATTCTATTATAGGTATCAACAACTCATCATCTTTTATCAATAAAATGTGTTCTGTATCAATAAAATCTTTAAATAATAATTTTGGTATGGATATTAACTGTTTTATTCTCCCATCCATCACAGATAAGATTCCAAGTAAACATGTGAACTTGTTAAAAATTCAAATTCCGTCTGATGTTTGTCTCGCAGATCCCAACTTTAGCTCACCGGCGCCTATCGATATGTTGCTGGGTGCTGACATCTTTTGGGATTTACTGGAATCTCAACGAATTAAATTGGGTGATGGGCAACCAATTCTTTGTGAGACTAAATTGGGTTGGTTGGTCTCCGGCCCAATTAACAGTTGTATTTCTTCTAAAGTTTTAAAATGTAATTTTATAAAGGTGCGTTCAGACTGTGATGATGAATTAAATTTTAATGTTGATCAACAACTCACAAAGTTTTGGCAACTTGAAGAAGTGTATACTTCGTCTCCGTATTCCTCAGAGGAGAAGCTATGCGAGGAGCATTTCATGAAAAACACTACTCGTTTGGAAAATGGTCAATTTTGTGTTAGGATTCCTTTAAAATGTTCCCCGGACAAATTAGGTGAATCTTTGTCAAGAGCGAAACATTGTTTTGCTTCGATGGAACGTAGATTTAAATCTAAAACTCAATTTTGTAGTAGGTACAAAGAGTTCATGTTGGAATATGAAACTTTAGGTCATATGTCTAGATGTAAAACTATTGATGATCAAGCGTTTTACATTCCGCATCACGGAGTTCTGCGCGAAAGCAGCGCCACCACTAAGTTAAGGGTGGTTTTTAATGCAAGTAGTTTAACTAGTACTGGTGTTTCTATTAATAATATTCAGATGATTGGACCCGTGGTACAGGACGATCTTTTATCGATCTTGTTGCGTTTTAGACAACATAAGTACATCCTAGCTGCTGATGTTGAGAAAATGTACCGGCAGGTAGTTGTTCATCCAAATGATAGGTATCTTCAACAAATCATTTGGCGTGATAATCCGTCAACTCCATTACACGCTTATCAACTTAATACCGTGACCTACGGCACGGCCAGCGCTCCTTACCTAGCAACCCGGTGTCTTCGGCAGTTAGGGCTAGAGTGTGTTGATAAGGAGGTTGGTGACGTCATCCTCCACGACTTTTACGTGGATGACTTGCTCACCGGAGGAGATGACATCAATGAGGTCAAAGAGTTGCGTCATAAGGTTACTTCAACTCTAGCTTCAGCGCAGATGAATCTAAGAAAGTGGAAGTCGAATGACATGCAATTGGGAATTGGTTCTGACTTTCCCCAATCTTCACTGGATTTAAATGTTGGTGGATCTGAGTCAACCAAAACCTTAGGCCTAGGTTGGCAGCCGCTGTCAGATTATCTTTGCTTCCCAATTAGTCAGTCAGTTAATTTTAATAACACAAAACGTGACATGCTTTCGATTGTTTCACAAGTTTTTGATCCGCTTGGATTACTGGCTCCGTGTGTAATTGTTATGAAAATGTTACTTCAGAAGTTATGGTTGGAAAAACTGTCTTGGGATGAACAGCTACCACCGGAAATTAGTAAGCTTTGGAATGAAATAATTATTAATTTACCTAAATTAAATGAAATTCATATTCCACGTCAAGTTTTAATTGATTGTTGTGAGTTTTTTGAATTTCACATTTTTACTGATGCGTCTGAACGCGCCTATGGCGCTTGTCTGTATGTACGAAGCGTTGATAAGCAGGGACAGGTTTTAGTGCGTTTATTGTTAGCCAAAAGCAGAGTTGCGCCACTCAAGCCGACGACCATACCCAGACTTGAGCTATGCGGTGCTCTTGTAGGTGTTCGCATTTTTGAAAAGGTTGTGGCAGCATTACGTGTCAGCGCGCGGCGCATTTTCTTTTGGAGTGACTCTACTATTGTTTTAGGGTGGCTAAAAATGTTACCAAATAAATTACAGCCCTTCGTTCGTAACAGGGTTGCCGAGATTTTAGATAAGACTGGTGGCTGTGAGTGGAGACATGTTCCAACTGACCAAAACCCTGCTGATCATCTGTCTCGTGGAGTAGACATTAATTTATTACCTAGTTTAAATATTTAGTGGTCCGGTCCTAGTTTTTTAATGAATGAAATGTCTTATTGGCCTTCTAAATTAATGAATTTTAATAACGAAATTTTACCTGAAATGAAATTAGATGTCACCTTGCATGTTTTATACAATAACAATGAATTTGATGAATTGATTGATTTTACACGGTTTTCAAACTTTTTAAGACTTCAGCGAACAGTCTCCTATGTTTTACGTTTTATTGACGCATGTAGAAACAAACCTATTAGCGGTCCTCTTTCTGTGCATGAGCTAGAAAGGGCTTTAAACTTTATTATATGTTTATCTCAAAGTCAATCTTTTAAAGACTATAAATTACTACTTAATAACAAACCGTTACCTAAGAAAAGTGAATTAAATAAGTTTAACGTTTTTCTAGACGAGAATAATATAATGCGGATTAGAGGTAGATTACAACATTCGGATTTTCCTTATAATAAAAAACACCCGATTCTTATTCAGTCTAGTCATCCTTTTTCTAAGTTACTTTTTAATTATGAGCATAAAAGATTGTTTCACGCTGGACCTCAGTTATTGTTGGCGTCTATACGAGACACGTACTGGCCCATTCGAGGTCGCAATCTAGCTAGGATGTGCTGTAAACAATGTGTTCGTTGTTGCCGATTTAGAGGTGAAACTGTAAGTCCTATTATGGGAGATTTACCACAGCAGCGACTTCTAGCAGGTTTTCCTTTTGAAAATATAGGTTTGGACTATGCAGGTCCTATTCAGTCAGCTGTTCGTCAAGGTCGTGGCTGTAAATTAGTAAAAGTTTATATAGCTATTTTCGTTTGTTTTTCTACGAAATCAATTCATCTTGAGTTAGTCGGTGATTTAACAAGCAATACCTTCATTATGGCCTTAAAAAGGTTCATCTCACGTAGAGGTAAGCCGAGAAATATTTACTCGGATAATGGCACCTCATTTGTTGGTGCATCTAATGACCTTTCTAGGTTTCTTAGGGCGAATTGCGATTCGCTTTCCGAGGAGATGGCTAAGGAAAAAATTAACTTCCACTTTATCCCTGCATATTCACCTCATTTCGCTGGCCTTGCGGAGGCTGGTGTTAAATCAACCAAGCATCACTTAGTCAGAGTGCTGGGACTTTGTAACCTTACCTACGAAGAGTTATACACCATGATGGTTCAGGTTGAAGCCATTTTGAATTCCAGACCACTGACGCCGTTATCATCAAACCCCGAGGATCTGACGCCGCTCACCCCCGGACATTTTTTGATTGGACGTCCTATGACATCACTGCCGTCACCTGATTATCAAGATCAGTCCATCAATTCTCTGACTCGATTTGAGCGTATTGAGCTTCTTCGACAGCATTTTTGGAGCAGATGGAGTAAAGAATACATATCGGAGCTCCAACTTCGCATGAAATGGCGAGCATGTAGGGGAGCCTTGAAGCTGAATTCTTTGGTCCTGTTAAAAGAAGACAACCTCCCCCCACTCAAGTGGAAAATGGGTCGGATCGTTGCTACGTATCCAGGGACAGACGGCGTAGTCAGAGTTGCAGACGTGAAAACTTCTAGTGGTCTGTCACGCAGATCATTTAGCAAGATTTGTCCACTGCCTATATTTCCGGAGTGTGAAGATTCTTAGTGGTTGAAAGGCAGGCTTTCAACGCCTGGGGGTATGTTCCCGCAAGCGCCTACGGAAATTCGCATACCTACAGTTTTAATGTTGAGGTTACGTAGATTGTGGCTAATCGTTTTTATTTTTTAACTTTGTTGACCGGCTACCTACATCTAAAAATGGTTGTCTGAATAAAATTGCACGCGTTCACATCAAGCAACGTATTTTTCATTATTCCCATAAATTACGCAAAATCCTGCATCGCGGATTCAGAGTTTACCGCGCTACTAAACCCTAAGTCATCAATTCAGATAATTTTAGTAAACAAAGAAATGTCACTGTCAAAATGACAGGACAGTGCTGCAAAACAATTTATCAAAAACAAGGAAATACAAAAACAAGGAAATATAACAACTAACAACAAAATGAAACACTTAACACGATGATAACAAAGCACAATTAACAAACACGCAGCGAATAATATGATCGGAGAAAAGAACACGAACGTATTGAAAAGACGCGAGTTTGCAAATTATGTCAAATGAAATTTGAGAATGTTGGGAACTCCTGTAGTGTTACCAGTATCATAATATTTTTTATACCACAAAATTTTCTTTTTTTAATAACTTTGTTTAAAACCGAAAACTTATAAAAATTAACACGGTATGATAATTGTTTAATTATTATTTCTAAAATAAGTACATAAAAGCCAATATAGCCTTGTTTTCCGCCATTTTATGTGAATTACCATTATGACGATATTTTTTTGATCTGTTATAACCTTTGTTTACATAAATTATCTGAATTGATGACTTAGGGTATAGCATAATATACTCGTACTTACAACATCCCGATATCAACCGTCGGGCAGAAGCCCACAGACACAAAACCCGTCTGGTTGGAAGATCCTCCCTTGTCTATGGAGGATGAGTGATCTTTAAGTAAGGCAACGAAATAAAACTTTATGAATTTGGTTTTCACTCTTTGATTTGACAGAAAAGAATGCATGAAGAACGTGTTGCACCGACCTCAAGTAACATGGGACCTGGGCAGGAAGATGATGTTGATGACGATGACGTTACTAGTCTGAACGCGCCAACACTCAATTTGAATTGAGAATTTGAAGTTGAGAACTTGTCAAACTACACATAACATCACGTCTTCTTTCCCCGTTGGGCAGAGGTGTACCTATAGATCATCCAAATTTCGCCAGTTGTGTTTTGTTTTGTTTGTTTGTTTTGCCTTGTCAAACTAATCTAAAAGTGATAGGTCTTGAAATACAATTTGATTTTTTTTTCAAAAAACTTAAGTCATTTTGAATTTTGGAGTAACTTTAAGTAATACAAGAATTTGAAATTGAGAACTTGTCAAATTCTAGTTTAAGTTTGAGAACGTCTTAAGTTCTCAACTTCAAATTCTGAATTCAGAACTCGGGTGTCGGTGAACAAGCGAGTGTGGTGAGCATTGCTGGATTCCTTCTCTGTATGCGAAAATCGCAAAAACTGGAAAATGGCTTGACCGATTTGAATTTTTTTTTTTTGTTTTGTTTTGTTCGCCTCAATACAGGGGTGGTTTACAAAAAATGAAAATTAAGAAAAACCAATTTGTCTTACGTGGTACGAAGTTCACCGGGTTATCTAGTCGAATATAAAAATGAAGAAATATAATCAAATATCACGCCAACATTAAGGTTAGGGGCTGGGCATTGATAAATGGTTCCTGTAACCTGTATTCACTAATGATAACATTCCATTTGGGACCTAATTCTGTGGCCGGTAGCCACAATCATCAATCATTGTTGTGTTCCGATTCGCGAGGTTATTTATTTTTTGATAGCATACAGATATTTTTTGTGGAAATTCTATTTCGAAATACTTACTGCATTTATTACAAAAGACATGATGATATTTGCGACAGTCAATTAAATTGAAAAGTCTTTTATCTGGCAAATTGTTCATGGATTGACTGAGGCAATGGTTGCGTTTGTACCTACTTCGTGGGACTGTTTCGATTCCCAGATGAAGTTATGACCTAAAGCTGATAATTAAATGTGATTTTTTTTTATATTCTACTCGTGGTGGCCAGTTCGATTTTCGAACAATTTATTTTTTAGTGCAGATCTTAATGGTGAATGCATGGAATTAGTATGTACAGTCAACAAAAGAGATGTCTATGGTACACAAAATTGTATATTTTCACGAAATTGAACATAAAGCAATTCACATACAAATATGTTGGTATACCCTGCCTAGATATCTCTTTTGTTGACTGTACGTACTAGCTATCGTAAATGTTCTCTTAGCTGCCATGGCTTATTTTTAATTTTAATATTTAATTTAGTTGTTTTAGTTTTTATCTTTTTATTACGGACGCTTTTTAACGTGCACGTCTTTCTACATTGTTCTCACATGTATATTTTCAACATGAACGATGTAACCAATATTTTGTAAAAATATTATGATTTAAAAGAGTGTCCGTGGAGTTTCTTGCCCGTTCTTCTCCATAGGGATCTACTACGCTTTGGAATGGGCAACTAGCTTCATCTTTCTGACTGACCGACCCATTGATAATTCAAAAGTGCCTGTAATTGGTTTATTTGAAATAAATGCTTTGAGTTTGAGTTTGAGTTCGTATCCCAAGTAGCAAAATTTTCCTATAGTAACCGACTTATAAGAATAAACGTCATTTATGAATCTAATAGACGTTTTGACTAAGGCAGTGATCTTACAACAGCATTTAAAAGAGGATTTGTGCTACAAGTACATACGATCCTATAATTAATTTTATAAACGTTTACAGGATTACTTTATAAGATTCTTACTAGTAGTTGCAGTCTTATAAGCGCATGTTATAAAACTAATTAGGAAAGTGTCGCTTTTCGTCCTATAAACGCATTTAATATGATTGTTTGCTCTTTTTAACGTCTTGTTTAATTCTTCTATAAGACATGCACTTCTATAGACGTCTTAGATATAGCTGCTATAGCTCAAGGATATTATAGGATCAATTTGTCTTAGTCGTGACTTATAATGGATTGTTAGCACCAAACTAGCATGCCCTCCAATATTTATAGGTATGATTCTACTTAAATGTGTTCTACATTTGCTATTACTAGAGTAATCATCCATTTTGCTTTCATTTTGTGATTTGTTAAAGAAAATAGAAATGGATTTAAACAAATGGAAAAGATTTAAGCGTAGTGGCAGGTATCGAAGACGAGTTTCGAAAAAGTACCTTGAAATGAAATCGGGGTCAGATTACCAGTCGATACTTTTATTGAATAAACGTGAGTTTCGTGAAGTTTGTGATGGTTCCGTACAAAGTAAAATCGATATAGACCTAGAAGACTGGGAAGATAACTCTTCTGATATTTGTTATAATCAAGAAGATAATGAAAATAAAAGCGGAAGCAGTGATAGTGAATTTAATGATGACAACAATACTGATTTGGAAAAAAATTATGAATTGCGGGAGAATTTAAAACTGGGCTATTAAGAATTATATCACATTCATCATTATCTGAACTTTTTGTAATTTTAAATAAAATAATAAAATATGCCTTACCTAGGGATGCCCGCACTGTCCTTACAACTAACAATAATAAAATAGACGTTGTTACTGTGGGCACAGGATATTACTGGCATAACAGTTTAATAGACCAGTTGAGAAAGGTTTTAGCAATTGTAGTTCAAATACCAAATGCTATTTCCCTTAATATAAATATCGACGGACTACCGATTTACAACAGTTCGAGACAGCAATTCTGGCCAATATTGTGTAATATTTTCGAAATACCAAAGTTATCTCCACTAATAATTGGTAGGTATAGACTTGTACATATTTTTATTACAGTCAGACATTACTTATTTTAATAGATAAACACAACTTACTTTCCTAATTTTAGTACCTATCTGTATGTTTTAGGTATATATGCGGGAACCAGTAAACCATCCAATTTGAATGCTTACCTGAATCCCATGGTAACCGAACTAAAAGAACTTGAAAGTGGGTTGGTAGTCAAAACTAAAACTGGGAACGATATGACAGTCACAGTTGAAATCAGAGCTTTCATTTGTGACTCTCCAGCCAGAGCATTAATCAAAGCTAAAACATAACATATGCAGTAAAATCTAGAATTCTATAATGAAACCCTGTTAAGATAGCGCTTAAATGAATATAACACTATTTGTAGGCATATACCTAATGTTTTATATTCATATGAAACGAAACTAATAGTATCTTATTTAGCAAAGTAAACTCATAGTACCTATCGTTCTTGAGTACAAGGGTTTGATATAAAAAATGTAGGTCTGCAGGTAGGTACTTGTAACAATAAAATAATTTATATGTTTCTAGGTGTTGCCAATTTCAACAGCAAGCATGGCTGTTTGAAATGTACAGTTGTGGCATACTTCATCACAATCATGTGTTTAGGTATTGGTCACTAATTACCAGTCACCCTATATAATTTATTCCGACACTATTCTGAAAATATTCGTTCTGTTTAAAACATTACCATACATATACTGGCATGTAGGGGGTTCTTTCTTTTGTATTTTCTAAAAGAACCCTAAAACTTAAATATGGTGGCCAAGTAGGTATATCCTGTAGTAGTCTTAACTCTGACTAAGTTGGTTTATAACAGTTTTGATAATGCAATATTATGGCACGGGATCCAGATCCTATGGCGGCTTATAATTTGATGAGTATTTGTTAAATATTATCGAATAAAGTTAATAACAAATATGTTTAGTTTTGAAGGGGCATGAAGATATGTTTATTATCATCGAACACTTTATCAATAAAATTAATTTCGCAAGTTGAGTAGGCATTCTAAACACAACAGTCAAAAGACAAAAGTTCTTACCTATTGTAAATAGATATTAGAATGTGGAATACTTACCCTTTGAAAATATTATATTTTTTCTTAAGACACCTGCAGTACGTCACCGTTACAAAAAGTGATCAAATGAATGCTCTAGTAATGACATCGCGCTGCCAACTGTTGGATCAATTACACCAGTAGCAGCACGCGTCATATCGTTAGAGGACTAATCGCGCTTATTCAATGCGTTTACCGGATCTTTAAAGAACAATAATATCTTGTAAAAACACCTAATAAGATAATTATAAAATCGAATTGCACTTTACCGGACCGTAAAAAAATGATTATAGGGCATAATCGTCCTATAAACTGCGCCCAAATGCGGTTTTGTAAACGTTTGTAGGATTCCAATAGGACAAAAAAATACATACTCCTAAGATATTTACAGGACCAAATTTTGCTACTTGGGATGCGATTTCTACTTTATGTTCCAAATTTTACTACCATCACAGTCTTAAGAGAATGGAAATTGTACAGTACGACAAGGTTCAAAGGTTCCAACGTTTATTTTCAGAAAAACCGAACTTTGCCGAATTAAATGTGACTGATCCAATAACGGTGTGACGGAATTAGTGCGTCAATCTATAATAATTTAGGTGGGAATATAAATCAGTTTCTATTGGTCGATAGTCATACTTTATTCGCTATGTAACCTATACCTATACCCCACTTACAATAAGATTAGACATTTAAACAAACCTTTTTTACAGTCCGTTTAACCGATTTTGACTTGTATTTCGTAGACTTAAGGATAGCATTAAAGGCAAAAAAGGTGGTTACAATACCAACTATTTGCTGCAGCTGCCATTTGTCATACCAGTAGAAGTCAAAATCGATTGAACGGACTGTAAAAAAGGTTTGCTTAAATATCTAATCTTATTGTTATTGGAGGATAAGTGCCTGTTTTTCTCTGATTTTCTGTACAAACCATTTAAATTAAATATTTTATCTACTAGGTAGGTAAAAAAACAGAAACATGTCTCAGTCAGTATTTACATTCCAAACTGTTATGTTTGCCACGAAAACTAAATGACAAGTGACAAGCGGTTTAACAAGCAAGCCAACGCGCCAACGTAAGCATGTGTTTACATAACATTCCTGCCATTCAATTATTTTCAAAGACGGATACTTAGGTACACTTACGATATTCGATTTCCTGGGAATGGCACCACATATTTATAATAAATTACCTAATACTTTGTTAAATATAAAAGATATCAATGTATTTAAGAAGCAACTAACTAATCTACTGATAAGTACGACATACTACACAATTAATGAATACCTGTCCGATAGAAATTTGTGTGTATAATAATAATACAGAAAAGAGTCCGATTTTTATTAAAATTATTTTGTTTGTATTGTTAATTAAGTGTTGACTGTATTAGACATTACTTATTTATAATGACATTTTTATACTCTTACTTTACGTACTTATTAATTTGAATTTATGACATTATAGAGAGAGAGAGTATTATTGATGATTTTTATGAATTTTTGGTATTAATTGGAATTTAGGAAAGTGTTTAATGATAATTTTGCATGCCTGTATTAGTGCAACACAGTGGACTGCGCATTCACTTGACATCTAGAAATGTATGATTATGTAATGTGTTGAGCAATAAAAATTTGAATTTGAATTTGATAATACGAGTCATTACAAGTTGTTTTTTTTAATCGATCGCAATAAAATAAGTATGTTAAGTAATGCCTCATTTTTACGGTTCAAATTTCTGGAACATTCAAGAGCAATAATCTCATGTCGTAAATTATTATTAGCACGTTCAATTATTCCCAATCAAGAATTGCATGCAAGTTTTTACTATACGCGTCGATTTCCATAAAATGGAATATAATAATAAAATTGAATGCAAGTTTTGCCATTCAATAATTGCATGCGACTTCTATTTACACCAAGGCAATTATTGCAAGGTGATTATTGCAAGTAAGTTTTGCCTCGTTTAAACACAGAGTTGCACGTATTTGTACAATTGATTCAAGTATTGAATGTGATTTTATTGTACGTGCGATTTTATTATCGTGCTGTGTACATTTATACCAGTTTCGAACGGCAACTAACTTGCCCGTATCGTGCAACAATTGTACGTGTTGTTTAGACGGTGGCAGTCAATTGTTGCTTCAATTTTATGGTTTGCCACAGGTAATAAACTTGAACCATGTAAATAGAGCCCTATTTACACGGTGCAAGTTTATAGCCTGTTAAGTTATTTTTGGTAAACAATTTTTGAAGAGCAGCTACAGGAAATAGTCTAGAAATAAAACTTTTTTACAAAAAAATACAATACATGATGTTCTAGTTTGTTTTGCAGGTAGTGGTATTTGAATTTGTGTGGGGTAGGTACACAACTAAAAAGTAAAAAATAAAAACTTTTTTACAAAAAAATACAACCGACTTCCAAAAACAACACTACAAAGTGAAAAATAACTTTAATTTCGGAAGTCGGTGTCTAGTTAAATGTATTTCCGTTTCTTGCCACCGACTTCCGAAATTAAAGTTATTTTTCACTTTGTAGTGTTGTTTTTGGAAGTCGGTTGTATTTTTCTGTAAAAAAGTTTTTATTTTTCACTTTTTAGTTGTGTACCTACCCCACACAAATTCAAATACCACTACCTGCAAAACAAACTAGAACATCATCCGTATAAAAGTGGGGAAAAAATACGTATTATTGAAGCTAACTCAAAAACTACCGAAGCAAAATTAATCAATTTTATATGGGACCAACTGTGATGTATACACTCTCAAACAAAACAAAAAAAAATCCAAATCGGTCCAGCCATCTTCGAGTAATCGGGGAACATACATAAAAAAAAAAATAATAAAAAAAAAGGTTCCGACGAATTGACAACCTCCTCCTCTTTGAAGTCGGTTAAAAATAGCCCCCATGGGTGGCGTAACGCTACAGTTCTTTCACAGTAATTTTTACCTCTGATATTGCATCACTGTCGAAATCACAGTGAACTTTATATTGTCACTAGCTGCGCCCCGCGGTGTTACCCGCGGTTTATGAGATACACTAAAACGTGTATTATTTAATCGGTCAGAAAAGTATTCGCAAAAAAATTGCTCATCCCACGGGAACACTACATTTTTTCAGGATGTAAAGTAGCCTATAAGTGCTATGTGTATACAGGATGTCTGCTACTTCCACACCAAATTTTATCAAAATCGGTCGAGCCGTTTGAGTTTGAAGGAGTAACAAATATATATGAATTCCTTGCTGATCCCACGGGGGCACTACATTTTTTTCGGGATAAAAAGTAGCCTATGTGTTAATCCAGGATATAAGCTGTCTACATACCGGATTTCATCCAAATCGATCCAGCCGTTTGAGCGTGAAGAAGTAACAAACACACACACACAACCACTCACAAACTTTCGCCTTTATATATTAAAATATTATTAAGTGTGATGGTGGTGTGGTGGTGATGGTGTGACTTTATATTGTCATTATAGTAGGGTTGCTGTCATTGACTATAGTCTCTCAAAATCACAGTGATCCTGATCTTTATTGTCCTCAAAATAAGGCTGCTATTGGGTTGTTGGTGTCAGAGATAAAATAACTGTGAATGGACTGTAGACAATCAGACCCGCTTCCACCCTGCTGATTGGCTAATATTTCAGCAAGGCATGAACTATTAATATACAGGATCAAATTAAATTAACTAGCGAAACTCCGCTGATATATTGTGTATGTGTAACTAGTAGGTACCTAAGAGAGAGAGAGAGAGAGAGAGAGTTTCATTTTTAAACTCGAAAATCAAAGTAGAAATGTTTTCCTGCTAAATTCATACCATAGTGTCAACGAGAATGTACAGTCAACAAAAAAGATATCTAGGCAGGGTAGAGTAACATATTTGTATGTGAATTGCTTCATATTCAATTTTATATATATTACATTGTTTTTGCAATACTCCTACATTGTAACACACCAACACAAAATTGTATATTGTCACGAAATTGAACATTAAGCAATTCACATACAAATATGTTAGTATACCCTGCCTAGATATCTCTTTTGTTGACTGTACATTAGATGTGAAAATGTGACGTAATTGGATGTCAATTATCTAGCTCGGTACTGGATGACATCCAATGTCCACATCCCCGGTAATGTGACGTCACTGGATGATGTGTACGTTGTTGATTAGGGTTAGTTTTAGATGTTCCATTTTCAAAACAGTATTTAGGCCAACAGATAGATTCGGGTTCGGATGCTCTACGAGTACATGAGATTTATATCCCACGATACAAGATAAGTTGTTAGTGAGGCAATGCAGGCAACATAGCCTTGTTCAAAAATTTGATATTTGACAAATTTCATGACTAAAATGTCGATCTAATGTTGACATGGAGGAGCCGCGTCATGCCCTCGAATCAGAAGTCGGAGTCATCCTGTCGCTGCCCGCAGTCGCTCGTTCAGTGGTCAGGAGCGCTGAGTGGAGCGCACGCGGTGGTATCCTTCTGCGAAACAGTCACCTCGCAAAAAGAAGCTGCAGAAAGGGAAAGGGAGATCACGAGTGCTCTCCCGTCACGCAGTGAGTGCACTGGGCGTCGGTGAAGGGTGGATTATGCCCTCTTCCAGCCCCCCTAAATGGTCCAGGGGCGACGGACTCGGGGACATCCATCGCCCCCATTTCATAGCCCCCGACGCATGCAGGTGTATGAGGGAACGACGGGTCAGTAAGAGTCTGACAGACCAAACCACAAGGCAGAGGACATCCATGAAGATTACCACCACGACAACAATTAAAAACAAAAAAAAAGGTCAAGAGCGAATCAAACTCGCGCACCGAGGATTCCGTTCCGATTACTGAAAAGTGTGCTATTTAGAGACATTGTTTTATCTTTACATAATTTTCTGTCACATAGAATAATTTTAGATTTTTCTTTATGCAAACTTCGGAGATAAGGGAGGAACGGTATTTTTTTTTTTTACATTTGTTCATCAAAAGTGGAAAACAATGTTTGAGAATGTGCAAACAGCGCTTTTTCATATGATACCCCACATGCCCTTGTAGTGCCCCATGCCATACTTCGAATTTTTAAGATGGTTTCCACTGTTGAAAAAAAAAAAATCTTTCTTATTCGCAAAATAGCTGAGCAAACGTCATCTAAAACTGTTCCAAATTTCAAGTTGATAGCATTAGTAGTTCTTGAGATATCCAGCTGTGACAGATGGACAGACAGACTGAGTCGCACCATAAAGGTTCCTTTTACCATTTTGATACGGAACCGGTTTTTGATTTGATTTAAAGTCTGACAACAGCAAATCTTACCAAGGGGTATATTACCCAGTTACTGGGTTGTGGAGGTCAGATGCCTATCTGACCTCCACAACTCAGTAACTCCATGTAAAATATTATCAATATAAGCTGATAATACATTCAGCTGCACCCGGTTAAACTGGAAGCCGACCCGTTGGGGTCGGCTTCCAGTTGTAGTTATAGTTGGGAAAAAGCTAGGCAGGTTGATTTATCTTGGATTTGTTCATTAGTTAAACTGGGGAAACGATAATTTGTTTCTTTCCCACTTCACTTTATAAACTAGCCATAAATCTAACCTCTTTATTACCTCTCATGTTGCTTGTGTAGATTTTAGAAATACTTACTTAGGACAAACATTTTTTATGCCGAAAGTGGTCACGGCGCGAGGGGCGGGAGGTAAGGCCCTACATAAGCTAAAAGATAAAGGGTTTGGAATTTGGACATTCCATTTTTGGCAAGTGAACCAAACGGTCGCAACCAGTCGCGAGACGAACTATTCCGAGCCCTATGAACTCGTGAACGCCTTGTCACATTTAGACAGTATTTATGTAAAACTTAGTGTGTGAATTCATGTAAGACTTTAAGCCTGTAAATTACAATTTTCCATCTTACTGGTGCGTGTTAATTTCGCCTACACAAGTGTCTTCCTTGACAACCAGATCCGTGACAATGAAAACTCGTAGAAATCGCTCAAGGCTCAAGCCATCTGCCACTACGACATGCCAAACATATTTTTTTTTTAATGTCCGCGGCATCTTTGTTTTCATAGTATCGATAATCTGTTTAAAGGGTCTTGACTCCTGCGCGCAGCTGCTATGTAAAATACCTTGGAAATTTTGGCTCCCACCCAAGTATTGCTCGGCTTCAGTACCCAGATGCATCTAAATATCCAGTAATTCACACTGAACGACTACCTACATTTATGAATTTCTATTTCTGCAAGTTACTTCAAAAATCATACAGCCATTACCTTCTCTGTAAGTACAATTCATATGCAGCAAGTGGTGCCCTCTAACGACCGAATGCAGTGCAAATATGTGTGAATTAGAACTACTGCACTGCGGAACCATTTGTTGCTTGCATTGCGAGTGAATGAATGAATTTTTAGAGTTGTTTAGTGAACAAGTGATTTTATTTTAAAAGAAGGTTTATTGCCTTCACTGAAAGGTTAAACGGAAAATTAACTACAGTCTGCTCCAAAAATATCTTATGAAAATGTAAACAAATGGATATGCAAAGTAGTGCCACGAAATTAAATAACCGCGCTTGGTAGAGGCTTGGTTGTTACTGTTAAATTGAACTTTTAAAAGGCTAGCTAATCACCATTACTTAGCTAACAGATTAGTTATTTTAATTTCCTGTAATTAGCAGATAAGGACTCTGATGCTCATGCTCTTAATTCAAACAGTTCACCTTGAAATTTTTACATTTAAAGATTAACACTACCGATAGCTACTGTAATTAAAACATCCTTACTGTATAACAACTCCATTCTTCGACTAGATTACATAACTCTTTTAAAAATAAACTTATTTCAGTCCCGAACAAAGCACAACAACTACACAGGGCGTCCCACGACTTTTCCACATGGTAGGAAAGTTCCTTCAATAATAGAAAATTTTACTAAATGAAGACATTATTATTTTAAAAACAATACGAATTGCTTTAAAAGAATTTTAAATAATCGCCTGTCTGAAACTGGAATCCCTCTAAATGTGAAAAAAAAAACCTGTAATTTTACTGTCTATGTATGTTAAGGAGCAAGTAATACTTATGGGCATGATTCATAATGCCCGCGCATTATGAATAATGACGAGCTACTTAGGGCGAAATAAAGAATTATAATTTGAACTTCCTTATTTATCACATTGCTTCGACATTTTAAATATAGCTGTGTGGTCTTTGGGCAATCTGATAATACACAGGTACATTGCGCGGGGTGCGGGGAGGAGAACAAACGCGGGTCACGCGCTGACCAATTAGAGCCCGCGACGGTTACGAGCGAACGTTTAGTTTTGCATTGAAAGCGAACACGCGATGCGGAAGGTTATACTTTCGTGATTCTGTTTCAATTTATAGTGAAAGACAATTTACTGTTATTCCGTGATTGGGTAATTAGTTCGTTGGGTACCTAATTAGTTCGCTGGGTAATTAGTTCGCCATGGATAAATCAAAATTAGTCGACATGAATCGTCGATTTGAAGAAAGATTTAAAGGATTGATATCACTCAAAGTACAAAATTCTCAGTTTTTTAGTAACGAAACTTAGGTATATACCTAGAGACGATTAAAAAGGTGAAATCGTCGAAATCAAAAGAGTCAAATAAAAAACCAACAAAATTCTCAGTTTTTTAGTAACGAAACATAGGTATATAGAGACGATTAAAAAGGTGAAATCGTCGAAATCAAAAGAGTCAAATAAAAAACCAGAAGATTATCAGCGTTTGCGGAGATTCGATGTCATGACTATTGGAGAGGCAGAGAAATTAATTGTCCCGGTCAGAGGAGACAACACAATCTATGAATGGAAAGATTTTATTTGTTTATTAAATATTTATTATGTTTGAATTAAAAATAACTGTAATAAAACCTGGTTTTAATTGTTCTGCCCCATAGATGACTAGCGTTATAAAAAATGCCCGGTCGATTTGATTATTTTAAAGTTGTTATCACACTGCACTCGCATATTTCAAACTGCCCGGGAATTTTTTACAATGTCCCAATAATCACTTGGTCCATAACATATACATTCACACAACAATTTCAAGAAACTGAAATTGAGACTCACTAAAACAAAAGAATAGACGTTTGAAAATGGAACACAATCATTATTATTTTTATAATCAGCCAGCCGCAATGTAATTGTGAACACACAAAGACTTACTACTAGCACAGTATAAAAACATACTACTAGGTACTACAATTTATGTTCCTACTTATCACATTATTATTTTATCATACACTTTATAATAGAGAAATTATAGCTTCTCAAGTGTGTACTCATTATTAATACTTTGAAAATATAATAAAGTAGAAAGTAGTACATAAAGTCAGTTGTTATAAGCACAACGTAAACAGAGAAAAGGCTATTAATTATTCTGAACAAAATATTAAATTAAATATTAAATTTTGTGGTCTTCCTTTTATTTAAGATGTTATGTTATATAGAAGAAATAAATGCATATGACTGAGCCTTTCGATGTGTGTAGTAAAATTACGTGTTTTTTTTTTCACATTTAGCGGATTCGATTCCCGGTTCAGACAGGCAAAAAAAAATAAAACTCTTTGAATGCAGTTCGTATTGTTTATAAAGTAAAAATGAAGTCTTCATTTAGTAAATTTTTCTATTTACAGAATTTAAGGTACTTTCCCTCCATGGGGCAAAGTCGTGGGACGCCCTGTAGGTATACTTCAGCTAGTAAGTTTTATTCAATTACATGACATTGGTAGCTACTTGAATTTCTGAAACATTATCACCTACTCATACATACTCACACATAAACACCTATACACACCAACAATCACATTCTTTCACCCTCACCTTTTGTACTCTTTCATACTCATACAAAATTTAATAGCAGATGTAAACTAAAACATTTTTCTTTTTTTTTCCCCCTTCTGATGAAATACCGACACAGTCCACTCACACATAACTATATTAATTGGAACCTCATTGTGAGACACTGTCTCTTAAGATACAGGATACCCTAGTTTAAGAGACAGAGTTTAATCTTTTGTGTACAGATTTAGCAGCGTTTAGATGTTATTATGTAAATCACATATCTTCATAGTTGTAAACTACAATCACAATTATCTGTATGTTTTGGGAAATAAAGATATTTATTTATTTATTTATCACATCAGTTCAAAAGTAAGTCGAATGTTATGCCGGGTACAGATTGATGAAATATAAAATGAAATGTAGCTCACACGTTGAAACAAAAAAGCCTAGTTTTTACGTTACATTTCATGTTGCATTGCATAATTAGGACTACCTAATAGTGTAAAATTTCATGATATGTTTCACTTATATGAGCCATTCGATTTTCGTTTAGATTTTAACTGTGTTAGAGATTTTTTAACAGTAATTAGGTATCAGATTTTTCTCTAACATATTTGGAAATTCCAGCATTATTTTGACAACCTTCTTCGAGATAAATCGGAAATGCTGTAGGTACTGATCAAATACATGCGAGCGGGCGGCCGGCAATGATAGTACGTAAATCCATAACTGTGGTATTTAGCGGCCGATTAATTTACTTTATAAACTCATATTGTCATGTGATTTAAAAATGGAACGAACCTTTTACTTCAACACATGGCAGCCAAGGAGGTAATCTAAAACAAAGATTTTTTAAAATTTCAAACTGGTTCAGCAAATAGAGCTGTTTAAATTAAAAAAGAAACAAATGAACATAATGTTGGCGAATGAAAAATTATTGTTTGAATTTCCGCACATTATTTGAGAAAAGTACTATTCAAGCCTCAGCCGCAACCAGGCATTGATGGACTTATGTATATGTGCCTTGGCTTTGCCTCGACCCACATTTTCACATTCGTCCATCAATGCCCATTTTGCAGGCCGCGGCAGTAATGTACTAGTATCAACTCCGGAGAATTTTTAGGTAAAAATTTTCTCAGCATACACCACTAATTTTTAATTACAACAAATACTTAAAGGGCTTATTAGAGAAGGTCTTGTTATTATATATGTAAAGTCTCAATAAATAATATTCATAAACAGCAAAGTTATTAGCGTTTGTTTCTAACCCAAAATGCAGTTGTTAGAAATATTGTACAGGCTACATAATAGTATTCATTAAACATGGAAAAGCACTGCGATTAGTATTTTCTAGTAGCAATTGTTATGAATGATTGATACAATTATGAATTTATTTTATTTTATTTATTAAGGGATAATAAACAACTACAACATATATAACACGTAAGATTAACAAACTTTGAGTAGTAATGTTGCTGTCCACTGCATTATCCACAGATAAAACATATTTGATTAACAATAGTTGCCACTAAACAAGCATTAACAAATATTTGTGAAATAAATCAGATTACAAACAATTTAATTTAATTTGCTTAAATTAAGCAATAAATAAATAATAATAATAAGATTCAGCTAAAATTTTTATAATAAAAAAAAAAAAAATTTCGAGCATGCAAATATTTATTTATTTATTTAGGGAAAACAAACAGTAGCACAATAACAAATAGACAAAATAACTTAAATATTACATTTAACAATTATGCTACCCACTACGTTCTCCACAGATTACAATTTATAGTAGGTTTTAAAACTAGCTAGTAACACAGTATAGTAGTGTAGTGTGTAGTGTAGTGTGTGTGTGTGTGCAGTGTAGTATATATATCAATATCAATGAAATTTGAATTATAGGATTCCAACATTCTATGAATAGGGCAGCGTAAGCCAGAGTTTGTACGACAAGAATTAAGCGCAAACAGAGTACGTGCACGAACCTGACGCACATGAACTGTTCGGGGGACAGAATAAGACAGCTTACTCGTTAGATCAATGGCATCAAAATTATTGTGGACAATATCATAAAGCGGTGTCCCCTTGTTTCGCAGACAGAAATTTCATAGAATTTCGTTTCCCAGAAAATGTTTCACATAATATTTGGTCCTTGTATTTTTATTTCGAATATTATTGTTTCAACTACTATTTACTTGAATGATTCAATGAATTTTATAATCACATTTTTTTATTTATCAAACTTATTAAACAGTAGAATTATTTTTTAATGAATATTGTTTGTTCGCTGTAACGACCTGCTACCAGAAAAGTATGTGTTCTGCGTATGATTATTCTATGAAATGATATTATGAGAAAAATCTAATTAAAATACTGTCATAAAAAGTCAATATGTTGTGCTACAAAAGTTAGTGACAGAAACGAATCGCTGCAAAACCGACTCCACCTAGTCTTTCTGCCCTACCCTAGAGTGTAATTTAAATCCGCGTAGGCGCGGAGGGGCGAGGCGGGCCGCGAGCTGAGGTGTGGTGAGGTGTGGTGTAGTGTTAACGCTCGCCGCCGCGGCAGCAAGCCGAAGCTGCGGTGGTGAGCGTTAATACCGTCTGCGACGATAAGCTCGCGTGAGACCGCCGGAGCCCCGCAGCGCCGGAGCCGTGACACAAATCATGCCTGCTGCATGCCGCATGCTTGCCGCATGCTTGATTGCATGCCGCATGATTGCTGCATGCTTGCCGCATGCTTGCTGCATGCTTACCGCATTGCTTGCTTGCATGCTGCATGTTTGCTATATGCTTGCCGCATGCTTGCTGTATGCTTTCATGCTTGCTTGCATGCTGTATGCTTGCTTGCACGCTGCATGCTTACTTGGATGCATGGTGTATGCTTGTTTGCATATATAAATATAAAAAAAATATAAAAAAGTTTATTGCATATTAAAAAACGTACACGGAAATGAGCTCTTGACTTCCAAACTAAGTAGGACTTGTATTATGGAAGTCAAGGCACTCTCTCATTATATATGCTTAATGAATACAATAAAAGTAAGGGATGCATGCAGCAAACAAAAAAAAAAAAAATTATTAAAATATCAAAAGAAAAATAACCAAAAAATAAAAAAGTAGGTAGGTATAACAAAATTAAGTTCTACAACTACCTGCGGAGTGTAGTATTGTCAAAATGTGAGTCAGTGTGATGAATGATAAGTGAGATTAGTGTTATGTGGTGTTACGAGTGGTGTGTTCGTGTGCTATGTGATATGTAGTTAATTAGGCATGCTTTTTACTGGGGGAAAAAAACTACAAAACGATACATAAGAATTAAAAACGATATTTTACCTTGTGCACATGACGTCACTATTAGTGAGAATAACAAGATTGCTTTCCTGCGTGACAAGAATTTACCCGCATTATTTTTGTGAACGCGGTGTTGTAATTTTATATCAGGGTATGCATTTTATCAAAGGTATGAACTGAAACGTTTAGAAACTGTCACTCGATAAAATGTTATTCTTGGTAATAAGTTTTACAATTATTAGTTAAATAATATAAAGAAAAATAATATTTGATTTGTTATTCTATGATATGAATATTCTAACATTAAACTTTATGTGAAACAAAAATCAATGATTTAATTATCTTCAAAGTAAGTATTCTGCGTATTGATTATTCTGTGAAATGATAATATGAGAAAAATTTTATGTGAAACGAAATTCTATAAAACAATTAGCTATAAAACAACGTACAACCAGTCTGTCCAGGAGCTAGACCACCACCTCTTAAAGCAGTATTATTTTAATCTTACATGAGTGTGGGAAAGAGATGGAGCTAGACGTCCTGTATAGCTCCATCTCTTTCTCACACTGAAGTAACATTAAAATAATACTGCTTTAAGAGGTGGTGGTTGGCCCCCTGGTCCTCCTGAAATGACTGGCAGTCGTCCATAGTACGTATCACTTTAAACGCCTTCAAGTCATCAGCGTACATCAAGAATGTGGACGTCTTAAAACATTTCTTAATATCGCTGATATAAATTATGAACAATAGCGGTCCCAAAATAGAGCCCTGTGGAACTCCAGAAGTAATATTAATAGAGACAGACTGGTGACCATTAACCACAACCCTTTGTGACCGGTTTTTGAGGTACGACACAAACCAACGCAATAAATTTCCGCGTATTCCATTGAAAGCAATTTTATTCAGCAGAATTTCATGATCAACCTTGTCAAAAGCTTTTTTGAAATCGGTGTAGACCGCATATATTTGCAATCGTCTATCAACATTTTCAAAAAGGTAATTAGCAAATATTAACAGGTTAGATGTCGTAGATCGACGTTTAACAAACCCATGCTGTTCAGGAATGATAATATTATGCAGAAGAGGGTAAATCTCGTTGTGAACAAGTCTTTCAAGTCTTTCAATTTACCAATGATGATAAATTTTCGTGGACAATTTTGGGATTTCATTTTTTTTACTTTTGTCTACACAAATATGATCAGTAACGGGTACGGATAAAGCCCCATTTTTTTTTTGTACTAATTAAAAAATACTAGTGTATGATTTCATACAAAATCACACAGTCTCCTTACATTCTATCTATTACTGCTTCTATTACATTGTTTCTAATTATTTAATATAGCGCCTCAAGCTGTAAATACAACGATAAAGTTTTCAAATTAAACCACTGCGCTTGGAGGTATGAATAGCGTAACGGTACGGGTTGTCTAGGAGCTAATGTTAGAAAACTTCACTTCTTTATTCTCAAAATTTAAAAATTTTATTATCAACAAGTTCTTTTATCAAATCACACATCAGACTTCAAACTCAAACTCAAAGCATTTATTTCAAATAAACCAATTACAGGCACTTTTGAATTATCAAGGGGTTGGTCAGTCAGAAAGATGAAGCTAGTTGCCCATTCCAAAGCGTAGTAGATCCCTATGGAGAAGAACAGACAAGAAACTCCACGGATACTCTTTTAAATCAAAATATTTTTACAACATATTGGTTACATCGTTCATGTTGAAAATATACGAGTACATGTGAGAACAATGTAGGAAGACGTGCACGTTACAAAGCGTCCGTTATAAAAAGATAAAAACTAAAACAACTAAATTAAAAATAAGCCGTGGCAGCTAAGCGACGACCAGTCCCAACTGACGGCGCCCGTTCACGAACATGATGCATGGATCAGCACCAATTAGTTCAACCATTTTGAAGGTAACTTAATGATCCAACACACCCGCCATCACCAGCGATACATTTGAGTGAGCATGATATACTCTCAACCACCAGGGCACATTCAAGTCAGTGAAAGACGTACCCAGTAAAAGGTAGCTTAATAGTAGCTACATAGTGCTCACACCACACATGTGCTATGCAATTATGTAATACTCAGAGATTGGATTTAAACAATGCAAAGAAAGTTTTCTCTCTTCTTAATGAGCTCTAACAATATTTCCAAATGCTAATCAATTAGTTAATGCGTCCTTGTGGAGCAGAGCAAGCATTCAGCCAAGCATTTTTGTTAGCGATGTAATCCCCGACTTATAATATACCTGGCTGTATAGTGTGCGTTTTATACAAGATAATTTCGTTTTATTCAGCTGGAGTATGTGGGGAGGTATTTTATTATAACATTTTAAACAGTACCCCATGAAGGATGACTCTACTTTAGCCAGTCTGAAACCTGGTTGAACTAATTAGTCCCTATTTCTAGTCCTATAATTGTGTCTTTAACTTTAACTTAAACTTATTATACTTACTTAACCCTTCGTATGCCGCCGGAACGTAGATCTTCGCGAGACGCAAGTTAATGCAGGGTCATAAGACCCATCACAAAGCTATCGTCTACGCATTCTGTACATCAAACTAAACTTGTGCAAAAATTACTAACTCAAAATCAATCTGCCTAGCCTTTTCCCAACTATGTTGGGGTCGGCTTCCAGTCTAATCGGATGCAGCTGAATACCAGTATTTTATATGGAGCGACTGCCTATGTGACCTCCACAACCCAGTGACTGGGTAATACGATACCCCTTGGTAAGACTGGTTGTCAGACTTTCGGGATACTGACTATCCGTAAAGACTATCAAAGATCTACAAATGACTGCTTTCCGAGGCACGGAAGGTTCTCGATATGTAATGTACCCATCAACGGATCGACCTATCTCGGCAAACATAGGGCTGTTATCACTTAGCCTCGAGCCCTTCGTGCATTGCGAACATAGTGCCAAATATCCTTTATAAGTCTTGTTTCGGAAATGGCAATATATACAGAAATAAGTACCTTTAAATTGAGAAAAACTTCGTTTTTAAGTCGATAAAAAAGGCAAACAAATTTCAATCCTGTTGCAGTTCCTAACGGCACGTGCAAATCTACTCAATTCAATTTGGTATCAACAATGTTCAATTCATCTCTTTTTGTACAATTCATTGTTGGAAACTATTGACAGATTTTGTTTACGAAATACTGCTAGGATTGTTACCACTGCTGTGCGTTTAACTGTACCTACAGTGTACACCCTAAGTTTTACTGTTGACAGTATTAAATTTAAAAGTTTTCTCAACAAATCCTATAAAATCAACGCAATCTAAGAAGTCCGTTTTGACGTTTCTCATTATATATGCCGCGCTAACTTTGTATGAACGTCTGAGTAAGAAACACACACACACACACACACACACACATCCCCGCACACACTTTGAAATGCTTGCTTAGATGGTTCTACTCGTAGCATGTCATCCTGTTGTTTCTGATGCATGTAATCAGTGTTGCTATAAATTGTAAATCCATAATTGGCTGTAAGATTGGTTTTATCTATTTAAGTAAAATTGTTAAAGAGCTGTGGATTTTGTAATAATAATAAATAAATAAATAAATCGAAAAGTCAAATTCATAATCTTATTTAAATAATACTAGGTTTACCATACACTATAACAATGAGTATCATTCGTAAGCACCAAGTTTCACTTTACATTTGAAAAATGCACTTTAAAACACGAATTAATTATTGATTAATATTCCGACAGGACGTTATTGCAAGTCTTTGGTTTCGTTGCCATAGTGTTGTGACCGTTCTAAATTTTTTGACCGAATAAAATCGATGTTCCGAAAAATATATACTTTTCTTTCTAAATTAACGATACTTTTACAAACGTTAATTTAGAAAAGAGAGAAACGTAATTACTGTATTATTAAAACGTAATATCACACTAATATTATAAAGGCGAAAGTTTGTGAGTGTGTGTGTGTGTGTGTATGTGTATGTTTGTTACTTCTTCACGCTCAAACGGCTGAGCCGATTTGGATGAAATTTGGTACGTTGCTAGCTTATACCCTGGATTAACACATAGGCTACTTTTTATCCCGGTGTACGCGGGTGAAACCGCGGGGCGCAGCTAGTTAAACATATAAAAACAAAAATTGGTCACATATATTTTTAGTTTATTTTGCTATTTAATCATTACTAGATCTGAATATTTCTAAATGTTTTGTTAGTACCTACACACGGAAACCAGATCCAATCACGTTTCAGTATAAATTATACAATACTATTATCAACCGGATAAGCGTTATCAGGGACCTGGGTGTAATGTTTGACTCTAAGTTGCTCTTTGATGCACACATCGAAAACGTTGTTAATAAAGCTTTCAAAGCACTTGGTTTTATACTTAGGTTATCGGCTGATTTTAAAAACGTAAAAACGCTTAAAATTCTTTATTGTGCTCTTGTCCGCAGCCATTTGAAGTACGCCTCACAAGTGTGGAACCCTAATTATAATATTTATATAAACAGAATTGAGGGAATTCAAAAGCGTTTCCTACGGTTCTTGCAGTACAAAAACTCTTTTACAAATAAAAACTTTTTCACAAAAAAATACAATCGACTTCCAAAAACAACACTACAAAGTGAAAAATAACTTTAATTTCGGAAGTCGGTGTCTGATTAAATGTATTTTTGTTTTTGCCACCGACTTCCGAAATTAAAGTTATTTTTCACTTTGTAGTGTTGTTTTTGGAAGTCGGTTGTATTTTTTTGTGAAAAAGTTTTTATTTTTCACTTTTTAGTGGGTCTGTTTATAATTTGTATAAGTTTCAATAGTTAAATGTCAATTGCTCATCACATGTTACAAAATATTGCTTTTCCCGATGCTGTGACGTTAATTGTTGAGGAGTTCTGCTGGTAAGAACCAGGAGAACTCCTCAACAACCACTCACCACACGCATTGTGTGACGAGCGGAAATTGCTTAGCAACCATATTAAAGTAATCGAATCGCAACCCGTGAAATATTTATCATTGAGTAGTTCCGGTAGCCATCTGTGGTCTTCATCATCAGTTCCACTTCACCAAGTGGTGCTTTCCGAGAGCAAATGCACGAGCTACTATAAAAAATACCCAAATCGCTATAGGTGTGCCTATAATATTTGAAGAGTTCCTTCGATTTCTCCAGGATCCCATCATCAGAACTAGTTTTTGACAAAAATGGGACCATTTGGGAAGTATACCCTTTCCAACAAAAAAATATTTTTTCAAATCGGTTGGCAAGTGACGGAGTTATGCGCGAACAAACATAAAAAAAAAAAAAAAAAAAATAGAAACATCCGAATTGAGAACCTCCTCCTTTTTTAGAAGTCGATTAAAAAAAAAATCAACCGATTTCCAAAAAAATCCTACAAAGTGAAAAATAACTATAATTTCGGAAGTCGGTATCTTTGGATATGTATTTTAGCTTTTTACCACCGACTTCCAAAATTAAAGTTATTTTTCACTTTGTAGTATTTTTTTGGAAGTCGGTTTATTTTTCACTTTTTAGTGGGTCAGTCTGTAATTCATCTAAGTTACAATAGCCTAATGTCAACTGCTTATCACCTTTACTAAATATTGCTTTTCCCGTTACAAAGACGTTAATTATTGAGGAGTTCTCCCAGTAAGGAACCAGGAGAACTGGAACTGATGGCGATGTCACCATCAGCCCCACTTCAACATGTGTATTGTGACGAGCATAAAATTGCTTAGCAATAATCGAATCGCAACCCGTGAAATACGTATTGTTGAGTAGTTCCGATGGCCATTTGTGGTCTTCCTCATCAGTTCCATTTCACTAAATGGTGCTTTCCGGGAGCAAATGGACGTGTTACTATAAAAAATTCCCAAATCGCTATAGGTGTGCCTATAAAATTTGAAGGTTCACCTCGATTTCTCTGGGATGCCATAACAGATCCTGGTTTCCTTATTATGGTACCACCTTTGGGGTATCTCCTTTACAACAAAAAATAATCATAAAAATCGGTTCATAAACGACGAAGTTATCCGCGAACACACATAAAAAAACAATATATATATACGGTCGAATTGAGTAACCTTCTTTTTTGAAGTCGGTTAAAAACTAGGAAATATACTTCCAGATAAATAGCGCGTTGTACTGTATGAGCGCAGACGCATTGCAGATATGACGTACTTATATAAAATCGCAAATGGTACTTTATATTGCCCTGAGCTGTTGGGTAGTTTAGGATTAGATTCACACTGCAAAATGCTTCGCAATCCTACCTTGTTACATATCCCTCATTCCAAGTCCGCGTACAGGTAAAACTCGTTTCTAATCCGTGTGAGTAGAAGTTTTAATAAACTGTCCGGTGAACATGATTTGGATATATTCAATACCAGTGTTTCTCGGCTTAGGCATTTGTTGGTGAAAAGCTTTTTTACGACAGAGTAATTGTTTGCGTCTAAATAATTTTTAGTTTGTGTTGGTTGATCTTGTTTACTAATTTATGTTATAAGTAGGTATTTTGTACAGTCAGCAACAAAAGTCGATTAAAACTTGCAGTTTTTTAATCTTAATTGTTAAGCGAAATATTTAATTCAAATCGGAACAGAAGTACTTAAAACTTTAAAAACATTAACTCTTAACAGTTAAAGAAAAAAAAAGCAGTTTATCGAATTATTTTGTGTTAATTTAGATGATGTCAAAAAGTAGCAGTGTTAACCGACTTCTGATGCTGACCGTACCGACATTTTTTGTTTCAATTTAAATTTTCAGTATTTATCAGTGGAAACTTGTAAATGTCCTTCAGTTTCATAATGTATAAGGATATTGTCTACTTTAGCTGTAAGTTTCCATAATAAAATAAAATAATATACAATGTATAGGTACTTATACCTTCCGGAAGACATCAGTATATCAGTTTCAGTTTATGTCTTGGTTTGGCTTTGAAACTCGCTCAAATTCAAACTTAGTTGGGATTTATGTAATAACTGTTAAATATTACAAACTGTAAGTATGATAAATCGATATGTCTCGAGAATCGGTTTTTAAAGCAACCAATTATTTTCCCATCACTACACAAAGTATTTTGATAGCTGTCCAAACGAACTTCTTATATTGCGTTGACTGTAGTGCTCGTACACACGAGCGGCACGCGTCAACGGCAGAGGCATCTGCAGCCATCGACACTTGTCGACAGCCACCGAAGACGCGTCAGGGCTGCCGTCGATTCCACCTGACGCAGGTCCTCACCGGACACGGTTGTTTCGGGAGGTTCTTGTTTCGGATAAAGCGGGAGGAAACGCCCGGGTGTCACCATTGTGTGGATCGCCCGGAGGACACGGTGGAGCATACAGTGGAGGTATGCCCGGCTTGGGCGGAGCACCGCCGTGTTCTCACGGGGGCGATCGGCGGCGGCGATCTCTCGCGTTCAAACCTGGTCCAGGCCATGGTGCGGAGCGAGAGTGCATGGGAAGCCGTCACCTCCTGCTGCGAAGCAGTAATGGTCGCGAAGGAGGAAGCGGAACGCGTGAGGGAGAGGCAACAGCCACGCCCTCGCGCCCCTAGCCGCCGTAGGAGACGCCCTGGGCGGCGAGAATCGATTGCCAATTACCGGCCACCGTAGGCGCGGGCTTGCGGACGACGAGTAATGGGCAGCTCGCCGTCCGGTAAGGACCAGGCCCGGGTCAACGGCGCGTTGTGTTCCACGCGCGCTTCAAAGAGATGTCAGGAGTGACGGGGTCAATTGGGCCGATGCCACCGGGGTCGCGGGTAGTTCGAAAGAGATACCGTGGCCCTGGCACGGGCAGCTGAAGGAGCAGGGGTGGGTTTTAGTCAGTAAAAGTCTGACACGCCCTCCCGCTCTGCCCAGAGCGGGAGAAGTCATTTGGTGATTTCCCATCCACAAAAAAAAAAAAAAAAAAAAGGGCTGCCGTCGACACGTTCAGCTCGCGTATTTGAGTAAGTACGGTGCTAAAAACCACAAAAAGCACGCTGTCGACGGCTGTAGTTGCTTCTGCCATTGATGCGAGCCGCTCGTGTATATGAGTACTTAAGCGGATTTGAATGTTTCGTAACAAAAATAAATAATAATGTTATCTTGCAAATTTTTAAACATAATTATCTTCTGCCTAGCCTTTTACCAACTATTTTGGGGTCCAGTCTTACGGGATGCGGCTGAATACCAGTATTTTAAATGGAGCGAGATTGCCTATCTGATCTCCACAACCCAGTTACTGGGCAATTACGATACCCCTTGGTAAGACTGGTTGTCAAACTTTCGGGTTTCTGATTACCCACAACGACTGTCAAAGATCCACGAATGACAGCACAAATTGTTAGACATAGGGCCTATTTCACGATGTTCAAATAGCCACTACTTACCGAATAAATTTAAAAATGGAACAGATTTTATATGAAATTATCTGCCAAGTAAGTTAATAGGAACTTAATCGTAGGTGATGAAACAGGCCGTTAATGAAACAAAATTGAAGAGAATTCTCTCAAATGAGTGATTTGTTTGTTTACGGAGCTTTACGTCCGCATAATAGGGGAAGAGCTCCATGCCTAAATTGCAAACAGTTTAATTCTTTGCAAATGTTTAATGAGAAATTAAACAGAAACTCAACCAGCTAATAACTTTGTTTTGTAGCTTTTCTTAACTACCTGATGACATTTTATATTAATAAACGCAATTATCTCGTTTCTTGTTTTCGAACTATAGCAAAATCCAGAAAGGAAGAAAAACAAAATGTTCACTTTCTCCCGGTCTATTTTCGCAAGTAGCCTCAAATCTCAACCCTAATCCTTCTAATCTAAAGTCTGAATTCCCTTGCACATTGCCAGCTTGAAGGTAATCGCAAATCTACATACATCTATCTGTGTTTGTAAACTTTATAGTGCCTGTGGTTTTGCCCGTATATCGAACGTGTGTACGTTGTCTTGTCAAATAACATCTGGGTATTGGTACTTGTAATCGGCAGCTGGCAATCAGGGTTGATAAATATGATTTGTGGTGAGGAAAATTTTAATTTAGCTTGTAACTCGGAGTTTTAAAGCTTTTTGTATGTTTGCTCGTGTGGTACCTACTAGCTGGGCTATTATCTGACTTCCAAAAGGAAGAAGGGATTGTTTCAAAATCCTAAAATCCCGGGACATAAATGAAAAATTATTCCGGAAAAAAGGTAGGTTCTTACAGGGTACCTTATCTGTCACCATAAGATTGTGAGAACCGTTAGTTTATATTCTATTGGTATTATTTCTGTTAGATTATAAACTGTTGAAAACTTTTTAGGTGGCAGAAATGGGTTAGATTCTGCGGTAGCGGCCGGCGAACGCTACTACCAAGTTGCTCGCAGCTAATAGGCAGACTATTTTAGTACCTATTAGCGCAAGGTCGCAACTTCTCAAGCAAGTTTGATAAACCGTTCAAAACCTGTCAGTTTTCCTCGGATAGATTATAAACTATCGAAAAGTAATGCGTTGAATTGTAAATGGTTTATTGCAGTTCATAATTATTCGACAGTTTATAATCTAACGGAAATAATACCGAAAGATTATAAACTAACGAAGCTCATCATTTATTATACGGTGACATATCCATTCTATTTGAATGGATTTAGGTGATAACAATATTCTATAGATTTGTTATCATGAAACAGCGGACAGTGCAATTGGCATTATACGAGTATAACAATTTTTTTACTTAGTACACAATAGAGCCATCTACTGTGTCCCGCTGCTGGGCTAAGGCATCCCCTTCCAGACCTCCCTGTCTTGTGCGATCTCTGGCCATGTTGGCCCTGCAAACAAGATCAGATCGACACATCACCTTCGCCGCGGTCTACCTCGACTGCGATGTCCTCCTTCAGGCGTCCAATGAGTGACGATCTTTGCCCATCTTTTCCGGGTGCATTCGTGTGATGTGGCCAGCCCACTCCCACTTCAGCCGGGCTGTTTTTTCTCCAACATCCGATATTTTTATGGTGTACACTCAGCAGCAGGTCAATTTACCATAGACTATCAAATTTTCTCATTCGATTTTGAACTTAACTATCAATATTTTAAGGTTTAAAATCATTTGGAGAAATTTGACAGTTTGGTATAACCTTTTTTTTTTTTTTTTTTTTTTTTTTCTTGTGGATGGGAAATCATCAAATGACTTCTCCCGCTCTGGGCAGAGGCGGGAGGGCGTGTCAGACTTTTACTGACTAAAACCCACCCATGTTCCTTCAGCTGCCCGTGCCAGTGCCACGGTATCTCTTTCGAACTACCCGCGACCCCGGCGGCATCGGCCCAATTGACCCCGTCACTGCTGACATCTCTTTGAGGCGCGCGTGGAACACAACGCGCCGTCGACCCGGGCCTGGTCCTTACCGGACGGCGAGCTGCCCATTACTCGTCTTCCGCAAGCCCGCGCCTACGGTGGCCGGGAATCGGCAATCGATTCCCGCCGCCCAGGGCGTTTCCTACAGCGGCTAGGGGCGCGAGGGCGCGGCTGTTGCCTCTCCCTCACGCGTTCCGCTTCCTCCTTCGCGAGCATTACTGCTTCGCAGAAGGAGGTGACGGCTTCCCATGCACTCTCGCTCCGCACCATGGCCTGGACCAGGTTTGGACGCGAGAGATCGCCGCCGCCGATCGCCTCCGTGAGAACACGGCGGTGCTCCGCCCAAGCCGGGCAGACCTCCACTGTATGCTCCACCGTGTCCTCCGGGCGATCCACACAATGGTGACACCCGGGCGTTTCCTCCCGCCTTATCCGAAACAGGAACCTCCCGAAACAACCGTGTACGGTGAGGACCTGCGTCAGGCGGAAGGTGAGGACGCCGTGGCGCCTCTCCAACCACTCCTCAAAGAGGGGACTTATCGCCGCAATTGTGGCGTGCCCAGCGCTGGGTTGCGACAATCGCACTCTCCATGTCGCCATGAGATCCCGCCGGAGCTCTGTCCGCTGTACCGTGATTTCTCGCGGCAGCGGAGTTACGCCCCGGTGTTTCACCTCCTCGCGCCACTCCCACACGTGCGCGAGGACTTTTGCCTCCAGATCCCATGGCGGTAATCCGGCAAGGAGGCACGCCGCCTCACAGGAGACCGTGCGGTATCCCCGGACTAGCCGGATGGCCATGACCCTCTGGGACGCGTTCAACCGGCGGGCTGGTCGCAGCCTCAGGGAACGCGCCCAGTTTGGTATAACCTAATGTGCTATTGTCTGTACATAATGATCAGCATAATATTCTATTCTTAAGTTATGGAGCGCATGGTCACATTTTAACAATCATACAGATGGAAAACGAATGTAAAACATAAGCGTAGAGCAACGGCGGGGATCTCGCGGGGAGATGGGCGTCGCGGATTGCGGTCTCCGATCGCGCTTAGTTTGTGCACTCAAACGCTGAAGGCACACGCGTCCGTGTAAATCGCGAGCGAATTTTTCAAGAAAAGTTTAATAAATTAATTATAATGGTGCACACTTTTTCTGTGTACCGATGTGCCTCGACTGCAAAATATACAATACTTCTCGTAATTCTTTTAGCGGGCTACAGTTACCTCCAGCTAATTTTGTTGACTACTGTAAAGAACTAGAAAACCATTTTAGGCAGAATTTCCGTTCATTTAAGCAAAGTAGAATTTAAATCCCAAAAACCTCTAAAAATAAAGTGTCACGTAGATATCCGGTAGTGCAACAACACATTTAAATGTAATTAGGTACATACGTACTTGTAAATAAATTAATACATAATAATCACATTTATTTTATTTTTTGACAACCCTTGCACACACAAGGGCGGCGGTGTCGTCCGACATCAAAGGCATTTCCCAACTGCACGATTGTTAAACTGTGGTATGATTGTGGTTCCAACGCGATCTGTACGCTTGACACCTGTTATGCTGCGGTTCATTGCCCGTTGGCAATTTTTTATAATGACATTTTTTTTTGCCTTAAAAAATTGCCAAAGATACAAATATTACTGGAAGACCATGTCAACTCATCACATATACCACAATAATGTCCTTGACATAAAACACCTCTATCTAATATTACACATTATTTTGCTAAACCAACACTCGCAGCAATTTTATTACTCCAGTCCCTCGGAAATTAATATGATATTTAGATCAGCCTCATAGGTAATTTTACTATAATCTGATCCCTAAGCCCGGAGGGAGGAAAATAAGGAAAATCTAGGGTAATAAGCCGACGGGTAGGATAAGATGACCTAAATAAAGCGGCTACACACATGTTTTTACCCCAATTATTGCCGCGGTGGCCTAGTGGTCGTCAGCGCCAACTACGTAACTGCCTCAATTGTCTAATTAAGTGGTCGCAATCGTGGGGTCCTAAAATACCCGCGTCAAGAAAAGTTTCACTAAGGTTTTCGTTTAGGACATTATCAGTAGCACCCTAAGGTGCCCTATCCCATTAGGCAATAGGGTCGGCCCCTATTATATGGGACTGATAATACAGCTGCAAGTTTTGAGTACGAATATGGATGTCTAAAGTAAGGGAAGACAAAAGAAGCGATGGATGGACTGGGTGAAAGATGATTTGGCTAGAAAGGGGGTGACTACCGAGATGACGACTGATGGAGATATGGCAGAAGAAGACATGTTGCGTCGACCCTTCTTCGTCTTTTTCGTGTGGTTAGTGACTATAACCTGGTGTCAGAGTTTTTATGCCACCTATAGGCTTCTGATTTGGCTTCACATGTCGTCGGGAAATATCTATCAGGCATGCCAGTTTCCTCACGATGTTTTCCTCCACCGTTTTTGAAGCAAGTGATAACTATACAATACGCACATGAATTCGAAATGTCGAAGTCTTGGGTTCAAACTCGAGACCTATGACTTGGCAGTCCGATGGTGACACCACTAGGCTATCACTGCCGACCCTAGATAATAGAAACAAGGACATAGAAACAAGGAAAATGATGAATGATGATGAAAACAGCTGATGGTGAAGCTGTTCTAACACCTCTGACAATCCTTTTAGCCGTATTTTGAACCAATAACGATTGAAAAGTGAGTAATAAACCTAAAGCATTAATTTTATTTCTTCATTAAATTAGGGAACTTCTTCTTTGGGCATTGAAAATATTCTTAATTTTAAAGACAAATGCTGCCATTTTATTCTCTAAGAGGAAGTGTCATTAGTAGCACCTGTCGTCTTCTCAAATTGTACCGAAGGACGCGCTTATTAACAGGTAGGTACAGTCAGGCAAATTAATGGAATATGATACTGCCACAGAATATAAAGCTGCAGTAGTTTATCTGGGGAAAATTACGCGTCCGTCAGTCAACTGCCACGCATTCGGTTATTATAGTTACGGTTTGTGTCATCATTTGTTTATAAGACGTCTTATCACTTTTAACTTTAACTTTTACATTTTACACGAGGGTGCAACAGCTGATAGTTAGGTTCTAAGGTCATTGTTAATGTTACTGTTAAAATTAACTTTGACAGAGTTTAAAGTAATAGCCACGAAAAAAGAATGCCTGGCTAGCTGAAAAGTTTCACCAGTCAGTCAAAAAAACGGATTGAGGATAAACATTGTAGATCAATATCAATCTGCCTAGCCTTTTCCCAACTATGTTGGGGTTAGCTTCCAGTGTAACCAGATGCAGCTGAATACCAATATTTTACATGGAACGACTGCTTGTCTGACCTCCACAACCCAGTAACTGAGTAATACGATACCCCTTGGTAAAACTGGTTGTCAGACTTTCGGGCTTCTGACGACCCGTAACGACTGTCAAAGATCCACGAATGACAGCTGGAACCAACGGCTTTACGTGCTTTCCGAGGCTCGGAGGAGTCTTGGTATGTAAAGTTGGTCACCCATCCACGGACCAACCCCGGCAAGCGTAGGTTAACCTGATGGATTGACTCATGTGGCTGTTATTACTTAGCCACGAGCTCCTCAAAACATTTGTAGATGTTTGTTAATAAAAAAAAAATTAAATATCACGTAAAAACGTGCATAAATAACTGCCGTATTTTAGTAACTTAGGCGTAAATAATCACTGATTCCTCGGCTTATGAGACACAAATGTGTCTGTTTTCAGTTCAAAAGCCGTCAAGGCACCGGTTTTATAAAATTATGTGTAGCTGATATCATTATGAATCTGCACCCTTGTAGCTACGACGTAGCTGGCGCTACGAGATAACGCTACGGCGTAGCAGATACAAACTTTTTCGAATTCATTACGTACTGAGTCATTCTAAAGCTTTATCGATTTATAAAAGTTTTAAATGTATACAGTGTGACATCAATATGTATTTAGAATTTGATAGCTCAGCTCTCAGCTCTGATTTATATTCTACTGTTATAACCGAACCATAATTCTAATTTTAATATGTTTGGCAATAAGCTCGTTCCCTATTACATGGGACTTACACATAACTGGTGAAATTTGAATGTACTAAAGGTACACCTCTGCCAAACCGTTCCGGGAATACAGGCGTGATGTTATCGGTGAGTTGCAGAAACGAACTTTATTAAAAAAAAAAAATATTTTCAGGTAATTACCACCCATTGCCAGACATGTAAAATAAATCAAAAATAAAATTAAAATGAATCAAATAAAATTAAATCAAATCAAAATAAATAAATCATCCAATAAAATAAATAATAATTAAAGTTTTATGAAGACTTTAAATTGATGCTGTCACTTTCTTTTTGATACACAATATAAGGGATGGCATGAATTTAAATACTCCATTAAACTAACGTTCGTTACTACAACTGCCTGTTAGTTAATTTAAATACTTCCTTCCTTCCTCAGTTAAACCAGGAAGCTTCGAATTTCTATGTATCTTACATAACAAAATAAAAGTAACCTTTATGTAATTCCCACACGTCATCATATGCCACGTAATAGAAATCCATTATCCGTATCAAAATATACTTTCAAAGACCCATTATTTGTGAATAAACTCTGTCAAAAAACAGCTTAGGGAATCTTATGGAAAAAATCGTTGTTAGGGTAGAAAATTGATATTTATAATGGATTCGATCAAAGACTCTCTTTGTGCACCCCAAAATTACTTTACATTGCAAGCCAAAGACTTTGATAATAGCTCAGCATTGCTAAGAAATCTTTGAGAAAGTTACTTTCAAAGTCAATAATTTGGTCTTTTGAATATTATTCAGTCATTAGAAATCACCGAGAAAAGTTTGACTGTTCAATTCTGGAAGAAAAATATAAGTTTAGAATAACAAAGTTGAGTCCATAAAGAAATTATAGTAACTTCATAAAATTTAAATACGGTGTGGTTTATAAGAATAAAGTTTTCTAGTCTGCGAAGAATTAGCAATAGTGGAGGAGTGGAGGGGCTCGTGGCTAAATAATAACAGTGGTACGTTCGTGGCTGGGTGATCATCCAATACAAAATCAGAATCAAAAGTCATTTATTCAAATTAGTCTGATAATCAGTACCTACTTTTGGACGTCAAAATTACATAAAACAGTCCCCACAAAACGCCCGCCCTTCACCACTTCCTAGTGCTTTAGCTGGAAAGAAGAAGTGGCGCAATAAACTCCCCAGCAACACAGCTGTCTGTTCAGTTAGAAAAACTTGATCCTATACAATAGTACGCAAAATAATGTACGCAACACAAAACATTCAATTAAAGTATTTGTCAAATAATATAAACAATTGTGGGGACTCCCTGTGGGAACCTGTCATTATGTAAGCTAATTCTGGAGAAAGAACATAAACATTCATCTGCTTAGCCTTTTCCCAACTATGTTGGGGTCGGCTTCCAGTCTAACCGGATGCAGCTGAATACCAGTATTTTACATAGAGCGACTGCCTATCTGACCTCCACAACCCAGTTACTGGGTAATACGATACCCCTTGGTAAGACTGGTTGTCAAACTTTCGGGCTTCTGACGACCCGTAACGACTGTCAAAGATCCACGAATGACAGCCAGGACCAACGGCTTAACGTGCTTTCCGAGGCACGGAGGAGTCTCGGTATGTAAAGAATGGTCACCCATCCACTGACCAACCCCGGCAAGCGTAGCTTAACCTGATGGATCGACCCGTGCGGCTGTTATTACTTAGCCACGAGCTCCTCAAAGAACATAAACATTGTCTTGAGTTAATCACAGCGACCAACTATTCTTATTGTTTAAATAATCGTTGATAGTATAGTATGCCTTTGAACAAAGGTTGGATTTTATTTTAGCATTAAACGCATGAAAAGGCAAATCTAGCTTGTTATAAAAAGTTATACCAAACCCAACAAATGAGTTATGAACCGTATGAAGCCCTTCGTGTCTCGGAAAGCACGTTAAGCTATTGGTTCCGGCTATCATTCGTATATCGAAGCCCAAAAGTCTGACAACCAGTCTTAGCAAGGGGTATCCTGTTACCCAGTAACTGAGTTGGGAGGTCAGATAGGCAGTCACTCCATGTAAAGTTCTGGTATTCAGCTGCATCGGTTTAGACTAGAAGTGGACTCCAACATAGTTGGGAAAAGGTTTGGAAATGCCGAAACAAACTCTCTCTTTCTTTTTAAAGTCCAGACAGAATCTTGGTCAAATCATGTGAGGACCATGTAGATCTGTGTCCAAAATGGTATTTTGAGGAAAGAGCTTGTAGCGTGTTTGTACACAAGCGCGTGTGACTGTGAAATAAAAACAAACCTGTTTTACAGTCCGTTCAACCGATTTAGACTTCTATTCCGTAAGCTTAAGGATGGCATTAAAGACAAAAAAGTGGTTACAATACCAACTGTTTACTGTAGCTGCCATTTGTCATGCCACCAACGCAATAGAAGTCAAAATCGGTTGAACGGATTTTTATGGTTTGTATAGCAGTGTACTGTCGACGTTATTCTTGTCCAAGTTTTCTAAACAATATAAAAAGTCAGCTTCAAATCACCCGAAAACGTCCAATCTACATTTAAATTAACATATTTGGCTAATCTCTTATCGTCTAACTAAATCCTTGACCTATAAAAAGGACAATTAATTTGGAACGTAATGTAATAAATCTGTTCGCACTCTGCTTTATTCTGCCTTTGTTTTGCTAGAGCACTCTACATTTATTACTTTTTAAGTGACCCGCCACTCCCCAGATATAAATGGGTGAAATATGAATGTGTTCTGTACCAAAATCTTTCTTCAAGATAGGGATATGATGGAATAAAAAATTACTGAGACAAAACGCATTAAAGTTGGTGAGTGCGGCTCGCTACATCATAACTAAAACTACGTATAAAATCTAGCAAGGAGTGACGTCATACCACATTTTAACTCAATGTATCGCCGTAATCTTTTGATTATGTAAAAATAAAAAAAATACTTGTCCAATATTTTTTTAATAATTTAAATGACGGACATAAGAAGCATCTTGGTCATCATCCCTATTGTCCTAAAAGGTGGTGACCGCATAATAATCTATTAAGTAGTTTAGAAGTAATAATTTATTTATTTATTTATTCATTTATTTATTTATTTAACATCACATCCTATCTTTACAGGCTAACCTAAATTGATAGAGTGGTACATAACAAAAGAAAACTGAACAAAATATTAAAACTAGGTACTTAGTTACTAACTATAACAATACACAGGCAGATCTGGATAAAATAGCAGTCTAGAGGTTACTATAGTAAAGTCGTTCAGTGTACAAGAGAAGAGGTCCAAGCTCATAGCTACCGTGTTGAGAGTGCACAACGCAGTAAATAAGTGAATTACACAGGCAAACGACTTTGTTTTACACAATTTTCAAGTGAATTATGATTTCAGTTTGAAATAAGAATACAAAACACATAAACTCCGTCTACAATAAGATTAGGCATTAAAACAAATCTTTTTTACAGTCCGTTCAACCGATTTTGACTTCTGTTGCGTTGGTAGCATAACAAATGGCAGCTGCAGTAAACAGTTGGTATTCTAATCACTTTTTGCCTTTAATGCCATCCTTAAGCCTACGAAATAAAAGCCAAAATCGGTTGAACGGACTGTAAAAAGGGTTTGTTTAAATGTCTAATGTTATTGTAAATGGAGTATAGGTTTAAACTAAAACCCTTTTCGGCCTTATTATACAAAACAAGGTTTATCTTTAGACCCAGGTTGAATGCATCTAACCATTTTTGAATTTCGAACTTTAGTTCGACAGTTAAAGTTCTAATTACAAAAACCGACGTTAGACACGAGTCTAAGTTGTTAATTTTGTATTAAGAACTTTACGGTTATCGGATTAATTTCAAAATACAACTGGCTCCAAGGTTTGGTCTTGGGTTAAAGTTAGAACTCGTTTTGTAATGAGATGGTTTTGGTTTTAGTATTTTTATGAATAAGGGGTGCTTATCTATCTATATAAATAAAAAGAGAATGACTGACTCATCAACGCCCAGTCCTAACCCTTGGACCTAGAAAGCTGAAATTTTGCACAGAGGTTCCCTTTATAATGTAGACAAGGAATAAGGAAGGAATTCCCGGTAGTATGTTCCCGTGGAATATTTTCCGACATCCACGCGGGTGAAGTCGCCGGCAACAGCTATATGAGCTTTAAGTAAAAATAGTGTGAATGTTTTGTCACTGGATTTCAATCCTAACAACATCACGTCTGTGGCATAACGTCACGAAGGGGTATAGACAGCAGTATTTCACTGCCATATTAAGTTCCAAGTTATAGGGAGCGAGCCGATTCCCATTTTCAGAGACTCTACTATAAATTTTTCAGGACCGGTCGATGTGGCGATGCGCCCGATGCTTGGGGATACCTATCTCCAGCAGTTCACTTTTTTTAGCTGAAATAATGATGATGATAACTATGAATTTCCTATTGAAAAATCTCAATAATGCTTTGACCGATCACACCTAAGACAAAAAGCGTGTTTTTCCAAAGAACTGTAAAATCCTAAGACTGGTTTATTCATCACGAAGAATAAAATAAAAAAAGCAATCATAATGAAACAAAAAAACATACGGATCGAAATAAGAACCACCTCTTTTATTTAAGTCAGTAAAAAATATATAAGTTATTAAAAATTAACTCTAATATAACTTAGGAGTGCTTTAGACCATCGAACTGAATAACTTTTACTATGGGACCAACTTTAAAATCGCGGAAAAAAAATCTGGTCTTCCGTACATTTTGAGGAGTTATGCGAACAAAGTTTTTAGGCTTAATTTTTAACACATTATAGATTACAATAAAAATAGGGCATACAAAGTTGCATGTAACAGTTGCAGCCAATACCTAAGCTAATATTTCTCGTTAAAAAAAAAGCATATTGAAGTCGAATTTAAGAGTTTTACATAACCCTTAAAAGGTATAAAGATACATAAAACCTCTTTCCCAATACCGTACCGCGTAGGCGTGGGACATGCGTTTTAATTTCTCGCTCCGTTCACGCGGTAACCTTGTCAGGGCGAAATTTATTACCGTTGAAAATGTTTATGCTAGCGCGCTGTTACAAGGATAATCTGCTTACCCTCTTAGAGGGAGAGTTTTTAATTTGCTTTTTTTACTAAGTTGTTTGAAGGCTCGTGCAGTCTGGTGCGACGCGACGGCGCAACGCTACTTTACTGGAACATTTTCTACAAAAACTTCAAATAATATTTATCTACCGGAGTCGCGTTGCGCTTGTCTGCGGGGGCCTTGAATTGGAGAATTGACTTCAATTAAGATTAAAGACCCACTTTTTAGGCGTTAGGTTGCTGTTTTCACAGGTCGTCAGAAGCCCGAAAGTCTGACAACCAGTCTTACCAAGGGGTATCGTATTATCCAGTTACTGGGTTGTGGAGGTCAGATAAGCAGTAGCTCCATTAAAATACGGGTATTCAGATGCAACCGGTTAGACTGAAAGCTGACCCTAACATAGTTGGGAAATGGCTAGGCAGATTGATTGAGTGCTGTTTTTAAAATCAAATAAGGAAAAATGTGACGTTATTTTGACGTTTTAACTGTTTTAATTTTATGATGTGTCGCGAGGAAAGTTTTGAGTTTGAATGTGGATGGCTAAAGGATCGGCGAAGACCAAAGAAACGATGGATGGATGTGTGAAAGATGATATGGCTAGAAAGGGGGTGACTATCGAGATGACGACTAATAGATAAGTATGGAAGAAAATATTGGGATAAGGCCAGGAGAATGATAATGACGTGAAATAGGATAGGAAAGATCTATGTCCTGCACTTAAGCTATAGACTAATGTTTATTATTGTTATGTGTACACACCGTGCTGAACACCTCAATTAAGTACAGAGCAAACACTATGGTCCCTCTCTAAGTAAGCTATTGTTAACAATAAAGTTCTAATGATCATAAGACCTAATTCATTCAAACATTTTTTTTTTATACGAGTATATTGATCTAATGTTATAATGACTTATTGATATAATTTACATTATAATGTATACAGTATAATTAACATTTTATATAATGAACATTTGAAATAATATTCAATTAGTACAGTTACTGTAATAATCAAAATCTATAAGTAACGTTTAATATAATTTAGGAGGAGCGTTGCTCCGTCGACCTGCTGACGAAAACCCTACCCTAGACGGTCGACGTCAGGGGCACCCCGAGGTTCGGTTTGCTTAGGTTCTTTTAAACCCTGCAGACAGAAATAGGACCCCGCGCAGCGGGGCTTCGACGACCTGCTGCCGAAAACCCTAACCTATGACTAACCTCCCAACTAACAAATTAATGTTTTATAATAGTCAAGATAACGTTTTACATTTTCATTTACGTTTTTAAGATTGGTCGCAAAAACGTACATATAAACGTCTAAAAAACGCGAAAAGGGCCCAAATTATACGACATTAATATCGTTTAGTAGGTATATAGAAGTCAGCCAATGACCGTTGAACGTTACATAAAAGTTAAATAAAAGTACAAATACCGACTTTTTGGTCCAATACTTGTTGTGATGAGACCCTTATGTGACCGCGTATGTCACATTGCAGTTTTAATGACGTTGTACAGTGTCAAACAATACGAATCAACGACAACCGTTTTGATTCGCGTGTTTAATATTGTGCGTGTATGAAAGAATAAGAGAAAAAGTAAATGAAGTTAATTTCCATGATTTCAAAATACTATTATTGTATCTACATTATTTAAGTTAGTGTGATATAATACTAATTGTGACAGGTATTTCTTCAGGGAACTTTAGTTTTATGACAATGTATATATGTGTTGTTGTCAAGTTTTTAATGCCCTCCTCTATTTCTTTGTAATTCAAGGGTTTTAGTTAATTATTCAAGATATGTTTTCATAATAAAGCTCCAACCATCTTGTCTAAGTTATATGGCGACCTCTATAATACGCTAATATAACAAAAAGGTCGCATATACTTTTCCTTGAGACCATGACGCCCCGGCCATTTTCAGCTGACTTTAGATTTCTCTCATCATTACTTACTTTTTAATTGAATCACTTTTGAATGACAAAATAAAATAGAAATGGTTTAATTAAAGTGTGGGTTTGACCTATAGATGATTTAAAAGTCTACTTAAAGTTATGTACTACCGTTGAAATTCAACATTTTAGTCTCCTACAAGTCTTAATTAGTCTTCCATATGACTAAAACAGTTTTGTAATATGTAAAGGTCCTGCACAAACTTTTAAGCGGTGTTTTAGTTATATAAAAGTTAAACGGCTGACACCATTATATGACGTCGTATAAGTTAGTCTTGAAAACGTTTACTCAACATATGCACTGACACCATTGTACGACGTCGTATAAGTTAGTCCTGAAAACGTTTACTGAACATATACACTGCTTCCATTATACGACGTCGTATAAGTTAGTCCTGAAAACGTTTACTCAACTTTATAATAAGACATTAAAGTCAGGTGACTGAAACATCGTAAGATGAACGTCTATTTAACGTAATAGTTAACTAAATACCGATATATAACCGTTTTATAACATGAAGTCATATAAGACTGGAATTATACGACGTTTTTGCTAGTTGGGCTAGGTGTTTTGAGGTTAGGTTACAATATAATTTGTTTTTCTCAAGAAAGGTGCGTTACCTTAGATAATTAGTTAAATGAAAATTAGGTCAAATTAATGTTATATAAAAGGGCTTTATACAAATTAAAATTATGTGAAATGAACATTATACTAGACGTAATTAGAGAAAATAAAGGTTATATGAAATAAAACATTAGATCACAAGAAATTAGGTTATTTATTTCTATAGCATATGAAAGTTATATCATACGAACGTAATTTCAAGTGATACATACTATCTGTTATTATACCATACATTACACACCCCTTTTCTACGGCCTCTCAGGCTCTCAACTTATTTAACAATGGTGACGAAGAAAATTAATAAAAGCTGTTTACGCTAAACCAAATAAAATATCGGTGGAATGAAGACTGAAGACATTAAGATCTGACGCACGTTTCATTTAATACTTTTAGCAGATGTAGTTTTTGCCGAAACAATGGTAGCTAGGTTTTATTTGACCAGAAAGCGTCCAATCGTTTTTGACGTACCTACCCACATTATACAGAACCCAGACAACGTATAGTAATGACTCACAGATGTTCTTCATCTACTTTTTCTCAGACTATTGTTAGGATTCTAGAAGCCTAAAGACTCTATAACGTTGTACATTTTTTTGTAGCAAACTATGTACAGTCAACAAAAGAGATATCTAGGATATACTAACTTATTTGTATGTGAATTGCTTCATGTTCAATTTTATATGTATTACTTTGTTTTTGCAATACTCCATACATTGTAACACACCAGCACAAAATTGTATATTTTCACGAAATTGAATATGAAGCAATTCACATATAAATATGGTAAACAAAAAAAAGTCAACAAAAGAGATATCTAGGCAGGGTATACACCCTGCCTAGATATCTCTTTTGTTGACTGTACCTATGTTTCTTTAAGCCTCTATTCGTCAGGAGACAAAAGTCCCACAACACGTGTCGCAAGAGGCATCCGAGCGACGTTGGGTGACGTTGGTCAACATCGCTCAACGTTGCCCGACTTCTCCAGACACAGTAGTTTGCTAATGAATACGAGGGTTTATTCACAAATTAGGCAAAGCATTTTGTAGCACGATAATACTTATTGATAAGATAAGCCAGCTCTGAATACTTTCTACATACATAAGGTTTTATAAATGGTTATTTCCTGTTTGATCAAGAGCCTACATTAACAAGATATACGATTCTAGTATCAAATCTTCCGAGCTCACGCCATAGACGAACACACACAACAACAACACACACGAAGCACATAACACATATACCATTTCTTTTACCATACCCATTTTATATAACTAAATCGTTTCTTACCGAATTAACATAGAAAGTTCGTGAGCACATTCGCAAGAAGCTGGCAGGTATCATCAGAACGGTAATGTTTTCCTATTGTCTTATTTCTTTTAGTACGAGTAGGTATATTCGTCTATTTGTGTGTATTTATTTGTGCTGATCACACTAATATTATAAAGGCGAAAGTTTGTGAGTGTGTGAACTGTGCGTATATATGTACGGTTGTTTGTATGTTTGTTACTTCTTCACGCTCAAACGGCTCGACCAATTTTGATGAAATTTGCTATAGCCACTTAGCTACTTTTTATCCTGGTCTACGCGGGTGAAACCACGGGGCGCGGCTAGCACTTATATATAATTAAGTAAGACAGATTATTATATTTATAGTTTGTAATAGGCATATATGTATCATTATCACACTATCACACTTATATTATAAAGGCGAAAGTTTGCGAGTGTGTGTGTGTTTGTATGTTTGTTACTTCTTCACGCTCAAACGGCTGGACCGATTCTGATGAAATTTGGTATGTAGATAGCTTATACCCTGGATTAACACATGTGTTACTTTTTATCCCGGTTTACGCGAGTGAACCGCAAGGTGCAGCTAGTATTTAAATAAATATTTATTCCTCAATTTTTCGTAATTGCACCTCCTACTGTTTGTCTCTGCATCACCCAAAGGTTGACTGGTAGAAAATGCCTGTGGCATTAAGTCCGCCTCTGTGCATCTGTGCTTGAAGTATTAAGTAAATATTTAAAAAAATATCTACAGCCGGAAATATTCAAATCATCGAAGTACGTTCTTAAAAAAACGAAAAGTTTAAAAATACCAAAATGTTTTTCAGAGTATCTCTTGAACCTTTACGCTTTCTTTAACATCCGCACTCATTCTAAAAATAATATCAATTGAAAATAGATCTTATTGCATCGGTGACTACTAAACAAAATTGAAGTGATCGTTCAATAAGCAATGAAGTTTGGATTCTAAGCTGATTGGTACCGGCTGTTATACACAGAGTAAAACGTACAGTAGTCCAACTTTATTATCTATGCCAAACTTTTACACACACTCCTTCATCATCATCATCCACAGTCCGACTTCACCCACTCTCTTTTCTTGTGCCAACCTCCACGCTCCTGTGCCCCTCTCATCCAGGTTGTACCCGCGATGGTAACAATATCGACCGCCCATCTCGCCGCCGCACAATTACATAGTCCATACTTTTCACACTTTACCGGCTGAACGGATTTCATGACATAATTTCTATCTAGGTAGTAGGTACGTTTCAGTGGGATAATGTCCGACATCCACGTAGGCGAAGCCGCGGGCAAAAGTGTGGACTGTACTGTCAGCAAATAATGTTAATTAATAAACCGAAATTAGGCGCCATTTAACGGGCAATTTCCTTAAAGAAACTGTCAAATCAGAATCTTTCTGAATAGACAACAAAATGGCACTTATGAGGAAGCTCTCATATCAAGCGATCTATTAATAAGCAGAAGATCATACCGATACCTAATCTCCGGTTCTCTGAAAACCAATATTCATTTAAGGTATTCTGTTGTCAAATTACATGTCAACAATTTATATCTAAAGCCAGGGCTTCACATATAAATTCTCCTGCGCTTGTTTTATCATTTGGTTTCTTAGGCAAGCTGACTCCTACGTATTCAAATAGCCACGCCTCATTGTTCCGATTTCTTTTGTGTAATGTTTCGCAAAAAGACGCGCAGGAGACCCAGCTTAAAACAAACAAGCCAACTTTGTTAAATGCTGTTGTGCGTGACAGCTACGTCTTACACTCGCGCCACGCCATTTTGCTTTTCTAGCGTGCGTGCAAAATGCGGCCAACCGTTGCACGCTATTTTTTTCGCCGATTTCACAGCTTTCACTGTCTATCTAGACATATTTATATCTTTGGACCTAGCATAGTACGTGGTTACAATAGAATACGAGCCCAGATTAATACTGGTTTTGTTACCATTGATGTGCGGTCGACTGTAACACAATGCCCTAACAAACCTAAGAAACAGCTGGCTGCGCTCGCATAAATCAAGATCACTTGACCTAATTTTGTTGAGCATTTATCGACACAATGGAGAACACAACTGTGGGCAGGACAAGCCTAAGGCAATTTTGACGTAGGTAGACTTAAACTGTCAGAGTCATATCGGTTGTTTGTATTTCCACATAATATGAATGTGCTATCTATTACAATATTACATACACGAAATCTCTTAAGGGGACGTTATACTCATCATTATGAACAACTTTTACTATGGGACCAAACTTGAAATCGCGAAAAATAAATCAGCTGTTCTCCACATTTATGTTCGCATAACTTGTCAAAATGTAGGGAACAGCAGATTTTTTTTCTGAATCTAAAATCTTGCCTTAATCTGGTACCTACATCAAAAGTATTTTCTTAAAGGTATTTATTAAAGCGTGGTACTTTTCATTTTTTTATTCTGTGGCTAAATCGGATTGGCGAATAAGAAGAATTTCTGTAAGGTCGTCGAAAACAAAATAGCAATAAAGAACAGTGTTCACGAGCGAACAATTGCGTAGCAATTGCGTATCAGGTTTTAAGGGGTGACACACACGGATGTAGGAAGGTTCTATTTTCACATGGAACACGGAAATACCTACTATGACAGTTTACCTACTATATAGGGTTTCTGGTTTCTGACTGCCCCGTTGGTCTCGTGCTCGCAAACGCGACTGCTGAGTGTGGGGTCCTGGGTTCGATTCCCGGTATCACACCGCCACCGCCGTACCTCGGAAAGCACGGAGTTACGGAGTTGATATTAGAACGAATATGACAGCTGTCAACTTGAAGTAACTCCGGGTACTGAGGGTCGGAGGCGGCGGCCCGCCAAAATGAAAAACAAATGAAGGTCGAGGAGATGGATCGAAAAGCCGGCATTTATTATGGTGAACAAAGTGACTACCCATGCAGTGAGTTGATTGATTTGTGCTCGCGTCTCACGTACTCGGTGGAACATCGGTGACATTATTGTTCATTCCCTAATGTGATCAGATGTGTTTTTTCCATAATATCATTGACTTTCATTTACTTACATCTCCTTGCCCCCATTATGACCTCTTTTAAAAAAGATTCTCTCCGCTAGTTGTTAAGAGCATATACTACCTCAAATGGCTTAGAATGATCCTCCGATAAGTCGAAAATACTGCAGCATTAATTTTGAAATAAATATATTATGCTAAAGTTGAGGGTTAATGTAAAGTACTTACTATGTTTGACGAAAACACGATTCTATAAAATTTTCTCGATAGAAAAAAATTCAGGTCGTAAAGCAGCATGTTATAGCGCAGGTCTGTTTTTTATTTTATTTTTTTTCAAATTATCATTATAGAAAAAATAATAATAAAAAAATAAATAAATAAATAAATTAAATTATTATCATCGTAACCTTATCGTAACAACCAATTACCTAAATTACAGCGCCCAGCACCGCACTCAGTCCGCGAGCAGTGTCGTGCGAGCGAGATGAAAAGCTGAGGTAGTATGGGCTCTTAATATAAATTATTTCACGTCATTAGTGGAACAAGAGAGATACTACCTACTTAAAGAAGCACCCACGAAAAAAAAAAAAAAAACGTCTGGCGTCAAGAATTGCACCCGTCAGTGAAAAAATCGGATTGAGGACAAACATTATAGACGATTGTTAAAAAAAAATTGAATATCACCAAAAACGTGCAAAAAGCACTGCCGTATTTTGATAACTTTGGCGTAAATAAAAACTTTTTTACAAAAAAATACAACCGACTTCCAAAAACAACACTACAATGTGAAAAATAACTTTAATTTCGGAAGTCGGTGTCTGATTAAATGTATTTTCATTTTTGCCACCGACTTCCGAAATTAAAGTTATTTTTCACTTTGTAGTGTTGTTTTTGGAAGTCGGTTGTATTTTTTTGTAAAAAAGTTTTATTTTTCACTTTTTAGTGGTTCACATGTGCTTACCCCTTCACAGCGTACTGGCGTGATGTTATGTTATGAACTGGTGTAAACAACAAACAGACATGAGATTTCAGCAATCCCAGTCCATTTGCTATCATTTATTGAGGAGTTCCGTTGCCTATCTCAGAAGTTCTTCATCAGATCTTCACCAAATTGAAATGGGACCACTCCAAGAAAGTACTCTTCCAAAAACTATCCAAATCGCTTCTAGTGTGCCTATAAAATTCGAAGAGTTCTCTCTATTTCTCCAGGATCCCATCATCAGATCCTGACTTGATGATCATGGGACCACCTGGAAAGTATACCCTTTCCAACAAAAAAAATAATAATTCAAATCCGTCAAGCCATCTTCGAATAATCGGGGAACATACATAAAAAAAAAATAAAAAAAAAGGTTCCGACGAATTGAGAACCTCCTCCTTTTTGAAGTCGGTTAAAAAATAAGTCCACATTATAAATCAGGTATACCCAGATTCCAACACTTAAAAATCCATGAATAATTTAAAACTAAGCAACAGTCAGTCCATATTCTGGGAGCACACCCTTCTACTCTAAAGCACCTGTCCCACCGCCGCGCCGACGAGGAAGCGACTAGCTATTAACGATTTGCTTGCTCAAAAACGTAGGAATAAAAGATTGTAGGTCCCATGTAAGTAAAACTATACTTAACTAGCTGCGCCCGCGGTTTCACCAGCGTAGACCGGAAAAAATTAGCCTATGTGTTAATTCAAGGTATAAGGTCCAGCCGTTTGAGCGAGAAGAAGTATCACACATACAAACACACACACACACACTCGCAAACTTTCGCCTTTATAATATTAGTCTGATAGTGTGATTATATTAATAATTGACTGATTGTTCTCACCGCCTGCGAGTACTCGTTTGTCGCAGCCAACAACTACGAGAGCTATCAAAGAGAGTACTCGCTCAGCAACTCTCGCTCGCTCGCTGAGAGACTCACGCTTGGTACAAACGTACATAATCAGTCTATAATGTTCCCGCTGCTGGGACACAGGCCTCCTCTCTGTGAGAGGGAGTGGACCGTAATCCACCACGCGGGCCCAGTGCGGGTTGGTGGATGTCACATGTTTTCGAATTTTTGGTTCTAGGACATGTTGGTTTCCTCACGATATTTTCCTTCAACGTTTTGAGAGCAGTGGTGATTAAATAATTTACACAAAGTAAAGTCCCTGTCTGGGGTCGGAACCTATGACATACAACTCATAAGTCGCGGCTGTTACCTCTGGACTACTACTACTCACATACGCATACCAGCGAGTAGTAGCTCGTCGCCATCGCGGACTCTTTGCACGCCAACTCGTTTTTAGTTGCTAGCTCTAATCGCTTCTCGTTTATCGCTGGGGGTGGGACAGGTGCCTTATTAAGGATGAGAGCATGTTATTAGTCCTCTAATTAATACAAAGTCTTGCGCATTATTTATTGTGCTTGTCGGATCCGGTCAATAGTACGGACGCGTAACGAATCGCAAGCGCGCCACTGGCGACATCACGTGAGGTGCCCACGCCTACAGCGCGCTTCTACAGAGTCGTGATGTTCTAACCTCATGGCGAGCAGAACAGTCTTGTGTCGGATCGCATCGGGTCAACATCGGGGTTACTACGCCACGGAACTGTATTCGATTCGTTGTGCTTAGCGATTGTGTTAGATTGTGATTTTAAACACCGTGTATCGCACCCAGTGTGTTTTCATTGCACGAAACCCATCTTCTGCCCACGTGTCTGTCTAAATCTAACTGAGTAAATCCTGACATCCCGACATGCTTATTAAAATTCGAGTAATTTATTTTTGGAGTGTTTGCTGATAATTTATATCTGCTGCTTTATAAGCTGTTATTGCATGTTTTACTTGTTCTTCATTTTTGTTTTTCATTCGACATCAAGTGAAACGTCTGAACACAAAATGCATTAAGAGCTTGTAATACCTCAGCTCAAATTCATATTTTGCCCCCACTTCCCCGCGCCGGGTATCTCTCTATCCCATTCGCACAGTCAAACTGATTCAGTTAAGGTGAACTAATGCTATTTATGGAATCGTGAATTTGCATCCTATGATACCTAGCAGTAGTCCTCATCTTTACTGTATATTAATTACTGATAGTGAATACTGCAGAACTGTTGAAACTACAGCCATTCATGCTAAAACAATTTTCGCAATCTGTGGTAATGCAGGCCCTTAACAGTGAATAATTTGCAACTAACGAACCAACCAACTGTTTTACCAACATTTTACAGGGTGTAAGGGACAGCCTTCCGCAAACTAACAGGGTGCATTCAGCTCCTTATTTTGAATCATATATTCCACCGGAAAATTTCTCAGGATAATTTAAATATTTTTATCATTTTTTCAGTTATTATTCCTTTATTTCTATGTAAAATTACATTCTCTGTATGCAGCACTCCATTTATCTAAATGAAACAGCTAAAATAATAAAAAATCAGCAATGGATGTTGAAATACTAACGACGCGTGAAATCAGGTGTTGACTTTCTGCCTAGCTACAGAGTTTATCAAACTCACCGCATACCTACCCCTCCCAATGTCCCAACCAATAAAAGACGCTCCGATTTGTCCACAAAAACACAAAAAAAAGTGTGTGTGTGTGTGTGTTAGCTCCGACGCACGACGGAAGTTTACTCCTGTTTCTTGTGCCGTTCCGACTTTCTATTGTTGGACGAAAACAAAGGACCAAAAGGGCAGGGTTTCTTCAATGAATCAGTGCTAAACAAAAAGCAACTTAAAAAAAAATACAACGCTTTTGAGTTAACAAATTATATTTCACTCCTCATAAAGTTTCCATATTAAAGTCCAAAAACTGAATATATGTAATAATTAACTTCCGAGTTTCCATTGATTTGTAAAGTCAAAAGAATACAAAGTCACGTCAGCGAAACCGCGGGCACAGGTAGTGTTAAAATAAAAATAGGTAAAGAAAAGAAAATCTTTTTCACACAATATTTTTTGTCTGACAGCCCTTAACCAACTGTTGAAATATTGGCTAGAAAAAGGGTACAATAATTTATACAATTCACAGCTACCTTTTGTGACGTTAAATATAAGATGAGGTGGTCACTGTCGGTCCTTTGTTTTTATTTACAGATAAGCACTTTATATTACAATTTAAAATGTATTTGTTTCGAGAACGACTTTGAAAAGGATGTTGATAATTAAATTTTAATAATGTATTGTAGCTGGCTAGATTAAAAGCTGACCATAATACGAAGTTGGAAAGGTTTACCGTGAGTAAATTTAATTTTGCATTATATAAAATGTTACAGACAGTATTTCTCCCAAGTTATTTGTTTCTTTTTCTTTGGCTTCATTGGTCTGGTAGTCGCTAGTGCTGAGCGTGAGCCCTGGGTTCGATTCCCAGGTCGAGCAATGTGTTAGTTTAATGCTGAGTTTTCCCATCTGGAATTTCTTAATACAATTTTTTTTTTTTTAATTTTAATTTTTTTTTTTCTGCAGTCTGGAATTTTGCCAGGTTGATGGCAATAGCCTCGCCCCCTATTACATGTTACTCAGGCTCGTGCAGAAAGGCGAAACGCGACTCTGATGGAACAATTTCTAAGAATTGTTCTACCGGAGTCGTGATGCGACGTGCGTCACGCTTGTCTGCACAAGCCTTTAAACATAACTGGCGAAATGTTTGTGTACTATATATACCTATACCTCTGTTTAATCCTTCGGGGAAACAATGCGTGATGTTATGAAGTCTTGGCGTAAGTTTTGCTTATTTTCTTCTTTTTCGCTTTGCTCTTGACAGAGCGGTGGTCACGATGAACTGTGCCCAATCGCAGGTGTAATCACTGTACGCTCCAGATCTCTCTCCACCTAGTTCTGGTTGCTTGTAGCATGTGCTAAGACCTCCAGGCCCTAAACGCTAACGCTCTTCTAGTGCAACAGTAGGACCTAAAATATGATTTGGAATGGGCAACTAGCTTCATATTTCTGGCTGACCGATTCCTTGGCAATTCAAAAATGCCTTTAATTGGTTTGATTAAAAGATAATGCTTTGAGTTTGAGTCACGGGAAACAATTCTAGTTAACTATTAGAAAAATCTTCTCAAAATAAACCATCCAGGTACGAGGACGGAAAGTGTCGAGAAATCAGATTAACCCCGCCAAACGATTGACCGGTGAAACTGGACCTGACCTGCCAACGGGAGCGACGTCGGTAAAAGATGCCAATCCATAAATAAATGGCACCCGTCTCTCTACAATTCCATTGCCTACTTTAGGATGCATATCCGGTACGGTTCTAATAATCCTTCCATATCCTAAGGGCATGTCTTCCCTACCATTATCGCGCCCCCCGGTCTACTCCTTGATATGCAATGGTCTCTGTTGCATCATGAAGCATGACGGTACAGGGGCTAGTGTGAATCTTTTGGTTCATTCGAGTAATCAAGTCTGGTTAAACCACGCTGGGGTCGGTGTATTAGTTCATTCATTCATTATCATCTGTTTCACGAAAATTCTCGTCAAGAATGAAAAACTTTTGTTTTTCATTCTTGACGAGAATTTTCGTGAAGGAACTAATACACCGACCCCAGCGTGGTTTAACCAGACTTGATTACTCGAATGAACCAAAAGATTCACACTAGCCCCTGTACCGTCATGCTTCATGATGCAAGTTTTCTTTCTTTTCTTTTGAAAAGAAAGAAAACTTGTTTATTCTGCACAAATAAAACGCACATTAGAAAAAATGCCACAATACAATCAAAAGCAATGTAAGCAAAAGCCACATATTCAAGTTAACCAATATTTTCCATTGATTGATATGTTTACAACTCCACATTGCCTCTGCTCTGTGTTGTGATACTAGGAAGTGAAAACAAACGTGCAACAAAGAATCAAAACAAAAGTGGAAAAATAATACTTTTATAACAAAAACAACAAGAACAAATTAACTGCCACAAGTCTGCTACTATTTGTATATTTACAGAGGACGAGGAAAACTGATCTATTACCTTAATACAGTTTATACTAGTACGGGGAACAGAGTGAATCAGTTCCGTTCCAACAACCATAATAAATAAATTTAATATATATATATATACAAATACGACATATTTACATTTTATATATATAGTTGTCACTAGAGTGTCCGAAGTGCGAGACTTGGGGGTTTTGTTGGACAGCAAATTAATTTTTGATAGCCATGTAACCTCTATTACTAATAAAGCATCTCGTATGCTGGGATTTATTTTGCGTGTAACTAGAGATTTTAAACATATATTTAATCATTCTGGAGTATGCATCTACAGTGTGGAATCCACAGTATCACGTCTATATTGACCAAATACAGGGGATACAAAATAAAATGAGACACATAACTTGGAGAAGGTCTAAGATATATAACTCTCAAGTTGTAATTAAACTCCCATCACTGGAAACCCGACGAACCGAGCGTGATTTTGTGTTTCTCTATAAAATTATATGTAATCAGGCGGACTCTTCGTATCTTCTTAGTAAGATATGTTTCAGGTGTCCGCGTATTAGTACTCGTAAGAAATCTCTCTTCTGCATTCCCTTTACTAGAACTAACTATGGTGCTAACACATTTGTAAAAAGATCTTGTCGTTCATATAACAAACTAACGGCTACTAGTGAATGTGATTGTTTGGATATTTTTCACGTTTCCCTCTCAAAATTCAAGAAGTCTGTTCGAGACGTTCTTGCAGCAAAATTATGATTTGTTTTTTTTTTGATATTTTTAATATTATTGTTGTTCTTTTCATTTTCATTGTTAAATCATTTTGATATGTATTTTTCCTTTTGATAGCGGCCGTCGTACTTTCTAAATTAACAAAATTTGTATTAATAATGTGTGGAAACTATTTTGGATTATGTATTGCTATTTTGTACCGTTTTCTTATATTATTGTATCTGTTTGTTTCCCAAATAAAATAAAATAAAAAAATAAAATATTTTTTTGAATACGAGTAATATACAAATATTACTCTTTTAATAGTATAGGTATAGGGATAATACCACAGTCTATACATCATACAGTCGTCCGACGAAGCCCGAGCTACTTACGAAGTTTGGCGAACTTCGTATGCAGCTCGGGCTGTAGTGATAATACGTACCGAAACATAATAAACAAAAAATTACATAACTTTACTGCTTATGTGTAACGTAATTGAATTGTGCCAGGTTGTTTGATATATATTTTATTTGGCAAATAAAGAATTTTTTTTTTTTATTTAAAATATCTACAACGAAAACAACTTCAGTAAATAGCGAGTAAATTACCAGCTGATCATCACATAGATAGACTTATCAGCAAACTGTCGAGCAATTTACTAAAATGTTCATTAAACAAGCTGCTGAAATTCAGAAATGAGGTACATTTATTGGGCGGTATCCCGGCGGCACATGGTTGGTTGTTGGATTAATTGAATTAAGTTTTCAGTAAAATTTAATAATGGCTTTAAATTATGATGTGTTTATGTTCGGTTAAAACAATTTTGGGGTTATCGTCGGATTTGACATTAATTAAAAATAACACTTATCAGCGACTTGCCCGTAATCATCCCGTGCAAATTTCGAATAATAATTAATCCTTGTCTACATCAATCTGCCTAGCCTTTTCCCAACTATGTTGGGGTCGGCTTCCAGTCTAACGGGTTGCAGCTGAATACCAGTATTTTATATGGAGCGACTGCCTATCTGACCTCCACAACCCAGTGACTGGGTAACGATACCCCTTGGTAAGACTGGTTGTCAGACTTTCGGGCTTCTGGCAACCCGTAACGACTGTCAAAGATCCACGAATGTCAGCCGGGACCAACGGCTTAACGTGCTTTCCGAGGTACGGAGGAGTCTCGGTATGTAAAGATAGTCACCCATCCACGGACCAACCACGGCAAGCGTAGCTTAACCTTATGGTTCGACTCGTATGGCTGTTATTACTTAGCCACGAGCTCCTCCTCCTAATCCTTGTCTGCATAATAAAGGGAATCTCTGTGCAAAATTTCAGCTTTATAGGTCCATGATTTAGGGCAGGACGTAGATGAGTCAGCCAGTGAGCGAGTGAGTTTTTTAGGTTTCCGAACCACAAAAGGAAAAAACGGAATTCTTATAGGATCACTTCATTGTTCAGAAACGCGTGGAGATATCAGGTTGAAATTAATATCAAATATGTAGGTCTGCGGTCCCTAGGAGCTCTAAAAATTCAAGCGCCTAAGTCAACGCAATAAAAAAATACGGGCATTAATGCGACATATTTTGGTACTCCCAAATAAATCACAAGCAAGCAAGATCTGACAGCATGAGTAAAGGAAAAAGTCCAAAAATCGATAGTTTGTAGTTTTATCACTTAAAAAAATATGTTTTTGCGATTACAAACTTACATTTGCAGTTGGAGAATCGAGCGTGACACAATGTTGATATATGGAGGACATATTTTTCAACCACAATGTTAAGTTTGTTTTTGGGATAAACTCATCCCAACTACGGAACCTTTCTCCGTGATTGGTCCAACACGCACTTGTTCGGTTTATTTTATATGACGTATTGATTTCGTTTCTTGAAAGAACTTTTAATAACAATGAAGTGTCAGTGGCTACAACTGCTACGCCCGCTACGAATTTCGTAGCCGGCGTAGCAATGCTTTGTAGCATTGCTACGCTAGCTTTGAAGTCTATGTAAAGTCAACGATGAAGGTAAACTTTCCTTGGCCATCATTAGAATAGCTTTTTCCTCACAGCATTTTACATGGAGCGACTGCCTATCTGACTCTTGCCAAGACTAGTTGTACCAAACAAATCAGCAGGCCTAAAAGAACGAATGATGTTTTAAGAGGACAGTAAACACGTGGTTAAAAAAATACATTGTAAGCAATCCTATCTAAAATCAGTACTCATTTACTCAATCTTCTCTGTATGACATGAGGATTTTTGCCTTGAAGTAGGCTATACTTAAAAAAATCTGATTCTTAACTAAATAAACGATTAGTATTATAAACAAGAGCATTTTGAGCCAACCATGTAATCATAATATGTATTATGTGTCATGTATGTGGTTTTTTTTTATTTTTAACTGCTATTTTTAGTTTTTTTTTTTTTTAAATAACACAATTTCTGACAGTTAATTGCCAGTATTTCCCCAGTTAATGTTGGTATGTTAATTTATTAAACAAATGTACTTATTATTAATAAAAAAACAAGCTTTTATTATTCCGGATAATAATCAACTAGGACAGAGTCCTTGTCAAGACGAATCAAACGAGCCCAAACTCGATAAGGGTTGCGTCGTTTTATTACTGAGTTCCCATGGCCACCTTCCGGCTCCATCATCAGATCAGCTCCATGTCATAATAATATTGCATTGTCATTTGATTTACATATATGCATGTAAAATTTCATCTCAATCGGAAACTGGGAAGTGGGTCAAATTTAACTTGCATGATTCGATCACAGACAGACACCAGGACAGGTGAAACTAATTAAAAGATTGTAAAAAAAACTAAAAGTTTGCAGTTAAAAATAAAAAAAATATACTTCGTCTAAGACATGTATGGCTACAAATGCTCTAAATGTTGTCAACTAACACCCTCTTAAGGCTTTGCACCCAACTTCCAAACACCTTGTATAAAATATTTTATACAGGCAAAAACATTTTAACGCGACCAGACTTTATTTTGTATTATTCTATTTATCTTTTACTTTTTTCACAGAAATATTATGCTTTGACGTCGGTTATCTCAATATTACGCTTATATACTCTTGGGTATTTATTTATTAAATGAAGAATGATTATTTGAGATTCCCTAGCGGTTATGAGAGTGTTTAAATAAGTAAGTGCTTCTTAATTCTGAGTACCTGGATTACTGGCAGTCCTATGAAATGTTTATACTTACCGAATAAGTGCTTAATAGCAAGCTTACAAAGGAATTTTGAGAAATATAAACAGCAGTTTTTTTTTTTTAATCTATATTTACTAATAATAAAACTGAAGTCTGTTTTTTTTTTGTATGTTTGAACACGCTAATCTCTGGAACTTCCAGTCTGATATCTGGTTCCGTGCGTCTATCATCCAGGTGTTCCAGGTAATCCAAATAACTAAAAAAATCGAACTGAGAACCTCCTCCTTTTTTTGAAGTCGGTTAATAAATGCAAAACTTATTCTGTCTGTCTATTACTGTATCACGCCTTACCGGCTGAATAGATTTGGATGCGGCTAACCATGTCGACCTTGGTTAGGACAAAGGATACTTTTTATCCCGGTAGTACGTTTCTCTGGGATAATTTCCGACCCCCACGCGTGCTAAGCCGCGGGCAAAAGCCAGTAATTAAAATAAAATACATAAAATAAAATACAGTGTCTTTCTTTTTATATACGTACACGTGGAAACAGGGCAAGTTTAAAAAGCGTAAAATCGTATCAGTCAGCGCTCCAGCGCAGCTGTAAATAATTGGATGCTGTATTTTTTATCATTTAAAGGTCTTTTCAAAATGAAAGTGGGCTTGTGTGTAAAAACCGATCATGGAATTAATATACAGTAAAACCGTACTATAGATTATAAATAACATTGTCAGCGAATTATAAGTACAACAAAAACTATCAACTACCTACACTCCCCCTGTTATATTTTTTAGGCAGATATTATTTTTAGGGTTCCGTACCTCAAAGGGAAAAAAGCGGAACCCTTATGTCATCATCGATCACTTCATTGTCCGTTTGTTTGTCAGTCTGTCAAGACCCATTTTCTGAAGAACGCGTGGAGGTATCAAATTTAAATTAATCAATTTATCAAAGTCTTCGGTTCCTTGAAGTCAACGCAATAAAAAAATACGGTCTTTTTTGCATCATATTTTGATACTCGCAAACAAATCAAAACCCTAAAGAGTAAGTACTTCCCGTTGACCTAGAATCATGAAATTTGGCGAAAAGCAAAGTCTCACAGCACAAGTAAAGGAAAAAGTCCGAAAATTGATAATTTGTAATTTAATCACATACAAAATTTGTTTTGGAATTACAAACTTTGCTGTTGGAGAATTGACCGTGACGTATATCGATGTATGGGAAAACATGTTTTTAAACTACAATGTTAAGTTTGTTTTTGGGATAATTTCTTTTCAACTACGCAACCCTTTATTGTGCGTGGTCCCACACGCACTTGACCTGTGAAAAACCCTCGGGCTTCGTGAGGGTTCTGGTGCTGCTCGCTCACCTTGCGAGCTGGTGTTCGCTGAAGATTCACCCTCGGGCTTCGTGAGGGTCACAATCGCTATCTGTTCCCTACGTTCAAAATAAAACATGAAGTACGATACAACCGTAAGTTTATTTTATGGAATTTCACCTTTTTTAAGTTACATTAGAGGAGTTGGAATTTCCAACACCTCTAATCCAAGTTTCCAACTTGGAAACTGTAGTGCTATTCTGTAAATATCTCACCGTGAACACTTAGGTGAAGTGAGCTTAAAGTGAGCAGTCAATAGTGTCAATCCCTAGCATCGGGTGGAATGACAGCTCACTTCACGCTCACTTCACTTAAGTTATCACGGTGAGATGTTTATAGAATACCATGGCTGTACCTTATAAACGGCTGTTATATGCACTCGGCGGAGAATCTTAACACCGCGATCTAATTTTTGGACTCAAGTAAAAAGTGCCATCTATTGATCCCGATAATAACTAAAACAACATTACTGTTACAGAGCGACATTGATTTGCGGGCGATGTTGCTACTGACCGACAGATGGCTGAACAACCTGTTTTTTTAGTTGCTAATTCTACTCGCTTCTCGTTAATCGCCGGCGGTGGGACAGGTGCCTAAGGCCTTGTTTTTATTTAATTAAGTACTTAGGCTTTAGTTAAAAGCATTGTATATTCATGTACGAAAAATGAAAATGGTAATTGGGATTTTAAATTTAATTTCTATTATATTTTCATAATTAATTTCTGTTGTATACACCAGCATAATTAACATACTGTAGTATATCACTGAAATGAGGAGCTCGAGGCTAAGTAATAACAGCCGCACGGGTCGATCTATCAGGTTAAGCTACGCCTGCCGGGGTTGGTCCGTGGATGGGTGACCATCTTTACATACCGAGACTCCTCCATGCCTCGGAAAGCACGTTAAGCCGTTGGTCCCGGCTGTCATTCGTGGATCTTTGACAGTCGTTACAGGTAGTCAGATGCCCGAAAGTCTGACAACTAGTCTTACCAAGGGGTATTGTATTACCCAGTTACTGGATTGTGGAGGTCAGATAGGCAGTCGCTCCATATTAAATACTGGTATTCAGCCTGCATCCGGTTAGACTGGAAGCCGACCCCAACATAGTTTGAAAAAGGCTAGGCAGATTGAGTATATCACTGAGATACTAAATAATACTAAATAACGGTATCCATTGCATAATCGTCATAATTATATCCTAACTAATGTTATATAAGCGAAAGTGAGCTTGTTTGTTTGTTTGTTTCGCTATCACGCTAAAATGGCTGAATGGATTTGGATTTAGCACACGGGTAGACCATGACCTGGAGAAGGATATCGGCTACTTTTCATTCTGGATTGCCGACGAAGTCGCGAGCAACAGCTTGTAATATTATAGATGTAAAAATATCTGTCTGTCAATCTGTCTGTCTGTCTATCTGATCGTAGAATAAAGTGTATTATAGTGTATCACTATATTATTTAAATATCTGTAAGTTTCCTTACAAGTAAAGGAAAAAGTACGAAAATCATTCATGTTTCACATATTTTTTTTTATTTTAGCGATTACAAACTTTCTTTTTCAGTTGGAAAATTGATGGTCACGTATATCAATGTATGGGAGGACATGTTTTTCAACTACAATGTTAAGTTTTTTTTTTTTGGTTCATCCCAACTACAAAACCTTTCAGTGTGTGGTCCGACACGCACTTGGCCGGATTTTTTACTAGCTAGAGTGCTACAAAAATTTTTTGACGCCTGAATAACATTGACAGGGCGGCGTTGTTGTGTTGTTGTTTTGTGAAATTGACATGGAAATTGTATTGAAAAAAAAGTCAGGAGGTGTAGTGGACACCCGGTTATAACGATGTTCCTTTCGCTGTACATTATGTACTAGCAGCACCCCGCGGTTTCACCCGCATAAGTTTAGAACCCGTAAGAATATCAGGATAAAAAGTATTATATGTGTTAATCTAAGTTATAAACTATCTGTGTGCCAAATTTCATTAAAATCTGTTAAGTAGTTTTTGCGTGAAAGAGTAACAAACATCCATCCATCCTTCCTCATAAACTTTCGCGCTTATAATATTAGTAGGATTAATAGAGAGCCATCTAGTATGTGCTCTCTAAGTTTTGAGTTGCTAAAAACTTATACTAGATGGCTCTGTACTTTTTTTTTTGTTACTGACCTACGCTGTCCTACTGCTTGGCAAAGGCCTCTCGCCACTCCTCTCTTGGCTCTGTATTAAAAAACAAAAACAAAACTTTTGACACTTGAAACGGACTTTTTCGGGCATAACGTTTTTTCGTTATGTGACGATTTCTACCAGTTTACTCCTACCGCAAGCCACGTTAAAGAACTTCGTTCCAAAAACAAGGTGGCGGCGTTTTTTCTGATTTTGGTCACGTGCCAAAAGTTCTTTGTACCGTTGTACAGTCAGCAATAAAAGTTGATTAACACTTGTGTTTTCTAAATCTTAATTATTGACAAAAATACTTCATTAACAACGGAACAGATGTAAATTTTAAAGAAAATGAACTCTTATCTAATAAATAAAATGCTAAAAAGAAGGTTATCGTATAATTTGTGTTAATTTTGGTGATGTCAAAAAGTAGCAGTGTTAACCGACTTCTGTTACTGACCGTACCTCCCTAATGGGGTTGTTTCCCGGAAGGTACGCCGCAAGAGAGCACTGTATGTTTGTCACTTGTCAATGTCATCTTGAAGACAAAGCGACCCATTGGCGACAAGAAAAAACATTTAGCGCCATCTCGCGGCAAATTTTTCAGCAAAGAACTCCATTGACAGTTGAATTAAAGTAACAAATTTATAGCGCCATCTACGTGGAACTAATTTGACAGTTTTCATCCCCATAAATCAATTTTCATTCATAATCACACTGACGCATCATTCAGTCAGCTCGTCAGTCAGTCATGGCAGGTAATTTGTGCCACTGATGGCAGTAATCTGGTTCGTGAGCTGACTGATAATGTGGATGCTGATGGAATACAAATCAATTGTATGTATACGCCCTTGTTACTTCAGGGCTAAAGATTTTATCGTGTTTATTTAGGTGGAAGATCACACTTAGACCGTATTGTAAAATATTCAACAGATTTTTTTTATATTTAACAAAAATCTTCCCGTTTTAAAAAGCCTTTCTTAAAATAAATTTTAAAAAACGTGAAAAAAAAATTGTAAAAAATATTTTCTTGATCAAAAAAACTTTGATGCTTATGGAAATTGGTTTGTGCCGTACGGTTCCCTCCGAAATATTCACTTGTTTCTCACAGATGCATAATCTGTGTCATCATCATCATCATCAATTCTCTATGTTAGAATTGGCCTCAATGTAGTTTTTTCATGACATAGTGATTCAGAAGGGCAATTAAAACTGATTATTATATTTTTTTGATTACTGAATTATTATATTTTTGTAAATACATATTTGTATGGCCGCGAATCATATAATATGTTGATCAACATACAACCAAACACTGACGTGCAAATTGCAAAAATAAACAAAAATTGTGGGCTGCCCTGGCGCTTTTGCCTTAATCCTACAATACTTTAGCAGTTTTTACCTTTTTCAAGTACCCACCTAATAGTTGAAAACCGTCAGATCCTATTTTCATTCAACCCAACAAATAACCTTAAAAGTAACATTATTTAGAGTATAGTACATAATATGTCAAGTTCAAACCGGTACAGGTAAATTATGCCACCGATCCTCGCAAGACCGTGCCCTGGCTCTCGATAAGGTAACGTTTCTTGAATACGAATCATTGGCACTTTCTATACAACCTGCTTATCGGGAAAAATCGACTAAAAATTGTCTTGGAAGTAAGAAGGAATGTTGTGATTCAATTTTAAATGTTTTCTATCTAAAACCCATTTACCTTCAATGGGTTTTAGATTGGCAAGAATAATGTTCATACATAGAGTTATATGTACAGTCAGCAACAAAAGTCGATTAACACTTGCAGTTTTTTAATCTTAATTATTAAGCGAAATATTTAATTCAAATCGGAACACAAGTACTTAAAATTTTAAGAATATTGACTCTTAACAGTTAAACGAAAAAATAGCATTTTACCGAATCATTTTGGGTTAATTTAGATGATGTCAAAAAGTAGCATTGTTAAACAAACTTCTGTTGCTGACCGTACTAGGTGTGGCGTAAATAATGGATAACTCTATGTCTAGTGGGGAACCCCAAGCCCTGTTAGTCGACGGTTATAGACAATTAAAAAATAAAATTGCGACCTTTGATCACTTCCTCGGCCACCGTGTTCATTTATGAAAGAATGTTCACTATCTGCTTTCTGCATAACATTCTTAAACAAACTTGATACATATAAGATTTTAGGATACCCCGTGGTTTTCTATTAAATCTTAAAGTGAAAACATTGGGTTTCTATAATTTTTTTCCTAAGTTCTCCCCTTTTCAGCTGTCTGAAAATCATGTCGCTTTCTTCAGTGCAATGTACTTCTACGTTTTCTACTAAAGTTTTAACTGTTTGTTTCCCAATTACATCTAATACATCTTTTCCTGAAAACAACCACTTTCAGCAGTAGATAACAAAAGGTTATTTACAGCTGCTTTATTTTATTTTCGACAAGATTATGTTGTAAGATACAGGACGAAAAAAGGAAACATGGTTTCCACCATATTGTTCGCCCACGGAATACAAAGACAATCAATGTTCTGCAACCAAAACCTTTGACCCTATGCTACATTGAAACTGGGTAGCGACGAGCGCAGCGAGAGACATGTAATTAGGTGTTAATGACTTCAAGATACAAATCCAAACTCCGGGCTCTGAGAAATTTCAGATTTAAAACAAACCCTGTAATACCTTGTCTAAACTAAGAATCGAAGCCAGGACTGCTTCTTTTTTTTTTTTTTTTGCTGTTTTTTTTTTGCTTCTTTTTCTGCTGCTGCCGCTGGACTGCTGCTGGAGGTTTGGGGTCTGGAACTGCTCAGCATGAGGATGTTCAGCAGTTTCAAAAATTGTTTAAATAGTTACAATATTTCAATTGGACTTTTATTGAAGGATAGAAAGTCAAAAATACTCAAAATCCTTATAAAAGAATGGGCAATTTAGGATGTTAAGATCATTATAAAGACGAAAATTTTTTAGTTACATGTTTGTATATTTGATACTTCTTCACGCTCAAACGGCTAGACCAATTTTGATCAAATTTGATACGGAGGTAGCTGACACCTTGGATTTACACATAAAATACTTTTTATCCTGGTAGTATGTTTTCCTGGGATAATATCCGACCAATACGCGGGCGAAGTCGCTGGCAAAAGCTAGTACTCAATAAAAAGATAAGCTTAGGTATTGATAGATTGACACCAATTAAACCCAGACTGTTTGTCTACCGCACCGGAAACGGGACGTCAACGAGAATCGAGATTACTGAGTCATAATAAATGTACTGTCGCTACTTCGGCGCCGCCGCCATCATCTTTTTCTCATTGACGTCCCGTTCCCAGTGCGGTGGACAAACAGTGTAACTTAAGCCATAATGAACTCCTTTTACATCAATAATTTTGTGTTTTTAAAATTCCTATAGAGCCAAATGTATAATGTTTAATTATACATCATTTGGATTTTCCATATTATTATATGTTATTTGACTATATTACTATTGTCTACTGCTGTACTAAAACCGAAACGTGAAATTTTTTCCATAGAAAAAAAATACAAAATAATACCGTCCATTTTCTGTTATTATACGTAAACAGCTCCTTATTGTTTAGTAAAATTAACTTTAAATCGAAGGTATTTAAATATGTTAATAACTTACTAAGTTAAAAAATGATTTGAGTTATAGCATTTTGTCATAAATCTACATCTAAAAGAATCGTTTTTAAGTCCAGTGTCTTCTATCTCGCGCGTCAAACTAGACAGCCATAACGCCATTTCACTTACACACCGAGCTAAACCACGCTTCGATATATCCTCTTAAACGCTGGGTACTGCTAACAATAATTGTATGACCAGTTATCAGACTTCTAAGCTTTAATTTTAGCATCACTTGTACAAATTCAGCCATAACTCACGCCGCGCTGCGACGCTCTCTCTTCGCTTTTTAGGTAGCTGTCTGTACCTCTATCCCGGCCATTATTCACCGCTATTCTGCCCGCTCCCTAAGGGTAAAAGCGAGTATTCACACGTTATCGAACGATTGAACTGTTAAATTGAATGTGCTGTGCGAATATTAATGTGTTCTACATATTTGGAGCTAAATGGCTCGTAGGCTATCCAAAATGGTGGATAAAATTTTGTGTGAAAATGTTCGAGTTAGGCTCAAATGATTTTACATACTTATCTGAATATTGTAAATGCGAATTTACTATAATTACACCACTGCGTTACCCTTCGGGGATTACAGGCGACATTGTGATGTGAATATTTTATGGGATTTTTAACATTATTTTGATTTACGAAAGTTAATTTTAGCCGTTTATAAGCAGCATATTTGTTCAGCAGTGATGATTTTGGGATGAAGAATTGTGAGTAGTATTTAAACGCACATCAAAAATTACCACACAAAATCACTCAGTGGCTACTTCAACAGGACTACATTACAACAGAAAATCTACTGACATACATCTCTTAAACACAAACATAATTAACATCTCCCCTACCACCACAACATACTATACACGTACACCACACTCAACACCACACACACCCAAACAGAAATACGCAACCGATTCACACCTCCGTACTTTTAGTTTAGTTTTTTTTTTTTTGTTTCTTTTATTTTTATTTATGCACGGTTTTAGGTACCACATCGTCGCTGGCTTCACTTGTCTTATGGTAAATATAATTTAGTCCTACACAATGGCTGAACCCTATATCTTAAGATACAGGCCAGACCTAGTTTAAGGGACAGAGTGTAAAATTATTGTACTCATAGGTTAAACTTATATTGGGTTATGTCAACTGAATGCATGCAGTGCAATGTGATTTTTGTTTGTGCAATAAATTTATTATTATTATTTTATTATTATTATTACCAATTTTTCCGATCAGAATACGTACGTACATCAAAAATACTGTTTGCACATCAAAATATGCATGTCTAAATAAATTAAACTTAACGTCAAGTTGACGGAGCCCCGCAGCGCGGGGCTCCTGTTTCTGTCTGCAGAGTTTAAAGGAACCTAAGCAAACCGAACCTCGTGGCCAATAATTATAATTTGTAAAAGTTTTGATATTCAATTATAGTTAGCAAGTATTGCACAATAATAAGTTTATTACTGATGAGCATGTTATTTTTGATGAACAGTTAGTATTTTTGATATATACCTAATTAATATTTATGTTGTGACTTTTGAAAAAATTATATACCTACCTATAAATAATTATTATTATTCGTACAAGTTTTGATATTCAATTAGTTAATTAGTAGTTCAATCATTGATTCGGTGTACATGTAGATTATCAGATGTAAAATAATTTAATGTAAGAATATATTTCTGGTTTACGATTAAAAATTTCCCATGAATTATCTGCAAAAGACTAAAAGGTTGTCAATTTGATTACAAATCGTAAAATAATCATGTTTAGGTCTGTTTTACCACCTCCGGGTAAGCACTATTCACCAACCAGATAAATTCACCGGTCGGGCAAAGTGTTAATGAGTTTTTCCGTCAGGAATTTCTCAGTAGTAGCCCGGAGTCATGAGTGCCCAGTTGTTGGCAATAGGCTCGACCCCTAGTACATGGAACTTAAACATAGCTGGTGAATTGTGGGTGTACTTGTACACCTCTGCTTTAACCCTTCGGGGATTACAGGCTTGAAGTTGTGCTATGTACAATTTACCGGACCCAGAGGTCAGAAAACATGGCCTCAGTTTTATAACATTGTAACAGTGTTTTCTAACACAATTAAAGACTGAAAATAAAATCTTTTCATTAAAAATTTAATTTAAAAAAAGTAAAAACCGACTTCAAAACCAAAAACGAAGAAAATAACTTTCATAAAACACTTAACAGCTTCTGAAGTCGGTGTCAAGCTAAAGTGCATTGAAGAATTGGAGACACCGACTTCAGAAGCTGTTAAGTGTTTTATGAAAGTTATATTTAATATAGTTGGTTTTGAAGTTGGTTTTTACTTTTTTTTAAGTAAATTTACTTTTCCATTTTTAGTTGAATATACAATTACAAGACGAAAGAAAAGAATAATCATCACAAAAATCGGCTTAGAAATGCCGGAGATACAGTACATTTATGCATATAACTTCGTATATAAGAATAATTACATGATGCATTATATACTAAAACCTTAATGAAAGTATGTCGATCACGATAGTGAAAGAATCATCAAAATTGGTTCATGAACTTTTGGGAAAATCGCGGACAAACAAACATACATACATACATACGGGTTGAATACAGAACCTCCTTTTTTGAAGTCGGTTAATAAAAAAACATAATTATGCTGTTATTTAGCTTGGCTAAAATATTGCATGTACACTTTATAAAAAAAATATATAAGTAGTTTTATATAAAAATTTCCATAAGGGGTAGGTAAGCCAATAATTTTACTAACAAAGAGTATATCTTTGAACCACCCCTAACCCGCCCTTTAACGGTGTTTGAGATCCCGCTAGGCGTCTGTTCTCATATACCTCATCTTATTATACATGAGAGGACGTAATGCACTTAAGACTACCATGTCAGGGTAACATGCATATTGCGTTAATCTGGAACTTGTTGCTTTTAATTTTTACGATCATTTTATGGTTTTACGAGTTCCGTAGTTAAAACAAGAAACTCTTCTAGATGATGTTTATCTGTTTGTTTGTCTTACGAACATGGCAACGCCTTCTAACTTCGATTAAGACGTGATTCTTGGCGAAGGGTACTTGTGTTTGAATTTAAAAGAACAAAAAATGTCCCTATCCCAAAATGTCCCTCGGTTTCAAAACGTCCCTTTCCCGAAATGTCCCCTTCCCATAACGTCCTTTTCCCAGAATGTCCCTTTCCCAAAATGTCCCTTTCCCAAAATGTCTCTTACTCAAAATGTCCCATTCCCGAAAACTCCCTGTCTCAAAATGTCTCTCCCAGAAGATCATTGCGCTATTTTATATTGGCTTTATAGTATTGTTTAAATAGCAAAATGTAATTATTTGTGAGAGAACTTAATTGGCACATATCTAGACGTGGTTAAACACTACATAAACTGTAACTGAATCAAAACAAAGGAATACATTAGAGAACAAAACCACAAGAAAAAAAAAAACAAACCACCTAGCCTTTTCCCAACTATACTGGGATTAGGGTCAACCATACTGTTAAAAACCGGTCAAGAGCAAGTTTGACTCGCGCACCGAGGGATCCGTATCCATCATATATGTAGCTGTTGCCCGCGGCTTCGCTCGCGTGGATGTCGGAAATTATCCCAGGGGAACCAACTACCGGGATAAAAGTATCCTATAAATTAATCCAGGTTATACACTATCTATGTGCCAAATTTCATCCAAATCCGTTCAGCCGTTTTTGTGTGATTGAGTAACAAACATACAAACATCTTCACAAACTTTCACATTTATAATACGAGTATTAGTAGGATTAGTAGGATATTTGTTGACGATTTGTATTTAGAGAGTTTGCTATTTAGAGACATCGTTTTATTTTTCCTGTAATCTTTACATAAACTTCTGTCATATACAATAATTTCAGATTTTTCTCAATACAAACTTCGGAAATAAGGAGGGGAAACGGTATTTTTTCTACATTTTTTATAAAAAGTCGAAAACTATGCGGCCTAAAAAAAAAATAAAATGTTTGAGAATTTGCAAACAGCGCTCTTTCATATGATATCCCTCATGCCCTATTATCCCCACTTTTGCCGAGTAGTCAACGCTGATCGACGCAGGCAGTTTTCATACTTTTTACCGAATCAGCGCTAACCAGGCGCCGGCGCGGACAGCAAAAGCATAGCAAAACTTGACAACCAAACCACACATGAAATATTTTTAACCTCGATAGCCTTCCACCAAGAAATCCACACATTTATTTCAGTGTCATGATTGAAAACCCACTCGTGTGCTTTGCATACAAATTCAGTACCAAAAGGTGCCCACAAATACATACATAGATAGATACATCGTGATGCATTCACGAAGCGAGCTTCACATTTCACATGACTAAAATATTCACAACCTGTTTGATGAACGCGGGCTTCGTAAACGCACATAGTAAATAGGCTATAATATTAGCTCGGGCTATAAGTAAATGGCTGTAGATCTCTGGAAAATACCGCTATTATACTTGATGTGTTTTTCGCACCTACTCTATTTCAGCTATATAAGAGTACAACACGTCTCGTAATTAACGCAAACCCTCTTAAGGCGTCATTGCACTCATCATTATGAATAGCACGTAGTCCGTAATTTCCTACTCCATAGACACTTTAGCTTTGGTTTCCTAGGAAAGTGGCCTCAAGGGCTGTCATGAAAATCTGTAATTTTTCCAATATTTGAAATTAAGTCAAACGCCGCCCCCCAAAGATTTAAATCACTAGATTGGCCCTCATCGCACTTAAGTCACAAGAAAAATAGCCCATACTGAGAAGAGTGAGCTCACACATTATTAAACAGCATTTCCATGATAATCAAGTCACTGCGTCATTACATGTCAGAGGTGGCAAAACGAAACAGAAATAAAGCGACTGTCTTTTAACGCGGTTGGACGAATCTAACGATTTAAATCTTTGCCGCTGTCATCATTTTCATGACAGCCGTCCTACGGCCGTTAAGTGCGGCCACCGCTCTTCTAGGAAACCGTAGCTTTACGGACATAAGATTATTTCGAGGCCCGAACTAAGAATTAATGATAACATGATTTGACAGTTGTCCCGACTCCCGATACGTATTTGTCCGTCCAGAAAATCGAATTTGACACTTGTTTTGACGGATCAACTACTTTCGGACGGGCCCGTATCTTACTTATACTTCGTTGACGGACTTAGAGAGTAGACCCCCTGGGTTCGATGCCTGAATCGGGCAAAGTTACATTTGGCTTTTCTATTATCAAATTCTTATTGCTAGCCCGGGAAGACTCCGAAGTGTTGACATGTGCTCAAGCGATTTTTAACAAGGATAACTGGCGTAATTTGAATGATACGCCTCTGCTAATCACTTAGGAAAATACCATGGGGGGGAGGGGATAATCTCCGGAATTAAATTAATCTCCGGAACTAAAAATTCAATTTAAAAAAAAAAACTCTGGTAGGAACCTACATTATTCCTGAGTGCTATAAGACTATAAATTATATTTATATCATGCATATTAGCTGAGCAATCACAATTTTTAAAACGACACCATGTGTAAAATGTCGAGGCTTGCAAGAATTCAAGATAGTATTTCAATCATTAGTATTCAATCTGCCTAGCCTTTTCCCAATTATGTTGGGGTCGGCTTCCAGTCTAACCAGATGCAGCTGAATACCAGTATTTTACATGAAGCGATTGCCTATCTGACTTCCACAACCCAGTAACTGGGTAATACGATACCCCTTGGCAAAACTGGTTGTCAGACTTTCGGGCTTCTGACGACCCGTAACGACTGTCAAAGATCAACGAATGACAGCCGGGACCAACGGCTTAACGTGCTTTCCGAGGCACGGAGGAGTCTCGGTATGTGAAGATGGTCACCCATCCACGGACCGACCCCGGCAAGCGTAGCTCAACCTGATGTATCGATCCGTGTGGCTGTTATTACTTAGCCACGAGCTCAATCATTAGTATTATTATCCCAAATATAGGATTTGGATGAAATTTGGCACACAGGTAGTTACTTGGATTTAACACATAGGATACTTTTTATGTTGTACCTATGCAAGGTACAAGACGGTATTCTGGTCACGACACAATACGCTATGCACAATTTCTGAGCAGTAAACCTACCAAAACGTACTAGGCTTGAATGAACTCATGATATTATTTACGCTTCCTGTAAAAATTACGCGCAGACGAAGTCGCGAGCAATAGCCAGTTTCATTAGACAAGCAAATATTACTGAAATAATATTTCAAAGGAAAACACTTACTAAAATGTTCGCATGAACAGAAACATAATTTCATCAGGGCTGCCAAGGCCGACCCACATTCAGACGTAGGCAAACCACAGAGAACCATTTTCTCACCACAAGTTCTAACTAGACGCACGCGATGATGAATAAAACCAAGAATAGAATAGAATATAATTATGATTTAAGATATGATATAAATTTATGATATGTGTATATGTATGCGTGTGTATATGTTACGGTAAGTGCGATTACTTGATAATTTTTTAATAATCGTCCATCATTAATATTAATTACCGAAAGTCGAAGTAACAGTAAGAAATTAATCACATTTACCGGTAATTATTAATAATGTAACCTTAGTACCGATGAATGTAATAATTTTCAGAGTTTATTTAGTATTTTAGTTCAGTACCTATAAGTATTGTGGTAGGTATTATCAATAAATACCTATTGAACAAAGAAATAGAGGAATGATTTTAATTTTTAATGTTGATTTTACGGAGTCTATGATTGCACTTATAATTTTAAGCAAAACCAAAGAATAAACGGTATTGCGTGTGTTCCTTTTGAATATGTATTTGTAAGTACTGTGGTATTATAAATAAATACCTACTGGACAATTAACTTCGAGTCTTATTTTTTTTATAACTTTTACCGACGTAAGTAATGAATTATTAATAACAACTGCTAAAAGTGATGAATTCAATTTTATATTCACATTTATCAAATCTTGAGGTAATTATTAATAATTATGGATAATTATTAATAATTTTCAATTAATCACATTTACCGTAACATATAGATTATACAAGGTGTAACATAAATAACGCACAACCTCATAATGGGATGTTAACAACTTTTACTACGGGCACAGAATACATAATTAGAGATAGGTACAAGTACAGAAGATTCTCTCCGCAAAATCATTTAAATAAATAGCGACTCTTGCTACGACACAATAAAGTGCAATTCAGGTCGCAGCATTACCTACAGTTATATTCACCTAGAATTTGCCTCTCTTTCTATCGCGTAACTCTTATACCTTCTGACTCGTTAGGATTGTCTTCTTTTACGACGCGGCGCGTAAGTGAGTATCGAACTAGCGTGGAGCCGGCCGGTGTGCGGCAGCACGCACTGAATTAGCGCGACAAGTCGAGCCCGCTGCGTACTTGTACCTTCATACCTAAAATTTGGAGTGCGCCTGACCTGCTATGGGTTCAAACATGAAAACACAAAAAAAAATCTGTATTCCCCACCCATCACGTCTGCGGAGTTTCGCTAGCAAATTTAATTTGACTCTGTAATATTTATGTATCTGTTTTAAAGACTCACAGGTGCTTCAATTTATTGGCCATTTCCTATCTTTTTAAGTAGGTACCTGGTACTTGTAGACAGGTCTACACTGTCCTCCCATACCTATTCAGTCTGCCTAGCCTTTTCCCAACTATGTTGGGGTCGGCTTCCAGTCTAACCGGATGCAGCTGAATACCAATATTTTATATGGAGCAACTGCATATCTGACCTCCACAACCCAGTTACTGGGTAATACAATATCCATTGGTAAAACTGGTTGTAAGACTTTCGGACTTCTGACGACCCGTAACGACTGTCAAAGATCCACGAATGACAGCCGGGACGAACAGCTTAACGTGCTTTCCGAGGCACGGAAGAGTCTCGGTATGTAAAGATGGTCACCACTGACCAACCCCGGCAAGCGTAGCTTAACCTGATGGATCGACCCGTGCGGCTGTTATTACTTAGCCACGAGCTCCTCCCATACATATTAATACTGTTATTGAAAAACATTGTGCTATTACTATTAATAAGGTAGCTAATGGAAAACATAATCCTAACCGAGCTAGATGGGCCCGCATCCCCAGGAATAGGCCCGAAATCAGACACAATCAGATCATACGTATCTTCCAACGATTTATCTTCGGATGGATCACGAGAATATAGCGATCCTAATGTAGTTAGGTTCCGGTGATCACTGTGTTGTGGCGACTGATAATAGTAATGGGCTAGGACCGGGCAGTTCAAGGCTGTCCTTGACAACGCTGTCCAAGACAGTAAGCTCTAGTGCACACGGGCGTTTTTTTTTTGGCGCACTGGATTTTCAAGTCTCGGTATTGAGTCGAAAATTGAGCGGATCGAAGTGAGTCAAGAAAACACAATGTTGAATTTTCAACTCTTGTCGCTAAACACTCTCGTGCCTTACATCATAAAAAAAAAACCAGTGTTGCCTTTGGTAACTCCAGCAACCAAAACGATTTCGCTTGAATTGCATCTGGTAACTGTACTGACAAAGAGAACTGCGTTTAGATTTTCGGCTCTATTTCGACTGCAGTAAGGTTCAGTGGGTATGTTATATCAGTTAGATCATATTGTGTCAACATTGTGAGGGTGTATTTGAAGCCATGCTAAGCAGAGCGTTGAAAATCCAGTGCACGAAAACAAAACGCTGCGATAAAAAATCGGCCGTTGCCTACCTGGACCATTAATTGCACCGCACATAGACAGCTACAAGAAATTTTTGGCCCCTGAATGACATTGAATGTCAAAAAAAAATATTTACAAAACAAGATGGCGACTTTAGTTCCAATTTAGGGTCACAATAGTAGCTTTGTGTTCTTGTTTTCATGAAATAAATATTTTTATTATTATTATTATTTGTCTTTGGCTTATCTCGGGACCCTGGGGTCCCGGACCTTTGGAAGGCGTACGAGGGGCCGAAGCCAACTCGCAGAGGCCCCTTAGACAATTTTAAATGACGAGGAGGCACCAGCCGACGATTATCCCTGTATGCACTATGCAAGTGCACCCAAGGACAACCCCCGGTTGGTGCAGGACTATTGCAGAACATGGAAACAAAACACATTGGGCCTATGGGTTTGGGTGGCTACATGGATTGGGTACCTTGAACTATGGAAGAACTATGTCCCCTGCCTGACCAATGTTATATAATATACACAGATAAATTGGCAGGGGGTGACTTGCACACTCAATAATGGGCCCCCGGAAACGGTCGCTAGCACATAGTGATGTAGCGACAAGGGGCAACATGTCCTGAGGAGCTTGAGGAGTGGAGAGGTATTCCACGGCTCTCAGAACAATCCCAGAGCCCGGAAGATGGTCAAGATCCCTACAAGCACTTACTGGAATACTTCCTTCCTCCGAGCACGTTTGCTCTTGCGAATCTCCACTCAAGCCGACCAATAAAGGCAAGAATGAGATGGGAGCTCTGTTCCCGTCATTGTTCACTCCAGCCGGCCAATAAAGGCAAGCCAGAGGTGAAGAACAAGACTTCTCCCGGGAAATAGGGTCTGTGGGGTCGCTACTGCCCAACAGCTCGCCACATGCTGCCCTGCGGGTTCACGTATCTCTCTTGGTCTGGCTCCTCACCCTAGACCTGTTTCGGCAAAGTAAACTCCACCGGCACAGACCCAGAGTTCGGAGCGCGCAAGCCCCACCACGACGTCAACGTAGAGATACGGCGGTGGGTTATTATTATTATTATTCTTTTTGTCTTTGGCTTATCTCGGGACTCTGGGGTCCCGGACCTTTGGAAGGCGTACGAGGGGCCGAAGCCAACTCGCAGAGGCCCCTTAGACAATTTCAAATGACGAGGAGGCACCAGCCGACGATTATCCCTGTATGCACTATGCAAGTGCACCCAAGGACAACCCCCGGTTGGTGCAGGACTATTGCAGAACATGGAAACAAAACACATTGGGCCTATGGGTTTGGGTGGCTACATGGATTGGGTACCTTGAACTATGGAAGAACTATGTCCCCTGCCTGACCAATGTTATATAATATACACAGATAAATTGGCAGGGGGTGACTTGCACACTCAATAATGGGCCCCCGGAAACGGTCGCTAGCACATAGTGACGTAGCGACAAGGGGCAACATGTCCTGAGGTGCTTGAGGAGTGGAGAGGTATTCCACGGCTCTCAGAACAATCCCAGAGCCCGGAAGATGGTCAAGATCCCTACAAGCACTTACTGGAATACTTCCTTCCTCCGAGCACGTTTGCTCTTGCGAATCTCCACTCAAGCCGACCAATAAAGGCAAGAATGAGATGGGAGCTCTGTTCCCGTCATTGTTCACTCCAGCCGGCCAATAAAGGCAAGCCAGAGGTGAAGAACAAGACTTCTCCCGGGAAATAGGGTCTGTGGGGTCGCTACTGCCCAACAGCTCGCCACATGCTGCCCTGCGGGTTCACGTATCTCTCTTGGTCTGGCTCCTCACCCTAGACCTGTTTCGGCAAAGTAAACTCCACCGGCACAGACCCAGAGTTCGGAGCGCGCAAGCCCCACCACGACGTCAACGTAGAGATACGGCGGTGGGTTATTATTATTATTATTCTTTTTGTCTTTGGCTTATCTCGGGACTCTGGGGTCCCGGACCTTTGGAAGGCGTACGAGGGGCCGAAGCCAACTCGCAGAGGCCCCTTAGACAATTTCAAATGACGAGGAGGCACCAGCCGACGATTATCCCTGTATGCACTATGCAAGTGCACCCAAGGACAACCCCCGGTTGGTGCAGGACTATTGCAGAACATGGAAACAAAACACATTGGGCCTATGGGTTTGGGTGGCTACATGGATTGGGTACCTTGAACTATGGAAGAACTATGTCCCCTGCCTGACCAATGTTATATAATATACACAGATAAATTGGCAGGGGGTGACTTGCACACTCAATAATGGGCCCCCGGAAACGGTCGCTAGCACATAGTGACGTAGCGACAAGGGGCAACATGTCCTGAGGTGCTTGAGGAGTGGAGAGGTATTCCACGGCTCTCAGAACAATCCCAGAGCCCGGAAGATGGTCAAGATCCCTACAAGCACTTACTGGAATACTTCCTTCCTCCGAGCACGTTTGCTCTTGCGAATCTCCACTCAAGCCGGCCAATAAAGGCAAGAATGAGGTGGGAGCTCTGTTCCCGTCAGTGTTCACTCCAGCCGGCCAATAAAGGCAAGCCAGAGGTGAAGAACAAGACTTCTCCCAGGAAATAGGGTCCGTGGGGTCGCTACTGCCCAACAGCTCGCCCCCTGCCCTGCGGGTTCACGTATCTCTCTTGGTCTGGCTCCTCACCCTAGACCTGTTTCGGCAACGTAAACTCCACCGGCACAGACCCAGAGTTCAGAGCGCGCAAGCCCCACCACGACGTCAACGTAGAGATACGGCGGTGGGGTTATTATTATTATTTGTTGTTCAAATTTGGCAATCATTGACCAGCTTTTTGTAAAAAATTGAGAGCATGGTAAAGCCCCCTTTCAAAGAGTAATGTGCATCATCTAAAAAAAAATTTTTGTGATCACACTAATATTACAAAGGCGATAGTTTGTGGGTGTGTTTGTATGTTTGTTACTTCTTCACGCTCAAACGGCTGGATCGATTTGTATGAAATTTGGTATATAGATTGCTTATATCCTGGATTAACACATAGGCACTGTACGGGTTGTAGTAGTTAACTCCTTACACCGATTTGACGTGAAGGTTTGAAGGTTCAGTTGTATAGAGAAACACGTTCCACTAAGATGCACATACAGTGGTTAGGTTTATTTAAGTTAAGAGTAACAGTACTAGAGTGGAAGGCGATTATTTCTCTCCGTTGTTGATAGCTACACAGTTATAAGTTCACTATATTTTAAATACGTTAGCAATATTATTTTATAACGCTAAATTATGACGCGCATCGTTGGCCTAAAGTACGAGTAGGTTACAGAGTAAGCAGAAAAATGTACACCGATGAGACCTTACAGGCATATACTTTTTATGTCGGTTTACGCGGGTGAAACCGCGGGGCACAGCTAGTAATATATAAAAACTAATGTTATTGTAAAAAAATTGCTCAAGTGCGTGTCGGACCACGCACAATGATGGGTTTCGTAGTTGAAAAGAACTTATCCCAAAAACAAACTTGGCCAGAGTCTAACCATTGCGAACACAACGTGGCATTGCTGCCAGTTTCTTGGACACATTACCAGGACTGCTTTTAAGCGTCTGCTAGTCCTAATTACTGGTACACACGGCTACATAACAAGCTATAATTTCCAGTATAAGCTGATCTCGCTTTGTATAGGATTTTCGTACAATGAGAGGTCAGCTTAAACTGGAAATGATAATTATGTAGCCTTGTAGTGATAATTATGTTTAGACAGGACGAAATTGAATGCGATATTTATGAGTGCACATTGGCACACCTTAATGTTTAAATTGACTGACACTTGGCATAGTGTTAGGTTTTCGTGATTCGTTCGTCCTGAGCTAAGCCTGTTCATTGAAGAACGTGACCCCAGATTGTAATATCCCGTTGGGTCATATAATTTTTAGACTTAAGTAAGAACGGTCTGAGTATTCGAATGTCATATTTTGCATAAAAGTCTTATTGGGAATTAGACTAAGGGCTGATTGTTCAATAGGTTGGTAACTTTTACCTGAAGAATAAATGTGACAGTTTGACATATTTTCCATACAAAAGCTGTCAAACCGCCATATTTATTCCTCAGATGAAAAATATCTGACTATTGAACAATCAGCCCTAAGTCGGTCCTTTTAATCAAGGGTGGGCGTAGCTCGTGGAGAGGTTTGTTGCATTGGTGAAACTTATGTATGTTACAGGCTGACATTCTATCATTCAAATATCGAATTACTTTTGAAGAAAAGCAGAACTAGCTTTTGTTTAATGGTGGTGCCAGATTCTAACTAGCGTTTCGATAGGAGTGTGATATATTTTAAGTTGAAACTGAGCCTTTTTAATATAAAAAGGCCCTCGGCCCTCTTGACCTCCGTCTACCTCTCCCCCTGTGAGGTTCGACCCCTCACAGTAACGACATTAAAAATTTTTCTTCATAAAATTAAGGTGCTCATTACTGCTTCACAAAAGAAGTTCTCTAAAAACCGTGGGCGTACTAACCGGAACTATAAATAAGAACTAGTTCCAGGAATATATTTTACCTGAGAAGGAAATACTGCCCACGCTCTACTCCAAAATACCCCATCTTTTCATACTAGAAAATGGAATTAAATCGTTGAACTTTAAAGTATTGAAGCTTATTTTCTGGGTAGACATCACTTATCTACGTACTCTAAGCGCGGGAAACGCATGCTTGTAGCTTGCATGCCATTGTAACATTCACCAATCAGAAGCTATTATGGTACATTGGCATGCAAGCTACTTGCATAGTTTTGTATAAGCCACATGGATGTGTATCCCGCCTTGAAGCGCGCTTGCACCACAAATCACTAAATAATACCAATCTGCCTAGCCTTTTCCCAACTATGTTGGGGTTGGCTTCCAGTCTAACTGGATGCAGCTGAATACCTGTGTTTTACATGGAGCGATTGCCTATCTGACCTCCACAACCCAGTTACTGGGTAATACGATACCCCTTGGTAAGACTGTCCCGACCCGTAACGACTGTCAAAGATCCACAAATGACAGCCGGGACCAACGGCTTAACATGCTTTCCGAGGCACAGAGGGGTCTTAGTATGTAAAGATGGTCACCCATCCACGGATCAACCGCGGCAAGCGTAGCTTAACCTGATCCATCGACCCATTCGGCTGTTATTCGGCACATACTCATTACCTCTAATTATGGGAAATAAATCAAATTCAAAAGTCATTTATTGAAACTAGGCTGAGGGTCAGCACTCTACGAACATCAAAATTACATGAGACAGCCCCACAAAACGTGTGCCTTCACCACTTTCCAGACCCTTAGCTGGGAAGAAGAAGTGGTGCAACAAACTCCCCAGCAACACAGCTGTCTGTTCAGTTAGAAAAACAATTAATTATGAAGAAGATAATCTACCATACTGCCCTGCTAAGCCGAAAGGCGCTATCTCTGATATACGCCCTTTTAGTTTTTTTTTATACCATTCAATAGCTAGAATAATTTCGCATCTAATGGTATAAGCCAAATAGCGATATCTATTTAAAACATTAAAAAAAATCACTAAGAAGTTTTTTTATATCTCAATTTTTCCTTAAATTACTAAGAGATTTGACAGCATGTCGTTTTTATGAAGCCAAATAGCCTTATATTGACATGGGCTAGAAACGCTTAAAAAATGTTAATAAAAACTTAATTAAATTTTTAAGCCAATAAGCGGTAAGTTCATAGGAAAGGTTCAAAAGAATCCAGTATCTATCCTGTACTTTGGCATGAAGCATTGTCTGGACGATATAAAGATGAGATCATAAGTGCGTATTATCATTTTTTAATGTTCGGGATATGAAAAATATTGTACTTTGGGTGGATAAATTGTTCTGCTCAAAATAAAAACTGGACGTTTTTTTCGTTTTTAATCTATATTATAAATTCGGATCAGGTCAATGCAGAAAAGATTATTGTTAAATACTTCGAAGCCGGACACACATTTATGTCTGCAGACTCTTTTTACCATAGAGTAGAATTGGCGATGAAGCGAATGAAAAATAAAATATATGACTTTGATGACTTTTGCGAAGCTGTAAACAGTGCTGGAAAAAATATAAATAATAGGTCTTTACCTACGAAATTGCCGTTTTGGATGAAAAAATTTAAACGAATTTTTGTCATGCCTTTTTTATTTGTATTAATCGAAGTAATCACCCATGCAATCAATGCATCTTTGCCAACGCAGTGGCAGTTTATTGATGCCCTTCTTAAAGAAATCAGCTGGACGGGAGGCAACAAATTCTTCAAAGGCATTTTGTACTGCCTCTCGGGTATTGAATTTTTTTCCCGCCAAGAACTTATCCAAATTCTGGAAAAAGTAGTAGTCTGTAGGCGCAAGGTCTGGTGAGTAGGGCGGATGACGGAGAGCTTCCAACCCCAGTTCTTGCAACTTGGAGACCGTCTGCTGTGCAGTATGAGGTCGCGCGTTGTCGTGCAGGAGCAGCGGAGACGAGCGATTGACCAATGCTGGTTGGAGATGTGCCAGCTTCTCCATCATTGTGTTCAGTTCTTCACAGTACACATCTGAAGTAATGCTCACCCCGTTTGGTAAGAAGCTGTGATGAATCACACCGGCGCTAGACCACCAAACAGTGACCATCACTTTTCTAGGGGTAAGTTTTCGTTTAGGGCATTGTTTAGGTGCTGAACCAGGATCCAACCAACTTGCTGAGCGCTTGCGGTTATCAAACAGAATCCATTTTTCATCGCAGGTAACAATGCGCTTCAAAATTCCTTCATTTGTGTGTCTGTTGAGCAGTGCAAGGCACGTCTCGACGCGTACTTCGCGCTGGCGATCATTGAGTTCGTGGGGCACCCATTTGTCATGCTTTTTTACCTTGCCAATTTGACGCAAATGGACCAATATTGTTTTGACGCTAACGTCGAAAGCTGCTGCTAATTCAGCCGTAGATTGTGTATCATCAGCTTCCACAATCGCCTTTAAGTCGTCATTGTCGACCAAAGTCTTCGGACGACCGCGAGGTTCATTTTTCAGGTCGAAATTTCCAGAACGGAAGCGAGCAAGCCAATAACATGTGGTGCGTTGGTTTGTAGTGTTAGCTCCGTAAACGTCGTTGATGTTGCGTGCCGCTTGTGCCGCGTTGCTGCCACGACGGTACTCATATTCCATAATTACTCGAATTTTTAACGTATCCATGATGACGAAAAAGACTGAAATGCGATGAAAATGTAACACTAATCAATAAACAAATGACTACTTTTGGAAAAAAAATCCATGTTTTTAAAATAAAATTAATTTGAAATTAGAATTCTTAGCCAAACAAAAATTATTTTGATTTGAAATGGCCAGTACTGCGGAACGGCAATTTCATAGGTAAAGACCTAATATCAAAAAAATGACAATAGATGATTTTTATGAGTGGCAAGACTATACGACCCAATACAAACTTTCCCGGTTGTCACCACGACCTTACATTAGTGACATTGTTGAAGTGGAAGTTAACAGAGGCAGTTTTGACATTAGGTACAGAACTGGTTTCGATAATGAACCCATTACGGCTAGCATTATAGGTACAAAGTTCTTAAAATTAGACAAACTTCCATCCCCAACTAAAAAAACAGTACCAGCAGGAATATCTCAAACAAAAAAATAATATTTTAAAATCTCTTTCCAGTTTAATACCTGCTAATAGAATGTCTTTTTGGCGGGGACTGCCAACTTTTGATTAATTTTATTTCATAGAAAGCAAATAAATTGCTTTAACTTTTTTTTGTAATTTGCTGCTACATTTAATAAAGTTGTTAAAAAAATATTAAATGAAGTTTTATTACAAATTTATTCGGTATTTTCATCAAATATGAAAAAAAAATCATTTTGTATGGAACTTTCTATGAGCTGAATAAGAGTAAAAGCAGTATCTCAATTTTTGAAGCCTTTCTTTTTAATCAAAATAGCGGTATCTCACAAAATTAGTATAATGGTGCCATTTATAGATAATTTAGGTATGTAAGTTGTATCTACGGTCAAAAATATGTTTATATAAGTTTTAACAGTTTTAAAAATATTCGTTTTAACCCTCGTTTGAAGGTGGGAAAAATCCATTCACAAAAAGTCGTTTTTCTCAAAACTTACTCTGATTGAGTTAGCGCTTTTCGGCTTATCAGGGCAGCATAGTTTTGGTGGTACGAGACCCTTATTTGCACTTGGCTGGAGTTTTAAGATAATAAGCTCGATATCCTTTATAGAAGCAAGTCAATTGGCAGTCAAGAGGTCGTGAGTTTGAACCCGAAATCATTAAAAATATTTATAATCAGATCAGCATTTCCATAGCATTTTCATTTACTTCTTACATATAAACAAACACCCTCTTTAAGCCTACTACTACCTCAGCTTTTATCTCGCTATACTCTTAGTCTCGCCGATAGTTTAGCTAATTGCTTTTTACGGTGAAAATAATGGTAATTTGATTTTTTTTTTTTTTTTTTTTGAGATGGTGGTTTTTTGGTGGTTTTTTTTTTTTTTTTTTCTTTTATAAAAACATGAGACCTGCTTAAAGCCTACAGACGTAGCTATTAATATACTGTGAATTTCTTAGTGTAATGTATATATATTATAGCTACATCTGAGGTCGCTCGAAGTTTACTATGGAAAATATATCGTAATATGTCTTGCTATAATATATATTATAGCTACGTCTGTGACGGGCTTTAAAGTTCAGTTAGTATGCAAAGTTTCATAATCTAATTTGAAGTATTTTTTGAATAACACATAATCAGCCTATAACGTTCCCACTGCCGGCCGTAATCCACCACGCGGGCCCAGTGCGGGTTGGCAGATGTCACAAGTATTCGAATTTTTGATTCTAGGACATGCCGGTTTCCTCACGATGTTTTCCTTCACCGTTTTGAGAGCAGTGGTAATGAAATAATTTACACAAAGTAAAGCGCCTGCCTGGGTTCGAACCTACGACCTACAACTCGTAAGTCGCGACCGTTACCAATGGGCCACCATTGCTCCATTTTTTTTTTTTTTAATACCAGCGGTTTATTGTTCGGTTTGGAAGTAACTTTGGATTTTTTTTTCAATCGAGAAAATTTTATGGAATTGTGTTTTCGTCTAACATAACATTAATCCTCAACTTTACCTATTTATTTCAAAATTAATGCTGCTGCTTATTTTCGACATAACGGAGGATCATGCTAAGCCATTTGAGGTAGTATAGACGCTCTAAATGATTAGTTTCAAAGTTTTGATTACTATGTTTCAGAAATCGGACAATAGATTCCACAGTAAGTTCATTACTAGCTTAGGAGATTAGTAACAAACAGATTTTGCATCCGGCACGATTACAATACCATATCCATTAACCAATTGGATTGTGGGAATCAAGCCGGCAGTCTACAATAGGGTTATAGAGGCATGAGGAACAGGGTGTAAAGTTCACTCATCCTCCATTGAAAAGGGAGGATCCTCCGACCAGACGGGTGTCGTGCCTAGTGGGCAACTGCCCCACGGTTGATGTCGGGACGTTGTATATAATTATGCTAGTTGCGCGGTAAACTCTAATTACGCGATGCAGGATTACGTGACGTCAGTAACGTAGTTAGTATGTGGCGATGTAGATGCCGCCACAGGGTTGTAACGGAATTTCGCCTCAGCCTCCGCAAATGCACAATTTCCGCAAGAAATCGTACCTCCGCACCCACCTCTGCAAGTTTTTAACCCTAAGATACACGCCCTCCCACTCCGTCCAGAGTGGGAGAAGTCATTTGATGATTTCCCAACCACAATAAAAAAAAGGATACAATTTTATGTTATCACGGCTGAATAATAATGATTTCCTGAAAGATTTTTTTTACTTAGCCTATTATACTGTCCCACGGCTGGACAAAGGCCTCTCCTAATTCCTTCCAGGAACTCTTTTCGTTCGCTACCTCAAACCAGCCCTCACGGTACGCGTGTATGAAACACTGTTTTTAACCGACTTCAAAAAGGAGGAGGTTCTCAATTTGTCGGAACTTTTTTTTTTTATTTTTTTTTTATGTATGTTCCCCGATTACTCGAAAATGGCTGGACTGATTTGGATGTTTTTTGTTTTATTCAAGAGGGTATACATCGCAGTTGGTCCCGTATAAAATTGATTAACTTTGCTTTGGTAGTTTTTGAGTTAGCTTCAATAATACGTATTTTTTCCCCACTTTTATATGGATGATGTTCTAGTTTGTTTTGCAGATAGTGGTATTAGAATTTGTATGGGGTAGGTACACAACTAAAAAGTGAAAAATAAAAACTTTTTTACAAAAAAATACAACCGACTTCCAAAAACAACACTACAAAGTGAAAAATAACTTTAATTTCGGAAGTCGGTGGCAAAAAACGAAAATACATTTAACTAGACACCGACTTCCGAAATTAAAGTTATTTTTCACTTTGTAGTGTTGTTTTTGGAAGTCGGTTGTATTTTTTTGTAAAAAAGTTTTTTATAAAAAAAATATCGTTTTATTTTTTTAAGAATCTTTTATCGAAGTAACATTCTACCTTTCATAAATTCAAGACTTTTTTTTAGAGAAACTCTAATTAGTTCAATAAATTAACAAAAAAAAAAAAAACAACGCTCACAAGGAGCCCCTCAGGGGTCATTATACTGTAGGGTCTTAACTAGCTCCTATCCGCGACTTCGTCCGCGTGAAATTTCTTGTTCTTCCGATCCACCCCATCGCATCGCATCACCTGCCCGCGCTATTGCTTAGTTTTCACTTAACGTTCTTTTTGACTTTTGTATTTTTGTTCAGCTCCTAAAGGTCATATTAAATAACCTATAACCTTCCTCAAGAACTGGGCTATCAAATGCAAAAATATTTTTTCCAATCCGACTGGTGGTTCCAGAGATTAGCGCGTTCAAACAAACAAAAAACAAACTGTTCAGCTTTATTATTAACTAGCTTTTGCCAGCGGCTTCGCCCGCGTGGATGTCGGAAAACGGAAAATATCCCACGGGAACATACTACCGGGAATTCCTTCCTTATTCCTTGTCTACATTATAAAGAGAACCTCTGTGCAAAATTTCAGCTTTCTAGGTCCAGGGTTCGGGCTAGACGTTGATGAGTCAGGCAATCAGTTAGTCAGTCAGGACTTCTCTTTTTAACCGACTTCAAAAAAGAGGAGGTTCTCAATTCGTCGGAACCTATTTTTTTTTTATGTATGTTCCCCGATTACTCGAAGATGGCTGGACCGATTTGGATTTTTTTTTGGTTTATTCGAGAGGATCACAGTTGGTCCCATATAAAATTGATTAACTTTGCTTCGGTAGTTTTTGAGTTAGCTTCAATAATACGTATTTTTTCCCCGCTTTTATATGGATGATGTTCTAGTTTGTTTTGCAGGTAGTGGTATTAGAATGTGTGTGGAATAGGTACCACAACTAAAAAGTGAAAAATAAAAACTTTTTCACAAAAACATACAACCGACTTCCAAAAACAACACTACAAAGTGAAAAATAACTTTAATTTCGGAAGTCGGTGGCAAAAAACGAAAATACATTTAACTAGACACCGACTTCCGAAATTAAAGCTATTTTTCACTTTGTAGTGTTGTTTTTGGAAGTAGGTTGTATTTTTTTGTAAAAAAGTTTTTATTTACATACATAGATAGGTAGATAGATAAATATGTAAGTGTTGAGGTAGATTTGTAGTGGTACGTATAGATATATAGACAGACGAAAAACTCAGCATTGACCCTATAATGTGGTAGAATTTAGCTCCCAGATTCAAGTTTTTGCTCCCATGTCACCTCCACCGCTCCGCCATGTTCAATACCAAGTGAGCAACTCTTTAATGGAGGTCTTCTTTGTCACCGTCTAGGCGATTTCTTATTGGTTCTACTATAAAACATCAGTTTTAAGTATATGCGAAACCCGAAACACGTGTCTAGTATTTTTATGTAAAGAATCTATGTTCAAAATTTCAAAACTGTATCATGAAAAGTCACAAGGTTGTACAGGGTGAAATTTTAATCGTTTTAATCCTCTTAAGAGGTCATTGTACTCATCATTATGAACAACTTTTACTATGGGACCAAACCTGAAATCGCAAAAAAAAAAATCAGCTGTTCAGTACATTTATCTACATTTAACTCTTCAATATGTAGGGAGCAGCTGATTTTTTTTTTTGCGATTTCAGGTTTGGTCCCATAGTAAAAGTTGTTCATAATGATGAGTACAATGACCCCTTAAGAGGATTAAAACGATTAAAATTTCACTATGTATGTTACCTAGTTGTCCGTACAAAAACATGATCACCACGCGGCGCCCGCTGTGCGCCCGTGCCTAGTGCCGCTATGACCTGTGCAGTGACTTGTGTTCGTCGCGCGGTGTCCATATTGTAACCTTTTTTAAAGATTTTTGGGGCTAAAACGGTATAAAAATTATTGGAATCGATTCAGTTATTTATTCTGAACAAAGTACATTCAGGTTTTAGTTTGTGAAAGGCGACTAACAAAAGGTATGTCCCAGGCAGATGTGAGTGGAAACGCCTTATTGGTGATGTTCTAAAAGAAGTTCAGGTGCGTAGTAATCGCAACCGGCGTGACTGTATGACCAGGAAGCCAAGGACACACAAATGGAATTCACTTCGGAGTGATTTTATTTCTACAATCGCTACAGCTTTAGCCTAAGTAATAACAGCCGCACGGGTCGATCCATCAGGTTAAGCTACGCTTGCCGGGGTTGGTCCGTGGATGTGTGACCATCTTTACATACCGAGACTCCTCCGTGCCTCGGAAAGCACGTTAAGCCGTTGGTCCTGGCTGTCCTGCGTGGATCTTTGACAGTCGTTACGGGTCTTCAGAAGCCCGAAAGTCTGACAACCAGTCTTACCAAGGGGTATCGTATTACCCAGTTACTGGGTTGTGGAAGTCAGATAGGCAATCGCTCCATGTAAAATACTGGTATTCAGCTGCATCCGGTTAGACTGGAAGCCGACTCCAACATAGTTGGGAAAAAGCTAGGCAGATTGAATCGCTACAGCTTCAAAGTGACATTGACATGATCACGTCACATTTCAATAGCTTATGTCTAACCCATAAATTTTTTGGTTTTTCGACTAGCGTCATCGCTAATCGAACTTAAAAGGAGTATAAAAGAATCGGTTATAGCAAACAGGCATTCTGTAGATTCTGCCTACCCCCATGGAAAGAAGGCGTGAGGTTATGTGTGTATGCAGTTAGCCCTTTCTACATTTTGACTGTCCATAGGTCGATTTTTTCTTTCTTTAAGAAATGTTTAATTAGGTCTTTCTCTTTTTGCCTTTATTTTTCCATCTCTGCCTCCGCAACCGTTAAGACGGTCTCCGTTACATCCCTAGGTTTACATTAGCTAATTAGACGCTATCTACATATCAAGCTATAATATTCCAGTATATGCTGATCTCGTATTGTATTGGATTTCCGTACAATGAGAGGTTAGTTTATTCTGGAAATGTATAGCTTGATATGTAGGGTCTGTACATGCCTGCAGCCTTCAGTTTGTTTGATCGTGAACTGAATTTAGATGTTGTTACAGTTTTCAGGTTTGAAATCAAAGGTTGGCACGTTTTGTGTGTTATCAAAGTAGGCTTATTAGGAATGATGGGACACGACTGCAGCTGAGGAGCTCGTGGCTAAGTAATAACAGCCGTACGGCTCGATCCATCAGGTTAAGCTATGCTTGCCGGGGTTGGTCCGTGGATGGGTAACTATCTTTACATACAGAGACTTCTCCGTGCCTCGGAAAGCACGTTAAGCCGTTGGTCCCAGCTGTCATTCTTGTATCTTTGACAGTCGTTACGGGTTGTCAGAAGCCCGAAAGTCTGACAATCAGTCGTATTACTCAGTAACTGGGTTGTGATCAGATAGGCAGTCGCTCCATGTAAAATACTGGTATTCAGCTGCATCCGGTTAGACTGGAAGTCGACCCCAATATAGTTGGGAAAAGGCTAGGCAGATTGATTGAGGTAACAATAATAATGTTTGATCAAATGCTAAATCAATAAAATTGAACATTGTCACATATATTATATCTGTCTACGTAGCTGCCTAAACAAATATTGTTAGATAACTGAACGCGATAACATTGCCCATTCAATATTTTGTTTGTATTTTACCTACCAATACTACCTTTTTGTAGGTGTAATCTACGGAAAACCGCGTTGCAATCGATCCGTTCGTTTTTGAGTGACGATGCCACAAATAACCAGAGTGGTCAAATACAGAACAACAACAATAAACAATACAGAATGAGCATGTTGAAGCACATTAATATAGATATGGGACACTCCGCAAAATCATTTAAATAAAAAGCGACTCGTGCTACGACACAATAAAGTGCAATTCAGGTCGCACAACGCTTCATTACCTATTATACTCGTACTCACTTAAAAGTTGCCTCTCTTTCTATCGCGTAACTCTTATTAAACCTTCTGACTCGTTAGGGTTTTCTTCTTTTACGACGCGGCGCGAGAGTGAGTATCGAACGAACGTGCGAGCCGGCAGCCTACACTGAATTGACCCAGTGAGATGAGCCCGCCGCGTACTTGTAGCTTCATACCGAAACTGCGGAGTGTCCCATCTGTATTAATCTGTGGTTGAAGTAGCATTGAGTGGCCTTGTTAGCCGTAGAAAACATTTGGGATACTATGTGTTTTTAAGCGGACATAGGATTGATGGAAATGACAAGCTGGTTTAAGTGGCGATCTTTGCAGGTTGGATGAGAGTGACGTGTAATTGGAGAGGCCTATGTCCACCAGCTGGCTTACTAGCCAGCTGGTGGACATAGACATGGTGGCTGTGGCATCATTATCAGTCTATAGGTACTCCTATAGACTGATAATGATGCCACAGATAGACAATTAATGCCTTTTGTTTCTGGTGCGCTACCAATATGCTACCTGGACCTGGTGATGGAAGAAATCTTTTGGCCGCAGGATGTGGTATTCCGCCGCTTTCGCGGACAAGTGCCACCGGAACACACGAAGACTTAGTGCAACTAAGTGATACTAACATAGTTATTAAATTTTATTTACTAACAAAAAACACATAAAAAACAAAAAAAAAAAAATAAAAAAAACAAAAAAAAAAAAAATTAATAAATAAATAAAATTGTTACTATTTATATACTTAGGTTAAGGTATGTATCTATGGGTCTTTGTTACCTGAAAATAAATGTTTTTTTTATTAATTTATTTTATTTAATAAAAACCTTTTCCTTAGGAGCTCGTGGCTAAGTAATAACAGCCACACGGGTCGATCCATCAGGTTAAGCTACGCTTGCCGGGGTTGGTCAGTGGATGGGTGACCATCTTTACATACCGAGACTCCTTCGTGCCTCGAAAAGCATATTAAGGCGTATGGTCCCGGCTGTCATTCGTGGATCTAATTGTGAAAGTCGTTACGGGTCGTCAGTAGCCCTAAAGTCTGACAACCAGTCTTACCAAGGGGTATCGTATTACCCAGTTACTGAGTTGTGGAGGTCAGATGGGCAGGCGCTCCATGTAAAATAATGGTATTCAGCTGCATCAGGTCAGACTAGAAGCCGACCCCAACATAATTGGGAAAAGGCTAGGCAGATTGATTTAATAAAAAACTTTTGAAATTTTTTTATTGGCGTGGGTTATCAACCACTCGGCAAGATCAAATGAAGTACATATTTCATCCCATCCTATCTATTTCGTACACTACAACCCTTTAGGGTGCCATAAAACATGGCAACATTACCCCATGTTAGTTATTTACGACTATTTTATTACACACTTAGCGGAAACTTAACAAATAAATCTGAATACCACTGATATTTACTTTTCTGTTTACGTAATAAAATATAATTACCATCTTGCAACTTCGGACATCTTTTTACAATAGAGTGCATCTTCCTGTTCCAAATACTGATTTTAGGGGTCCTTGCGTAGCGAAAGGATGCCAATGGGATCCTGTTACTAAGGATCTGCTGACCATCCGTCTGTCACAGGGCTGTACACTTGAAATGTTTACAGAGTTTGTACTAGTTCGAATAAGAATATTATTTATTTGCAAGAATACAACGTGTACGCGCTATAGAGCGGGCTATGCTCGGAGTTTCTTTGAAGGATAAAATCAGGAATGAAGTTATCCGGAAAAGAACCGGAGTAACCGACATGGGTTGCAGAGTAAGCAAACTGGCCATGTTTGTCGAAGGACCGATGGCCGGTGGAGCCGGTGGAGTCCTGGAGTGGAGACCGTGTGCCGTGGACTGGCAAGCTTAGTGTGGGATGCCCCCCAGCTAGATGACCCGACTACCTGAAAAACGTGGCTGGGACAGACTGGATGCAGAAGGCGGAGAACAGGGTGTTGTGGCGCAGCCTGGGAGACGCCTATGCCCAGCAGTGGACTGCGATAGGCTGAGTTGATGAGTACCTACAATAATCAATCTGCCTAGCCTTTTCCCAACTATGTTGGGGTTGACTTCCAGTCTAACCGGATGCAGCTAAATACCAGTATTTTACATGGAGCGACTGCCTATCTGACCTCCATAACCCATTAACTGGGTAATACGATACGACTTGGTAAGACTGGTTGTCAGGCTTTCGGGCTACTGACGACCCTTAACGACTGTCAAAGATCCACGAATGACATTCGGGACCAACGGCTTAACGTGCTTTCCGAGGCACGGAGGAGTCTCAATATGTAAATATGGTCATCCATCCACGGACCGACCCCGGCAAGCGTAGCTTAACCTGATAGATCGACTCGTGCGGCTGTTATTACTTAGCCACGAGCTCCTCCTAGTACCTACAATAAGTTGATACATACGAGTATACATAGTTTTCCGTCATATTCTACTAGGTACCCGGTGTGCTAATCTTAATTGAATGTGATAGTGTAAATACAAAAAAATTAAAAAAACCGGTCAAGAGCGAGTCGGACTCGCGCACCGAGGGTTTCGTTCCGATTTCTGAAAAAGTGTGCAAATAGCACACTGAAAGTTTATAGGAAAAATAAAACGATGTCTCTTATTTAGACACATCGTTTTATTTTTCCTTTAAACTTCTTTCATCTATTTAAATAAAATGATAAACTGACTGACTGACTGACTGGGTGATATAATAACGCACAGCCCAAACCGCTGGGTCTAGAGTTTCTAAATTTGGCAAGTAGGTTTCTTAAGAGGTCTAGGGGTGCACTAAGAAAGGATTTTTCAAAATTCAACCCTTAAAGGAGTTAAACGGGAGTCCATAGTTTGTATGAAAAATCTTATTCCTTGAGTTAATAAACTTGAAACTTGGCACCAATATTTATCTAAGTAAATTATGATTTTTTATTTTTCTAAACTACCCCTCTAAAGGGGAATTGGGGAGTGTCAAAGTTTGTATGGAAAAATTTTAACACGCAATCCAATTAATTCAAAACTCAGTACTTATGCTTAAAAACAAAAATAAAGAATAATGTGTATCAGGGTTTTTCGAAAATCTACCCCTAAAGGGGTGAAAAGGGATACTCAATTTTACAGGGCAGGATTTACTGCGGGGCTTGATTAACTCGAAAAGTATAAATAATCTTTCATTCAAGTTACGGAAATATTCCAAACGATTTTTTAAAATTCCATCCTTGTGGGAGTGAAAAAACTGAATATAGTTTATATGAAAAATCACATTCATTTTTGGTTGAAACTTGAAACTTGGCACAAATACTTGCCTAAGTAATAAAGTTGTTCATTAATAGTTTTTCCCCCAGAGGGAAGTTTAGAGGGGTGAGTGAGGAGGGGAAGAGGAGGTGGTGGTGATGAGAGAAAGGGGGATGGGGAGGATGTGGTTAGAGGGAGAGGGAGAGGATGATGGAGAGAGGGGGAGAGCGGGGAGAGGGATAGGAGGGCGTAGTGAGGGGGGAGGGTGTGGAGAAGGAAAGACGGGGAGGGGATAAGTTGGTTAAAGTAGAGGGGAAGGGGAAAGCGGTGAAGGGGTGAGAGAGGGAGTGAGAGGAGGAGGGGGAGGTTAGTGGGAAGGGGATGTGGTGAGGGGGTGATCCGGAGAGGGGGATGGAGAGGGTGAGGTGGTGAGAGGGGCGGTGAGGGGGATGATGGGAAGGGTGGGAAGGGGAGGGGGTGAGAGGGAATTAGAGAGAGAAGAGGGGTGAGAGGGGGATTAGAGGGAGGAGTGAGAGGTGAGGTAAGAGAGGGGGGACGAGTACCCTTACACCTAACAGTTGCTTTTTGTATAGCACTGATTCATTGAAGAAACCTGACAGAAATTACTGAAAAATACAAAGTCAGAAACTCAGTACGGCACAAAAAACAGGAGTAAACTTCAGTCGTGCATCAGAGCTGACACACAAACACTTTTTTGTTTGTTTGAACGCGCTCATCTCTGGAACTACCAGTCGGACTTTAATAATTATTTTTGCATTTGATATCCCAATTCTTAAGGAAGGCTATAGGCATATTTAACTAGGACTAGGATTTTTAGATGCCGAGCAAAAAGAAAAAAAGTCAGAAAGAACGCTAAGCGAAAATGAAGTAATATCGCGGGTAGGTTATGCGATGCAACGGGGTGGGTCGGGGGAACAAGAAATTTCTCGCGGACGATGTCGCGGTCAGAAGCTATCTCAATATTTTTGTTCCTGTGGCATATTTTCCGACATCCACGCGGGCGAAGCCGCGGGCAAAAACTAGTAAGTATACAATAATTTTAGATTTTTCTCTATGCAAACTTCGGAAATAAGGGGGGAATGGTATTTTTTTTTACATTTTTCATCAAAAGTCGAAAACTATACGGCCTAAAAAAAGAAAAAATATGCTTGAGAATGCACAAAAGTATGCTTTCATTATGATACCCCACATGCCCTAGTAGCCCCACTTCGGTCCCTGTTGCAAAAAAATGTATATTCTTTCTTATTTGCAAAATAGTTGGGCAAACGTCTTCTAAAACTGCAAGCATTAGTACTTCTTGAGATATCTAGTTGTGACAGACGGACAGACAGACAGACTGAATCGCACCATAAGGGTTCCGTTTTACCATTTTGGTAAGGAACCCAAAAATCAAAGGAGGTTCCTATACAAGAAACGTGTTTTCTTTGAGCACCTCTCTCTTTTAAATATGTAGTTTTAAATATTGTACGGGGCTACGGAACCCTTCGTGCGCGAGTCCAACTCAAAGGATATTAGCATTGCCATTCAACGTGGTAAAGCTTCTAGTCTTTATTACTTCAGTTGGGCACGCTGCCAGTTGACTGTGACGAGTATTTTGAAAGTCTATTTTGGAGTTGCTTTTATCTGACCTTTCCTAGCAGCCATTGAAATATGATGTGTCCAAGCTTCTACAGATATCACTCATGCCTTTAGAAGACTAAATAAATACGAGACATTTATAGTTCGACTAATGTGAGACTAAAATGATACGTCAGGGGTTGCGAGCACTACTCGTGGGATCAAATATGGATACACACAAAAATAAAGGACGAGGAGAGGAGGGGAGTGATGCGGCGTCGGAGTCCGATGCCGCATTTGGTGCGAAGGGCGCGACGGGCCCATTTAAGAGCCCGGAGGGCGTAGTGGTGGGGGCCGCTGGGGGGAAAGGGAAGAACCCTTTCCTGAAGCGGAACAAAAATCCGGGGGATGGCCAGGGGTCTTCCTCGGACGGTGGGGTGAGCTCGGCCCGTAGGAAACTTGCTCGCCGGGGCCAAGGCTGGACCCGGAAAAAAGGGGGCAAGGGTCGGGTAGTCCCCACGCAGGAGGACAGCGAGCTGAGCAGAGCCAGCTCAGCCGAGCCGGCCGAGAGGGTCGCAATGGAGTCGTCTGGCGGTGAGTCGGACGCCGAGGGCGGCTCCAATATAATGCGAGCGGCCAGGTTCGAGGAGGTCGTGGTGGCGGCAATCGAGGGTGTGGCCTTGAAGAGGACTCAGTCCTCTAAAGACAAGGCCATACCCGCAGCCAAGGCTTCCATCATGGCGGCAGCGGAGGCATTGCTACAGGGGCCTCCGACGGACGGCTTGTCCGAGATGCGGGCGGAGGTCGCCCGCTTGACAGCCGCCATGGAGCTTCTCCGAAAGGAGAACGAGAAGCTCCGAGCGGACCTGGCCGGGCTCCGAGGAGCCGGCCCCCGGGATGGTTCACAGGGCGGGTTGCAGCAGGGGCAGGGTGGGCCCGAGCCTGCTGAGGACCGGGTTCTGGCCCTGGTGCGGAATGAACTGGCTGCCCTCAACAGGCGTTTCTCCGTCCTGGAGGGCATTGTCCTGCGGCCCCCGCTAGCGGCGAGCCGGCCGGCCTCGGGCCAGCCAAAGGCGGCTTCGTATGCCGCCATGGCTGCCACGGCCAAACCAGGATCGGCGGGGCCAGCGAAGAGCGTAACTGTGCCCGAAAAGGCACCTGCAAATGCCCCAGCCGTGGCCGTGGCGGCGACGCGGCTGCCCCCGCCTCCTAAATCTCTTCCGGCTGACGCCGAATGGCAGGTAGCCGGGGAGAAGAAGAAGGCGGGTAAGGCAGCAAGGGCGGCCAAACGAAAAGAGAGGCGGCGGCGGCGCAAAGAGCGAAACGTCGCGGCGAGGTTACATGCCCCGAAGTCCGCAGCTGTAGTGATCACACTACAGCCGGAAGCGGAGAAGAAGGGAGTGTCCTACCGCGACGTGCTCACCAAGGCGAGGGCGGCGGTGAACCTTGAGGAGCTCGGGGTTGTAGATGGCATCCGGGTAAAGGTCACTGCGACTGGGGCTCGGATGCTGGAGATCCCCGGTGCGGCCAGTGGCCCGACCGCTGACGCTCTGGCCGAAAGGCTCAGGGCGTCCTTAGATGCGGACGTGGCCCGAGTGTCCAGACCCGCCAAGTGCGCTGACATGCGCATCCTGGGTCTGGATGACTCAGTGACGGAGGGAGAGGTGGTGGCCGCCGTGGTCAAGACTGGGGGGTGCGCCTTCGAACAGGTGAGGGTAGGCACCTTCCGTCTTGACTCCACGGGGATGCGAGCTGTTACGGTGAGCTGCCCCGTGTCGGCGGCCCAAAAGATAGCTGGGGAGGGCCGAAGGTTCCGGGTGGGCTGGGATTCCACGCTGGTGAAATTGCTGGAACCCAGACCTCTGAGGTGCTTCCGTTGCCAAGTGGGCAACCACGTCGGAGTTAAATGCACCTCGGAGGTGGACCGCAGCAGTCATTGCTTCCGTTGTGGTCAGCCCGGTCACAAGGCCGGCTCGTGCAATGCCACGCCGCACTGCTATTTATGTGCGGCTGCTGGCAAGCCGGCCGATCACCGGGCTGGAAGCAAGGGCTGTGGTCCATCCACTAAAGCCCGGAGCAGGGGCAAGCCCTCTACCACCGCCGTCACTGCCGCGGCCGCCGCCACAGCCGTCGCCGTTGCCGCCTCCACTGCCGTCGTCGCCGTACCCACTGCGGCAGGACCCACACAGGGGGCTCAGGGAGGGGGTGAAATGGAATGTCAGTAATGGCTCCATTACGCCTCCTCCAGGCGAACATCAACCACTGCGCCTCAGCTCAGGATCTGTTGCTCCAGAGCATGGCGCAGTGGTCGATTAACATCGCCGTGGTCGCTGAGCCGTACTTTGTCCCGCCCAGTGATTACTGGGTGGAGGACCTGAGCGGCTCAGTGACCCTCATTTCGTCGGCCGCCGCCGGTACTCTGTCCCTCGAAGCTGTTAAGAGAGGACAGGGTTGCGTTGCAGCACGGTTCGGGGAGATTGTCGTGGTAGGGGTATACTTCTCCCCGAACCGAACTCTCGCCGAGTTCCACAACTCCCTTGCGGAGTTGAAAACCGTCGTTGTCGGGTTCTGTTCCCTTCCCGTGCTCGTCCTCGGGGACTTCAACGCCAAGAATATGGCTTGGGGTTCCCGGTATACGGACACACGGGGCAGGATGGTGGAGGACTGGGCTCTGGAGACAGGCCTGGTCGTCCTAAACCGGGGTTCTGTCCCCACATGTGTGCGGATGCGGGGCGAATCAGTGGTGGACATCTCGTTTGCCAGCCCCGCTCTGTTGCCGCATGTTGTTGACTGGCGCGTCATGGAGGGGGTGGAGACCTATTCCGATCACCGGTACATTCGGTTTGATGTCTCCGCCCAGACCTCGAGCGCGCCGGTCCGACAGGCCCCGAGTGGTCCGCGGTGGGCGCTGAAGCAGCTGGACCGGGAGCTCCTCCTGGAAGCCTCGATCGTGCAGGCCTGGGTGTC